>CM038040.1:71477465-72749965 GCA_021397845.1 Areca catechu | reverse complement strand
CTCCTTCCATCAGTTGGAAGGAAGGTTCGTGGCACACTTCGACGCTTGTCGAAAGGTGCTGAGGGAGGTGGACAGCCTCTTCTCCATCCACCAGCAGGACCAGGAGCTGCTCCGGGACTACATCACCCGGTTCAAGACCGTAGCCCTAGAGATCTACAGCTTGGACGAGCCCGTCGCCATGCTGGCTTTGAAGCGCGGGCTCAAGACGTCCAGCTTAACCTACTCCCTGGACAAGAAGCCGCCCAGGACGTACTCCGAGCTCCTCCTCCGTGCTCACAAATACATCCAAGCGGAGGAGGCTGACCGCACCCGTCGAGAGTTGGACGGAAGACTTTGAAGAAGCCGCTCCCGAGGGACACCCTGGGAGCTCGGAGACCCGGGCCGTCTGCCGACCCTCGCCCGAATCCAAGGCCGAGGGGCGAAGCCACTCCGAGCGGAGGTACACCCCTCTCCTCACACCTCGAACGAAATCCTCATGGAAATCGAGGTGAGCGCTACCTCCGCCGACCTCCTCCTCAGAACCCGAGAGCCGTCCGGGACAAATCGAAGTACTGCCAGTTCCACCGCGAGCACGGGCAGGACACAGAGGAATGTCGCCATCTGAAGCGGGAGATTGAGGAGCTGATTAGGAGGGGTTACCTCAGGAAGTTCGTCAAGAACGAGGCCCCCTCTGAAGGGCAGCCGCTCGCGGCCTTACCACTTGTCCCTGCGATCGACAACCGCCTAACGGAGAAGCCCGTGGGCATGATCTCACGCGGGTCTGGCCGAGCAACGAAGAGAGCCCGGGAAGTCGGGAACCCGGAGAATGTAGTCCCTCCCAAGGGGGGAGAAATTAATGACAATGTAAACAACGATGCCATGGTGGTCGAGATGACCATCGCGAAGCATCCTGTACATCGAATCATGGTGGATAGTGGAAGCTCGGTTGACGTGCTTTTTTTTACGATGCTTTCTCTCGGATGAGTTTGTCCCCCGATCAGCTGAAACCAGTGCACCCCCCTGGTAGGTTTTACAGGGGACTCGTGGGGGTCGAGGGGGAGATCACTCTCCCGGTCACCGCCGGATCCCCGCCCCGGCAGGTGACCGTCCTAATAACATTCACCGTCGTCAGGCTCCCTTCGCCTTACAACGCCATTCTCGGGCGTCCCGGGCTCAACCAACTGGACGCCACCATCTCCACGAGGAGGCTGTTGGTGCAGTTCCCCATGCCTTCCGGCTCGGGAGATGAAGGGGACGACCCAGCCAGTCCCGCTCTGCCTCCAGACGATCCCAGGCGCCAGGGGCACGGAGCTCGCCCATGATATCGACGACCTCGATCTAAGAGAGAAGGAACCCAGGGGAGGGCCCGTAAAGCGCCTGCTGACTTTTCCCCCTCGGTTCGGATCCCCTGAAGACGGTGCAAGTCGGGCCCCAGCTCCCCGAGGAGGAGCGAACCCGCCTGCTGGAGTTCCTCCGCGCCAACGCCGACGTGTTTCGCCTGGTCAGCAGCCGACATGCCGGGCATCCCGCCCGAGGTCATCATGCACAGGCTGAACGTGGACCCAAATTGCCGCCCGGTCCGCCAGAAGAAGAGAAGCTTCGCCATGGAGAGGCAGAAGGCGATCAACGAGGAAGTGGAGAAGCTCCTCGCCGCCGGTTTTGTCCGAGAGGTCCATACCCCAGCTGGCTGGCAAACGTGGTCATGGAAAGAAGAGTAGTGGTAAGTGGAGGATCTGTGTGGACTACACCGACCTCAATCGAGCTTGCCCGAAGGACAGCTTCCCTCTTCCAAAGATCGACCAGCTGGTCGACACCACTCGGGGCATCGCCTCCTATCGTTCATGGACGCTTTCTCCGGATACAACCAGATCCGGATGAACCCGGAGACGAAGAGCACACCGCTTTCATAACTGACCGCGAGAACTTTTTGCTACAGATGATGCCCTTCGGCCTTAAGAACGCGGGGGCGAACGTACCAACGTCTGGTCAATAAATCTTCAAAGACCAGATAGGCCGCAACATGCAGGTGTACGTGGACGACATGCTGGTGATGAGCAAACTCGATTCGGGCCATGTGGCCGACTTGGCGGAGACGTTCGGCAACCTCCGACGCCATCAGATGAAGCTAAACCGGCGAAGTGCGCCTTCGGCGTCTCCGCCGGGAAGTTCCTAGGGTTTATGGTGACCCAAAGAGGAATCGAGGCCAACCCGGAGAAGTCCAGGCCATCCTGGACATGGAGCAGCCCGCCTCCAAGAGCAAGTGCAGCAACTGACCGCCGAGTCGCGGCCCTTAGCCGTTTTATCTCCAGGTCGGTGGACCGCTGCCGACCCTTCTTCAAGGTGCTGAGGAGATGAATGACTTTGCTTGGACCGAGGATGCCAGCAGGCCTTCGAGGAGCTGAAGAAGACACTTGCATCGCCACCATTGCTGTCCAGGCCCGAGGAGGGGGAGGAGCTTACCCTCTACTGGCGGTTACCCCAGAAGCCGTCAGCTCAGTCTTGGTCCGAACTGACGGCCAGGGACTCCAGCGCCGGTGTACTATACCAGCAAGCTTCTCCGACGCGGAGCTCAGGTATTCTCGGCCCGAGAAACTTGTTTTTACGCTAATAGTGTCTGCCCAGCGTCTCAGGCCTATTTCCAAGCGCACCCCATCGCCGTCTTGACGGATCAACCGCTGAAAGCGTGCTCAGCCGACCCGATAGCTCGGGATGATTGGCCAAGTGGGCACTGAAGCTCAGCGAGTTCGACATTACATACAGGCCAAGGTCGGCCATGAAGGCACAGGCGCTGGCCGACTTCTTGGTCGAATGTGCAGGCTTGGCAGGGAGCCCGAGGAGGGCCCCCCGGCCCGGCCGACGGAGGTTGGCCCCGATGAGCCCGGAGAGGACACCTGGATCCTCCATGTAGATGGAGCCTCGAACTCCGGCGGGAGCGGAGCTGGGCTCATCCTTGCCAACGGCGACGGGGTCGTCGCCGAATGCGCACTCCGTTTCCAATTCCCCGCAACAAATAACCAGGCGGAGTACGAGGCACTTCTTCGCCGGACTGAGAGTCTCTCGAGAGCTGGGCGTGACCAACCTCAAAGCTTTCACGATTCCCAGCTCGTGGCGGGACAGGTATCCGGGGAGTACGTCGCACTGACCCCCAAATGGCGAAATATTGGAGCTCGTCAAGGCGGGCGCGTCCAAGTTCCGGCGCTTCAACGTCTTCCATATCCCCCGCGGGGAGAACGCCCGCACCGATGCTCTCTCTCGGCTGGCGACCCTGCCGGATTCGATGCTGGGACGCGCTCATGTGGAGCGTCTAGAGATCCCAAGCCTCGAAGCACCGGTGGAGTCCATCAGGTCAGCCACGAGCCCTAGCTGGATGGACAATAGTTGCGTACATCACCAGTGGCACCCTACCGGAGGACCGCGAGGCGCCACCTCATCAGGAAGAAGGCCGTGCGGTTCGTCCTGATGGATGGGCAGTTGTACCGAAGATCCTACTCTTACCCCCTCCTCAAGTGCGTAGGACCCACGGACGCCAAGCTTTGCTCCAGGAGATTCATGAAGGCGTCTGCGGGAACCACGTGGGGGGCAGGGCACTGGCGTACAAGGCCCTCCGTCAGGGCTACTTCTGGGAGACAATGAAGGAAGACGCCGCCGACTTCGTGAAGAAAGTGCGACCGGTGCCAGCGTCACGCCACGTGCAGCGACAACCCTCCAACCCAATCTCCCAGCTCTCAGCCCCTGGCCGTTCGCCCAGTGGGGATGGACCCTCCTGGGCCCATTCCGCCAGCGTCTGGCCAGCGGAAGTTCTTGATAGTGGCTATTGACTACTTCACGAAGTGGGTCGAGGCCGAAACCTTGGCAAGGATCACCGAAGCAAACGTCGCCAAATTCTTTTGGAAGTCCATCGTCTGCCACTTCGGCCTCCCCCACATCATGGTTCCTGACAACGGCGCCAGTTCGATTGCCGGGAGTTCGAATTTTGCAGCGACCTCGGCATCAGGCATCGCTTTACCTCGGTGGCGCATCCTCAGACCAATGGGGAGGCCGAAGTCAAGAACAGGACCATTCTTCAGGGCCTCCGCACGCGGCTGGACTAGGCCAAGGGCAGGTGGGCCGACGAGCTTCCCAGCATCCTCTGGGCATACCACACCACCCCGAGGACGGCTACCGATGAAACCCCGTTCAACCTCATCTTCGGAGCCGAGGCAGTCATCCCGATCGAGCTCAGCCTACCCACGCTGCGCGTGGAGCAATATGACGAGACAGAAAACCCAGCCAGGATGATGCTCAACCTTGACCTTCTCGAGGAAACGAGGGACAAGGCCCGAATCCGAATGGCGGTGTACAGGCAATGTGTAGCCAGATATTACAACTCCCGAGTGCGGCCGAAGGTTTTTCGTCCCGGAGACTTGGTCCTCCGGCGCGCTGAAGCCTCCCAGCCATGGGAATGCGGCAAGCTATCACCCACTGGGAAGGCCCATATCGGGTGGCAGAAGCCCTCCCTCCTCGGGGAGCATATTACTTGGAGGAATTGGGAGGTGCCAGGTTCCCCCGACGTGGAACCTCGAACCTGAGGATTTACTATCAGTAATTAGGCTCCCGGTTCCTATGACAAAGTTCCCCCACTTCAAACACTCCCTTCACTTTGAAAAGAAGGCCTACGGCATCGGGTTCGGACCGCAGATCCTGGGCTTCGGCCTGGAAGGCGGCGCCGAACCCAGTTCGCCCATGCAAGCCCGGAGAATAGCTCAGCAAGCTGCGCAAGGCTTAAGAAAGCCTGTGGCATCGAGCTTAGTCCGGAGATCCTGGGCTTCGGCCTGGAAGGTGGCGCCGAACCAGTTCGCCCATGCAACCCGGAGAACAGCTCAGCAAGCCGCGCAAGGCTTGAGAAAGCCTGCGGCATCGAGCTCAGTCCGGAGATCCTGGGCTTCGGCCTGGAAGGTGGCGCCGAACCCAGTTCGCCCCACGCAAGCCCAGAGAACGGCTCAGCAAGCCGCGCAAGGCTTGAGAAAGCCTGCGGCATCGAGCTCAGTCCGGAGATCCTGGGCTTCGGCCTGGAAGGTGGCGCCGAACCCAGTTCGCCCATGCAAGCCCGAAGAACAGCTCAGCAAGCCGCGCAAGGCTTGAGAAAGCCTGCGGCATCGAGCTCAGTCCGGAGATCCTGGGCTTCGGCCTGGAAGGCAGTGCAGAAACCATGTTGCCCGTGCAAGCATGAAGGCGACCCAAAGTCGGGCCCGCTTAAGGCCTACTCTACCGTGACGCGACCCAGGAGGCCCCATCCTTCGATTTGAGCAATGGAAGGACCAGGCCTGCAACTGTTTCAAGTGTCCCATACCAACATCTCAGAAAGAAAAGAAAGGTAAAATGGAATGAAAGAACTCAAGGTTTTCATAAACTTAGACTTCCATTGATATGAGTAGCCAGTACAATCTAGGAGTCCCGACAGACCGGGACTCCCAAAAAAAAAAAAAAAAAAAAAACAACAACCAACAACAGCAGAAAAAGAAAAGATATCCGAAGAAGGCGCTGGGCTCACTATGGTGCGGGGTCGGAGCCCTCTGCCGGGGGCGCGGGTGCTGCGTCCTTGACCTCTACGACTGCCGCCCTGAGGCTGCTCCGGAGCCGCGGCATCGCTGGTCGACGGCACCGCAGGAGTCGCTTCGACCGTGCCGGAGGCCCTGCTCTCGCCTCCTGGCCTCCTGCCACCGATCACTACCCCGCTCAGATCCAGCTGAGGGAAGAAGGCCCCCACTTTCTCCCGGCACATCCGGACCCCTTCAAGAAGGAGTCCATGGCGGCCTCTCGGACCTCCGACGTGTACTCGTCGGAAGCCCGGAATTTTGGGACGGCCTCTTGTGCCTCCCGCTTGGCAGCCTCCAGGAGCCCGTTGACGTACGCGCTCCGGTCTTTTGCCGCGGCCACATCTCGCCGGGCCTCCTCCAACTGGCGCTCCAGCCACTGGGAGTGGGCCTACCGGCGTGCCTTCTCCGCCGCCTCCTCCTCCGTGCGGCGCTGGTTGGAGGTCCGCTCCTCCGACAGGGAGGCCTCCAGCTCCTTGTTCCGCTCCTCGGAACGCGCCAGGTCGGACTGGAGGGCTTGTTTATCTGCTCGCAGCTCGGCCCCCTTCTCCATCAGGTCTTTGACATCGACCGCGAGCTTGCCGAGCCTCAGCTCCCTCTCAGAGTCCCTTTGGCGTTCCCTACGAGGAATTCCTCAGCAGAGAACGTCGTTCCCGATCTGCAACGACAGAAGCAAAACAGGTCAGAAGAAAAGAAGCCAGGTCTCGAAAGAAAAGAAGGGAAGGAAGAAGCTCGGACTTACCGTGAAGAGCTGCGGGAGGATCCCGAGCAGCGCATCTGCGTAATCCGGCCGCCCCGAGCTTGGCGGTCCCGGCGGTGGAGGCGTACTCCATGATCTTCTCCGCCAGCCCTTTATCGAGGATGACCGAGTCCGGTGGGTGATCACCGGTGCCGGAGCCTTCGGGCCGGCTCCTGCGGCGGCCGCCCCCTCAGCTGAGGCCACAACCGACGGGCCGGCGGTTGCCACAGGCGGCGCTGTCGAGCTGGCAACGACGACGGGCCCGACGCTGGGCGGAGCAGCAGGCGGTGGAGCCCTCTCGGCAGCGGCGCCACCAGGTCGCGCGGCCCGGGGTATCAGTAGCCCCGCCCTGAGGTAGCCTGGGCGGGGAAACGACAGCAACCGGCTGGGCACGGTCACCGTCACGACCTCCCGGCTCGTCTCTGTGCGAGCCCTCTTCGCGCGGGCTCGTCCACCTCAACAACATCCCGCTGGGCTGCGCCCTCCAGGAGGTTCTCCAGTGAAAATTTCATCCCTGCAAAACAAAGAAACAGGAAGTCAGCTGGCTCGGTTATGAAGAGAAAGGGGGGCAGAGGTCAAAGTGGGGCCGAATCTCACCAGTCTCGCGATGGGACTGATCCCGACCTCAAAAAGATTCTGCTCAGAGAGCAGAACCTCGAGCGTCGGGACCACTCGCTCAGGAGCTGGGAATAAGACTCCTAGTCCGCCGACTCGACCCGGGAATTTCGGTTCGGGGTCCGGTCCGATTCACTCCAGGCCCAGTCGACGTCGTCGACCGAGGCGAAAAAACCGGCTCTTCCAGCCTTGACCGAGGAAGGGAGGTCGAACCAGAGACCCTAGGCCGGGGCGAAATGTACCACCAGTCGTCATCGGTGGAGCACTTCTTCAGGGTAACAAGGCCCTGAAGAGAGAGAAACGGGCGACGAACCCGTGGAAGTGACAGAAAACATAAAGAGAAGATGCCCGGATGGCATTAGGAGCCAGCTGGGCCGGGACAAGCCGGAAGTGGCTGAGGAAGGAAAGAAAAAAGGGATGCAGAGGAACCGAAGACCCCCAAGGAGGAAGTCTTCGTAGAAGGCTATGCGGCCGGGCCACTCATGGTGACGTGCTCCCCGGACCGCGGAACAAACAAGCGAACTGACCCCGGGATGCCATAGGCATCCCGGAGCAGAGAAAATCACCCTCGGTCATGGTAGAAGCATGACCGGAGGGACCGACGGGAAGAGAAGGCGGAGCAGGAAGAGAAGGCAGAGCAGGAGTGAACGGAGGGGCACGGCAGGTGCAACCGGAGGGGACCGGATCCCCTGGGATGCCAATGGTGACACCCCCGGGTTGCAGACGCCGGCGGACCTCCTCCGGGATTGTCTCCTCATCTGAGGAGGAAGAAGATGGAGTCCTCGGCCGGGATGGACCGGCCTCGTCCGGATTGGAAGAGACATGGCGACGACGCGCCATGGAAAAGAAAAGGACAAAAAATCAGAAAGAAGAGAAACGAAAAAGAAGGAGGGGACCAGAGGAGAAGAAGGAGGCACTCACCGAAAATACGCCAGACGAGCGCGAGCAGCAGGAGTTGTTAGCCTGCAGCAAACCGCCCACGAAGCAAGGGAAAAGGCCTCGTTCTGGAAAGTCCCCCTCCCTTTCAAACTCAGCCGACAGCGACCGTACCCGTCTTTCCACCTCAGGCCACTGGATGATCGCCACGTGGGCGCACCCCGACACCGACACCTCGTTAACAGAGTAACGGCCTCTGCCTCGAAGCGACGCATTAATTGTGGGCAAGTGGGCAACGCGTGGCGGCTCCCCATAGGTTTTCAGCCGTATCGAGCCACGGCGACGAGGATCGTGGCAATTATGATGCAAGATCTTCGCCTCTCCACGTCATGTCCGCATTTAATCCCGACGTTCCGTTCTACGACGCCCCGACGGAACGGCGGGCTGTGGGGCAACTGTTACAACTGTGACAGTGACGTGGCCAGGCTCAGGTATCGCCGAATGCGAGCGAGCCACGTGTAAGTTTCCCCGACCGAGTCAGCGCCACGTCCTCAAAGCCAGGATCGGCAAGACTACACCGCCGACGACTGTCTGAGGCAAACCGCCCTCGCCGAGGTCTAGCTCGGCTGGGAGTTCCTCTACCACTCATTGGCGCCCGGCCCGGAGGGGTCCGCCTAAGTGAGGTCGGCCGAGGTCAGGCGACCTCCTGCCAACACGCCAGGTGTCCACCCAGGAGGGGTCCACCAAAGCCGGGTCGGCCGGTCCTTCGCCCTTCGCCAGGTGGCCACCCGGAGACGGGCCCACCTCGGCCGAAGCCAGGCAACCTCCTGCCACCTCGCCAGGTGTCCACCCAGGAGGGGTCCACCAAAGCCGAGGTCGGCCGTCCTTCGCCCTTCGCCAGGTGGCCCCCAGAGACGGGCCCACCTCGACCGAAGCCAGGCGACCTCCTGTCACCTCGCCAGGTGTCCACCCAGGAGGGGTCCACCTAAGCCGAGGTCGGCTGGTCCTTCGCCCTTCGCCGGTGGCCACCCAGAGACGGGCCCCCTCGGCCGAAGCCAGGCGACCTCCTGCACCTCGCCAGGTGTCCACCCAGGAGGGGTCCACCTAAGCCGAGGTCGCCGATCCCTCGCCCTTCGCCATGGCCCCCGGAGACAGGTCCAACTCAGCCGAGGTCAGACCACTCTTACGGAGAGGGCCCCAGGGAGAGAGGCGGGCCCCGAGGCCATCCCTCGGGCCGTACAATCCCAGACGGTGCCCCGTACGGAGGGCGGCGGCACGCGGAACATCACTTGCATCGGCCGACAGGTCCCGCAGCCGAGAGACCCGATCCTGACGGAACAGGCCCCATAGATGGATGGCGCCCACGCTTGGGGAAGAGAGCGCTCTCGCTGGGCCCGAGGCCTGACTGGCCGCCTTGCCAGCACCGCCCTCCCCTTTTTCTCTTCTGTCTTTGCCTTTTCCCTACTGGGCCCGGCGGACGAGGTTGGAAAGCCGCCTGGCCCCCTTCACCGAAAAGGGAAAAGAGAAAAGGACGGGGGGGGAGTCTCCGAGGAGGAAAAAACAAGCGCACGACGAAGGAGATAAAGAGGGAAGAATCTGGGGACGACAAGGTAAGCCAACTAGCCTGGGACAAGGAGGAAGCACCGGCAGAAGGCCTTGCTCCGAAAGAGAAACCAGAGATCCCGAGAGGGGAACACTGGGCGTGAGCTCGGCAAGGAGGCCCAGCCGAGATTCTGGTCCCAGAGTGTTTCCTTCACCAGTTAACTCTCTAAGTCTGGAACCCTTTCGAGGGTCCGGCTGGAGAGTCTGTTCCTTCTCGTCGTCTACTAACTTGACCGTCGGAGCTCCCTCGCCGAGATCCCGGCCAGGGTCTTCTAACCCCTTTTTCGCAGGCTCTCCGCGGGAAGAGAGGCTCCTCGCTAGGCGGTCAGGAGGGATCGGCGGATCCGTGGCACGGGCGCGGCGGCGAGAGCGGCAACATATATATATGTATGTATATATGTATGTATATTGTATGAATACATATATATACCTATATATATGTATATATATATATGTCATAATATATATATATCTATGTATATATATAATATTAGTATATATATATATGTATGTATGTATAGATATATATATGTATGTATATATATATGTATGTATGTATATATATATGTATGTTGTATCTATATATGTGTTCTGTTATATATATATATATGTATGTATATATATATATTATGTATGTATATATATATGTCTGTATGTATATATATATGTATGTCTGTATATATATATGTATGTATGTATATATCTTGTATGATGTATATATATATATTATATATTATATATATATTATATATTATATTATATATATATATATATATATCTATATATCTGTATATGTCTGTATTGATGTATATATATATGGATGTATGTATAATATATATGTATGTATATATGTAGATGTATGTGATATATGTATGTATATGTATATATATGTATATATATACATACATACATATATATAGATACATACCTACATATATATATATATACATACATATATATTATATCTTATATATATATATCTATATATGTATATATATATGTATGCTATATTTATATATAGGTAAATATATGTATATACATATACATATATAATGTATATATATGTACATACATATACATATAATACATCTACATACATATACATATATATACATATACATATACATATACATATACATATATATACATATACATATACATATATATACATCACATCTACATAATATATACATATATATTTATATTATATACATCTACATATATATAGACATATATATATAATATAAATATATATAATATATATATTAATTATAGATAATATATATCTATATATATATATATATATATATATACAGATACATACATGTACATTATATACATATACATACATGTACATATATATACATATACATACATGTACATATATATATACATATACTATACATATAGATATCTATATAGCATATATAATATATATATATACATGTACTATATATACATATATATATACATACATATATACATACATATATATACATAAATATATATATATACATGTACATACATACATATACATACATACATATATATGTATATATATATACATACGTATATATACATACGTATATACATATATATATATATACATACGTATATATGTATATATATACATACGTATATATGTATATATATATACATACGTATATATGTATATATATATACATACGTATATATGTATATATATACATACGTATATATTTATATATATATACATACGTATATACATATATATATATATACATACGTATTATTGTATATCTATATATATATATATATATATATATATATATCTATATATGACATGCTTTCCGTAGAGGAATCAAAGATTTATGAGCCTTTTTGGTAAATTACTAATTACCTCAAGATTACCACTAGAGCTCATTACAATTCATAAGGATCATTTCTTAATAATATATATATATACCCACACATGCACATTCCCACACTCCAAATAAGGTCCTTGTGTTTCTCAGTAGACACTTGCTCAACCCTAACTATTGACTAATTAACTAGAGTTTTTCTTCCATGCACTAATTATATATAATTATATATGCATGTAAACTGTATGGGACTTTATTTTCTAAGTGAAGTATATATGTTGGATATTGCGCGGGACATTGATTTTCTCAAGACACAATCCACCAGACATTAATCATCAGTGCACCCACAACTTGACTGCGCTTCCCTTCCTTCTGAATTCTGACCACTTTCTTTAAAATGGGGGAAGAAACCATGAAAGCTCCTTTGCTGCTCGGCCACCTTGTCTCCGTCCTCGCGCCGAAAATTTTGCACATGGACTTTTCATTCTCATTGGGTTATTTAAAGCACATGTTTTATTTATCAAATATATATATATATATATATTATATATATATATATATATATATATATTATATATATATATAAAATTATGTTGGTGTATCTCTAGGATCATTCAAATTCATCGTACCATCATAATGTTTATAAGGCTTGTTGATGAGCATACCAAAGTTCCGATTGTCAGTTTTAAATAGGGGGTTATAACCATTATAATGGCCATTATTAGTTTCATCTTCCCTCCATTGCATTATTGAAATAAATAAGATAAAAAAATTATGGCCATTATGTTTCATTAATTTTTTATTTTTTCCACAATTGGTCATTATAATTATTGCTCAAGACGATAATCCAAGAGAAGGGGATGAATTAGATTGCTTTAGAGGCTTTAAAGCTAATAATAATTTTAATTTTGTGGCTATGCAGATGAGTGAAATATAGAGAATAATAATGTATAAGTAATAAAGCAATAGAATGTTTAAGAGAAGTAAAAAAGACTGCCAGGCAGCCTAGCTGGTTGAAGTCTTGCTTTTACGATCAACAGGTGACGGGTTTGAGGCATTACTCTACTACGAATCTTTTTTACGAATTTCACTATGTAATCAACAATATTACACAAACTTAGGTGTTAGCCCATCTTCCCAAGAGTTTCTTCCTCCCAAAACTCTCATGCTCAGCTAACTTCACATGCATTAGCAAAGCCTTTTTCTTTTCCTTTTTTTTTTTTTACGAGATCCCTTCCAAACTGCTACAACTCATAATGGAGTAAAAGCCTTTATTATGAAGCAAATATCTCTCATAGGTTTAAGTACAACAGATTTAGTTCTCAATAAATGACTTTCAATGAAGAAAACAAGATTAGTGGTTACTGCTCTTTCTCTTTTATTGGCTTTTTATGCTATGTTTGAACTCTACAAATTTACTATGTTTCCATTTTTTTGATTTCTTCTTCCTTTCTATTATCAAAAATGTCAAATGAGTTTTGTATTATAATGGAAAACCTAGTGTCATTATTGTAGCCATTGAAGGGTCTCGGTTGATTGATTCAATGCCAACACCATGGTTTGTAGGTGGTCATTTTTAGCCATTATGATGTTTAGTCCACAAGAGAGGAGATGACTCCCGGTGCCTGAGAGTTTTGAGGTATGAATTTTGAACTAATTGGGACCTCCCTTAAGATCTAACGAGACGACCACTACAGGAAAGAAAGAAAAAGGCGATACTAAAAAAGGATTTTCTTGCTACTAAATAGTGTCGGTGTAGAGGCATCCTGACACTTTATGAAGTATCGACTATGTAAGAGTTGGAGAGAAATTCTTCTAACATTTTTTAAGAATGTCATTAGATAGAATGCTAATGCTTTAAGGCATTGGCTTAAAAAATATATCGATGCATTGAAGCATTAGCGTGACAAGGCCTAGCTCGATATATGCTGATGCTTTTAAAAAGCGTTGACCATTTGTAGTGCGAAAAAGCATTGAGAAAGGGGTATTTAGGGACTTAACCAACCCGGTGCTTTAACACTTTGGTTCGACACTTACAGCATTGTATTATTTTTATTAACAATGCTTAAAAGCATCGATAATATATTAATTGACCATGCTTAAAAGCATTGGCATATTTATTTTTAAAAATAAATAAATAATTTTAAATAAAAAATCTATATAAGTTTGTATCAATAAATAATAGAACCTATAAAATTACCATCACTTATAACAAAATCAAACAAATAGCAAATCCATATAATAATATAAAGGTTTTCTTTATATAAGACAACTTGCAGTCCAAAATCCATATAAAATACATTATATCATAAACATAAAAAGTTCATTGCAACCCAAATCTATGTAACAAATTTGTATAAAAAGTTCATTACAAACCAAAGTTCAAAAAAATAAAAGATATATCAAAAATAAGGATAAAATAAAAAATGTGGAAGTCAATCCTCTGCAAGAGGATGGTCATCATCTTGTCCACAAATGTTTGATGTGTCGAGAGTCTACAAGAAGCATATAAGAAGCTTGAGTTGTGAATCCATATATCACAATGTATTCTAAATCATTATTTTATACAAAACAATATTTAACAAGATATATGTTTACCTAAGATGGGCCATATGTCTATAACATAGATGTAAGCCACTCAATATGCTCCTTTATGACCTTCATCTCTGCTTTGTCAATGGCATGACCTTATCGCATCTTCTCTATCTCTGTCTCAAGTCTACAAATGCATATATCCTCAGCACCATCTCTAGCATCCTGAATATATCTACTCATCACAATAATTGAGTGGGGGTGATTCTAACTCTATAATCCCTAATGTGATCGTAGCCTTCAATTTCATCAACTTCATGAACACCTCGGTCTCAATGCGACTACTCTACATAGATGCTGTAGACTTGTTGACACACTCCATAATAAGAGATGTAGCCTTCTCCTATATATATTTATTTAGGAAACAAGAGTTATATCTTAATGACTAACAAAATCAAACTAAAATCATTGCTTAAAATAAATTATAATAATTTATTACATATATATCTCTCTCGACTAACCTCGGATAAAAATGCCATCATTATGAGTATGAGTCATCCGGTAAAGCTTCACTTCACCAGGTTCCCTCTCCCATGCTCATCCATCCATAGAAAAAGTTGCAATTTTATGCAAATACTTCTAACAAATTCAAAAATTATAATATATCATGATACATGCATGTACATAATATATAATATTAGTTTCATCGAAAGTAAAAGTGTTTCAAAATAAAAATATTAGTTTATAGGATAAGAAACATGCAAAGTCTTGTCTAACTCATGCATAACTCTTGGATCTCGATATATGATGAATAAACAAAGCTACTTATGTAGCTCTACCAATATCAAAATATGTTTACAAAATAAAGTAAATAATTGTTACATCCTAAGAGAAAAGTATTTATGTAATATCTATAATATAAATTGAATATTTGAATAAAGTTATTTAAAGGAAAGTAATAGAACATATATGTCCTCTCTCAAAGAACTAGTAATCAATTAACTCTATCCATTGATAAGGGGGTACATCAAGAAGGTAAGTACAAGTAACCTCCTCTTTTGTCATACCCGCTTTCTTGTAGTCCCTCTTCAAATGTGCTTTATATCTTTACATTTGTAGTTGAGAGACATCAGTACAAAATCATGACTAGATGGAGAGAGTACAAACTTGCTCTACAAACAAAACAAATATTAGCTCAAATTAATAATAGAAGTAGTTAACAAATAATATATAATATTAGATTCGAATTTTTTCATGTACAAGTTGTGGAAGCTCAACTTTGTACATAATAAGCATGTCATTCCATTTCAAATAATTCAAGGGACATAGCTAAGGCCTCCACTCAACTATCCCCAAAATGAAGTCACTAAGCTGACAACTTTTTTAAGTAGCTGCCCTAGCATCCAGTATAATCCACTCACCCTCATGCATCTATCACATATTTCATACTATTATAGACCCGCATCTAGGTCTCACTCTCTCAGACCCATCTACAAAAAATATATAAAAATAAAAAAATAATAAAAAGTGCAAAAATTTTATCAAATCATATAAAAGATAAACTATCCTAAATTTGTAGCTTACAATCTACCTAATCAATGGGAGGATCATGCTGCCCCGAAGATGACAGAACTGCATTAGGCTACTATATGGAAGGACTTGCCTCAGACTGCTATACTGAAGAAGTACTGGCCTCTATTTGTGAATGCTAGAACTGTACACTAGCAAATTATCACATGCAAGACATATATCACCTAGCATTTACATAAATAAAAATCAGAAGCAATTAACATAAATATTAATTTAACACAATAATTAATGCAAATTGTATACAACATAAATATTTATTACCAATAATAGTCAAGTAGTAGTCTCTCCTTCAAATTCCAGTCTAACCAAAAGCACTACAACATTTACATCATCAGCTGGCACAAACTTGTACAGTGTCATTATCATCTTCTAGCTACTTTTTCATATCATATAAATCTCTAATTTTGTTTTGATGACAATAGTCTAATCTTATCTTTTGTATTTTGTATAAAAAATACTTGACTAGTTTGAGCTAAAAAAATGAATGGATCATCTTTCAATAAGATGCTAGTATGTATCAACCTTAAAAAATTTATAAGTATAAATCAATTTGCATCTTGTTTCAAATTTCTTGTTGAGTTTATATCTATCCAATCATATTAAATAATACTATAAATATTCCATAATAATTTAACTCATAAATCTTTAAGTGCATCATAATAGGTTTTTCTATCCACTTCCACCATAGCATCACTATTCTGTGTTTTTTAAGTTTTTTATGATCTTTAGTATGGAATTTAAAACTATTGATTACAAAACCATTATATCTATTCATTATTTGTTAGGTCCTCAAGCTAGAACTATTACTTCATTTGAATAATTACTCTCCATCATCATTGATACCTAGAAAAATAATATGAAGTGTTGATGAGTTATTTGACATTAATTATATATTCAAAATTAATGTATCCTTAATATATGTCAAACTTGATTACAAAACCATGTAGAAAATAACTCAACCAACCATGCTGCTCAATCCCTGGATTAGGATGAGTGGTATTAATGGCTTATCGTTGAAACATTAAAAATTTGCTACCTAAAAATATATATCTTATTTAGAACATTATATAGGATATGGTATATAGAACTTGTCATACCTTAAATAAATTAACCTATGATAGTCAGGTATTATGTCACTATAAAGTAACACATAATGATGTGCTTGTGTTAAAGATTTTTGATCAAGTAAAATACTTTCATATTTTTTTTCAAAATTCTTTCAATAGTTGAAATCTTGTATAATTCTGCATTCTCCATAAAATTACTATGCCATTAAGGTCTATTAAATATAGTCTCTACACCTTGAAAATATCTTGAACAAACTATCAAACAACCTTTAGCAATCAAGCCCTCAGAATAGGCTTTATTTCATACATAATGTTTCAATCACACAAGATACCTTTTAGAATTAATAATTCATTTAAATATTTAAAATTTGTAATAATATTTTTAATATGATAAATCCATCTATTGTGTATCGATCCACCAAGCTTAACTTTAGAAGCAAGGAGAATGAGTAAATGTATGATAATAGCAAAAAAAAAGAGAAAAAATCTCTTCTATCTAGTAAAGTGTAATCGTAATATTAGACTCCAACTGATCAAACTTCCAAGGATCAATAACTTTTGAATGTAATACCTTAAAGAATAATGATAATCGAAGTACAACCGTAAGAACTTGTTTCGATACTAATGATCTTAAAGCAAGAGGAAAGATTTTTGCATCAATATGTGACTATCATGACTTTTAAGATTAGAAAATTTTGATTTTTTAGATATATATCATGAAATATTTGATGCATATTCATTAGGTACTTTAATATTTTTTAAAACTATCAAAAAATTATTTTTTTCTCGAGCAGATATTATATAACACGTAGGAGACCAATAAATTTATCATTAGCAAATATTTTGGGATTAAGCTCCTATCGAAGACCCATTTCCTTTAAATCAAATCATGCCTTCATGTTATCTTTAGTCTTTCCATCAAGGTTCAATAATATTCCAAGCAAATTATCACAAAACACCTGGTCCTAGTGCTTGCAATGCTGCAAGACACCTTCCCTCAGACGGGCCAATAACATATAATATTGCTTAATGTGGAAAAATGACAAAGTTCTACCTCTGAAGTCTTTGAACATGTACCGCACCTCCATCTATTCTCTGGAAATCATTTTATTTGAAGCCTAAAATGTCCAAGATTAAAAAGTCATTTTACTTAATGTTGAATGATGCCTCTTTCCTTGGGGGGTGGGGGGATCTAGACTTGGTCCCTTTGTCAATAACCTAGATCTTGATATAAAGTTCCATGCTTCTTGACTTTTTTCTAAGTCATTTTACATTCTCTAGTCTCTCATATTAAATTTCCAAAATCACATCACCATCTCATGGGTTTGGGTTCAAAAGTTTCAAAGAGACATGTTTCATTTTGTAGTTGTCAATAAAAGTGAAACCAAAATAACGAGAATATTGATCACAACTTTGAATTTTGATTTCTTGAATGTACTACAAATATGGAGTACAAAAACCATTAACAATACTTTCGAATATCTCATATTTGTTTATGAATGCCCCAACGGTCAACAGGTGTTGCCCAGAAATGGAGCCCAAAAGGGAGGTGAATTGGGTCTTTCAAAAATTAAAATAATTATGTGTAGGCCGTGTAGTGTTTGTGGATAATGCACTTAAGTATATGCAGTGGAAAAATAATTAATAAAGTGCAGGAAATGAAGTGCAAGTAATTAAAGAGAAACAATCACACACGAACACCAAGTTTTATAGTAGTTCAGTGCTCTCCAAGCACCTACATCCACTCCCCAAGCTCTTTTGGGAATTTCACTATAATCTCTTCAAAGATTATAGCCGACTTGTTTTCCAAGGCTCACAAATCAAAACCTAAGTTGGTTTTGTCATCTAGGCTCACCAACAAACCTTACAACTTGTTTTGTCTTCGGGCTCACGAGTCAATCCTAGTTGGTTTTGTCCCTTTGGCTCACCAACAACCACAACAACCTACTTTCAAGAAACCTTGAAGGCTAGGTCAAAGACAATAATAAATTCAGAATACAAGAATTTAAATATAAGCAAACTCTCTTCTTAGAGTGGATAAGGAATCTTTGAAGCTCTTGAATTATTGCTTGATGTGACTTGACTTGGAATTTTCTCAAGAACACTTTTAGAAAGATGAAATGAAATGAATGTAGGCTTTTTCAGTGGAATCTCTACTTTTTAGCTTTTGAAAGTGGAGTTCTTGAAGAATGTCTTTAACTCTTGGATATTTCCTTGCTTTTCTCTCTTCTCTTGCTTCATGAATGAGTTTGGTGAAGCTTAAATACATGAAAAACATCCAAAAAACCGTTTTAGACCGTTAGGGATTAAGAACTTGCCGTTAGGAGCTAAAAAACACAAATTCAAGCTATCAGAAAATAGATCCATTGAGGTTGTCAAAACCCGAGTGTCGACACTTGGCTGTCAGGTGTCGACACTTGGCTGTCAGGTGTCGACACTCGGCTTCCAGGTGTCAATACTTGAATTTTCAAGTGTCGACACTTGATTCTCAGTTGTCGACATTTGACACAAAAATTCTATAAGGGCAAGTTTCGTATTTTTAAAAAGTCTTAGGCCTTGAGTTGACACTTGGAAACTTAAGTATCGACATTTGAGTTTCAGGTGTTAACACTTGAGTTCTGAGTGTCGATACTTGGTGTGCCATGAAAAATTTCCGTATGCCAAATGCTGAAGTATCGACACTTGGGCTCCCAAGTGTCGACACTTGGTTCTGCAAAATTCAAAAGCAAGTACCAAACAAGCCAAAAACATAAAGATTTTTCATGAAACTTAAAAGCAACATATATAAACAATAATTGAACTCATTTGTATCCTTTTTTGATAGAGAAGACTTCTGAAATCATGAAAAATGCTTTGTGCCAAAGTGTGCCATGATACTCTAACTTTGAGAATTTGAGGTGCTTGATTCCTGAAAACTTATAACTACAATTGATCATTAGTACAAAATATGTACTTAATATTTTGTTTTCATCAAAATCATGGGACAGAGCCAACAATCTTCTCCTTTTTGATGATGACAAAACCTTGAGTAAATAAGCATTTAATTTCAATTTTGACATTGTATCCCATAAGTATGAACTTGAAATTTCTACAATGCAATTCAATGGAGGAGATATGCTATATAGATATTGAAATCAACATTCTCTCCCCTAAGAGAGTTAAGTTGAGAGATAATTCAAAAATTAAAGAAAATGCTTGTAACTACTCCCCTTTTTGTCAACATACAACATAAAAGGGATTAAACTCTCCTGAATCAATGCATTAGGTCATGATAAAGTTGGTATTAGAGTTGAAAAGAGATTAGATCTTTAAGAAATCCAACAAGTATCAGAGCAAATGCATAGACAAATATAAAGTTCATTACACACATAATTGATACAAAAATGGTCATAAACTGAAACACACACATATATATATAATCAATGTTTTCAATTACAAAAATTATTGTTAGAGATAAAGCAAATCTGAAACATGATACAAGATATATAAAGCAAACAAGTACAGTGATATGAGCATGTAAGCTAATACAACAACAAATATAAAAGTAATAACAACTAGATAAACATCTGTGAGGCTACTCCTCATCAGATGGAAGCTCAAAGCTAATGGGGGCACTGATCTTGGACCTAGGTATAAGGGCTTTAGGTGGCTCTAGAACCCTACGACTCCTAGTCCAAGTAGAAGGTCCATGTGTGGGACAACCTTGGATGATCTGGTCGACAGGGGTGGAAGTAGCTCAGCTGGAGTCACAAAATCAGGAGTGGAAATGATCTCATCAGTTGGAGGAGGGACCTCAAGAGTAGCTGGTGTCTGAGTATCTCTGCTGACCATCTGATATCGCCTAGCTAGGTCTACACTGCCATCACCAGAAATATCTGTGCCATAATCTGCATCATCACTGTCATCACCACCATCAGCACCTCACCACCCTGGGAATCATCATGACCATCATCAGCAGAGGGTGGAGGAGGTGGAAGATCAGCTGGACCAGATGTCCCTAATGGTAATAGAGCTCTCAGCATCTCCTCAATACGGGTGAAACCGGCCTCCATAGTCCTACAAATATCAGCATGCTGCTCTGTAGTATGAGCTCGAAGGCTCTCTATCTCAATCCTGAGCTATGTGGTTTGGACTCCCAGTCTGACTATCTCACTCCTAAGCTCTGTGAACTACTGGTGAGCATGCTCCTCAAATGATGTAACAGTAGAAGATGGAGGAGGAGCAGAAGGGGTAGCTACAGGAGTCACCGGCTTAGGCTCTGATGCTGGTCCAACTCGAGGAGGTGTAACAACTGGCCCTGATGGCCCGGCCTCGGCCTCTCTTAACTCATCCTTCTTATCTGGCTCCTGACTAGACTCCTTACGAACCCAGCAACCAGAAACCAATCTGTATCCCATCCGGTGCAGGGATCGCTTATCATAGATATCCGTATGTAAGATCTCCTTGGAGGCCTCCCCTCCAAAGATATACCAAAAGCCCGAAAGATACGTGTCAATCCCATACTGTATGGAAGACAATGTCTCCTCTGGGTATCTGCATCTCTCATCTGGAGTAGCATGAATGCCGGGAGATCAACCGCAGTCCTCTGAGATAAGTAGACCATAAGCATCAGCTCCCGCTCCGTAATGAAATCAAATCTGCCAATCTTCGGGAGCAGGATGCGAGGATGATGTGGTGAAGAAGCCTCGTCTCAACTGATAACTGGTTCGCGGTGACCACTGTCACTCCAGGAACATCATCTCTCTCAAGTACACAACGAAAGGCCTCCTCACGATCCTCAATACTGTAAGCCATAATGCCTCTGTGTGGAATCTCCCACAACCTGCTTAAGACAGACTCATCTACTGGAATCCTCACACCTCTGACCGTCGCATGCCACGCGAGTCTGCTGCAATATAAGCTACCATAAAACTTACAGATCATATAGGGATAGTACCTCTTCGTCATCGAACAGAAAGAAACTAAACCCGCATCCTGAAGAATCTGCCTAATGTGAAAGTGCTGTCTGTCAAAGAAATCAAGATCCACCATCTGCCAGCTGCCACTACCTTCCCTGCCATCCTCTCTGCAGGAGGTGACCCAGGAGCTACTGAACTACTAGTCTGACCACTGTCATGCCTAGCCTTCAATCTTCTCTTTGCTGAGCTCTGACCAAACTTCCTTTTGACAGTCAATCTCTTCCTAGGTCCCATATCTACCAGCTGAGGGAAGGAAGGAAGGAAGAAAGGGGTAAACTTAAGGAATAGGGATCGGTCTAAGGAAGACATAGGGGAAAATAGTGGATCGGCCAAGAATGTGACGAAAGAAAGGGAAATCAAGGCTTGGTTTTGATTTAAATTGACAATAACTTGAAGAAAATAATTAGGGTTTGATTTAAAAGGGAAAAGAAAGCAAATAGGTTGGTTTAGGTTGGGATAAACCATAAAAACATGAAATCGGAAGGTACAAGTTGGAGAAAATAGTTAAAAAATAGTGAAATCGAACAATGCCAAGTGAAATTAAATTTTTATTTGATAGAAAATCGATTTAAACAAGGAAAAAACATCAAATGGTTGATTTTGGCACAAAAACTTCCATTCAACAGTGAAACCGTGCGGAACAAAGGGAAAAATGAGGCATAAATTGTAAAATCAAAACACATAATCCATCCAAATGAGAGAAATCCAAGAAATCCGAACTCCAAAAAAATTAGGGATTTTCGGTGGGAAAATGAGCAAATCATGGAAAAATGCAAGAAAATGGTGAAAAAACCATGGGAAAACCTAAAAACATGGATTCACGGTGGAAAGTAAGGGGTTTTACCTGAAAAACAAGGGGCAAGGGAGGAAGATCACTGTTCCAAGCTCCATGGATAGTAGGGGGACCACTAGAGTTTGAGTGGAGGGAAAGAAACCAAATAAAAAAAGATTCGATGAAGCCCTAAAAAACTTGAAATTTTTTCGAGTGCCGACACTTCAAATTTTTCAAGTGTCGACATTTGGTCAGGTGTCGATACTTCGCAAAATCCAAGTGTCGACACTTGGCTAAGAAATTTCCAAGAAAAATCAAAAAAATTTCAAAAAATCAAGGGATATTTTGAAAAGTTTTGGGACTCAATAAAAGTGATTTTGAGCAAAAATAAATTGGGTAAAGTGGAAATTGAGAGAGTTCTAAGAGAATGGGTCAATGATTCCTAACTCTCTTCTATCATACAAAATCTCTCTTCACTCAAGGATTTGGTAAACACATCAGCTAGTTGATCATCAGCACACACAAATTTAAGCATCACATTAGAGTTTTGTACATGATCTCTTATGAAATGATGTCTTATTTCAATGTGTTTACTTCTTAAATATTGTATAGGATTCTTAGTTAGATTGATTGCACTAATATTGTCACATCTTATGGGTGTCTTAATTAGTTTAATGCCAAAATCTTTGAGTTGTTGTTTGATCTATAGGATTTGAGCACAATAGCTTCCAGCTACTATATATTCGGCTTCTGCCATAGATAGAGCAAACCAAATTCTATTTCTTGCTACTCCATGAGATCAAATTAATTTCAAGAAACTGACAGGTTTCACTAGTACTTTACGATCAAGTTTACACCTAGCAAAGTCAGCATCAGAATAAGCAATCAATTCAAATGAAGAATCTCTAGAATACCAAAGACCAATATCAATTGTGCCAAACATATATCTAATTATGTGTTTAACAGCCAAAAGATGAGACTCTTTAAGGGCAGACTGATATCTTGCACACATACAAACACTGAACATAATATTTGGCCTACTAGCAGTTAGATACAATAATGAACCTATCATTCCTCTATAAAGCTTTTGGTCAATAGATTTACCTGATTCATCTTTGTCAAGCTTACAAGAGGAGCTCATTGGTGTACCTAAAGACTTGGTGTTCTCCATCCCAAACTTCTTCAGTATTTCTTTTGTGTACTTAGCTGGTTGATGAAGATTCCCTCTCTAGTTTGCTTTATCTGGAGTGTGAGGAAGAAGTTAAGTTCTCCCATCATACTCATCTCGAACTCATCCTGCATTAACTTTGCAAACTCTTAACAAAAAGATTCGTTAGTAGCACTGAATATGATATCATCCACATAAACCTGTACTACTAAGAGATCATCATTTTTCTTTTTCAAAAATAAAGTAGTATCTATATTACCTCTAGTAAAATCATTTTTGAGCAAGAAAGAACTTAAACGATCATATCAATCTCTTGGAGCTTGTTTCAAACTATATAATCTTTATGAAGTTTAAAAACATGGTTTGGAAATTCATGATTTTCAAAATCGGGGTGGTTGTTCAATATAAATTTCTTCGATAAAATCATTCAAAAAGGCACTTTTGATATCTATTTGAAACAATTTAAAATCCATAAAACAAGCAAAAGCCAACAATAGCCTAATTGCCTCAAGTCTAGCAACAGAACAAAGGTTTCATCAAAATCAATCCCTTCCTCCTGATTGTATCATTTGGCAACTATTCTAGCTTTATTTCTAGTAACAATTCCATTTTTATCAAGTTTGTTTGTAAAAATCCATTTTGTGCTAATAATTGAAATATTTGAAGGTCTATCTACCAAAGTCCAAACATTATTTCTTTTAAATTGATTAAGTTCATCTTGCATAGCATTAATCCAATTACAATCATTTTTAGCTTCTTCAATAGTTTTAGGTTCTATTTGAGATACAAATGCTAAATAATCACAAACATTTCTAAGAGATGATCGAGTACTTACACCTTTAGATGGATCACCAATGATAAGTTCTTTGGGGTGTCCATGAGCATACCTTCATTCTTTAGGTAGATGATCAGGTAATGATGCATTTTCATTTTCTTGATCTTGTCCTCTTTCATTGTTTTGATCATCTTCTTGTTCCTTGGTAAGTTCTTCATTGTTGTTCACCTCTTCAGTTCTTTTGGTACCTATTTCATCACAAAGAACATCTTCTTTTTAGAAGATTTCTAGTTAGATTCATCAAATACAACATGTATGGATTCTTCAACAACAAGAGTTCTTCTATTGAAGACCCTGTATGCCTTGCTAGATGTAGAGTAGCCTAGAAAGACACCCTTATCTGACTTGGCATCAAATTTGCTTAAATTATTTTTATCATTATTTAAGATGAAACAATGGTATCCAAAAACTCAAAAATATCTGATTGAAGGTTTTCTACTATTCCAAAGCTCATAAGGTGTTTTATTTAAAATCGGTCGGATTAAAACACGGTTCAAAACATAGCATGCAGTGTTTATGGCTTCCATCCAAAAATATCTAGGTAGGTCATTTTCGCAAAGCATGGTGCGTGCCATTTCTTCAAGAGTTCTATTTCTCTTTTCTACCATCTCATTTTGTTGAGGTGTTCCAGGTACAAAAAAATTATGATGAATGCCATTTTCACTACAAAACTTACAATTCAGAATTTTCAAATTGGTCCATGGTCACTTCTCAAAGATACAATTGAAACACCTTTTTTATTTGAAAATCTTTTATAAAATCTAATGAATGTAGAAAACATTTCATCTTTGTGTGCTAAAAACATGACCCATGTAAAACATGAGAAATCATCTACAATAACCACACCGTACTTCTCACCTTCCAAACTAGATGTTCTAGTTGGCCCAAAGAGGTCCATATGAAGCAACTCTAAGGGTCTAGATGTAGAGACTACTCCTTTTGGTTTAAAAGATGATTTGGTTTGTTTTCCAAGTTGGTAAGTGCTACAAATTTTATTTTTTCAAAACTAAGTTTAGGCAAATCTTTTATCAAATTCTTTTTGCTAAGTTTTGAAATCAAATGCATACTAGCATGTCCTAGTCTACGATGCCAAAGCCAACTAGTTTCATTGATCTTGGCTTCCATTGCCACTAAGCATTGACCATTTTGAACAGGAAAATCATCAAGATCAACCATATAAATATTGCCATGCCTATGACCAATGAACTTGATGCCATTGTCATCTAAACTAGAAATAATGCACATAGAAGATTCGAAAACAACTTTAAATTCCTTGTCATAAAATTGACTAATGCTAAGTAAATTGTGTTTCAAACCATCAACATACAAAACATTATCAATGTAAGTAGAAGGGATGATATGGACTTTACCAATTCCGACAATCTTGCCCTTTCCATTATCACCAAATGTTATATTACCACCATTATGATATTCAAGTGATGAGAACTGCTCTACATCTCCGGTCATGTGCCTTGAGCAACCGCTGTTGAGGTACCACATTCTTATTTATTGGTTGCAAGGCACACTTACAATAAAAAATCAGGTGGAGACTTTAGATACTCAAGTCATCTTGGGTACTTTCAGGTTAGTGTAGTGGTAATGGTTTCTTTTAGAATCCAAACTTTTCTAACATTGCTAAATTTCCTTTTATTGTACAAGTAAGATTTATGTCCTATAATACCACAAGTATAGCAAGTAATAGATGATATGCAGGCACAAAGAAATTCATGAAAAAATTTTGTTTCTTTTGAGTTTTGAAACCTAAACGGCTTTATTAAAAATATCCCTTTGACTATTTAAAAGCATGTTCAATTTTCAGAACTATATGTAAATTTTTCAACAAATGGTTTTAACTTTTCAAGTTCTTCATTGTACTTATTGTTTTCTTACAAAATCTCATTATTCTGTTTTATAAATTTTTCAGTTGAAACAAAAATTTTTCTTTTTCAAATCTTCTTTTTCTTTTTCAAGAAGATAAACTTTATCATTCATTTTTTTGTTTCTTGAAGCAAACAATTATTTTTAATCAAATACTTGTCATTTGTTTTGCCAAAATCAGATTTTGCTTCTTCAAATCTTTATGCTTTGATTTCAGTTTTTGAAATTCAATAACTAATTCATCAAAAATCTCATGCGGTTTATCAAAAGTAAATTCATTTTTGGTTTCGGATAATATCTCATCATGATTGGCCATCAAACAAAAGTTTGCAACTTCTTGCTATTCTTCCTTAGAACTAGAATCCTTGCTGTCACTCCAGGTTTCCATCATGGCCTTCTTTCTTAATCTTCTTTTGCTCTTTTTAAGTAGGAGGCAGTCCATTTGAAGTGGCCCAGTTTCTTGCACTCAAAGCATGTGGGCTGCTCCTTCTCTTTCTCCTTTTCCTTCTCTTTGCTAGGCTCCCCTTTAGAGGTTTCTTCTTGAAGTTATATTTCTTCTTTCTCATGAACCTCCTGAACTTTCTAGCTATGAGAGTCGTCTCATCTTCTTCATCTTCTTCTTCTGAATATTCACTTGATTCATCTTTGTTGGTGGACTTGAAAGCGATCACTTTCTTTTTCTTGTCAACATCTACATTTTTTTGCTTTAATGAAAGCTTATATGTCATCAATGAGCCTAACAATTGCTTGAGAGGAAGAGTGTTGATGTCCTTGGCTTCTTTTATAGCAGTTAGCTTGGCATCCCATGAAGTCGAAAGAGACCTGAGAAGTTTGTTTACAAGTTCACTGTTAATCTTTCCTAAGCTTCTCATGCCATTCACAATATTTGTGAACCTAGTATACATCTCACTTATAGATTTAGTAAGTTCCATTTTGAACATTTCATATGTGTGAATGAGCATATTAACTTTAGTTATTTTCACTTGGTATGTACCCTCATGGGTAACCTCAAGTGTGTCCCATATTTTTTAGCAGAGAGAGTTAGAGATTCTATTGAATTCACTCGGATCCAAGGAGCAAAACAATAGATTCATAGCCTTAGCATTAAGCTCTATTTGCTTAATGTCATTCTCATCCTAATCATCTTCCATTTTGGGAGTAGGAATGCCATTAATCAACATAGTAGGCTGATGAGGACCTTTAACAATAGTCCTCCAAAGATTATAATCAATGGCTTGAATGAATATGCGCATGCGTGTCTTCTAATATGTGTAATTCGTGTCATTAAATAGTGGGGGATGGTTTGAAGCTTGACCTTTAACAACATCCATACCTATTAGGGCCGCCATGATCTTTTACTCAAGATCATTGGACCTGCAAGAGAGTACCGTGCTCTAATACCACTTGTTGCCCAAAAATGGAGCCAAGAGGGGGGTGAATTGGGCCTTTCAAAAATTAAAACAATATGTGCAGGCCATGTAGTATTTGTGGATAATGCACTTAAGTATATGTAATGAAAAAAATAATTAATAGAGTGCAGGAAATGAAGTGCAAGTAATTAAAGAGAGACAATCACATACAAATACCAAGTTTTATAGTGGTTCGGTGCTCTCCAAGTACCTATATCCACTCTCCAAGCTCTCCTTGAAAATTTCACTATAATCTCTTCAAAGATTACAGTCGACTTATTTTCCAAGGCTTACAAGTCAAAATCAAAGTTGGTTTTGTTACCTAGGCTCACCAACAAACCTTACAACTTGTTTTATCTTCGGGCATACAAATCAACCCTAGTTGGTTTTGTCCCTTTGGCTCACCAACAACCACAACAACCTACTTTTAAGAAACCCTTGAAAGCTAGGTCAAAGACAATAATAAATTCAGAATACAGAATTTAAATACAAGCAAACTCTTCTTAGAGTGGATAAGGAATCTTTGAAGCTCTTGAATGATTGCTTGATGTGACTTGACTTGGAATCTTCTCAAGAACATTTTGGAAAGATGAAATGAAAGGAATGTAGGCTTTTTCAGTGAAATCTCTCCTTTTTAGCTTTTGGAAGTGGAGTTCTTGAAGAATGCCTTTAACTCTTGGATATTTTCTTGCTTTCTCTCTTCTCTTGCTTCATGAATGAGTTTGGTGAAGCATAAATACATGAAAAACATCAAAAAATCATTTTAGACTGTTAGGGATCAAGAACTAGCTGTTAGGAGCTAAAAAATACAAATTCAAGCTGTCAGAAAATAGATCCATTGAGGTTGTTAGAACCCGAGTGTCAACACTTGGCTGTCAAGTGTCGACACTTGTCTGTCAAGTGTCGACACTCAGCTTCCAGGTGTCGACACTTGAACTTTTAAGTGTTGACACTTGATTCTCGGTGTCGACACTTGACACAAATTCTCTCCAGGGACAAGTTTTGTATTTTTAAAAAGTCTCAGGCCTTAAGTCGACACCTGGGAACTTAATTGTCGACACTTGAGTTTCAGGTGTCGACACTTGGCATGCCATGAAAAATTTCTGCGTGCCAAATATTGAAGTGTCTACACTTGGGCTCCCAGGTGTCGACACTTGGTTTTGCAAAATTCAAAAGCAAGTGCCAAACAAGCCAAAAACATAAAGATTTTTTATGAAATTTAAAAGCAACATATATAAACAATAATTGAACTCATTTATGTCCTTTTTTGATGAAGAAGACTTCTCAAATCATAAAAAATGCTTGTGCCAAAGCAAGCCATGATACTCTAACTTTGGGAATTTGAGGTGCTTGATTTCTGAAAACTCATAACTACAATTGATCATTAGTACAAAATATGTACTCAATGTTTTGTTTTTCATCAAAGTCATGGGGCAGAGCCAACAACAGGCATATTCACCACTCTAGTGGCAATTATTCCAAAGATGTCCTATCCTTAAGATGTCCCTTTTCAAATGAAAATTTCCACCTTAGAAAAAATAGCATGTCTCCAAATTATCACAGTTCACTAGACTGTAATGTCCCTAAACATAGTATTGTTCTTTTGATGGTGGATATTTTATTCACTTATGTAAAGAATTTGAAAGAGTTAGGTGATATATATTACAAGTACATGATTCCTACTTATAAGATCCTACAAGTCTCATGGCACCCGTGTCTTTAGAAAATTTTCATAAATTTCATTGCTTAGAAACTTAGCAAACAAGGTCAAACAAATCTAATGAAGAATATAAAATATAAAATATAAGAGTTAACCATAACTGGAATGATGGGACATTAGGTCAACCCTAGTTTGCTATAGGTCTCTGAGTTTTGAGTCCCTTAGTTATGATTTCATTTTATCTGTGAGTCCAATAATCAAGTCTATTAACCTTAGTATTAACCCTTTGAGTCCTGTAAGTAGGGCTTAAGTCAGTTGAGTCACTTGAAGCCTATAATTAGGGTTTTGATCAGTTAAGCCCGATTGTGCCCATTAAGTCTTGTATTTGGACCTTGAGCTCTGTTACACTTGAGTCATGTATCTAGAGTCAACTCATGTCATTAGGGCTCATGAGTCAAGCTTTGGATTACATTCAAGCTTAGTTGATCGAGTCAGCTCATTGTGAGCCATTTGTCAATTTTGAGGTCTTAATCATGTATCAATTTTGTAATTAATCCAGTCCAGTTAAGTAAGTTGAGTCTATACTAAGTTGAGACTAGAAGTCCAATTAAGAAGTCTCAACCCTAGTCTAGTCCAATTGAGTCCTGTAAGTATAAGTCCAATTTTATACAAGAGGAGGAGAACCAGCCTCAAAGTAGAAGCCCATGAAGTCCCTCCACTTGAAGATTCCAAGCATATTCTTCTTCCAGGCACCCCAGCCCAGAAGTCCAATTTCAAATGAAGCCCATGGTGCCCCAGGTGTATTCCAGTCCAACTTCAAATAGGTGCCCAGGAGTTTCCAGCCCACCAAGGGACAAGTACCAAGCCCATGCGCCAACCATGGACCAAGCCCATGCGCCAACCATGGAGGCCGCCCAAGCCTGCATCAAGCCCATGCACCCAAAGCCCAATTGGAGGATGCCCTTGCTATCCTAAAGTTCAAGCCCAAGTCCATTTAGGCGTCCAAGCCAGGAGGGAGCTTTTGACCAAGTCAAAGAAGGAGAGAAGTCCAAATTAAATAAGGAGATTTTGTTCTAGTTCTACTCAAATTGTATACTCCTAGTTCTAAGCAATTTTCTAATATCTCTCCCACTCAACTTTGTAATTCTATCCTAACAACGAGAGGACATGGGAAACATCTATAAATACCCCATCCCTCTTGTATGTTTAATGTTAACGAACATGGAAGTTTTCTTGAGTTCTTCTCAACTTTATGAGTGAATTTTGTATGAATTTTTTTTGTAAGATTAAGGGTATCTGTGTGATCCTTTAGGATTTCTGTGTGATCCCTGCACCCTGCCTCCAAGCCACCAGCCCTCTTCATCCATTGGCCACCCTCTTCAAACTTTTTCCTTCCCTTCTTCTTTCAGCAACTAAGCCTTCTTTTTTCTTGTTTTCTAACCGTGTTAGATGATTTGCAGGTCCCTTAGAGTTCACGAATCTAGGGATTCCATCTAACAAGATTTCGGGATACCGGATTGAAAGCCATGAATCCGCAGAGTTCATAGCTTTTTTTCAAGCCGCATCGAGAGCGTAGAGCGAACTCTTCCTGGATCGATCTTCAAATCTCTACCAGGTGCATCCCTAGACTCCTCTGGTAGTAGTATTATAGAAGAGCTAGTCCTATCAGGGCTTCTCAGCCTTGGCGATCGGTTTCTTCACTTTAGGGTTTAGTTCTGCATGCCTGTGCTTTAGATTTGTGTAGAATCCCTACTTAATATCTTAGCTTGAAATTGATACATACTCCTAACTTAATACTAATAACTAAAAATAATTAGCATGCATAAATAGTCCCACATCATGGAATATAGATAAACTATGACATTATTAACCGAAAAAATGAATGCCACAAAGAGGGAAGTACAGCTAACTATAACTGGACTACATGTTACTTAAAGATTAAGGCACAAAACCAAGAAAAGCACCAATTAGACTACAAAGCAAGAAACTGTAACAAGTATCATATGATTTCTTTATCATTTGCTTCCACCATCTCACAAATAGGGACATTATACAAAATATTAGAATAGATAGTGCAACATTTAGAACATTTTGATCTTAATGAACCATATTAAACTGAAATCATTCAAGTTATAGCTACAAATAGCTAGAACAAATAGGGCCACCAAGGCATACATAAATGAAGTAGCATATGTTAACCCTTCAAACAGAGATATAAATCCATCGCAGATGCTGAAACCCTCCTCTTGGTTAAAATATTCTAGAAATCAAAAAATGACCAAGAAATGCAAGAAAATTCAATCAAAAATGTAACAACACCAAGAACTCTCTTCATTCACTCATGCATAGATAAATTTCATGCAAAGGAAATATAATAACACCGATCAAAAATTCCAATGATTTCAAGAACCTTTAGCAACACAGGGTAGAAGTAATCACCTTTTAATGAAAGCTAGCAAAACCTAGAAAATATGAGCTATCCACCAGAAAAAATGAAGAATAGCCAATTGGATACCTACACACTGGCAAAAATTGCTAGAATGCCAGCCTTGAAAAGTCAAAATCACTGATTAGTCTCCCTAAGAAAGAATGACCAATCACTAGAAACCCCCTCACCTGGAATAGCATGTGGACAAGAGGATCGGGGATCAACGTTGAAGGAGGCCCACAAATCCACCAACAAATGGAAAAAATGGGGATCTGAGGAGGATGGGAGGAAGGGAGGGCAAGAAAATTGGGGATTTGGGGAGAAAATATACCAAAAAAGGTGCCGAAAAACTTTTGAGTGGAGGAAAAGGTTGGACGATGCTTTAAAGTATCGTTAGTTGATGATATTTTAAAGCATCATCTAATACTTTTGTAATAGTTGGGATGTATATTATTCCCAGTACATTATTTACCAATGCTTTAAAGCATCGTTAAGTAACGATGCCTTTGAAAAGCATCGATAGCCTTTCACTAACTCCCGATGCCATACCCTAATATCAGAAAAAATAGTTATCTATCACCCCTTTTACTGTAATGGACTCTTTATGTGCTCTTCTTGGAAATGCATAAGAAATATGCTCTTCTTGCCTAGTCACTTGGAGAAGGCTATTGGTAACCTAGGGACAACACTGATCTTTAACTTGGATGGCTCCTTAAGGGAATGACTCATTCATAGCTTGAGATAGCTCCTAACTGATTACTCTTAATTGAGTTCATGGGAGACTACTAACTTTTCTGGGATGACTCCTAAAAAACTATTTGTTTACTCTTCAAAGCCAGAGATGACTTCTAGTCTACTAAAGTGATTCCTAATCTGCAAGCCCTTCTAGTAACTCCTGCCATGGTAGAGTCATCACATAGTTGTCTCCTATGAACTAGAGACTGTTGGTCAGAAATTTGAGTGGGAAACTCATTTTTTTGAAATATTTTCCTTGGAAAAGGTTTTTTTTTATCTTTAGACTTCTGCATGAAGTTTCTATTGTCCCACATAGAAAATGGAAAAAAATCTAAAGCCTTTTTTTATGAGAGAAGGGTTTGCTTTAGTCATTAGGGGCATTTGAGGAGGTTCGAAGGAAAATCTTGAAACACCCACGAACCGAACTGAATTGAGCTGTGTCGAGACAGAGTGGGTGCATGTGCCATGCCATGCCATGCTAAGCTATGTCACTTCAAGTACATATGTGGGCCTAGCACCCAGCTAAATCCATTACTCATTTTTTAATTTATTTTTTATTAATTTTGATAGTTTTTATTCATTAACAGCTATTTATATTTTTAAATGTTAATGTTATTAATTTTTAAAACATTTGTATTATGATTATTAAGGCTGATATAAATGTTGGAATTAAATCTGGCTTTAATGGACAAGCCCAACATTCAAATCTTATTGCTTACAAAAAGCCCCTTTAGGGGGACCTTTCTTAGCAAGCCAATCAAACATTCTTTATTTTTTTAAGTTTCAAATCCTGAGATCTCTTCTATTTCATTTAGAAAATTATTCTAAGAATTCTTCTACTCATAATTTTTTTATTTATCATTTTATATCTCTTTATTTTGAGAGTACTGAAAGAGTCTTCATCAACTTCTTCCATGATCATGCTTGGAGGAGGGAGAGTTCCGGTCATATCTTGGAGAGACTTTTTCAATTGTACCTACACGAAGGATAGAAATAAAACTTAGGGCAATGCTACGCACACTTCTAGATTATTTTCTATTAGATTTAGCATTTTTTATAAGTATTTATTTATTTAAATATTATTTTGTTAGTCATTCTTAAATAAAATATGGTATTCCAATAGCTTATATTCAATAGTCTGAGTAATTCAATCTGGATATATTTAAGAAGCTAACAAGCTAATCCTATAGTTCTAAATCTCTTGAAAAGATTGGATTAGCATTTCAAATTAGATATAGCTAAAGCATCATAAAATAAATATTGCTTAAATAGATTTATTTTTTATTAAATTGTATTATCTGTTGAAAATAATTAAATCCAATATCTTAAAGGATTAAAACAATTCTGATATCTATAGTAGATAATCAAATGAAAATTCATGAAAATATTGAGTAAAACTTTTGGATTTCTTTTGTAGCTTTATTATTCTTTAATTTTCTCTAAAATGGGTGGTGATGATATCTCTAGTTTAAACCTGAAAAATCTTATGGTTCAGGATTTGCTAGATAGCAAGAACATCAAAACCTGGTTGATAACATTAGGACTCATTTCTATCATAGAAAAGGATGCTTCTTATCTATCTTCTTTTGGATCCTCTAATTCTAAAATTGTGTTGACTAAATTTTTAGTGAAAATAGAATTTTACTATAGGTTTAGAATCCCTAGCTATTGTCAGATAAACAATGAAACCTACATAAGATATAAAATTGCTAAAAAAATTTGGTATACCTTAGAAGATGACTTTATAAGAGATAATGAAGGTATTCAAAGATTTACGGCTATAGATTTCAATAAATTTAAGATGATAGACAATGTTCCTATCAACGATTAAATCTATCAATTTCAGTTCTATATCCATGAAATGCATAGGAGAGGTTCTATGCTAGATGAAATTATCAAGTCTCCTACTTGTTAGATAAGTTACAACCTACTTTGTCAAAATTTGCTCAAGATCTTAGAAAAATCCAAGAAACCCTCAGTCTTCATCTATTATTCAATCTATTAGAATATAAGACCAACATCAACTCAGTGAAGTAAAGAGAATTAACTGTAAGCAAAAGTTAATTTAACTGGGTCTAATTCTCAACATCTAAATCATAAGAGACATCAACCTAGGCACTATCCAAATCAAAACTTCAAACCTAAGGGTAGAAACTCTAAGCCCAAAAAGAAAGACTTTAAATGTAAACCTAAACTGGTTAGCCTGAAGGGAATAAAAAAAATAGTGATGGAAGATTCTATTATATATGTGGACAAGATAACCACCTAGCTGCTAACTATTACCATAGAAATAAAGAAAAAGTTGTTACCTTCAAGAAGGGTAACTCAAATTAGCCCAAGTCTGAAATCAATATGATAAGGCTGGACCTTCTCATACAACCTTTGAGTCAATATCCTTTATACCCACTATCATCTTACCTTTTCAAACTTAGATTGGTGGCTAGGTTTTGCTACCAACGTTCAAATATACTAATAGGCTTTGTTGTACTCATATCAGGACTTAAGTAAGGAAGTATAATAGTAGGAGATGGGACAACTATCAACATGTTAGGAGTTGGAACTATCAACTAAAACTAACTTCTGGAAAGATTCTTACTATACCTGGAGTGCAACATGTTTCCGAGATTCATAAAACCTAATAAGTGGATCTTTATGAGTCCAATTAGCTTATAAAGTTATGTTAGAATTAAATAAAGTTATAATCTCCAATGAAGAAATGTTTATTAGAAAATGTTTTGTATCTGAGAGTCTATTTAAGATCAATGTACTACCTTTCTCAATCAATGAATTATCTTCTTCTTCTCAATCTTATGTTCTAAATACTAATCTCATGATGTATGGCATAGTAGGCTAGGTCATGTAAATCATAGATCAATCTTGAAAATATTAAATTTAAATTTAATTTCTAAATTCAAAACTAGACACAATATTAAGTGTGAAATTTATGCTCAATCCAAATAACCTAGAAAACCTTTCAAATCTATCTCAACTAGAAATATCCAAAAATTAGAACTTATTTATAATAATGTATGTGATTCAAATAAAGGACCTATGAGAGGAGGAAGTCATTACTTCGTGACTTTCATATACGAATTCTCTTGATATTGTTATACCTATCTTTTAAAAACTAAAAATGAAGTTCTCAATAAATTTAAGACTTATAAAGTTGAGGCTAAAAATCAACAAGATCAAAGAATTAAAATTCTAAAGTCTGATCAAGAAAGTGAGTACACTTCAAATGTATTCACAATTTTATGAAGAACATGGTATAATTCATGAAATTATAGATTTTTACTCATCTCAATAAAATGGTGTTGCTACAAAAAAAAACCAAACCCTACTGGACATGATCAATGCCACGATTATAAGTTTAGGAGTACATTAGAACTTGTGGAAGGGAGGCTCTTTTATCAAACTATTTTATACTAAATAGAATTTTACCTTAGAATAAAGAAGAAATACTTTATGAACTTTGGAAAGGACATTACTAAAGCTAAATTACTTCTGAGTATGAGGGTGTTTAGCTAAGGTTGGAATCCCTGAATCCAAAAGAAAGAAGATTGAACTTAAAATTATAGATCTATATTTGTAAGATATTCTAAAGATAGCAACACTTATAGATTTCTGGTAATCAATTCTGAATCAGTGAAATCTTCAATAACATTATAATTGAATCTAGAGATGCTACTTTCTTTGATAATATCTTTTCTTTCAAAACTTGACTTTCTAGTCAAGTACTTAATCCGTTACCTATTACCTTATTTGATCTTCCATCTACCTTTTAATTCAATCCTATAGAACCTAATCTCCCAATTAAGCCTAGGAGGGGCAAGAGAGCCATAATTGAAGAGAGTTTTGGTAAAGAATTCATTACCTTTGTGGTTGAAGAAAACCCCAAAACCTATCAAAAAGTTATGAGTTATTCTGAAGCTCCATTCTAGAAGGATGTAATAAATAGTGAGATAGAATCAATCATTAGAAACAATACTTGGATTCTTACTGATTTACCTCATGATAGTAAAGTTTTAGGATGTCAATGAATCTGTAAGAAAAAACTTAAAGTAGATGGATTTGTTGAAAGGTATAAGGCACATCTTGTAGCTCAAGATCAAGAAGTATATAAATTAGTTAAGTCTTTATATAGTCTAAAATAAGCTCCTAAGTAATGGTACGAAAAAATTGATTGTATCATTCTATCAAATGGATTTCAAATCAATGAGTTTGATAATTGTTTATACTATAAGAGATATTTGATGATCAATGTATCTTTCTTTGTTATATGTAAATGATATCTAGATACAAGCTCCTAACATTGACCTAATTAATGAAATCAAATCTCTTTTATCAAATCACTTTGATATGAAAGATCCTAATCAAGTTGATGTAATTTTATCTTCTAGTTCTTATTAGTTATCTCAATCATATTATACTCAAATGATCGTAAATAAATTTAGATACTCAGATCATTCTCCTCTATCCACACCTTATAAACCTAGTGTTCAATTAGTAAAGAATAATGGTAATCCTTTGGATCAAGATAAATATGCTCAATTCAGGATCACTTTTATATTTAGCTAACATAACCATATTTAATACAGCATATGCTATTTCTAAATTAAGTAGGTATACTAGCAATCCTGATAAATCTCGCTAGATTACTTTAGAAAGAGTGTTTTGATGTCTTAGATATCATTTCTTATAAACTTATTTATATGGTTATCCTGCTGTATTAGAAGAATATAGTGATGCCAACTAGATATCTGACTCTCTAGACATTAAGTCTACATCTAGATATATTTTTATTATTAGAGAAAGTGCTATTTCTTGATAATCTATAAATAAAATATAATAGCTAGAACCATTATGGAGGTAGAAATAATAGCACTAGATATTACATCCTTAGAAACAGAATGGTTAAAATATTTATTTTCATCCATTCCTTAGATATAATATTCTATTCCTCCTATATATATTCATTATAATTCTAGAGCTACAATTAATTTTATAAAAAGAAACTCATAAATTCTAAAACTAATAGACATATAAAATTGAGATAAAAGTCTATTTGATGGTAATAAAAGCATGCTATAATAATATTAAATTTTATAATATCTGATCAGAATATTGTTAATTATCTAACTAAAGGCTTAAATTAGAGGTCCTGGGGATATCGAAGGGGATAGGGCTTTGCCTATAAAGTACCTTCCAATAGTGGAAACCTAAACTCTATAATGGGAGATCCCTTGGAGGAGGTTCAATATGGTAATAATAGGCTAATTTGTTGGTCAAAGAGTATATATGAATTTGTTTGATGTGAAAGTCATAGACTCCATCGTATCCCTATAGTATATTAGTGCTCTTATATAGTGGTTAGAATGAGTGTGTTAGCTCTAAATGAGGTCCAAGGTAATATTTTCTATGAGATGTGATACTATACACATCCCTAGAGGACTCACCTATATGAGAGTATTCTTCCATGGTCACGGATATAAGATATGGACTATCTCTAATAACTCTTATAAAAACTTAAGAAATAGTGCAAGGCCAATAATGCAAAAATTCATGATGAAGATCTCTGTACTATGTATGTAGTAGTTGAAGTATGGGTCAAAAGAATACAGTTTAAGACCTAGTTCACTCCATTTCCTTTAGATAAAAACTATTCATACTAAGTAAGGTTAAGTCTTGTAAAGACACCTTACCTACTGCATAGTATAATCACCTAGATATTTGTATTTATTATTTTAAAAAAATTGAGTTTTGTGGAGGATTGTTGGCAATAAACTTGAGCATGAAACTCAAAATTTCTAAATATTTCCATCTAAATGTTATATTCTTTGACCTTTGGACTTCCATGTGTAGTTTCTTTTATCCCACATCAAAAATGAAGGAAACTCTAAAGCTCTTTCTATGAAAAATGAATTTGCTTTAGCCTTTAGGGATATTTAAGGAGGTTTGAAGGAAAATCTTTAATATGCACATGAACTGAACTGAACCAAATCGAATCATGCCATGCTGAGTTGGGACGAGGCAGGTGCGGTGCATGTGTGTGTGTGTGTGTGCATGTGCATGAGTGGGTATGGGTGTGGGTGCGGATGCAAGCCTAGATCCAACTAAATCCATTATTCATTTTTATTTGTTTTTTATTAATTTTGATAGTTTCTATTCATTGATTCTTTTGATTATTTATATCCATTAATAGCTATTTAATTTTCAAAATATTTGCATAATGATCATTAAGGTAGATATGAATGTTGGGATTAAATCTTGTCTTAATGGGCCAGCCCAATATTTAAATCTTGTTGTTTATAGAAGCCCCCTTGGGAGACCTTTCTTAACAAGCCAATTAGAATTCTTTTTATTCTTCTAAGTTCCATATCCTGGGATCTCTTCTATTTCATTTAGAAAATTATTCTGAGAATTCTTCTTCTCAATTTTTTTTTTACTTTTTTATTTCCTATTTTACATTTCTTTATTTTGAAGGTGTTGAAAGAGTCTTCATCAACTCTTCTATAATTGTGCTCGAAGGAGAGAGAGTTCTAGTCATATCTTTGGAATGCTTTTCCAGTTGTACCTATACGTGGGGTAAAAATACTTCATAAGGCAATGTTGCACATGCTTCCAAATTATTTTTTTAGATTTAGGATTTTCTATAAGTATACATTTATTTAAATATTATTTTGTTAGTCATTCTTAAGAAAATCCAATATTCCCAACAACTTATATTCCAATAGAGACAACTCCTGATGTGCCAAGGATGACTCTTGAATATTGCAATTCTACTCCAATGCCCTTTAGGTGACTCCTAAAATGATGAAGAAGACTCCTTGATCTACTAAATCTTCGGCTCTTGAGGATGACTCCTATCAATGTGGAGATGACTCTTGCCTACTCATTATAAACTTCATATCTAAGAGATGGCTCCTTCTAGTTGGAGATGGTTCTTGGTCAGTGAAGCATTTTTTGCATTTAAAAGAGTTGACTCCTCTACCTAGGGAGATGAGTCCTCAAAATGAATTCTTGTAACTTTCCCTTTTTTCTCTAAGCCAAATTCAATAAGCAATTAGTAATTGTCAAGTATTTTTTTAATCATAAATATCAATCTTTTGGAGTAACAATAGCATAAATAATGACCATTATTGTCAATTGTAGTTCTTTTGGATAAAATAATACTTTAAAATTTAATGTTTTTCTAAAATTTTATTCAAAAAGGTTCAAACTTATTTTATTTAATAAGAATAAATCAAAAGATAACATCATTATTTTTCTATTATTTTTGTAGTTTTCTATTATAATACAATTATAATAGCTATTATCTTAGTGATTATTTTAATATTAAAAATTTGAAAGATTTCTTTTTGAGATAACTAATATCTAATATCTATTTATATATATATATATATATATATATATATATATATATATATATATATATATAACTACATAGAAGCTTAGCTTGTGCTAAGCTCTGATCCATTCACCATGTGGATGTCCATATTAACTACATCATTAATAGCATTCTTTATTTTGAATAATAAGTAGGACTTTTATATCTATTCTATTATATTGTATATATCTAATATACCTATTTTATATATACTAAAATGGAAGCTATCTCTAATGCATAGAGCTCTCCATTCACCATGTGGCACTTGCCATATGGACACCAATAAAAATAATGGGATTTAAATATTTCTTGTATTCCAATTTTATCATTAATAGTGTGAGGTCATGGATTAATTAAGTCAATATATTACTGAATGCCATGTATTAGTTATTCTAGGCTATCTACATGAATGTTAATACAAATGACTAGATTCAAATTGTTATTGCACTTGTCCAAGCTTAATAAGCTGGTTATACTGGAGTAGCTTTTAGGCTCCTAAGGTCCTTTAAAAAACTGGCTGATAACTTTCACGATTAGTTCGATCAGCTCATTAACTTATAAAAGAAATCCTCGATATTGAAAAAATTGATGGGATTTCTTTAATGGGGGACCCTTCGATGCTTAAATTAGCTTAGAGAGAAAGAAAAGTGAGAATAAAATGAAGAGAGAGTATGAATATGCATGAGAGATTCCCTGGAGTTCTCCTTAACCCTATATATAAAGGTTTAAGGCCGACTTGGTTAGGCAGTTATAACCATTTGTGAGGTAGTTACACTGTTAGAAAAGTTATTAAGTCAATTAGGCTATTAAGAGATCAATTTGTGAAGTTGTTTGTTAAGTAATCCATTACATTTTTTGGTTACTACTTCACCAACCTTGTCATAATGACTCTAATGATTTTAAGACTTATGCTTCACATTAAATGAAAATATGAAACTTTATACTTAGCTTGGATAAGTGGTCGGCATATGTCCGATAAGTAGTTGAGCAACATGTGCCTCAAACAAGTGATTGGCTCTTAGTCATCGGGTACCCATTATCTCAAATAAATGATTAGCTTTTGGCTGTGTAGTACCTTATGCCTCAAATAAGTAATTAGCTCCTGACTATCAAGTATCCTATGCCTCAAATTAGTGATTAGCTCTTGGCCATTGAGTATTCTATGCCTTAATTAAGTGATAAGTTCCTGACCATTTAGCATCCTGTGCCTTAAAGAAATGATCAGTACCTAGCCATCAGATACCTTATGCCTCAATAAATGATCGGCTCCTGGCCATCTAGCATCCTGTGTCTTAAATAAGTAGTCATTTCCTTATCAAACACTTTTTTACTTATCAGTAATTATTTATAATAGGTTATCTACATTGTAACGGTTGTCCCTCACTTTTGAGTTAATGTGATTTACTCAATTCAACTCAAAAGTATAATAAAAAGATTCTTCAAGTTTTTTTATAGGGAAAATGATAATTAATTACTTTTTCATCACTGTTTCGCTGTACAACATTAAATATCATGCTCTTTCTTTACAAAAATATTATTAGGCTTGGCAGCAAGTGGTTCTCGAAATAACAATGACCCCTTGATCCATGGGGCTTGCCTCTTAGCCAAAAAGGGTAGCCTATGTATCAAGAAGAGAGTGGCTCATACTTTAAGTTAGAGATTGAGCAAGTGGCTGGCAATCCAATAGTATGGCAATTTAATGTGGATCATTGAGTAGTTTTATAAATAGTAGTTTCTTCTTCCAATTTGGATCCTTTGTCTTCCGTCTTTTAACTTTCGTCTATGAGTGCATTACCAAGCGACCTTTCTCCAGAGCTTTTTCTAATTTACTCCAGGAGATTCGGGCTTCATCATCCTTGGTAAGAGGTCTTTAGTTTTAGCTTTCCTTCTACTTTAGTCTTCTCACTTGTAGCCATGACCCCTAAGGAGAAAAGAGCGGTTAGGAAAGTGAAGACATCTAGGATAGACCCCACCGGGATCACAGTGAGTCCAGTCTCAACTAAGAAAGGATACCCTACTCCTTCTAATGCTATTGTTAGGTGTCATAAGAGGGCCTTCCTGGGCCCTGAGTAGGAGAAATCTAAGATCAATGAAGGACACCTCGAAAGACTTATGGATAAGTACTCTATCTCGGATAGTATTAGGATGACTGTTCCAGGCCTTGATGATAGGGTTCTGTCTCCTCCATCTAGATGCATTGCTTTTTATAAAAATGCATTTGATGCCAGAGTAAGGTTTTTCCTTTATCCCTTTATCCAAAATGTCTTAGACTTCTGCATGGTAACTCTAGTCCAGTTTTCTCCAAATGATTTCAAGATAATTACAATCTTCATTCTCATTTGTGATTTAGTTAAAATAGACCTATGATGTTCTTTATTCCAAGCTATTTTTATGTTAGAATCTCACCCATATGACAAGTAGTGATTTTATTTTGTCCAAAGACAGGCTTGCAAACTTGTAAAAGGCACTCCTTGTTCCATCCATGGATGGAAAAATAGGTTCTTTTATATTTCTTCAGACTAGCCCCTAGGTATTAGATCCTCTTGGAACAAAGCTTAGACTGAGCCTAACTTTAATAAGATGCCCTTGAGTGAAGACTTGGACCATTACAATAAGCTACTTGAGGTCTACATACCAGAGCAAGTTTTTCTTGAGCAACCAAACCTTGTACGATATGGTTACTAGCCAGGTTAGTCCCCAAAGTACACCGATCACTTTAGACTTGTTTTTCTTTCTTCCTTTATTCCTACATAGTTACTGGATTGGCCAACCTCTTGACCATTGTTTGGGTTATTATGTTTGTAAAGATGAAGAAGATCGGTGTAGAAAGACTTCAAAACGTTGCCAAGAGAAAGGGGGCAGACACCACCCAGGAAGCTGAAAGGAAGAAGCTTGAGGGGTCTTCTTCCTTGTCGATGTCTTCCATGAGTACCCCCACATCAAGAAGTAGATAGTCTCCTACACTAGTAGAGGTGCCAATGCCCACTTCTTCGATGACCAATCCAATAAGGTCATCGAAAATTATCCAACCACCACCAATTACTAGTCTCGCAAGGTCTTCGAAAGCCATCCAACCACTTCTACCCCAACTAGTCCTACAATGTCATTGAGGACTGTCCGATCACCACAATCGATCAACACTGGTTAGTGTTCCAGTACTCAAGAAGAGCACTTTATTTTGCAAAAGAAGCTAAGAGCAACTAACCCTTGTTGCAGAGATCCAAAGCTTGCCTAGGAGCTTCTCAAGATGATCCTACTTCCTGCCAATAAAGTAGAACAAGAAACACATGCTTTTTTCCAAGTACTCGGTGATGTTATCTTGGAATTTTTCAAGTAACTATTTCTTCACATTGCTTTCTTTTCTTCTACTTCTATTTTCTTCATTTCAAATAAATCTTTTCGTGTCTTTTCTCTAGCTTCTTTTAAATACCGGTCATCTTAAGTACTTCCTCATCATATATGATAAAATAAAAAGAATTTAAATAAAAAGTTATCGGTAGCCAAAGAAGCAGCGAAAAAAGTAGCCGATGAGGTAGAAGTGGCCAATGCTCAGGCGAATGCTATAGAAGCCTAAAGGGACACTGCCAAGGTCTAAAAAAATATTGCAAAGACTAAGAAAAAGATTGTAGAGGCCTAGAAGAGCATTGCTAAGACCCAAAAGACCAACCTAAAGTTTGCAAACTCCATGAAATAAACTGCTTAAAGACCAACCTCTCTAATGTGAATAAGGAGGTTAAAATAACTAGAGCTTCCATCCAAAAACTTTGAGAGAAGAAGAAGAGATTAGATAAGGAGCTTGAAGAAGCCAAGAAGAAGGCCATAGAAGAAGACAAGTCATCCAAGGACTTCTTGGATGATATAGCTAAGGAGTCGATCAATGTTTTCCATGAGAGATTCAAGGATTGTCAAGCAAGATGAGAAAACTTTTTCCAACCATTGATATTGCTCTCCTTATCCCAAGTGTTGCTACCCAATAGCAAAGGGAGCAATGGAGGTGCAAGATATCGGTGCACCTGTGATAGCCCTCCTCTGACCACTTTCAAAGTTGCAACCGTTGCTAAGGCATCGGAAGCTCCTGCAGATGTCCATCCACCGACCACTTCAGAAGCCGCAACTATTACCGAGGCTCTAGAAGCACCTACGATACCTAGCCATAAGCTCCAACTAATCAAGCAGTAGAAGTATAAAGGCCTTTTTATATTTTGTTCCTATTCAAATTTATCTCTCTCACTAGGATTTTGAGAAACTTTATAAAAATATTTGAGGCAATGAGATTTCTATTTTTAATTAGTATTTTTATTTTTCTTTTTCTCTGATACTTGAGTGTATGCAGTCATATAAGATCACTTGCATAACCTATGAGAATATGATGGCCGTCGTCATGGATAAAGTGGTCAAAGTTTAGTCCAAGAACTTAGGAAAAGAGATCGATGGCCCTTTAGGAATAGTGGATTTGATAGAGGGTCTAATTGAAGATGTGGCCAATGCTCTTCCAAATCTTTGACTGAGACACAAATTGGAAATAAGGTGACTACTTTTGAGGCAACAAGGGAAACTTCAGAGATATCAAGGGCTAATGCGATAAGATGTAAAACAATTATCGAGAACATGGGTATCTTCCTTTTGCCTTTGAATTAGGTTCAATAGATATATTCAAAAAGTAAAGAAATTCTTTTCAAATATAGATACAAACTTCATTACCTTAACAAACTTGGACACTCGATCCTTAATAGAAAAGGTGTGGGTAGGAGACCCATACCCCTTTATAGTCATTGATGGCTTTGCTTTGGATGTGGGAATGGAGATAGCAACTTCTAGTCCACTAGCCAAAGATGATCCTCCTTTAGATCATGCAGGAGTTTCAAGCAATGAGAAAAATAAAAGTCCTAGCCCCTCAATTGCCAAGCCTCTAAGAGCTCTAAGGTCATAGAGAAGAAAAGATTGATGTATTTTTCTTTTTCCTTTATTAGTGTAATACATTGAGATGAATGAATCTCATTAATGTATTTTATAAGAAATCTTCTAAGATCAGTGAAAGAATTTTATGCTTTTATCTCCACTATTCCTATATATGAAAAATGCATATCGCTCCTTAAGCTTTAAGGCATTTTTTCTGAAATATTTGTCTAAAATTTAGATAGTCATTTAGCTACATTCCCTGACTAATTTTAGGGGATGAATCTTGGGCTTTCTGAGCTATAGAAATTCTTTTCTAATTAGCTTTGGAAAATATATACTTCATATAAGCTTTTTTCAATCACTTTTTTGAGAATATATAGGCTACTCTAGCCTTTTCCAACCACTTTAGTTAACATTAAGAAAATGTGATCAGGAGTTTGGGCAATGTTATCTTTACCTAACTACTTTAGTAGAGAATACTTTATCGAAAGTTTGAACAAACCTATGCCCTCTATCCGATTACTTGATATAGAATGCCTGATTGGAAATTTAGGCAAACCCATGCCCCTACCCGATGACTTTGATAAAGAATACTTGATCAAAAGTTTATGTAAACCTATTCCCTCTATCCAATTACTTTGAAGTAGATGAAATAATCAAAAGTTTGTACAAACTTGTACCATCTAACTGATCATTTTTATAGAGAATCCTAATCAAAAGTAGGACAAAAACTATACCCTCTACCCAATCACTTTGATAGAGAATACTTGATAGCAAGTTTAGACAAACCTATATCCTCTACCGATTACTTTGGAGTAGATGAAGCTTTGATAAAGAATATAGAGATATCTTCATGAAAGAAAATAGTTATTGATAATATTTTCTAAATTGTTAGAATTTTATATTCTGAGATTGGAGTTCCATCCAAATTTTTTAAGTTATATAACCTAAGTTTGATGACCCTTAATATTTTGCAAGGCCATTCCTAAAGGGCAAGATCTTCTTATTGAAAATTTTAGTTATGATTCTAAAGTTGTAATATTGAGCAACCCTCTATTTATATGCTGACATCCTGATAAAACTTTTTCCTATACTTCTTTCTAAAGGTCAAGGCCTATCTTTCTTGATTTGTACTTTATCATACTTTTTTATTTGATTAGAAACCAAGCGATCTCCAAAGGGATGACCGCTTCTTCTCCAAAAGTCAAATTGAAAGGTGTTTTACTAGTTAGAGCATGAGAAGTTATTATATAGGATCAAAGGATACTATCCAACTCATTGATCTAGAGACCTTTCACCTAGTCAACTCATTGATTTAGCTAACTTCTGACACTGATATATTTTGGAGAAAGTCCATAGCATCTTATCGGATAGTATGCTAGTAAAAGTTTTGTCTAAGGACTTTATAGGCTAATGTTCTTCCTCAATATAATAGCCACAAATGCCATCATGAATTTTCAAAGGACATATTTAGCTTTTGATGGATGCAAGCATCAATGTAGAGGCATTGTAAAGCTACCTATTTTAGAAGGACATACCATAGGCTTATCATCGATTCCTTAGGCTTCTCTTTAATCCACTAGAAGATCTCCTTTATCAAGGAATCAGATAGTGGGTCAATCCAACTTGGCTCACGTTCCACCTATGCAATAATAGGGACTTCTTCATGCTAGAAGTTTTCAATATTCAATAAAGGCTCCTTTAAAATATTTGAGCAGTCTGAGGTGGCAAGATGTGATAGAACATCTATTTGACATTTTCAAAATCTAGGTATCTACTAAATTTTTAGAACTTTAAAATTTGAAGATAACTTTTTAATCATTAGAAGATATCTAATCATGGCTGGCTCTTTAGCTCCATGCTCTCTTAGTTATTTGAATACCATCAGCCTATAATGCCATCCTTGGATGACCATAGTTAAATGCACCGAAGGTAGTAGTCTCTCCAATCACCTGTTCATTCATTCCAAACCAAGCATAGAGTTAGAAAAATTAAAGGAGATCAGATGTTAGCAAGGCAGTGCTTTCTTGCAACTATCAAAATCTTAAAATAAATCAGGGATTCACTAATAAATGAGCTAGATGTCAAAGAAGAATGTCATCGCAAACTGAGGGAGCCATCATTAGAAGATAACTTTTTAATATTGATAAGATATCTCTCCTTCTATGATAATTGAGTTTCCAAAGAACCCAGTGAATTGAGTATACACATTTCTCAACTTTTAATTGATAATTTTATTTTCTAGAAAGCATCATAGAGTAAGATATTGGCAAAGCTTCCATTATTAATCATTTTGTTTACATCATATTTGGCCACTATCATAGAGACAATGACCATATTATTGTGTACGGTTTGAATCTCCTTTACATTTTCATCAGAAAAAGTAATAAAATTTTTGAAATGGGAAGTGAGCGTTTTGCGTGATGCCTCTTTTTTGGTAGCTTCTCATCCTATCTTTCTGCCCCCCAACCTTTGGAGAGGCCCAAGATCATACTGACTATCCCATCAATTGGTAGGTTGTCCAACTCAACTCCATGCTCAGGATATGTTGGAGGAGTCTCTTCTTTCTTCTGGCTATTAATGTACTGTTGAAGTAGTCCCTCCGGATTAGGTTCTTGATTTCTTGCTTGAACTATCGATAATTCTATATCATGTCTATGATCTCTTTGGTAATTATAGTATTTATTCCAATCTCTCTCTCTATAGTGGACCTCTCATAAGTAGTGGTCGGTGCAAAAAATCTTGTTCTTGATCTCCATCAGGATCTGAGATCAAGAGGTGGTCAAAAGGGTGTAGCTAGCAAATTGCTAGGAGAAATGGTTTGGTTTTCAACTTTTCGAGGGTTTGGTGGCTTCTGGCTAAACGTGAGTTTTTCCTCATGAGGCACTTCTTCCCATTTTCTTTCCTTTCTTCTTCTTTCCAGCAAAGGAAATAACTTTCTTGGCTTGGGCATACTTCCCTACATGCATAAGGAACTCAACATAACTCTTTAAGAAAGTCTTATTCAAAGAGAACTCAGGTGACCATTCTAGGGTTCTTGCTTTAGAGATGATATAGCGATGAACTAGGGTCTTGCTTTAGAGATGATATAGCGATGTCTCATTGAGGTCTCTGACCTCCAATGTGGTGCATTGAAGCACGTCACATAATTTGAAATGTCTCTCCTTCTTCTTGCTTAATGGAGAAGAGACTATCATTAGTCTTTGGCTATGATCATGACTAATAAAGTAGGTCACAACTGACTGCCTAGCTATAGAAAGAATGGATGGATCTAAACAACAGGCTTGAAAACATCCTAGTGGCTTTCTTCAAAGTTACGGAAAAGCCAAGCATAATAAGGCATCGAATATGTCTTGGATCTCATGAGAGCCTTTATACCTCTAGATGGTCAAACAGGTTAGTAGAACTATCATAGGGTTCGATAAAAGGCATCTTGAACTAATGGAGAATTAGTTCATTCATATTTCTTTAGAAAAGGGGATTGAGTGTTGGAGTCTAGAAGTTATTCTGTGGTGATCTTTTATAAAATTTCTTCGAGGTTAGCTCAAACCCTGGACCTTCTTTTGATATTATCTCTTAGTGATTCCGATGATTTGAAGCGTTTATTGGAGTTGAATCCTCTTGGAAATCCTCTAAAGGGTGATGGTGATGGTGGATGTTCCTTCCTCCTAAAGAGGAATTATCACCAAATTTTTCTCCCTATAGTGATGACTTCTATCACCTCCACCAGACTGATACCAGTGGTTACACTGAATGATTCAGCCAGCAGAGTGGAAGGTCAGATAGTAGATTGTTGAAGAAAATGGATGGTACTTATCAACAGGTGGACCTATTTCTTACCTTAACTTTGCTGTATTGAGAGCATTTCGAGAAGATCGTGTTAAAGATTGAGATTGAGTGGAGATCTTTCTCTCATCATTTTCTTGAAAGATTTGGATAAAGCCCTTCCTGTTGCATCAATCTATTGCTACACCTCTCCAAGCTTGATAAGCTAGTCATACTAAAGTGGCTTTTGGGCTCTTGAGGGTCTTCATGAAACAAGCTAATGACTATCATGGTTGGTTTGACTAGCTCCTTGAACTATAAAAGAAATCCTCGATGTTGAAGAAATTGATGGGATTTCACCAACAAGAGATCTTCCGATGTTTAAGTTAACTAAGAGAGGGAGAATAATGAGAAGAAATAAAGAAAAGATAGAGTGTGCATGAAAGGTCGCTGGAGTTTTTCTTGATCCCCTACTTATAGAGATTTAACACTAAGTTGGTATGGTGGTTATAACCATTTGTGAGGGGGTTACATTATTAAAAACGTTGTTAAGTTGGTTAGGCCATTAAAAGATCGGTTTGTGAAGTGATTTGTTAAGTGGTTGTTACACTTTTTGGTAACCGCTTTACCAACTTTATCATAATGATTCTAACAACTTTAAAACTTATACTTCATATTAAATAAAATTATAAGACTTTGTACCTAGCTTAAGTGGTTGGCATCTATTTAATAAAAAGTTAAGCAACCTATACTTTAGATAAATGATCAGCTCCTAGTCGTCAGACATCTTGTATCTCAAATAAATAATCAACTCTTGGCTATCGAGCATCTTGTACCTTAAATAAGTGATCGATTCCTTGTGATCTAATATCCTATGTCTTAAATAAATAATCAACTCTTGACCATTGGGCACCCTGTGTCTCAAATAAATGATTAGCTCAAATAAGTATCTCAAATAAGAGATCGGCATCATGTGCCTCAAATAAGTGATCAACTCCTAGTCATCTAGTATCCTATGCCTCAATAAGTGATCGACTCCTAATAGTCTGGTACCCTGTGCCTCAAATAAGTGATCAACTCCTTGTCGAATATTTTTTACATATTAGCAATTACTTATAATAGGTCATCTATCCTGTAACACAAATCATGCTCACATTCTCCATTATCATTGATAAGGTGAAAGCTATATATTAATTAAATCAATAGCACAAGAAAACTAATATTAAAAATGTAAACAAGCAAAATATGGGCTATAAAATAATGATTTTAATATATAATATTTATCTAAGAATTGAATTTGATGATGCCAAAATAATTGAGTATCAATTATTGGAAATAGGGTTTTAGAAATTCTATAATGCTCAATGTTGATCTCATTCAAGAAGAAATTCTTTAAAGAGATAAGTTTTAATAGTTTCCAAAATCAATTCTCAAGTAATGAAAGAAAAAAAGCTGAGTCCAGCACTTAAAAAATTTAAAATATTTTTAAGATGAAAAGTCTTGCCTAGAAAGACTTCTCAACAAGCTGACTATTCAAAAAGTTAATTTTAAGAAGGCAAGTCTAGCCCAAAATATCTTTAAACAAAGAAAGCTATTAAGAATAGAAAAAATTATCTTCAGCATGTTTGGCATGTCTCTGAGTTGACCAAATAGAAGCCTCACTGACTTAGTCTCGGTTCAAAGAAAAGGTAGAAAGGTAAAAACTTTAGACTATTTTTCTTAGCCAACCAAATAATTCCTTTGAGTCAATTAAGATAGCTTAATAGCCGACTCACACAATAGATAGCTAACTCAATATCAGACTTAGGATGTAGATATAAGACTAAAGAATTCAAACATTCTCCTGAGCCAACTTAGAATTCAAGTTAGCCAATGAAGCTAGGAAAAAAGCCAATTCGAGAAATTGGGTAGCTGACTCAATCTCAAAGACAAAAAGTAGTAAAAGGTTCGCATATTTTCTGAGCTAATCTAAAAAATAAGTTTGCTGATCAAGATAGGGAGTTAGCCAACAAAGAACATATCTAAGTTGACTAGTTTCAAGCATATAGAAAAGACAAAAAGCAAGAAAATATATACTTGCTCTTAAGATCACTCAAAGTTTTCACTTAGTTGACCTAGAGCTTTATATTAGCCAACTAAGATTTTGGTTGAGCTAACTTACAAATCCTGGCAATATAATGGTTAGTTTTTAGACTATTTATAATAGCCATTTTTTATATCTGATGGCAATTTTGAGCCTTTAACGGTTAGAACATTAATTGCAGCCATTTTTAAGTTATAAGTGTGAAGAAATTAATTAGAAATACAACAAATTGATCTATCCAACAAGAAATCATTTTACCGAGTAAGAAAGTGAGTGAAACCAAAAGAAAGAGATGAAGGCATTCAAAAAACATTCAATTCGTACCTTCCCACATTTAATTGGCTCAAGCAAGAAGACTTGTGCATTCAATAGTGCTAATAACAGAGTAAAGCATTCAAGTTTTCTATCAATCCTCTCCTAGCATTCAAGAAAGAAGTCTAGGTATTCAAGAGCTCAACCACTCTAACTTCTTCAAGAGTTTAAAGATTTTATTTTCTATGCTTTAAATTCTTGTATATCTTTTACATATTGTTATGAGAAATTTCTTTGAGAAAGAAACTGGTCTTTTGAGGATTGGTACAAGCCATAAATTAAATTATATAAGATTCTTACCCGTGAGCCTATGAAAACCAATTAGTTGTAAGATTTTGGTTGGTAAGCTAAGAAAAATTAATTGAGTTGAATTATGAACCCATAAAATTTAATAATCGGATTGTAATCTTTTGAAATTATAGTTGAAGTTTTCGAGTGGGTAGACTTAAGAGATTGGATGTATGTACTGAGTTTAATATCAAACCATTACAAAATTATTTGTATTGTGATTGCATGCTTGCCTTTACTTTCATCTTTTCGTTGCTCATTTAATTTAATCTTAGCACTGTATAATCACTTTTTAAATTATTTTTGGGCACAAAATTCTTATCGAGTTTTTAGAAATCCAAGTAATTCCCCCATCTTAGGTTGCTATCTTTAAGCAACATATAATTATTATAATAATTAAAATAAAATTATATAATACTATAATAAATAAAAATATATAATACATATATTTTAAATTTATTATTATTGCCAACCTTTCCATCCCATCTAGGAAAGGAGCTCGAAACCTGAGGAACTCGGTTGGTTGAGGTAGACGACGGCATGCTCCAAGCTTTCTCAAGTGAGGCCTAGATGCATATGCAAGTATGCCACCAACATTTGGTTAGACCAAAAAGAAATGCAATGAAGGGAGGATAGAGAATAGTATAAATCTGGATGCATTGCCCTTCAAGGACTTTCACCATCATCATACTATCATTCGATGAAAAATTGATAGGAGTGTGGCATTGGGCAATGGTATGAATGTAGCGCTTAGCTACAGTTGATAATCTAAATTATGGCTACTCCTAAGATACAAGACTAAGATAGAGGCAAGGATAAAAAGTAAATTAATCAGATTAATTATCAAAGCCTTCTAATTTATAGAGTATAATTTCACTGTTTATATAATACATAAAAATTGCCTTCAAGCACAATAACTATCCACTCGGATGGTTGCATCTCACGCCTAATCTCCGCTCTTGATGGTTTTGAATACTATTAGTAACCATCTACCAACTATACATGTATACAAGCAAGGACATTCTACAACTAGCAAACTGATACTCATACCTCATCAGCATCTAACTTTTTTTGACATAGCTTGTATTGGTCGTCTACTCATTTGAACTACAACATAGCCTTCTATTCTTAAGAATCTACGGCTATTATGATCATCTTGGTTTTCTACTAGCTAACAATCAAGACTCGATCTTTCAGTTATCTTATCTATACCATGGCCAAATTTTATCTGTTCAATTAGCTTGGGTCTTTATCCTAAGATTTCATAGCCGAACTCTTCCTAGTCTTTGTAGGAGTCAAGTAATTCTAACATGCTTTGATACTATCAAACTTTACTACGTGTTGTTATTATTAGGATGTGACGTAAATAATATCCCCTACATCTTTTTAGTCATGGATGACAAGGCTAACAAGATATTCATCATTACCTCCTCAATACCTGCAATATAAAATCTTGCAATTATAGTTTTGATCAGCTGATCAATGATTGCTCTTTTACCAAAGCATTTAGCTTCAGCAATTTGCTCATATCTCTTTTGATTTCCTTCCATGGACTATTCTTGTGTATCCAAATGGTCCTCATATTGCTTGAAGGACCTTCCATATTCATAGGAATCTGGTTTTACTCTCTATATTGATTGTGCTTTGATTCATTTCCTTTTGAATGTATCCTTTTATAAGTAAGCCTTATAATTCTCTCTTTGCTACTCACTCTTCCTAATTCAATGTCTCCTTTGATATTCCTTTAGTCGCTATAGTGAGTGGGACTACATATTGGCCCAAGTAACTTGTGCATTTTCATATCCTCTAATAATATCACACTTAGGGTATCATCTCACATGGATCTTATTATGTCAACTATTTACTTGGCCTCGAATATCAACAACACCATCGACTAAGGAAGAGACGACTAAGCCAGTGACAACACCAAGTAACTACAACATTCTAGACTAAGAAGCTACAAATGACTTGGCCCAACTAACATGACTTCCCTCTATGTGCATTTACTAAGCAACTACTTAGACCCGGCTAACCACCAGGGCGGACGTAGTCGGGTATGCCAGGATAAAATGTCTAGCCCCCTCTATAAGTGCCGAGTAAGTTACCCTGCTGCTTGGAGTCTATGACACCCAAGCAAGTGGCAGATAAAGATTAGTCATAGCTAGCCCAACAAAGATCATGACAGATAGAATCCCTACAAAAGCCACCATCCTAACAAAAAGATACTAATGAAAAGATACCAAGAAAAAAGATCACAACATCCAACAAAAATTTGTTAGCATGTTAGAGGAAGCCACCTCCTAACAAATTCAGTTATCCGAGCAACTCTATATATAGATAAGAGGGGACTCCTGATGAGGTATGTTGGCTACCAATAACCAAAATGCTCATTCAGCCTCTCGTCATTACTCTCAGCTCCACTGCTATAGCCAGTTTTCCTCTACTAACTTGAGCATTTGATGGTCCTTTGCCACTAACCACTAGTCAAGCGAGATTGTCTTTGCAAGTTTTTAACCAAGAGATGCTAGGAAGCAGATCCTCATCCCACCAAAGAAGGATGGGAGATCTTCAGGCATCGCCAAAGTTCCAGGAGCGAGGATTCAGCTACAACATATTAGAACACCAAGTAGGAGGAGTGAAGAAGATTTGGAATCTAGAAAGAATGGCAAAGACTCGAGCACAAGATGCCTTCACCAACAGCAGTAGGTGCTCTTTATGCCATGAAGAACCTCTTAGCCAAATAATAAAATGCCCATCTCTCTACCACCGCCACCATCGGTAGACCAGCAAAACTTGCTCACCACCTTGGTGCAGCAAGCACAAGCACTGGTCATGGTGGTGCAGGGTTTATAGCAGCAGTAGTCTATGGCAAAGCAGCAGCAAACGGATGATCCTATTATTCCCACTGCTATTACTTGGCTCAATCAATGATCTCCCCATAGGAGATCCTCCCATTGACAACTTTCTTGTCAATCATGATCTCTCTTACAATGATGAGCAAGTCCCTAACATGAGTAGTGACGAGAAAAAGAGCAATGGTAAGAGAAACATCCCCATTCTTTGTTTGAATCCTTCCAAGAGAGATCCATCAAGGAGTCGCTTGGCAAATGGCTAACTAGCAACTCACGACTATGATTGCAAGTTGTGCAAGATTGACTACCAACTTGTAATCGCTAGGAAAAAGTAGGGCTCTGATAGAGTTCAACACTCGTCCCCCTCTCTCCCAACAAATCATGAAGGAGCCAAATTCTATATTCAGATGCCCTAACTTAAAGCCTTACGATAGCACTACTGATCCACTGGACCATTTGGAGAGCTATAAGGCACTCATGAGATCAAGGTGCCATTGACATCTAAGTCAACCTAGCCTTCATACCTACTCTTGGCAAGGTGGTCTGAGCATGGTATTTCAAACTCGAGCCGAGGAGTATCCACTCCTTCAAATAACTGAAGAAGCAATTTGTGGCACACTTCAACACTAGCTAAAGGATGCCATGAGATCCTGATAGGCTCTTCTCGATCCACTAGTAATAGGGAGAGCTGCTGAAGGAGTACATGACCGACCTTAAAGTGGCTATACTGGAGATCTACCACCTTGATGAGGTGGTAGCTATGCTAGTGATGAAGAGAAGATTGTGCCCCTCCTGATTCACTTGCTGGATAAGACTTACCTCAAGTCTTATTTAGAGCTACTGATCCACACCCAAAAGTATATTTGCATGTAAGAAGGTGCACTCAGTTAATGAGAAGCCAACAGAAGGCTAAAGAAAATGCATGCCAAACGGGGACTAAGAAAGAGTAAACCTACGAAGCCAAACTCTTCCCGTTAATAGAGTCCCAGCCAAAAAACTTGACTAATAAATTTGATAACTATACTTCTCTCCTAACCCCAAACTAAAATTCTTATGAAAATAGAAGGAGAAAAATATCTATGAAGGTATTGCCTGATGAAGTATCATCAGCCCCTCATGATTAGGGATGGCAAAAAAATCCAACCCATGGGTACCCGACCCAACCCGATTGGACCGGGTAGTCAATTATTTGACTGGGTTTGGACCGGATTTGGGTAAAACCCGAATGCATAACTTTGGATTTGGACCGGGACTGGGTAGGTATACACCCGAACCGAACCTGGCCCGAATTATTTTAATATTTAAATATGTATATAATTAATATATATTTTATTAATTATAATTATTAGTTATTAAATTTTAAAATAGTTGAACCCTATACCCTAATCATTATATATATATTAAATTTTTTTTCATCTTATTCTATTCAAAGTGAATTCAAAACAAGATCATAATTAATAGTTTACCAACTTCATAATATAAATTTTGATTGAATATGAAATTAAATTCTATTGAACTAAAATGTAGTTAAATTTTATTTGTTTAATGTATGTATAATTTATAAAATTGTAGATAATTTTAAAGTTGATAAAAATAAAAAAATATTTAATATGACTCAGTTAATTTGGGCCTGTAGGCCCATGTAGGCAACCCAAGAGGGGGGGTGAATTAGGTTTTATAAAACTTTTGTACTATTTAAAAGGTGAACTAAAGCAAGTATATGCTAATGCAATATAAGTGCTTGTGTATTTCTAATAAATGCAGCGGAAATAAAGAAATAAAAGCATAAGGAGAAACAATCACACAAACACAAAGATTTATAGTGGTTCGGTGCCAACCAAGCACCTACATCCACTTTCCAAGAACCCTTGGGAATTCCACTAAGTTTGGTTTTATAAATTAGGCTTACCAACAACCTTTACAACTTGTTTTGTCTTCGGGCTCACAAGTCAAACCCTAGTTGGTTTCAAGGCTCACCAACAACCACCCTTGGTTTTACGGGATAACCAAGAACCTAAACAACTTGTTTTGGCTTCGGGCTCACAAGTAAAATCCTAGTTGGTTTCAAGGCTCACCAACAACCACTTTGATTTTCAAGGCTTACCAAAAACCTCTTTGGTTTTCCAAGGCTCACCAAAAACCTTAAGTAAAACAATGTAAGAGCAAGTATAAAAGAATACAATAAAAGCTTTCTAAAATAAAGCAAATATCTCTTTGAAGCCCGTTGAGAGTTGATGAAGATCTTGTCTTCAAGTTGATGAAGCCTTTGATTGATGCTTGAGGATGTGAACTTTGGATGCTTTCTTTGAAACTTGGAAGCTTGAAGGCTTGAACCACTCAACTCTTGAATCCTTGAAGAATATTCAAAAATCTCACCAAAGGATTACTTCCCCAATTGATTTTTGATGTTTATATAGCCTTCCAACACTTAAATGACCATTTATAGCCGTTAGGGAGGAAAATATGACCGTTTGAAAGCAAGTTAGAGAAGTTCTGCAGCCCAGAAACTAGCCGTTACTGTTCAAGTATCGACACTTCTCCTTCAAGTGTCGACACTTCAGTTTCAAGTGTCGACACTTCAGTTTCTAGGTGTCGACACTTCACTTCCAAGTGTCGACACTTCAGCTCCAGGTGTCGACACTTCACTGAAAGAGCTTTCTGAAGTTTTCTGTTTGTCTCAGGCCTTGAGTCGACACTTCACTCTTCAAGTGTCGATACTTGTTCCTCAGGTGTCGACACTTCATTTCCAAGTATCGACACTTGCCTGTGCCATTGCTAAAACATCTTCAAATTGAAACTTTAACCTCTTCAAGTCCTTCCATATTAATTCCAAAGTCCATATACTTGATTTTCCATTAATTTAAGAACTTTTTCAACTGAAATACAAGCATTTCTTCATTCAACATGGTTGAGTACTAAGATCTGAAAAATATACTTAAAATATAATAGTACTCATATATACTTAAACATTTTGTCAATCATCAAAATCAAGACCAGAGTCAACAATCTCCCCCTTTTGATGATGACAAATCTTTAAGTATATGAATAGGGTAAGCTTAAAAAGATTAACAATAAGATAAACATGTAAACTCAAAACAATAAGCACCAAGCTCCCCCTCAAAATATGATAAAAAAATCTTCAAAAATATTTTTCAAAATATGCAAAAATTTTCAAAATTTCTTCTTCTTACTAATTCTTTCCTTTAGATAAAAATATTTTGCATTCTTTTTCCCTTTTGCACTTTCTTTCATTTCTCAAAAGATTTTTCATGTTTATCCAATCCTCCCCTTTCATACTTAACAATTTTCTCCCCCTTTTGACATCATAAAAAGGGTGAAAGGCAATACAAAGTGGGAATAAAGTTGGAAAGAATAGCAAGTATGTCATCAAAATCAATGCATGAAATCAAATAATTATGATATCAATTGAATATGATATAAATTGAACAAGATACCAAAGAATGTAAGCACATGCAGAAATGATTTGATGTATATTATCCATTTGCCTTACTTGTTCATGGGATAAGGTCACAGCGGCACCCCTACACGTCATAAGAGAGCCCGTTGAATGGGAAGAGAGGGTCTTTAAGCCCTACTTATCTCCTATGACCGGATGGCCATGGTGACTAACCCAATCCGAAGCGGTTACTAGGAATTCTTTTAAAATAATTTTGATACCAATAGAATATGATACCATTTGAATGTAACTCCCCTCAAGAATTAGATTTGAAAACAAGAAGGAGTATCAGAGCAATATAAGCAAAGCATGATATCAACAAGATATTCAAAGCATCAAATATGATAACAAATCTTTGGATGCTCCCCCTGAATGTTATTCCTCCTTTAAAAATATGCATTTATTTCAGGAATAAAACATGAAAGTTTATGCATCAAGATTTGAAATTTTTTCAAGATATTCATGATTTTCAAAATACAAAGCATTTATATCGCATAAAAACTTTTAGCATGATTTCAAATTCATTTTAAGATGATTTAATATCCATACAAATGCTAGAAGTAATATGATATCAAATCTAGCTATTAGAGCAAGGGTTTGTCAATAAGCATACCTTCTTCTTAAAAGTAACCCTTAACTACTAGTTCTATACTTGATCCAAATCAATTCTAACTTAAGCATAGATGTCAACAATGAAAGCACATAAATCGTAACATTTCACTTGAAATAATTCAAAAACTGTATTAATCAAAATCAAGTGAAGATCTAATAATCACAAGTTTGACCATGAGAGCTTAAAATCCATCAACATCAAAATGGTCATGATCACAACAAATGATTATTAGTCTAAGCTTGATTCTAATCAATCAATTAAAATATTTTCAAATCAATATGCATCTTTAAAAGTATTTTTCATGAAATACATTAATCAAAATCAAGTGAAGGTCTTACAATCATAAATTTAATCATGATAGCATGAAATTCATCAACACCAAAAGTTCATGATCATAGCCAATGATGATAAGTCCAAACTTGATTCTAATTAACTATTTAAAATAATTTTTCAAAGTAATTGATGCAATAAAAATTAATCTACATTTTTAATTATGGAAGGAGATGTTTAGAATTTATCAATATACAAATCCTTTCTTTACCATTTAGTCCAAAATATAGCTTGTCCACTTCTTTAAATTATCTTGTACAACCTCTTTTAAGAACTTCCTTCTTCATATGGGTTGCAAGACCATTCCTGCAAAACAAGTTAAGTAGACATTTTTGGTACCCAAACTTTCTTGGGTCCTTTATGATTAGTAATTATGGTTCCTTTTGGAACCCAAACTTTTCTTAATCTAGAAGGATAAGCATTAAAACCATATTTGAAGATAAATTGAAAGAAGCAGGAATAGAGAAATTTTTCAAAAGTTTTTGCTTCTTTTCCTCAACCAAAATATTTTTATCACATAAATCTTTCAAAATAATATTTTCTTTTTCTAAAAATTCTTTTTCTTTAGAAAAATTATTTTTTTTATTTTTAAAAAATAAATCTTGGCATTTAAATCATCATTTTTATTTGCAAGATTGGTGTTGTCAAGAGAAAATGAATCTACATGCCTATTTATTTCTTGTGCTCAATTTTAGCAATCTATATTCATGCACAAGATCATAGATGCATCATGTGATTCTTTAAAGATAAAATCATAATTATTTTTAGCACATACCTTTTCCTCATTTGCCATAAAGCAAAGATGGGCAACTTCATCATCCGTACTTGAATCTTCGCTATCGCTCCAAGTTGCCATCATTGCCTTGAATTTCTTTTGGCCTTGAGAGCTATTATTTCTTTTCTGTATCAGCTTCCACTATCCTTTGCCATAAGTTCAACTCATACGTCATGAGTGAACCGATAAGCTCCTCCAAAGGTAAGGTTTCTACATCTTTAGCTTCTTGGATCGCTGTCACCTTTGGATCCCATGATTTTGGCAAGGATCTAAGAATTTTGTTCACCAAATCAGCATTAGTATAGATTTTGCCAAGATTTTTTAATTCATTAATAATAGTCATAAATCTTGAAAACATATCAGATATAGATTCATAATGCATCATTTCAAAAATTTCAAATAAATGTATAAGCAAATTAATTTTAGTGTTCTTCACTTGAAGAGTACCCTCATGAGTAACTTCAAGTGTATCCCATATTTCCTTCGCCGATGTGCATGTAGAGATTCTATTAAATTCATTCAAGTCCAATGCACAATAAAGCAAGTTCATTGCTTTAGCATTGATTTCAGTTTGTTTAATGTCATATTCATTCCAATCCTCTTCGAGCTTTGGAATGGAAATGCCATTAACCAATATGGAAGGAATATGAGGACCACTAACAATAATTTTCAAAAGATGATAACTAATAGATTGAATATGAATGCACATGCGAGTTTTCCAAAATGTATAATTTGTGCCATTGAAAAATGATGGTCTAACATTAATACCTACAAGGGTTGCCATGAACTTTAGCTCAAAATCGTTAGATTTTCAAACAGAGCACCCGCTCTGATACCAATTGTAGGCCCACGTAGGCAACCAAGAGGGGGGTGAATTGGGTTTATAAAACTTTTGTACTATTTAAAGATGAACTAAAGCAAGTATATGCTAATGCAATATAAGTGCTTGTATATTTCTAATAAATACAGCGGAAATAAAGAAATAAAAGCATAAGGAGAACAATCACACAAATACAAAGATTTATAGTGGTTCGGTGCCAACCAAGCACCTACATCCACTCCCCAAGAATCCCTTAGGAATTCCACTAAGTTTGGTTTTATAATTAGGCTTACCAACAACTTTACAACTTGTTTTGTCTTCGGCTCACAAGTCAAACTCTAGTTGGTTTCAAGGCTCACCAACAACCAACCCTTGTTTTACGGGATAACCAAGAACCTAAACAACTTATTTTGGCTTCGGGCTCACAAGTAAAACCTTAGTTGGTTTCAAGGCTCACCAACAACCACTTTGGTTTTCAAGGCTTACAAAACCTCTTTGGTTTTCCAAGGCTCACCAAAACCTTAAGTAAAATAATGTAAGAGCAAGTATAAAAGAATACAATAAAAGCTTTCTAAAATAAAGCAAATATCTCTTTGAAGCCCGTTGAGAGTTGATGAAGATCTTGTCTTCAAATTGATGAAGCCTTTGATTGATGCTTGAGGATGTGAACTTTGGATGCTTTCTTTGAAACTTGGAAGCTTGAAGGTTTGAACCACTCAACTCTTGAATCCTTGAAGAATATTCAAAAATCTCACCAAAGGATTACTTCCCCAATTGATTTTTGATGTTTATATAGCCTCCCAACACTTAAATGACCGTTTATAGTCGTTAGGGAGGAAAATATGACCGTTTGAAAGCAAGTTAGAGAAGTTTTGCAGCCTAGAAAACTAGCCGTTACTGTTCAAGTTTCAGTTTCAAGTGTCGACACTTCAGTTTCCAGATGTCGACACTTTACTTCCAAGTGTCGATACTTCAGCTCCAGGTGTCGACACTTCACTGAAAGAGCTTTCTGAAGTTTTCTGTTTGTCTCAGGCCTTGAGTCGACACTTCACTCTTCAAGTGTCGATACTTGTTCCTCAGGTGTCGATACTTCATTTCCAAGTATCGACACTTGCCTGTGCCATTGCTAAAACATCTTCAAATTGAAACTTTAACCTCTTCAAGTCCTTCCATATTAATTCCAAAGTCCATATACTTGATTTTTCATTAATTTAAGGACTTTTTCAACTGAAATACAAGCATTTCTTCATTCAACATGGTTGAGTACTAAGATCTGAAAAATATTCTTAAAATATAATTAGTACTCATATATACTTAAACATTTTGTCAATCATCAAAATCAAGACCAGAGTCAACAGGGCCGGGTAAACCCGATTACCCGATATCCAATTAAAATGGGTTTGGATAAACAAACCTAGTCCTGATAGTGTTTGGACCGGGTTTGGGTAGTGTATTGAATATTTGGGTTTGGGTTTGGGTAGTTATGCACCTGGCCCATTGCCATCCCTGCTCATGATAAGAACAAGTACTATCGATTCCATCGAGACCATGGCCATAATATCAAAGAGTTCTTTCAGCTAAAGAATAAAATAGAAGATTTTATTTAGCTTGGCTATAAATGAAGTACATCTATGGAGAGCTCAACTTGACACTCAAAAATCTTACTAGCTGGCACAAGTAGAGATCGATAATCAACCAAGATCTAGACAGATCAATATGATCTCCGAGGGATAGAGCACTCTTCAAAGAGGCAAAGAGTAAAGGAGGATAAAAATATAATTTTCTTTTCTAACAAGGACTTAGTCAGAATTCAGACTGCACACGATAATGCTATTATTGTGTCCATAATAATACCAAACTATGATTTAAAAAGAGTCTTAGTTAATAATAAAAGTTCTACAATATCTTGTTTGATGATACTTTTATTTGGATAAATTTGTTTGAAACTCGGCTAAAAAGGATCTTTACACCCTTAGTGGCTTCTCTAGAAACTTGGTCAGGATGAAAGGTTAAATTACTCTTTCCATTATTGCTGGAACTCCACCCCGACAAAGCATGGTCTATCTCATATTTATGGTTGTTTGGGCACCCTCAACATACAATGTCATTCTTGGATGGCGAGGGTCAAATAAGTTGGATGTATGGATGTAATTATCTCAACCTAACATCTCCTCATCCACTTCCTAATAAGGAATGGGTTGGAGAAATGCATAGAGTCAGCAACTAGCCCAATAGTACTTCATGATGGCAATCAAGGTACAGAAGGCTAGTGAAACTCTAACCATCAAATAATTGGATCACAAGAAGCTAGAGAAATGGGGAGAGCCATCCAAAAACTAATTTTTTTTCACTGAATGAAGACCCCTGAGAGTGGTACAAGTCAAAGCTCCCTATTTGAAGAAGAAAGGAATCAACTATTAAATTCCTGCACTATAATATGGATATCTTTGCTTGGTTGGCATTAGAAATGCTAAGGATTTCCCTATAGGTCATCATCATAAGTTGAATATCGATCCAAAGTCACACCGAACTGGCAAAGAAAAGAAACTATGCTCTTGAGAGGTAGAAAGCCATTGATGAAAAAGTTGACAAACTTCTACCATCTAGATTTATTCAGAAAACTCATATTCTGACTAGTTGGCTAATATTGTCATAGTCAAAAAGGTCATAAAAAGTAGAGAATCTACATTGACTACACTAATCTTAATAAGACATGCTTGAAGGATAGCTTTCCTCTATTGAAGATTGATAACAAGTCAATGCAACTACCAGAGATATGCTGCTAAGCATCATAAACATTCTCGAGCTATAACCAGATAAGGATGGCTCCCAAAGATGAAGAGAACACTACCTTTGTAACAAAAAAAAGATATTTATTATTACAAAGTAATGCCTTTTAGTTTAAAAAATGCAAGGACCACCTACCAATGATTGGTCAACAAGGTCTTCAAGAACTAGATTGGCCAGAATATGGAGGTACATATTGATGATATACTCATCAAAAGCTTTGAAGAAGCTAACCATATCAAAACCTTGAAAAAGCCTTTAACACTCTTCGTCGGTACCAAATGAAGCTGAATCCAAGTAAATATGCCTTAGTATTATCACGAGCAAATTTTTCAGATTCTGGTAGCCAACGGGGCATTGAAATAAATTTTAAGAAGATTTAAATAATCTTAACGTGCGGCATCCAACTTCCAAGAAAAAGTATAGTACTAGATGCATCATAGTGCTTAGTCGATTCATCTCAAGATCAGCTGAGCACTACTTGCCTTTCTTCAAGATCCTCTGGTAGATTAACTTTACTTGGATAGAAGATGCCAACAAGCCTTCGAAGAATAAAAAAGGTTTCTCGAGTCTCTACCTCTACTTTCTAAACCTAAAGTTGGAGAGGAGCTCTACATATATCTTGCCGCACCTCTGAACACTATAAGCTCTATGCTTATTTGGGTAGATGATAAAGGGATTCAAAAGTATATATTATACCAGCAAGTATTTCACAATCCTAAAATCAGATACTCTAAACCTAAAATAATTGTTTATATATTAATCATCTCTTTATAGCAGCTCATGCTATATTTTTAGGCTCACTCAATTATAGTCTTGACTAACCAACCATTCAAAGCCATTCTACAATGACTGGAGACTTTTAAAAGAATGACTATATGGGCGATCAACTAAATGAGTTTGACATTTTTTACCAATAAAGATCATCCAAGAAGGTCCCAAGTCTTAGCTCACTTAAAGTCAAATAATACATGATCGAAGATATTCCTAAAGAGGAGAGTACCGAGCAACGATCTAGAAATAACTTGGATTTTTCATGTGGTCAGGTGCTTCAAATTTTCAAGTAAGTAGAGCCTGGACTAATCTATAAACAGAAAGAGTGGTTACCAAATATGCACTTTGTTTTTCATTCAAAGTAATCAACAACTAAGTCGAGTATGAAGCCTTATTAGCTGGATTAAAGATCACCAAGAAACTTAGAGTAAAAAGCTTAAGGGTCTTCATTGACTCCTAGCTTATAATGGTCTAGCTACTAGTGAATATGAAGCTCGGACCCAACCATGGCCAGGTATCTTAATAAAGTGTAAACCATCACGTCAACCCTCGAGCATTTTAGTATATATCACATACTTAGATGAAAAATGCTTAGGCTGATGCACTTTCCTGATTGGCAACCTTGGTTGATTGTTAGCTTAAGTGAACCTACATTAGATATCTAGAGGCTCCTAGCATCAATAAAACTAAGTCCAACAATTTGCCCATGAGCCAAGTTGGATTGATCTATTTATCAAATTCTTCATGGAAGGAATTTTGCTAGACAATCCCTCGAAGGAAAAGAAGTTAAACAAAAAGCATCTCAATACAAGCTACTAGACAAACAACTCTACAAGAAATACTTCTCTTTTCCCTTACTCAAGTGCCCACGGTCCACTACTGACTACACACTTTGAGAAATCCATGAAAGGATTTGCAAGAATCATCTAAGGTAGATCTTTGGCCTACAAAGCTTTAAAGTAGAGATATTACTGGTTCATGATGCGAGAAGATGATATGGATCTATTTCAAAAGTATGACTAATGCTAATAGCATGTGAACATCTAGCAATAGCTAGCGAGTCAACTGACTCTGCTCTCATCCCTATGGCCCTTTGCCTAATGGGATGTGGACTTACTCGATCCATTTTCCCTAACAACAGGTCAGCAAAAGTTCCTCATTATCTCTATCAACTACTTTACCAAATGGATGGAGGTTGAACCTTTGGTGCACATTACCGAGAGTAGAATTAAAAACTTCTTTTGAAAATCTATCATATACCAATTTGGACTTCTGCATGTTATCATCACCAATAATGGCCGACCATTTGATAACTAAGCATTCAAGGAATTCTATGCCAAACTCCACATCTAACATCGATTTACATCTATCGAGCATCCTCAATCAAATGAAAAAGCAGAAGTCATAAACCAAACAATCCTGCAAGGACTCAAAACTAAGCTAGACGAAGCCAAAGGCAGGTGAGTAGAGGAGTTACCTGGGATGCTATGGGCATACTGAATGACTCTTTTAGTGCTAACAAATAAATCTTCCTTCAACTTGGCCTTCGATATTGAAGCGATGATCCTATCTAAAATTGGTCTGCTAACCATGAAAATCAAGTACTATGAGGGTCAAGCAACTCAAGTTGACAGAGAGCCAACCTTGACTTGCTAGAGGAGACTCGAAATCAAATCCACTTAAGGATGGCAATGTACTGACAATGAGTTGCTTAATATTATAACACTCGAGTAAGGTTGAAGACTTTTCATCTGGAAGATCTTATGCTATGACATGCAGGTCTTAGAACTGAATGAATAGGGAAAGTTATCTCCAAATTTGGAAGGACCTTATCAAGTAATTGAAGCCTTCTAATGGGGAGCTTAAAAATTGAAAACCTTGACAGAATGCCAATCCCTTGAACTTTGAATGTCGAAAATCTTCGAATATATTATCAATGATGTACGAACACTTATTTGATAATATAATAATAGTTTTCTTCAGTTATGTTCCTAAAGATCTCATCATGATGGTTGACTAACACTCGACCATCCAACACCGAGCTTCCAACCTGATAGAGATGATCGCATTAGCATCCTTCATCTCCAACAGGCTCTCCAAAGCCCATTGATCACTTAACACCCAATTGATGAGATGATTGCATTGACACCCTTCATCTCTAATAGACTCCCTGAAATCTACTGGTCACTTAATACCTGATCGATAGAGATGATCTCGTTGGCACCCACTATAAGAGAATTGATTATTAGCGATGGCTAGTTTTTATCACTAATAGCATGATTACCATTGCTAATGCTATGAGCAATGGCTAGCCATCACTATAATCCATTACATATACCTTTGTCACTAATTACCATTATTTGCAATGGCAAAACATTATCACTAATAATGGTTATTCACAATGGCTATTAGTGACGATAATTACCATCACTAATAATATTTCAAGTTTGTTTAAAATAACTAAATAAAAAAACTATTAGCAATCAAAAAAATATTATCACTACAAAAAAGTCATCGGTAATAAGTCATTAGTGATGGTAATTGCAAGCACTAAAGCCATCACTAATATCTTTTTTATTTTTTTGAAAAATAATAATTGATATTTTTAATCTTGTTTTAATTTTAATAATAAATAATTATAATTTTTAAATTCTATTAGAAGTAAATAAATAATTAACAACCATAACTATAAATTAAAAACTAATTATATATATTAAAAGTATAATTGATATAATTTTATAAATTTATACTGTAGTATCAAAATTAAATATATAATATCAAATAGAAAAAAATCATGTAAGATCCTCCTACTCCTATACGTTCTCTCCAATAGCTGGTAGATGAGATCCGGATATCCCAGCATCTTGTAACAAAGTATGCAAAGCTTAAATATGTAAAGCTTTTAAGTATAAAAATTTAAAACAAATAAAGAAATTTATTAATAGACTTACTTGCTATGCCAATTATGATAATAAAACTAGCTAATCACGAATGTTGCCCAGTAAGCAACCCAAGAGTGGGGATGAATTGGGTTTTTAAAAAATTAATTATAAGTGTGTGAACCAATTCAATAAAAAATCTAAGTACAAATAAATGCAAGTGTAATGTGCTCTTAAAGTGTATGCAGCAAAAATTTAAAAGCAATAAAGTAAGAGCAAGAGAGAGACAAACAATCACAAATACAATCCAAGTATAGTGGTTCAGTGCTTTCCAATGCACCTACATCCACTCCCCAAGGACCACTGGGAATTACTATAATCTCCACTGATTACAGCCCATTAGTTTTCCGGGCTCACTAATCAAAACCTGACTTGTTTTTACAAGGCTCACAAGTCAAAACATCCCTTGGTTTTGCAGGCTAACCAAGAATCTAATGGTTTTAAGGCTCACCAACAACCTTCCTTGGTTTTGCGAGCTAACCAAGAACCTAATTGGTTTTAAGGCTCACCAACAAACTCCTTGGTTTTCAAGGCTAGACAATAACCTTTATAACAAGAATAATGATTGAAGTAAAGCAACAATAAAAGCTTTCTAAATAAAAGTAAATATCTCATTGAATCTTTGAGGAATGGCTTGTCTTCAACTTGATGAAGCCTCAATTAATGCTCAAGAATGTTGGTCTTGGATGCTCTTGAAGGCTTTGAATGTTTGGAGACTTTTTTTACTTGAAGGTAGTTGCTCTCAATGAATGGATGTGAATGCTCTTGCTTTTTCTTTTCTATTATTGATCCACTCCTTTTTAGATTTGATTTCAATCACTTAAATACCTTCCCAAGGCTTCAAAGTCGGTTTATGGCCATTAGACACGAAAAACTAGTCGTTGGGAGCCAAGAGTGTCGAGTTATGTGTTTGAAAAACTAGCTGTTACTGTTTCCAGAGCTCCAAGTGTCGACACTTCAAGCTATAAGTCAACACTTAGGATCGACACTTGCATTCTATGAGTTGACACCTAGTTTAAATTTCTTCATTGAAGCTTTATGGAATTCTCAAGTGAGTCGACACTCTTCTGGTGAGTCGACACTTGAGTCAACATTTGACATCCATGAGTCGACACTTCAGGAAAGTCTTCAGTTCCAGTAAGTTCTGTATCAAAATTTTCTCAGGCGATGAGCCGATCCTTGAGTCGACACCTTGAGTCGATCTTGACTGGCATGAGTCGACACTTTAGCCATGCCATCTGAAATTCTTTCTGCATGCCAGCTTAAGTTGAAACTTCCTGTCATGAGTCAATACTTAAGTTGTGAGTCGATACTTTGAGTCGACACTTGCTGAGATTTCTTCAAAAGCCATTGAACCTTTGCTGAAACCAAATTATGCTAAACTCTTTGTATTATTTCAAGCAATCTTCTAGTGCTCAAGTCCATTTAAAAAATTGATCTTTCATTCATGGAGAGGATTTCTTCATTTCTTTGATAAGCAATCAAAACTGTTGGATTGATCAGTACATTTTTCTATAAAAATATACTTTAAAGAAACCATTAGTACTCAACTTATACTTAAATATTTTGCTTATCATCAAAATCAAAACAGAGTTAACAAACTTTCCCTTTTTGATGATGATAAAACCTTTAAGTATAAATCACATAATAAGCTCTTTAAAAAAAAATTTCAATTATACATAAGGCTTATTGGAGAATGTATTTAAATAGAGAAAGAGAGTTTAAAGGCATAATTGAATCAACTTTTAACTAAGAGTATCAGAGCCACAAAAAAGGAATTCATGTATCATGATACTCTAAAGAAAACATGCTCAAGAATAATAAATTTAGTAATGAAACAAGGTGAGTATAAATACTCTCTCTCAAGAGGTGATTTGAAAATTTTATTTTCAAAGAACTTTCAAGAACAAAAAGATAAAATTAAATATCTAAAATTAAGAATTGGACATGAAATTTTAGCAAAACAGATTTTGCAATCCAAAGGAAGGATTACTCCCCTCACTCAATGCTCAAAATAATTTTCTCAAATACAAGAGATTTTTCATTTCAACTTCACTTCAAAACTTATCTTTATTGCACAAGAATATAGATGATATTTCAATTTTATCTTTATACTTACCTACCTTTCATCTTATCTCTTCCTTTTTATCTTTTATACTTACCTCTCCCCTTTTTGTCAATCATTAAAAAGGAAAATAAAAAAAAAAGCACTGAAATTAAGTAATGCAACTCATTTATTCAGAGGAGATATTCGTTTATCCAAAGACATAGGTATGAACTAGAGCATTTCAATCATTCATAATGTTTTATACATTGATACAAATTTGATACATAAAAGAGAGCAAACATAAAAGCATACAGGTAGCATAAAAATATAAACTAGTTAAACATAAAACTATCCTAACCACTATCCTCGTCATCTGAGGATCCAATCTCGATCAGTCTTGTATTAGTAAAAGCACGAGATCGAGGCCACATGGATCGAACATCTCGAAGATGGGTCCTAATCAGTCTTGATAGAACACGACATCCCCATCCTCTGTGTCTAACATAAGTCCTACCTCTAGCTGGTGCAGATGAGGTAGAAGCTATATTAGTAGCAAGAGAAGAATGGATCGGAGTGACAGTATCAACAACTATATGAAAAGGTATATGATCAAATATAGGACCTGAATCAAGATGATGGAAATGAGGGGTATAAATCTTAGTTCCTGGATAAGGGAAGATGTATTCAATGGGGGAGAATCAATGATAGGTGTATTAATAATGTAGGTATGATAGGTGTAGGTACAGGAATGGAAGTGTGATCAGCTAGTCTAGAAAGAGGAGTGGATAGAATAGAAGTCTGGAAGGATGAACTCGATGGATCATGAATGGGACTTCTAAAAGGGTCGGCTATTATCTCTGGCACTGGCTCTGTCATCAAATTTGCGATGTCAATGTCATCAGAGTCAGTCTCATCCAGATCTGGTCCCGATGTAGGTGGTGCTCGAGCAGAATCAACTAGAGCAGAAGTATCAGGAGCACTCCTCGAAGAGGGTCTACTCAAAGCGGACAGAATGGCAGAGATCCCATCTCTCAGTTATCAATGGCTCTCTCTCATCTCCATATGAAATGAGTCGACTCGCTAATGAATGATAATCAACTTAGTCTTTATGCGAGCGACCCTATCCTCTAGAATCTCAAAAACTCTAGGGATATCAGATCGTACTGGCTCAGGTTGAGGAGCTAGCTCTGGTTACACTGAAGACTCGAGTTGTATCTCAAGCATATCAGTAGGTGGCACTAAGGCCCCTGCCTCATCTGAAACGATGTGCTCCTCCTCTACTATATCCTCATCTTTGTCAGTGGCCTGACCAGATATGCACCATCTCCACTAGTCTCTGACAGGCTGATACCCCATCCAGTGAAGAGATCTGATGTTATAAACATCAGTGTGTAGTAGCTGCCGGTAGGGCTCATCATCCATCACTACACCATAAGCTCTGAAAAGTAAGGTCAAGCCCATCCCATAGGACAGACATAATCTCTGGCTAATAGATGCCTCCATCAACCGATGTACCATAAGTATCGGTAGGCATATAGGAGTGTACTATACCAGAGAAACAATCACTAATAGCTCCCGCTCTATGATGAAGTTGAAATGGCCGATCTTCGATAGAAGAATCTGGGCTACAATATGATGCAACAACCTCATCTCAGCTGACAGTATCGAAGCAGCCATAGTGGCTCCCTCAGGTAAGTCATCTATCTCAAAGATATAATGGAGACCACTGAATCTGTCTACTAGACTATCTACAACAGAACCTCTCATGGGTATGTCCCATGCTCTACTCTGAATCTATGCTATCACTGGGACATCTCGGCCTCGCACCTGAGCTACCCATCCATCACTACCTTGGGCTAATGAATCATAGAACTCTCGAATCAAACCCAGGTAAAATCTCTCTGTCAAAGAATAAAATGGCACCAAGCCTGCATCTCTGAGCCACTAATCTATCCTAAACTACTGATCAATGAACTCGAAGTCTACACGATGTCCTCCGATGATGGCCTTCGATCCCATCAACTAGCCACAGGAAAAAGAGGTCTAGTAGTGACATCGGGTGTATCTGCTACTCTGGCTTCATTCCTAGCATTCATTCTTCTTTCTTCTTCTTGATTAGATGGTCTTGGATGTCAAACAACTTGCTTCCTAGGCCCCATTCTAAAGATACAAGAATGAATTGAAAGGTGGGAAGAAACCTAGGGTTTCTACGGTTCAAAATCAAAAGGAAGGGAGAAGAACGGTAGAAACCGAAGCTAAAACTATCCAAAATAAAAATTTGAGAAGGTTGGAGGTCCGATTTGGAAGGAAGAAGAAAGAGGAACAGTATAAGAGACGAGTCAGCTCGATTTGAAAGGAAAATAGGAAGAAACCACTTCGTTTTTCTATTTTTATTTTGGTCTGTCTCCATTCAAGTGTCGACTCATGACATTGAGTCAAGTGTCGACACTTCAACTTAAAATCAAAAACAAAATGGAAAGAAGCCTTGATCAAAATGAAATAGATTTTCAATGGAATTCAAAGAAATTAAATAAAATTAATAGAGATTTGATTAATCAAATGTCAAAAGATATGAAGAGATAGAGATTTTCAATCAAAAGGGTTGATGATCCCATGTTCTCTTCTAATCATACTGAATCGATCTTCTTGGAGAGGCTTAGTCAATATATCAGCTAATTATATTTCAGTACAAACAAATTCAAGTACAATATCATTATTTTCAACATAATTTCTAATGAAATGATGCCTAATTTCAATATATTTACTTCTAGAATACTGAACAGGATTTTTAGTTAGCATACATTTAGATAGCACTAGTATTATCACATTTTATGGGCGTCTTAGTTAGTTTTATTCCAAAATCTTCAAGTTGTTGCTTAATCCACAAGATTGAGCACAATAACTTCCCACTTCAATATACTCAGCATCAGCTGTGTATAGTGCAACCGAAGTTTGTTTCTTGCTAAACCAAGAGATTAAGTTTACTCCAAGAAATTAGCAAGTTCCACTCGAACTTTTTCTATCAAGTTACACCCAGCAAAATCAGTATCAAAAAAATCTAATTAAGTCAATAGAAGAATCTCTAGAATACCATAAACCAATATCAATTGTACTAGATAAGTATCTAAATATACGCTTAACAGCCAATAGATGAGACTCTTTAGGATCAGACTGATATCTAGCACACATACATACACTAAACATTATGTCTAGTCTACTAGCAATCAAATATAATAGAGAGCCAATCATTCCTCTATATAATTTTTTATCAATAAATTTACCATGTTCATCTTTATCAAGTTTACAAGAGGGGCACATAGGTGTACCTATTGACTTAGTAGACTCCATCCCAAACTTTTTTAAGATTTCTCTTGTATACTTAGCTTGGTTGATGAAGATTGCATCCTTGATTTGCTTGATTTGGAGTCCGAAAAAAATTAAGTTCTCCCATAATGCTCATTTTGAATTCTCCCTGTATAAGCTTAGCAAATTCTTGACAAAGAATCTCATTAGTAGTATCGAATATAATATCATCAACATAAATTTATACTACTAATAAGTTAACATTTTTCTTCTTTAGAAATAAGGTTGTGTCAACATGGCCTCTAGAGAAATCATTTTCAATCAAAAACTTGATGAGACTTTCATACCATGCTCGGGTGCTTGCTTTAACCATAAAGTACTTTGTGCAGTTTAAAAACATGATCAAGATGTGCATGATTTTCAAAACTGGGTGATTATTCAACACACTTCTTCTGCTATATAACCATTCAGAAAAGTGCTATTAACATCCATTTAAAAAAGTTTGAAGTTCATAAAATAGGCAAATGCTAATAGTAGTCTAATTACCTCAAGTCTAGCAACAGGAGCAAAAGTTTCATCAAAATCAATTCCTTCCTCCTGATTGTAGCCTTTGGCAACTACTCTAGCTTTATTTCTAGTAATAATTCCATTTTCATCTGAATTTATTCCTAAATATCCATTTCGTGCCAATAATAGAAATGTTAGATGGTCTTTTATTAATGTCCAAACATTATTTCTTTCAAACTAAATTAGTTCATCTTGCATAGCATTTATCAATAGATCTTTTTCAACATCTTCAAATATTTTGGATCTTATTTGAGAATAAAAGTAATATAAATACCATTCATTTCTAATTAAAGATTGAGTTCTTATTCCTTTAGATGGATCTCCTAGGATTAACTCCTTAGGATGTCCATGAGCATACCTCCACTCCTTAGATAGATCTTGATGCTTTGGTGTGGATTGTATGGCTTCTTCTCTTTCATATTTGTCTTGATCTTCTTCACTTTATTGAGAGGGTTGATCATCCAATATTAGCTTCTTCAGCTTTTCAGCACCTGCACATGCATTAGATATATGCTCTTTTCTAGATGATTTATTAGCAAATTCTTCAAAAACTACATACAGACTCTTCTACAACTAGGGTTCTTTTGTTAAAAATTCTGTATGCCCTACTTGATGTAGAATATCCTAGAAAGATACCTTCATCAGACTTAGCATCAAAATTTTCAAACTTGTCTTTACCATTATTCAAAATGAAACATTGACAACCAAAAACTCAAAAAATTTTAAGGTTAGTTTTCTTTGTTTCCAAAGTTCATAAGGTATTTTTTTTTAAATTTGATGAATTAAAATATGATTCAAGATATAACAAGCAGTATTAATTGCTTCAGCCCAAAAATATCTTGGCAAATCATTTTCATAAAGCATAGTGTGTGACATTTCTTCAAAGTACGAATTTTTCTTTCTACCATCCCATTCTACTGAGGTGTCCTAGGTGCTGAAAAATTGTGTTCAATACCTTTTTCATTGCAAAAATTTTTGAAATCTTGATTTTCAAATTCAAAACCATATCACTATGTATGCAAATAACTGAAGTACCTTTTTCATTAGAAACCTTTCAGTAAAACTTTATAAATACTGAAAATGATTCATTTTTATGAGCAAGAAAGAAAATCCAGAAACCTTGAAAAGTCATCCACTATAACTAATCCATATCTCTTACCTCCTAGGCTAGATATCCTAGTTGGTCCAAAAGATTCATATGGAGTAGTTCTAGTGGCCTAGTAGTTGAAACAAAACCTTTAGGTTTAGAAGATGTTTTTACTTGTTTTCTAAATTAGCAAGCTTGACAAATTTTCTTTTTCAAAACTAAGTTTTGGTAAATCTCTTACTAAATTCTTTTTAGAGAGTTTTGAGAGTACATACATGCTAGTATGTCCTAGTCTATGATGCCAAAGCCAACTAGTCTCATTTATAGTAGAATTCATTGCAACTAGGCATTCTCCATTAGGAAAAGATAGAATATTCAAATCTACTAGATAAACATTACCATGCCTTTTTTCAATGAATTTTACTCTAATTTTATCAGGACTAGCAATCATGTAATAGGATGATTTGAAAATACTTGAAAACCTTTGTCACAAAATTGGCTAATACTTAAAAGATTATGCTTTAAACCTTCAACTAAAAGTACATTATTAATGCAAGTAGAAGGGGAGATGTGAACCTTACCAATACCAATGATTTTTTCTTTACCATTATCACCGAAGGTCACACCCCTCTATTTTTGCTTCAAGAGAAGTGAATTGCTCTACATCTCCTGTCATGTATCTTGAACAACCACTATCAAGATACCATAGTCTTTTGTTTTCCTTGATTGCAAGACATACCTGAAAAATAATCAAGTTTTGTTTTTAGGTACCCAAGTCAATTTGGGTCCTTCAGGGTTAGTGCCAAGTTGGTTCCTTTTGGAAACCAAATCTTTCCAAAATTATTGATTTTTTTCAAATTTCATTGAAAAGCTTTATGACCTAGTTTTTTGCATGAAAAACATGTAATGCTTAATGATATAGGTACAAAAAAATTTTTGAAATACCATTGCTATTTTTGAGGTTTGTATCATAATCCTGCTTTGTTAAAATAGCACTTTGATTATTTAAAAGAAGATCCAGTTTTTCATAACTATAAGTAAACTTTTCAACAAAAGGTTTTATTTTATCAAGTTCATTTTTATAGTTCTTGTTTTCTATCTCTAGATCTTTGTTTTTCTTAAAAAGATCACCATTTGAAATAAAAGCTCTAGGTCTTTTTAAAACTTCATTTTCCATTGTTAAAGCTTTATTTTTCTTTTCTAAAATATCAAGTTTACTTTTCAATTCACTAACTTCATTTAAAAGAGAATTGTTTTCATGTGAAAAACTATTTCCATACTTTTTTAATTTTTTATTTTTAGATAAAATCAATTTATAATCATGCATCAATTCTTCAAATGCAATTTTGAATTCATCAAAATTAAAATCTACTTCAGAGTCAGAAATTGCCTCTTCTTGTTCTTCTTATTATGCCATGAGACATAGATTGGCAACTTTAGTTTGTTCTTCATCTGAGTTGGAGTCTTTGCTGTCACTCTAGGTTGCCATAATAGCTTTCTTCTGAAGCTTTTTTCTTGATTTCTTTAGGAGAGGACAGTCAAACTTGTAGTGTACGGGCTTCTTGCATTCGAAGCATGTTGGTATTTCCTTCTCCTTTTCTTTTTCTTTCTCCTTTTCTTTTCACTTGTCTTTACTTGTTTGAAACCTTTTCATGTAAGGGAACTTTTTTTTCATAAATTTTCTAGACTTCCTTGCCAAAAGAGCTTCCTCACTCTTATCCTCTTCTTCTTCTTCTGATTCTTCATTTAAGGATTCTTCTTGAATTACAAATTTGAATGCTATCTCCTTTTTCTTTTTGTTCAAGTCCATAAATTTTTGCTTCAGATTTAGCTCATAAGTCATAAGCGATCCCACTAGTTGCTCCAAGGATAGTTTGTCAACATCTTTAGCTTCTTATATGGCGATCCCTTTGGATCCCATGAAGTTGGAAGTGACTTGAGAATTTTGTTGATAAGATCAGCATTAGACATGATTTTTCCTAAACTTCTCATGCCATTAACAATGTTTGTGAATCTAGTATACATGTCAGTGATAGATTCATTTGGTTCCATTCAGAACATCTCATGAGTGTGCACTAACGTGTTTACTTTAGTGTTCTTCACTTAATCAGTACCCTCATAGGAAACTTCAAGCGTTTCTTATATTGTCTTAGCAGATGTGCATGTAGAAATCCTATTAAACTCACTAGGATCTAATGTATAATAAAAGAGATTCATTACTTTCGCATTAATCTCGGATTATTTAATGTCATTTTCATCCCAATCTTCTTCGAGCTTTGGGATGGACATACCATTAACTACAATAAAAAAAAATGTGGACCTTTATCAACAACTTTCCACAAATTATAATCTATTAAATGAATATAAATTCTCATTCTAGTTTTTCAATAAGTATAATTTGTTCCATTAAAATATGGAGGTCTATTTGAGACTTGTCCCTCAACTACACTAGTACCAAGGGGGTTGCCATAGATCTTTACTCAAGACGGTTAGACCTATAAACTGAGAACATGGCTCTAATACTACTTGTTGTCCAGTAAGCAACCCAAGAGGGGGGGTGAATTAGATTTTTAAAAAATTAATTGCAAGTGTGTCAACCAATTCAATAAATAATCTAAGTACAAATAAATGCAAGTGTAATGTTCTCTTAAAGAGTATGCAGCAAAAATTTAAAAGCAATAAAAGTAAGAGCAAGAGAGAGAGACAAATAATCACAAACACAATCTAAGTATAGTGGTTCAGTGCTTTCCAATGCACCTATATCCACTTTCCAAGAACCACTTAGAAATTCACTATAATCTTTACCAATTACAATCGATTAGTTTTTCGAGCTCACTAATCAAAGCCTGACTTGTTTTCACAAGCCTCATAAGTCAAAACCTCCCTTGGTTTTGCGGGCTAACCAATAACCTAATTGGTTTTAAGGCTCACTGACAACCTTCCTTGGTTTTGTGGACTAACCAAGAACCTAATTGGTTTTAAGGCTCACCGACAACCTTCTTGGTTTTTAAGGCTAACCAATAACCTTTACAACAAGAATAATGTTTGAAGTAAAGCAACAATAAAAGCTTTCTAAATAAAAATAGATATCTCATTGAAGCTTTGAGGAATGGCTTGTCTTCAACTTGATGAATCCTCAATTAATGCTCAAGAATGTTGGTTGAATGCTCTTGAAGGCTTTGAATGCTTGGACTTCTTTTTGCTTTAAGGTAGTTGCTCTAAATGAATGGGAGTGAATGCTCTTGCTTTTTCTTTCTATTATTGATCCTCTCTTGTTTACATTTGATTTCAATCACTTAAATACCTTTCCAAGGCCTCAAAGTGGATTTATGGCCATTAGACACAAAAACTAGCTGTTGGAAGCCAAGATGGTCAAGTTTTGTGTTTGAAAAACTAGCCATTACTATTTTCAGAACTCCAAGTGTCGACACTTCAAGCTGTGAGTCGATACTTAGGGTTGACACTTGCATTCCATGAGTCGATATCTAGTTCAAATTTTCTTCATTTGAAGCTTTCTGGAATTCTCAGATGAGTCGACACTTCTTCTAGTGAGTCGACACTTGAGTCGACAGTTGACATCCATGAGTCGATACTTTAGGCATGTCTTCAATTCCAGTAAGTTCAGTATCAAAATTTTCTCAAGCAATGAGCCAATCCTTGAGTCGACACTTTCACTATCATGAGTCGACACTTTAAGTAGACACTTGCTGAGATTTCTTCAAAAGCCATTGAACCTCTGCTGAAACCAAATTGTGCTGAACTCTTTGTCTTATTTCAAGTAATCTCCAGTGCTCAAGTCCATTTAAAAACAAATCTTTCATTCATGGAGAGGACTTCTTCATTTCTTTGACAAGCAATCAAAACTGTTGGATAGATGAGTATATTTTTCTATAAAAACATACTTTAAAGAAACCTTTAGTACTCAACTTATACTTAAATATTTTGCTTATCATCAAAATTCAATAACGGAGTTAACAATGTAGATATAATTTCCAAAGAATGTCGATGACTACATCATGGATGGCATCCCGAAAGCTTTGAGATCACTAGATAATAACGTGGTCATGATGTCCTCGATGTGCACATCACCCCATGTCTAGATCATCGAGGCCTAAGATGAGGATGCTGAAGAGTAGCGAGCTATCAAAGGGTCAAAGTTATGCTCGAATCCTATGACCTAACTTTTATTCATCCCTTTAGTGGTTAAGCTATCCCGCGAGATCAAGAAGGGATTGCGAGGATGGGTCCTCACCATGCCGTGCTACGATGTACTCCATGTAATCTACCTATACAGTTTATAAATTGATTAGTTCAATTACACATATCAGTATATATAAAATTAATACTTAAAGTTTTAAGTTGTTATCATGATACAACAAGATCTTAGATCTAAGTAATCATCAATTCTCCTGGACTAGTATATGGCCTTTCATAACTATATCTAGCTCGATGCACGAACCAGCTACTATGTTTATAATAAATAAATAATAAAAATAATTAATTAAAAAATATAGATATTATCAATTTAATCTAAAATTATTATAAGCATGGTATTTCAACTAATCTATCAACCACACATGCATACCAATAGAGCCACCAGTATGCTTGATCGGATCCTACTGGATGGTATGATTTTGACATGCCCTCTGCCACCTATAGGAGTACTCAATAGTGCTCCACTAGTTATAGAGGGGCTCCCATACATTCGCTCGCATCAAGTGATCCTTAAAAGACTTCTAGTCTGATGGTGACTTGGAACTAGAGTGCTATATATATGGCGGCCTGCTTGAGACTGTATAGCCCATCTTGGAGAGTATGTATGGCCACCTCCTTGAAGGTTAAATGGCCAATCTCCTCGATCTAAGGAGTCTTGAATCGATAATACTCCTACAAGTAGAAATAAGCTTATATTAAATAAATAAAATATATAAATTTTATGTATTTAAAAATTAAATATATTTGACTTACTATGAACATCTGCCAGGCTGAATCATGAGCCCCTGATGGCCAACTAGAGAACTTGTTCACTAGTCTTGGCATGAGTCAACGAATGATCTGGTAACCACCCAAGGAACTTCAAGCTCTTTGAATGTACTATAAAATTAAAATTTAATAATAGGTGATGCATGTCGTAATGTACTGATGTACTGAGTACCTTAATTCCACTATTTTTATGAAGTGTAGTGGGAGTAAGGGTCAAATCCACATGGACCTTTGAGTTATTTCAAAAGTAAAATAATTCAGATATGCTCCTTAGAAATGGAAATTATCATGAAATTAGCAAAAAAATTAATTCAGGATGATCTATCTTAGCAAGAGCACGGCCCCTACCCATAGATCACGACTCGTCCCTTTTGGGAACAAATCAATCAGAATGATGGTGAAAATAATCTAGATATGATCTATCTTAGCGAGAGCACGGCTCGTACCCGTAGATCACAGCCCATCTCTTCTGAAAATAGATCAATCATAATTATATATTCATGTAGAGAAAGATCGTAGTGAAAATAATCAAGATATGATCTATCTTAGTGAGAGCATGACCTGTACCTGTAGATCACGGCCTATTCCTTTTAGGTATAGATCAGTCAAAATTATATTCACGTAGAGACACTTACCTCTAAATCTTTTCACTGCTCATGAACCTGCTTCAACCAAGATAAAGAAAAATAGGAATTAATCAAAAGCCTTTTCATTTAATAAAATGAGGAGTACATCAATTGAACACTAAAACATAAACTCTTTTTCCCAAATAGGTATCCAGAGTAAAGCTATAGTATATCCAAAGATGGAGCAGTCTAAGGATGGAGAGTGAAGAGTGGGAACTAGGTCAATGAAGTGGGAATAGGAATCAGTAAGGGTGATGGGGATTGAAGAGGGATAGAGCAGAGAGGGAGAAAAGAAGAATAGAAGTGGAATAGGAGGGGGAATACGGATTGATGGCTCTGGATGCCGATGCTTGGATTCCCTCCAGCCCCATGATCTTTGGACTCCCTCCCTTTTATCGACACAACCCCAACAATTTTCAGTTTCTCCACCAGAATCCCATTTCAACTGAACTCCGATAATCCAGAAAGTTCCAACGAAGCTCAACCGCATCTCGTTCCCAAACTCCATGGCTGTTCCAATAGTTCAACTGAACTCTACTGATCTCCCGGTTAATTCCAACGATCCCAACACCTTCAACAAATTCTTTTTCCAACGATCCCACAATTCAACCAAACTCCCAGTCAACTTGGACAGTAGATGTATGGCCGATGATGGGCGGTGTGGCATGGTCGAACAAGGAGAAAGAGAAGAGATTGGTTGCAGGTGACCAATGGTTTTGGATGACTGTGGCTGACTGCAGTAGCCTTCCTGATGGTGAGGTAGGGTGCACCGACGGCTTCTCCAGCTGGCAGTGGACTAGGCATGACATCTAACGACGTGGAATGGCCATGAAAGAGAAAGAGAAGAGCAGCATCACTTTCGACCATTTTTTTGATCATGAGAGGCTGCTCCGACCATCAAGGGGGGAACGAAGACTTGGGTGGCGACGGGGAAGCTGCTCCGGCAATGTTGGCCTAAAACAAGCTTCACGGTCCATGGCTCCATTTTGTGGACCACAGCCATGGCAGCCCATGGACCATAAGCCAATCCATAGACCGAGTGGCCAGTCCATGGTAGACCGGCTGCTTTAAAGTACATGCAATTTCTTTATTAATCCTTTAAAAATTAATTCTAAGTTCATTTCAAGCCTGATTCGCTTCAAACTTATTTTATTTGAACTCATAAGTCAAGCTCTTCGTGTTGCTGCTCTCCTTTCTTATAAATGATATATAAAAGTATCAATTTTAAATAAATAAAGATAATTTGATTATTAAATTAATACTTTTATATATGTGTATAATGTAGGGATTTTGCGTGGTGCTTCCAAGATTTGGAGAGACTTGGGAGACCATGGCAGAGATGCTGGAGGTGATCCCTGGGGCTTGGGGGTGTGTCCCAAGCTATTCCTGGAAGTATTCCAGGGGATTTATGGGGTTTTCTCCCAAGGCCCCTTTGAATCATGTTGGGTCAGGGGGTTTGACCCAAGGATTAGAGTTTTCATATGAGCTCATTAGGGGGAGTTTTCTGAGAGATTGTAATATAACCCAATTGGGTTATGGGATTGGGTCTAGGTTGTTAAATTGGTTAGAAGGTTAGCTTAGTTGGTTAGGTGGTTAGTTGGTTGGTTGGTTAGCCCAACCACCCAGGATCCTAACGATTTGGTTGGTTGTAACCAATCGGGAGCCCAATCATATGAGGAGTCCTAATCAGTTTGTTATTGTCCCAAGAAGACAAGTCTTAACCATCCATGTGATTGTAACCACCTAGAATTAGTTGAGCCCATGTGATTGAGTCCTAACTAATAAAGAGGTGGTTGAGCCCAAGTCCAAGAAGGAGTCCAAGATGCCCACATGTAAGAAGACTGCCCACTCTTATCTAAGAGAGAGGGAGGGCATGCATGAAGAAGCCTCCAAGAAGGAGGCTGACCTCTTTGGGGACTCGATCTGCTTGGATCCAAGAGGTCGTGCATGAAGATGGAAGGCCGTGGGGAAGAGCACCCCTCCCTTTTGGGGATGTCCATAGTTTGAAGACTTGGAACCGTGAGGCTTGGCTCACGTCCAAGAGGAGCACGCATGATGACTCCTCACGATCATGAGAAGATCGTGAGGAGTGAGATCTTGGAGCGCCATCATGGGCATGGACTGCGGAAGACTCTCTTGGTTTTAGAGAGGGCCACGGTGGAGGACTTCTGAGATGCCACATGGAGGGAGATTCCACATGGGGACATTGCTGTGGGAGATCTTGCGTGAGGGAGTCTGCTGGTGGAGCTCTTTCCTATAAGAGGAGGCATGGCCATGGTGATTGGCTTGCAGAGAGGTGCACGTGAGGAAGATATCACGTGGAGGACTTGGTACCATGGGATGTTCCACGGGGCTTTGGAGAAGGGACAACTACATTGAGATATTGTCCGCAGATGGGAGTCGCACATTGAGGTATTATCCATGAGGGGTCCTATGGTGGGGACACCAGAGCTAGAAAGAAGCATCCATGTCATCTTATCTCTATCAGTTGACCCAATCTGGTTTAATTAGTCTTTGGATCCATTTTGGGTTTTAATAGGACCTAAGTAATTTTGTATGGAGTTGACTAAGTCTACATAACATGAAAGAAGTTAAGAGGGGACCACATCCACATTTATTTGGTTACTTGAAGAAAGGAAGCCCCAAGAAAAAAATCCTTTCACGTATTCTCTCACCAAACAAAGAATTAAAATCGGTGGAAGGAGTTTTATGAAGATAGCAATTAAGGAGCTTCAAAGATGGAGGGAGTTTCTTGAAGAAAGCTTTATAAAGGTAGTAATTATGGAGCTCTAAAGGTGGAGGGAGTTTCTTAAAGAAGGTAGCAATCAAGGAGTCTTAAATGAAGAATTAAATGGCACAAGCTTTGAAGGCATTAAATGGCATAAGCTTTGAAGGCATTAAATGGCACAAGTTTTGAAGGCATTCAAGAGAGTTGGTTAAAACTTTACTACTTTTCACAAATTCTCTTCCCTTCTCCATAATTCTCTCTTGGAAGTATTTTAGGTGGGCTCCACTCCCAATTAAATGCAGCAATCTAACTTCAATCGGCCAAGGAAAGAAAGGGAGAAGATCAAAGGGTGGAGGATCAAGTCAAGATAACCATCTTTATGAAGCATTGGCACCCATTCCAAAACCTCAATTTAAATTCAAAAATTGTAATTCCTCTTCTTTTATTCTGAATTAAATTTTAACCCATATTTCTACTTGTAATGAGGCTATAAATAGAGCCCAAACCTTTCTTTGTAAGAAATGATATTTTGTGTAATATAAAGTGCTGTTGCATTTTCTCCAATTCCTCCATAGCTAGTTTGCTTGAAGGTGCTAGGTGAGATGCCTAGAATAACTTGGGTGCAACGTCCAAGTTTCCAATTCCTCCATAGCTAGCTTGCTTGAAGGTGCTAGGTGAGACGCCTAGAACACTTGGGTGCGACGTCCAAGTTTCGTAGGGTGCGATGCTCTACAGTTATCGATTATGGTTTTTTTATCAAGTTTGTCATTTGAAGGTTCCTTAAGGCCTGCATCGAATCCTTTGAAGAGATTCCTGAAGCAAGTTGAAGAAGAAGATTCTGGAAGCATAATCAACCACCTTTTCGAGATCCAACTCTGAAGATGGAGTCCTTGCTTTGGAACCGATGTGACTGGAGTCCAAATGTTGGATCGATCAATTTTGAAGTCGGGTTCGTCAACTCTAGAGTGTTGTGATCTAGATCTTCAATCGAGAGAATTTCAAAGCATATTGGTAAATCTAACCCCTTCCCTTCCTCTAGATATGAAACTTGAAAGTAGGTAACCTAGTCTAGGATAGTTTCTCAATCACCGCGATCCTTCCTTACAGTTGTTTGATAAGATCTGCATGTGGGTAGGTAATTTCGATAACTAGTTGTCACTTTATTTTCTTTAGATCTTCCTGTTTGCTTTTGCTGTTAGGATATCAGTTTTTGCTCTCAAAACACAAATATATATATAATATATATATATCAAGATAAGCATGGCACATCACTCATCACCATCCCATCCCGCATCACCCTACGTGGTTCTTGGGACATGAGGCCTGCAAGAGAGATGTGCAGGATAGCGAAAAGTTTCTAGGTTTTCAGAAGGGGTGCAAGGGTTACATCTTATCTTGTAATAGGGTTCTTCTCCAAAGTGATTAATGAAAAGCAATCTCTCTTTTTCTCCTACATCTATTCTCTATATCTTCATTGTTGCATAAGTATTGAATCCTGGCACAGCTTGTTGGACTGTGATCTTCCATGTTGCTTTTATGATTATCTGTGATGCCGCAAGATCGTCGTGGCCCATAGCTGCTGCCGGTGCCAGAGTGTGCTCCCTTCGGTGGCTGGCGGTACTCTGCTCCTGGACCTGCGAAATAGGAGTTAGTAACCCAGCCGGGGTTTCCAACGGGGGCACTCTGATGGTCAAGTCAGTGATGATCCAGGGGAACATATCCTCCTGGTCGGGCCCCTATTTATGGACTCCACACTAGGACGAGTAAAAATGTGTGTGAAGATGAAAACGTTGTAGGGGGAGAACGATAGCGGGGACAGAGGGGTTCCCTTTTCCACCGGCTCTCCTTGTATCCCTCATTTTCCTTCAGCTATGGTGGTGGTGGCATTTTGCCCTCTTGGTCGAGCTTGCGCTTGAGTTCGTGGATTGTTGTTGTTACCTCCTCCCCCTTTTAGGGGTGTCGACTGTTCTTTGTAGTTGAAAACTGGTCGTTGGGCACTTGCCTCGGGATCTTCGCTAGGCTGGCAGGCGCATGCGGTAGGATTCCATTCCGTGGGCGAGACGTCTTTCCTGACAGGTGGTAGGGGAAGCTTCCATTCGTTCTGACATCCCCTTCGATCGTCCCATTCCGGGAAGCTTGGCAGAGCCTCGACCCGGGGTCGCCACCCTAGGGGTTCATGCTTTTTGGTTGGCCCATCCCCCTGGAAGTACGGCCGGACAAGTAGTTATGGCGGTATGGGGGCACCGTTCCATAGTCCTCAAGTGGCTCGCCGGTATTCTGGGATGGCAAGGCTTGCTCCGGTCTGGATGCTTTGAGCGGGTGGGGTCACCTTGATGGAGGAGGGAAGAGTGCGGGCCGATCCAGAGGGCACGCGCTCGGAGAGGCTCCACATTGGCGGGTGAGCACTGAGCTCGACCTCAACCACAGGGCTCTATCCTCTGAGGGTCTCGCTTTGGAGGGCGGAAGGCGGACCCGATCTAGAGGGCGTGCGCTCGGAGAGGCTCCACATTGGTGGGTGAGTGCTGAGCTCGACCTCGACCACAGGGCACTAACCTCCGAGGGTCTCGCTCTAGAGGAAAGAGGACAGACCCAGTCCAGAGGGCACGCGCTTGGAGAGGTTCCACATTGGCGGTGAGCGCTGAGCTCGACCTCGACCATAGGGCTCTAACCTTCGAGGGTCACACTCTGGAGGGCGGAAGGTGGACCTGATCTAGATGGCGCGCGCTTGGAGAAGCTCCACATTGGTGGGTGAGCGCTGAGCTCGACCTCGACCATAGGGCACTAACCTCCGAGGGTCTTGCTCTGGAGGGCGGAAGGCAGATCCGGTCCAGAGGGCACGCGCTCGAAGAGGCTCCATATTGGTGAGTGAGCACTGAGCTCGACCTCGACCACAGGGCACTAACCTCCGAGGGTCTCGCTCTGGAGGAAAGAAGGCAGAACCGGTCCAGAGGGCGCGCACTCGGAGAGGCTCCACATTGGCGGGTGAGCGCTGAGCTAGACCTCAACCATAGGGCTCTAATCTCTGAGGGTCTCGCTTTAGAGGGCAGAAGGTGGACCCGATCTAGAGGGCGCATGCTCAGAGAGGCTCCACATTGGCGGGTGAGCGCTGAGCTCGACCTTGACCACAGGGCCCTAACCTCCGAGGGTCTTGCTCTGGAGGGCAGAAAGCAGACCCGTTTAGAGGGCGTGCTCGGAGAGGCTCCACATTAGCGGGTGAGCGCTGAGCTCAACCTTGACCACAGGGCACTAACCTCCGAGGGTCTCGCTCTGGAGGGCAGAAGGCGGCTCTGGCGTAGGCATCCAGAGCTCGCGGGCCCGACCTGGCGGAGGACGGAGCTCGGCTCGTTGCCTTGAGGGAGCTTAGCTCAGCTCGGAGAACGGTCTGGGCTGAGCATTTGGTGCGGGCACCAGACTCAGAAGAAGACTTCAGGGCTCTATCTGGATCTCTGATGACCTTGCCCGAAGAATTAGGATTTCTGGTTTTGTAATTAGGGTTGACTTGGTCAACTCAATTTTAGTCTTGAGTATGTATTTCCCTACAATTTAAATTTTGTTGAGTCATGTTGACTCAGTACAAGTCATAGTAGTGGTCTAGGTCTTCTCCAGGTTGGTGCCATTTTTTTTAAATCAAGTCAAGGTCCAGGGTGCCCAATTTTTTCTCCCAGGCCCAAGCATGTGGGCACCACACTCCCAGCCACACGCCAGAGTCCAGGAGGCGCCATCTCCATCTAGTGTGCCTTGGTCCCCACACCATAAGAAGCAGGTCCTTCTTTCATGCACCACTTGGGGAGAAATCCATCAAGATACCTCAATCCAAGGGGAGCCAACTTCTTTCCAGATAAACCCAAGCCAGGATGGCAAGATTTTTCTTGAAGAGAGGATCAAGGAGGTGCCCCACAATGTTCCATAAAAATCCAAGTTATAAAAGGAAGAGAGCATGTCTTGGGGAGAAAATCAAGGAGGCACCAAAAGTTTCCTAAAGTACCAAAGCCATGAAAGGAAGAAGCCTAAACTTGTGGAGCAAGACTAGGAGGTGTCCAAAAGAGCCAAACCATGAAGGAAAATCCTTGATTCATGGAGAGATACTAGGAGACACCCCCATAACCTGCCATTTGGAGCTGATTTTCAAGTTTTCTTGGAGTTTTTTTGGCTGCCCACTCATGGAAGGAGTCTTGGGAAGAGAATTTGATGCCTAAAATGTGGGTTAGTCTATTAGTCCCACATGGGAAGTGTATGAAATTTTATTTCTTTGTTATGTCTATATATTCAACTCTATGTAACTCTTGAAAAAAATCAGATGAATGAAACCAATTTTTTTGTGAGCAAACTTTGTGTTTTCCTCTCTTCCGCACTTGCATCCAGGTGTTGAGCTCCATGAGGAGTAAATCCGGGTTCCCCAGAACCTTGAGGAGGTGTGAGATCTCCAAACCTAAACCCTAGGTTAGCCACTCCACTCCCTAACCCTAGCCGCCATCACCCTTCTCTTTCCACCAAGCCCTAGTCTATTCCACTTCTCACGGCCACCCTCTCCAAGTCCAGGCCGGCCACCAACATCTAGCTTCAGTCCAGATACTTCAGATCTACAGCAATTCTAAGAGGAAGTCAGATCGGCCTCCAAAGAATCTTGATTTCAGCAACTTCAGCTTTCAAGTTCTTCAACCTGGTAAATCTTTTCTTGAGTATCTGAAATCCATCACTTGTTCCTCTTCTTTCCCAGATCTTGAGTCAGGAGAAGCCGACCAAACCACAAGATCAGTATTGGAGGATCCATTGCGAAGATAGCCGACTCCGAGGATCCCACAATCTGCTCGAGAGAGTTCTTCCACCAAAATCCTGAGAAGATCACTGTCTGGTTAGAAAACCATCTCTCCTCTCTATTTATGTTCTGTCGAAAGTTCAGAGCGAAACCCTAGGTCTGGGAGTTTCTCAACCCCCAGCGATCCGTTACTTCTGAACTACTCTGATAATTTAGTTTCTTCTAAACTGTGCTTTCAATCCTTATCTAGTTTCCTTCAACTTAGTTTAGCTTTATTTTGAGTCAAAGCCAATTTCTGAATAATAATAATAATAATAATAATAATAATAATAAATTAATCCAAAATTTACTTCCGCATATGCTTCTTTGTTCTTTGTTCTGCATCATTTTTGGTATCAGAGCTCTCTGTTCTACATCATTTTGGTATCAGAGCCCTGTTTAGGGTTTCTGTTTGATTGCTTGTTTGAGTCTCTCTCTTTTTACTTTGTCTGCTCGAAGTAGACTCCCCAGGATGTCCAGTCCTAGGAACGAAGCAAGGTGCAAACCTCCTCTTTCCATTCCACGGGGTGTTCCTAGGGCGTGTAGGGGATCCGTTGGGTTACAACTTCATAGCAGGAATTGTAAATGGGGAAGTACTCTGTTTCAGCCCGTAATTACCCTGTTGCAGGAATTATTTCTCACTGCAGGTAACTCTAAATTTGGTGATTTTTATTTTTTGAAACCAATATATTTGAAACTATTTTGCATAATTTTCCTGTGATTTATTGGTTTCCGTGAGATTTCTTAGGATTAAATTACTGCAACTCTATTTTTTGTGTTTCTGCATTCAATTATCTTAAGTGACATCTCCTAACTCATCCTAAGGGCATTTGAGCATCTAAGATAAGGGGAGGAGTTGATATCCTCTCCTTAGCCCAAAACCACCACCCACTCATTCGATCCTAAGCCTAATTTTAAAATTTATTAGACTTAATTTGCCCTAGTGGGCTAGGGACATCAACAAATCGGGTCAAGGTTAGTGTTGAGTCAGTTTGTCTAGTTACTCTGTGTGTGCTTTGTACTCAGTGTCTAGAACGGTGGTTCAGGGATTCTATCCCGAAGGGCTTGTGTGCTGGTCCGCCTACCTGGCCAATCACTGATTGGTGTCTAGGATTGGCATTTAGGGACCTAACACTCCCCTTACACCTGCCTGGCTGAGTCCCGAGTTACTATAGGCTAGCTTGCCACTCTGATTGGGCATCTAGTTTGGGATTCTAGGTCTAGTGAGCCAGTAGTCGCTTTAGTCTAGTTACATTCTGTGTGTTTGCTTGCATCATCATGTATACCCGGAATGGAGTACCCTACCAACCTGGTCAAACCCAACCTGATTTAGAGGCCATGGTTAGAGCTCTTACTGAAAGTATGAACAAATTGAGTCAGGATATGACTGCTACTGTTACCCAGTGTAAAGAACAAGTCCATGAGAATTTTACCCAGCTTAGGGATCGAGTCCAAGTACTTGAGAAACGTAGACATCAAAATTGGACCCCTGATCCAAAATTTAATAGGCCCCAACCTCATCCATGCCAGGAGCCTAGGAGGACCTTATACCGTGATCCCGAGCATAACCTTAGGAAGCCTAACCATAATATCTATAGTGTGGATCGTGTCTATGAGAGGTCCTTACAATATTCTAGACCAGTCACTCAATAACCCATGTCTTCTAGATCAAACCATTTAGATCCACACCTGCCCAAGTAAGGTCTCTACTAGCTTGAAACCCAGTGTGACCCAGGTTCCTATATCGCAAGAATGTTTGTTTTGTGGAGAAAGAGGTCATAAATCTAGTCAGTGCCCATGCATAGGACTGGCTTGTGCACAGCTAAGTGGTAAGAATCCTAAGGATGACATAATGAGGGAGAACCCAAGCCTACCAATGAGGAAGAAAGGTTAGGTATGACAAGCCTAGAATCAGTTGACCCGATTACCACTGACCCGAAATCTATTGAAGATGGCATCGAGGAAGTATATGATGCTAGCTTGAGTCTAGTTGATGAATATGAGGGGAAAGAACTTGAAGAATGTGACATCGATACTATTGGTTCCTTACTTGAGGAGACCTTGGAGAGCAACCAAGTGGTAGGACCTAGTTCAAAAATTCAAGAGATTTGTGAGAATCAGGTTCCTTTAGTCAATACCCCTAGGAAGAACTCATAGTATTAGCCCGAGCTATCAGTTCGTACCCTCTAATGACAGTCATTCTCCAAGTACCAATTGAAGATCTTTGCACTGAACTGTTTAAGTTTGCCCACCCTATGGTAGATCCTCTCCTTAGGATGACTGAATCAAGCCTCTTACAATTGGACCTTGTCCCATGCCCAGCCACTAAGGTCTCTCCCATAATCTCAGTTGAACATCCTTGTCTTGAGCGGATTGATTCACCCAGTCCTGTAGAAGTCCTCCTTATGGCCCCAGACCCCTTCATTCGCATGACTGACCTACCCTTCTATAGAGTATACCTTTCCGCACCCATAGGTCAAATTTCAAGTCTTGAGGTCATCATCCGTAGGCCCTCCCATGAATCATTCTCTAATCCAGTTCTTGAGAAAGTGGATCATTATTTGCTTAGAGACAAACCTTAACTATTGCAATCACATGTCCTAGGCTACTTCCCGAACCATCTCTTGATCCATTCCTGGGAGTAGCAAACTTTTCCTTTCATAAGGATGACCAGTTGACACTCATAGATCACCATTCAAACCTTCAGGTCACCACCTTTAGTCAACAGGTAATTCGAGACTCCACCTCATATCTCCTCCCTTTCTCTAGGACTTCCAATGCTTCTTACACCATCCAAGTATACTTTGTCGAAGCCTTTAGAGTGAACCACGTGTCAGAACCTATTAGGTTTGCCACCTACTTCTGGAAGACCTTATGGCACCTACTAGGCATCCATAATAAGTTTTCATGCTCTGCATGCCCTCCTCCGCCCAAGGTCAAACCTAGAGAGCCTTAGTTTGTTAGGTTAGACTTAGGGTTCCTTTGTAATAAAGTCCATTCTTTAGGAATGCGTCGTCAGTCTAGTTTAGTTTTCTGACCCTTTACTAGCTTTGGCTCATATTTTGGTTTGATTGAGAGCACCAGGAATTGGGATTTGTATTTTATCCAGGGCTGAAATTGCATTCAATGTTTCGATCAATAGGTCTATAGGCTAGAGTCCCTTTGAAATTATTCATGGATACAAGCCTCACACACCACTTGATCTGATTTCACTATTAGTCCACACACACAAGTCTCTTGATGCACTTGCATAGCATGTAAAGGACTTGCATAAAGAAATTCATGCCAAAATAAATTTAAGTAATGAAACTTATAAGAAGTTGGCTGATTCTCAAAGACGAGCAAACTTTTGTTGAGGGAGACTATGTAATGATTAGGTTAAGGACTGAACGGTTTCCTCCTGGACTGTAGAAAGTTACATGCTAGAGGAGCTGGACCATTTAGAGTGTGAAGAGAGTAGGGTCCAATGCCTATATGCTCGAGTTGCCTTCAGAACTAGGCATTAGCTCCACTTTCAAATTACAGACCTAGCAGAGTATAGAGAGCCAGCTGTGATTCCCAGTGAGCCTTTTGAGCCTAATCCTGATATTGAGAGTGAACCCAACCCTGTGTGTCCACCAACAAACTGCCTGTGAGGAAAGAGCAGATTGAAAAGATCCTGGATGATCAGGTTATCTCTACTCGTAATCGAGGATACCAAGATACCTGGTCCGCTGGCAAGGAAGCCAGACTCCGATGACTCTTGGATCTCCCGAGAAGAACTACAAGATTTGGATCCAGACCTCTTGGAGAGATACCAGAGCCAACTTGAGCCTTACTCGACAAGGTCGAGTTCCTCCCACCCCGGGAGAATTGGTGCGGGCACCAGACTCAGAAGAAGACTTCAGGGCTCTATCTGGATCTCTGATTGACCTTGCCCGAAGAATTAGGGTTTTCTGGTTTTGTAATTAGGGTTGACTTGGTCAACTCAATTTTAGTCTTGAGTATGTATTTCCCTACAATTTAAATTTTTGTTGAGTCATGTTGACTCAGTACCAAGTCCTAGTAGTGTCTAGGTCTTCTCCAGGTTGGTGCCATTTTTTTTAAATCAAGTCAAGGTCCAGGGTGCCCAATTTTTTCTCCCAGGCCCAAGCATGTGGGCACCACACTCCCAGCCACACGCCAGAGTCTAGGAGGTGCCACATCTCCATCTAGTGTGCCTTGGTCCCCACACCATAAGAAAGCAGGTCCCTTCTTTCATGCACCACTTGGGGAGAAATCCATCAAGATACCTCAATCCAAGGAGGAGCCAACTTCTTTCCAGATAAACCCAAGCCAGGATGGCAAGAATTTTTCTTGAAGAGAGGATCAAGGAGGTGCCCCACAATGTTCCCTAAAAATCCAAGTTATAAAAGGGAAGAGAGCATGTCTTGGGGAGAAAATCAATGAGGCACCCAAAAGTTTCCTAAAGTACCAAAGCCATAAAAGGAAGAAGCCTAAACTTGTGGAGCAAGACTAGGAGGTGTCCAAAAGAGCCAAACCATGAAGGAAAAATCCTTGATTCATGGAGAGATACTAGGAGACACCCCCATAACCTGCCATTTGGAGCTGATTTTCAAGTTTTCTTGGAGTTTTTGGGCTGCCCACTCATGGAAGGAGTCTTGGGAAGAGAATTTGATGCCTAAAATGTGGGTTAGTCCTATTAGTCCCACATGGGAAGTGTATGAAATTTTATTTCTTTGTTATGTCTATATATTCAACTCTATGTAACTCTTGAAAAAAATCAGATGAATGAAACCAAATTTTTTTGTGAGCAAACTTTGTGTTTTCTCTCTCTTCCACACTTGCATCCAGGTGTTGAGCTCCATGAGGGAGTAAATCCGGGTTCCCCAGGAACCTTGAGGAGGTGTGAGATCTCCAAAACCTAAACCCTAGGTTAGCCACTCCACTCCCTAACCCTAGCCGCCATCACCCTTCTCTTTCCACCAAGCCCTAGTCTATTCCACTTCTCACGGCCACCCTCTCCAAGTCCAGGCCAGCCACCAGCATCCAGCTTCAGTCCAGATACTTCAGATCTATAGCAATTCTAAGAGGAAGTCAGATCGGCCTCCAGGAGAATCCTGATTTCAGCAACTTCAGCTTTCAAGTTCTCCAACCTGGTAAATCTTTTCTTGAGTATCTGAAATCCATCACTTGTTCCTCTTCTTTCCAGATCTTGAGTCCAGGAAAAGCCGACCAAACCACAAGATCAGTATTGGAGGATCCATTGCGAAGATAGCCGACTCCGAGGATCCCACAATCTGCTCGAGAGAGTTCTTCCACCAAAATCCTGAGAAGATCACTGTCTGGTTAGAAAACCATCTCTCCTCTCTATTTATGTTCTGTCGAAAGTTCAGAGCGAAACCCTAGGTCTGGGAGTTTCTCAACCCCCAGCGATCCGTACTTCTGAACTACTCTGATAATTAGTTTCTTCTAAACTGTGCTTTCAATCCTTATCTAGTTTCCTTCAACTTAGTTTAGCTTTATTTTGAGTCAAAGCCAATTTCTGAAATATAAAAATAATATAATAATAATAATAATAATAATAATAAAAAGAATTAATCCAAAATTTACTTCCGCATACGCTTCTTTGTTCTTTGTTCTGCATCAGCATTGCCTTGGCGGCCGACGCAGTGGTCTCCTTTGACGTGGCACCTGTTAGCCACCTACGTCAGCGGTCTCGCCACATCATTTGCCCCCCACTCCCAAGGCTCGTTAGTGCACGGCGCTCGGGCCGAAGAAAGTAATGGTGGTGCTGACCTGGAAAGGTAGAAATTCAGTGCGGTGAAGGTCGTGGTTGTCGGCATCTCGAGGATGGCCTTGCCAGCCAGTGCAGAGGTGCCACATGGCCACATCCGAAGAGTAGTTAATGTAAGCACAGAATTCTGAGCAGCTGGGGTACCTTTTTCATTGATGGGTAGCACGTGGCACGGATCTGTTGGCGAGGGGGTCATGACAGCCCGATTTGATGAGCCCTTTTGAAGCGAAAGGAGAATTTTTACTCAAGATTCCCATCCTTCCAATTCCTTGCGCTTGTTGCAGTACCCGGACCCTTCCTTCTCCACGATCCACTTTCGTTCTTCTCTTCTTTAGGGAACCAGGTTGGCCCTGTCCTTCTTCCTCTTTTTCCTTTGGGGTAGGCTTCTTCTTCTGAGTCTAGTCTTCCTTCTTCTTAGGTTATCTTTGCAGCATGTCTTGTCCCGATCCTTCCATCCAAGGGATAGTGCTCTCCTCCTCCTCCGATGAGGAGTCGGAGGGGACACAGTTTAGGATTAGCAGTAGACTGGCCCTTCCTGCCCCCCAAGTCTATTAGAGAGCCAGGGGTGGCTTCTCTTCGTCCCACCTGTCTTCCTTTCCTGCTCGAACCAACTCTTGAGTCTGTCCGATCAACAGGTCCAGGCGGGGTCGCTTCGATGATTTTCGTCGTGGAGATGGGAGCCATCTGGGATGCTTATGGCATCCCGTCTTCTATTCGGCTCATGGTTCCCCGCTCCGGGGAGCGGTCACTTCCAGTGGCCCGGGCATCTCGCCTTTTTTTAGGAGACCTTCTGCCGGGGTCTTCGATTTTCCTTTCACCCCTTCTTCCTATCTATTCTGAGCAACTATTGCTTAGTTCCCGCACAGTTGGTGCCGAATGCCATTAGGGTCATCTTCTCCTTTATCGTACTCTGCCATGTCCATGGGTTCATCGCCCGGTTCTCCTTGTTCAGGGCATTTTTTATCCTGAAGTGCCACCCAATTGAGGATGGGTGGTGGTCCTTGTCCTCCCTCCTGAAGGGCATAAGATTCGAGCTCCCCTCTTCCATCAAAAGGTGGAAGAGCAAATTTTTCTTTGTGAATGTTGAGGGGGTCGACTGGACCTGGAGCGAGCCGGACCGGTCCCCTAACCGGATCTCCGAGATCAATGCAGTTGATCGGGATGATTACGAGCAGCTTCGCACCACCCAGATCCCTTCTCTGGAGGTCCTGCTGTCGGAGCAAAACCTTTCTGATGCCAGGGTGAACCCATCGACAGGGCCGGGTGAGTCCAATTTTTTCCTTCATATGTGTTTTTTTTTCTTCACTTTTGGCTAACCCATTTGGCCCCTGTGCACAGGGATGAACTTCTCGGAGGGCGACCCATTATCGATCTACCGGAAGAGGCCGCCCACCAGGGTGGCCGCTGAGCCTCCCCCGAGGTGGGTCCGGGTTGAGGATGCTGGTGTCCGCCTCCACCGTGCCAATCGCCCTGAGGGGGAAGGAGGCCGAGGGGGGACGAGGTCATAGGCCGAACTCCCCATTCTGGAGCCGAGGCAACAACCGTCCGGGTTGATGCTACTGTCGTTGTTGCGCCGCCCCGCTCTCCGGGTCCGAGGATGGTTGAGGCCGAGGGGAGAGAGGCCCATATTGGAGCTTCTCCCATGCTGGGTCCCCGACCAGTTCCTGGGGTCCTACCGCCAGAGGGACGGGCGCACCTGCTCCGCGAGAGAGCAGGAGGGACGAGGCTAGGCACCGCCTCCCATTCAAGCTGGGCCAGAGAGCTCTTTGGCTGACACCGTGCCCTAGCCGCTCGCATAATGGATTTCTCCATCCAGCCATACGATCAGGAGGAGATGGATGGGCTGTCGGTTGGGGTTGTGATCGATAGTATCTTTCCCCATCTCTACATGGTAAGCAACTTCACTCTCTCTCTTTTCTTTTTTTTTCTTTTTTTTTTGAACTTCCCATATGATGCAGATGGTGTTGAGGTCCTTTTCATCAAGAGCTGCTGCTGAAACTGGGAGCGGCTGAGCAGCAAAAGGTGGCCGAGATCGCATCACTGAAGGCAGACCTGAAGAGGAGGGCTAACTCCGAAGGGGTGCTTGACTAACAGGTCAAGGACCTCGAGAGGCAGCTTGCCAACTCTGAGCGGCGAGTGAAGGAGCTCCAGGAGTGCCTCGACCATGAGCAGGGGCAATCGAGTAAGAAGGCCGAGGAGCTTGCCGACGCTGAGCAGCGGTTGGGCATGTTCAACATCGAGGCGGCCTGGCAGAAGGGGATCGCCCAATCCTTCCAGACCGGCTGGCGACGAAGAAGGAGAAGTCGGCCACGTCCAGAGGGTAGCCGAGGAGGTGGCCAGGTCAGTTATGGATGCCAGCTCGAGGTGGCCATAGCGAGGAAGGAAGCCGAGGAGGCGGTATGATGAGTACAGAGCCTCGGAGGAGTTCCTCGTCGAGGTCCATCAAACGATGTCGGACTCCTTTAAGGGCTTCATGTACCTACGCCGCTTGGTCGAGAGGTTCATCTCGGCCGAGGGCCGTAGCCACCTTGAATATCCTGGCACTTTAGATCAGGAGGCGGGCGCTGAGGAGGCCGCTGCTCCCGATCTCCTGCGATAGCCGAGGTCAGGGTCGTGCCATCTGAACCTGGAACCGTGCAGCCGGAAGTCCCTGTTGATGGAGACTCCCAGCCCAACGGTTCGGCAGCCAGGCAGTAGTTATTTTTACCCCCTTTGTACCTTGTCTCTTTTTCTATATTTGGCAGTGCTACCCGGCATGTCGAGGGCCCGCAGGATGCTTGTATTTGATATTCAATCAATAAAGCTTAAGCTTTCTCGCAACCATTTCTCTGTCTGGTTCTTCCTATCTTTCTCTCTTTTCTTTCACTCCCCTTTTTCTTTCTCCCTTCCTTTTCGATGAGTGGGGAGATCAAAGAGGAGGGCCTCACCTTATCTGGGGTTGAGTTGTTAGACTTCAACATCGGCAAGCTGGGCGCAAGTTGATGGCACTTGAGAGCTGCTGGGCTCGAAGGTGCTGTTGACTGAGAGCTGCATGGCGCAAAGGTCCCTTGGATGGAGATCTGAGCTCCTGTCTTGGGCTAGTATCCTGGAGCTGGGCTCAGGGACTTGATGACTGAGAGCTGCATGGCTCGAAGGTCCCTTGGCCGGAGATCTGAGCTCCGGTCTTAGGCTAGCATCTTGGAGCTGGGCTCGGGACGTTGATGACTGAGAGCTGCTTGGCTCGAAGTTTCCTTGGCCAGAGATCTAAGCTCCGGTCTTGGGTAAGCATCGGAGCTGGGCTCGGGGACGTTGATGACTGAGAGCTGCTTGCTCGAAGTTCCCTTGGCCAGATATCTAAGCTCCGGTCTTGGGTAAGCATCCTGGAGCTGGGCTCGGGGATGTTAATGTCTGAGAGCTGCTTGGCTCGAAGTTCTCTTGGTCGGAGATCTGAGCTCCGATCTTGGATAGGTGTCCTGGAGCTGGGCTCGGGGATGTTGTTGACTAAGAAGTGGCGGCTTGTCCCCCTCTCGTTCTCTTTCTTTCCTTTCCCCCTTCTTTTTTTCTTCTTCTTTTCTTTCTTCCTTTTTTTCTTTTAAGTGGGGAGGTTAGAGAAGAGGGTTCTTGCTGTGTTCCCCTCTTGTTCTCTTTCTTTCCTTCCCTCTCATCTTCTTTTCGAGCGGGGAGATCAGAGAAGAGGGTCCTTGCCGTGTTCCCCTCTCGTTGTCTTTCTTTCCTTCCCCTCTCGTCTTCTTTTCGAGCGAGGAGATCAGAGAAGAGGGTTACCGGACTTGATTGCCTTGGAGCTAGGCTCGAGGCCTTCCTGGATGTGGAGCTAGGCTCAGGCTCGGGGGTCACCTGAGGACTTGGCTCAGGTCTTTGGCACCTTAGAGCTAGGCTCGAGGCATTGATGGGAGCTACTTGGCCCCATTATCCCATGGCATCTCGGAGCTGGGCTCAGAGGCATTTGAGATTGAGAGTGGCTTGGCTCGATGACCCCTTAGCCGGAGATCTGAGCTCCAGTCCCAGGGTTAGCATCCTGGAGCTGGGCTCGGGGACGTTGCTGGTCAAGAGCTGTATGGCTCAGTGGTTCCTTGGTCAAAGATCTGAGCTCCGATCTTGGGTCAGCATCCTGGAGCTGGGCTTGGGGACGTTGCTAGTTAAGAGCTGTATGGCTCGGTGGTCCCTTGATCGGAGATCCGAGCTCCAGTCTTGGGTCGGCATCCTGGAGCTGGGCTCGAGGATGTTGCTAGTTGAGAGCTGCATGGCTCGGTGGTCCCTTGGCCGGAGATCTGAGCTCCGATCTTGGGTCGGCATCCTGGAGCTGGGCTCGGGGACGTTGCTAGTTGAGAGCTGCATGGCTCGATGTCCCTTGGCCGGAGATCTGAGCTCCAGTCTTGGGTCGGCATCTTGGCTGGGCTCGGGGACGTTGCTAGAATTTTCCTGAAGACAGATAGACACTTGCACAAGGAAAAAACCATTGTCATTATTATTATGGCTAGGAAGCTTATACTATTGATAGTATTTCCGCAATTGTAGGCATTCCACATTCTAGGGAACCTGACATCATCGAGATCTTCAAGGTAGTAAGCCCCTTGTGAGAGGGCTTCGGCTCTTTTGGGGGCCTTCCCAGTTCGGTGAAAGCTTGCCGCACTCTCTGGGCTGAGATGCCTCTGCCCGTTGCAGCACCAAGTCTCTATGCTTGAAAGCTTTTGGCCTGACACGGGCATTGTAGTATCGGGCCACCACATTGCCGGTGAAAGATTGTGCCCTGAAAGCTAATAAAATTATATTTTGATCCCAAAATCAATGAATTGACATTATTATAATAAAGGCATTATTTTCATCATACGCTGTGTCTTTATGATTATATGATGAACCCCCATAGATTAGGGCTATGGTTCTAGGGTTATGATGAGATCAACCAGTGAGACCTAAAGCCTTAAAACCCTAATCTAAAATTTTCCTGGTCGATGGGATATTGAGTTGGGGATCAATGTTTCTGGCAAGACCAGCACATCCTATATATGCTTTGTGATGAGGATGACTGATCTCACAGTCACTTGTGTTTTGACACTAATACTAGGATGTGAGTGTTCATTAGAGAATGAGTTCACTGAATTGATCCAGATTAAGAATATCTAATGGAACCTTATCTGTTTGTCAATAGATAATTCTCATAGTGGGAGTAGTGCATATGGTCCTTTGACCTGAGACTATCATGGTACCTTATATATATGAATCCATACTTTGGTTCGCAATCAATCATGACACTGAGTCATGCACGAGGTGATACTGGGTATGGTGGATTGTATATGGAGGTTGTGAGTAGGTCAACAAGGAATTGATCAGCCCTAGTAAGAGGGAATTGCATCCAGCTAATTTCGATCAAATGATGGATTCAGGAAATCTTTGATCAAAGTATGAACATTAGAGTTAATTTCTAATGGTTCATTAATGAATCATCATTATGAAGATTGAGCTAGGGATGAATATTAAATTGGATTTGACAAGTATCCATATTCATAATCATATTCCGGATGCAAGTTGATCAAAGACTGAATTGCCCGGTAACTCACCATTGAAGGTATTTTGGTAATTCCACCAAAATCCATATCTTCCGGGTAGACATGATACGTTACTAGATGTCAATCTTGTCTTGTAGGTATATGATTGAATATGGTAATTCAAATCAATTAATTAGAATTAGATTCTAATTGACCGAGTCGAGCTAGTTTGAGTTGACCTAAATCGGCTTAGTTGAGATCTAACCGAATTAAGTCAAATAGCACTCGACCTACTGCTGGCTAGGTGTGGAACCCAATGGGTCACACACAAAACAAAATTGATGAAGGATTTAATTTGGAATTAAATCATGTTTGCAGGATAAACACACTAGCATGTGTTGCAAACCAAATTTCTATTCGAATCATATTCGAATTTGGTTCCGAATTGGCTAAATGGGTTCTAATTGAACCAGATTAAGGTCTAATTAAGTTTTTTGGACATTGGGCTAACCCATGGCTGAACCCAAGTGAATCAAGTGCACTGACCCTCTTTCTCCAAGCCGCCACACCTTTTCTCACCCGCGCGCGCCAAGCCAAGAAGAGTCCACACGCGTGTGGACTCCTCTTCACGCATGAGAAAGAAAAAAATCGGAGAAAAATCTGAAAGAAGGGGCAATTCGGATCCTTGTCTGACGCCCTTGGATCTGGATCTGATGGCCAGAAAAAATTAAGGAAAAGATCCATCGCATTTCGGTCACAAATCCGTCTCCAAAAGTCGCGATTCTTCCTGAAGTTTTTCCGAGAATTCTCCTCGTCGGAAAAATGAAAATTAAATTAGAGAATCATGATTTTTGGTTGAGGGGATGCGTGAGGAATGAGGGATCATGATTCTTGGGGTTTCAGAGGGTTGCGATATTTTGAGTAAACGCCCTCTGAGATCTATAAAGGCTTGGGTTCACGGGATTTTATCAGACAATTAAATTCAGAAATCAGATCCTTCTCCTCCTCTCCGGAATACTCCTTCCCTTTATGCTTGTTGGGTATTTTTCCCTTACAGAGATAATCTCTGTCGAAACTCTGACCCTAAACAAGAATAAGAGGAAGGTCTTGAACGGTAAAGGAAAGGAAAAGGAAGGATATGTTCTTCTTCTTTTCCTTCTTGAATTAAGACTTTGCCTGTCTTTTTTTTCTTCCAATTCAATTCAAGAAAGGGAATTCAAGAAAAGAATTCAAGAAGAGGAAAGAAGGAAAAAGAAATTTTCAAGAAGGAAAATTCAGTCCAAAGTCCAAGAATTGAATTCTTGAAAAAGAATTCAGAATGACCAAGAACAAGAAATTGTTGTCTTCATCATTTTTTGTGTGGATCACCATTGGAGGTGAACATTTGGGCACCTGTGGAGATTTAAAGTTTGGATTTTAGTGATACGGGTTAGTACTTTAATATGACTTTAAATCTTATATATGCATGTTATATGTTTTAATTTTTTTTAAGGAGATCTTGGGTTGAGGTTTGGTGAAGATTTCATAAAAAAATTGAAATCTATGTTTCCTCCGCCTTGCCACCTAACCTACAGCCGGTACGCCACCATCCACATGCGGGCTTTGTCCCTCGCCTCTTCAAGAAGTCCAGGTTGAGCAGAGGTGTGTCGAGTTCCGCTCTTCGTCGTACTACTGCACCCGCATGTGGGCACGTCGAGTTCGACCAGGATGACCGCTTCGGCATCAAAGACAAGGCTGAAAGGTGTCTCGTTGGTTGCCGTTCTGGGCATCGTGTGATAGGCCCACAGGATGCTTGGGAGTCACTCCTCTGCCCACCTGCCCTTGGCTTGGTGTAGCTAGTCCTGAGTCCTTGAAGGATGGTCTGGTTAGTCACTTTCGGCTTCTCCGTTTGTTTTTAGGGTGAGCCACTGAGGTGAACCGGTGCTGGATGCCATGCTCGTTGTAGAATCCTTCGAACTCTTATAGTCTAACTGTCACCCATTATCGGTGATGATGCAGTGGGGGAGCCCGAAGCGGCAAATGACTAACTTCTAGAAGAACTGGCGAACATTGGCTTCCGCGATCCGAGCTAGCAGCTCTGCTTCGACCCACTTGGTGAAGTAGTCGATTGCCACCAGCAGGAACTTTCGCTGTCCTAGTGCTAAGGGAAATGGTCCCAAGATATCCATTCCCCACTAGGCAAAGGGCTAAGGGGCTAAGAGTTGGGAGATCGGTGCCACGGTTGATGCTGTATGTTGGTGTGGCGCTGGCATTTGTCGCACCTTTTAACGAAGTCAGCAGTGTCCTCTCTTATAGTCTCCCAAAAGTATCCCTGACAGAGGGCTTTGTAAGCTAGTGTCCTCCCTCCCACGTGGTTCCCGTAGAGGGCTTCATGTATCTCTTGGAGCACGAAGGCTGCCTCGGCGGGCCTAAGGCATCTCAGAGTGGGTCGGAGTAAGATCGGCGGTAGAGCTGGCCCTCCATCAGGATGAATGGGAGGCTTTCTTCTTGATAAGGTAGCTTCTTCTGCACGATCTGCGGGCAAGGTGCCGTCAGCGATGTACCAGACGTACTTGTCCATCCATCTCGGCTCAGGGGTGACTTGGTATACCTCTGCCGAGCTCTCGTAGCTAGGACTTTCGAGGTACTCGATGTAGGCACATCCCAGCGATGAGTCCGGCAAGGTCGCGAGCCTGGATATGCATCCGCGCGTGCATTTTTCCCTCGAGGGATGTGGAAGATACTGAAGCGTCGAAGGCCTATCATGATTGGGCGGACCTGCTCCAGGTACTTCATCATCTGGGCATCCCTCACTTCATATTCTCCGGAGACTTGTTCGGCAACCAGTTGGGAGTCGGTGAAGACTTTCAAGTCCCACACACCCAGCTCTCAGGAGACTCTCAGGCCTGCGAGGAGTGCTTTGTACTCCGCCTGGTTATTAGTCATGGAAACTAAAGCGGAGGGTGCATTCCACCACAACCCCATCGCTATTGGTTAGGATGAGGCCTGCTCCGCTCCCGCCAGAATTGGATGCTCCATCTACGTGGAGGATCCAGGGCTCTTCTCTTGGCCCGGGCTCTGTTGCTGTCTGCTCTGGCTCCTCGACGAACCCGGTGCACTCGACCATGAAGTCAGCTAGGACTTAGGCCTTTTGTGAAGACCTCGGTCAGTATGCTATGTCAAATTTGCTGAGCAGCAGGGACCACTTAGCCAACCACCCGGATGTCTCGGGTCGGGTGAGGATGGTCCTCAGCAGCTGTCCATCACGACCACTATTGGATGTGCTTGGAAGTAGGGCCTGAGGCGCTTAGTAGACATTATTAGTGAAAAATGAGTTTCTCGGAGTGAGTATACCTAATCTCCGCATCGCGGAGGATTTTGTTGGTGTAGTACACTGGCTTTTGAGATTTGTCCTCGTTTGTGCATATGAGGACCAAGCTGACAGATCCCGGTGTAACCGCCAGGTACAGTAATAGCTCTTCTCCCTCCTCCGACTTGGAGAGCAACGGGGGGGAGGCGAGGAAGTTCTTCAACTCCTCGAAGGCCGTCTTGCACTCCTCGATCCAAGCGAGGTCGTGCATTTTGCGCAGCGCCTTGAAAAATGGCAGGCAACAATCAGCTGACCTCGAGATGAATCTGCTGAGGGCAGTGACACGTCCCGTCAGGCACTGGACCTACTTCTTGGAGGTCGGGTTTTCCATGTCAATGATGGCCTGCACCTTCTCCAGGTTTGCTTCGATGCCCCTCTGGGTGACCATGAAACCGAGAAATTTTCCTGCTGCCACCCGAAGGCGCACTTCGTCAGATTCAGCTTCATCTGATGTTGCCGCAGGTTGTGAAAGGACTCGGCGAGGTCAGCTACATGGCTCGAGCCTGGCCTGCTCATAACGAGCATGTCATCCACATACTTGCATGTTGCGGCCTATTTGGTCCTTGAAGACTTTGCTGACCAGGCGCTGATAGGTGGCTCCTACATTCTTCAGACCAAAAGGCATCATCCTGTAGTAGTATGTTCCTTAGTCGGTGACAAAGGCGGTGTGCTCCTCGTCTTCTGGATGCATGTGAATTTAATTGTACCCAGAGAAGGCATCCATGAAGGAGAAAAGCCGGTGGCCAGAGGTGGCATCCACCAGCTTGTCGATCTTCAGGAAAGGGAAGCTGTCCTTCGGGCAAGCTTTGTTGAGGTCGGTGTAGTCGACACAAATCCTTCACTTGCCATTATTCTTCCTGACCATCACTACATTCCCTAGCCAGTTTGGGTATTTGACCTCTCGAATGAAATCGGCAGCTAGGAGTTTATCAACTTCCTCCTTGATAGCCGCCTGTCTCTCCGAGGCGAAACTCCTCTTCTTCTGCCGAACTGGTTTGTGCTTTGGGTCGACACTCAATTTGTGGGTAATGATGTCAGGAGGGATACCTGGCATATCCGCCGCCATCCAGGTGAACACATCTGCATTCGCCCGTAGGAATTCCAGCAGTTGGGCCCTCTCCTCCTCGGGTGCAGGGCTCCGATCTTCACAGTCTTTGTGGGGTCATCCCCGAGCGGGTAAAAAAGTAGGTGCTCGACCGGGCCTCCCCTGGGGTCTTGGGCCCTTTGGTCGAGGTCATCCGTACTGGGGTTGTCCTGAGGGACCTTGGCCCCAAGGAGGGTTTGGAAATAATACTGCACCGACTGGGGTGCTCCCCTCATCTCCACGACACCATTGGGGGTTGGGAACTACACAAGTAGCCTCTTGGTGGAGACAACGGCGTCGAGCAAATTGAGCCCGGGTCGACCCAATATCACGTTGTTAGCAGAAGGAAGCCTCACTATCGTGAAAGTCATCATGATGGTGCTCTGCCAAGGTGGGGTTTCAGTAGTGATCGAGAGAGTGATTTCTCCTTCTACCTTATAGAATCATCCGTGAAACCAAAAGGGGTGTGTGCATGGGCTTAAGCTGGTCAGAGGAGAGATTCATCCTAGAGAAGGCATCATAAAAAAGTACATCTATGGAACTTTCACTATCAACCATGACACGCTTTATAGGGTGCTTCGCGATCATCATCTCGATGACCACGGCATCATTATTTATATTTTTTTTTCCATCTTCCCCTTCCCTCATAAAGGGGAGTACATTCTCAGAGTCCCCCGCCCCCCTGGTCCTCTTGGATGCATGTGCAGCTCCCCAGGAGATCATACCTATCGACTTCTCTGTTGGGCGATTATCGATGGTTGGAGCTGGCGAAAGAGCGGCGAGTGCCTGGGACTCCACTTGAGGTCTGCCTCCCATGAACCTTTTGAGGTAGACTCCCTTGATAAGTTCTTCAATCTCCCACTTGAGGTTGCGGCATTCCTCGGTATCGTGGCCATGGTTGCGGTAAAAGCGACAGTACTTTGTTTTGTCGTGGCCGGCGAAGGGCTTCAATGGAGGTGGGCATCTCAGGTAGTCCTCGCCTTCGATCTCCATAAGAATCTTTGTCCTCGGGGCGAGGAGAAGAGTGTAACCTCCCTCGGGAATGGGGCCCTCTCTCAGTCTCGGTCGGTCCCTCCTAGAGCTCGGAGCCTGGGGTGCTAGCTTCCGAGTTCCGGATGCTTCGATAGGGGCTGACTTCTTCAGGGTCCTTCGTTGAGCTCCTGCATCGTACGATCCGCCTCCTCGGCATGGATGTACTTTTGGGCCCGAAGAAGGAGCTCAGAGTAGGTCTTGGGGGGCTTCTTATCCAGCGAATAGGTCAGGCGAGAGGTCCTGAGCCCTCGCTTCAGTGCAAGCATGGCAACTAGCTCTTCAAATTGTAGATCTCCAATGTGGTGGTCTTGAAGCAGGCCACGTAGTCTCACAGGGGCTCATGGTCCTACTGCCAGATGGAGAAGAGGCTGTCCGCCTCTCGTGGTAACCTCTTACAAGTGTTGAAGTGAGTCACGAACTTCTGCCCTAGCTGGGCGAAGGAATTGATACTCTCCGGCTCCAAGTGGGTGAACCACACCCGAGCTGCTTTCTGGAGAGTAGCAAGAAAAGTGATGCAGAGAAGAGCATTGGTGGCCCACTGGACCCTCATGAGGGTTCGATAACTTTCCAGGTGGTCCAGGGGGTCGGTGGTCCCATCATAAGGATCCACATGCGGCATCCGGAACGGTACAGAATCGGCTCTGCTGGATTTCTTGGGAGAATTGGAGACGGGCGTTGTAGCCCACTAGCTCACTGGCAGAGCCCTGTATGCTGGCAAACTTCACACCAGCTTGCGTTCATCTTCCTCCAAGCGCCTTTCCATCGCGTGCTTGACAGCTTCATCATGGAACCCCCTCCGTCGAAGGAGACGGAGAAGGTGACATGGATGCATGGCATCAATAATGGGGGGTCTTGCTTTTCTTGCCTCGATGGGGTCTGGGTGCCTCTCGCCCGAGGTTTGGGTGAGCGGCTCTCTCTGTTGGCAGAGCCGGCTCGTTGCCTCTTCGCCGGAGCTTGATGGCTGCCTTGGTTGTCAGTGGTGGCCCGCTGCTGCGACGGCCTTCCTTGGAAGGAGCACAGGCTATCGCGGGGAGCTGCGGCATGGGCCATCGGAGTCCCTGGCTGCTAGTAGGTAGTCACAGACCAGTGCTAGTGTAGCCAGCTAGGCTTCTTACGGAGGTGGCTGAACCGGCATGGATGGCTCCACTCTTGGCGGTGTGGGTCCCCCGGGAGGGGGAGTCCTCCGCGTGACTGGTGGAGGCCTCCCTTGCCCTGGTTGTCACCATCCTTCCGCTTGGCTTCCCTGTGAAGAGATGAATGGCTTAATCCTTCGCTCGGCCCGCCCCTTCCTAGCATGCCAATCTGTTGCGGCCAAGATCATCGTGGCTTATAGCTGCTGCCGGTGCCGGAGTGTGCTCCCTTCGGTGGCTGGCGATCCTCTGCTCCTGGACCTGCAAAACAGGGATTAGTGACCCGGGCCAGAGATTCCGGTGGGGGCACTCTGACGGTCAACTCAATGACAATCCAGGAGAACAGATCCTCCTGGTCGGGCCCCTCTTGATGGACTCCGCAATAGAAGGAGTAAAAGATGTGTGTGAAGACGAAACATTGCAGGGGAGAACGATAGCGGGGACAGAGGGGTTCCCTGTTCCACCCCTCTCCTTGTATCCCTTGTTTTCTTCAGCTATGGTGGTGGTGGCACTTTGCCCTCTTGGTCAAGCTTGCGCTTATGTTCATGGATTGTTGTTATTACCTCCTCCCCCTTTTTGGGGTGTCGACTATTCTCTGTAGTTGAAATTGGCAGTTGGGCACTTGCCTCGGGATCTTCGCTGGGCTGGTAGGTGCGTAAGGCAGGTTTTCATGCCATGGGCGAGACGTCTTTCCTGACAGGGTGGTAGGGGAAGCTTCCATTCATTTTGACATCCCCTTCGGTCACCTCATTCCGGGAAGCTTGGTAGAGCCTCGACCTGGGGGTCACCACCCTAGGGGTTCATGCTTTCTAGCTGGCCCATCCCCCTGGAAGTATGGCCGGACAGGTGGTTATGGCGATATGGGGGGCACCATTCCGTAATCCTCGGGTGGCTCGTCGATGTTCCGGGATGGCAGCGCTTGCTCCGATCTGGATGCTTCGAGCTCGTGGGGTCACCTGATGGAGGAGGGAAGAGTGCGAGCCCGGTCTAGAGGGCGCACGCTCGGAGAGGCTCCATATTGGTGGTGAGCACTGAGCTTGACCTCGACCACAGGCGCTAACCTCCGAGGGTCTCACTCTAGAGGGCAGAAGGCAGCCTCGGTCCAGAGGGCGCGTGCTCGGAGAGGCTCCACATTGGTGGGTGAGTGCTGAGCTCGACCTCGACCATAGGGCACTAACCTCTGAGGGTCTCGTTCTGGAGGGCAGAGGACGGACCCGATCCAGAGGGCGCGCTTCGAAGAGGCCCACATTGGCGGGTGAGCGCTAAGCTTGACCTTGACCACAGGGCACTAACCTCCAGGGTCTCGCTCTGGAGGGCAAAGGACAGACCCGGTCCAGAGGGCGTGCGCTCGGAGAGGCTCCATATTGTGGGTGAGCGCTAAGCTCGACCTCAACCATAGGGCTCTAACCTCCGAGGGTCTCTCTCGGGAGGGCAAAGGCATACCCGGTCTAGAGGGTGTGCACTTAGAGAGGCTCCACATTGGTGGGTGAGCGCTGAGCTCGACCTCGACCACAGGCACTACCTCCGAGGTCTCGCTCTGGAGGGTAGAGGACGGACCTGGTCCAGAGGGTGCATGCATGGAGAGGCTCCATATTGGTGTGTGAGTGCTGAGCTCGCCTCGACCACATGGCATTAACCTCCGAGGGTCTCGCTCTGGAGGGCAGAAGGCATACCCGTCCAAAGGACGCACGCTCGGAGAGGCTCCATATGGTGGGTGAGTGCTGAGCTCGACCTCGACCACAGGGCACTAACCTCTGAGGGTCTCGGCTCTGGAGGGTAGAAGGCGAACCCGGTCCAGAGGGCGCGCGCTTGGAGAGGCTCCATATTGGCAGGTGAGCGTTGAGCTCGACCTCAACCACAGGGCACTAACCTCCGAGGGTCTCGCTGGAGTGCAGAAGGTGGACCCAATTCAGAGGGCGCGTGCTCGGAGAGGCTCCATATGGCGGGTGAGCGCTAAGCTCGACCTCGACCACGGGGCACTAACCTTCGAGGGTCTCGCTCTGGAGGGTGGAAGGCAGCTCCGACCTAGGTCCCGAGCTCACGGGCTCGACCTGGCGGAGGATGGAGCTCAGCTCGTTGCCTTGAGGGAACTCACTTAGCTTGGAGAACGGTCCGTCTTGGGCTTTGCCTTGGCGGCCGATGTGGTAGTCTCCTTTTACGTAGCGCTTGTCAGCCCCTTACGTCAGCGGTCTCGCCACATCAATCTGCTATGTATAAGGTGCTGGCCCAGGATCAGTGCTTAACAATTCTAATAATTAGTATCAGAGCTTGGTTTGAGCCATGCTCGAGCCACGAGTTTGAAAGTGGAAGAGGAGGATTCAAGGAGCTGTACGTGGGTGTGGTATCCCACGTGGATGGAAAGAGATCTAACATTGGCATTAGGTTTGCATAGCTGTTTGGATGTATTGCGGAAGCATAGGTTGGTGTTGCAGTCACAGGGATAGAGCAAGAAGACATCAATTCGAGGTCAGGAGTGCAGTGGAGCACGAGTCCTAGGAGTTGTGGAGCATGAGTTAATGTTCCAGCTGGGATGGCGAGGTGGCTTCGATGAAAAGATGTCAGCTCTGGAGATAGCAGATGGGTGCAGACGGTCTTGCAAGCTTGTCAAGGATGGAGAAAGGAAAAGCCCGGATTTCTTAGGTTCACCAAAGTATATCAGCAGAGACGATGCTAGGGGTAGCTCAGGGAGATAGGAGACAGTCTCAAGGAGTGCCGGGGGTATCGGGTAGTCAGGAGTATCTCGATATGGCGAAATTGGCCTAGGGACAAAGACTGGAGTTGATAAGGCTGGTAGCTCAGGAAGACCTGTGGATAGGTCTCAAGGAGTGCCAGGGACATCATGCAGCCGGGAGATAGGCTGGGACATGATGCAGTAACCAGGTGGAGATGGTTATTGGGTTCAGTCGCTGGGTTAGTAGAGGAGTTGGGATGAGCTCCTGTGTTTCGGAGGAGCCTACAGAAGGTAGTGTATCCAAATGGTCTTGGAGAGGTTCGTGTGTGCGAAGGGTTTGAGGAGGTAGTAACTGGGGTATGAGGTTTAGGTGCAGGCTTAGCAGGGTAGTGTTGAGTTGCTGACCTTGGGTTTCTTTCTGTGGTATCAGGGGGACTTCAGTTTTAGGTGGAGCACCAGGGAGTGGTGGCTTCATGAGTGGAGCAGGTTTCGACATGAGTTTAGAGTGGGAGGTGCAGGAAAAGTGGCCATATCCTAGCACAAGCGCCATGGGTGCACTTAGCTAGGTGGAGCAGAGTGTGCAGAGATTGGCATGGCTCTGAGGAGATTGTGTCAAGTACAGCTCTAGTTACAGTGAGTGCTGATTCAGGTTTACTATAGTCTCTCCAGGGAAGTCCAAGAAAAAGTTTGATGTAGCTGCCAAGCAGAAGGAAGGCCATAATTATGGTGCAAGGATACAAGCAAGGTTCTTCAGCTATGGAGGGGGTCATCCAAAGGCTTCCAAGTATGCGTAGCAGCTGAAGGGTGTTGGTAGAGGCAAGGATATCCATACAGAGCTGTCAAGACACGTAGTTACAGCGGTGGTGTGCGTGGAGGACATTGTCAGGTTTGCCAAAGCTTGGGGGCACCAAGGTGGAGTTTTAGGGATTTGCATGGTGCTCCAAGCTTTGGAGAGACTTGAGAGACCATGGTAGGAATGCTGGAGGTGATCCCTGGGGCTTGGAGGCATGTCCCAAGCTATTCCTGGAGGTATTCCAGGAGATTTCTAGGGTTTTCTCCCATGGCCCCTTTGAGTCATGTTGGGTCAGGAGGTTTGATCCAAGGATTAGAGTTTCATATGAGCTCATTGGGGAGTATTTTTTGAGAGATTGTCACATAACCCAATTGGGTTATAGGGTTGGATCCAAGTTGTTAAATTGATTACGAGGTTAGCTTAGTTGATTAGGTGGTTAGTTGATTGGTTGGTTAGCCCAACCATCCAGGATCCTAACCGAATTGGTTGGTTGTAACCAATCAGGAGCCTAATCATGTGAGGAGTCCAAATCAGTTTGTTATTGCTCAAAAAGACAAGTCCTAACCACCCATGTGATTGTAACCACCTAGATTAGTTGAGCCCATGTGATTGAGTTCTAACTAATCAAGACGTGGTTGAGCCCAAGTCCAAGAAGGAGACCAAGATGCCCACATGCGAGAAGATCACCCACTCTTATTTAAGAGAGAGGGAGGGCGTGCATGAAGAAGTAGCGTCCAAGAAGGAGGCCAACCCCTTTAGGGTCTCGATCCACTTGGATCCAAGAGGCCGTGCATGAAGATGGAAAGCCATGGGGAAGAGTACCCCTCCCTTTGGGGACGTCCATGATTTGAAGACTTGGAATCGTGAGGCTTGGCTTATGGTCCAAGAGGAGCATGCATGAAGATTCCTCATGGTCATAAGAAGACCGTGAGGAGTGAGATCTTGGAGCGCCATCATGGGCGTGGACCGTGGGAGACTCTCTTGATTTTAGAGAGGGCCACGGTGGAGGACTTTTGAGAGGCCAAGTGGAGGGAGATTCCACGTGGGGACATGGCTGTGGGAGATCCTGCATGAGGGAGTCCACAGGTGGGGCTCTTTCCAGTAAGAGGAATGGCCACGTGATGGGCTTGCAGAGAGGCGCACATAAGGGAGATATCATGTGGAGAGCTTGGTACCGTGGGATGTTCCATGGGGCTTTGGAGAAGGGACACCTACATTGAGGTATTGTCCACAGGTGAGAGCCGCATGTTGAGTATTGTCCGTGCGGGGCCGTACGGTGGGTCTCTGGGGCGTGAGGCCCGTAAGAGAGAAAATGTGAAGAAGCTTCTAGATTTTTAGAAGGGGTGCCGGGGTTACATCTTGTCTTGTAACAGGTTCTTCTCCAAAGTGATTAATGAAAAGCAATCTCCTCTTTTTCTCCTACATCTATTCTTTATATCTCCATTGTTGCATGAGTATTGAATCCTGGCACAGGTTGTTGGACTGTGATCTTCTATGTTGCTTCTGCGATTATCCACACGTATAGGCACTGGCCCGGGATCTATGCCTAAAAAGTCCAACATATAACGTAGTTATCACATCCCCCAACTTGAACTTTGCTCATCTTCGAGTAAAGCAGATGGATTATCCATGTGTATCAACCCATTCTTGAATTAAATATTAACCTAAGCAGCCCTAATGGCAGATGATACCTGGTCAGACCACTACTAAGATACTTCATCATTTATTAATTCAACTCAATTAGTGGTTGGGTAGAGCCCATAAAGATTTTTAGAGTTCTTCTTTTGCTAACTTTTCACCTCACTCTTTGAATCCTCTCACTTTCAGCGGTTAGTTCAGTACCTTTCTGCTAGCTGATTTTCTCCCTTTTTTAGGTATAGTGTCATGTCCAAGCCTCTTAAGTATTAGTATTCTTCTCTTTTGACACGAACCATGATGCTTATTTAGGCGAAGGGGCTTGGTTACTCAGGGAGGTACCATTGCTTAATAGATTTCTTGACCTTCTCACCTTTGACATGAACCGAGCCCTTCGCTTGTCATAGAGACTACCTGTCTTAGAGATGGAGCAGCGGCCATTGGTTTCTTTCTTCCTCTTGTTCTTTCACTATTCGAGTCGGCTTTCCTGCTGACATTTGTTCTTCTTTCAATCTCAACAGAGGGTGTCGTCCATTTTGATCTTTTTCCCATAGCTATCTTAGGAGCCATTGCAATAATTTGGCAAGAATGAAGAAATTGAGGCTTTGGAAAAGGGTTTTGGAGGATTAGAGAAAGTTTCAAGTGGAAGACAGGGTTTGGAGTAAATAGAAGAGCATAAGAAGTTAGAAAAAGTTACTCGAATCTATTAAAAAAGCGTTAACCCGACATCCGAGTCGGCTTGATTTGCCCTAAAATTATTCGAGTTAGCTTGTCCAGAGCAAACTCAGAAGAAACAGGAAATCGAGTCAGCTAGGCAAATCCTAAATTGACCTAGTTGGGTCATTCAGAGCAGAGCAGAAATAATAGAGATTTGAGCGGCTCGACCAGAGCAAATTGCTCGAGTCGACTCGAACAAAAACTTTCCACAAAAGTTGAAATAATTCAGAAATTCAAATTAATTCAGTAAAATCTCAAGGAAAGTTGTTCAAAGATCTTGAATTGATGTATGAGGTTTTGTAGATAATTTTTTCTTAATTTTGAAGGAATTAGGTTAGAAAAATCTAGAAAGGATCATAAAGACCTAATTCTCCTCAAATCATTTCAAATCTATCATGATTCAGTGGCTTAGTAAAATGTCAACTAATTGGTTTTCAGTTGGGATAAATCTAGTTCAATGTCACCATTCAAAACATTATCTCTAATAAAATGGTGCCTAATCTCTATATGCTTAGTATAGAATGCTGAATTGGATTTTTTGTCAAATTTATAGCACTTATGTTATCATATTTAATTGAAATTTTAGATTGTGAAACACCAAAGTTTTCTAGTTGTTTTTAATCCATAACACTTGTGCACAACAATTTCCTATAGTAACATACTCTACCTCAGCAGTAGAGAGTGCTACCGAGTTTTGTTTCTTACAGTGCCATGAGATTAAATTCAATCCTAGAATTGGCATGTGCTGCTAGTGCTTTTTCTATCAATTCTACAATAAGCATAATCAGCATCCGAAAATCCAATTAAATTCAATGAAGAATTTTGTGAAAATCAAAGACCTAAATTACTTGTACCTTTCAAATATCTGATAATTCTTTTAACATCAAGCATATGTGATTCTTTAGGATTAGATTGGAATCTAGCATATATACATATGCTATACAAGATTTTAGGTCTACTTGCAGTTAAATATAATAAGGATCCGATCATACCTCTATAGAGCTTTTGATCAATATTGGATCTATTTTCATCTTTGTCCAATCTACAAGATGGGCTCATGGGTGTGTTCATTTGTTTGCTCGACTCCATACCAAACATTTTAATTATTTTCTTAGTGTACTTGGCTTGGTCAATGAAGATTCCTTCTTTTTTTCTTTTACTTGAAGTCCAAGGGAGTAGTTAAGTTCACCCATTAGGCTCATTTCAAGTTCTCCCTGTATTAACTTAGCAAATTCTCTACAAAAAGTTTTATTAGTTACACCGAATATAATATCATCAACATAAATCTGTACAACTAAAATATCATTATTTTTCTTCTTGATGAAAAGAGTTTTTGGTGCGGGCACCAGACTCAGAAGAAGACTTCAGAGCTCCATTTGGATCTCTGATTGACATTGCCCGAGAAATTAGGGTTTGTAATAAAGGTTGACCTGGTCAACCAGTTTATTTATTTTATTTATTGAGTCACCATTTAAATTTTGTTGAGTCATGTTGACTCAGTGCAAGTCCCAATGTGGTTTCAATTTGGTCCAAAAAGGTGCCACATTTGTCTTCCAATCAAATCAAGGTTCAAGCAAGTGGAGGCCACACTCCAAGCCACACGCCCAGCCACACTCCGAGCACACGCCAGAGTCCAGGAGGCGCCACAGAGGCATCCCAGTGTCATGGTCCCCACATCCAAAGAAGAAAAAATCAAATTGGAGGCTACTTTAAAGGAGGCGCCCATACCTGCCTATTTTACCTAAGAAAAGAAGGAAGAAGACTTCTCTTGGAGAAGAAATCAAAGAAGGACATCCAACCTACTCCTAATTGAAGTTCAAATCAAAATCAAAGAGCTTAACTTGGAGTGGAAGAAAAGAAGAAATACCATAAGAAGAAGAGGACTCCAAATCCAAATCCAACTCCAAAGGAGGCACCAAAAAAATTCAAAAAAATTTCTTTATGGCCGTCCCAATTTTTTTTGAACTCTTGGTTGGCCAAGAGAGAATATTTTCTACCTAATCTAGTGGTTGGAGGAGTTTAGTCCCACATGGGAATTTGTACAAGCTTGGAGAAAATTTTAGGTCTATATAATAGACCTCTCTTTGTAACTTTAAAAATCAATGAAGAAAAATTATTTTTGCTATTCTCTTGTGTTGAGTGACCTAGGTTTCTCTTCTTCCGCACTATTCTAAGTGTTGAGCTCCGTGAGGGGGTAATCCGGGTTCCATTGGAGCCTTGAGGAGGTGAGAGATCTCCATCTTTATCCAAAACCCTAGGTTAGCCACTTGAAATTCCAAAACCCTAGCCACCCTTCATTATTTTCAATCCATCAAACCTAGATCCATCCATCTCCCACGGCCTCTCTCTCTCTACAAGTCCAGGCCGTCCACCTTCATCCAGATCCAGTCCGGCAACTTCAGATCCAGAGCAAGTTCCAAGGAAAATCACATCAACATCCAGGAGAATCCAGTTTTCAGCAATTTCAATCTTCAAGTTCATCAACCTGGTAAATCTTTCCTTGACTCTCTGATTCCATCAATTGTTTTTCTTCTCTTCTAGATCTTGAGTTCAGGAGAAGCCAACCGGCCAAAGGACCAGTATTGGAGGATCCATTACGAAGATATCTGAATCCGGGATCCAACAATCTGCTCGGGAGAGTTCCTCCACCAAAATCTGTGAAGATCATTGTCTGGTTAGATAAACCATCTCTTCTCGTTATTTCTGTTCTTTGAAAGTTCGGAGCGAAAACCTAGGTCTGGGAGTTTCTCAACCCCCAGCGATCCGTTGCTTCTGAACTACTCTGATAATTTAGTTTCCTTAAAATTGTGCTTTCAATTATCATATTAGTATCTTTCAATATTAGGTTAACTTTTATTTGATTTGAAGCCAACTTCTACAAACATATAAAAACAACAAAAAAATTAGTTAATCTTAATTTACTTCCGCATCGCATTCCTTTATTTGTTCTGCATCATTTTTGGTATCAGAGCCCAGTCTAGGGTTTCTGATTTGCTTGCTTGCTTGTTTTGATTGTTCTCTTTTTATTTTGTCTGCTCGAAGTAGACTCCCCAGGACGTCCGGTCCTAGGAACTAAGCGAGGCGCAAGCCTCCTCCTCCCATTCCACGGGTGTTCCTAGGGCGTGTAGGGGATCCATTGGGTTATAACTTCGTAGCAGGAATTATAAACGGGGAAGACAATCTAGTTGCAGCCCGTAATTTCCCTGTTGTCTGAATTATTTCTCCCTTCAATAACTCTGAATTGCATGATTTTGCTTCGTTGAAACCAGTATAATTGAACCTATTTTCCATAATTTTTTGTGATTTATTGGTTTCGGTAAAAATTCTGAGAATTAAAATACAGCAACTCTGTTTTTTGTGTTCTGCAATTCAATTCTTTTTGGAGTGATCATCTCATAATTTACTTAAGGGCAATTGAGCGTCTAAGATATGGGGAGGAGTTGATTACCTCTCCTTAGCCCAAAACCACCATCCAATCATTCGAACCTAGACCTAATTTAAAATCAGTTAGACCTAATTTGCCCTAGTGGGCTAGGGACACCAATTGGTCGGGTCTAGGCTAGTGTTGAGTCAGTTTGCCGAGTTATTCTTTGTGTGCTTAGCACTCAGTGTCTAGAATGGTGGTTTAGGGACTACGTCCCGAAGGGCTTGTGTGCTGGTCCGCCTACCTGGCCAATCACTGATTGGTGTCTAGGATTGGCAATCAAGGACCTAACACTCCCCTTACACCTGCCTGGCTGAGTCCTGAGTTACTACAGGCTAGCTTGCCACTCTGATTGGGCATCTAGTTTGGACTCTAGGTCTAGTGATCCAGTAGTCGATTTAGTCTAGTCTCATTTTGTGTGCTTGCTTGAATCATCATGTCTACCAGAAACGGAGTGCCATATCAACCTGGTCAAACCCAACCTGATTTAGAGGCCATGATCAGAACTCTTACTGAAAGTATGGCTAAAATGAATCAGGATATGACAAACACTGTGGCCCAGTTTAGCGCACAAATTCATGAGGATCTTACCCAACTTAGGGACCGAGTCCAAGTACTTGAAGAACCTAGGCATCGGAATTGGACTCCTGACCCCGATTTTAATGTGCCTCAACCTCACCCACATCAGGAGCCTAGAAGGCCTTTATATAGAGATCCTGAACCTAATCATAGGAGGCCTGACCCAGAGCCTGAAGATAGAGATGATAGGTTCATCAGGAACATCAAATTAGATGCACCCACTTTTGATGGTAGTCTGAACCCTAAGGTGTATTCTGATTGGGAGGGTGAGATGGACCAATACTTTGAGTGGTATGCTATGTCTGAGGAGAGGAAATACAAGTTTGCCAAGATGAAATTAGTGCGTCAAGCTAGGTTATACTGGGGGAACATTGAGCTAACCACTAGGAGACGGAATGTTGAGCCCATAACCACTTGGCAGGGTATGAAAGAAAAACTGAGAGATAAATACCTACCCATTTCATACCAGCAAAACCTGTTAGACCAATGGCAAAACCTGAAACAAGGAAACCGATCTGTCTCAGACTACATAACTACTTTTGATGAATACCTAATGAGATGTGATGTGAGTGAAGCCCACGAAGTCACTTTGTCTAGATTTAGGGCTGGACTGAGGGAAGAAATCAAGAGAGAACTATTTCTGAGAGAGGTTACTGATCTAGACCAAGCCTACCAGATTGCACTAAACACTGAGAAATTTCAGAGAGGACCTATACCTTCTAGGGTTAGTGCCCCAATCCCAAGGAATGGACCTAGCCAAGTTATCCCTAGTAAACCTTTTTAGGGTACTTCTACCCCTAGACCCATGGACAAAGGTAAGGCACCTGACACCCAGAGAACCCCTAGTTCAAATATCACCTATTTTAAGTGTCAGAAACCAGGTCACATTTCCAGTCAGTGTACTGCCATAGCCTGTTTCAAGTGTCATAAGGTAGGTCATGTTGCTAGCCAGTGCCCACGAAGATCCCTTTACATAGAAGAGGGAGAGAATGATAATTCCGAGCCCAGTGAGGAATTTGAAGAAGAAGTTTATGAGGCCGGAATGAATTTGGTTGAGGAGTATGAAGGAGAGGAGGAACCCAATGAATCTGACCAATTAGGAGTTGTAAGATGCATCCTATCCCAGAATCTAGTTCAAGAGGATTGGCGTCGGACTAATATCCTACAGACTTTTCTTAAATTAGGGGATAAGGTATATAAGATCATCATAGATAGTGGGAGCTGTGTAAATGCCATCTCTACTAGCACTGTCAAGATGTTAGGCTTAATCCCAGTTCCCCATCCTAACCCCTATAAGGTTTCTTGGGTAGATTCTACCTCCATACCCATCCAATCTAGATGTCAAGTCCAAATCCAAATGCAATCTTATCACGAAAAGATTTGGTGCGATGTTTTACCCATGGGGGTGAGCAGTATAATTCTCGGAAGACCTTGGTTGTATGATCATGATGCCACCCTCTTAGGAAAATCCAATACCTGTGTCTTTAGTTTCAATGGGAAGAAGATTACGATCCATTCAATTCCCCCTAAGGACAAGGTAACTAAAGGAGCCGGTAAGGTTAAGGAGATGAAAACTGGAGTGAACCTAATCAGTGCTAAGGATCTAGAACAAGAAATTCATAGTGGTTCACCCATCTGGATGTTGACTGCTAAGGAACTTAGAACTTCGGAACCCTTAGAGCCTCCTCAAGAAGTTAAACATGTGTTAAAAGAATTTGAGGATGTCTTTCCCGAGGATTTGCCAGACCACCTTCCACCTCTTAGGGATATCCAGCATGCCATAGATCTAATCCCAGGAGCGACTTTGCCCAACTTGCCCCATTACAGGATGAATCCATCTGAGCATGAAGAACTGCAAAAGCAGGTTGGAGAATTATTGAGGAAGGGGTTTATTAGAGAAAGTCTTAGCCCTTGTGCAGTCCCAGCCTTACTGACCCCAAAGAAAGATGGCACGTGGAGGATGTGTGTTGACAGTCGTGCCATCAATAAAATTACAATCAAATATAGGTTTCCCATCCCTAGACTAGATGACATGCTTGATATGATGGCTGGTGCAATGGTTTTTTCTAAGATTGATCTCAAAAGCGGCTATCATCAGGTTAGGATTAGACCCGGGGATGAATGGAAAACTGCTTTCAAGACTAAGGATGGTCTTTATGAATGGGTTGTTATGCCTTTTGGGTTGTCCAATGCCCCTAGTACCTTCATGAGAATTATGACCCAGGTACTTAGAGCTTTCATAGGAAAATTTGTGGTGGTCTATTTTGATGACATCCTGATCTATAGTAAGACCCCAGCAGATCACCTAGGCCACCTTAGAGCAGTCTGCCAAGTTTTGAGGAATGAGAGACTCTACGGTAATCTTAAGAAGTGTGAATTCATGACTAGTAGAGTTATCTTTCTTGGTTTTGTAGTAACCCCTGACGGCGTGGCGATCGATCTTGAGAAAATTAGGTCCATAGTAGACTGGCCAGAGCCAACCAATGTGCATGAAGTTAGAAGTTTCCATGGCTTGGCTACCTTCTATAGGCGATTCATCAAGGGGTTTAGTACTTTAGCTGCTCCTATCACTGATTGTATTAGGAAGGGAGAATTTCATTGGACTAAGTCAGCCCATAAAGCCTTCCTAGATCTTAAGGATAAAATGACCCAGGCACCCATTCTGAGATTACCCGATTTTTCTAAAGTATTTGAGGTTGCCTGTGATGCTTCAGGTGTAGGAATAGGTGGAGTCCTAAGCCAAGAGAATCATCCCATAGCATTCTTTAGTGAAAAACTTAATGATGCTAAGCTTAGGTATTCTACCTATGATAAGGAATTTTATGCGGTGGTGCAAGCTTTGCGTTACTGGAGACATTATTTGCTACCGCAGGAATTTGTACTATTTTCGGACCATGAGGCTCTTAGATTTCTGAACTCCCAAAAGAAGCTTAACCCTAGGCATGCTAAGTGGGTAGAATATATCCAGTCCTATACTTTTGTCCTGAAACATAAGGCTGGAGTTGAGAATAAGGTAGCTGATGCCCTTAGTCGCCGATCTCTGTTATTAACTTCTGTTAGAACTGAGGTCATAGGGTTTGAGCAAATCAAAGAGGAATATGAGTCTTGTCTGGATTTCACAACTGTGTATCAGGATCTAGTTCAAGGACCATCTAGTAATCACCAAGATTATACCCTTGTAGATGGTTTTTTGTTCTTCAAAAATAGGCTTTGCATCCCTAGAACTTCTCTTAGGGAATTTTTGATTTGGAAAATCCATGCTGGAGGTTTAGCCGGCCATTTTGGAAAAGACAAGACCATTCTAGCTATTGAAGACCACTTTTTCTGGCCTAGCTTGAAAAGGGATGTAGCTAATATTGTAGCTAGATGTCGAACCTGCGCTGTTGCCAAACAGCGAAAACAAAACACTGGTCTTTATACCCCACTCCCTGTCCCAGATCGTCCTTGGCAAGATGTGAGTATGGATTTTGTGTTAGGTTTACCTAAGACCCAGAGGAGACATGATTCTATCTGTGTCGTAGTCGACCGATTCTCTAAAATGGCCCACTTCCTGCCTTGTTCCCAAACCTTTGATGCGTCTAAGGTAGCCACGCTTTTCTTCAATGAGATAGTTAGACTCCATGGCCTACCTAAGACAATCGTTTCAGATAGGGATGTCCGGTTCCCCAGTTACTTTTGGAAGACCCTTTGGCATAAGTTAGGGACAAAACTTAAGTTTTCAACTGCCTATCATCCCCAAACTGATGGCCAAACTGAAGTAGTGAACCGTAGCCTAGGAAATCTGTTGAGATGTCTTGTTGGTGAAAACACCAGAAATTGGGATTTATACCTACCAAGGGCAGAATTTGCGTACAATGACTCGGTCAATAGGTCTACGGGTAAGAGTCCATTTAAAATTGTACATGGGTACAAACCTCACACACCTCTTGACCTAGTCCCTTTACCTATCCACACTCAAGTCTCCGAATCTGCTGAGAATTTTGCACAGCATGTAAAAGACTTGCATAAAGAAATTTATGCCAAAATAAATTTAAGTAATGAAACTTATAAGAAGTTGGCTGATACTCAAAGGCGAGTCAAATCTTTTGTTAAGGGAGACTATGTGATGATTAGGTTAAGGCCTGAACGGTTTCCTCCTGGAACCGTTAGAAAGTTACATGCTAGGGGAGCTGGACCATTTAGAGTGGTAAAGAGAGTAGGATCCAATGCCTATGTGCTCGAGTTGCCTCCAGAACTAGGCATTAGCTCTACTTTCAACATTACAGACTTAGTAGAGTACAGGAAGCCAGCTGTGATTCCTAGTGAGCCTTTTGAGCCTAACCCTATCATTGAGAGTGATCCCGACCCTGTGTGTCCACCAACAAACTGGCCTGTGAGGAAAGAGCAGATTGAAAAGATCCTGGATGATCAGGTTATCTCTACTCGTAATCGAGGATACCAAAGGTACCTGGTCCGCTGGCAAGGAAGGCCAGATTCTGATGACTCTTGGATCTCCCGAGAAGAATTACAAGAATTGGACCCAGACCTCTTGGAGAGATACCAGAGCCAACTTGAGCCTTACTCGACAGGGTCGAGTTCCTCCCACCCTGGGAGAATTGGTGCGGGCACCAGACTCAGAAGAAGACTTCAGAGCTCCATTTGGATCTCTGATTGACATTGCCCGAGAAATTAGGGTTTGTAATAAAGGTTGACCTGGTCAACCAGTTTATTTATTTTATTTATTGAGTCACCATTTAAATTTTGTTGAGTCATGTTGACTCAGTGCAAGTCCCAATGTGGTTTCAATTTGGTCCAAAATGGTGCCACATTTGTCTTCCAATCAAATCAAGGTTCAAGCAAGTGGAGGCCACACTCCAAGCCACATGCCCAGCCACACTCCGAGCACACGCCAAAGTCCAGGAGGCGCCACAGAGGCATCCCAGTGTCATGGTCCCCACATCCAAAGAAGAAAAAATCAAATTGGAGGCTACTTTAAAGGAGGCGCCCATACCTGCCTATTTTACCTAAGCAAAGAAGGAAGAAGACTTCTCTTGGAGAAGAAATCAAAGAAGGACATCCAACCTACTCCTAATTGAAGTTCAAATCAAAATCAAAGAGCTTAACTTGGAGTGGAAGAAAAGAAGAAATACCATAAGAAGAAGAGGACTCCAAATCCAAATCCAACTCCAAAGGAGGCACCAAAAAATTCAAAAAAAATTCCTTTATGGCCGTCCCAATTTTTTTGAACTCTTGGTCGACCAAGAGAGAAGATTTTCTACCTAATCTAGTGGTTGGAGGAGTTTAGTCCCACATGGGAATTTGTACAAGCTTGGAGAAAATTTTAGGTCTATATAATAGACCTCTCTTTGTAACTTTAAAAATCAATGAAGAAAAATTATTTTTGCTATTCTCTTGTGTTGAGTGACCTAGGTTTCTCTTCTTCCGCACTATTCTAAGTGTTGAGCTCCGTGAGGGGGTAATCCGGGTTCCATTGGAGCCTTGAGGAGGTGAGAGATCTCCATCTTTATCCAAAACCCTAGGTTAGCCACTTGAAATTCCAAAATCCTAGCCACCCTTCATTATTTTCAATCCATCAAACCCTAGATCCATCCATCTCCCACGGCCTCTCTCTCTCTACAAGTCCAGGCCGTCCACCTTCATCCAGATCCAGTCTGGCAACTTCAGATCCAGAGCAAGTTCCAAGGAAAATCACATCAACATCCAGGAGAATCCAGTTTTCAGCAATTTCAATCTTCAAGTTCATCAACCTGGTAAATCTTTCCCTTGACTCTCTGATTCCATCAATTGTTTTTCTTCTCTTCTAGATCTTGAGTTCAGGAGAAGCCAACCGGCCAAAGGACCAGTATTGGAGGATCCATTACGAAGATATCTGAATCCGGGATCCAACAATCTGCTCGGGAGAGTTCCTCCACCAAAATCTGTGAAGATCATTGTCTGGTTAGATAAACCATCTCTTCTCGTTATTTCTGTTCTTTTGAAAGTTCGGAGCGAAACCCTAGGTCTGGGAGTTTCTCAACCCCCAGCGATCCGTTGCTTCTGAACTACTCTGATAATTTAGTTTCCTTAAATTGTGCTTTCAATTATCATATTAGTATCTTTCAATGTTAGGTTAACTTTTATTTGATTTGAAGCCAACTTCTACAAACATATAAAAACAAAAAAAAATTAGTTAATCTTAATTTACTTCCGCATCGCATTCCTTTATTTGTTCTGCATCAGTTTTATCAATATTTTCTCTTGAAAAATTATTTTCAATCAAGAAAGTGCTAAGTCTATCATACCATGCTCTAGGTACTTATTTCAAACCATATAATACTTTATTCAATTTAAATACATGGTTTGAAAAAAACATGATCTGCAAAACCTGGTGGTTGTTCTACAAAAACTTGTTCAGAAATGAAACCATTTAGAAATGCACTTTTCATATCCATTTGAAAAAGTTTAAAATTCATGTAGTAAGTAAATGCAAGAAGTAATCTAATAGCTTCTAGTCTTGCTATAGGTGCATATATTTTATCAAAATCAATGCCCTCTTCTTGATTATATCCCTTAGCTACTAATCTAGCTTTGTTTCTTACTACATTTCCTTGCTTATCTAATTTGTTTCTATAGACCCATTTGGTTCCTATAATTGGATGGTCTGAACGTTTATCAACTAATATCCATACCTTATTTCTTTCAAACTGGTTTAGTTTTTATGCATGGCCATCATCTAGTTTGGATCATTTTCATCTTTTCTAAGGTATGAGGTTCTATTTGTGATACAAAGGCTAGATAATCATGTACATCTCTATGTGATGACCTAGTCCTAATATCTTGTGAAGGATCACCAATAACTAATTCTTTTGGATGAGAAGTTATGTACCTCCATTCTCTAGGTAGATTAGCATGATCCTTACTTATCGTTTCTTCTCCTTCTTCAATTGGTCTTTCTTGTATGCTCATATCTTCCATTTTCTTTTGAATTGTACCTACATCATTGTCTATGCACTCTTCTTTCTTAGAAGGTGAAGGGTTAGTTTCATCAAAAATAACATACATGGATTCTTCTATAGTAAGAGTTCTTTTATTAAATACTCTATATGCTTTGCTATATAGTGAATAACCAGGAAAATTGCTTTATTTGATTTAGCATCAAATTTTCTTAGATTATCTTTATCATTGTTAAGTATAATGCATTTACATCCAAAAACATGAAAATAATTAATATTGAGTTTCTTATCATTCCAAAGCTCATAGAAGGTTTTCTTCAAAATAGGATGGATCAAAATGCGATTTAAAATGTAACAAGCAGTATTCACCGCTTTTGCCCAAAAGTACCTTGGAAGATTGCCTTCACATAATATTGTTCGGGCCATCTCTTCCAAAGTCCTATTTTCCTCTCTACAACACTATTTTGTTATGGTGTCCTAGGAGTAGAGAAGTTGTGATCAATGATATTTTCTATGCAATAATCATCGAAAAACTGATTTTCAAATTTGGTGCCATGATCACTCCTAATTGAAATTATTGAAAGATTTTTCTAATTTGAAACATTTTTGTGTAATTTTCGAAATACTTTAAATGTTTCATCTTTGTGAGCAATAAACAAAATCCATGTAAATCTAGAGAAATCATCTACAATCACTATGGCATATTTCATACCTCCTAGGCTTGTGGTCCTAGTTGGTCCAAATAAATCCATGTGAAGTAGCTCAAGAGGTCTAATAGTTGAAATCATATTTTTGGATTTAAAACTTTTCCTAGTTTATTTACCTATTTAGCATGCATCAAAAACATGATCAAAGTCTACTTTAAACTTAGGCATGCCCCTAACTAGGTTTTTGAAAATTAACTTGGTAATAGTATGCATGCTCGCATGACCTAATCGTCTATGTCAAAGTAAACAAGACTCCTTGGTCTTATTAGCATTCATTGCAACTAGACTGGAACTACTTGATATGGCAAGATCATTAATGTCTAATACATAAATGTTTCCAAGTCTATGTCCAATGAACTTACTGCTAGAATCAAGAGAGTTTGTTACAATACACATAGATGATTCAAAGATAACCTTGAAGCCTTTATCACATAATTGACTAATGCTTAGCAAATTATGCTTCAATTTATCTACTAACAATACATTTTCAATAAAAGTATAGGGGGTTATCTTGATCTTACTGATTTCGATTATTTTTTCCTTGCCATTGTCTCCAAAAGTAACCATACCTCCTTTTATCTCTAGGATGATAAATTGATCCTTGTCACCCGTCATATGCCTTGAACAGCCACTATCAAGATACCATCTTTTCTTCAATTTTTGGGCTGCAAGACATTCCTGCAAAATAATCAAAATGTTCTTTTAGGTACCCAAGCTAACTTGGATCCTTTCAGGTTAGCGGAGGTGGTTCCTTTGGGAACCCAAATCTTTCTTACTTTACTTTTGACATTTCAAAAATATTGCATTCAAAAGCTTTATGTCCTAACCCTTTACATGCATAACATTCAACTCTAGAATTCTGAAAAGATGCAGATTTTGAAGTTCTAGATGTTGATGCATGGGATGCAGATATAAAAGATTTCCTATTTAAGCTTTTAGGAACATACAATGTAGCTTTATAGGTAGAAGTAGATGTAGAAGCATTCGATGCAAAAGCTTTTTGAGATCTTGATTTCGGAATGTTATCTATTGGTTTTACAAAAGTAGTAGCTAAAATTTCATTTGAAAATAAAGAATTAAAACCGATTCTAGCTTTATTTCTAGAAATCTTTTGTTCTTTTAAGATCAACTCAAGCTTGTTAGAAGATAATGTAAGATTTTCAACAAGTGTCTTGAGTTTTTCAACCTCCTTATTCAAATCATTATTTTCAGTAATTTAAGCTTTGTTCTTGTCAATACATGCACTATTCTCAGTTTTCAAAGCATTATACTTTTCAAAAAAGACATGTAATTTTTTTTGCAATAAGTTATTCTTTTTTTAAATTTCTTCTTTTTTCTTAAGTAAAGAATCATTGATATTCTTTAAGGATCTAATCTTTACTCTAGCTTTTTAAATTTAGATAATAAATCATGAAAAGCAGAGTTTAATTCATCAAATATAAATTATATTTGAGCATCGGGGGATGTTACTTCATCTTCAAGACCCATTAGACATAAATTAGCTATTTTCATGGTCTCTTCTTCTTCAGCTGAGGTAGACTCCTCGCTATCGCTCCATGTGGCAACCATCACCTTCTTTTTCTTCTTCTTGAAGAATTTCTTTAATTATGGACAATCTGGATGAATGTGCCCCGATTTCGTACATTCATAGCATGTGGGCACTTGTTCTTTTTCTTTTTCTTTATCCTTGTCCTTGTCCTTGGAGTGCTCTCCTCGTTTATTGAATTTTCTATTAAATCTCATTTTCTTCTTTCCTATAAACCTTCTAAATCTCCTCATGACCATTGCGATATCTTTGTCTTCAAAGGAGGTGCAGTCATCTTCCGATTCCTCATCTTTCTTGGATTTCAATGCAGCTTTGAAGATAATTGTCTTCTTCTTCTTTTGATCATCATCAGTTCTATGCTGCATAGCCAATTTGTGTATGATGAGTGAACCTATTAATTCATCCAGAGATAATGTGTTTAATCTTTCACTTCTTGGATGGCAGTCACTTTGGGATCCCATTTGTCCGGAAGTGATCTGAGGATCTTCTGTACTAGATCTGCATTTGCATATACTCTGCCAAGACTTTTCAAACCATTAATAATATCTGTAAATCGAGTAAACATGGCAGAGATAGTTTCAATAGATTATATTTTAAATAATTCGTAACTATGTACAAGAAGATTTATTTTTGAAGTCTTTACTTGGGAAGTTCCTTCGTGGGTCACTTCGAGTTTATCTCAAATTTTCTTTGCTGAAGAGGAAGTGGAAATTTGATTAAACTCATTGGCATCCAAAGCACAGTATAATAAATTCATTGCTTTGGCATTTAATTCCTCCATCTTCATGTCGTGTTCATCCCAGTCCTCTTCAGGCTTAGGGACATCCATGCCATTAATTTTAATCATGGAAATATGTGGTCCTTTTAGAATAACCTTCAATAATTAAAAATCTACTGCTTATACATATATATTCATTCTAGCTTTCCAGTAGGAATAATTTATGCCAGTGAAGAGTGGAGGTCTATTAGTAGATTGGCCTTCGGCCAAGGATGTACTCATGGGATAAGCCATCAATTTTTACTCTAAATATATTCAAAGACACTACTTTGATACCAGTTATTGCCCAGGTGGCTTTTCCAAGAGGGGGTAAATTGGGAATTAAAAAATTTAAGCAATAATGTGCTTTTTAAAATTTCTTTTAAGGTGTTAAGTGCTGTGGTGAAGTATTTAAATGCAGAAGCAAAATCAGATCAGAAAAGCATAACAAAAATAGTGGTTCAGAGCAACCCATCTCCTACATCCACTATCCAAGATTATCACTTGGGATTTTCACTAAATTATCCACTGGAATACAGTAGGATTGTTTTCACAGGCTCACAATCCAAACCTCTACACTTTGGTTTTTTCGAAATCACCAAAGAAATCCAACTTGGTTTTACCAGGATCACCATGAACCCAACACTTGGTTTTAAACAAAGGCTAACCAAGAACCTATTTGGTTTTTCAACCGGGCTCAGCAATAACCCAACAATTCAAAATGAATTGAAAAGAAAAGCAACTGAATGACAAATAAATTTTTTATCTAATGGTTGCTGATGCAGCTCGAGAGAATCCCACTTGAATGTACTTCAATGCACTTTAATGGCTCAGCAATAACCCAACAATTCAAAATGAATTGAAAAGAAAAGCAACTGAATGACAAATAATTTTTTGTCGAATGGTTGCCGATGCAGCTCGAGAGAAGCCCACTTGAATACACTTCAATGCACTTTAATGGCTTCTTTGGCTTCTTTACTAAGTGCTTCAAGCTTCATATGAGAGTTGGTGAAGGCGTGAAGTCTATCTTGAATGCTCTTAGTGCTCTTTTGTTTGTTGGCTTGGTTGGATATTCAATGAAGCATTAACTTTATTTTTTTTCTTCAAAACTCTCTAAAAAAAGTTCAAATCCTTCAAATATATAATATTGTACCTTTCTCAGATGATTTTAGTCATTGTAGACCATTGGGATGTGATATTTGATCATTGAAGTACTTTTTGGATTCAAAATCCAAGTTCTGGAACTAGCCATTATATGCCTATAATTGCCATTCGAGTTGGCTTGGATTATTCGAGTCAGCTCGGATCCTCAAAGTAGTTTTGGTTGAGTCGACTCTCTTCAATCTAGTCAGCTCGCTTGCATAGTATTCTGATTCCTCACTCTGTAAGAGTCAGCTCGCCTTGATTCTAGTCGACTCGGATCCTCGGGCCTTCAGAATTTTAGTCTGGATGAGTCAGCTAACTTCCATTCTAGTCGACTCGATTGGCTGTGGTTCTCAGAACGTATTTTCTGGACTCTGGAGGAGTTGGCTCGATTTACTGAAGAGTTGGCTTGGATGTCTGATAATATGATAGAGTCAGCTCGGACTCCCCTTGGGTTGGCTCGCCTGTCTGATTAAGGAAGTAATACTCTGGATGAGTCAGCTCGGGTCCCTTAGAGTCGGCTCGGATATTTGCATGCCAGAATTCTCATGCGTGCCATGTGCTAGAGTCGGCTCTCTTCTCTTCGAGTTGGCTCGAATGAATGCTTCATGATTTTCTCAGTCTTTCTCCAGAATTCATCCAGCAAGTCTTCAAGCTTCAAGATGTCTTCAAACTCATCATATTTCTAAGAAATATAAAGCTTGAAACACATTTAAAAGTAACCCAATTTTATGATCTTTCTTAACTTTTTCTTTGGGTTCTTCTTTACAATATATAATTATAACACAACTCAAAACAAGAAATGAAATTGTAGGAGTTGAAATTTAAGCAATATAGTCATCCTACAAAAACTTGTAAAACACTTAAAGAGTTGTTAAAGAAACAAATGCATGCTCCAATATTTTGTTATCATCAAAATCACTTATGGGGTCAACACTATGGCCATAGCAGGATGATAATGAAAATGTATTTTCATTAGTATCATAATTGGACTCGAGTCAATTAAGTTAAGCATATGACTGATAGATTTAACAAGTTTTCGTAACCAACATCATGTCGAGATTTTTGATAGAGGAACCGAATCACATGATAACTACACCTAGGGATTCTAATCTTATTCTACTGGATTGCCACTACATACTACCAAGTGTCACTGGTGGATTATGAGAGCCCATAGGATCATTCTCGGATCAATGATCTTAGTTAGGGTTGAGATAAAATTATTTCAGTCCATCGAAAGAAGTTTGATGATATAATAAAGATTATAGCATGTCTCATTACTAGACAGGATAGGACCTGAGGGGTCACACACATTACGAGCTCAAGTAACCAATCAGCAAATCAATTTGGATCTAATTTTAAGTGTTACAATTAAGATTTGACCTAATTAATTATGGATTAATTATTAATTAAATTAAATTAGATTTAATTTAATTGAGTTAGACTCAGTTAATTGATCCTAATTGAGTTGGGTCAATGTCCTTTTCAAATGGTTTGATCGAATTTAAAATTGACTTTGATTTGACTGTCATATCACTTTATTTGGACCATGACCTAGAGTCTAGTTGGACTGGGACTCTCTCTCCTTGTCTTCCCTTGCCACCAGCACCTAAGTGGGCCCCAGTTGTTGTGTGACAAAACAAAGTGGGCATGAAATCCAAGGAGGTGCTAAGGTGTTTTGGCGTGAAGAGAAAGAGGGGAGGAGGATCCTCTTTTACTCCTCTTAATTTCAACCGGTTGAAATTAAAATACCGGTGTTTTGGCTTTGTGGGATGGAAGAAGGGATTTATGGTAAATCATAAAAGGGAGAGAGGTGTGGCTGACTAAAAAGAATAGCTTTTGGCATGAAAAATTTTTTGGGTGTGCTTCTTCTTGGGCATCATTTACCTAAGAGTATCTCTCCTGGTGCCTAGTTTTCTTCTCCCTCTTATATGATTTCTTCTTCTTCTAAGAGATCTAGAGAGTTATTCTACAAAAGAAAGAAGAGAAACAAGGGTCCAAGGTCTTGCAGATCTCTGATTTGCAAGACAGAAGCCAGAAGCAGGTCCAGTTACAGATCGGCATGATTTTTAAAGAAAGTGATTTGCTGAAAGAGGAGAGGGCTTCAAGGATCTAGCAATTCGATGCTCTCTATGACTCGGTTATGAGAGCTTTATATGGATACCAACAGAGGTCGGGCAATTATGCGGCTCCAGTAGAATCCCGGTTTCAAAAGCGGATTGGCGTGCTTTTCAGAGCATGCCAAGATAGCAATCCAGGTAAGTATTTTATGCTTAAAATAATTTTTATTTCAGATCTGATATTTTTTTCATATATTTCAGCATGTTAGAAATTTATAATAATAAATTAGATTTATTTATGAATTGCATGATTAGATATAAATTAGTTTTTTATCTGCTTTCGCTGCGACAGGTTATTGATGCCTGATCGATTGCAATATACTATTCCTGGGAGAACTCCTATAGTGTATCAGAGCCATGGTTCTCCTTTCTTGAACATGCTTGGATGAGAATCTGATTTGAAACATATTTAGATTAGAAAGATAGATTATGATTTTTCCAGATCTATGCGGAACATAAGATTGTTCTAGCATAGAATTTCATGTTTTGAAAAATTATTTTTGAAATTAAAATCATAATTTTTAGATCTGAAATTAAATTAATAATCTAAAATTTAATTACTCAAGGGTTACATAAAGTGACATAAGGTTATCCTGCTATAGGGTTTACCCCCTATAGTGCAAAGGTTGTCCTACTTTGATGTATACCCATTTTTGAAAAAGGGTTTTCAAAATGGTTTTGATCGATTTATGATTATGTATGTTGATGTATGTGATGCACCAGATTAGGGTTTAGATCTTAAATGTGATTCATGATCATAAGCCATTAATGCCATGCACTCAAACCAATTTTAAAAGTTGATTTGATCTGGAAAATCAAATTAGTGCATGAGGGTTTGGGTGAACAAATTAGGTCTAGAGATTGGGCTGCGGTAATTAGGGCTTGATTAGATCAACTAGTAACGCTAATTTGATTTTAAGCAAGTAACTTAACCTAATCGGATGATGATTAGTGTTAGGTCAAGTGTGCTCAAAATTGCTTTTAGATGTAGTCTGGTCAGATCGATTCACAATTATGAATCAATGAGTTAAGACTTAATTTGGCTCAGTGATGAACCCAGATCATTAGATGACCTAATTGAATCTTGTAAGTCAATTGGTGTCTAAAGAAGGTTTCAATCATGGTTTTTAATTGGGGCTAACTCTTTCTCAACACTAGTTTAGTAGAAAGAGGGTATATTGGCAGAACCCTCCCATGGATCAAACTGATCCAGCTAATTGGTTGATTAAGTTTTCAAAAGGGTCACTTTCTATTTGAGTTCACCCGTGCTAGTTATTTTAGTCAGACATGAGATTGTGCTGACTAAATATAATTAGTCAGACATGAGATTGTGCTGACTTAATGTAATTGGTTAGTCATGATTTGGCTGATCAATTTAGAAGAGACCTGAACCTAAGTTCCCCATAAATATTAAGTCTTAGGTCTTCCACCATTGTAGGTGTGCGGGTGTCCTACTGGTATTGATTATTCTCGGCTGGTTACAGTGATCTAGTTGCATCGAGAAGACACAACCACCCTATTAGGCATGAGATGTTGCTAGGCACTGATGGGGTTGGGCTCAATAAATAGGCACATTAAGGGACTCAATGATGGCTTTGTCTAGCAGGAATGGTAGGTCTAACTTAACTAATAATTGGACCAATAAACGGGCACGTTGAGGTTTGATGATTTAGAGACCAAGAGCTATAACTTGTATTAGATACATTGGACAAGAGTTGGTCACTTATTGGTGTAGTGTGTTACCAATAATTGAGCACGGTAAGGTGCTGTACATCGATGGGACCGAGCACCCACTAGAAATCTAGAGTCACATGGTTTCTGCATCTCCATGGGGAATGTGAGAGATCTAAGAAAAATGGAAGTTCTAAAATTATTTCTTAAAGATCCTAAAATAATTTTAATAATTAAGTATAAATATCTAATTTGAATCTTTTACTCTTACAATTAACCATGTATGCTTCAAATCCCTTAGCCCGTATTCTAGACACAAACCGACTTGTAGGCCTTAATTCCAAAGATTGGTTGAGAAACATCAAATTGTTTTGAGTTCTGAGAAGTTGGCCTATGTGCTAGCACAGGAAGGATTTGAATTTATATTCAATAAAGATTTTTGTAGTATTTATTTGAGAAATAAATTGGTTGTAAAAGCAATTTTAATTGATAGTCTCTATCATTTACATGTCGATGCATCTTTGAATATTAACAAGAAAATTAAAGTGAATGCCATAGGACATAAACGTACTAGAGATGACCTAAATGATAAATTTATCTGGCATCTAAAGCTCGGTCATATAGGTGAGAACAGAATAAACAAACTGGAAAGGGATGGGATCCTAGATTCAGTTAATTCTAAATCATATCCACCTTGTGAGTCATGTCTTCAAGGAAAAATGACCAAGTTATCCTTTGTAGGACATAGAAAAAGGGCCACGAACTACTTGCCCTGGTACATACTAATGTATGTGGTCCATTTGATGTACAGTACAGGGTGGTTTTTATGACTTCATAACCTTTATTGATGATTGTTCATGGTATGGTTATGTGTTTCTTATGAGATACAAATCTGAGGCTTTTGAAAAGTTTAAGGAATTCAGACATGAGGTAGAAAAATAAACGGGTAAACCCTTAAGGTTCTTCGATCAGATCGGGAAGGTGAATACCTTAGTAGGAAATTATTATGTTATCTTAAGGATAATGGCATAGTCTCACAATGGACTCCACCAGGAATGCCTCATCTTAACAAGGTATCTGAGAGGAGAAATAGGACACTATTAGATATGGTCCGATCCGTGATGAGCTTCACTAACTTGCCTTTATTTCTTTGGGTATATGCTCTACAAACTTCAATTTATATTTTAAATAGGGTTCCATCTAAATATGTTCCTATCACACCATATGAGACTTGGCATGGTAAGAAACCAAGTCTTGCCCATTTCAAGATTTGGGATGTCTAGACTATGTCAAAAGACTAATAGCGAATAAGTTGAAATCTAGATCTATGAAAGCTTGATTTATAGGATATCCTAAAGAAACTTTAGGGTATTACTTTTACCTTCCATAAGATCATAATGTGATTGTGAGCAGGCATGCCACATTTCTTGAAAAACAGTTTATTCAGGAAGGTGGTAGTGGGAGGTTAATTGAGCTCGATGAGAAAGTCTCTGAAGAGCAGCCAGCTATACATCAAATCGAACCCAATCAACCAATTCACATAAATGCTCTTCCACCTCGTAGGTCTATTAGAGTCTCCAACCTCCTGAAAGGTACTTAGATATGCTTACAGAGGATATAAAGGAAATATTCCAAGTTGGGGATAAGGATCAATTGATTGATCCTAAGACTTATGATGAGGCAATGTCAGACATTGACTCCGAGAAATGGTTGAATGCTATGAAGTCAGAAATTGAATCATGCATTCTAACCAAGTATGGTCCTTAGTGGATCCACCAGAGGGTATCGTACCTATTGGTTGTAAATGAATCTACAAAAGGAAAATAGGTACAGATGGTAAGATAGAGACCTTTAAAGCTAGGTTAATGGAGAAAAGGTATAGTCAACGTGAAGGCATTGACTATCATGACACCTTTTCACCAGTAGCTATGCTGAAATCCATCCATACATTGCTTGTAATTGCAGCATATCATGATTATGAGATATGGCAGATGGATATGAAAATTGCATTCCTGATTGGATATCTTAAGGAAGATATCTATATGGAGCAGCCTTTGGGTTTTACTTTCAATGATGAAGATCATAAGGTCTGCGACCTGCATAGATCAATCTAAGGATTAAAGCAAGCTTCTCGGAGTTGGAATACTCATTTTGATGATGCAATCAAATCGTTTGATTTTATCAAGAATGAGGATGAGCCATGTGTTTACAAGAAGGCTAGTGGGAGGGCAGTGACATTCTTCGTATTATACGTGAATGACATCCTCCTTATAAGGAATGATATTCTCATGGTGACTTCGGTCAAAAGTTGGTTATCTAAGGAATTCTCCATGAAAGACTTAGGTGAAGCATCTTATATTTTGGGGATTAAGGTCTATAGAGATAGATCTAATCGGATGCTTGGCCTTTCACAAAAATTGTACATAGAGAAAGTGCTGAAAAGGTTCGCATGGAGAACTCTAAAAGAGGATTGCTACCTTTTAAGCATGGCATTAATCTCTACAAGAAAATGTGTCCTAACACACCTGAAGAGATTCAACACATGAGCAAGATTCCATATGCTTCGGCAATTGAAAGCCTTATATATGTCATGTTATGTACTCGGCCTGAAATAGCTCTTGCTATGAGTGTCACGAGCAGATATCAGTCGAATCCAGGTGAAGAACACTGGATAGCTGTGAAGAACATTCTTAAGTACTTGAGAAAAACTAAAGATTTGTTCTTAGTCTTTGGAGGGATAAAGGGATTAACAGACTCAGACTTTATGTCTGATCCTGATAATAGAAAGTCTACATCAGGGACTGTATTTTTGTGCAATGGTGGGGTAACTAGTTGAAAAAGTTCCAAGCAGCCCATCCTAGCATATTCAACAATGGAAGCAGAGTACATCGTTGCCTCTGAAGCTACAAAAGAAGCCTTCTAGTACAAAAAGTTTATTGCAGAGCTTAGAGTGATGCCATCTGATGCCATCCTCATATATTATGACAATAATGGTGCAATAGCTCTTGCTAAGGAGCCCAGGTCTTACCAGAAGTCTAAGCATATTGAGCGGCAGTTTCATATCATACGCGACTACCTCAAGAAGAAATATGTTAAGGTGCGAAGAGTAGACTCGATGGACAATATGGTAGACCCACTGACTAAGACTTTGAGCCAGCAGAAGGCTGAAGTCCACTTTGAGAAGATGGGATTTAGATATGTAGTCAATTTGCTTTAGTGCAAGTAGGAGATTGTTAGGTGTATGCCCTGAAAACCAAGTTGGCTTGACACATTTAATTTTTAGGGCATAAGCATTGTACTTAATTTTTCTTATTAATAAAAGGGCATTGTTTCATTCATATTGATGTGTCTATGAATCATCCATGGAGTTAATGGACAATGACATATATTCTTAAGAGTTAAGAATCTAAGACATGTGTCTTTATAAATTAACTCCTAAATGCTCCCGATTGTTGGAATATCACGAGGACGGTAATTGATCCGTTAAAATCAATACACAAATCACTTTCCTTTCTGGGTAGATAAGTCTCTAACCTACAGTGTGGTCATACTGGAGTGAGAGTGCAGGTAGTTGATAGAGATCAATGGTACCGAGCATGACCAAGTACAAAAAGTTATATGGATGACTACTCACTTGTCGATAACTTCCTGATGCTGTAGTCATGTGAATAGTTCTTTGACCTAGAGTGTTTCAGCTACTTACAATAAGGTTGCTATAGTTTGACGGCATAATCACATGGTTCCTATCCATATGGGATCTTACGGTATTCGTTGACTGTAGTAAGTTTATTGTAGGAGTAGGGTATTCACTTATAGAGATCTATCAATCATAGTAGTAAGGTATAATCCTATACAGCTTAATGTGACTAAGTCTAAAGGTCTATGACCATAGCAGGGTGATAATAAAATATATTTTCATTAGTATCACAATTGGGCTTGAGTCGATTAAGTTAAGCATATGACTGATGGATTTGATAAGTTTCCGTAACAAACATGGTAACTACACCTAGGGGTTCCAATCTTATTCTGCTAGGTTGCCACTACATACTGCTAGGTATCACTGGTGGATTATGAGAGCCCACTAGGATCATTCATGGATCGATGATCCTGATTATGGTTGAGCTAAAATTATTTCAGTCCATTGAAAGGAGTTTCTGGTGCGGACACCAAAGGCACCAGAATAAGGCAGAGGCTTCTCAACCCTCTGTAATTGATCAATAATTTATGAGTCCATCTGTAATAAGGGCTTAGCTCATCTGAGTCCATTTTAGTTGTTATTTGAGTATTTTTAGTTGTTATTTCACTTCTGTACTAGTCAGCTCATGTTGAGCTAGTTCAGTCCAATGCTAGTTAGCTCATGTTGAGCTAATTTTATTTTTTTTGAGTCCTGTCCAAGCATACTGAAGACTCAAGACTATATTATACAAGTGAAGACCAAGTCCAGCCAGATTGAAGACATGGAAGTTTAGCCCAAGTCCAACCCAGCTTGAAGATTTGAAGACCCCAGGAGAAAATCAGAAACCCTGATTCCTTGCAGATGCCCTCCAGATGCCCAGATTCCCTTCCAGATGCCAAAGTATATTCATAAATAAGGGCATCCATGATTCCAGAGGTCCATCTGCATCCTAGCCCAATGAAATCAAGCCCAGGTGCCAAGCCCAAGCCCCTAAGAAGCAAGATACCAGGGAATATTCCTGCTACCTGGCTACCAGGCCACCCCAGCTTCCAGAGGCCCAAACCCATGCACCCGGCCCCTTTGGGCCGGCCTTTTGCTGCTCCTAGAAGCCCAACACGCCCCCCTAGGCGTCCTTGGAGTCTTGACCAAGTCAAGAAAATTTTAGGGATTTTTCTACCTAATATTTCCTTATTTTCTAGCTAGGGTTTGAGAGGGAAAAGGATTCTTATGTAAAGACTTATGTACCCTTACTTGGAGCCCAAGGTTAAGGGTCTATTTAAGGGACCCTAGCCTCTTGTATGAGGAAATTTTTGATGAATGAAAACCTTGAGTTCTTCTATTGAGTTGTGTGATACCCTGCTGTGTGCATAAAGGGGTTTGCGAGAGTTCTTCTTCCCAGTGCTGCAATCATCTTCCTGCTACCAACAAGCATCTCAGATCCCTGGACGCCCACTCCAAAAGAAGCCTTCCCTTGCTGTTTTTCCTTTATTTTCTTGTTCCTTTGTGAGTTTTCTAACCCCTGACAGGTCGTTTGCAGGTCCCCGAGTTCCTACGAATCCAACGACTCCAGCCAAGCCTCAATCGGATCACCGAGCAGAAAGCCGGGTATCCGCGGGTCTTTGGCTCGATTTTCCAGGCCGCATCCGTCGAGGAATGAGAGACCCTTTTGCTGCGATCTTCACAGACGTTGTCAGGTACACCCCTCTACCTCCAGTAGTTTTATTGTAGGAGAACTTGCCCTAACCGAGGCTTCTCAGCCCCGGCGATCCTTCTTTTCTACTTTTCTAGATCCTAATCTGCATGCTGATCTTCTAAAATTCATATAAAATTCCCTATAACTTATTTTAATCTGAAATTCGGGAATTAATCACCCAACCCCACATATAAAACATATAAAAAAATTGCATGCATATTAGTTCCCCATCATTTGGTATCAGAGCTTAGATTAGGGCTTGTTTTCTGTAATTTTTCAGTCCGTATATACTCTGTTATTTTAATTATTTCTCCCTGTTAAAAACTCCAAAAATTCTAAAATTTATTTTACTGGATTTATCATAATTCACAGTAATTTTAAAACTTTTTTCAGATTTTATTATGGCCTGTGAATTTTCTGAAAGCCGAAATAGGGCCTGCAAATTTTCGGCTCTGTTTTTTTTTAGCAAGACATGTTTGGAAGTTTTAGGGTTTTGTTTAGGAGTTTTTGCATATTTCTTAATTTTAGTATATTTCCAGTATATTAGGTCATGATTTGCAAGTTTTCTTCTATTTAAAAAAATACCAAAAAAAATATATATATATATATATACATATTTTCCAAAAATACCAAAAAAAAAATATCTAAACCCTAATTTGCATCCTCATCTGCCTGCCATCATTGCATAATTTACTTTTAAGGGCACTCTTGCTATATCAGATGGGGGGAGGATTTGATCACCTCTCCTTAGCCCAAAACCACATCCCTTGCATTCAGTCCCAAGCCTTAACCTAAAATTAATTAGACTTGATTTGCCCTAGTGGGCTAGGGACACCAACTGGTCGGGTCCGGGCTAGTGTTAGATCACTGTGTCAAGTTAACCTGTGTGTGCCTTGTGCTTAGTGTCTAGAACGGTGGTTTAGGGATTCAATCCCGAAGGGCTTGTGTGCTGGTCCGCCTACCTGGCCAATCTCTGATTGGTGTCTAGGATTGGCAATCAGGGACCTAACACTCCCCTTACACCTGCCTGGCTGAGTACAGGGTTACTATAGGCTAGTTTGCCACCCTGATTGAGCATCTAGTTTGGACTTTAGGTTTAGTCAGCTATAGTCGGTCTGATCGAGTCTTGCATGAGCACTAGATCAGGAGTTTCATATCACCCACCTCCTTCATAAATGTCTGAACCCATGGAAAATTTACAAGCCCAAATAAAAGCCCTAGCTGATCAAATTGCCCAGATAACTATCCAGATGACCCAGTTAACTCAGTCTCGTATTCAAACCAATGATAGAATTGATCATCGTGCCAATAGGTTTGGTCAGTTAAAAGTCCGGGTAGGGACCCCAAGAAAAACCCATGGGTCACAGTCTGAGCCAGATCCTGACTCCCCTCAACCTAGGAGGACCCCAAACCCTGATCTATACCATGAGGTCGAACCTAGGAGAGCCCCTTATCCTGACCCGTACTACAATCCTCAACCTAGGAGGACCCCAAACCCTGATCCATACCTTGAGGCTGAGCCTAGGAGAGCCCATCATCCTGACCCAATCCCTAAGGTTAGTCCTAGAAGACCCAATCAGGATTTTATAGACCAAGAAGATAGATCCTATTTACCCTCTCCCTATAAGCCTAGTATACCCACAACCTATAGATCTTATGACTCTAAATCCTATGAACCTAGAACTTATGAATCCATAACCTATGAACCTAGATCCTATGACTCTAGATCCCATGATCATAGATCCTATACACCCATACCCTATGAGCCTAGTAGACCCAACACCCAATATTCTGACCCATATAGGGAGTCAAATCCTAGGAGAACCCAATATTCTGACCCATATAGGGAGTCCAACCCTAGGAGAACCCAGTATTCTGACCCATATAGGGAGTCCAATCCTAGGAGGACCCAATATCCTGACCCATATAGAGAGCCCAACCTTAGGAGGACCCCATACCTTGATCCAACCTTAGAACCTGATCATAGAGCTGACCCAAAATCCTATGACCCCAGATCCTATAATCCCATGACCCATAGATCTGCACCCTTGTCCTATGAGCTTAGAGAACCCATAACCCCTAAGTATCAGCCTAGTACTAGTCATGCTTCCCCTAGTCAACTTGAACCCTATAGGATGAGTATCCCTAAATATGAACCCAATAGTGAGCCACTACCTCTTATACAACCTGAACCTACTAGGAGTGGTACCCATAATCAGAGACCAGAACCTAACCAATTTCCTTCTAGCCGACCTTCTCCAACCATTCCTGAGATTCGCAAGGCTTACATTAACGTGGAAGTGTATGAAGCTGATGTGAGCCTAGTGCATGAGTATGAGGGAGAATAGGAGACACCTTTAGTAGACCTAGAATTAGCTGACCCAGTAGATACCCAGGTAGATTTCAACCCAGAGCTAGTTGACCTTGACCACATCCAACCTAAAGCTATAATGGAAGAACAAATAGAGGAAGAGAACCTAGGTACTGCTGCTAGAGCCTTACCTGAGGAAACCATAGAGGAGAGCCAAATTAGAGTCTAGTCCAAAAATACAAGAACCAGAAGAATTTATTAAGGACCTGATCTCTTTGAATCAATACCTTCAAGATGAGTCCCCTCCTATAGTTCCCATTAAGGACCTCTTCCCCGAAATTAGTGACCCATCCTTCCATTATGCAAATCCTGTAGATATAGCTCAACCTCATAAGGTTAACCTCATTAGTATAGGATTAGTTCCTGACACCCCGTCTTTTATCCTATTTTATCCAACTAACCATGAACCTTTTTCTCTACCTTACCAAACTAATTCTGAACCCACTTCCTATTTTCTGCCCTTTCCTGACACCTCCAGCATTTCTAGGATCATTAGATTGCATTTAGCTGAGATTAGCATACTGCATGCATTCATCACGCATGTTAGGTTTGCATCTTACTTCTGGCATACTCTTTGGAATTTGCTAGGAGTTCACTGTAAATTTTCATGTGCATGTCAAGCTAGGATCAAACCTAGAGAACCTATAATCTATTAGGTTTAGATCCAAAGAGTTCAATAAAATTTCCTTCGATAGGAATGCATAGTCGAGTCTGTTAGGTGTCAGTATGAGTCCTTTGCATCATTTGTCTGCATGTGCCTAGCATGTTCACCACCCGCACTAATCTTAAAACAACTGGCTAATTCCCGAAGAAGGGTCAAAGAATTTGATGTAGTGGATTCTATCTTGGTTAGGCTTAGGCCTAAAAGAAGCTTCATGCTCGCAGAGCCGGACCTTTTAAAGTGATAGAGAAGGATTGGATCAAATGCCTAGGTGTTAGACTTGCCTTCGGATTTGGGCATTAGTTCTACCTTCAATATTACAGACCTGGTTGAGTATAGGAAACCGGCAGCGATACCTAGTAAGGCCTTTGGACCTATTCCTTTTCATTGTGAGTGACCCTAACCCAGAGTGTCCACTAACAAATTGGCCTGAGAGAGGAGAACGGATCGAGCGTATCCTGGACGATCAAGCCATCACGACCCGGGGCCGTGACTATCAATGCTTCCTGATCCGATGGCAAGGCCAGCCAGTGTCGGACGATTCGTAGATTTCTCGAGAGGACTTGCAATGCCTCAACCCAGACCTTCTCGAGAGATATGTGAGCTAGTCTGATCTTCACTCGACAGGGTCGAGTTCCTCCCACCCCGGAGAATTGGTGCGGACACCAAGGCACCAGAATAAGGCAGAGGCTTCTCAACCCTCTGTAATTGATCAATAATTTATGAGTCCATCTGTAATAAGGGCTTAGCTCATCTGAGTCCATTTTAGTTGTTATTTGAGTATTTTTAGTTGTTATTTCACTTCTGTACTAGTCAGCTCATGTTGAGCTAGTTCAGTCCAATGCTAGTTAGCTCATGTTGAGCTAATTTTATTTTTTTTGAGTCCTGTCCAAGCATACTGAAGACTCAAGACTATATTATACAAGTGAAGACCAAGTCCAGCCAGATTGAAGACATGGAAGTTTAGCCCAAGTCCAACCCAGCTTGAAGATTTGAAGACCCCATGAGAAAAATCAGAAACCCTGATTCCTTGCAGATGCCCTCCAGATGCCCAGATTCCCTTCCAGATGCCAAAGTATATTCATAAATAAGGGCATCCATGATTCCAGAGGTCCATCTGCATCCTAGCCCAATGAAATCAAGCCCAGGTGCCAAGCCCAAGCCCCTAAGAAGCAAGATACCAGGAATATTCCTGCTACCTGGCTACCAGGCCACCCCAGCTTCCAGAGGCCCAAACCCATGCACCCGGGCCCCTTTGGGCCGGCCTTTTGCTGCTCCTAGAAGCCCAACACGCCCCCCTAGGCATCCTTGGAGTCTTGACCAAGTCAAGAAAAATTTTAGGGATTTTTCTACCTAATATTTCCTTATTTTCTAGCTAGGGTTTGAGAGGGAAAGGATTCTTATGTAAAGACTTATGTACCCTTACTTGGAGCCCAAGGTTAAGGGTCTATTTAAGGAACCCTAGCCTCTTGTATGAGGAAATTTTTGATGAATGAAAACCTTGAGTTCTTCTATTGAGTTGTGTGATACCCTGCTGTGTGCATAAAGGGGTTTGCGAGAGTTCTTCTTCCCAGTGCTGCAATCATCTTCCTGCTACCAACAAGCATCTCAGATCCCTGGACGCCCACTCCAAAAGAAGCCTTCCCTTGCTGTTTTTCCTTTATTTTCTTGTTCCTTTGTGAGTTTTCTAACCCCTGACAGGTCGTTTGCAGGTCCCCGAGTTCCTACGAATCCAACGACTCCAGCCAAGCCTCAATCGGATCACCGAGCAGAAAGCCGGGTATCCGCGGGTCTTTGGCTCGATTTTCCAGGCCGCATCCGTCGAGGAATGAGAGACCCTTTTGCTGCGATCTTCACAGACGTTGTCAGGTACACCCCTCTACCTCCAGTAGTTTTATTGTAGGAGAACTTGCCCTAACCGAGGCTTCTCAGCCCCGGCGATCCTTCTTTTCTACTTTTCTAGGTCCTAATCTGCATGCTGATCTTCTAAAATTCATATAAATTTCCTATAACTTATTTTAATCTGAAATTCGGGAATTAATCACCCAACCCCACATATAAACATATAAAAAAAATTGCATGCATATTAGTTCCCCATCAGTTTCGATGAAATATAATGAAGATTATAGCATGCCTCATTACCATACAAGATAGGACCTGAGGGGCCACACATATTAGGAGCTCAAGTAACCAATCAACAAATTAATTTGGACCTAATTATAAGTGTTACAATAAAGATTTGACCTAATTAATTATGGATTAATTGTTAATTAAATTAAATTAGATTTATTTAATTGAGTTAGACTCAGTTAATTGATCCTAATTAAGTTGGGTCAATGTCCTTTTCGAAATGGTTCGATTGGATTTAAAATCAGCTTCGATTTAACTATCAAATCACTTTATTTGACCATGACCTAGAGTCCAGTTGGACTGGGACTCTCTCTCCTTGTCTCCCCTTGCCACCACATGCCTAAGTGGGCCCCAAGTTGTTTTGTGTGACAAAACAAAGTGGGCATGAAATCCAAGCAGGTGCTAAGGTGTTTTGGCATGAAGAGAAAGAGGGGAGGAGTCCTCTTTTACTCCTCTTAATTTCAACCGGTTGAAATTAAAATACCGGTGTTTTGACTTTATGGGATGAGAGAAGGGATTTATGATAAATCATAAAAGGGAGAGAGGTGTGGCCGACCAAAAAGAATAGCTTTTGGCATGAAAAATATTTTTGGGCATGCTTCTTCTTGGGTGTCTTTTACCTGAGAGTCTCTCTCCTGGCATCTAGTTTTCTTCTCCATCTTATTTGATTTCTTCTTCTTCTGAGAGATCCAGAGAGTTATTCTACAAAAGAAAGAAAGAGAAAAGGGTCCAAGGTCTTGCAGATCTTTGATTTTCAAGATAGCAGCCGAAGCCGATCTAGTTGCGGATCCACACGATTTTTAAAGTAGGTGATTTATTGAAAGAGAAGATGGCTGCAAGGATCTAGCAGTCTGGTTCTCTCTACGACTTGGTTATGAGAGCTTCGTGTGGATACCAGTAGAGGATGGGCAATTGCTTGGCTCCATAGAATCCGGTTTCAGAAACGGATTAGCATGCCTTTCAGAGCAAGCCAAGATAGCGATCCAGGTAAGTATTTTATGCTTAAAATAGTTTTTATTTCATATCTGATATTTTTCTCATATATTTCAGCATGTCAGGAATTTATGATAAATAAATTAGATTTATTTATGAATTGCAAGATTAGATATAAATTAGTTTTTATATCTGCTTCCGCTGTGACAGGCTGTTGATGCTTGATCGATTGCAATATACTATTCCTGGGAGAATTCCTACAATAGGAGCCAGTAAGGGTGATAGGGATTGAAGAGGGATAGAGTAGAGAAGGGAGAGAAGAGGAATAGAAGTGGAAGAGAAGAGGAATAGAAGTGGAATAGGAGGGGGAATACAGACTGATGGCTTTGGACTTCGATGCTTGGACTCCCTCCACCCCCCTTGATCTTTGGACTCCCTCCCTTTTACAGGCAAAACCCCAACAACTTTTAGTTTCTCCACTAGAATCCTATTTCAACTGAACTCCAACAATCCACGGAGTTCCAGTGAAGCTCAACTGCATTTCCCAAACTCCGTGGCTGTTCCAATAGTTCAACCAAACTCTGCTGATCTCCTTGTTAATTCCAACAATCCCAACAGCTTCAACAAATTCTTGTTCCAACAATCCCACAGTTCAACCAAACTCCTAATCAACTTGGACAGCAGACGTGTGGCCGGTGAGGGTATGTGGCATGGCTGAACAAGGAGAAAGAGAAGAGATTGGTTGCAGGCGATCGATGGTTTTGGATGACTGCGGCTGACCGTGGTAGCCTTCTCAGCAGCGAGGGAGGGTGCACTAGCAACTTCTCCGGCTAGCAGTGGAATGGGCACGATGTCTGATGGCATGGAATGGCCATGAAGGAGAAAGAGAAGAGCAGCATCACTTCTAGCCATTTTTCTGGCTATGAGAGGCTGCTCCACTCGACAAGGGACACCGGAGACTTGGGCGGCGACGAGGAAGCTACTCCGGTAATTTGGCTCAAAACAAGCTTTGCAGTCCATGGCTCTATTTTGAGGACCACGGCCATGCTAGCCCATGGACCACAAGCCGATCTGTAGACCGAGTGACCGGTCCATGGTGGACCGGCTGCTTTAAATTTCATACAATTTCTTTATTAATCCTTTAAAAATCAATTATGAATTCATTTCAAGCCCAATTTGCTTCAAACTTGTTTCATTTGAACCCTTAAATCAAGCTCTTCATATTTGCACTCTTTTTTCCTACAAATAATACATAAAAATATCAATTTTAAATAAATAAAGATAATTTGATTATTAAATTAATACTTTTATATATGTGGATAACGTAGTTATCAATAAGCATTAACTTTAAAAAAATTAAATTTTAAATATATTAATATGAAGATGTATCACTTACAAATGGTTCTGAATGTGGTTGAGCTTTCCATCCTTTGGCCAAGTCAGAGGTGCCGCAACTAGGGGATCCTCAACCATGGCACTGAGTCTGAGAGCCAATCAATGCTACATATGACTTTAGGGTGACTGGTGGCCCTATGTCCTCTAAACTTGTTCATAGAATATCTAATATAAGGAATTTTTATTAGATAATAAAGTATAAAATAATATAAAAATAATATCTGGAGTTTTAGAGTTTATTACATGGTGTAAGTGGTGTAGAACCATGCGACTGGCAGCATGATTGCTCTCTCCTCGAGAGCTTTGTCCTCTAAAGTTCTCTCCTCGACTGGCACAGCTATGGCCTCTAGAAGACATGATGCATAATCTCTAAAAATAAAAAAAATTGATTCACCAAATAATTATATAATTATGGGTATAATGTAAGATTTAAAATAATTACAAAGGGAATATGTATAGATAAATTAAGCAAAACAACAAGAGAAGAGAAAACAAAACTCCCTCTCTTTTGAGTGCTAATGAAAAAAGAGGAGGAGACGAAGAACAAGGAGACAGTTTAGGAGAAGTGAAGAAAGCTTTTGACTTATATGTTAAGATCAACTATTCCAATTAGATGTGGACCCTTTAAAGAAGTGTTTTTCAAAAGTATAAAAGTACTAAGGAGTGCTACAATCACCCATCGAATAATATATCTCTACTAGTTTGGAAACAAATGATGGATAAATGGAGTGTGAAGACAGGTTTTTTATTTATTATGAATTATGTTAATTAAATATCTTTTTTTGAAAAATGAGTTCCTACAACTAATAGTAGTTATGGACAAATAATATATGTAGGATCAAGGTGAGAGAAATAAGGGTAGCAGTTCAAAGTATGAAGCCGTAGTAATTGGAGTCTCAATTTCAATGGCCAAGTATAGAGCCAAAAAGGTATGTAGATATATCTACCAAAAATGTATATTTTTTTAAAATACATGACTTTATGAGTTCCTTTATGGAAAGAATAGTATATAGGTTTTTTTTTCAAAGATGCATAACCTTATAATTGATGCAAAAAGATATAATATAATTTATGAATATTTATAGGTAACTGAAATTATTTATGAACCTAGTATCATTGACTGCTTGAAGAAATTAGAAGCTAGATATACCGAATTAGTCAATAAAAAGGTATCTTCAATTATATTGCAAATGTTGCAGTCTTATCGAACTCCATTATTTGGCTGGCGATAGTAGCAACGATGTAACTGTCACACTAGCCATTCTTGATAGCTCCCATTCCAAGGTGAGCATCCATCATCATGCCTTGGCACCAGAACAACTTAAGACCACTTGTCAATATTCGAAACTCGTGCATACTGATTAAATAAATAAATAAACATGCAACAAATTAATTAAATAAATAATGAATTTATTAAATAAATAAATATCTAATTAGTTAAATAAATAAATAAACATGCATCTAATTAATTAATTAATATTTAATTAAATAAATAAATATTTAATCATCATATCGATTTGCTTGCGAATCTCTTCTTTTGCAATGTCATCTGTCTAGCTGTTAATTTTATTAACTATAGAGATTCTAACTCTTTGTTCATCATTAATTATATTATTTGCATTATGGGATGGCCTAATATTACCAAGTGCAATCTTGGTCATGGATGAATTCATGTTTCAATGCATATGAACTGTTGACTTTGTTTAATTTATATACATTAAAATATGAGTTAATTCCTAACCATAGATTGCATTTGGTTATATTAGGCCCATCCATGATTGTGCAAGTGACGTAACTAAAAATAAAGAAAGAGTTAGAATCTCCATAGTGAATGAAGTTAATAGTGAGCTAATTGCCACTCGGCCCTTGTTTGAATGATGCCTCAGCCACTACATTGCATTTAATTTTGAAGATTGATGGCTATAAGGAATTAATGGGGGCTGGGATATGGCACACGCCGATTGACCCGAAGCAACTCATGATTTTGAAAGCTCCCCATCACCTACTATAGAAAGGGATGTCTTCTCTTCTTTTCATTCTTCATCTACTTTTCTTCTCTTGCTTTAGAGTGATTATGGGAGGGGAGGATCCAAAAGTCCTAAAAATTTAGCAATGGGGTGCATCGGATCGGAGACCTCTGGGCTGATGTGTATCCATCTATACTAGGCTCGATCGGACGACATCTACTTCACCACCACCGCATTGCCTTAACCAATTACATTGTTGTTGCCTAGGTGGCTACCCAAGAGGGGGGTGAATTAGGAATTTAAAATTTTAAAGTAGATAATGTGCAATTAAAATCCCTTATGAGTGTTAGGTGCTATGATAGAGTAATAAAATTGTAGAAGCTAAATAGAGTCAAGTAAGCACAACATAAACACATAAAATTTATAGTAGTTCGGAGCAACCCAGCTCCTATGTCTACTATCCAAGATACCACTTGGGATTTCCACTATATTCACACCCGAATACAGTAGGATTGTTTTACATGATCACAATCCAAAACCTCTACACTTTGGTTTTAACGGGATCACCAAAGAAAATACAACACCCTTTGGTTTTAAATAGGCTCACCAAAGAAACCTAACTTGGTTTTACCAGGATCACCAAGACCCAACACCCTTTGATTTTAAATAGGCTTACCAAAGAAACCTAACTTGGTTTTACCAAGATCACCAAGAACCTATTGGTTTTCAATCGGGCTCACCAATAACCCAACAATTCAATAAAATGAAATGAAATTAGTGCAACAATAAATGACAAACTCAATTTATCGGATAGTTGCTGATGCAGCTTGATAGAAGTCCACTTGGCTTGCACTTGAATAATCTTTAATGGCTTCAGTGGCTTCTTCTCAAATTGCTTCAAGCTTCAGATCATAGTTGGTAAGACTTGAAGGCTTGCTTGAATGCCCTTGTGTTCTTTGCTTGTTAGTAAGTAGGATATTCAATGAAGCTTCAAGACTTTGATGAAATTTTTCAAAAATCTTTTTTTTGAGAGAGAGGTTCAAATCCCTCAAATATAAGGTCCTCTATCACTCCAAGGCAGTTTGAGACATTGTAGACTATTATGATGTGACATATGACCATTGAAGCACTTTTTGGCATTCAAAAATAAACTCTGGAACTAGCTGTTGGATACATGAAATGGATGTTCGAGTTGACTCAGATTCCTTCAAGTTAGCTCAGATCCTTCGAGTCGATAGGTCAAGTTGCCAAATCTTTAGTGCAATCGGCTTTTTGTCTCAGGGTGCAAAACTTCACTCTGGACGAGTCGGCTCTTGATAGCTCGAACTTAAATCTTTGAAAAATTTAAACTCGAGGAGTCGGCTCTTTTGACCTTTGGTCGGCTCTTCTTCTCAGGTTCTAAAATTATCACTCTAGAAGAGTTGGCTCGTTGCAGTTCGGGTTGGCTCACTTTCTCAGGTCTTCAAAATTAGGTCTACTAGAGTCGGCTCTTTCTGGTTTAGGTCGGCTCATTTGGCTGTTCTCAGAAATCTTCAAAAACTGGACTCTGGAGGAGTCAGCTCGGACAAGTTCCAGTTGACTCGGATTCACTAGAGTCGGCTCGGTTACCTTCGAGTCGGCTCGGATTGCTGTGTACCAGAATCCTTGCTGCGTGCCAGTAGGTGGAGTCGGCTCTTCATCATGCTGGGTCGGCTTGAGTAACTTCTTCAGGAGTTTTACAATTGAACTCAAAGAAAAACTCTTACCAACTCTCTTATATTTTTCAAGCATAACAACTCGAAATAATTCTAAGGCACATGCATACAGAAGTAACCCTTTTTACATATTTTTTTCTTAGCTTTTTCATTGGGTTCTTCTTTACAAAATCAAATTACAACACAACTCAAGCAAGAAACAAAGATGTAGGAGTTGAAGTTTGAATAATTAAATCATCCTACAAAAATTTATAAAATACATGAAGAGTTGTTAGAAATAAATATACATGCTCCAATGTTTGGTTATCATCAAAATCACTTATGGGATCAACAATCTCCCTCTTTTTGATAATGATAAAATACTGGGCATGAAAAAGTAAGATAAAACTTTATATTTACTTGTATACTGTATTTGCAAGAATGTATGAACAAGTAACAAAATACTTTAATTGGTGTCAAATTATGGAAGGAGAATTAGGGCTTAGAGAGATAATCTCTCCCTTAATAAGATACTCCATGTTTTAACACACTTTTCATGCAGTTTCATATTTCAAAGCTCAAAAGTTTCTAGCAGAACTTTAAGTATCAGAGCTATTAAATGTTAAAGCTTAAAATATTATGTATCAGAGCTTAAATTTTGTAATTCAGAGTTTGAAATATTGTATATCAGAACTTAAAGGAGTCAAGGCATGTTCTTTCCAAGCATTATGCATTATGTATGAGAGCTTTTATATGTATTGTGTATCAGAGCTTAGCTTTCAAGTTTTATGTATCAGAGCAAACATACAAATATGAACACATCTTATCCTTTTTATGCAATATCTTCATAAATTTTTCCCCCTTTTTGTCAATCAATCAAAAAGGTAAAGTTAGAGAGAAGCTCAGATTTTAAAATAGAATGAGAAAGTATTTAAAATTTTGTTTGAGATAATTTTACTTTCTCATATTCATCTTGATATTCTAATTAAAAATTCAGTCATTGTATGATCAATTGAATATAAACTTTCATTATATAAAGAGATAGAATGATTGAAGAGACAAAATGTGAACTTTCATTTCATTTCAAGATGTTCAATACAAAGTACAAAATGAAAAAAATACGTCTAGTCACTATCTATGTTTACTCTAGGGTTTGGAGGTTGACCCAGAATTTGGATGCCTGGAGGTAGAGAGGCAATTGGGTTAGCATCTAAGATATGAGATGGTGGAATAGTATGGGATCCCTGTGGCCTAAAATGAGGAGCTGGTTGTCTGGGATGAATAGATTGACCAGCAAAAGAAGATGATTGAGGCCTAGGTCTAGTAGGATCCAGTGGTGTTGGAGGTACACTTTGAGCAGATTGAAGGTCTTCAACTTTGGTCATTAGCTTCCATAAAAAGCTGTTAATGGTCTTCAATTCAGTTTCAATTTTCTTTGATTCTCGGAAGTAGCCAATTTCCCATTGAGACTCTTATTTCTGTAATTTCCTTTTACATTGAAAGAATTTCAGAGGCTTAGACATTTGTAAAGGCTTCAGTTGATCATCTGAGTCTCCCGAACTTAGCTCTTATAATTCCAATACCTCTTGTGTAGTCCTCTTCCATGTTCTTGCCTTCTTCTACTGAGCCCATTCTTATTTTTAAATTATCCATCTCAACTCTATAAGCTTCAAGTACTTGAGTAACTGAGCTCTTAATGGTTTCAGAACTGGAAGAAATCAGTTGAAGAATTGGTTGTAGATCTATCTCAGTTGTATATGCTGTAGATTTGGAGGCTTCAAGTGTATTCATTCTGCTTTGCAGATTTTCAATCTACCCTCCAAATTGATTAAGTCTCTCATCAATAGATTGACGAAATCTGCCAAACATTAAGTTGATAGATTCAGTCAAGTTGCTCATCTGCTGTGCAATAAAATCTTGCAAAATTGAAGTATCCACAACAGGAGTAGTAGAAGCATGACTATGAACAGGAATGTCAGTGGACTGAGTATAAATAGGTGTACTAGGAGGTATATCAGGCACTAAAACATCTAGAAAGGGAGCATCAAAGTCTGTCTGAATAGGTGAACCCTGCAGTGGAATAGTAGTACCTTCACCAGTGTCTAACTCAGCTTGTTCTTGTACTTCCTCAGTTTCTTCAATCATTAGAGCATCAGACTTCTTTTTCCAAGTTTCCTTAGAAAGCAAGTAACCCATCCTTTGTAGAGTTTTTGCTGTATAAGTGTCGGTATGAAGTAGGGTTTTACTGTCTTCTCCTGATAAGTCAATGTTTGCACCTTGGAAGAAAAGAGTGAGGACCATTTCGTAAGGCAAACATGCCTTCACCTTTCTCACTGCTTCTTTCATCTGACTATCCATAATGGCTGGAAGATTGATTGTCACCATTTATCAGAAGTTCCATGAAACAAAGATCTCGCTCACTTATCCAGTCAAAGGGGCCTGTCCTGGATAGAAAGATCCTACTAATAAAGCTATGAAGTATTCTCATTTCAATGGACAATATGCTGGCCTTGAGAATTCCAATTTCATCATCTTCGGTCCTTTCCAATACAGTTTGCAAAGCTTTTGTTCTATCCTTTAAGACCAAGTATTCAGTACCCTCAAAGGCATTTCCAGAACATTTCCAAGGATTTTTGCAGATATAATAATCCTTTTTCCTTTGACCTGAGATTCAATAAAATTTTCTCCAAATCTCATATTTTCATAGAAAGTTCTAACCAGATTTGGGTAGGTTTTGATATCTAAAGAACACATGTCTCTCCAACCCTGATTTTCAATAAAATCCCCAATAACAAATCATATTTCCTTTAGGTATTCAAACAAAATCCTTCTAGCAGTAGTAATAGGTCGCATACCTAAGGAAAACTGATGGCTTGGTGAAACGGGGCTTGGTTCTTCATCTGATTGAGGTGGAATTTGAGAAGCACTGTCTTCTCGAAATTTTATACTTCTTTCCTATGGAGTAGCTTCCGTTTCCCGTCGAGATTTCTTCCCTGCAGCTTTCTTTGGAGCCATTGCACAAATACACTTGAGTTCCAAAGTAGTTTTTGGAAGGTAGAAGATTTTGGAAATGTTTTTCGGAGGGAAAGAGTGTAGGGTTAAGGAATAGAAATGGGAAAGAAAAATCCTATGGCTCGAACTAAAAGAGATGGCTCAACATCCAAGCTGGCTCGACCAATAGGTCATCTGCTCAAGTCAGCTCGAGCAAAGGGAGCACAAAAGTGATTTTTGGGCTTTCAATCAAAGTCATTTTAACAGAAATTGGGATAAGGAGGTCACCTAGATAATTTGTCCTTAAGCTTATGGGAATGTTTTTAGAGTGGGTCACATAACCCTAGTTCACTTCTAATCATTGCAAATCTATCAAAATTCAAAGGTTTGGTAAAAATGTCAGCAAGTTGGTTTTCAGCTAGCACGAATTCAAGTACAATATCATTATTTAATACATGATCTCTTATAAAATTGTGCCTAATTTCAATGTGCTTAGTTCGTGAATACTGAATAGGATTTTTTGTCAAATTAATAGCACTTGTGTTATCACATTTGATTGGGATTTTAGATTGTGTAACACCAAAGTCTTCTAGCTATTGTTTAATCCATAATACTTGAGCACAATAACTACCAGCAGCAACATACTCTACCTCAGCAGTGGACAATGCTACGGAGTTTTGCTTCTTATAGTGCCATAAAATTAAATTCAATCCTAGAAATTGGTATGTACCACTAGTACTCTTTCTATCAATTTTGCAACCAGTATAGTCAGCATCAGAGAAACCAATTAAATTCAAAGATGATTCTTTAGAATACCAAAGACCTAATTGATTATACCATTCAAATATTTGATAATTCTTTTAATAGCAAGCATATGTGTTTCTTTAGGATTATATTAAAATCTAGCACATACACACACACTGTACAAGATATCAGGTCTACTGGCTGTAAGATATAGTAGGATCCGATCATACCTCTATATAGCTTTTGGTCAACATTGGATCCACTTTCATCTTTGTCTAGCCTGCAGGTAGGGCTCATAGGTGTGCTAGCCTCTTTGCTTGTTTCCATGCCAAACTTCTTGATTGTTCCTTTGATATACTTGGCTTGGCTTATAAAGATTCCTTCCTTCATTTGTTTGACTTATAATCCAAGAAAGTAGTTGAGTTTATCCATAAGGCTCATTTCAAATTCACCTTGTATCAACTCAGTAAATTCTTCATAAAGATTTTCATTAGTTGCACCAAATATATATCATCAACATAAATTTATACAACTAACATATCATTCTTTTGTTTTTAATAAAAAGTTTTGTCAACATTTCTCTTTTGAAATCATTTTCAAGTAAAAATTTGCTTAGTCTATCATACCATGCCCTAGGTACTTGTTTTAAACCATATAAAGCTTTGTTCAATTTAAACACATGATTTGGAAAATCATGATTTTCAAAACCTGGTAGCCATTCTACAAAAATTTGTTCAGAAATAAATCCATTTAGAAAAGCACTTTTGACATCCACTTGAAAGAGTTTAAAATTCATATAGCAAGCAAATACAAAAAGTAATCTAATGGCCTCAAGTCTTGCTACAGGAGCATATGTTCATCAAAATCAATGCCCTCTTCTTGATTGTACCCTTTTGCTACCAACCTTGCTTTATTTCTTATAACTTTACCATTCTCATCTAGTTTGTTCCTATAGACCCATTTGGTTCCTATGATTGGGTGATCCATAGGTCTACTAACTAGTGTCCAAATATTATTCCCTTCAAACTAGTTTAATTCATCATGCATGGCCATCATCCAGTTTTGATCAGTTTCAGCTTTTTCTAGACTATGTGGTTCAATTTATGAAACAAAGGCTAGGTAGTCATGTGTATCTCTATGTGCTGACCTAGTCCTAATACCATGAGAAGGATCATCAATACTTAAATCTTTAGGATGTGAAGTTATATACCTCCATTCCTTTGGTAACTCAGTATGATCCTTGCTTACCACTTCACTTTTTGTTGGCTTGTCTTGATGCTTCTCCATCCTTTTGTTGTACCTGCTTGTCTTTTTTTAGAATGCTTTATAAAAACAACATGAATCGATCAATAGTATCCTTTTATTAAACACTCTATATGCATCAAGCATCAGATTCCTATGTTATCTTTATCATTATTTAACACAAAGCATTTACACCCAAAAACATGAAAATAATTAATATTCAGTTTTCTTCCATTCCAAAGCTCATAGGAGATTTTCTTTGAAATTGGTCGAATTAAAACTCGATTTAATATGTAACAGGCAATGTTCACCACTTCTGTCCAAAAGTACCTTGAAAGATTACCTTCACATAACATAGTTCAGGCTATTTCTTCCAAAGTCCTATTCTTTCTCTCTACAACACTATTTGTTGTAGTATTCTAGTAGCGGAGAAGTTGTGATCAATGTCATGCTCAGTGCAATACTCATCAAAAAATTGATTTTGAAATTTAGTTCTGTGATCACTTCTTATAAAAATAATAGAAAGATTTTTCTCATTTAAAACTTGCTTATAAAATTTTGAAATACATCAAAAGTTTCATCCTTATGTGTAATAAATAATATCCATGTGAATCTAGAAAAGTCATCTACAATCACAAGGCCATATTTCATACCTCCTAGGCTTGTGGTCCTAGTTGGTTCAAATAAGTCCATGTGAAGTAGCTCAAGGGGTCTAGTTGTTGAAATAATATTTTTGATTTAAAATTCCATCTAGTTTGTTTGCCTAATTGACAAGCATCACATACATAATCAAGATCAATTTAAAGTGTGACAAACCTCTAACTAGATTCTTAGAAATTAATTTGGTAATTGTATGCATGCTAGCATGACCTAATCATCTGTGCCATAATAAACATGACTCCTTGGTCTTAGCATTCATTACTACTAGATTGGAACTACTAATCATGGCCAGATCATTAAGATCTACCACATAGATGTTCCCAAGTCTATGACCAATGAATTTGTTGCTAGAATCAAGAGAGTTAGTTACTATGCACATAGAAGATTCAAAGATAACCTTGAAGCCTTTATCACAAAGTTGACTAATGCTCAATAAATTATGCTTCAATTTATCTACTAGCAGCACATCTTCAATAAAAGTACATGGGGTTATTTTGATCTTACCGATTCCAATTATTTTTTCCCTACCATTATCTTCGAAAGTAACCAATCCTCCTTTCATTTGTAGGGTGATGAACTGATCTTTGTCACCCATCATATGCCTTGAACAGCCACTGTCAAGATACCATCTTTTCTTTAATTTGTGGGCTGCAAGACAGTCCTACAAAATAGTCAAGCAGTGATTTTAGGTACCGAATCTAACTTGGATCCTTTCAGGTTAGCAAAATTGGTTTTTTGGAACCCAAACGGTTCTATATTTCAATGCACCAATCATGGAATTTTTTAAAGAATTGCATTGATGAGATTTATGCCCAAATCTATGACATGCATAACAAACAATTTTATCATTTTTGAATGATACATGTTTTGAAGCTTTAAAAGATGCAGAAATAGAAATATTTGGTTTGAAAGATTTTTTAATAGAATTCTTTGGAACATACTTCAAACCATTTAAAAAAGAATTCGATGGAAAAGCCTTTTGAAGTTTAGCATTTGAAGCTGAAGCTTTTGATGATACAAATTTTGTTGCTAAAATACCTTTGGCATTTAAAGCATTAAATCCAATTCTAGCTTTATTTTTTGAATCTCTTTGTTCTTTTAGAATTTGTACAAGCTTATTAGAACTCAAAGTAAGTTTTTCTACTAATGGCTTAAGCTTTTCAACCTCCTTTTTCAAATCATTATTTTTGGCAACTAAAACATTGTTTGTCTCACTTAAAGTATTTTTCTCATTTTTGAAAGCAATAACATTATCAGAAAAGATATTCAATTCCTTTCACAAAATGTTATTCTTTCAGAAATTTTTTCCTTGTCTTTTAGTAAAACATTATTTTGTTTCTTCAAGGATTTAATTTTAACCCAGCTTTCTTGAATTCAATAAGTAAATCATGAAATACAGAATTCAATTCATCATATGTAAATTTAGTTTGAAGATCAGGGGATGATATCTCATTTTCAAGATCCATCAGACATAGATTGGCAGATTTCGTGGTCTCTTCTTCTTCAGTAGATGAGGATGCTTCACTGTCGCTCCACATCACTACCATAGCTTTCTTTTTCTTTTTCTTAAATCTCTTTTTCAGTAATGGACAATCTGGTCGAATGTGCCCTGGTTTTTTGCATTCATAGCAGGTGGGCACTTCTTTTTCTTTCTCCTTTTTCTTATCCTTCTCCTTAATGAATTCTTTGTTCTTGTAGAATTTTCTAAAATTTTTTCCTTTTCATCTTCCCAAGAACTTTCTGAATTTCCTGATGACCATGGCAACATCTTGGTCTTCCATGTCGCTTTCAGTAGAGGAGCATTCTTCTTCCGATTCTTCATCCTTTGTGAAATCCATAGCAACTTTGAAGACAATAGATTTCTTTTCTTTTGATCATCTTCAGTTTGGTGCTGCATGGTCAGTTCATGAGTGATGAGAGATCCTAGCAATTCATCCAGCAGTAAGGTATTCAAATCTTTTGCTTCCTGGATGGCAGTCACTTTTGGATCCTATTTATCCGGAAGAGATCTTAGAATCTTCTGTACAAGATCTGCATTAGAATATACCCTGCCAAGACTTTTTAAGCCATTAATAATATCAGTGAAATGTGAAAACATGGCAGAGATTATTTCATTAGATCTCATCTTGAATAATTTGTAACTATGCACAAGAAGATTAATTTTAGAAGACTTCACTTTAGAAGTTCCTTCATAGGTCACTTCGAGTTTATCCCAATTTTTTTTGTAGAAGAGCAAATGAAAATTTAATTAAACTCATTACTATCCAAAGCACAATATAATAGATTCATTGCTTTGGTATTTAACTCATCCATTTTCATGTCATGTTCGTCCCAATCCTCTTCAGATTTTGGAATGTCCACTCCATCAATTTTAATCATGGGGTATAAGGATCCTTTAAAATGACCTTCCACAACTGAAAATCAACTGCTTGAATATAAATTTTCATTCTAGCTTTCCAATATACATAATTTATGATAGTGAAAAGTGGAGGTCTATTGGTTGATTGGCCTTCAGCCAAGGACGTACTCATTGAATGAGCCATCAATCTTTACTCTTATGTATTTAGAGACACTGCTCTGATACCAGTTATTGTCCAGATGGCTACCCAAAAGAGGGGTGAATTGAGAATTTAAAATTTAAAGCATATAATATACAATTAAAAATCCCTTATGAGTGTTAGATGCTGTAATAGAGTAATAAATTACATAAGCTAAATAGAGTCAAGTAAGCACAACACAAACACAAAATTTATAGTGGTTCAGAGCAACCCAGCTCCTATATCCACTATCCAGATACCACTAGGGATTTTCACTATATTCACACCCGAATACAATAGGATTATTTTACAGGATCACAATCCAAAACCTCTACACTTTGATTTTAACGAGATAACCAAAGAAAATCCAACATCCTTGGTTTTAAACAGGCTCACCAAAGAAACCTAACTTGGTTTTACTAGGATCACTAAGAACCCAACACCCTTTGATTTTAAAGGCTCACCAAAGAAATCTAACTTGGTTTTACCAAGATCACCAAGAACCCAACACTTGTTTTTTATCGAAGGCTCACCAAGAACCTATTTGGTTTTCGAAGGCTCACCAAGAACCTATTTGGTTTTCAATCGAGCTCACATAACCCAACAATTCAATAAAATAAATTAAATAAGTGCAACAATAAATGACAAACTCAATTTGTTGGATAGTTGCTGATGCAGCTTGATAAAAGTCCACTTGGCTTGCACTTGAATAATCTTTAATGGCTTCAATGGCTTCTTCTCAATTTGCTTCAAGCTTTAGATCATAGTGGTAAGACTTGAAGGCTTGCTTGAAGGCTCTTGAATGCTCTTGTGCTCTTTTGCTTGTTAGTAGGTAGGATATTCAATGAAGCTTCAAAACTTTGATGAAATTTTTCAAAAACCATTTTTTTTGGAAGAGATTCAAATCCCTCAAATATAAGGTCCTCTATCACTCCAAGGCAGTTTGAGATGTTGTAAACTATTAGGATGTGATATATGACCATTGGAGTACTTTTTGGCATTCAAAAATAAATTCTGGAACTAGCTGTTGGATACCTGAAATGGATGTTTGAGTTGGCTCGAATTCCTTCGAGTCGGCTCAGATCCTTCTAGTTGATAGGTCGAGTCGCCAAATTTTCAGTGCAGTCAGCTCTTTATCTCAAGGCGCAAAACTTCACTTTGGACAAGTCAGCTCTTGATAGCTCGGGTCGGCTCAAACTTATATCTTTGAAAAACTTAAACTCGAGGAGTCAGCTCTTTTGATCTTTGGTCGGCTCTTCTTCTCAGGTTCTAAAATCATCACATTGGAAGAGTCGGCTCGTTGCAGTTCAGGTCAGCTCGCTTTCTTAGATCTTCAAAATTAGATATGGCAGAGTCGACTCTTTCTGGTTCGGGTCGGCTCGCCTGGCTATTCTCAGAAATCTTTAAAAACTGGACTCTGGAGGAGTCGGCTCGGACAAGTTCCAGTCGACTCGGATTCACTGGAGTCGGCTCGGTTACCTTCAAGTCAGCTCAGATTACTATGTACCAGAATCCTTGCTGTGTGCCAGTAGGTGGAGTCGGCTCTTCATCATGCTGGGTCGGCTCAAGTAACTTCTTCAGGATTTTTCAATTGAACTCAGAGAAAAACTCTTACCAACTCTCTTATATTTTTCAAGCATACCAACTCGAAATAATTCTAAGGCACACGCACACAGAAGTAACCCTTTTTACAATTTTTTTCTTAGCTTTTTCATTGGGTTCTTCTTTACAAAATCAAATTACAACATAACTCAAGCAAGAAACAAAGATGTAGGAGTTGAAGTTTGAACAATTAAATCATCCTACAAAAACTTATAAAACACTTGAAGAGTTGTTAGAAATAAATATACATGCTCCAATATTTGGTTATCATCAAAATCACTTATGGGGTCAACAATCACCAACATTAAGCTCCCCCTCATCATTTGATCCTCGAATGCATTGGCAACTGGCTGTGCCTCCTCTTCATAGGCTGGCAGGCTGGGTGGTGGGGGCACCAGGATCAGACACAAATTACTAGGGCCCTATTTGGTTTACTTAGTCATGTGCCAAAGTTATAAAAATTTTGTAATCAATTAAGATTGAGTCCTGTAATAAGTTGAGGTTAGTTGATTTGTCTCAACCCTCAACCTAGTCAGTATTTTGAGTCCTGTACATCAATTATGAGTCCAGTATGAGCCTAATTTTTGTACAAGAGAGGAGGTTACCCTATTTTAGAGTTCCACCAGGCCACATCCAGGAGTAAGGCCACTACATCAACCCATTAGATTTTGTGTGACAACCCAAGTCAAGACGCTTCCAGAAACCCGGATTCCTTCCAGATGCCCTCCAAATATGCAGATTCTTCCCTATATGCCAGAGAATATTCCTAAACTAGGGCATCCATTATTCCAGAGGTCCACCTGCATCCCATCCTAGAGAAATCAAGCCCAGGTGCCAAGCCCAAGCCTTAAGAAGCAAGATTCCAGGGAATATTCCTGCTACCAGGCCACCCCAGCTTCCAGAGGCCCGAACCCATGCACCCTAGCCCTTTAGGCTGGCCCCTTGCTGCTCCTAGAGGCCCAACACACCCCCAAGGCATCCTTGAAGTCTTGACCACGTCCAAAGAGGTTTGACCAAGTCCAAGTTGAAGAGAAGAAGGAGAAGACCAATTTATTCCTATCCTAGTTGGGATTTCTATTCCTTTTAAACTTTGTAATTCTAACCTAGCTAGGAAAGGACTTGTATTCCAATTTGGAAGAGAACTTGTAACCCAAGTGTGACCATGGTTAGTGAGGGCATGGGAACTCTATAAATATCCCACCCCTTCTCCTCTTGTAAGCATCTCTTTCTTATGAATACAACTTGCTGAAATTTTGAGTTATTACCTTGTGTGGTGTTTTGTTTTGGTTCTTTGGTTTGTATTCTTGTGCTTGGAAGAATTCCTTGCTGCCCTAGCATCCTTCCACACCCTAAATCACTACCATCCAAGCCTTCACACATCCAAGGAAGAGTGCCCTAGGCCACCAAGCAAGGGATCTTCAAAAAGCTTCAAACAGCCCAGCTTCTAAACCCTAACTTGATTCCTTCTAAACCTAATTCCTTTTCTTATTTTTATTTACTATTTTGATTAACCCTGATGCTTGTAGGATCCATAAGGTGCTTCCCCTCCCCTGAGGAGGCCTTCTTTGCTGCCTAGACTACCCAGATCAGCCATCAGATTCAAGGGAAACAAGGCTGCTTCTTCTAGGCTCCGATCAGAGTTGTGAGTGACCCCTGTTGCTATTGAGTTTTAATCTCTAACTGGTAAGCAACCTTCCCTTCTCTTATTATCTTATTTTGATGAAGATAAACTATCCTAAACTGGGAGTTTCTCAACTCTCGGGTCCTGGCTATTTCATTAGTTTGCATGAGTTTGCCTGCGATCCGATGATTCTTTGCACTGCTAGTCTTTCAACTAGTTTTTACTTTATTTTAGGAATCTAGCCTACAAATATAATTATAAAAATCATAAAAAAAATATTCTACTATTTTCCATGCATGTTTAACAGTCTTAGAGTTGTCTCGCATCAGTTTGGTATCAGAGCAAGTTAGGATAGTTTTTTTATTTGCTTTGCATTCACAACCCTAATTCTGCATTATGTCTACTACATTAGGTGTCTAGGTTTCATCTAATTTAGGCATTATAAACATTTTATTTTCTATGAAATTTTCACTGCATGTCCTATATTCTATCTTAGTAATTATTAGGATTTTTAATTATTTTTAGTGAAACCCTAAAACTCTAAAATTTGGTATAATAGGAACCCTAACAGAATCCTGATAATTTCTGCAGTAGTCCAGAAAACCCTAGGTTAGCATTATCATCTAATTTTTTCCAGCATGAGATTTGGTAGGCTTCATCATCACTGTCCATCCTCTATTTCAGATTTTTTTTGAATTTTTTATGTATCAGGATCTGTGTCAAACTCTGTAATAATTGAAACCCTAATTCACTAATTTCAGCTACATTCTGCAACTTGACTCAACCTAACCTAATCAACTACCAAACCCTAATCCCAAGCCAAACTTTGTTTGATAACCCCAGTTAACTTAAACCTAACTTGACATATCATAAATCATTAAAAAATATTTTATTTTTTGATTGTTTTAGCTTGCATTAGGGCCATTGATTGCCATCATTGTAAACTAATCTTAAGGGCAACTCAAAATCTCAGATCAGGGCAGGATTTCATCACCTGTCCTGGGTCCAAATCACCATCATCATACTAACACAAGCCTAATTAAAATCAATTAGACCTAATTTGCTGGTGCGGACACCAAAGGCACCAGAATAAGGCAGAGGCTTCTCAACCCTCTGTGAATTGATCATAATTTTTGAGTCCATCTGTAATAAGGGCTTAGCCCATCCGAGTCCTTTTTTTAGTTGTTGTTTGAGTCTTTTGAGTTGTTATTTCATTCTGTACTAGTCATCTTATGTTGAGCTAGTTCAGTCCAATGCTAGTCAGCTCATGTTGAGCTTATTTTATTTTTTGAGTCCTGTCCAAGCATACTGAAGACTCAAGACTATATCATACAAGTGAAGACCAAGTCCAACTAGATTGAAGACATGGAAGTATAGCACAAGTCCAACCCAGCTTGAAGATTTGAAGACCCCAGGAGGAAAATTCAGAAAACCTGATTTCTTGCAGATGCCCTCCAGATGCCCAGATTCCCTTCCAGATGCCAAAGTATATTTATAGATAAGGTCATCCATGATTCCAGAGGTCCATCTGCATCCTAGCCCAAGAAATCAAGCCCAGGTGCCAAGCCCAAGCCCCTAAGAAGCAAGATACCAGGGAATTTCCTGCTACCTGGCTACCAGGCCACCCCAGCTTCCAGAGCCCAAACCCATGCACCCAAGCCCCTTTGGGCCAGCCTTTTGCTGCTCCTAGAAGCCCAACACGCCCCCTAGGCATCCTTGGAGTCTTGACCAAGTCAGAAAATTTTTAGGGACTTTTCTACCTAATATTTCCTTATTTTCTAGCTAGGGTTTGGAGGGAAAAGGATTCTTATGTAAAGACTTATGTACCCTTACTTGGAGCCCAAGATTAAGGGTCTATTTAAGGGACCCTAGCCTCTTGTATGAAGGAGAATTTTTGATGAATGAAAACTTGAGTTCTTCTATTGAGTGGTGTGATACCCTACTGTGTGCATAAAGGGTTGTGAGAGTTCTTCTTCCCGGTGTTGCAATCATCTTCCTGCTACCAACAACCCTCCAGATCCTGGACGCCCACTCCAAAAGAAGCCTTCCCTTGCTATTTTCCTTTATTTTCTTGTTCCTTTGTAAATTTTCTAACCTCTGACAGGTCGTTTGCAGGTCCCTGAGTCCTACGAATCCAACGACTCCAGCCAGGCCTCAATCGGATCAACGAGCAGAAAGCCGGGTATCCGCGGGTCTTTAGCTCGGTTTTCCAGGCCGCATCCGTCGAGGACGAGAGAGACCCCTTCGCTGAGATCTTCATAGTGTTGTCAGGTACACCCCTCTACCTCTAGTAGTTTTATTGTAGGAGAACTTGCCCTAACCGAGGCTTCTCAGCCCCGGCGGTCCTTCTTTGCTACTTTTCTAGGTTCTAATCTGCATGCTGATCTTCAGAAATTTATACAAAATTCCCTACAAATAATTTTGATCTGAAATTTGGGAATTAATCACCTAACTCAACATGTAAAAACATAAAAAAAATGCATGCATATTAGTTCCCCATCATTTGGTATCAGAGCTTAGATTAGGGCTTGTTTTCTGCAATTTTTCAGTCCGTATATACTCTGTTATTTTAATTATTTCTCCTGTTGAAAACTCCAAAAATTATGAAATTTATTTTCCTCGATTTATCATAATTCACAGTTATTTTAAAAAATTTTCCAGATTTTATTTATCCTGTAAAGTTTCTGAAAGCCGAAATAGGGCCTGCAAATTTCGTCTCTGTTTTTTTTAGCAAGACAAGTTTGGAAGTTTTAGGTTTTTGTTTAGCATTTTTGCATATCTTTTAATTTTAGTATTTTCCTGAATATTAGGCAATAATTTGTAAGTTTTCTTCTATTTAAGAAAATACCAAAAAAAAAAAAATTACATATTCTCCAAAAATACCAAAACATCTAACCCTAATTTGCATCATTTGCCTGCATCATTGCATAATCTACTTTTAAGGGCACTCTTGCTATATCAGAGGGGGGAGGAGTTGATAACCTCTTCATAGCCCAAAACCACATCCCTTGCATTCGGTCCCAAGCCTTAACCTAAAATTAATTAGACTTAATTTGCCCTAGTGGGCTAGGGACACCAACTGGTCGGGTCCGGGTAAGTGTTAGATCACTATGTCAAGACTAACCTGTGTTTCCTTGTGCTTAGTGTCTAGAATGGTGGTTTAGGGATTCAATCCCGAAGGCTTGTGTGCTGGTTGCCTACCTGGCCAATCTTTGATTGGTGTCTAGGATTGGCAATCAGGGACCTAACACTCCCTTACACCTGCCTGGCTGAGTACAGGGTTACTATAGGCTAGTTTGCCACCCTGATTAAGCATCTAGTTTGGACTCTAGGTCTAGTCAGCTATAGTCGGTCTGATCGGGTCTTGCATGAGCACTAGATCAGGAGTTTCATATTACCCACCTCTTCACAAATGTCTGAACCCATGGAAAATTTACAAGCCCAATAAAAGCCCTAGCTGATCAAATGGCCTAGATAACTACCCAGATGACCCGTGTTAACTCAGTCTCGTATTCAAACCAATGATAGAATTGACCATCTTACCAATAGGTTTGATCAGTTAAAAGTCCGGGTAGGGACCCAAGAAAAACCCATGGGTCACAGTCTGAGCCAGATCCTGATTCCCCTCAACCTGGGAGGACCCCAAACCTGATCTATACCATGAGGTCGAACCTAGGAGAGCCCCTTATCCTGACCCGTACTACAATCCTCAACCTAGGAGAATCCCAAACCCTGATCCATACCTTGAGGCTGAACCTAGGAGAGCCCATCGTCATGATCCAATCCCTAAGGTTAGTCCTAGAAGACCCAATCAGGATTTTGTAGACCAGGAAGATAGATCCTATTTACCCACATCCTCTAATCCTAGTATACCCACAACCTATAGATCTTATGACTCCAAATCCTATGAACTTAGAACCTATGAATCCAGAACCTATGAACCTAGATCCTATGACTCTAGATCCCATGATCATAAATCCTATGCACCCACATCCTCTAAGCCTAGTAGACCCAACACCCCAATATTCTGACCCATATAGGGAGTCCAACCCTAGGAGAACCAATATTCTGACCCATATAGGGAATCTAACCCTAGGAGAACCCATATTCGACCATATAGGGAGTCCAATCTAGGAGGACCCAATATCCTGACCCATATAGAGAGCTCAACCTTAGGAGGACCCCATACCTTCATCCATCTTAGAACCTGATCATAGAGCTGACCCAAAATCCTATGACCCAGATCCTATAATCCCATAACCCACAGATCTGCACCTTTGTCTATGAGCCTAGAGAACCCATAACCCCTAAGTATCAACCTAGTACTAGTCAGCTTCCCCTAGTCAACTTGAACCCCATAGGATTAGTATCTCTAAATACGAACCCAGTAGTGAGCCACTACCCCTTAGGCAACCTGAACCTACTAGGATTAATGTCCATAATCAGAAAACGGACCTAGCCAAATTTTCCCTAGCCGAATCTCCAACATTCCTGAGATTGACAAGGCTTACATTAACGCGAAAGTGTATGAAGCTGATGCAAACTTAGTGGATGATTATGAGGGAAAAGAGGAGACACCTTTAGATGACCTAAATTAGCTGACCCAATAGATACCCAGGTAGAAGCCAACGTAGAGGTAGTTGACCTTGACCACATCCAACCTAAAGCTATAGTGGAAGAACAAATAGAGGAAGAGAACCTAGGTATTGCTGCTATAGCCTTACCTGAGGGAACCATAGAGGAGCCAAATTATAGAGTGTAGTCCTAAAATACAAGAACCAGAAGAATTATTATGGACTTATCTCTTTGAATCAATACCTCAAGATGAGTCCCTCCTATAGTTCCCATAAGGACCTCTCCCCGAAATTGGGACCCATCCTTCCATTATGCAAACATGTAGATATAGCTCAACCTCGCGGTTAACCTCATTAGTATAGGATTAGTTCCTGACCCCATCTTTTATCCTACTTTATCCAACTAACCATGACCTTTTTCTCTACCTTACCAAACTAATTCTGAACCCACTTCTTATTTTCGCCCTTTCTGACACCTCCAGCATTTCTAGGATCATTAGATTGCATTTAGCTGAGATTAGCATACTGCATGCATTCATCACGCTTGTTAGGTTTGCATCTTACTTCTGGCATACTCTGTAGAATTTGCTAGAAGTTCACTGTAAATTTTCATGTGAATGTCAAGCTCGGATCAAACCTAGAGAACCTATATCTATTAGTTTAGATCCAAAGAGTTCAAAAAATCTCCTACGATAGGAATGCATAGTCGAGTCTGTTAGATGTCAGTATGAGTCCTTTGCATCATTTGTTAGGAGTCTGCATGTGCCTAGCATGTTCACCACCTGCACTAATCTTAAACAAACTGGCTATTCCCGAAGAAGGGTCAAAGAATTTGATGTAGTGGATTCTATCTTGGTTAGGCTTAGACCTAAAAGAAGCTTCATGCTCGCAGAGCCGGACCTTTTAAAGTGATAGAGAAGGACGGATCAAATGCCTAGGTGTTAGACTTGCCTTCGGATTTGGGCATTAGTTCTACCTTCAATATTACAGACCTGGTTGAGTATAGGAAACGGCAGCGATACCTAGTAAGGCCTTTGGACCTATTCCTTTCATTATGAGTGACCCTAACCCAGAGTGTCCACTAACAATTGGCCTGAGAGAGGAGAACGGATCGAGCGTATCCTGGACGATCAAGCCATCATGACCCGGGGCCGTGACTATCAATGCTTCTGATCGATGGCAAGGCCAGCCAGAGTCGGACGATTCATAGATTTCTCGAGAGGACTTGCAATGCCTAACCAGACCTTCTCGAGAGATATGTGAGCCAGTCTGATCTTCACTCGACAGGGTCGAGTTCCTCCCATCCCGGGAGAATTGGTGCGGACACAAAGGCACCAGAATAAGGCAGAGGCTTCTCCCTCTGTGAATTGATCAATAATTTTTGAGTCCATCTGTAATAAGGGCTTAGCCCATCTGAGTCCTTTTTTAGTTGTTGTTTGAGTCTTTTGAGTGTTATTCAGTTCTGTACTAGTCAGCTTATGTTGAGCTAGTTCAGTCCAATGCTAGTCAGCTCATGTTGAGCTTATTTTATTTTTTGAGTCCTGTCCAAGCATACTGAAGACTCAAGACTATATCATACAAGTGAAGACCAAGTCCAACTAGATTGAAGACATGGAAGTATAGCACAAGTCCAACCCAGCTTGAAGATTTGAAGACCCCAGGAGGAAAATTCAGAAAACCTAATTTCTTGCAGATGCCCTCCAGATGCCCAGATCCCTTCCAGATGCCAAAGTATATTTATAGATAAGGTCATCCATGATTCCAGAGGTCCATCTGCATCCTAGCCCAAAGAAATCAAGCCCAGGTGCCAAGCCCAGCCCTTAAGAAGCAAGATACCAGGGAATATTCCTGCTACCTGGCTACCAGGCCACCCCAGCTTCCAGAGGCCCAAACTCATGCACCCAAGCCCCTTTGGGCCAGCCTTTTGCTGCTCCTAGAAGCCCAACACGCCCCCCTAGGCATCCTTGGAGTCTTGACCAAGTCAAGAAAATTTTTAGGGATTTTTTTACCTAATATTTCTTATTTTCTAGCTAGGGTTTGAGAGGGAAAAGGATTCTTATGTAAAGACTTATGTACCCTTACTTGGAGCCCAAGGTTAAGGGTCTATTTAAGGGACCCTAGCCTCTTGTATGAAGGAGAGTTTTGATGAATGAAAACCTTGAGGTCTTCTATTGAGTGGGTGTGATACCTGCTGTGTGCATAAAGGGGTTTGTGAGAGTTCTTCTTCCCGGTGTTTGCAATCATCTTCCTGCTACCAACAAACCCTCCAGATCCCTGGACGCCCACTCCAAAAGAAGCCTTCCCTTGCTATTTTTTATTTATTTTCTTGTTCCTTGTAAATTTTCTAACCTCTGACAGGTCGTTTGCAGGTCCTGAGTTCCTACGAATCCAACGACTCTAGCCAGGCCTCAATCGGATCAACGAGCAGAAAGCGGGTATCCGCGGGTCTTTAGCTCGATTTTCCAGGCCGCATCCGTCGAGGAACGAGAGACCCCTTCGCTGAGATCTTCATAGACGTTGTCAGGTACACCTCTACCTCCAGTAGTTTATGTAGGAGAACTTGCTAACGAGGGCTTCTCAGCCCCGGCGGTCCTTCTTTGCTACTTTTCTAGGTTCTAATCTGCATGCTGATCTTCAAAAATTCATACAAAATTCTACAAATAATTTTGATCTAAAATTGGGAATTAATCACCTAAACTAACATGTAAAACATAAAAAAAAAATGGATGCATATTAGTCCCCCATCATTGCCCTAGTGGGCTTGGAGACATCAACAGGTGGGTCCGAGGCTGGTGGGCCAACTAGTGCATTTAACCTTTTGGCTATTACTAAAAGCTGGTGTCTAAGGCTGGGGTCCAGAGTCAAACGACGTAAGTGGTGCTATGGTTTTTAATTGGATCCCTGCGAAAGCAGGGGGGCCTCCCACACTCCCACCCCCTACCGGGTTAGTGAAAGGATTAGCTATTGGGTTAGGAGTAAGTTGAGCTAACCACCCAGTTTCTGGCTATAGGTCTAGAAACCCTAGATTATACTAGCTTTTCTTTCTCTTTTGCATGCTTGGTTGCATCATTTAATTTTAATTGTTTGATTTGTTGCATGACTACTAGATTAGGAGCCCATACAAAAGTTCAAACCTCAGCCCACCCAACCATGAAACCCACTTTGGAGACCATCCTAACTCAACTTGCCCAAATGAATGCTCAAACCCAAGCCCAGCTTACCCAGATTAACCAATCAAATACCCAATTAATAATATGCTTGACATATGATCCAATCCAGTAAACCCAGAACCCATAGTCCTTAGATATGAACCAGTAGTAACCCACTATCCCGCAGTCAACTAGAAACCCTATAGATTGATACCCTAGATTTGAATCCATAACCTTTGAACCCATAACCCTTAGTTTACCCACCCCTGTTAGCCCAGCCCTAGTCAATTTTCCATTAGCCAAACCCCTCTAACTATCCCATTGGTTCACCAAGAGACTGGAAGAAGAAAATATGAGGTTGACCAAGTCTGGTAGAGGAGTATGAGTCTATTAAGATTTAGAAGAGTACCCTATAGAAGACCAAGGATTAGTTGATTATGACCAAACCAAGGTAGAAGCCAATCCAGTGTAGTTGAATCAATAGAGACCCCAGGTAGAAGCCCCGAGAATTAGTTGACCCTAACCATACCCAAGTATTAGCCAATCTAGATTTAGCTAACCTGATGCCCATAATTAGTTAGTGGCCAACATAGAGTTAGATAACCCAGATCAACCTAAGCTGCAATGGAAAGAACAATTAGAGGAGACTTTAGAAGAGGATCCAACTGTAGAGCTTAGTCCTAAATTTCCTAATCTAATAAAGAGTTTATAAGGACTTGCTTATCTCACCCAGTACCCTCATGATAAAGACACTTCCTTGATCCCAATTGAAGATCTTTTTCCTGAGATTAGTGATCAATTCTTCCATACTGTAAACCCTGTAGGTACTCATCAACCCATAAGGTAAACCTCATTAGTCTAAGACTACTTCATGACAACACTTCTTGCATTCCTTATCTATCCATCATCCCGAACCCTTTTCTGCTAGACTAACCCCGAATCCCACCTCGTAATTTTTGCCTTTTCTTGAGTTTTCTTGTATTTCTTTAACCATTCACCTGCATCATGTAGAGGTTTGCATGTTGCATTCATTTATTCCCACTTAGGTTTGCATATTATTTTGGTATACTTTGTGGCATTTGCTAGGAGTACATAATAAATTTTCATGTGCATGCCATGATAGGATCATCAACCTAGAGAGTCTATAGTCTCTTAGTTTTAGACCCGAAGAGTCCAATAAGTTTCCTTGATAAGGAAGCCTAATTGAGTCTATTATGTGTTAGTTTTGAGTCTAATAAAATTCATAGTCCTCACCTATTTGTCTACACCTACACTAGCCTCTACACAGCATATGCATATGGAAATTAGTCAAAAGCTGAACATACTAATGAACTAACTAAACAACTTGGCTAATTCCCAAGAGAGAGATAAAGAATTTTGCAGGAATTTTGTAGTTGTAAAGAATTTTCTGCTCGCAAAGCAATGAATATCTGTGGACCCAATGCCTATGTGCATGAGATACTACCTGATTTAGGTATTAGCTCCACCTTCATCATCTCAGATCTTATAGAGTCTAGGGAGCCAGCAGCGATACCTAGCGAGCACCTTGAGCCTATTCCTCCCTTTGAGAGAGAACCCACCCCAGAGTGTCCACCAACCATTGGCCAATAGTGAGGAAAAGATCGAGAGAATCTTGGATGATCAAGCCATATGTACCCGGAATAGAGGCTATCAAAGGTATTTGGTCCGATGGTAAGGTCGGCCAAAAACTGAAGACTCGTGGATCACCCGTGAGGATCTACAGGGCCTCAACCTAGACCTACTCGAGCATTATGAGAGCCAAGTTATCCCACACTCGACAGGGTCGAGTTCCTCCCACCCTGGGAGAATTGGTGGGGGCACCAGGATCAGACACAAATTACTGGGCCCTATTTGGTTTCTCAGTCATGTGTCAAAGTTTTGAAAATTTTGTAATCAATTAAGATTGAGTCCTGTAATAAGTTGAGGTTAGTTGATTTGTCTCAACCCTCAACCTAGTCAGTATTTTGAATCCTGCACATCAATTATGAGTCTAGTATGCCTAATTTTTGTACAAGAGAGGAGGTTACCCTATTTTGGAGTTCCATCAGGCAACATCCAGGAGTCAGAGGCCACTACATCAGCCATTGAATTTTGTGTGATAACCCAGGATCCAAGATGCTTCTGGAAACCCTGATTCTTTCCAGATGCCCTCCAGATATCCAGATCCCTTCCTAGATGCCAGAAAATATTCCTAAACTAGGACATCCATGATTTCAAAGGTTCACCTGCATCTCAGTCCAAAGAAATCAAGCCCAGGTGCCAAGCCCAAGCCTTAAGAAGCAAGATTCTAGGGAATATTCCTGCAACCAGGCTACCAGGCCACCCCAGCTTCCAGAGGTCCAAACCCATGCACCCTAGCCCCTTTGGGCCGGCCCTTTGCTGCTCCTAGAGGTCCAACATGCCCCCTAGGCATCCTTGAAGTCTTGACCACGTCCAAGAGGTTTGACCAAGTCCAAGTTGAAGAGAAGAAGGAGAAGACCAAGTTTATTCCTAACCTAGTTGGGATTTCTAATCCTTTTAAACTTTGTAATTCCAACCTAGCTAAGAAAGGACTTGTATTCTAATTTGGAAGAGGTCTTATAACCCAAGTGTGACCATGGTTAGTGAGGGCATGGGAACTCTATAAATACCCCACCCCTTCCCCTCTTGTAAGCATCTCTTTCTTATGAATACAACTTGCTAAAATTTTGAGTTATTGCCTTGTGTTGGTTTTGTTTGTTTTGTTTATTTGATTTGTGTTCTTATGCTTGGATGAATTCCTTGCTGCCCTAGCATCCTTCCACGCCCTAAATCACCACCATCCAAGCCTTCACACGTCCAAGGAGGAGTGCCCTAGGCCACTAAGCAAGGAGATCTTCAACAAGCTTCAAACAGCCGAGCTTCTAAACCCTAACCTGATTCCTTCTAAATTTTTTCCTTTTCTTATTTTTAATTGCTGTTTTGATTAACCCTGATACTTGTAGGATCCCCGAGGTATTTTTCCTCCCCTGAGGAGGCCTTCTTTGCTGCCCAGACCGCCCAGATTAGCCATCAGATTCAAGAAAAACAAGGCTTCTTCTTCTAGGCTCCGATCAGAGTTGTTAGTGACCCCTGCTGCTATTGAATTTTAATCTCTGACTGGTAAGCAACCTTCATTTCTCTTATTATCTAATTTTGATGAAGATAAACCATCCTAAATCGGGAGTTTCTCAACTCTCGGGTCCTAGCTATTTCATTAGTTTGCACGAGTTTGCCTGCAATCCGAAGATTCTTTGTACTGCTAGTCTTTCAGCTAGTTTTTACTTTATTTTGGGAATCTAGCCTACAAATAAAATTATAAAAATCATAAAAAAATTATTTTACTATTTTTCATGCATGTTTAGCAGTTAGAGTCATCCTGCATCACTAGATTTGAGTCGGGCCTGTTTATAGACCAGATTCATGCTGAGGCAAGCAAAGGGATGCCTAAGCCTAGCCTAAAAATTAAATGGGCTATATTATTGGACCCAAGCCCAATCTAATCTTCTTCAAGCTAGCCCAAAGCCCATCGAGCTAGTCTAAGCATAGTTCTAGCCTTATCTACATGATCAGACCTGAATCTCATGCATATCATGCATACAAGATATGATTCATGTACACCTAATTAACTATTTACATAATTAAATAAAAATCTAATTATTAATTAAAAATCTACTTAATTAAATCAATAGATAAATATATAATTAATTAATTATATTTAATTAATATAAAAATTAACTTTTAATGATAGCTCTATATCGATGCCATTGCCATTACTAATACTCATAATGCAAGATAGACCATACTCAAAATGCAAGAAAGACCCCATGAATGGGAGATGGCGAATCTAGCATGAAGGGAGGGATTGGAGTGCTAGAATGGATGGATAAGAGATGGCAAATCTGGCATGCAGGAAGGTATTGAGGCACCGAAATGTATAGTAGTGCGGGAGGGTGAGGATACAAGTTTCAGTGGCCAATGGGAGGAACAATGGTGGGGGAAGAAGAATGGGAAGCAACGACATGGGAGGGTGATCGAGCATGACTTCAAGGAGGGAGCCAGGGGGAGGGGGAACCGGGGGGGTAGGGGAGGTAGGGGAGGGTGAATCAAACCTTTTTTTTATTGGATTAGAGGAAGGGAGTAAGCAAAGTAGGGGCAGTGCAGCATAAGATGCTGGTAGGGGAGGGGGTGCCAGTGGGGGAGGGGGAGCATAGGGGCACGGGAACCAGGAAAGGGGAGACCGTAGAAGAGGGGAGGGAAGTTTTTTTGTTGGATTGGGGGAGGGGGAGCCGGCAAAGCAGGGGTGGCACAATGCACGATGCCGACAAGGGAGGGGGAGCCAACGGGCGAGGGGGCAACTAGCAAAGCAGAGACTAGGGGAGTAGGGAATTTTTTTTCAAGATAATTTTTCCCAGCTCTTGGGCTCCCAGAGGGGTTATATGGGATTACTATTAGTGACGGCAATACATGTCATCACTAATAGTGGTTGCTAAATTATTTTTTTAGTGCCACTATTAGCAACGATAAAATATCATTGCTAATGCCATTGGAAATAAATTATATTTTTTAGCGATGGACTTTGCCATTACTAATAAATAAATTTTGTTGCCAATAAATAATTTTTAAAAAATTAAAAAGTTTATAATTTCAAGATTTTTAGCATTGGCTTTTGTCATTGCTAATATCAATGTCCATCATTAATAGTATTAGTGATGAAAAATTTTTTAGATCAATCTAGTGATTGTTAAAAAGGATATTAGCGATGACTAATTAGCCATTGCTAATACTTATATTTCTTGTTGTAACCCTTCAACTCTAACACACTCCTTGAAGCCCACTAGTCGCTTAACATCCGATTGATAGAGATGGTCATGTTGGTACCCTTCATCTCTAACAGGATTCTTCAAGCCCGCCAATTACTTAACATCCGATAAATAGAGATGATAATGTTGGCACCCTTCATCTCCAATGGGCTCCCCGAAGTCCACCGTCACTTAACACCGACTAATAGAGATGATTCATTGGCACCTTTCATCTCTAATAGGATCCTCAAAGCACACTAGTTGCTTAACACCCGATCGATAGAAATGATCGCGTTGGTACCCTTCATCTCCAATGGATCCTCGAAGCCCACTAGTTGCTTAATACCCGACCAATAAAGAAGATCACATTAGCACCCTTCATCTCCAAAAGCTCCCCAAAGCCCATTGGTCACTTAACACTTGGTTAGACAAAGATGACTATGCTACGATGCCTTTCATCTCCTCGAGCACATCGAAGCTCATCGGGCCCATTAAAGTCCACTGGTTGCTCAATACCTAGCTGACAAAGAAGTGTAACTGCCGAGTTAGTGTTGGCACAAGTATGGTGCCCCCAAGTCTTGATAGATCAGAAGAGGAGTCATGGTGATGACTTTAAGAGTCTAGGATTAGTTTGGATCCTAAGGCAAGGATCGGTTTGGTCTTAGGATGGAGGTTCGGTCTTCCATGGGCTCAAGGTCCAAGATATTGGATCTTGACAGGGGCTATTCCATGTTGGATCAGGTTTGGATCCAAATGGATGTGAGAGTGGGTCAACTCATGGGTGTACATGGGTTTGGATGAGTGCTCTTCTAATTGGATTAGCCTTGGAAGAATTTGAGTTTGTTTAGGTTCATGAGTTGTATTCCTAATTGGATTAAAATGATCCTTTGGTCTATAAAAGGGGATGTTATATAAACCTAACTTAAAGGAATAATAGAATCCCTTTCTTCCTAACCTTTATCCCTTCTCTCTAGTATTGCATGATACTCAAGGAGTAGCAAGAAGTTTTCAAGTTTTCACGCATGTCACTCTCCTTGGAAGGGGGCATGCATGGTATGGAAAACTAGCACCTAGCTATAGTGCTAGGAGAGAACCCAATCCACCTAGAGTCTCTTTCCTAAAGGGATCTAGGTGCCCAAACCCCAATGCCTTAGGAGGAGAGTGTGGGAGGGCTGATTCCATAGTGAAGAAGCAGAGGAGACGTGCTTTAAAGGAAAGAAATTACAAAGCGCATGCGGAAGTGCTTTGTATAGTATAATGGTTTTGGTGCTAGGAGTTTGAGTCCACTGGGACTCTCTCCTCCCATGCTCAAAGGAGGTTCCACAACCAGGAAAGGCTTATGGTCTCATCAAGGATTGAGGTATAGGAGGCATGGACAGGGACTTGGAGGTGGGTTCAAGTCCAAGAAGCATACAAACCATCAAGCACAGGCAAAGGCTGCTGGAGGGAGATGCTGCCATGGTGTCCCTATCAAACTTGGACTCCTCCTCATCCATATTTTTAGTCCAGATCTTTAAGCCTCAAGGTGCCATAACCATAGCTCTGGTTCTTAGGCATTGGGATGTGGAGTTTGAGATCAGGAGGTGGTCACTGATTTGGTGAATCGAGGTAACATGAACAGGTTAATTTAGTAGGTTTTATGGTGTGCAGTAATCTAGGACTTGATTGTTGACTGTCCAAATGGTTTCCAAACGATGTGAAACTTGACAGAGTGCTTCCTCATTGGTGTCCTCAATCCATGCATGAGCATGGTGGTCATAACGGTTAGTTGATTGATACTCGACCAGGCTATTGAGACAATCAAGTAATACCCAAGTACAAAGTTCTATGCAATTGACAAAAACCTAATCATCGATAGAAAGCCAACAACAAAGTTAGTCGAACCAGGACAATTCCAGCTAACTAACTGCTACTTATCAGCAACTATGACAATTGAATAAATTAGTCATCCTCGGAGAAGCACCGACACATTCTAGTGGCGATTAGCTTTTAACAATTGGATAAAAAAGATGCCAAGTCCTATAGTTAGAGGTTCCATTCCTATATTCAGGAGGTTAGTGTACAAGCTATGACGACTGACTCCCTAGCCGACTAAGAGACTCATGTAGATTCTACCATCGAAGAACTACTTATTCGACCAAGCTCGGAGAGTAAGTTTGTTCGTCGTTTAAAGTTTCTTCTGATTAAGAGACTTAGCAAAGATTTATTCACAATTACAGACAAGCATGCACAAGTATCCAAAAAAGGAGAAATTTTTCTATTAATATGAAGTTCTTACAAGATCAGATCGAGTCTGAAAAAGTCTTTCCAAAAGATGGACCAAGTCTGAAAAAGTAAAAAATTTACAAAAGAGGAAATAAAATTTAAAATTTTATTCTTCGTTGTTGATAGGTTCTCAAGTTCATTGGTCCATCCTTCAAAGAAAAAGCAAGACCAATGAAGAAAACAATAGAGAGAGAGAGAAAGGACCACCTGAGGGAGAGCTAGATCTTTGGAAAGCCTAAAAGCTTTCTTCTTCCTTGGTCTCTTTTCTCTACTTAAGCTAGGATCCTTGTAGCAATGGTAGGGAAACCCTTTTTATACCAATTTGAATGGCTAAGATTAAGCCCCCCATTTTGATTGGAGGCTCCTGATCCTGACACATGGTGCAACTCAAACCAAGTAACATCATGCCGCTTCAGAATTACAATCCATCGATTAACTCTCAATATTTGAATCTATACAAATCATTTAAAAGCTATCGCTATTTGGTCATGTGGCACCACCCGAGTGACCAAGAATGATTAGTTAAATCATAAGCCATTTAAGAAATTAATGTGTAATCCTTTCGAGAACTGTGCCAATAACTTCCTTTCTCTCATGATCAAGGTAACAAAATAACTGGCCATAATTCTTAAAGAGCCAAGAATACCCCCAGCCAGCAAAATGATCTACTCAACTCTCGAGGCGAAAGGAGCGGCTACCCTCTTTTCTAAGAAATGATAAAGCCTAAAAAACTTATTTGGCTATGTTCTGGACTCAGGAGTGGGGGGAAACTACTTTGTATTGCAACTACTTTCTCGGCTTTGAAGATCAACTGCACCACCAATTAAGGAGGAGATGACTAAGCCAGTACAACATCGAGAGCTACAACATCCTGGACTGAGAAGCTACAAACAATTAGGCCCGATTGACATATCCTCTATGCGTGTTTACTAAGGCTGCAAATGGGTCGAGTCGATCCGTGACCCGACCCAACCTGACCTGGTTAGACCCAATCTAGATCCTTTAAAAGATCCATGGATCTGGATCGGATTTAAAAATTAAATCCATTCATTTTTTGGATTGGGTCTGGATTTACTAAATTTGAACCCGACCCGATCCAACCCGATCCAAAAATATTTTTTTGGGTTAATTTGGGTCTCAGATATATGACCCGATCTAACCCGACCCGACCCGAACCCAGATATAGGACCCGAATCTTTTTTAAATATAGTATTTATAATATATTGTCCAGTTAAATGCTTAACAGATTAATATAAATTGTAATGGGCTAATGGGTACTGGGTTTTCCGGCTTGGCCAAACCCACCACTCGTACCCACCCCGACTTCGCGTAAGGCTAAGGCCTAAGAGTTAAGACTTTAAGAGGCGTCGAGCTTTTGCCTTCTCGTCATTTTAGCCCTAATCCCATTTCCATTCGTTCTGCCTCTGCATCTCCATCAGTCTCCCCTCCCTCCTCCGGTCCTCCCATCGCCATATCTCCCCTCTTTGTCTGATCTATCCTAGTCCGATCTTTTTTCCATAGTTCGTTTAGCCTCCTTGATTTCTCTCCTCCTTGGCTTCCTCTCATCATTCTCCCCGACTGACTCTCCTTCCCTCCTTATTCTTCTTCCAAGCCACGTAAAACCTGTATATATCTCCATCTCCTCCATCTCTGACAAATAGTCCACCTTTCTTCCCTTCTCCCACTCCTCCGAGATCTATAGAAGTAGGGTAGCAGTGGCAATGACCAGCGACATCGAAGGGGGCGGCGCCGCCGCTAGAGGAATGGGAAGGGGCACCACCGGGTACTACGACACCGTAAATGGCGCTGCGGGCTGTCGCCGTTCTACTATGATGCCGGGTCGCTGGTGAAGCGGGAGTGGACTCCGTGGATCGTCCCCATGATCGTGATGGTGAACGTGGCGATGTTCATCGTGATCATGTACGTCAACAACTGCCCCAACCACGCGAATCCCTGCGTCGCTTGTTTCCTCCACCGCTTTTCCTTCTAGCCCCTCCGAGAGAACCCCCTCTTCGGGCCCTCCTCCTCTACATAATGTCTCTTTGCTCAAGTTTGCAATTGTTATGGCTTGTGATGGTTTTTGGTTGAAGAATTTGTGTTTGTGCAATTGGTAATGATATACTGTAACCTTTGGAACAATGTTAATAATATGCCAGGCCTCGGATCCGAACTATATTCATTTTTTGATCATACGTGGAACAGGGATTATATTTTCTGTCCCTGAGCTCTAAGGTCTCTCCTTTTTTTAAAAAAAAATTAAAAAATGAAAAAAAAACCTCTTTTGTTTCATGATTATATTGACAATTTGAGATTTTGATTAGCAGCCCGATTACATGAGGTCTCGCCTCATACCTAGTGCTAAGAACCCCTGGGTTCTGCTGTTTTGGTAGTTTGAGCTCTCGTTCCTCGCTTGGCATTGTACAATTTTTCGACTGCTGCCATTGAATACCTAAAAAAAGGAGGAAAAAAAGGCATGCCCCTGAGGGCAGGGGTGGTGGTGGGTGGGTGGCGTGTGCTAAAATGATGCTGTTGTATATGGTCAAAATTTTGTGGCGTGCCACCACCTACCCACACGGCAGGGAGTTGGCAAGCATTATGTTTATGAATGGAATTGTGACCCGACCCGATCCAAACTGGACCGGAATCAGACCCATGTTATGGATGGGGTTGGGTTTTTATATATGGACCCGACCCCCACCTAAATGATCCATGGATTAATAATTTTGATTTGGACCCGACTCGTCCGATTTTTTTATTAGATTGGATTTGGATCCAATATTAGACCCGATCAGTAGACTTAGTCAAATATACCAAGATGCAATATCTAGGTCCCATCTATCAATAGTGAATATGTCGCCCTAATGCTTGCAGTCTACTATGCCTGGTAAGAGGTAATGTAGATTAATCACAGCTGATCCAATAAAAATCATGATAGATATATTTTTATAAAAATTATCATCTAATAAAAAAAGATCAACAAAAATATTTTAGAAGACAAGATTCAATATCCATCAAAAATTTATTATCTGTATGAAAGGAAAACTCAATTTGATGGACAGTTCGCTTTCCAACTGCCATTGGTGACGACAAATGTTGGAAATTTACGTGCAATTCCAGCTTGAATCTAAATAATTAAGTGGGCCATGGCATGGCACCATCTGTGTATTCATGTGCGACTACCATTACTAATGCATTCTCGATATATAATTATATTGTACGGTTCATGTTGTGTGCCACTGGGGAGAAGACTGTAGATGTCGCGTTGAAGGGTCATGGAGCATTAACAAATATTAGCTTTTGATGTATTATTTATTGGTGCCTGTACGCTTTGATTATTTTGACAGGAACGCATGCATTCTTTAAAGTACTATTTAATAAAGAATAATATTTCGTATTATTTTAATAAAATAAATTGATTGTTGCGATCATTTATTAATTATAAAATTTTATACAATAATAAAGGATATGATGATAAATTCGATAATAGCTTACTATATAATACATTGATGCTATTATCTCATATATCGTGATGGTGGTGCATCATCGAATATTGTGATATATTAAAATTATTTGAGAATAAAAATATCATAGCCCATAATTTTAAATAAATTTATCTTTGTTAATTTGAAAGAAAAAAATGTTTTATCATCATTTTAATAGTATAATCAAAATAGATACATGTAATAATAATAATAACAAGTTTTTTTGAGAAATGTAAATGAAAAATATTTAATCTAATAAAAGTAATTATTATATATTAATGTGTAAGACTATTTATGATATTTTATATTATTACTATCATTACTCGTGTATATACTCGATATAATAAAATTTTTTTGTTATTACTATGAAATTCAATAATACCAAAAACAATGAACATATATCATCTCCATATTTGTATATCATATAAAATTCATATTACTGTAGTAATACACATCTTAATAATCACATTATTAGTGATATAATAAATAGCACCTAAATGTATATAGTTTTGGTGGTTCAACTCCTTTCATTTAACATACAAAATCCTTTTCAACAAATAAAATGCAATAGATATAGAGAAGATAAAGGATTGTATTTAAGAGACGTTTAACTCCTCAAGCAACAACTTAAAACAAAATACAAAAAAAAAAAAAAAAAGGAATGGCATATCCTAATTTAATTATAGATATTGCTAATCATAACCGTTCGTTTTATCGCATCTAATGAATGAAACCTTTAAAAACAAGTTATTCTATCTGACATCGTGCTGGAGTCCAAATGTACATGCTGTATAGTACATAAATTTTCATCAATTGACCATATGTATTGAACCTATAAAAATCTAATAAAACTAATAGGATATAATGATAAAGCTGCTTAATTTCTCATCTCAAACGAGAATCTACGTTCAAGTATTTGGTATTTCCACCGTACATTATATAAAAACTTCTGAAAGCAAATAACAAAACAAATTAAAAATAATTTAAAAGTTATAACTATAAATCCAACATTGCAGACCCAAAGGTGTTGGAAGAAAAAAAAGAAAGACAAGAAATAAATCCCTTTCAACTCCATAACAGTATGTTTCTGTGCAGGGAAGGAAAAAACTCAGCTCCAATATTTTTTTCCTTTTTCTTTTTCCTGTATTCTCCTGAAAATTTAGGACTTCGATCTGTCTCATATATATATATATATACATTATCATCAAGCTAATACAAGTCCGTCTGTGATGAGTTGAGGTCAATCCTGAGCTTCTTCTTGAGGGTAGGAACCGGCACGTGCGAGTCGCACCGGGCAACTGGGGTCCACTTGGCATAAGCACATAGAGAAGGCACCCGGGGCAACCGGCGGCTATCATCCCACCGGACGAATCAGAGCCGTCCGTGGCGCCGTCCTCGTCCTGATCTACCACCGCACGCCGCTTGATCGAGGATGAGGTGGTCGAGGAGGAGGGCGAAGGCGAAGCGTCGGATCTGGGGCGGTGGGGGAGCCTGATGCGGGACTCGCGCTCCAGCGCGGACTTGACCTTCTCAAGGGGCACACGCTCTGGTAGGCGGCGGCGGAGGGAGCCGGCGCCACCAGCTTGAGGTCGAGGCGCGTGGAGTTCTCAGGGACAGCGCCGGCCGTGGCGGAGGAGGGCGGCGGCGGGGGGTGAGGTCCTGGAGATTGGGAGCCGACGAATTGGATTCGCGCTTCTGGAGGTACGTTTTACCGGACTGCAAAGATCGTTTGTTAGGGGGGGAAAAAACAATAACGTCGAAAGACATTTAAATTAGAAATTCGAACAATAACGTCGAAAGATCGTTTTGTTAGGGGAAAAAAAAATTCATTGCACAAATAAAACAAAACAGTGAAAATATCAAAAAAAAAAAGGGTTTTTCTTTTCTTTTCTTTTCTTTTTCAAAGGAGGCAGGGTTACGCCCAGGAGAAAGAGATGAGAGAGGTCCATGTAAATTATGAATTTAATCATGGTAGAAGGGGAAAAAAAAAGATGGAGCTGTAAGTGAAAAAAAAAAAGTTCTTGTTTGGAAGGTAACGAGCAAAGGAGATTTAGAATTGGGAAGATGGTGAATTGAAGAATGAGAAATATGGTGGAGGAAATCGAGGAGAAACTAAATAATTTAATTTAACAGTTCGAATTCTAACATGGGAGTATTCTACGGTTTAGGGATTGAAAGAAAAAAAAGTCCAAAGTAATTTCGTTAAGCCTTAAAAATTTATGGAAAATTGTTCTCATAACTCAAGGAAAGGAAATTGGAATACTTCGAAAAAGCTTGGAACTTGGCCATAAAAGGCAAAAAAAAAAAAAAGAGGAAAAATTCCAAGTTTTGTCAGTAAAGAAGAAGATTTGTAGAAAAAAAAAAAAAACCTGAAATTTATAAAAACCCGCAAGAAATCAAGCTGACCGAATTTAAACAAACGTATGAATGCGAAAAAAAGAAGGAGGGAGGAGATCAAGAGGAGACGAGTACCAATAGATCGAGGCGCCGCTCCCAGCCGGCGGGGACCTGGAGGTCGAGACTACCTCCGCCGGGGATCTGAGCTCCGCCGGGGCTCTGAGCAGCCGCGCCCCCGCCGATGAGCACAAACCAAATCCCTCTTCCCCTCACCTTCTTCCTTGTACCCGCTCAGCATCCGCGCTAAAAAGCTTACATCCGCTGCCATTAGCACACCTCCAGCTTTCTCCAGGGCTAGGTTTTATCCCCAGAACTATATAACGCTTCCACCGGAGAAGGCGAAGGAGAGAGGAGGGCGTGGGGAGGGCTCCCTAGGGGAGAGGCCAATTTATATAGTTTTGAGTAGATAATATTTATATAAAGATTTTGGATTACTAATTAATTCATTAAATGAGATATATCCCTGATCCCTATAGTTAATGTGATATTGTTACTTAATTGATGTTAATTGTAGATGGAGTTTATTAGTATATAAAAACCGTTACAGGATGAGGAGAAGACCACAAGTCTAAAGGTTTAATGCCATTCCTAGGTTGAGTCTTATACATGTAGGTATACATTATCTTCATTGTATTTTCTAGACAAACTTTTACATAATATGGATATAAAATTTTTCTTCGGCCGAGTCAGCGCCACATCGCCGAGGCCGAGCTCGGCAAGGCTACTCGCCGGACGACTTCCCAAGACAAACTGCTCTCGCCGAAGTCGAGCTCGGTTCGGGGCTCCTCTACCACCTGCCTGGCACCCACCCAGGAGGGGTCCGCCTAGGCGAGGTCGGCCGGGTCCTTTGCTCCTTCGCCAGGTGGCCCCCGGAGACAGGCCCACCTCGGCCGAAGCCGGCGACCTCCTGCCACCTCGCCAGGTGTCCACCCGGGAGGGATCCACCTAGGCCGAGGTTGACCGGTCCTTCGCTCCTTCGCCAGGTGGCCCCTGGAGCGGGCCCACCTCGGCCGAAGCCAGGCGACCTCCCGCCACCTTGCCAGGTGTCCACCCGGGAGGGGTCCACCTAGGCCGAGGTCGGCCGATCCTTCGCTCCTTCGCCAGGTAGCCCCGGAGACGGGCCCACCTCGGCCGAAGCCAGGCGACTCCTGCCACCTCGCCAGGTGTCCACTCGGGAGGGGTCCACCTAGGCCGAGGTCGGCCGGTCCTTCGCTCCTTCGCCAGGTGGCCCCCGGAGACGGGCCCACTCGGCCGAAGCCAAGCGACCTCCTGCCACCTCGCCAGGTGTCCACCCGAGAGGGGTCCACCTAGGCCGAGGTCGGCCGGTCCTTCGCTCCTTCGCCAGGTGGCCCCGGAGACGGGTCCACCTTGGCTGAGGTCAGGCCGCCGTACGGAGAAGATCCCAAGGAAATAGGGCGGGCTCCGAGGTCATCCCTCGGGCCGTGCGCATCAAAGGCGGCGCCCTGTACGGATGGCGGCGGCAGCAAAACACATTTGCATCGGTCGACAGGTCCGCAACGAGAGGCGCGGTTCTGACAAAACAGGGCCCAAAGACGGATGGCGCCCACACTTGGGAAAGAGAGCGCTCTCACTAGGCCCGAGGTCTCGCCGGCTGCCTTACGGTGCCACCCCCCCTCTGTCTTTGCCTTTTCCCCGTTGGGCTCGGCGACGAGGTCGGAAAGCCGCCTGGCCCTCCTCACCAAGAGGGGAAAGAGAAAGGGATGGGGGAGGGGAGCCTCCCAGGGGGAGAAGACAGGCGAACAGCGAGAGGAGATAAAAGGAAGGAAGCTGGGGATGACAAGGTAAGCCGATCAGGTTGGGGACAAGTAAGAAGCAGTAGCCAACGGCCTCGCTCCGAGAGTGAGATCCAAGGTCCGAGAGTCGAGAGGGGATCCAAGGTCCGAGAGGGGATCGCTTGGCGTGAGCTCCTCAAGGAGGCCCGGCCGAATTTCTGGTCCCTAGAGCACCTTTCTTACTAGCAAATTCTCTAAGTCTGGAACCCCTTCGGGGGCCCGTCTTGGAGAGTCTGTTCCTTCTCATCGTCTACTGACTTGACCGTCGGAGCTCCCTCGCCGGGATCCCCGGCCAGGGTCTCCTAACCCCTTCTTGCAGGTTCGCCGCAGTCAGGGAGGTTCCTTCGCCAGGCGGTCAGGGAGGATCCACGGATCCGAGGCACGGGCACGGCGGCGAGAACGGTAACAGATTGGCGCACCAGGTAGGGGCAAGGCTGGACAACACCCCCTAGCGGGAGCTAGCTTTCTGTAGGTGTCGCGCTCTCTGACAATGGTGGTCACTCGTGGGCGCGAGGCGTCCACCAGCCGTGTAGGGGAGGTTCACTCCCCTCAATGGGGCCACAGCCTGGAGGGGGAGCTTCCAGCCCCCCCTCCTTTTCAACCACAGCCTACCTCAACAGACGACCCCTTGTGGCCGTCATCCAACAGCTGCAGACCTTGACCTCGGCGGTCCGGCAGCTTCAGCATCAGCAGCGGTCCCTGGCCACACAGCCGCAGCCAGGGACCCCCACGGCCCGGCCGCGGGGGAGCGTGGGAGCCTGCGCTCCATTCAGGGCAGGCCATCCCACCCGAGGGCCGTCTCCAACCCCCGTGGGAGCCACCAAGCTCCTGCAAAAAGAAACTACTCCGGTTCGGAGGATCACGAGAGTCGATCCCCGGCCGATGAGGCCGAAATGGCGCATCGCGCAGCAATCGACGCCGAGGCCCGACTTCGTGCCGAGACCAATCGGCGCCCCCTTCACCCGCAGCCTCGGTGGAAGACTCCACCGATGAAGCCATCAGGCGCCAGGCCGAGAGGCGCCTGGAGGAGCATGAGCGCATGCTAGCAGAGTTCGCCCGCTGATTTGCCGACCTGCAAAACTCGTCGGCGGACCTGGCGGCTACGACTCCCGTCCCCCTTTCTCTGAAGAAATCCAGATGGAGCCAATCCCAAAACGGTTCCACATGCCGCAGGTGGATCCCTACGACGGGACCACCGACCCTCTGGAGAGCTACAAAGCTCTCATGAGGGTCCAGGGGGCCACCGACGCTCTTCTGTGCATCGCCTTCCCGGCCACCCTCCGGAAGGCCACTCGAGTCTGGTTCACCCGCCTCGAGCTTGGATCCATTTGCTCCTTCCACCAGTTGGAAGGAAAGTTTGTGGCGCACTTTGACGCCTATCGAAAGGTGCCAAGAGAGGTGACAGCCTCTTTTCTATCCGCCAGCAGGACCAGGAGCTGCTCCGGGACTACATCACCCGGTTCAAGACCGCAGCCCTGAAATCTACAGTCTGGACGAGCCCGTCGCCATGTTGGCTTTGAAGCGCGGGCTCAAGACGTCCCGCCTGACCTACTCCCTGGACAAGAAGCCGCCCAGGACGTACTCCGAGCTCCTCCTCCGAGCCCATAAGTACATCGCAGCGGAGGAGGCGACCGCACCCGTCGAGATGGACGGGAAGACTCTGAAGAAGCCACCCCCGAGAGATACCCCGGAGCTCGGAAGCCCGGACCATCTGCCGACCCTCGCCCGAATCCAAGGCCGAGGGCGAGGCCACTCCCGAGCAGAGGTTCACCCCTCTCCTCGCACATCGGACGAAGATCCTCATGGAAATCGAGGGTGAGCGCTACCTCCGCCGACCTCCTCCTCAGAACCCGAGGGCCATCCGGGACAAATCGAAGTACTGCCAGTTCCCCCGCGAGCACGGTCACGACACGGAGGAGTGTCACAACCTGGAGCAGGAGATCGAGGAGCTGATCAAGAGGGGCTACCTCAGGAAGTTCGTCAGGAACGAGGCCCCCCCGGAGGGGCAGCGCTCGCGACCTTATCGCTCGTTCCTGCAATCGACAACCGTCCAACGGAGAAGCCCGTGGGCATGATTTCACGCGGGGTCGGACGAGCGGCGAAGAGAGCCCGGAAGTCGGGAACCCGAGAATGTGATCCCTCCCGAGGAGAGGAAGGGTAATGATAATGTAAATAATGATGCCGTGGTGGTCGAAATGACCATCGTGAAGCCTGTACATCGAATCATGGTGGATAGTGGAAGTTCGGCTGACATGCTTTTTTACGAGGCTTTCTCTCGGATGAACTTGTCCCACGATCAGCTGAAACCGGTACATACCCCCCTGGTAGGATTTACAGGGGACTCCGTGGGGGTCGAAGGGGAGATCACTCTCCCAGTCACCGCCGGATCCCACCCCGGCAGATGACCGTCCTGATAACGTTTACCGTTGTCAGACTCCCCTCGCCTTACAACGCCATTCTCGGGCATCCCGGGCTCAACCAACTGGATGCCACGATCTCCACGAGAAGGTTGTTGGTGCAGTTCCCCACGCCATCCGGGCTCGGGGAGATGAAGGGACCGACCCGGCCAGTACCGCTTTGCCTCCAGACGGTCCCGGGCGCCCGGGGCGCGGAGCTCGCCCCGATGTCGACGACCTCGACCTAAGAGAGAAGGAGCCCAAGGGAGGGCCCGTAAAGCGCCTGCTGACTTTTCCCCTCGGTTCGGACCCGCTGAAGACGGTGCAAGTCGGGGCCCAGCTCCCTGAAGAAGAACGGACCCGCCTGCTGGAGTTCCTCCGTGAACGCTGACGTGTTCGCCTGGTCAACGGCCGACATGCCGGGCATCCCGCCCGAGGTCATCACGCACAGGTTTAAACGTGGACCCAAGCTACCGCCCGGTCCGCCAGAAGAAGAGGAGCTTCGCCATGGAAAGACAGAAGGCAATCAACAAGGAAGTGGAGAAGCTCCTCGCCGTCGGTTTTGTGCGGGAAGTCCAGTATCCCAGCTGGCTAGCAAACGTGGTCATGGTAAGAAAGAGTAGTGGTAAGTGGAGGATCTGTGTGGACTACATCGACCTCAACCGGGCCTGCCCAAAGGACAGCTTCCCTCTTCCAAAGATCGACCAGCTGGTCGACACCACCTCGGGACATCGCCTCCTGTCATTCATGGACGCCTTCTCCGGATACAACCAGATCCGGATGTGCCGGAGGACGAAGAGCGTACCGCCTTCATAACCGACCGCGGGACTTTTTGCTACAGGATGATGCCATTCGGGCCTCAAGAACGCAGGGGCAACGTACCAGCGCCTGGTCAATAGAATTTTCAAGGACCAGATCGGCCGCAATATGCAGGGTACGTGGATGACATGCTGGTAATGAGCAAACCCGATTCGGACCACGTGGCTGACTTGGCAGAGACATTCGGCAACCTCCGACGTCATCAGATGAAGCTGAACCGGTGAAGTGCGCCTTCGGGTCTACGCCGGAAAATTCCTAGGATTCATGGTGACCCAGAGAGGAATTGAAGCCAACCCGGAGAAGGTCCAGGCCATCCTGGACATGGAGCCGCCCGCCTCCAAGAAACAAGTGCAGCAACTCACCGGCCGAGTTGCGGCCCTCAGCCGCTTTATCTCCAGGTCGGCAGACCGCTGCCGTCCCTTCTTCAAGGTCCTGAGAAAGATGAACAACTTCGCTTGGACCGAGGAATGCCAGAAGGCCTTCGAGGAGCTGAAGAGGACACTCGCGTCACCACCGTTGCTGTCCAGGCCCGAGGAGGGGGAGGAGCTCATCCTCTACCTGGCGGTCACCCCGGAAGCCATCAGCTCGGTCCTGGTTCGGACCGATGGCCAAGGAGTCCAGCGGCCGGTGTACTATACCAGCAAGCTTCTCCGTGACGTGGAGCTCAGGTATTCTCGGCCCGAGAAACTCGTTTTTGCGCTAATAGTGTCTGCCCAGCATCTCAGGCCCTATTTTCAAGCGCACCCCATCGCTGTCCTGACGGATCAACTGCTGAAAGCGGTGCTCAGCTGACCCGATACTTCGGGACGATTGGCAAAGTGGGCACTGAAGCTCAGCGAGTTCGATATTACGTACAGGCCAAGGTCGGCCATGAAGGCACAGGTGCTGGCCGACTTCTTGGTCGAATGTGCAGGCTTGAGCAAGGAGCCCGAGGAAGGCCCCTCAGGCCAGCCGATGGAGATAGGCCCCGGTGAGCCCGGAGAGGATGCCTGGATCCTCCATGTGGACGGAGCCTCGAACTCCGGCGGGAGCGGAGCCGGACTCATCCTTGCCAACAGCGACGGGGTCGTCTCCGAATGCGCGCTCCGTTTCCAATTCCCTGCGGCAAAAACCAAGCGGAGTACGAAGCACTTCTTGCCGGGCTGAGGGTCTCCCGCGAGCTGGGAGTGACTAACTCAGAGCTTTCACCGATTCCCAGCTCGTGGCGGGACAGGTCCCGGGGTATGCCGCACATGACCCCCAAATGGCGAAATACTTGGAGCTCGTCAAGACGGGCGCGTCCAGATTCTGGCGCTTCAACATCTTCCATATCCCCCGCAGGGAGAACCCCGCGCGGATACTCTCTCTCGGCTGGCGACCCTGCCGGACTCGATGCTGGGCCGCGCTCATGTGGAGTGCCTTGAGATCCCAAGCCTCGAGGCACCGGTGGAGGTCCATCAGGTCAGCCATGAACCCAGCTGGATGGACAAGTACGTTGAATATATCACCAGTGGCACCCTGCCGGAAGACAGCGAGGCGGCTCGCCTATCAGAAAGAAAGCCGTGCGATTCATCCTGATGGATGGGCAATTGTATCGAAGATCCTACTCCTACCCCCTCCTCAAGTGTGTAGGACCTACGGAAGCCAAGCTCGTGCTCTAGGAGGTTCACGAAGGCGTCTGCGGGAACCACGTGGGGGGCGGGCATTGGCGTACAAGGCCCTCCGTCAGGGCTACTTCTGGGAGACGATGAAGGAAGACGCCGCTAGCTTCGTGAAGAATGCGACCGGTGCCAGCGTCACGCCACGGTGCAACGGCAGCCCTCCAACCCAATCTCCCAGCTCTCAGCTCCCTGGCCGTGCGCCCAGTGGGGGATGGACCTTCTGGCCCATCCGCCGGCGTCTGGACAACGGAGGTTCTTGATAATGGCCATCGACTACTTCACAAAGTGGGTCGAGGCCGAACCCTTGACGAGGATCACCGAAGCAAACATCGCCAAGTTCTTTTGGAAGTCGATCGTTTGCCGCTTCGACCTCCCCCACACCGTGGTTACCGACAACAGGCGCCAGTTCAACTGCCAGGAGTTCGAAGAGTTCTGCAGAGACCTCGGCATCAGGCATCGCTTCACCTCGGTGGCGCATCCCCAGACCAATCGAGAAGCCGAAGTCACGAACAGGACTATTCTTCAGGGCCTCCGCACGCGGCTGGACCAGGCCAAGGGCAGGTGGGCCGACGAGCTCCCCAGCATCCTCTGGGCATACCACACCACCCCGGGACAGCTACCGACGAGACCCCGTTCAACCTCGTCTTCGGAGCCGAGGTAGTCATCCCGATCGAGCTCAGCCTACCCACGCTGCGCGTGGAGCAATATGACGAGGCAGAAAACCCAGCCAGGATGATGCTCAACCTTGACCTTCTTGAGGAAACGAGGGACAAGGCTCGAGTTCAAATAGCGGCGTATAGGTAGCGTGTGGCCAGGTATTACAACTCCCGAGTGCGGCCGAAGTTTTTTCGTCCCGGAGATTTGGTCCTCCGGCACGCTGAGGCTTCTCAGCCACGGGAATGCGGCAAGCTCTCGCCCAACTGGGAGGGCCCATACCGGATAGCAGAAGCCCTCCCTCACGGGGCCTACTACCTGGAGGAGTTGGGAGGTGCTAGGTTCTCCCGAACGTGGAACGCATCGAACCTAAGAACGTACTATCAGTAATGTAAGGTTCCCCACTCCCGTAATAAAGTTCCCTCGCTTCAAACGCTCTCTTCTCACTTTGTAGGAGAGCTGGCGCATGGCCCTGAGCTCGGCGTGACCGATCATGGCCGACGGCCGAAGGAAGCGGAAGATCCTGGGCTTCAGCCTGGAAGGTGGGATAGACCCCCAGTTCGCCCATGCAAGCCCGGAGAACAGCTCGGCAAGCCGCGCAAGGCTTGAGAAAGCCTACGGCCCCGGGGTTCAGTCCGGGATCCTGGGCTTCGGCCTGGAAGGTGGGATAGGACCCAGTTCTCCCACGCAAGCCCGGAGAACAGCTCGGCAAGCCGCGCAAGCTTGAGAAAGCCTGCGGCCCCGGGGTTCAGTCCGGAGATCCTGGGCTTCGGCCTGGAAGGTGGGATAGGACCCTTCGCCCACGCAAGCCCGGAGAACAGCTCGGCAAGCCGCGCAAGGCTTGAGAAAGCCTGCGGCCCCGGGGTTCAGTCTGGAGATCCTGGGCTTCGGCCTGGAAGGGGATAGGACCCCAGTTCGCCCACGCAAGCCCGGAGAATAGCTCGGCAAGCCGCGCAAGGCTGAGAAAGCGCGGCCCCGGGGTTCAGTCCGGAGATCCTGGGCTTCGGCCTGGAAGGTGGGATAGGACCCAGTTTCGCCCACGCAAGCCCGGAGAACAGCTCGGCAAGCCGCGCAAGGCTTGAGAAAGCCTGCGGCCCCGGGGTTCAGTCCGGAGATCCTGGGCTTCGGCTGGAAGGTGGGATAGAACCCAGTTCACCCACGCAAGCCCGGAGAACAGCCCGGCAAGCCGCGCAAGGCTTGAGAAAGCCTGCGGCCCTGGGGTTCAGTCCGGAGGTCCCGGGCTTCGGCCTGGAAGGCGGGGCAGAAACCATTTCGCCCACGCGAGTATGAAGGCGATCCCGAAGCGGACCCGCTCAAGGCCTACTCTGACGCCACGCGGTCCGGAATGTCCCAACCTTCGACTTGAGCGACGGACGGGACCAGGTCTACGATCGTTTCGGCACCCCAATCAACATCTCAAAAAAAAAAAAAAAAAAAAAAGGAGATGGGAGAGTGGGGAAGAAAGTGAACTCGAGACTTAGTCAAATGATATTTTTATTAATCCGAGGAAAAGTACAAAGCTGGGATCCCGACAGGCCGGGAGTCTCCAAAAAAAAAAGAAGAAGAAGAAAGGGTACAATACGACGACGGAGAAGGGTGAGAAGACAGTGGCTCAGTTTGGCGCAAGGTTGGAGCCCTCCGCTGGGGTCGCGCGCTCCGCATCCTCGCCTTCAGCGGCGGTCGCTCAGGCGGCTGCTCCGGAGCCACGGCTTCGCCGGTCGACGGGCCGCAGGCGTGGCGTCGGCCGCACTGGAGGCTCTACTCTCAGCTCCTTGCCCCCTACCTCCGAGCACCACCCCACTGAGGTCGAGCTCGGGGTAGAAGGCCCCTACCTTCTCCCGGACATCCGGAACCCCTTCAGGAAGGAGTCCACAACGGCCTCCCGGACCTCCGATGTGTACTCGTCGGAAGTCCGAACTTCGGGACGGCCTCCTGCGCCTCCCGCTTCGCGGCCTCCAGAGTCCGTTGACATACGCACTCCGCTCCTTCGCCGCGCTTGCATCTCGCCGGGCCTCCTCCAGCTGGCGCTCCGCTCCAGCCACTGGGAATGGGCCTGAAGACGAGCCCTCTCCGCTGCGTCCTCCTCCGCGCGATGCTGGTGGAGATCCTCTCCTCCGACAGAGAAGACTCCAGCTCCTTGTTCCGCCCCTCGGCATGCACCAGGTCGGTCTGGAGGGCTTGATTGCTTGCTCGCAGCTCGACCCCCTTTTCCATGAGGTCCTTGACGTCGGCTGCGAGCTTGCCGAGCTTCTTCTCCTTCTCGGCATCCCTCTTCGCGTTCCCTACGAGGAAGTTTCCAGTAGGAGACGTCATTTCCAATCTGCACAGGTAAAGTAATCGGGTTAGAAGAAAGACCACCCGAGGTCACAAAAGATGGAAGAAAATGAGTTCGGGCTTACCGTAAAGAGCTGCGGGAGGATCCCGAGCAAGGCGTCAGCATAGTCCCGCCCGCCCCGGGCTCGGCGGTCCCGGGCTGTGGAGGCGTACTCCATCACCTTCTCCCGAGCCCTTTGTCACGGATGACTGAACACCGGTGGGTGATCACCGGGGCGGAGCCATCAGTTCGGCTCCAGCGGTGGCTGTTCCTCCAGCAGGAGCCGCACCCGATGGGCCAGCGGAGGATACGGGCTGTGCCGTCGGAGCCACGGCGATGATGGGGCTGGCGCTGGATGGAGCTGCGGGCGGCGGAGCCCCCTCGACGACAGCACCACCGGATCTGGTAGCCGAGGAATCGACGGCCCCGCCCCGAGGCAGCCTGGGCGGGGGAGCAGCGGCCGCTGGACTAGGTGCAGACGCCGGCGCCACCTCCTGGCTCGCCTCGGTGCGAGCCCTCTTGGCCGCAGGCTCATCCACCTTCGGGACGTCTCTCTGGGCCGCGCCCTCCAGGAGGCTCTCCAGTGAGAACTTCATACCTGCAATGCAAAAGAACGGAAGGTCAGCCAACTCGGTTATGAAGAAAAAATAATACAGAGTCAAGGAGGACCGAATCTCACCCGACTCATGGATGGGACTGATCCTGGCCTCAAAAAGATTCTGCTCTGAGAGTAGAACCTCGAGCGCCGGGACCACGTCACTCAAAAGTTGGGAGTAGGCCTCCTGGTCCGCCGACTCAACCTGAGAGTTCCGGTTCGAAGACCGGTCCGGTTCACTCCAGGCCCAGTCCTACTCTTCGACCAAGGCAAAGAAAAACCGGCTCTTCCAACCCTTGATAGAAGAAGGGAGGTCGAACCGGAGACACCTTGTCCGGGACGAAATATACCACCAGCCGTCATCGGTGAATACCTCTTCAGGGTGAACATGGCCCTGAAGAGGGAGAAACGGGCAACGAACCCGTGAAAGTGGCAAAATACTATGAAGGAAAAGATGACCCGGATGGCATTGGGAGCCAACTGGGCCGGGACAAGTCGGAAATGGCTAAGAAAAGAGAGGAAGAAGGGGTGCAGAGGAAATCGAAGACCCCCAAGGAGGAGTCTTCGTAAAAGTCTATGCGGCCGGGGCCACTCATGGTGACGCGCTCCCGGGCCGCGGAACGAATAGACGAATTGATCCCGGGATGCCGTAGGCCTCCCGGAGCAAAGAAAGATCGCCCTCGGTCATGGTGGAAGCATGACCGGAGGACCGGCGGGAAGAAGAGGCGGAGCAGGAAGAGAAGAAGAGGCAAAGCGGGAGCAACCGGAGGAGACCAGACCCCCCTGGGGATGCCGATGGTGACACCCCCGGGTTGCAGACGCCTGCGAACCTCCTCCGGAATCGTTTCCCCTCCTCTGAGGAGGAAGAAGATGGAGTCCTCGGCCGGGATGGACCGGCCTCGTCGCCGGATTGGAAGACATACATGCGACGACGCGCCATGGCAAAGGAGAGAACAAGGATTCAGAGAGAAAAAGAGAGAGGGGAACCAGAGAAGGATGGAGGCACTCACCGAAATACGCCAAGCGAACGCGGGCAACGGAAGTTAGCCTGCAGCAAACCGCCCACGGAGCAAGGGAAAGGCCTCATTCTGGAAAGTCCCCTCCTTTTCAAACTCAGTCGACAGCGGCCGTACCCGTCATTCCGCCCCGAGCCACTGAGTGATTGCCACGTGGACGCACGCCCGACACCGACGCCCGTTAGCAGGGTAACGTCCTCTGCCTCGAAGCGACGCATTTATTGGGGCAAGTGGGCGACGCGTGGTGGCTTACCTATAGGGTTTCGGATGCATCGAGCCGCGGCGACGAGGATCGTGGCAATTATGATGCAAGATCTTCGCCTCCCCAATCCGACGTTCCGTTCTACGACGCCCCAACGAACGGCGGGCTGGGGGGCAACTGTTACGGCCGTGACGATGACTGGCCGGGCTCAGATACCGCCAATATGATCGAGCCACGTGGAGATTTCTCGGCCGAGTCAGCGCCACATCACCGAGGCCGAGCTCGGCAAGGCTACTCCGCCAGACGACTTCCCAAGACAAACTTCTCTCGCCGAAGTCGAGCTCGGTTCGGGGCTCCTCTACCACCTCGCCTGGCCCCACCCGGAGGGTCCGCCTAGGCGAGGTCGGCCGGTCCTTCGCTCCTTCGCCAGGTGGCCCCCGAGACGGGCCCACCTCGGTCGAAGCCAGGCGACCTCCTGCCACCTCGCCAGGTGTCCACCCGGAGGGTCCACCTAGGCCGAGTCGGCCGATCCTTCGCTCCTTCGCCAGGTGGCCCCCGAGACGGGCCCACCTCGGCCGAAGCCAGGCGACCTCCCGCCACCTCGCCAGGTGTCCACCCGAGAGGTCCACCTAGGCCGAGGTCGGCCGTCCTTCGCTCCTTCGCCAGGTGGCCCCGGAGACGGGCCCACCTCGACCGAAGCCAGGCGACCTCCTGCCACCTCGCTAGGTGTCCACCCGGAGGGGTCCACCTAGGCCGAGGTCGGCCGGTCCTTCGCTCCTTCGCCAGGTGGCCCCCGGAGACGGGCCCACCTCGGTCGAAGCCAGGCGACCTCCTGCCACCTCGCCAGGTGTCCACCGGGAGGGGTCCACCTAGGCCGAGGTCAGCCGGTCCTTCGCTCCTTCGTAGGTGGCCCCCGGAGACGGGTCCACCTCGGCTGAGGTCAGGCCGCCCGTACGAGAAGATCCTAAGAAATAGGCGCGGGCTCCGAGGTCGTCCCTCGGGCCGTGCGCATCACAGGCGGCGCCCGTACGGATGGCGGTGGCACGCGAAACACCATTTGCATCGGCCGACAGGTCCCGCAATCGAGAGGCGCGGTTCTGACAAAACAGGGCCCAAAGACGGATGGCGCCCACACTTGGGAAAGAGAGCGCTCTCACTAGGCCCGAGGTCTGGCCGGCCGCCTTACCGGCGCCACCCCCCTCTGTCTTTGCCTTTTCCAACGGGCTCGGCGGACGAGGTCGGAAAGCCGCCTGGCCCTCCTCACCAAGGAAAGAGAAAGGGATGGGGAGGGGAGCCTCCCAGGGGAGAAGACAGGCGAACACGAGAGGAGATAAAAGGAAGGAAGCTGGGACGACAAGGTAAGCCGATCAGGTGGGACAAGTAAGAAGCAGTAGCCAACGGCCTCGCTCCGAGAGTGAGATCCAAGGTCCTGAGAGGGGATCGCTTGGCGTGAGCTCCAGGAGGCCCGGCCGAATTTCTGGTCCCCAGAGCACTTTCTTACTAGCAAATTCTCTAAGTCTGGAACCCCTTCGGGGGCCCGTCTTGGAGAGTCTGTTCCTTCTCATCGTCCACTGACTTGACCGTCGGAGCTCCCTCGCGGGATCCCCGGCCAGGGTCTCCTAACCCCTTCTTGCAGGTTCGCCGCAGTCAGGAGGTTCCTTCGCTAGGCGATCAGAGGATCCACGATCTGAGGCCGGGCGCGCGGCGAGAACGGCAACAGATATCTAAATAAAGATAAATTAAGTCAATGCCATATTAGTATTTAATTATTTTTTAAAAAATTATGAGCATTGTGTAAAATTAAAATGATTACAAGTAGAATCATGTTTTCAAATATTATTTCAATAAAATATTTATCATATTATCTATTTTTTTAGAATATCCATATAAATATAAATATTAATTAGATTTTATTTTATATCTAAACTTGTATGGATTTGGATGAGTATTATCTAGTCCATTTTTATCTCTATAAGTTTTTTATATTAATATTATTTGCAATGTGATGCTAGATTTATGTGTGCATATATAAACAACGGACATAGCCTCCTTATATAGTTTTGTATGTTAATATTATTTGCAATGTGATGCTTGGTTACGTGTGCATATGTAAACAAGGACATAGTTTGAGTCACTTGTCATTGTCACTGTAATATTTACAGCGTGCAATAGTTATTCAACAGTTCCATGTCAAATAGTGTATATAGTGATTTTTATGAGCAAGGTAATGGTTCATATAATCCTATGAAATATGCTATGCAGCAATTGTATGCATAGTAGATGATTGATATTATGATCAATTACACTTTCATGCAATGCAAGTGACGTGGTGCATGCGACAAATCATATCAATCCCTATAAGGATTCGATTGTTTAAAGCTATATACTTGTAAATGTTATAGAAGTGCATTTATTGATATGTTTTTATGGGTACCATACATTATTTGGTGTAAAACCTATATAGCAAATGTAGAAGTGTACAAGTACTGTCAAGTGTAGAAGACTTTCCAGTTACATGTTAAATTATATGTTTTATTTGCATAAAAAGAAGCATTTTAAGTATCTAATTTTTGTCGTGTCAAGCCAAAATGTTTAAAGTTATTTTTTGACTTAAGATCTAAATATTATTTACCAATTACTGTTGGATGAAATACTAATAAATATCTAAAAAATAGGCACAAAAGGAATGTTGAAATAGTTGTGATGAAGACTACCACAATAATTATACTATTTTGTCATGATTATGAATTGTGTAGCCAGAGCAAATGTAGGTTCAAGCATTATAAAAATAAATGTGCATTGCTATTTAGGCCCATGTATTTGGTTTTAATGGAGAGATTGTTAGGGTGGTGCACTTATAGTTAGATTTTATTAGATATATTGAGAAGACCTTGACAATATGGCCATGATCTTCTCATAGGTAAAAGTGAAAAACTAAAGCTTATTTCATCTAGGTTTCTAGAAAAACTTTGGAAAACTTGTTGTTGCAAATACAGTAAAGAAAAGGGCAAATTTCACTTATAGTGTGAGTTTTATGCATATATAAAGCTAATTTCTTTTGCTCCCCTATGGAAACTGAATCTGAAGGCTTTATGGGTAGATAAGGCTATTAAATCCTGGATGGAGTTAGTGTGAAAGAATTCAACTGTTTCAATTGCAATAAAAGTAGTCAATTTGGTATAGTACTTGATTACCGAGAGCAAATAGGTTTGAGTAAATTAATACAACCAATTAAATGTTGCATTTGTTAAATTAACTAAGTTTCCAAGTTATGTGGCCTCAAAGTTTGAAAACAATCAAAGTATAACCTTTTATGTTATGACAGGCCACTCCAGCCAGACAGTTTGTACGTGCTTTTAAATGTAGATCACTTTATAATAATATCATAATAATTAATCACTTCGGGTTTTGACAATGTATGAGTATCGTTAGAACATCCTTAAATTGCATACCTTGAATGAATGTATTTGATCTAATCATAACTACAAAACGTGCCGTTTTCCTGTTCTTTTGCAAAAACCTTGGCCATCTGTAAATAGGTGACTGATATTTGAGCATCTTTTAGTTCAGCTTAACCTACATTCCCATGTGTTCCATTCTTAAATTGGATGCCTTGTGTTAAATTAAATTAACTTTTTTTTACTTTTTTAAATTTTCTTCCTCTTTACCTCCGTTATTATTATTAATATATATATATATATATTATATAATAAATAGCATTTCATACATACAAATTCCTTCCTAATTATGCCATGCAAATATCATACACATTCCTATCAATGCCATGCTCTTTAACATGTATATAGAATGTTACTTATACCCTTCTAATCATTAATAGGGCCAAATTTGGTAAAATTCATCTGAGTAAATTATTAATTCATGAATTTTTCATAGCCATTTTGATCTCGAAACTTTAGTTTTACGCATGGACTGGGACAGCGGTGTTAATTATGGGTTATGACAGGATTTTTCGCGGCTGTTAATGACCAAAGCCCTAGTGGCTTAGTATTATTATATTTTTTTTTTTGGTGAAGAAAGGAAATAACGGTCAAATTATCATTTAAAATATTCTGGCTTACAGAAGTCACTCACCTGTGAGAGATTCACCTGACGTCATCCAAATTGATGGCAGCTCTCAGCAGTCAAATGGGACATAGTTTTTGAGCCTCCTGACTTAATATTTGATATAAAATATATATATATTGTATGCATATATTAGGATATACGTAAAATATATTCGAATATAAATATATCACATATGACGACTTGTCGTACTTGAAGGAGAAGAGAACACGCAATTAAGTTGGACCATAAAAAACCCAGCAGGATATTAATAACCCTACTCCATGGGTCCACAGGACCCATTAAAAGGCTTCCTAAATCTTACACAAACATAAATGCCATCTCCTCATATCCCATTCCAGTCATCATACATTAATGAGGAGTTGGGACCTCTTAATCATGGCCATTATGGTGGATTGACCCGGGATTTCATGGGTGAGTCCACTACGTGGGCTTTCCATGTAGAGCCACCACCATGGGAATTAATAAATTTATGTTTAATTTACGGGGTGGACACATTTATATATACAAGGATTTTTCTTGTGGAGGACATGCACTCAGAAGTGGTGGCTCACCAGTCTAAATGGATTGACGTGAGCAATATGGCAAGCTTGGAATTAAATGCTCAGGGACTCATTCACTTATTGGTACAAGCAATTAAAAGGGCTTTAATTTGGTGGGGCCGCAAACGGATTGAAGTTCTTTTATTGGCCGATGGTTTTTGACTTGAAGTGCTGTGCTGGTGAATACTTTATTGATAATAACTCTGTTTCATTTGTAATAAGGAGCCGGGCATTGCCAGCCGAGAGATTTAATGGGAAGAAGTTGAAGGGGAGAGAATGAAAGAAAGGTAGATTATTAATGAGAAGTATGCTTGCACTTGAAGTTCCATCTTCAATTATCCTTTTGAGTTTGAGAAAGGCCAAAAGTAGACAACGCCATCTACCTTCCCGAACAAGACCATGGAACACACCAAGAGGAGCCTTCCTTGTACATGAAATTATTCGTTTGAAAATTATTCAGCTAGGTAAATCTTTAGATATTCATAATGCCTCTATCTTTTTGCCATGCAAACCGTGCCTTTTAAGGAAAGAGGTAAATCTTCTCATGTCAAGGAATGTTGTGTTATGGATTCTCTGTCATTATTAATCTTTAAACAAAATGACAAATAAAATAGCAAAAGATGAAATTTAAATTAAAGTTCTTTAAAAACATATATATATGTTGCTATGGTATTAACTACATTGATATCATTTTTATTTGGAGATCATTTGTATGAAATATAGATTCCTGATTTTGTAATCATGATTATCGATGTTGATACCGTAGAAGAAGGAAGGAAAGAAAAATAAAATAGAAGGCATAAATAATTGGACATGCAATGTTTCACTCTAAAAATATAAACTTACAAGGTTGAGAACTTCCACTCTCAATTTCATACAAGCCTTTTAATAAAAAAATTCTAAAATCTCTCTCACAAGCTTCCAACTCAGCCACTTTCTAGAGATCCTTCATCACTCTTTTGATTCCCACATCCAGTATGGTCCTTTGCTCATATTTCTAAGATCCTAGTATGAAGAGTATCTCACTAGAAGTCTAACAGTCGAAATCGTATCTAAATCAAAATCATGTAATCTTTTCAATTTGTGCTTGATTGCAAGATCACTCGTGGCCATCCAATCAGCCTTGGTTGCACCACAAATCATGCTAATCAAGTCTCCATCGAAGTTGGATTGATTTTTGGCCATCAGATTTGCCTCGATGCATGCTTATGCATTGGATCACTAGAAATGTGTGTTGAATACCTCAAATCATAATCAACATTGATGCTATTGGATCGCATCCACGCAATTCTGGAGCATTCGATCACATGCATAGACTGCACTCTTCACTCCATGCATCGGCAACTCATCGTGGACCGTGAAGGAAAAATGGTTGAAACCAAAAAATGGGACCACTTGGGTCGCCACACACGTGCATCTTGGGCTGCACACTCACACGCGCTACGAGCCAAGTGCTTGCATGGGCTGTGCTAGCCCGTGGGCCGTACCTAGCCTACGGGCCACATGCCTACGAGCCAGCCTGCTACGTTTGATCTACCTGAAATCATTTTTTTGGTTTTCTTTTGTGCTGGGCTTCACCTGTTTGGACTTCTTTTAAGGGCCAAATTCGAGATATTTTTCAATAACCTTTACCTCGACTCGATGTTCGACCTCCATCAGATTTTGAGAGCTTCTTGAAAGATTTCACCACATGTCCTCGGACAAATGCCTATTATTCATAGATGGGTGAACATGGAAGTGGAGCCAAACCACTTGATCCCATCTTTGTCACATGTTGTGTTAACCTTGATCTGAAACCTACTCGAGGAAGCCTCCTATGGCAATAGGAACTCACCTTATGACGTTGCCTGTTGTCCTCTCAAGACTCTTACCTCGTGCCTGATCTACCTACTCTCGGAGCTCCACTTTGTATTGGGCTCCTATCTGCACCCGAGACTCCACATTGTACTGGACTCCCTATTAAGAGGTAGTGCCCTCGCTTCTTTTTTCATAAAATGACCCTACTATTATGCAAGACCTTCAAGACTCCATCACTAGCTCTCCACTTATAATAACCGATAATCAAACATAAGGAAAAGACTCACGTTCAAAATGGGAGTCTTCTTTCTCGAGTGGACTCCCATTTGAAACTACAAGTACATGGACTACAAAGATCTTGGCTCTGATGCTATATAGAACGACATATTATCCAAAGTAGAACGGCTTGCCGGTCCAAGTTAAAAAACAAACACCAAATAAGAACACGGGAAAGAAACATTAGGAGAAGAAAAATTTATCAAAGATATAATTTTTATTAGAGAATTGAACCATGCAAGGATTCCCTCACACCTCACCAAGGAGACACCTCTAGCCTCTCTCTCAAAAATTTTTTTCCACACTTCTATACTTTACTCATACAAAGGAGACACCATAGATCCCTTTAAATAGAGTTCATAAAGGTGGGAATTAGACTTCTATGTAAATTAAAAAAATAAAATCCACTAAGATAGAAATCCTAGACCAAAGAGTGGTTAAGTTGTTTCTGACTTCGATCAGATTTTTTTGGATCACAATTTTTAGATAGGTGATTTGGTTGTTGGTGGTTCTCATGTTCGTAGCTTAGCATAATTAAAGAGTTTATAGTAATTCATTATGCAACGGTGAAACCATATGGACTTTTGTTTGGTAATTCAAGAGGTGAATCATTATAATAGGTGCTACTACCTATAATCAGGATCTTATATAAAATGCCTGGCCTCACCATATCATATGGCTATTTTTACTGCTACCATTTTTCTTTGTAAGTTGAACAATACATGTTATCCATATTGAAAGGATTTTATTAGGGTTTATAGGATTTATGGAACATCTTGGATGAGTCGACAATAATGTCATTAGTTATGTTTGATGATGAGATTGTAAGGATAAGATAGAATTTAAATCTAGAAAGATAATGTGGATTATTCAAAATTTATTGATGAAGAAAATTATCTCAATATTTAGGATATGAATGAGTCAAAGAAAGCATGCAATATTCTTGTAGCCGTCTACTCAAATCATGGCAATATGAAAAAGGTCACAAACATAAATTATCTAAAGAGTGGATTCTCATTCCAGATTTCTCTAAAGATCTAAAAAAGAATAAAATTAGTTCAAAGATGAAGATTTAAGACAGAAGGAGCATTATAAATTCGAGGTTGGATCAACTTCTGAAGGCTCGGAGCATGGAGATTGGCTTGAGGACTAATCAAGTTCAGAACAGAATCTAGAGCAAGAGGAGTTTAATTAAATGAATATTGTATCTAGCTCAAAATAGACTTTGATTGGAGAATTTGTTGATTCCAAAATTATTCAAGAAGATTCAAAGAATACTTTAGTTGATCTAGCCATGGAGATTCTTGTTGAGGAATCAAATCATATAGAGGATGTTTTGAAGGCTCAAGGCGCCACTTAGTATATATTGAAGATATGTTGGGTGAGCTACAAGAATATGTTGAATCTGTTGACCAGGCTAATGACTTGCACTCCATTGGTGGCTTAGTTCCTCTGCTTGGCTATCTTAAAATTCTAATGCTGGTATTCGAGCAAAGGCTATTGAAGTTGTAAACTACCATTGTGCAAAACAATCTTAGGAGCCAACAACTTGTGATGGAAGCTAGTGGATTAGAACCTGTATTGGCAAATTTACTTTGGATCTTGATGTAACTATCTGCACAAAAGCTCTTGGTGCAATATCCTCTTTAATACGGAACAATAAGCTAGGAATTGCTACATTTCATCTTGCAAATGGTTATGTGGACTTAAGATGCATTGAGTTCAGAAACTGTTAGATTTTGAAGGAAGGCTCTTAACTTGATTTAGTACCTATTATGAGAAAACAACTCAAATTGCAGTATGGTAATGGAATTCGAGTTTCCAAAGCTGATGGTGCATCTAGCCTTGATTGATGATTCATATGTGCAAGAAGTCACCATTGCATGTGAACTCTAGAAGATGAAGAGCTGACTAATTTTGATGCATCTTCGATGATTAAGCAACAAGAAGATATACTTTGTGGAGATAATTTTTGTTATGCTTTAGCTGTCAACAAGATTTTTGGTACATCAGTTGATTTGGAAGCTACTCCAAAGTTCAAGCTATTATAAAACTTTATATATAAAGACATGATTCCATATATAGAAGCCAACTTTTTGTAGATATTTGAGGCTCGGCATGTGGATATGACCAAATTTTGCTTTTGATTTTGCTTATGTACAGGCAATAGTAGATGCTTATAGTTATTATTACTGGTAATTTGATGTTTGTTGGGATAAGATGGATGTTCAAAGAAATCTTGACATCGTGATGGTAGAGTTATTGTTTAGAAAAAAGATTCCAAGACATCATCAGTTTTGATATATGCATCAAAGAAGATAAGTTAAGAAAAAATTATTGGAGCCAATAAATGATTATGCTATTCAATTGTTGGTTTAACAAGTTACTATATATTGTGTCACTGCGATGATGATGGTGATGGTTATTATGGCATTTCATGGCATTGACAAATTCAATATTGTCATGGATTTTGTAATGCGAGGGAGTGTTGAAATTCATTCAAAGTCCACTTCAATTAGGACTATAATTTTAGTTGGTCATTAGTTTTAATAATTTTAGGACTTAATTATATCCTATGTATCCTATTCGAAGTAGGTCTCTAATTCTAGACCTACCTTATTTGGTCCAGGATCTGTCTTAGTCGGTTTTGTTTTCTAATTAAGATAGAAGTCTAATTCGCATCTATATGAACTTTATATAAGGGATCTATGGTGTCTACTTTGTATGGATACAGATTGTAAAGAAGATTTTGTGGGAGAGGTTAGAGGGAAAGAGGTTAGAGATATCTCCTTGGTGAGGCATGAGATAATTCTTTGTATAGTTTAATTTCTCTAATAAAGGTTGTATCTCTCCTACATTTTTTTCTTCTTCCAACATTTCTTTTTCATGTTCTTCTTTGATGTTTGTTTGGATCTTGGGCCAGGACATCGTTCTACTTCGGGTAGCATGTTGTTCCACCAGACATGCTGAATATTTCTTTAATTTCTTCTTCGTGGTTTCTCAAAAAATATTCTTCTTAGTCTCTTCAAAAAAAATATATATTTTTGCTCCCAAGTCTTCACCATATTTCTTGTGTACCGTGGCAAACCAGGTTTGGGGTGGTTGGCTATGGCTGGTGCTACGTAAGTGGGGCATTGTGTTGTCTTGGTGTTGTCCATGCGGGCATCATGTATAGTTTTGCTTTGGCATTGGATAGCATCATCATGCCTTTTACTAAGTAAACAAAATTATACCTTATTAACCAAAAAAAATATTTATATATCATTTATCTTGTGTATATTAAAATAATAAAACCATTTTATTGATGAAATAATTGTAAACCATGATAAATGTTGATATCAAAGAATATAAACTAGATTTAAGTGAGTATTCATACAAATATGTACTTCCACATCAGTGGTGTGCTGATGTATCATGTGTACTTATATCCAAGGAATTCAAATGATACCTTCTAACCAATATTTTTATATATGTTCTAAATTGCTACACATAGTATCAGAGTGGATCAAACTCATGACCTATGTGAGACAGAGGACAATATAGCATAGTATTTGTAGAAGCTAACATGATCCATTCATAGGGTATGTAATTTTATTTGATTGGATCTAGACGGTTAATTTAGTGAGGATGTTAGGACTTAAATGGTGGAAGTATAGAGGCCTATGTAGGCATATGTTTTGTTTTTGTAATAACCAAAAGTCATTTAAGAAAAGCTAGCTAAAAGGTATCATATAACTTTCTTGCTCTTTATAGGTATCCAAGATTTACTAGGTGCAAAATTGATATAAGACTAAATACATATCTGCATATATTCCTGTTGCTATGAAGCTTTGGATCGGAATGATAGGGTCAGCCTCTTGCCAAGCTAGATATTGATAAGATGAGAACATGGTCACCTCTTCACTAGGACCTACAAAAGAAGTCTACATTCATTGGAGATTTTATAGTAGGGGACCCTTCGATGCTAAATCAGTTGTAACTTGAGAATAGTAGGTACAAGAATGAGAGAGTGAGAGCTTAGGGCTTATATGAGGGTTCTCTCTTCCCTCTTTTTATAGAGGGAGTTTGTTAGATAGTTTGTAACCATCTTATCTATTATTAGATAGTTATACCATCTTATATATTTGTTAAGTAGTTTGTAATCACCTTATCTATTTGTTAGGTAGTTTGTAACTATCTTATGCATTTCTTAGGTATGGTATCTTAGTAGGTTATAACCAAATATTGGAGTTATCTATGGTCCACATGCCAATATGTCATAAAGGTCATGGACTATTTTAACCTTAGGTTGGTAAGAATCTAATGTGGACATCAGTAAATAGACGATGATAGGGAGCAGTCTAGCTATTGATTGATCTAATGGTCAATTATCCATCGATGCCTAGTCATTCCCTTTGTGTTCAACTTCCATAATAGTTGTTAATTGACCTAGGTTGCCATCTAATATCTAGCCATTCAGGCGGTGACTAATGTGCGCTCAACATGTTATTTGAGGTTGCATAGGTGATTCCTTCTATAATATTTATCCCCCACTTTCCGACTCTATGTGATTTTTTTACTTTAGTATGGAGAATAGGTTCTAGTATGAATCCTGATCTTGATCTTTGGATTTCAATGATTCTAAAGCATTTAATATCCTTTTGAGGCTCATGTGCTACCACTGAAATTTTTTTATCGAAGCACTTTTCTTGTTTCCATCTTGTCTTTGTCCTATAGCTAATTAGTTTGGCTCCGTTTGGAATGCACCAATCTGAACAAGATAATTGAATCGATGCTGACACTAGAGTAGATCAGGTATAATCCTAATACTTGGTTAAAAGCTGAAGTCAAAATCTATGATATTTGGTCTTGGACCGAAGTTGGCAGGCCCAGCCGACTTCAACCCAAATCAAAAAAAAAAGGGGTGGAAAACTGAAATAGGGGAAGTTTGATCTCCCCTTATCTAGCCAAAACATTCACCAAAAAAGGCTGAGACAGCCATGGAGGAGAGGGACTTCATCGGAGGCATGGTTAGGATGGGTTGGGACTCTGATCGTCATGGTCTTTGCTTTCCAAATGACGAGGAAACCCGTCAGTTTGATAGCTTTAAAGCTCCCTCACCGCCGCCAACCAAGCCCCCATAGAGCCTCTTCCCACGCGTCTTCCTCCTCTCCAGCAAGCGACCGAGAGCTCATCAACACCGGCCAGTGAGATTTTCCTTATTTTTTATTGGTTAGGGAGGATATTTTTTTTTGGATTTGTCAGTTTTGGGCCGAACACTGTTGGTGGCTGCGCCACTCTGCTTTTCTCCGGATCTATTAAGCCCTTCCTGATAACCACCTCCCATGGTCGTCATTGGTAACCATGGGAGGTCGGCTCGGTTGAATCGAGGAAGGAGCTACAAGGGGAGGGTTTTGGGGGAGAAGAGAAGAGAAAGAAAGAAAAAAGAAGAAGAAGAGAGCTTTTGTTCGATGGAAAAAATAAGAGAGAGGAGGGAGAAGATGAGGAGAGAGAAAGAAGAGAAAATAAATCTAAAATAATTATAATAATAATATATTATTATAGGAGAGAGAATTGAAAAACTTTCTTTCTCAAAATTTATGAAGCTAGGGTTTTGGATTTGAATGAAATTATTTATTATTGTAGGAAAACAACCTTCTAAGCAGGAAGGGGTTGCACGAATTCCGGGTATGGACTAATATCAGGTGTAGATAATCATCTCTTGAGAGGTAAGGATCTTTGGACTTGATCATCAATTATATATATGTATCTTACATGACATGGTTTGATTCGCGCACATGAGCATTGGTATGCATGGTTTTCGTATCATATTTTTTACTTCTTGTGATAAATAGTAAGTTTAACATTATTATTTATGTTTCTATATACCATGTTTATTAAGTAAAGTTATTTTTGTATGGGTTGGACCATGATACCGGTTATTAAAAAACTGTAAAAGACATGATTTGACTATATGATGTGAAATGATAAAGTGTTAATCAAGTGAATATGGTATTTGGACTAACCATGCCATGGGCGGGACCGTGGTTACTCAGGTTGCCAGTCATAGATGGGATTGTGACAAATTGTGTACCAGTCACAAGTGGGATTATGACAAATTATGTGCCAGTCATAGATAGGATTATGACAAATAGTATGCTAGTTATAGACGGGAGTGTGATAATAGTGTACTAGTCATAGGCTAGAGTGTGATCGTGGCTAGTCCAGAACCCTAAAGAAAAAGGGATATCTAATGGAAACCTAAAAAGAAAACATAATGTTATCAATATTTTGTTATACTTAATATTTGAGCTATTCGATGCATGATCTGATAAATTATTATTTTCAGTTATTTTCAAATTATACTATTATTGGTGTGACTGTTTGGAGACCTTACTAGATTGTAGAGCTCACTCCTTAGCTTTTTGATTTTTTCCAGAGACTTAGGATGTATAGCAAGAATCGGGCTGGATATGAGACTGAACATCACATTTAGATTGTTTAGATAGTTTGTTTAGTTAATTCGGTTGCTGATACTTATAAAGAATCAGTGGATATTTAGTGATTTTTGATTTGAATAAATGAACTATTTAGTTATAATTAAATTTTTAAATAATGTTGGTATAATTGCTGTGATTTTAAATGAAGTGACTCTTGTACCTAGGCCTGGCATGATCTCTAGGATAAAACCTAGGGTCATGCAATCGATCACGTAGCCGATTTCAGTATAGGATTTGGGGTGTGATAGAGTGGTATCAGAGCAAACTTGGTTGTAGGATCTTAGGGTATAAGTTCTTTAGAGTGCGTGGGTGATTCTTTAGGTGGGATAGATAATGTAATATATTTATTGATCATTTAAGTGTTAGTTATATACTAATAATGACTGGTATAGGATTTCCATGGCGCATGGTGGTAGCCATGGATGTGCTAGGAGGCCATAAGATTTGCAGATGGATCAAGTGCTTGGGAGCCCTTGGAGTAGCAAGAAGATGCTGGGATCTTACCTGATAATGATTAGCATCTACAAGAACCAATGCCCAATCCTATAAACAACATCCTGGAGATTGGGACTGTAGAAACAAAACTCCGAGAGGACCTGAAGTTCAACTTGAGGACTAGGTTGGCCTTCCTTAGCTGATGCAACTACTGGTGCAACAACAAGCCAATATGAGAACTGATACGCTAAGATTAATGGAAGTGCAACAGCAATAACAATAATATATACAACAACAACTTATGCAGCAACAGCAACAGTTCATATAGTAATTATTGCAACAGCAATAACAAGGAATTTTGCAGTGATAGTTGGAAGCTGGGATCCCATAAGAATGTTAAATAACCTTGATAGATTTCAAGAAATATGCACCACCATATTCAAGGAAACATCTGATCCCATAGAAGCCAAGGGTTGGTTGAAAGCTGTTGAGAAAGTATTTCTGGGTTTGAGGTGCCTAATAGAGGAAAATGTTACTTTTTGCTACTTTCTTGTTGCAAGATAAGGTAGCCGCTTGGTGGGAGTTTAGAGCTTGGAAAGCTGGGATCAAATGATGCACTTTTACCTGGATAGATTTCAGGAGGGTTTTCTATAAGAGGTATTTTTCTCAAAGTATTCGGATGCAAAAATTTTGAGAATTTGACCTCCTGGAGCAAGGTAGCTTGACAGTTGCTCAATATGCTGCAAAGTTTGAAGAACTATCATGGTATGCTTCGACACTGATAGCAGATGAAGGGGTCTATGCCAAAAAATTTGAAAATAGACTTAGAGGTTGCATTCAACAATAGGTGATTGCCTTCGAGCTACCCACTTATAAGGAGGTTATCAACAAGGCATTAATAATAGAAATAGGGTTGGAAGTTGCTCAAGCAGAGAGAGAAAAAAGCTTTGAAGAAGAGATCTATATTAGGAGGATATCAGGGTCAACCTAATAAAAATGCTAGTGCAAAGAAATGAAGCTTGACAATGCTACTCAAAAGGACAAGACTCAACAAAAGGATGATGTCAAGTATTATAAGTATGGCGGTCCTCACTATAAGCAAGATTGTACATGGCTAGATGAGTGGAAGTGTTATAATTGTGGCAAGTCGGGTCACAAGGCTTTTGTGTGTCATTATGGTCAGGGTCACAGTACCAAGCACCTCAAGGTAGACATCATCAAGGAAGAGGGTAGCAAAACCCGAGCAGCCAAGGATGGGTGTACGAACTCACGCAGCAGAATGCCAATGCTTCTTATTCAGTAGTGATAGGTATGATTATGTTATTTTCTAGCGATACTTATGTTCTGTTTGATGCTGGTGCCGCACATTCTTTCATATCAGCTAGACTGGTTAGGAACAATAATAAGTTGACTTCGACACCTCTAAAAACTGATCTTTGTGTTTCTACTCCAAGTGGGGCTATCATTTTGGTTGACTAAATCTGCAAAGACTGTAAATTGGACATCGAAGGTAGGGAGATAAAAGCAAATTGATAGTCCTAGATATGAAAGACTTTGATATGATTCTTGGAATGGATTGGCTAGCGGCATATCATGTTCCATCAACTTCTTTGAGAAGATAGTAAGATTTCAAATCCCTAGCTAGTTAGAGTTCGACTTTATGGGTAATAAGCTAACCTCTCAGCGGAGGATGATCTTAGATTTTAATTCCAAGCGACTCCTTGGAAAAGGTTGTGATGGATTTTAGCAATAGTGATAGATACATAACATGAAGAGCTCAAATTGGAAAACATACATATTATGAAAGAATTTCTATTGGTCTTTCCTGATGACCTACCAGGGTTACCTCTTGATAGAGAAATCGAGTTCTCCATTGATCTCATACTGGGCACTGGAGCCATCTCTAAAGCCCATACAGGATGGCTTCGATGGAATTAAAAGAGCTTAAAAAGTAATTGCAAGAGTTACTGGACAAAGAATTTATCAGATCGAGCATGTCCCCCTAGGGTGCTCTGGTCCTATTCTTGAAGAAGAAGGATGGTAGTTTTTGGCTCTATATAGATTATCAGGAGTTGAACAAGGTGATAGCAAAGAACAAATATCCTTTATCGAGGATCGATGATTTATTTGATCAACTACAGGGAGCATAGATATTTTCAAAGATTGATCTTCGTTCTAGTTATCATCAATTAAAGATAAGGACATAAGATGTGCCTAAAATAGCTTTTAGAATAAGATATGGGCTATGAGTTTTTGGTTCTGCCCTTCAGTTTGACTAATGTACCTGTAGTTTTTATGGACCTCATGAATTGAGTGTTCAGACCATATCTGAATCAGTTTGTAGTGGTGTTTATTGATGACATACTGGTTTATTCAAGGAGTCTAGAAGCACATGAAGAACACCTAAGAATAGTATTGCAAATACTCAAGGAGGAGAAGTTGTATGCCAAGCTACAAAAGTATGAGTTTTGGTTGGATAGAGTTTCTTTTCTTGGCCATGCTATCTCTAAGGAAGGTGTTTCAGTGGATCCAAAGAAAGTGAAGGTGGTAGTAAATTGGGAAAAACCCAAAATATATCTAAAGTTCGTAGTCTGGTAATGGTAGGTTATTATCGAATATTTATTGAAGGATTCTCCCTTATTACCATACCTTTAACTCTTCTGACCCAAAAATGAACAAAATTTGATTGGACAATTAATGTGAACAAAGTTTTCAAGAGTTGAAAAGATGGTTAGTGACCGTCCCAGTGCTGATTGTTTTTATGGAGACAGGGGATTTCACCATATACAGTGATGCATCTTGCAAGAGTCTTAATGTATCCTAATGCAAAATAAAAATGTGATACCTTATGCCTCTAGACAGTTGAAGCCATATGAGTCAAATTATTTTGCTCATGATCTGGAGCTAGTAGCAGCAGTCTTTGTCCTAAAAATATGGAGGCATTACTTGTATGGTAGTCTTTGTAGGATTTTTACAGATCATAAAAGTTTAAAATACATTTTCACTTAGAAGGAGTTGAACTTAAGACAAAGAAGATGGTTGGAGTTGCTAAAGGACTATGATCTGATCATCAACTATCATCTAGGCAAGGCAAATATTGTAGCAGATGTCCTAAGTAGGAAGTCACAAAGTAATTTGGAAGCTTTACATATTGATCAAAAGCATATCATGATGGATTTAGAGAGATCTAAGATTGAAGTAAGGTTTCATGATCATAAAATTCAAGTAGCAAATCTTATGGTACAGCCTATCCTGATTGAAAGAATTAAATCAGCTCAAAAGGAGGACCTAGAGCTACAGAGGATTGGGGAGATAGTGGAGTCTGGTGCTCAGTCAAAATTTCTATAGATATAGATGACACCTTAAGGTTTGGTAGCAGATTATGTATTCCCAAGCTTCCCGAATTAAAAAATGAGATTCTAGAAGAGGTGCACGGCTCATCTATACATGCATCCAAGTAGTACAAAGATGTATCAAGATCTAAAGAAAACCTTTTGGTGGCCTGGTTTGAAAAATGATATAGCATAGTATGTGACTCAATGCCTGGTATGTCAATAGGTGAAAGCCGAGCATTAAAGACCTGCCGGACCACTACAATCTCTTACGATTCCTCAGAGAAATTGGAAACACATTACTATGGACTTTGTAACCAGCTTACCCAAAACCTCCAAAGGTAATAATGCAATGTGGGTGATTATGGACCGACTAACAAAATCAGCTCATTTTTACCCTTTTGGCTCGGTCTCTTTCTGGAAAGATTAGAAAGCTTGTACATGGAACAAATTGTGAGACTACATGGGATTCCAGCTACTATAGTATCGGATCGAGACAATAGATTTGTATCATAATTTTGGAAGAGTCTTCACAAAGCCCTAGGAATCAAATTAAGTTTTAGTACAGCTATTCATCCCCAAACTGATGGACAATCAGAGCGAACCAATCAAATTTTGGAAGACATGTTAAGAGCTTGTGTTATGGACATAGGTGGTGCTTGGGACTGTCATCTATAATTAATAGAGTTTGCTTATAATAAAAGTTATCAAGCCAGGATATAGATGTACTTTTTGAGGGTTTGTATGGTAAGAAATGTAGATCTTCTATTTGTTGGGACGATGTAGGAGAAAGAAAATTATTGGGTCCAGAAATAGTGCAGTAAATAGTGGACGAGATACGAGTGATCAGGGAATGGTTGCATACCGCTCATAGCAGACAGAAAAGTTATATAGATAAGAGATAGAGGAAGCTAGAATTCGATGTGGGCGACCATGTCTTTTTGAAAGTTTCTCCCACCAAGGGTGTGATGAGATTTGGTGTACGAGGCAAGTTGAGTCCGAGATTTGTGGATCCGCTTGAAATTTTGGATAAAGTCTGGGAGGTGGCCTACAGACTAGCACTACCACTAGCCTTATCTGGAGTGCACAACGTATTTCATGTATCAATGCTATGAGGGTTGTTGACTCCCTTATTGATTTTGATGATAAGAAAAATGGTTAAGTATAAATTGAGTACTAATGATTTCCTTGAAGTATGTTTATAGAAAAATGTGCTTATAAATTTGAAAAAGATTGTTTGATTGAAGAAGCCAATTTTAGATGAAATATTTGCTCAAAGAAGAGTTGAACAGTCAAAGTTTGCTTCAATGGATACTTGAGTGAAACATAAATTTGATTCAGTACAAGGTCAAGTATTTTTGTGAAGATCTCAGTGAGGTGTCGACACATGACACAAAGTATCGACACATGACACCAAGTATCGACACATGACAGTGAAGTGTTAACTCAAGCCGATATGCAAAGAAAGTTTCAAATGGCACGGCTGAAGTGTCAACACATGGACTTGAAGTGTCGACTCAAAGTATCGACACATGGATCAGCTCATCGCCTGAGATTTTTAAGTCACAGAACTTGCTGAAGATGAAGAACAACTGAAGTATCGATACATGGATGTGAAGTGCTGACTCAAAGTGTCGACTCACCTGAAGAAGTGTCGACACATCTGAGATTTCCAGAAAGCCAGATTGAAGATATTTAAACTGGATGTCGACTCAAGAAGTTCGAGTATCGACCTGAAGTGTCAACTCACAGCCTGAAGTGTCGACACATGAAGTTATGGGAACAGTAACGGCTAGTTTTTCAAATGCAGAACTTGTCTCTTTTCACCCCCAATGGCTAGTTTTTCATGTCTAACGGCTAGAAACTGGATTTGAGGCCTTGGAAAGGTATTTATATGCTCCAAATCAAATCAAAAGTATAATTATTGAAGTTATTGAAAAGGAAATATCCACGAGAGAAGAAAAGAGAACATTCACTCTTATTCTTTGAAGTTCACCTACTCTCAAGCCAAAAGCAAGCCTCCAAGCATTCAAAAGACTTCAAGAGCATTAAAGATCAACCATTCTTGAGTAATCAAGGAGGCTTCATCAAATTCAAAGCTTCACAACAATGAGCTTCAAAGAAATACCCGCTTTTTATTAGAAAGCTTTTATTGTTTCTCTCTTCAAAACTTGTTTGTTGTAAGGATTCTTGGTTAGCCTATTACAAAATCAAGGGAGGTTATTGATGAGCCTTTGAAAACCAATTAGGTTCTTGGTTAGCCTAGAAAACCAAGGAAGGTTGGTGGTGAGCCTTAAAACCATTTAGATTCTTGGTTAGCCCATAAAACCAAGCGAGATTTTGACTTGTGAGCCTTGTGAAATAAGTTGGGTTTTGATTAGTAAGCCCAAAAAACTAATCGGCTGTAATCAATTGAGATTATAGTGAATTTCCAAGGAGATCTTGGGAAGTGGACGTAAGTGCATTGGATAGCACTGAACCACTATACTTCGTTGTATTTGTGGTTGCTTGTCTCCTCTTGTTGCTTTGACTTTTATTGCTTTATTTTTTCACTTCACATTTACTTAAGAACATTTCTTTTGAATTCATAGTACTTGTTTAATTGTTGGATTGGATCACACATTATTGCATTGCATCAAGTAATAATATTTAGAGACCCAATTCACCCCCCCTCTTGGGTTGCTTACTGGGCAACAAGTGGTATCAGAGCCCTGTTCTCAGTTTATAGGCTTTACCATCTTGAGTAAAGATCTATGGCAGCCCCTATTGGTACTAATGTAGTTGCGGGACAAGCCTCAAATAGACCTCCATTTTTCAATGGATCAAATTATATATATTGGAAAACTAGGATGAGAATTTATATGCATTCTATTGATTATAAATTATTTAGAGTAGTTGATAAAGGTCCACATATTCCTTCGGTTGTGGTTAATGGTGTTTCTATCCCAAAGCTCGAAGAGGATTGGGATGAAAATGACATTAATTATCTGAGATCAATGCTAAGGCAATGCATCTCCTTTATTATGCATTATATCCTAGTGAATTCAATAGGATATCTACTTGCACTTCAGCCAAAGAAATATGGAACATACTTGAAGTTACCCATGAGGGTACCGATCAAGTGAAGAATACTAAAGTAAATATGTTCGTGCACACTTATGAATGTTCCGAATGGAACCTAATGAGTCTATCACTGACATGTACACTAGATTTATGAATATTGTAAATGGAATGAGAAGTCTAGGAAAAGTAATATCTAATGCTGATCTTGTGAATAAAATCCTCAGGTCACTTCCAACATCATGGGATTCGAAGGTGACCGCCATTCAAGAAGCTAAAGATGTTGACAAGCTACCACTGGAGCAGCTAGTTGGATCGCTCATGACTTATGGCTGAATTTGAAGCAAAAGTCAATGGATATGGATAAGAAGAAAAGGGGGATTGCATTCAAATCAAATATACAAGAAGAATCCTTAATTGATGAGTTCGAAGAAGAAGAAGAAGAAGATGATGAAAATGAAAAAGCTCTTCTTGCTAGAAAATTTAGAAGATTCATGAAGAGAAGGATGTTCCCTTACAAGAAGAAATTTTAATCAAATAAAGAAAAGGAAAAAGAGAAAGAGAAAGAAAAGGAAAAAGAAAAGGAGGAGATACCTACATGCTTCGAGTATAGGAAGCCGGGACACTACAAATTCGACTGCCCTCTCCTAAAGAAGTCAAGGAAGAAGTTAAGGAAAAAGGCAATGATGGTCACCTAGAGTGATAGCGAGGACTCCAGTTTAGAAGAAGAGCAGACAGAAATTGCAAATCTTTGTCTCATGGCACATCAAGAGCAAGATGAGGTAAATTCTGATACAGAAGTTGATTTTACTTTTGATGAGTTAAGAAATGCTTTTGATAAACTTATGCATGATTATAAATTACTTTTATCTAACAATAAAATATTGAAAAAGCATGCAAATAGTTTTTCTCATGAAAACAATTCTTTATTAAATGAAGTTAGTGATTTAAAAACTAAACTATATATTTTAGAAAAGAAAAACAATGCATTGACAATGAAAAATGAAGTTTTAAAAAGATCCAAAACTATCATTTTAAATGGTGATCTCTTAAAGAAAAATAAAAATTTAGAATTAGAAAATAAAAAGTACAAAAATGAACTTGATAAAATAAAGCTTTTTGTTGAAAAATTTATCTATAGTTCAGAAAAATTAAACCTACTTTTAAATAATCAAAGAGCCATTTTCAACAAAGCAGGATTAGGTTATAGACCTCAAAGACAACAAAAATATTTCAAAAATTTTTTGTACCTGCATCATCTAGCATAACATATTTTTTATGTAAAAAGCAAGGTCATAAATTTTTCAGTGTAATTTGAGAAAAATTAATTCTTTTGGAAAAATTTGGGTTCCAAAAGGAACCATTTTAAGTGCTAACCCTGAAGGACCCAAGTTGGCTTGGGTCCTAAAAACAAAGCTTGATTTTTATTGCAGGTATGTCTTGCAACCAAGAAGAACAAAAGACATTGGTATCTTGATAGTGGTTGCTCAAGGCACATGATGGGAAATGTGAAGCAATTCACTTCTCTTGAAGCAATGAATGGAAGAAGTGTGACCTTCGGGGATAATGGTAAAAAAAAAATCATTGGTATTGGTAAGGTTCACATTAGTCCTTCTAGTTGTATTAGCAATGTACTATTAGTTGATGGTTTAAAGCATAATCTTTTAATTATTAGTCAATTTTGCGATAAAGGGTTTCAAGTTATTTTAAATCATCTTATTGCATGATTGCTAGTCCGGATAAAAATGGAGTACAATTCATTGGAAGAAGGCATGGTAATATTTACTTGATAGATTTAGATGATCTATCTTTGCCTAATGGAGAATGCCTTGTTGTAATGAATTCTACTAAAGATGAGACTAGTTAGCTTTGGCATAGAAGATTAGGGCATGCTAGTATGTATTTACTTTCAAAACTTTGTAAAAAGAATTTAGTTAGAGATTTGCCTGAACCTTGTTTTGAAAAAGATAGAGTTTGCCAAGCATGTCAATTTGGAAAACAAGTTAAAACCTCTTTCAAATCCAAAGGTTTTGTAACTACTAGTAGGTCACTAGAACTACTTTATATGGATCTCTTTGGACCAACTAGAACATCCAGTCTAGGAGGCAAGAGATATGGATTAGTCATAGTGGATGATTTTTCAAGATTTACATGGGTTTTCTTTGTACCACATAAAGATGAATCATTTTCTGCATTTATAAAGTTTTACCAAAAAGTTTCAAATAAAAAAGGTGTTTCAGTAATTTGCATTCATAGTGATCATGGATATAAATTTGAAAATTAGGATTTTGAAAGCTTTTGTAATGAAAAAGGTATATAACATAACTTTTCTGCACCTAGGACACCTTAGTAGAATGGGGTAGTAGAAAGAAAAACTCGTACTTTAGAAGAAATGGCATGCACTATATTTTGTGAAAATGATTTACCAAGATATTTTTGGGCTGAAGCTATTAATACTATATGTTACATTTTAAATCGAATTTTAATCCATCCTATTTTGAAGAAAACTCCTTATGAACTTTGGAATCAAAGAAAACCAACTTTAAAATATTTTCGAGTTTTTGGTTGCCAATGTTTTATCTTAAATAATAGAAAAGATAATCTTAGAAAATTTGATGCCAAGTTTGATGAAGGTATCTTTTTAGGATACTCTATATCAAGCAGGGCATTCAAAGTTTTCAATAAAAGAACCTTAGTTATAGAGGAGTCTGTACATGTTATTTTTGAAGAATCTACTAACAAATCCTCCAGAAAGGAGAATACTTCTGATGTATGTGTAGGTGCTGATAAACTTCAAAAGCTGACATTGAATGATCAACCATCTCAGTTAAGTGTAGAAGATCAAGACAAAGGTGAAGACACTCCAAAGCATCAAAATCTACCTAAGGAGTGGAGGTATGCTCATGGACATCCTAAGGAATTAATCCTAAGTGATCCATCTAAAGGGATAAGAACTCGAGCCTCAATTAGAAATGAATGTGACTATATAGCTTTTGTTTCTCAAGTAGAGTTTAAATATTTTGAAGAAGCTGAAAAAGATCCTAACTGAATAAATGCCATGCAAGATGAACTAATTCAGTTTGATAGAAATAATATTTGGACATTAATAGAAAGACCATCTAATGTTTCTATTATTGGCACAAAATGGGTATTTAAGAATAAGTTAGATGAAAATGGAATTGTTGTTAGAAATAAAGCTAGTCTAGTTGCTAAAGGCTACAATCAGGAGAAAGGAATTGATTTTGATGAAACTTTTGCTCCTGTTGCTAGACTTGAAGCAATTAGACTACTATTAGTATTTGCTTGTTTTATGAATTTTAAACTCTTTCAAATGGATGTTAAAAGTGCTTTTGTAAATGGTTTTAAAATAGAAAAATTTTTGTTGAACAACCATCTAGTTTTGAAAATCACGCACATCCTGATCATGTTTCAAATTGCATAAAGCACTTTATGAATTAAAGCAAGCACCTCGAGCCTGGTATGAAAGACTCAGCAAATTTTTGATTGAAAATGTATTTTTTAGAGGCCATGTTGATAAAACCTTATTTCTGAAAAAGAAAGATAATAATTTATTAGTAGTGCAAATATATGTTGATGATATCATTTTCGGTGCTACTAATGAAATTCTTTGTCAAGAGTTTGCTAAGCTAATGCAGGATGAGTTCGAGATGAGCATGATGGAAGAACTCAATTTCTTTCTTGGTTCTAGATTAAGCAAACTAAAGATGGAATCTTCATTAATCAAGTTAAAATATACAAGAGAAATTATAAAGAAGTTTGGGATGGAGACTACTAAGTCAATAGGTACACCTATAAGCCCCTCTTGTAGACTTGATAAAGATGAGCATGGTAAATCTGTAGATCAAAAATTATACAGAGGTATGATTGGCTCTTTACTGTACTTAACTGCTAGTAGACCAGATATAATATTTAGTATATACATGTATGCTAGATATCGATCTGAACCTAAAGAATCACATCTATTGGCTATTAAGCGTATTATTAGATATCTATCTGGTATAATTGATATTGGCTTATGGTATTCTAGAGATTCTTCTACTAAATTAATTGGATATTTTGATGCTAATATTGCTAGTTATAAATTGGATAGAAAGAGTACTAGTGGAACTTACCAATTTTTTGAAGTTAACTTAATCTCCTGGTTTAGAAAGAAACAAACTTCAATTGCATTATCCACATCTGAGGCTGAGTATATTGCAGCAGGAAGTTGTTGTACTCAAACCTTATAGATTAAGCAACAACTTGAAGATTTTGGAATCAAGTTGACTAGTACACCTATAAAATGTGATAATACTAGTGCTATTTGTTTGACTAAAAATCCTGTTCAACTCTCTAGAAGTAAATACATAGAAATTAGGCATCACTTTATTAGAGATCATGTTGAAAATAATAATACTGTGCTTGAATTTATCAGTACTGAATTTTAATTAGCTGATATTCTGACTAAGCCTCTCCTAGAAGATCAGTTCTAGATGATTAGAAGAGAACTTAGGATCATTAATCCTTTTGATTAAAATCTTCCAATCTTTGACTCAAAAATAGATCTAATTTGACATCAAACATATTCAATTATTGCTAATTTTATTGAATTACCTGTGATTTTAATCAGACCTTCTGTCTCTTAATTTTTGATTTTTAAGTCGATGTGTTGACACATGCATGTGTCGACACCTGAAAGTGTTGACACATTCATGAGTCGACATATGAACAGCAGTAGACCGAGGATAAGGGCATTCCGAAGTGTTTTTTCCTTCATTTCACCTCCCCACTCGAGCTGACACATACCCTAACTCTCTCCTAACAGTTTCTTCCCTCCAATTTATGCTCAAAACTCTTCGATTCTTCATTCTTGATGCCTTTTGGTTCGGATTGAGCAACATTCCACCTCCCATTTCCAATTTGAACCCTAGAAACCTTAGGTTTCTCCTCCAAACTTGTTCAAATCCTTATTCTGTGCAATGGGACCCCGAAAACAAGTAGTCCATTGCCCTCGACCATCCAATCAGGAAGAAGAGAGAAGAACCAAGGCCAGACACGGAGCTAGAGCTCCATATCCACCAGTTTGACCTTTATTTGTAGCTTCTAGCTGGATGAGCTCGAAGACGGTTATCGGAGGATGCCGTGTAGACTTCAATTTCATCGACCAGCAGTACTTCAGGATCAGTCAGTGGATTAGAGATGCTGGTCTGACATCTTTCTATTCTCTGAGCGAGAGATACTACCCAGGGCTCATACGAGAGTTCTACGGATCATTAGCCCGTGGGAGTGATGGCTGGATTGCTCAGGTCAAAGGCAGAGATATCTCCATTACTTCAGAGATATTGAGCAGAGTGTGAGATATTCCTATGACTGGTTCAGTTGTTGACAGCTTGATTGAAGGAGTGAGTGGTCTCCATTGTGTATTTGAGTCAGACATTTTGCTTGAGAGAGCCACTGTACTTGCATCCCGTTTGTTTGTAGAGATGAGACTTCTGCACCACATTGTCGTCCGAATCCTTCTGCCAAAGACCGGACATTTTGATTACATCACTGAGAGAGAGCTACTCGTGATGGTTTCATTGGTACAGCACACACCCGTCTGCCTTTTGGTGATCATGGTTCATCAGATGACGGAGGCTTTGACGAGTAAGCGACTCTGCTTACCCTACGGGATGGGGTTGACTTTGTTGTTTAGAGCTTATGGTGTTACGTTTGAGGACGAGCCCTTCCGTATGCTACTACATACTGATGTTTATGATATCAGGTCATTACATCGGATGGGTTATCATCTATTCAGAGGCCAGTGGAAACACAAAGTATCTGGTCAGGCCGACGACAGAGATGATGATGATGCTACAGAGGAGCGTAGTTTTTCCAGTGAGACAGGACCTACTAAGGCACCTCTTCCAGAGAGTCAGCCTAAGACAGCAGCATAGCCAGAGACTGCTTCTCAGTCTGAGCCTATACCACAACCTCAGCCAGTTCAGTCGGATATTCCAGGAATTTCAGAGAGCTTGATGGACAGAGTCAATCGCATAGAGATAGATGTCTTGATCATTAGACATCGACTTGACAGCTTTATCATGGAGACGAGAGATAGCCATAGAGGTTTGAGTGATGGCATCTCAGCTATCTTATCCATACTGTCTAGATCTTCTACAGGGAGTACTCCAGTTTCTGATCCAGATCCATCTACTCCAGCACCAGTTGTTGATGATAGTGATGATGATGGTGATGAGGAGACTGACGATTTTGACTTCCCAGATTTGATTTTAGAGCCAGTGGTAGAGGTGACGCAGACTTGCCTAGGTGATGCGGCACGCATATGATTAATGTTTTTAATATGGTGTTTGTAGAGCAATGAAACCTAATTATACTTAGCATTGTACTCATCTTAATAAGATTTAAGGATTATATGAAAATGGACTATTACATGATTAGACACAACTCTAAAACTAAGAAGGAAGAAGATCTAGATAATAGGGGCTAATGATTGAGGACTTACCTTGATGAGTTTTCCAACCTTCCTATGATTCAAAACTTGAAACTACTGATGCTCTGGACTGGAGAACTTGGATAACAGTGATCAGAACCCTAGACTTGGGCTTCAGCTTGTTGGTTCATTGTCAAGGGGAACCTTGTTCACAACTCAAGGACTTCGAAGGACCCTGCAATGAAGATCAAAGTTAAGGTTGAAGGATGCAAACATAAAGAAGGGATGGGAGAACTTGTGAACAAAGAAAAGATAGTTGAGAAGATCTGGCCGACTCCAATGCCTTTGCCTTGAGCTTGGATGATGAATTGCTAGGAAAGAGAGTGGCTTTGGGCATGGAAGAAGAAGATAGGAAAAATTTCACACATAAAACTCAAGACAACTTCACTTCAAACTTCATTCATTTCCAAAATCAATCCCTTTTACAATGGGCGTCCAAGGCTTTTAATAGCCTCACAAAGCTAGCTTTTGAAATTTAAAAACTCCCCAAATCGAGGAGGATTACAAGGGGGGTTGGAGGATTTGGTGGAGAGTTTGGAGGGATGTGGGGGGGGTTGGAGGATTTGGTGGAGGACTTGGAGGGATGTGGCCAACCTCCTTGAATTTGAATCTCCCTTGTTGGCGCCCAAAGGGTGATGAGGTGGCTGGTGAAGTGGCACCTGATGACGTGGCATGGTGAGGTGGTCTTCTACTTGGATAAGAATGACATGTGCCGCCCAGTGGTCCTAGTTGATGGTCCTTTTCTCTTGCTTGGTTGATGTGTCTTCTCTTCTTCATGTGGTCAAATTCTGGGGTCTAGAATTTGAGTCTTGTTGCTGGCTTTCATGGCTTTAAGACTTGATTAGACTTAACTCAACTGAATTAGACTTAACTCAACTGAACTGACTTGACTGACCTAGACTTTAAAACTTGAAATGGACTTACAAGAAATGAAATTTTAAAAGTAATTACAGGACTCAATAAACACTCTTGATTTGAAACTCAAAATTAATTACAGGACTCTTGAAAAGGAAATGACTCTTGAAAATAAAATATTTTTGAACTAAAGGATACAAGGTAACCTAATTATCTTCGATCCAAATTTGGATAAGGCTAACCTTGTTGGAGTGAAGTTTCTTTCAGCTTCTGGTGTCCACACCAATTCTCCTGGGGTGGGCAGAACTCGACCCAGTCGAGTATGGTTCAGTTTTGCCCTGGAATGCTCGAACAAGTCTGGGTTAAGTCTTTGCAGGTCCTCTCGAGTAATCCAAGAGTTGTCGGACTCAGGTCGACCTTGCCATTGAACCAGGTATCGCTGATAGTCCTTATTCCTGGTAGTAATGATCTTGTCATCTAGGATTCTCTCAATCCTCTCTCTCTGCTCAGGTAAGGTTGGTGGTGGATACTTGGAAATATGTTCACTCTCAATGAAAGTTTCTGGCTCAAAAGGCTCACTAGGTATTAGTAGTGGTTCTTTGTATTCTACTAGGTCTGAAACATTGAAGGTTGTACTAATACCCATATCAGGTGGAAGTTCCAAAACATATGCATTAGGCCCTATTTTCTTTAAGATCTTAAAAGGTCCCGCTCCGCGGGCATGCAGCTTCTTTATGGTTCCAGGGGGAAACCGTTCAGGGTTGAGCCTAATCATTGCATAATCCCCTTCACAGAATTCTTTAGCCCTCTTATGTGAGTCAGCTAAGTGTTTATAAGTTTCATTGCTCAGGTTGATCTTATTACTGATTTCTTTATGCAGATTTGTGACATGCTGTGCAAAAGACTCAGCAGACTCAGAAACTTATACAAGCACTTACGAAATGCAGACTGAACTAGGCATCTTTATTGAGAGGAATTTTATTGGACTCTCTAGGGCCTAAACCTAACAGATTAATGACTCTCTAGGTTTGACCCTGGTCTGGTATGCACATGAGAATTTACCATGGGTTCCTAGCAAATGCCATAAGGTTTTCCAAAAGTAGGTAGCAAAAGGAATAGGCTTTAAAAGCTCATGCATCCTAGTAATCTCATCAAAATGAAACTTAATGGCTCTAAAATTATGATAAGACTCAGGAAAAGGCAGGAAATAGGAATCCGAGACTTGGGATAATTTAGGAGAATCTTGAAACAGACCTTGGTTCCTCATGATGACCTTGAGATTTGAATATTGATCTACAGGCGGGATGCTTCTAGGTAGTTGAAGGTCATCAGGAAAGTCTTCTAAAATAATGATTGGGTTCTTCTCAGGTACCTGAAGGAGTTCTTGTGTCGAAGCTAAAGTATTGGGTTCTTCCTGAGGGCATTGTCTTACGGGAACCAAGTCCTCACTAAATTTTGGTTGTTCTGATGTTTCAGGACTAGGCTCAATAATCTTTTCTTTACCAAAAGTTTCCTCAGGTAAGGTATTAAAGTTGTTCTCTTCACAGTCTTCCCCTTCATATTCATCTATTAAACTTATGTTAGTCTCATACACATATTTACTAGGTTCAGACTTGCCTTCTTCCTTCCCTAGCCCTTCAGTTTGAGGATACCCTAAGTCTTGAGTATTCATGAACTCAACTTGTACTTCAGGGTTCTTACTCCTATCATTCATATGAGCTAATGGGAAAGTAGGAGTTGGTTGGTCTAAGGAAAATTGTTTAGCCAGCATTTGGTTCAATTGGGCCATTAGATCATTTAGGCCTTTCAGCATGGTTTCAAGATTCGGGTCCATGGCTACACTGGACTGGGCTTGGATTGGTGAATATGGTGTCCCTGCTCTAGTTGTCATGCATGCAAATGGACTCAAGCTCGAGCTAAGGTTTCCTAGACCTAGAGCACAAATTAGAGGTCTAATTAAGTGAACCAACTAGCTAGTAGTACTTATGGAACTTAGCCAAGTAGGTGGTGGGGAGTGAAGGTCCCCGATTGCCAACCTTAGACACCAATCTGAGATTGGCCAGGTAGGCGGACCAAATCACAAGCCCTGATGCACCAGTCCTAGACACCAAGCCAGTAAGCACACACCAATTAGCTGACACAGTTAACTTGACCCTAACCTGAATCCAACTTGTTGGTGTCCCTAACCCACTAGGGCAATTAACGTTCTACTCAATTTTAATTAATGGGTTGGGATCGATATGCTGGTTGGTGATTTTTGGACTAGGGACAGGTGATGAAACCCTGACCCTATGTCAAATTGATGCCCTTAATTTGATTTCTCATGAGATGAATGAAATGCAAAGGTGCTGCAGAAGTGTGTTACAATTTGAAAGTGGTGTGGAAAACGTGATGAAAAAAATGTCCAAAAATTTTGAAAAATTCACAGAGGATTTCTAACTTATATGTTTCAATGTATATGAAAGGAATTTTAAAAATAAAATCTATACTAATCTAAGCAGATCCTACAAATAAAGATAAATAAAAAGGACAGAATAGAACCCTAATGACAGTGTCGAACTGAAGAAATTTTCATTTTTTTTATAATCTTTCTCTGATGATGAAATTTAATATGGTGATAACTGACTTAAAAAGGAACAATAAAAAAAATATTTCAATAAAAAACTAGCGACTTGCCTTTGGAGCTGCAGACGGATTACAGTAAACAGATCCAAATTTTCAAAAAATAGAACCTAATCAAACAAGTGCAATGGCTTACCCAAAACTTCAATCTAAAAATTCACGTCCGGCCAGGGGCTCATTATTCCCATGGGCCATGACAGTGTACTGGAGTACACCCGCTCAGGAGGCGTGAATTTTAGATCTTGCTTGGATTTAAAGAAAACTATTCTACCCTAATGTAACCATGCTCTGATACCAATTTGATGCGGCACGCATATGATTAATGTTTTTAATATGGTGCTTGTAGAGCAATGAAACCTAATTATACTTAGCATTGTACTCATCTTAATAAGATTTAAGGATTATATGAAAAGGGACTATTACATGATTAGACACAACTCTAAAACTAAGAAGGAAGAAGATCTAGACAATAGGGGCTAATGATTGAGGACTTACCTTGATGAGTTTTCCAACCTTCCTATGATTCAAAACTTGAAACTACTGATGCTCTGGACTGGAGAACTTGGATAACAGTGATCAGAACCCTGGACTTGGGCTTCAGCTTATTGGTTCATTGTCAAGGGGAACCCTGTTCACAACTCAAGGACTTCGAAGGACCCTGCAATGAAGATCAAAGTTAAGGTTGAAGGATGCAAACATAAAGAAGGGATGGGAGAACTTGTGAACAAAGAAAAGATAGTTGAGAAGATCTGGCCGACTCCAATGCCTTTGCCTTGAGCTTGGATGATGAATTATTAGGAAAGAGAGTGGCTTTGGGCATGGAAGAAGAAGATAGGAAAAATTTCACACATAAAACTCAAGACAACTTCACTTCAAACTTCATTCATTTCCAAAATCAATCCCTTTTACAATGGGCATCCAAGGCTTTTAATAGCCTCACAAAGCTAGCTTTTGAAATTTAAAAACTCCCCAAATCGAGGAGGATTACAAGGGGGGTTGGAGGATTTGGTGGAGAGTTTGGAGGGATGTGGGGGGGGTTGGAGGATTTGGTGGAGGACTTGGAGGGATGTGGCCAACCTCCTTGAATTTGAATCTCCCTTGTTGGCGCCCAAAGGGTGATGAGGTGGCTGGTGAAGTGGCACCTGATGATGTGGCATGGTGAGGTGGTCTTCTACTTGGATAAGAATGACATGTGCCGCCCAGTGGTCCTAGTTGATGGTCCTTTTCTCTTGCTTGGTTGATGTGTCTTCTCTTCTTCATGTGGTCAAATTCTGGGGTCTAGAATTTGAGTCTTGTTGCTGGCTTTCATGGCTTTAAGACTTGATTAGACTTAACTCAACTGAATTAGACTTAACTCAACTGATCTGACTTGACTGACCTAGACTTTAAAACTGGAAATGGACTTACAAGAAATGAAATTTTAAAAGTAATTACAGGACTCAATAAACACTCTTGATTTGAAACTCAAAATTAATTACAGGACTCTTGAAAAGGAAATGACTCTTGAAAATAAAATATTTTTGAACTAAAGGATACAAGGTAACATAATTATCTTCGATCCAAATTGGGATAAGGCTAACCTTGTTGGAGTGAAGTTTCTTTCAGCTTCTGGTGTCCACACCACTAGGAGTCCCATCTATGATCCTTCCAGTTTACCTACTCAGACTCCTGTTTTATCTACTCCACCATCCAGATCAGATGATCATGTTCCTATTCCTATTCTTTCACTAGTTGTGGATTCACCTATTATTGATACACCCATTATTGACACTTCATTTGTTGACTCACCGATTACAGATTCACCCATTCATTCTTTAGCTGATACGCCTATCATTTCATCAGCTGATACACCTATTTTTGACACACCCACTGTTGATACACCTACCATCCAAACATCCTCTCTTATTCGAGAGCTAGGTTTTTACACACCTAGCTTTCAGTATCATGATTTTGGTCCATCTTTTGATCGTACACCACATCCGACAGTTATAGAGACTGTAATCCCGATCTGCTCTGTTCCTGCTAAGGACATAGCCTCCACCTCTTCTGCTCTAGCTAGAGGTCGGATGTATGCTCAATATAAAGGATGTGGCCGTCGTATTCCTCCATGACCGACTAGGACCTGTCTTCGTGATCTTAGATCGATATGGCCTCGAGCTCGCTCTTTTACTGGTATGGGTGCCAGGATCCGACAGAGGCTCCTCAGCCCTCTGTGGATCTCCAATTAGGGTTCCATTTTTTCAGGTCTTGAAATAAGACTTCAAGCCTAAAACTTGTAATTTCTTTAGTTTTGAATTGAGTCTCTTATGTCTGTTCTAGTTCTGTACTTTGACCAATTGGATCAAGTTGTGTCCTGTATTGAGTCCAGTCATATATTGGGTCTAGTCCAAGTCTTGGTCCAAGCCGGAGTGGTCTTTGAGTCCAGCTCAACTACTTTGGGCCGAGCCTTGAAGGTCAACATGTCAACCCTAGGGCACCACTTCACCATCCCATGTGGCGCCACTTCATTATCCCATGTGGTGCCACCTCATCCAGCCATGTGGACGGCACAAGTGAGATTTTCTTGGATGCCAAATGGAGGCACATCAAATATTCTCTCCTCCTTTGCCTCCCTCCATCAAGCCACTTACTAAAGGAGTCATAGGCAACCAAGGAAAGGTTGAAGACAAAGGCCTTGTTCCAAGCCTCATATCAAGCTTCTTTCCAAAGAAGGGTGAGCAACCAAGGAAAGGTTGAAGACAAAGGCCTTGCTCCAAGCCTCATATCAAGCTTCTTTCCAAAGAAGGGTGAGCAACCAAGGAAAGAGGGAGACACAAGCCTTGTATCATGCCTTCTTCCCAAAATTGAAGGTTAACTTTTGATGAATGAAAAAAGAATATTTCTTGAGTCCAATCTCTTGTTAGTTACCTTCATTCACTAGGAACGTCGATCTCCGAGAGGGAGCGCCTTCGCCTTTGGGCGTCGAGAGGTGTGAGGCCTCAAACTATTGTTACTTTCGCAACTCCGACATCCGACTCCGAACCAAGCAGAACTCCTCCATCTCTACAACCCTTCTTTCAACTTTCCACTGTTTACTTTCTGAGTGAGATTTAACCTTGTCTTCTTTGAATGCTTGCAGGTCCCCCAGGTGACACGGGTACAGAGATGGTTGCCTTTGCCTTCGAGATCTTCGGACAACCAACTGGCACCTCCGTAGGGTTGATGACTCGGTTATCCAGGCCGCATCCGCCAAAGTGAGCGATCTCTGCATCGGGCGCTTCAGATCTTCGAGGTTTGCCCCTGACTCCGAAGTAGATCTTGATTGGAGAGCTAAGTCCTATGGGGTTTCTCAATCCCGGGGTCCTTTCTTTATCACTACTTTAGGACTACCTGCTTCTTGTTAGTTCTTGTCATTGTAGAACCCTAGTTCATCTCTACTTGCTTTCGGGAATCCAAAGAAATCTAAAAAAAAATCTAAAATCCATAAAAAAAACCTAAAAATAACTTGCATCATTTTATCATCGCATCTAGTTAGTTCCCCCGTCATTTCTGGTATCAGAGCATGGTTAGGACTTAGCATTTCTTAAAGTACTTGGAAAAGGTGCTTCACCAGGACGTTCGATCTTAGGAGAAAGTACGGTTTCATGACCCTCTCCTCCCATTCCACGGGGTCTCCTAAGGCTTGTAGGGGTTTCATTGTGACAGGCCTTGGAAGAGGAACCAAAAAAAGGATAGATCTAAAAGAACAAAAATATTTTGCATCATAGAGCTCAATTTTTTTAATTTCTGTAGTTTTCCCTCTTTGTATATGGTCTGTTGTTTTAGTTAGTACTATCTGTACAAATCTCCAAAATTCATGATTTTTACTTTGTTAGTTCATATATAATTCAAAATAATTTTGAGAATTTTCTCAGATTTTATTTCAGTTTGTAGAGTTTCTACAAGCCAAAAAATTACCTGAGAGCAAGTTCTGTTCTAATAATTCTAGCAATCTGCATTTTCTTGTATTTTCAATTGTCATATAGTTTAATCTTTCATTTAGAGTAATATCATTTTATTTCCATCATCTTAACTCTGCTATCATATATCAAAACCCATAATACATATATATATAATTTAGTGACATCTTATTAGTTCATTTGCTTGCATTCATTTTCATAAATTACTTTAAGGGCGACAAATTGACATAGGGTCAGGATTTTATTACCTGTCCCTAGCCCACAAATCACTAACCAGCATATCGAACCCAAGCTCTAACTAAAAGTGATTAGACACTTAATTTGATCTAGAGAGCTTAGGGACACCAATTGGTCGAGTCAAGACCAAGTGTTTATTCTTGGCGTCAGTCCATTCTGTGTGTGCTGTTGCCCTTGGTGTCTAGGCTTGGTGAATCAGGGCTTGTGAGTTTGTTCCGCTTACCTGGCCAATCCCATATGGATGTCTAAGGTTGGCGATCAGGGACCTCCACTCCCCTACACCTACCTGGCCAAGGACAGAGTTATTGCAGACTGGTTTGCCTCCCGGACTAAGGCAACTGGTTGAGATTCTAGGTCTAGCAGATCCTAGACGTTTTTGTGTGTTTAACCCATGCCCACTAGGTCAGGAGTACCTTATCACCCCCATCCTTCCCAACCAAGTAAACCCATGGACAACACTGAAAAAGATCTATTAAGGGCCATCAAGGAACAATTGGATAAGAAGGACAACAAGCTTGATAAGATTGACCAAAGTGTAACAAGACTAGAAACTCAGGTTAGGACCCAGAAGCCTCACCCTAAACTGGAGTTTAAATCACTTCCCCATCCTAGGAGTTTCCCTTAACATCACCTATTATAGGCCTGAACCCTTTAGGAACCCTAGCCGAGCCCTAGGAACTAGCCATGAGTATGGTCAGGTCTACCCGAGTCGACCTAGTCCAAACCGATCTGACATGAGTCGACCCACCCCTACTACCCCATGTGTTCACCAGGGTAACATTAAAGAGGGAGAGTATATTGCTGACATGGGATTGGTTGACCCTGAAACCTCCTAGGCGGAAGCTACTTTGGAAGGACCCTTAGAAAATCTTGAACCCACTAGTGAGCCTGAATTAGAAGTATATGAAGCTGAAGCACACTTAGTGGATGAATATGAAGAATAGTTAGAGGATGAAACTATTGAGGGAATCCCGACTACTAGAGAGTCCTAGAAAGAGGAACCTTCTGAAGAATTTCAGGGAGAAAAGATTGAGCCCACTGAGAATCTAAGTGAAGAAACCCCTGAGCTTATTGACAAATCCAAAGTAGACATCTCAGAATCAAGTCAATGGTGAAGTGTGACGTAAATGAAGCCCAGGTAGAAATCATTGAGGAACCAAAAGAAAAAGATCCTGAACCCACTAGAGAATTTGAAAGAGTAACTAAGCCAGGATCGAACATTGTAGAGGGAGGTGAAGGTTCACAAGTCTTGCCATTAGAGGAGGTCCAGGAACAAGTCCCTACGGAACCACCCCAAGAGGTAGACATTAGTTTTGAGGACTTTCAAGATAACATTCCCAAAGACCTTCCTAATGACCTTCCACCATTTAGGAACACCCATCTAGCCTTGGAACCTGCACCTATAGAACAATGTCCAAATCTTAAGATTATCCCGAGTAACCAAGGTCTGTTTCATGCTGCCCATAGGGTACCCCAAGACTCCGACTCCTATTTTCTACCCTTCCCTGAGCCTTCTCATATTTCTAGAGCCATAGGGTTACATTTCGTAGAGATTATCAGGTTGCATGAACCCTTAGAGACCATCCCATTTGCAACCTGCTTTTGGTATACTTTATGGCATCTGCTAGGGATTCATAGTAATTTTTCTTGTGCATACCAGACCAGGGTCAAACCTAGAGAGTCAATAGTCTGTTAGGTTTAGACCCTAGGAGTCCAATAAAATTCCTCTCAATAAGAATACATAGTGAATCTGCACTTTGCATCATACTAGAATTCTGCATTATTTATAAATTTTAAAATAATTTGGTTGATTCCCAGAAAATGAGCCAAAGAGTTTGAAATTAGGGATTCTGTAATGATTAGGGTTAGGCTTGAACGGTTTCCACCAGAACCGTTAAGAAACTACATGCTCGTGGAGCTGGCCCCTTTAGAGTGATAAAGAGAGTCGGCCCTAATGCCTATGTTCTTGAGCTACCCCCAAATTATGGCATTAGCTTGACTTTCAATATCTCAGACTTAGTCGAGTACAGGGAACCAGCAAACATTCCTAGCGAGCCATTTGGACCTGACCATTCTTTTGAGAGTGAACCCGAACCTGAGTGTCCACCTCCAAATAAACCTGAGCGAGGAGAGCGGATCGAGCATGTCCTGGATGACCAAGCTATCACTACCTAGGGCAAACGTTATTAACGTTTCCTAGTCCGATGGCAAGGCCGACCTGAGTCCAATGACTCGTGGATTACCCGGGAGGACTTGCAGCACCTCGATCCCAACCTTCTGGAGGAGTTCCTAAGCCAACTTCACTCTTACTCGACAGGGTCAAGTTCCTCCCACCCCAGGAGAACTGGTGTGGGAACCAGGATCCGACAGAGACTCCTCAGCCCTCTATGGATCTCCAATTAGGGTTCCATTTTTTCAGGTCTTGAAATAAGGCTTCAAGCCTAAAACTTGTAATTTTTTTAGTTTTGAATTGAGTCTCTTATGTCTGTTCTAGTTCTATACTTTGACCAATTGGATCAAGTTGTGTCCTGTATTGAGTCCAGTCATATATTGGGTCTAGTCCAAGTCTGGGTCCAAGCCAGAGTGGTCTTTGAGTCCAGCTCAACTACTTTGGGCCGAGCCTTGAAGGTCAACATGTCAACCCTAGGGCACCACTTCACCATCCCATGTGGCGCCACTTCATCATCCCATGTGGCGCCACCTCATCCAGCCATGTGGACGGCACAAGTGAGATTTTCTTGGATGCCAAATGGAGGCACATCAAATATTCTCTCCTCTTTTCCCTCCCTCCATCAAGCCACTTACTAAAGGAGTCATAGGCAACCAAGGAAAGGTTGAAGACAAAGGCCTTGTTCCAAGCCTCATATCAAGCTTCTTTTCAAAGAAGGGTGAGCAACCAAGGAAAGGTTGAAGATAAAGGCCTTGCTCCAAGCCTCATATCAAGCTTCTTTCCAAAGAAGGGTGAGCAACCAAGGAAAGAGGGAGACACAAGCCTTGTATCATGCCTTCTTCCCAAAATTGAAGGTTAACTTTTGATGAATGAAAAAAGAATATTTCTTGAGTCCAATCTCTTGTTAGTTGCCTTCGTTCACTAGGAACGTCGATCTCCGAGAGGGAGCGCCTTCACCTTCGGGTGTTGAGAGGTGTGAGGCCTCAAACTATCGTTACTTCCGCAACTCCGACATCCGACTCCGAACCAAGCAGAACTCCTTCATCTCTACAACCCTTCTTTCAACTTTCCACTATTTGCTTTCTGAGTGAGATTTAACCTTGTCTTCTTTAAATGCTTGCAGGTCCTCCAGGTTACACGGGTATGGAGATGGTTGCCTTTGCCTTCGAGATCTTCGGACAGCCAACCAGCGCCTCTGCAGGGTTGACAGCTCGGTTATCCAGGCCGCATCCGCCAAAGTGAGCGATCTCTGCACCAGGCGCTTTAGATCATCGAGGTTTTGCCCCTGACTTCTAAGTAGATCTTGATTGGAGAGCTAAGTCCTACGGGATTTCTCAATCCCGGGGTCCTTTCTTTATCACTACTTTGGGACTACCTGCTTCTTGCTAGTTCTTGTCATTGTAGAACCCTAGTTCATCTCTACTTGCTTTCGGGAATCCAAAGAAATCTAAAAAAAAATCTAAAATCCATAACAAAAAACCTAAAAATCACTTGCATCATTTCATCGTCGCATCTAGTTAGTTCCCCCGTCATTCACTGATACTGAACCGATTGAGATCAGATCTTCCGATGATGAGGATGAGGATTATGATCATTTTATGTTTAGATAGTTTGCTTTCATGCACTTTCTTTTTGTATGTTTTGTTGATGTACAAATTCTAACTTTAAATGAAATATTATGTTGTACTTCATGTTATGACTTCAAAAGAATGAAATACTTTAACTTTCCTTTAGTACTTCATTGTCTTTTGTATGGATGAATGAATTTTTATATTGTACTTCAATGTTATATCTTGAATGACTTGCCTACTCTCTTCCTACCTTTTTAATGATAACAAATATGGGGAGTAATATAACTAAAGTATAAATGTGCAAGGGAGTAATAGTATAAATATATGCTTGAAAATTTGTCATGTTTGACAAGCCCTTTGTAAATTTGAAAATTCTTTTGAAAATTAAGTTGAGCTTGAATTGAAAATTCTTTACAAATTTCTTAAGTAAGGGGGAGCAATACCTCCTTTATATTGAAAATCTATAATGAATTGAATTTCATGTTTAATCTCTTCTTTAGATCCTTAAAAAGATATTTACAAATTCTTTTATAAATCATCTTTCATGGGGAGCCTTGTCTATTGCTAAATTTTTTGTCTCTCCTAAGCACGTTTGCTTGTAGAGTATCACGATACATGAGTTTATATCATATATATCCCAAAACTCTGATACTCTTAATCATTATAACACTCTTGCTTTGTTACATCATTTCAATATTGCAATTACCTTAATATATCTATTGCGTTTAGCTCTTTGCACCTTGAAAAATTTCTTTTGAAAGTTTTTTATATAATTTATATTAAAGGTTTTGTCATCATCAAAAAGGGGGATATTGTTGACTCTATTATTGATTTTGATGATAACCAAAATGGTTAAGTATAAGTTGAATACTAATGATTTTATTGAAGTGTGTTTATAGAAAAATGTGCTTATAAATTTGAAAAAGATTATTTGATTGAAGAAGCCAAGTTTAGATGAAATATCTGCTCAAAGAAGAGTTGAACAGTCAAAGTTTGCTTCAATGGATACTTGAGTGAAATATAAATTTGATTCAGTACAAGTTCAAGTATTTTTATGAAGATCTCAGTGAGGTGTCGACTTAAAGTGTCGACACATAACACCAAGTGTCGACACATGATAGTGAAGTGTTGACTCAAGCTGGTATGCAAAGAAAGTTTCATATGGCACGGCTGAAGTGTCAACACATAGACTTGAAATGTTGACTCAAAGTGTCGACACATGGATCAGCTCATCGCTTGAGATTTTTAAGTCACAGAACTTGCTGAAGATGAAGAACTATTGAAGTGTCGACACTTGGATGCGAAGTATTGACTCAAAGTATCGACTCACCTGAAGAAGTGTCGATACATCTGAGATTTCCAGAAAGCCAGATTGAAGATATTTGAATTGGATGTGGACTCAAGAAGTTCAAGTGTCAACCTGAAGTGTCGACCACAGCCTGAAGTATCGACACATGAAGTTCTAGAAATAGTAATGGCTAGTTTTTTAAATGTAGAACTTGTCTTTTTTCATCCCCAATGGCTAGTTTTTCGTGTCTAACGGCTAGAAACTGGATTTGAGACCTTGGAAAGGTATTTACATGCTCCAAATCAAATCAAAAGTATAATTATTGAAGTTGTTGAAAAAGAAATATCCAAGAGAGAAGAAAAGAGAGCATTCACTCCTATTCTTTGAAGTTCACCTACTCTCAAGTCAAAGCAAGCCTCCAAGGATTCAAGAGACTTCAAGAGCATTAAAGATCAATTATTCTTGAACAATCAAAGAGGCTTCATCAAATTCAAAGCTTCACAACAACGAGCTTCAAGGGGATACCCGCTTTTTATTAGAAAGCTTCTATTGTTTTTCTTTTTAAAACTTATTTGTTGTAAGGGTTCTTGGTTAGCCTATTGCGAAACCAAGGGATGTTATTGGTGAGCCTTTGAAAACCACTTAGATTCTTGGTTAGCCCGAAAAACCAAGGGAGGTTGGTGGTGAGTCTTAAAACCATTTAGGTTCTTAGTTAGCCCGTAGAATCAAGTGAGGTTTTGACTTGTGAGCCTTGTGAAAGTAAGTCGGGTTTTGATTAGTAAGCTCGAAAAACTAATCGGATGTAATTAGTTAAGATTATAATGAATTTCTAAGGAGATCTTGGGGAGTGGACATAGGTGCATTGGATAGCACCGAACCACTATATTTTGTTGTGTTTGTGGTAGCTTGTCTCCTCTTATTGCTCTTACTTTTATTGCTTTAGTTTTTTGCTGCATATTTACTTAAGAGCATTTCTTTTGAATTCATAGTACTTCTTTAATTGTTGGATTGGATCACACACTATTGCATTGCATCAAGTAATAATTTTTAGAAACCCAATTCTCCCTCCTTCTTAGGTTGCTTACTGGGCAACAAAGGTATATTTCCGATTCCAGCCATGTAGTGGACTACATGCCATTGCAACTTCAGGAGGATCTGACTTATGAGGAGGTGCTTTTATGGATCGTCGATAATAAGGATCAAGTGTTGCGGCACCAAACCATACCATATATGAAAGTACAATAGAGCAATCATAGTGAAAGGGAGGCTACATGGAAACTTGAAGCAGAAATGAGAGACAAATATCCTCAACTTTTTGAAATAGCAAGTACGTAAATTTCGAGGATGAAATTTTCTTAAAAGAGGGATAATGTGATATTTGGGCTTGGGCTGAAGTCAGCAGGCCCAGTTGACTTCAACCCAAACAAAAAAAAAATAGGGACAAAAAATCGAAATAGGGAAAGTTTGATCTCCCTTTATCCGGCCGCAACATTTACCGAAAAAGGCTGGGATAGCCGTGGAGGAGAGGGACTGCATTAGAGGCGTAGTTGGGATGGCTTAGGACTCCGATCGGCACGATCTTTGCTTTCCAAATGGTGAGGAAACCCATTGGTTTGATAGCTTTTAAACTCCCTCACTATCGCCAACCGAGCCCCCATCGAGCCTGTTCCCACGCATCTTTTTCCTTTCCAACGAGCGATCGAGAGCTATTCAACGCCGGCCGGTGAGTTTTTCCTTATTTTTTATTAGTTAGGGAGGATACTTTTTTTGGATTTATCTGTTTTGGGCCGAACACCATCGGTGGCCATGCCACCGCTTTTCTCCCAGTCCATCGAGCCCTTCCCAGCAACCACCTCCCATGGTCGCCGCTGGCAACCATGGGAGGCCGGCTCAATTGAACCCAGGAAGGAGCAACAGGGGGAGGGGTTCGGGGGAGAAGAGAAGAGAAAGAAAGAAAGAGAGAAAGAAAGAAAAAAAAGAAGAAGAGAGCATCTATTTGATGGAAAAAAGGAGAGAGAAGGGAGAAGATGAGGAGAGAGAAAGAGGAGAGAGAATATGAGGAGAGATAAAGAGGAGAGAGAAGATGAAAAGGGAGAAAGAAAAGAAAAGAAAATTTAAAATAATTTTAATAATAAATATTATTATAGGAGGGAGAATCAGAAAACTTTCTTTCTTGGAATTTGTGAAGCTAGGATTTTGGATTTGAATGAAATTATTTATTATTGTAGGACAATAGCCTTCTAGCAGGAAGGCGTTGTGTGAATTTCGGGTATTGACTAATATCAGGTATATATGGCCATCTCTTAAGAGGTAAGGATCTCTGGACTTGATCACTAATTGTACATATATCTTACATGATATGGTTTGATTCGTGCACATGAATATTGGCATGCATGGTTGTTTTGCATCATATTTTTTTACTTATTATGATGAATAATAAGTTTAACATTATTATTTATGTTTCTATATATCATGTTTATCAAGTAAAGTTATATTTGTATGGGTTAGATCATGATACTGGTTATTGAAAAACTGTAAAAAACATAATTTAACTACATGATGTGAAATGATAAAGTGTTAATCAAGTAAATATGGTGTTTGGATTAGCCATGCCATGAGCAAGACCATGGTTACTCAGGTTGCCAGTCACAGGCAAGATTTTGATAAATTGTGTGCCAGTCATAGACGGGATTGTGACAAATTGTGTGCCAGTCACAGACAGGATTGCGACAAATAGTATGCCAGTAACAAACGAGAGTGTGACAATAGCATGCCAGTCACAGGCTGGAGTGTGACCATGGTTAGTCCAGAACCCTAAAAAAAGGGATATCTAATGGAAACCTAAAAAAATATAATGTTATCAAAGGTTTTATTATACTTGATATTCGAGTTGTTTGGTTGTATGATCTGATAAACTATTATTTTCTAATTATTTTCAAATTATACTACTATTGGTGTGACTATTTGGAGACCTTACTGGGCTGTAGAACTCACTCCTTATTTTTTTTATTTTTTCTAGAGACTCAGGATGCATAGCAAGAATCGGGCTAGGCGTGAGACTGAACATCAACATTTAGATTGTTTAGATAGTTTTGTTTAGTTAATTCGGTGCTAATACTTATAAAGAATCAGTGGACCATTTAGTAATTTTTGATTTAAATAAATGAACTATTTAGTTATAATTAATTTTTTAAATAATATTGGTATAATTGCTGTGATTTTAAATGAAGTGATTCTTGTGTACCCAGGCCTGGTATGATCTCTAGGATAAAATCTAGGATCGTGTGGCCGGTCATGTAGCCGATTCCAGTGTAGGATTTGGGGCGTGACAAAATCAATTTGATGTTGATATGATAAGGAGGCCGGGTTTCATCCGAAGTCAAATCCTTAATCAAAGTCAGGGATGAAAAATGCTAGTTGGCCATATCGAGAGATTCTCAAAGGGTTAGCTCCTTCATCATCTATCTTAGCCTGAATTTTATTCTTCTCCTCAGCTTTGACCTGGTAACTTGACATCATGTTTAAACTTGGTAGCTCGACCTTGATTTTAGTTTTCTTCTTAGCCTTGAGCTTAGTAGCTCGGCCTCGGGCTTGATCTTTACCTCGACTTTGAGCTTGGTAGCTTAGTCTCAGTTTTGAACTTTGTAGCTCAATCTCGATTTTGAGCTTTATAGCTTGGACTTCAATTTAAGCTTTATAATTGGACTTCAATTTAAGCTTTGTAGCTCGACCTTGGCTTTGAACTATGTAGCTTGGCCTTATATTTGTTCCGCACCCCGACTTTGAGCTTGGTGGCTCAACCTCGATTTTAAACTTTATAGCTTGCCCTTGGATTTGAGCTTTGTAGCTTGATCTCGACTTTGAGCTGTGTAGCTTGGCCTGAGTTTTAAGCTTTGTAGTTCGATCTTGACTTTGAGCTTTGTAGCTTGGCCTTTGATTTGAGCTTTGTAGATTGGCCTTGGATTTGAGCTTTGTAGCTCGACCTCAAATTTGAGCTTTGTAGTTTGGCTTTGGATTTAAGCTTCTTGGCCTTGTATTTGAGATTTATTTGAGATTTATAGTTGGGCCTTGAATTTGTTCCTTACCTTGGCTTTGAGCTTGGTTGCTTGGCCTCAATGTTATACTTGGCAAAGATATTGGTCTCTTTGGTGATGCCGTACTAAGTGAGGAAGGCTTTGAGGTAGTTGTTACTACCTATCCCAATCTTGTTAAGCTAGATCTTGGACCAGGAGTCCATTTTGATGGAATAGATAAAACTAATATGGATCCCAAGGCCGTGGTTTTTCTAAGCATAGTTTACGCTAGTCTTGTTCCCTAGCTTGGCTTGGAGATCTCAGAGTCAATGCCATCACCGCTATCTCATTCCTGATCCACCATATTTGGATCTCCAATTTCAAGAAGATAGAATAGACCCCAAATCTAGAAAGGAGAAAGAAGTCAAAAACATTACTAGATCGAGGGATTGGAGATTATTTCAATTGATTTTAGAGCAAGATTAGGAAAGAAAGGGAAGATGATAGCTAGAAAGAAATGGGAGGGAGATGTCGTCGTCCCCCCTCTCTTTTCTCTCCCTCTTTCTTCGAGCTATCCCTTCTCCTTTGTTCTTATAATGAACTTTTTAAGCCCTTTCTTTAGCACGAATCTATTATTGCAAGCTTCGGATTAGAATGATGCGGTCAGCCTCCTATCGAGCTGAAGATCGATAAAATATTGACATGTTCACCACTTCACTAGGACCTACGAAAGGAAGTCCATACTCACATAAGATTTTTTTCTATGAGGGATGTTTTGATGCTTAAAGTAGTTGGAGCTTGGGAACAGAAGATAGAATAGTGAGTGAAAGAGTGAGAGCTTAGAGTTTATCCAAGGGTCTCCTCTTCCTCTCTTTTTATAGAGGGAGTTTGTTAGGTTGTTTGTAACTACTATATCTATTTGTTAGGTAGTTTGTAACCTTACGTATTCGTTAGGTAGTTTATAACTACCTTATGTATTTGTTAGTTGGAAGATCTCAGTTAGTTATAACCAGATAGTAAAATTATCTATGGCCCACATACCAATGATGTCATAGAGATCATAAGCTATTTTAGTCTTGGGTCCGTAAAAATTTGATGCGGATATCGGTATGCAGATGATGATGGGGAGTAGTCTAGCTATAAACTAATCTCGAGATAAGTTATCCACCAATGCTTGTTATGATGTCCTTGATGTTCAATTTTTGTAATAACTGTCAATTGATCTAGTCGCCTTCAAATCTCTAGCCATCTAGGTAGTGACTAATGTGTGCTCGCCATATTATCCGAGATTGGGTAGATGATTCCCTCTGTAACAATCCTCATATATACTTCCTTCAAGTGATGGCATCCTCCAAATCTAATTAAACTCAATCATAACAACCCTGACTAGCTTGTGATTAGCCCTAAAAGGATCCATGCCAAAGTGTCCCATTACAGGGAAAGGGGGTCAAAGTGGCACTTTTAAAATCATTCGCAAACGTGAATTCGTGTCACAAATTTTCGCTCCAATTCATCCAAAAGGATTGCATAGGCCTTCTTTAATCCAAGCATGGTAAAAGAAATTAACATGAAGCCAATGCATCACCGTTTTCTCGAGTGACGCTTTGGAGCATCGCTGAATGCTTTTTAAGGGCATCGCAAATTCTCCACACTTATAAGCACCTGTCCCCATATTCCAAGAGAGGTTGCCATATATGGCATGCATGACGACATTTTTTTCCACTGTCAGTTTGGCAAATTTTCGACGTTTTAAAGTGACACCATATTACAAATGTAATTTTTAAGATTTTATGACTAAACCCGAATAGCAACACCTGTATCGCATATCAAAATGACCAATATGTGCACAATATTAAACTTAAATATCCACTAGAACTTTAAAAATCCTAAAAGCATAAATATGTACATAACATGTCTAAAACCCCAAAAACACAATCAAATTTTGTTTTAAGCTTTTGACTATCAGTGATTGGTGGCATCATCATCATGATCTCTAAGATTGCTGAAAGTATTGAGAGAATTAAATAGATAAAATATTTTAGAGGTTGAGAATGCAAAAATCACAATATATTATAAATCATTAATCACATCCAAAAATATACATGATAATTAAGTAAAATATATAAATACAAGTAGTTATTTACTTGTACTCTAGCTCTCGGCATTTTAGTGTACCAAGTAACTGCAATCTTAGATGGCAAGGCAAACCTTTGTAGTATTACCACAACCTAGTCAAGTTGAGACCTCATGGAGGCCATCTCTGTTTGGTAGCTCTACCTAGCCAACCATGTTTCCAGGTCTATCTCATGTTTCACATCTGTCTCGTAGATTTGCCTCATGTTTTCCATCTTTGCCTCTAGCTTATAAAAATCTATAGTTGTTCTAACTTTGTCCAAACATACCCTGATATAAACTTTCACTACAATCCTAGAACCCCTCATTTGATTATATCATTCTGGTCCCATTTATTTATAAATTAATTTTTAGCTGGTACACAAGATCCTTCTTTTATTGGTATGTATGAATTATTTATCTATGTGACAAAATATTTTAACTATTTTTTAAAAATGTATTTTCATTACATATAGTAAATCTATGTTAATTTTTTTAGAATTTTGGTTATTGAATGATGTTTCTTATCTGATTTAATTTTCATTCATGATAGTGATATGTTTTAAGAGAAGATGATGCCATGAAGGAGAGACTATTCATCAAGAGGATCATTAAGGGAGACGAGGATCATTGAGGAAAATGCAATGTCTATTGAATATTGTTTCCTATATATGTTTTAAATGTTGATTGTTGATGGTATATGAAATTATGTACTATATTTTGTATTCGTATAATGATAAGATTTATTTCATGAATATATTTTGTACCAGTAAGTTAAATTATTATGAGTTATTGTGATTTAATGATATCTGTAAAATACAAATTGTTGATCAAAACATTAAAATGAGATATAGAACAATTATATTTTAAAAATACAGGTTGTAAATATAAAAATGGAATGTACAACAATTACTAATTATTGTTTAGAAAGGGATATATAGCAACAAAAATTTATTGCCTATATATAAAAAAATTGTTGCCAAGAAATCTAGTAAAACTATTGCTTACCATTGCATAAATATGAATAATCATTGTCTAAAATGAAAAAACTTGTTATCAAATTCTTTCGAAAACTGTTGTCAAAATATTTATAACCACTATAAAAATTTATATTAGATCGTTACATAAAATGAATTACTGTTGTTAATTCTCTAAAAACAATGTTTCATGTATAAAAAAACTGCTTCCAAAAACTTAAAATAGTTGCTGCCTTAATAGAAAAAATTATTGTGTTTTTTTTTTTTTTTTTGTTATAGCCATTGCATATACTTATAAAAGATCAGTTATCTAACCGTTGGCTTACAATCAAAACACTATTGCCTTTGTCGACTTTAGGTAACAGCCACATAAGCAGTGGATGGAAAACCATTGCCAAAACTGTTAGGCAACAATTTTAGACCTTTTAAGCAACAATTTGTTGCCTAAAATTATTTTTGTTATAGTGTTAGTGAAGACTTGAATTTCAACATAATTGATTTCTTCATATGGAGTCACCAACGTGCAATGCAACCCTCTCCTATATTTAACAATGAAGTCATATATCAATGATATAAAAATACATTACAAATAAATGCATAAATCGATCTATTCTCAATGCATACCGTAAAATCTCAAGATTCTTTCTAAATAAAGCTCCGATCCCTATGTGTCTATGTAATCTTATGAAATATGTAATCTTATAAAACTCAGCATCGCTTGGAATTCCTTCCCATGTCTCAACTACTAAAATGGTATATGTTACATGATATATGGTGATACATGGTGATACATGATACATGATATATAATACAAGATACATGGCATATGACACACGTTATATGTCGTATGATACATGATTGATAGTGCATGATACATGGTATATGATACATGGTTCATGATATATAATACATGGTGCATGATACATATTATATGGTGCAAGATAGATGGTGAATAGTACCTGATACAATGTGCAAAAGACGTGATACATGGTACATAATACATACTTTGTGTTGTTGCAACTTCTTCCAGACTGGGCTTGGTCGGCTGTGGCTGGAGCACTCCTCTCCCGGTTCTTGCAAAAAGTTCCCAAGGACCGGTGGTGTTCCGGCGGGGGACACTCCGATGCTTAAGTTAGCGGGAGCTTGAGGGCAACAGAATGGAGGAATTAAAGAGATAAGCTTATGGAGCAGGAAGAGAATACTTAGCCCTTATTCAAAGTCCCCCGTTTACCTTATATAGGTATGAAATACTGCCAAATTCTGTTAGGGGCCAGGCTGGGAATGTCTGATTTGCCCCAAGGAGAATCAGGGTAGAGGCCATGTGGCACTAGGACGTGGCCACGTCGTGAGGTCTGTTGTAACAGAATTTTGTTACCAGCTGGAAGAGACTTCTGGAGCCTTCAGGCTAAGTCTTGTTGAAGGCCGGTCGGACGGATCTCTGCTACAGCAGGTCATTCGGACCTCTACTGGAGTGAGTCGGTCAGACCTCCGCCAGAGTGGGTCGGTCGGACCCTTGGTGAAGGTGGGTCGGACAGACCTCTGCTACAGCGGGTTGTTCGGACCTCTGCTACAGCGGGTCGGTCGGACCTCTGCCGAAGTGGGTCGGTCGGACCGTCACTGAAGGTGGGTCGGTCGGACCCTTGGTGAGGTGGGTTGGTCGGATCCTTGCTGAAGGTGGGTCGGTCGGACCCTTGCTGAAGGTGGGTCATCGGACCCTGGGAAAAGTCGATTGGCATTTGCCCCCCTGCTCTTGCCCTTTGGGAGGACACGTGGCCTCGAAGGGCAAAAGCATCGTCCTTGTCCTGAATGCACTCATCCTTGAAATGATCGCAAATTTGATGGGGTACGTCATATCTGGTCACTTCGAATCTCCTATAATCAGCATCTGGGATAGGTGTCGACCTCGCGTTGGGGGCGAGGGAGTTGCAGTTAATGTGAAGGGGGGTAATGATGAAAGGCCCGCATGGCCCGCTCGGTCATTGGGTTCCGTAGATGATCCATGCAATGTGGCAACATCTGAGTGGGCGGTGCTGTGCTCGGGGCGATCCCCTCGCCGTTGATTTGGCATTTATGTGGATTGCCATCTATTTGCTCCCATCAATCTGTCACATCGACTTCCGTAGCATGGAGAGTTGTATCGTCTGATGAAAGGGTCACGATGCTCGAGGGATGGGGGGAGGCGGCTCTCCGAAGGTCTATAAAAGGAGATGCAGGGTACCTGGGAGGAATTTCTCGCTGCAATCACATTCAATGAGAGAAAAAGAGCGCCTTCCCCTTCCATCACCTTCAATCTTCTAGGAAACCAGTCCCAGGTTAGTCCCTCCCTTCCTTTTTCCATCTTCATATCAATGGCTTCCAGCGGCCATGGTTCCGCTCATAGAGATAGGGAACCAGGTCCGAGCGAGATCCGATCGGAGATAACCCAGGAATGGGTTGAAAGCCTCAGGGTAAGGTATAACATACCTTCGACCATGCATCTTACGGTCCCGGATAGAGAGGGAAGAGCGGACAATCCATTAGGGCCAGGAAACCTTCTGATGTACAAAGACCACCTCAAGGCCGGCCTTAGGTTCCCATTGTGCAGTTTCTTCGTAGAGGTCTTCAATTTTATAGGGTGAACCCCGTGTAGCTGACCCCGAACAGCATTCGGGCGATCGACTACTTCATGGTCCTGTGCCACAGAGCCGGGACCGAACCTAGAATTTCCCTCTTCGCCAACTTTTTCATTTTGAAGAAGGATTTTAGGAGCCAGGAGTGGTGGATGTTTAGTCCCCGCCCTGGCCGAAGGATATTAGGGGGCCTCCTGTCGGCCATCCACAGGTGGAAGGCCAAGTTCTTTTTCGTAGATAGTCTCCAGCCTTGGAGTTTTGAGCCATTATGGAGGGAACCGAGGTCGAGAACTAGCGAAGGAAGGGCAGTACTGATGGCCGACTAGGCCAGCTTTAGCGACATGGAAGGGGTCGACCTTACCATGGTTTGCGAATTGCTTCGGGAAGACATCCTTCATCAGGTAGGGGTCAGCAGCCATAGAAGCCTAGGTAGGATAAGGGGGTTGCCATCGTTGACCGATCATTCTTCTCATATTTATCTGTTGATTTTGCTGCCTTCCTTCTCTTCACTCACCCTAGTCTTTCCTTGAAACAGGCGAAAATATGAAGGTTGACAGAGCCAAGGTGGTCCAACGGGTGGTGAGGAAGAGAGCTGCCCAGAATGCAGAGTCGACCGCAAAAGGGCTAAAGAGGAAGCGGGTGGAGGAGCGGCCCATACCTATTGTAACTATGGACTCCGATGAGGATGATGTCCCTCTATCAGAGCGATTGGCAGCGAAGGCATCGGGGTCTTCAACTCCCATTGGGAAGTTGGCCACCTGACCGGAGCAGGAGTAGCCGGAGCTATCTGATGCAATGACGACTCCAGCCCCACCACCCATCGAGCTGGCGGATGCAGTCCCCCCTGTGGACAAGGGAAAGGAGGTGGCCGAAGGAGAGGCAACTGAAGAAGTCTACCAAGAGTCACGTCAGTGCTGGCATGCCCTCCGCAATGCGATGCAGGTGCGGGGCCTACTTAGAGAGGCAATGACGGACGCTGACTAGGAGGAGTCAAGCCAGCGGAACCTAAGCGACATGGTGAAGGGTTCCTATCGTGTCCTCATGAGGGTAAGACACCGATTCCATGCCCTCATCCTTTCCTTTCCATTTTGTCTTGCACATGACTAACTCAGCCTTTTGCTTGCAGCTTCTTCATGGGATCTCCCTAATGGATGACGGCCTTGGTCAGTTACTCTTTGCAATTAAAGCCACGACCAAAAAGGTTCAGGAGTCGGAGGAGGCTGGAGCGGTGATGGAGGTGTCATTGAAGGCCATGGAGGAGAGGCTGTCGGCTAGCCAGGCTGAAGCCGAGTCATCAAAGGAGGAGGCGAGGGACCTGCAGATTTAGCTAGCCGAGCAGGAGGCTAGGCTGAAGAAGAAGAAGGTGAAGGTCAGCTCTCTCGTTCATCGGCTGAAGGAAGAGAAGGAGCGGTCTGTCGAAGCTGACAGGAGGGCTCAGGCCAACCAGGTGGCGGCAGCGAAGTGGGCGGGTCAGCTGAGCGAGGCAAAGGTGCTGGTGGGAGAGTGGATTTGTGACACCGTAACAAAGTACAAGGCCTCTGTGGACTTCGTCGATGAGATGGAGGAGGCCACGTCGGAGTTTCACATGAACGGCTATGACGACCACTTAAAGAAGGTAGCCGAGATCTTCCTGAAACTCGATCTGTCTGGCGCCTTCATCCGAGGTGGGGATCGACCTGAAGAGGTGGACCTCGACTCTGGCCCAAGCATCTTGACCACGCGGGAGCCGTCTTGGCGGAGGAGGGTGGAGCTTGACTTCAGCCTCCATGTCTCGATCCGAAGGGAGCGCGACTGGGTGAAGGAGGGCGGAGCTCGACTTCGACCTTGGCATCTCGACCCGAAGGGAGCGCGGCCGGGCAAACGAGGGTGGAGCTCGACTTCAGCCTCGGTGTCTCGACCTGAAGGGAGCGCGACCGGGCGAAGGAGGGCGGAGCTTGACTTTGGCCTTGGCGTCTCGACCCGAAGGGAGCACGCTAGGCGAAGGAGTCCAGGCAAAAGAGTCCCACGTGGCAACATCGTTCACCGTGTCACTCAACGAGATCTGACATGGGTTCCATGTCAGCAGTCCCGCTACATCATTTGCCCCCCACTCCCAAGTCCAGTTGGCGCGTGGTGCTCGGGTCGAAGAGAGTAAATACAGTGCTGATGTAGAAAGGCAAAGATTTGGCCCAATGATGGCCATGATCGCTGGCGCTTCGAGAGGTGACTTTTCAAACCAATGCGGGAGAGCCACTTGGACACGTTCGAGGAGTACTTATTGATGATGCAGAATTCGAAGCGACCGCAGTTGAAATGGAATGCTAGCCTCGCCGATCATTGCCACATGGCATAGTTTTATCAAAATTGATGCCGTTACGGCACGGTTGTGCATCCAGTCATTTCGAAAGGGGAGGTAGTTTTTTTCAAAACATATCTTCTTTCAAATCTCTCATGCTCGCCATCATACCGAAGCCCTTTCTTCCTCCATCTGCTGTCCTTGTCTTCCGGGTTCACTAGGTTCATTTCCTTCTTCTTCGTTTGGACGTGTAGAGGCCTCCTCTAGGGTTAGGGCTCCCTTGGGCTTCGTTTGTCTTCTTCTCCTTCTTTCCTACTGGTTGCCTTCGCTCTTCTCCTTTTGAAATGTCTCGCTTCAGTCCCAACTTCCATCCTTTAACCGATCAAAAGGAGGCTCGGCCTTCGAGGTCGAGGCCACCATCTTCCACCAATGAGGAGGAGGACGTGGCATGCTTCAAGCTTAGTAGAAGGCCTGCACCTAGAGGGCTAGTGATTAGGGAACTAGCAACTTCTTCTCCTCCTCCTCCACCAGAACTAGTCCCTGGACCTTCTCGATCGATAGGTCCCGGTGGGGTCATCTCAACGATCACCTCCGAGGAGCTTGCGACTATCTGGGAGACCTTTGGTGCTCGGACTCCATTCGGCTTTCAATCCCTCAACCTGGAGAGCGAGTCCTTCTAGTGGCCTGCACCGGATTGCCCTCTACGAGGAGACACTTGCAGGGGGCCTCTGGTTTCCAATCCACCCATTCTTTCTTTTGGTGTTGAGCAATTATCGCTTGGTTCCTGCTTAGCTCGTCCCCAACGCCATAAGAACCATTTTCTGTTTTGTAGTTTTTTATCATTTTTACGGGATCGTTGCCCGTTTTTCCTTGTTCAGGGTTTTCTTTATCCTGAAGTGCCACCCTACCGAGGAGGGGTGGTGGTCTATTTCTTCTCACTCGAAGGGCATAAGATTTAAGCTCCCCTCTCCCATCAAAGGATGGAAGAGCAAATATTTCTTCGCCTTGGTCGAGGGGTTCGACTGGGTTTGGAGTGACTCAGATCGGTCTCCCAACCAGAACTCTGCAGTTGACTCGGCTAATCGGGAGGTGTACAACCAGCTCCATGCTGACCAGGTCCCCTCCCTGGAGGTTCTGTTGTCAGAGCATAACCTCTTCGAAGCTGGTGCCAGCCCAATTTAGCAGTTGGGTGAGTTCAGCTCGAGCACTATATCTCCATGCTTCTCAAATTTTTTGAGTTTAGGATTAACATCTTCTCATGTAGGCATGAAGCTCGCTATGGATGATCTCCTCTCCTTCTCTCAGGAGAGGGGTGTATCGAAGGAGGCCGGCAAACCCTCCCCAAAGATGGTGTTGAATCTCAGGTGGTGCATTCATGGCTAGTTGGGTCAATGTACATGTGTTGATCTGGTCTATCATGGTTTTTCATGATGTGTCAAGGGCTAGGACTGAGTCCGGTTTGAGTCCTAGGTGTTTAGGCTCAGTTTTGTTCAGTCTGGGTCTTAGGGTGGGCTCTTTTATGATAAGAGTTGACTCTGTTGGTTGGCACATCTCAGAATAGGTGATTGTAGTCTGGACGAGTCGGCTCAAATGGATTCGAGTTGGCTCAATTGCACAGTCAGGAAACCTGTAGTCTGGACGAGCCATCTTGAATGAGCTCGAGTCAGCTCCGTTGCATAATTTGTCAATCCTGTGGTCTGGAAGAGTCGGCTTTGATGATTAGAGTTGTCTCAGTTTCAAGGCCTAGTCGACTCTAGTGTCTCGAGTCATCTCGGATGTTGGGTGAACTATTTGTTCATGATGCTAGCTAGGGGAGTTTGGGATCTCGGGCATGTGTGACTGAGGTATATATATTATATTCTCGTAAGAGGATGATGATGGTGTAACGAACTTCTTGGAAGTGGAAATCCCTTTCTCCCATGAAAATTTCTTTGTTTTTCTTCTACTTCTTTCTTCTCCCATTCTTGGTGTTCTTGATCTTCACAGACCTGAATCCTACCATGATCTTCAACGGAGATTACTGGCAGATGGTCATTCACAACTTGGTGATATGCTTTCGTGATTGCTTTGTTGATCAGAGCATTCGTTCTTGATCGGGAACAAGGCTGTTCTGAGGGTTTGGTTCATTAAATTTGTTTGGATTTGGAGTCAGATTTTTAACATTTGGTATCAGAGCAAGGTTTGTGGAAGGAAGATCTCAAGATCAGAGGGTTGAAAGTAAGGCTTCTTGTAGGTACAGTTTTCGGATTTCTTGAATTCTTGATTGTGGTAATGGTATCAAGTGAGTTCAAAGTAGACTTTGAGAAGTATGATGGCAAGGGAAACTTCACCCTATGGCAGCAAAGAGTTAAAGATTTGTTGGTTCAACAGAGAATCTACAAGGTCTTGGTTAAAGAAAGACCAGAAAAAATTAGTATTGAATAATGGGAAGAGTTAGATGAGATTGCTTTCAGCACCATCATGATGTGTTTGGCTGATCAGGTTTTACCTGAAGTGTGCTCAGAGACTACTGCAAAAGGTCTTTGGAGAAGACTGGAGAACACATACATGGGAAAGAACATGACGAACAAGCTATGGCTGAAGAAGCAATTATATAGCTTGAGAATGCCTGAAGGAGGAGACCTAGTTGCTCACATTCAGAGGTTCAATCAAGTTTGTTCTGAAGTGATGAGTCTGGATGTGAAGATAGATGAGGAAGATTGGGCATTGTTGCTATTGTGTTCACTCCCTGGATCGTATGATGGTCTCATAACAACTTTGATTTATGGGAAGGAAATCTTAAACTATGACGAGGTTGTTGGTGTGCTTTAGATCCAATGAGCAAAGAAAAAAGATCTGCAAAGATAATCATAATTCAGAGGTTCTTGTTGTGAATGAAAAGCAAGAAAAATCCAAAGAAAGAACTAAGGAAAAGTCAAAGGACAGATCTCAGTCTCAGAACCACAAGAGTTTGAAATGCTACACGTGTCGTCAACTTGGGCATATCAGGAAGAATTGTCCTCTTTGGACGGTAGAAAAAAGGGAGAGCCAACACTAGTGGTGCTAATTCTTTGGAAAGCAATGGAGGAGTATTGGTTGTATCAGATGGATCACTGGATTAGGAGAATACCTGGATTTTGGATTCTGCATGCTCATACCACTATACCTCATGTCGGGATTGGTTTTACACCTATGACAGGTCAAATGGAGGTAGTGTAAGTCTTGGTGATGATCACCCTTGTATGGTAGCTGGAGTAGGCACTATTAGGGTGTGGATGTATGATGGAGTGATAAGGACTCTATCAAATGTCAAACATGTACCAGAATTGAAAAAGAATTTGATTTCTTTGGGCTACTTGGAAGAGCAGGGATATGCTTTTAGTTGCCAATCTGGTAGTGGATGTTTGAGAATTACCAAGGAAGCTTTGGTGGTAATAAAAGGAAGAAGACTGAGCAACAATCTATATAGGATGGAAGGCTCAGTGATAAGTGATAGTGCTGAAGTGCTTGCAGCGGCACATAAGGAACAGTTAAAATATAAACTATGACACTATCGAATGGGTCATATGAGTGACCGAGGGCTCATGGAGTTAAGCAGAAGAGAGAACATCCCAGCTTTGAAAAAGGATGGAAAGGACCTGTGTGAGCCGTGTATCTTTGGTAAACAGCATAGAGTTAAATTTGCTATTTATACCAAGCCAAGTGAAGGAGTGCTAGATTTGGTGCACTTAGATGTATGGGGACCAGCACCTTTGTTGTCCAGAGGTGGAACAAGGTATTTTGTTACCTTTATTGATGACTTCTCTAGAAAACTATGGGTGTATCTGATGAGGAAAAAATCATATGTATTTGCTCAGTTTAAAGCTTGGAGAGTTAAGGTAGAGAATGAGATAGGAAGACATGTAAAGTGCCTTCAGACTGATAAAGGTGGGGAGTACTCTAGTATAGAGTTTAGAAGTTATTGTGAGAAAAATGGTATCAAATGCCATTACATAGTAAGGATGACTCCACAGCAGAATGGTGTCACGGAAAGGATGAACCGGACACTATTGAAAAGGGCAAGGAGTATGAGGCTACAGTCATCACTGCTAAAAACTTTTTAGGGTGATGCTATTACTCTGGCATGTTTTCTCATAAATAGGTCCCCTCACTTCAAGTTGGGTGGTGGACTTCCAGAAGAAGCTTGGAGTGGGAAGAAGGTGAAGCTTGGCCACCTGAAAGTTTTTGGTTGTCCGGCTTATGTTTATGTGGAGGCAACTGAAAGAAGTAAGCTAGATGCTAAGTCAAAGAAGATGATCTTTATAGGGTATCCACAAGGAGTCAAAGGTTACCTAATGTGGGATCCATAATCTCAAAGGCGGCGATCAGTAGGGATGTCATTTTTAATGAGAGGAGCATCTTGGAGAAACCGGGGGCTACAACAGGAAATGCAGTCAATAAGATGAACAGCAATGAGAGCTCGTCACAGGTAGAAGATAAGCCTTCAACATCAGTTGGAAATGGAGTTTCAGTTGAGGTGGAGTTGGACAGGAAAGATTCTCTAGGAGTGAAGGAAAGGCAAGAAGAATTAGCTGTTCAAAGGGAAGTGCAGGAGGAGCCACAAACAGTAGATTTGCAGGACAGTGCAAGGGGAGTGGCATTGCATAAATCTCAATGCACAATCCGGAAGCCAGTTTGATATGGCATGGATGAAGCACTTTCATATGCTCTTATATCTATGCATGGAGATCCAGAAAGTTTTGTAGAAGCCATGGAAAGTCCTGATAAAGAGTCATGATGCAAGGCATGATGGACGAGATGGAATCTCTCAAGAAGAATCAGACATGGCAGCTGGTGGATCTACCTAGAGATGCTCATGCTATTGGCTCCAAATGGGTGTTCACTAAGAAATCATTACCTTCAGAGCAAGGTGGAGTAAGATACAAGGCAAGATTGATAGCAAAGGGATACTCACAGAGGGAAGGGTTGACTACACAGAAGTGTTTTCTCCTATGGTATGCCATACTTCAATTCGGGTGTTGTTGTCTTTGGTGGTAAAACATAATTTGGAATTGGAGTAGACGGATATGAAGACAACCTTTCTACATGGAAGACTGGAAGAGAAAATCTATATGAAGCAACCTGATGGCTTCATTGAGATTGGACAAGAGAACAAGTTATGTCTACTTCAGAGGCCATTGTATGGATTGAAATAATCACCTCGTCAGTGGTATCACAGATTTGATACATTCATCTTGAGCCTTGGATTTCTTAGATGTGAACATGATCATTGTGTCTATGTGAAGGATGTGGATACCATGGATGCTCTGTATTTACTTCTGTATGTGGATGAAATGTTGATAGCCAGCAGAAGTATGACAGCTGTGAAAGGGCTGAAGAGAGCATTATCTCAGGAATTTGAGATGAAAGACTTAGGATCAGCTCAGAAAATCCTTGGAATGGAGATTTGTAGAGATAGATGCAAAGGAATACTCTATTTATCATAAGGTGGGTACATTAAAAGGGTACTTGAGAGGTTTGGGATGGATAAGGCCAAACCTATGGAAACACCATTATCAGGGCATTTTTCTCTCTTGAAAAAATAGTGCCCCAATCAGAGGAGGAGAGAGAGTACATGGAAAGAGTTCCATATGCCAATGCAGTGGGCTATTTGATGCATGCTATGGTTTGTTACAGGCCGGACATAACATATGCTGTAAGTCAGGTGAGCAGGTACATCGCTAATCCTGGGAAGGAACACTAGAAGGCATTGAAGTGGATTTTGAGATATCTGCAAGGGACTCAAAGACATGGACTGGTATTTGGTGGGTAGCCTGAAGGACATGGATGGAACTCCATAGAATCATGTAAGGATTTAGGTCCTTTGGAAGGATTTGTAGATGCATGCTATGCAGATGATCTTGATACAAGGAGGTCTACAACATGTTATCTCTTCTGCATGTATGGTGGACCGATTTCTTGGAGATCAGCCCTTCAACCTATGACAGCTTTATCTACAACAGAAGCAGAGTATATAGGGATTACTGAAGCTACAAAGGAAGCACTATGGCTGAGAAGGCTAGTGTTTGAAATGGGGGTGAATCAGTGTATGGTGGTCCTGCACAGTGATAGCTACTTGACACAAAACCCAGTCTATCATGCTAGGACCAAGCATATAGATGAGAGGTACCACAGAGTCAGGGAGCTAGTGGAGGAAGGAGAAGTGGAGTTGGTGAAGGTTCATACAATGGAGAACTAGGTGGATGCACTTACGAAGGCCCTACCAAGGGATAGCTTCTACTCTTGTATGTGGTTAATGGGTTTGAGGAGTCTAGCATATGTAGCCTTGAAGCACCAAGGTGGAGATTGTTGAGTCTCAAGTGGTGCATTCATGGCTAGTTGGGTTAATGTACATGTGTTGATCTGGTTTATCATGGCTTTCCATGATGTGTCTAGGGTTAGAATTGAGTCTGGTTTAAGTCCTAGGTGTTTAGGCTCAGTTTTGTTCAGTCTGGGTCTTAGGGTCGTCTCTTCTATGGTAAGAGTCGACTCTGTTGGTTGGCACGTCTCAGAATAGGTGATTGTGGTTTGTACGAGTTGGCTCAAATGGATTCGAGTCGGCTCGATTGCACAGTCAGGAAACCTGTAGTTTGGACGAGTTGGCTCGGATGAACTTGAGTCGGCTCTATTGCATAGTTTGTCAATCCTGTGGTCTGGAGGAGTCGGCTGTGAGGATTAGAGTCATCTCGGTTTCAAGGCCTAGTCAACTCTAATGTCTCGGGTCGGCTCGGATGACGGGTGAACTATTTTTTCACGGTGCCAGCTGGGGGAGTTTTGGGATCTCGGGTATGTGTGATCAAGGTATATATATATTGTATTCTCGTAAGAGGATGATGATGGTATAACGAACTTCTTTAAAGTGGAAATCCCTTTCTCCCATGAAAATTCCTCTGTTTTTCTTCTACTTCTCTCTTCTCCCATTCTTGGTGTTCTTGATCTTCACATACCTGAATCCTACCGTGATCTTCAATAGAGATTGCTAGCAGATGGTCATCCACAACCTGGTGATATGCTTCCGTGATTGCTTTGCTGATCAGGGTTCGTTCTTGATCGGGAACAAGGATGTTCTGAGGGTTTGGTTCATTAAATCTATTTGGATTTCGAGTCAAATTCTCAATTGAGGGCCCGTGTCGAAGGCGATGCAGGGACTGCTCCTGTCGCACTAGCCGAGTCGAGAAGGGTAGTGCCCGAACCTGGGCAGAGTAGAGGGGCGATCGAGCCTGCTCCTGAGCCGAGCAGGAGGATCGTCGAGCCTGCCCCGGAGGTGTCGAGGTGAGTCGACCCATCCCTGGTCCAAGAGCCCGAGGTCATTATCCGGGCTAGGTCTGTCGTAGTCGCGGTTGCAATGGTACTCCCTTGCCTGGAGCTCGTCGAGGTCGAGGAGGAGGGAATACCGAAGGGAGTTGAACTAGTGGCTGCATCATCTAGAGTGGCGCCGATTCCCCAGCACGCCCCAGACGTTTCTCCAGCTGGGATGAATGAAGATTCCGCGTCAGCGATGGGCAGGAGGGAGACAGACCACCACCGGTCCACTTCAAGCTGGCGCCAAACATTTCCCTGGTCCGGGACCAGAAGCTTGCCGAGCGCATGATGGACTTCGCCGTCCAGTCATGCGATCGGCGAGACAACGCTGGGAAGCTTCTCGGCGATGCCATTGGGAGCACCTTCGCTCAGCTCTTCTCAATAAGTGCTCCTTTATTTGGTTTTGCCCTGCCTTTTTCTTCTTGCCTTTAGGACTAATGATACTTTCTTTGGTGCAGCTTGGTGTTGAGCTCCTCTTTATCAAAAACTTCTACCAACCCTAAGCCAAGAGGGATAGTTTGCAAGGAGTGGATCTCTAGTCCTTGAAGGAGGAGGTGAAATAGAGGAACAATGATGCCTGGGAGGCTTCCATAAAGGTCAAGGAGCTTTGAAGTGAGGTCACCAATGCTGAGAGGCAGATCAAGGACCTCGAGGAGTCCTTGGACCGGGAGAGAAGCCGAAACAAGGGCAAAAGTCCGAAGAGCTCAGTGCCAAGGAGGTCAGGTTGAAGGAGCTTGACATGGAGGCCGCCAGGGAGAGGGACGGGCCCAGTCCCTCCTGGCAGAGTTGGAGGCGACAAAGGATCGAGCCACTGCCACCGAGAAGAAGGCTGCCGGCATCGAGAAGAGGGCCACGAGTGCGAAGGAGAAGGCTACCATGGCAATCAGCTCGATGGAGGCTGCGAAGAAAAAGGCCATCGAGGCGGTCGAGCAAATCGAGTCTACCAGGAAGAGGGCTGCCGGGGCAGTGGAAGAGTACAAGTCCTTCCAAGAGTTCAAGCTCGAATTTAAGGAGGTGGTGACGGACTCATTCCTTCAGGGCTTCATGTACTGCAAGTCCCAGGTGTAGGAGTTCGTCCCAGACAAACATGTCAGCCAACTGAGGCTTTTGGGCTCGATGGACCCGGTTCCATCTCCTAACTCAGGCGAGATGGACAAACCAGCTACCATCGTTGCCCCAGCTGTGCCGGTGGAAGCAGCCGAGGCCGAAGCCCCACCACCGGAGGCTCCAGAAGGTGGTGCCCTCTCTGAGCACTGTGCCGGGAAGGTGCCAGTCGCATAGTTCAGGGGGCTTTATAATTTCTCTTTTCCTTTTTTCTCTGACCTGGGTTAGTCAGCATGTCGGGGCCCAAATATATTTAAGAGCTTCTACAAGTATCAATGAAATCCAATTTTGGTCACTTCAACTTGCGTTCTTCTTTCCTTCCTTACTTTTTTGCAATTTGTTGATCTTGCCTCCCTCCCTTCTCAACTGCCTGCATGCACATACTTTTATAGGCGTCGGGCTTTCAAATGCTGAGGATCCGGGCCCCTGGCTGTTGAGTCCCAGGCACACTGGGCAACTTGGAAGGAATTTCTTTGCTTGCTGGGCTACGCCCACTTCTCGGGCGAGGCGATCGCAGGACTTTGAGCCTTTGCTTGAAGAGGTCTATTGGACCTTGGCTTGGGTTAGCTTCGTGCGTGCATTGCAAGGCTGGGCTCGAAGGTTGAATTTGTTGATCCCGCCAGGTGTCTGCAAGGTGCCGGGCTTCAGAATTTTCGGGCTTGAGTGCCAGAGAGCTAGGCTCTAGGCTTTGGTGCTAGAGAGCTGGACTCCGATCCTTGGCACTGGAGGGTAGGACTCTGGGCTTGAGTGCCAGAGAGCTAGGCTTTGGGCTTTGATGTCGGAGGTCGTGGGATTCGGGCTTTGGCACCAGAGAGCTAGGCTCTGGGCTTGAGTGTTGGAGAGCATCGGATTCGGGCTTGTGTAACAGAGAGCGTGGGATCCGGGCTTGAGTGCCGAAGAGCTGGACTCCGATCCTTGGTGCTGGAGGGCTGGACCTCGAGCTCGAGTGCCAGAGAGCTGGGCTCTGGGCTTTGGTGCCAGAGGTCGTGGGATCCGGGCTTTGGCACCGGAGAGCTAGGCTCTGGGCTTCGATGCCAGAGGTCATGGGATCTGAGCTTTGGCACTGGAGAGCTAGGCTTCGGGCTTGAGTGCCGGAGAGCTGGGCTCAAGGCTTAAGTGCTGGAGAGCTGGGCTCCGGGCTTTGGTGTCGGAGACATGTGCTCCGTTCCTAAGTGCCGAAGAGATGGGCTCCGGGCTTTGGTACGGAGAGCTGGACTCCGAGCTTAAGTGTCGGAGAGCTGGGCTCCAGGCTTCGGTGCTGAGAGCTGGGCTCCGAGTTTGAGTGCTGGAGAGTTGGGCTCCGAGCTTTGGTGCCGGAGAGCTGGACTCCGGGCTCAAGCATGCCAGACCTTGGGCCGAGCAGTGATATCCCTACAAAGCAAAAGAAAATTGCATAAAAAGGGGATCTCTATTATTATTTGGAAGAGGCCTTACATTACTGATAGTATTTTCTCAGGTTGCAGGCATTCCATGTCTATGGGAATATGGCACTGTCTAGACTCGTGAGATAGTAAGCAGTATGTGGGAGAGCTTCGACCACCTTATAAGGGCCTTCCTAGTTCGGCAAGAGCTTGCCATACTCTCGGGGTTGAGACACTTCAACTCGGCGCAGCACCAAGTCGCCGGGGTGAAAAGCCTTCGGTTTCACCCGTGCGTTGTAGTATTAGGCTATGCACTGCCGGTAAGCCACCATCTGGAATTGGGCCTTGTCCCTGGTTTCCTCAAGGAGGTCCAGGTTGAGAAGGAGGCATGCCAGGTTCTCCGCTTCATCATATTGCTGTACTCGCAGTGTAGGCACGCCGAGCTCAACCAGAACAATGGCTTCCGTGATGAAGATGAGGCTGAAAGGCATCTCATCCTTGGCCATCTGGGGTATCGTGTGGTAGGCATAGAGAACATTGAGGAGTTCTTCTGCCCACCTGCCCTTGGCCTGGTCCAATCTAGTTCAGAGTCCATGGAGGATGGTCCAATTGGTCACCTCGGCCTCTCCATTGGTCTGGGGATAAGCAACTGAGGTGAAACAATGCCGGATCCCGATTTTGGCACAAAATTCTTCGAACTCCCGGTTGTCGAATTGCTGCCCGTTGTCGGTGATGATGCTATGTGGAATCCCAAAGCGGCAGATGATCGACTTCTAGAAAAACTGGCGGACCTTGGCCTCTGTTATCTGTGCTAGTGGCTCTGCCTCTATCCACTTGGTGAAGTAGTCAATGGCTACTATGAGAAACTTCCGTTGCCCAGATGTAGGTGGAAATGGACCCAGGATGTCCATCCCCCATTGGGCGAAGGGCCATGGGGCTGAGGGCTGGGAGAGTGGAGCTGCTGGTTGATGCTGTATGTGGGCATGGCACTAGCACCAATCAAACCTCTTCATGAAATCAACGGCGTCCTCCCTCATGGTCTCCCAGTAGTATCCATGTCGAAGGGACTTGTACGCAAGTGTCCTTCCCTCGACGTGATTCCCACAAAGGCCTTCATGTATCTGTTGGAGCACAAAGGTTGCCTCTGTGGGTCTTAGGCATTTTAAGAGCGGATAGGAGTAGGATCGGCGATAGAGTTGTCCTTCCATTAGGATGAATCGTGAGGCCTTCTTCTTGATAAGGCCGGCCTCTACGCGGTCTTCTGGTAGGATGCCTTTGGTGATATATCGATGTACCTATCCATCCAGCTCGGCTCCGGGGTGACATGCTGCACCTCTGCGAGAGCTTCGTTGCTTGGACTTTCGAGGTACTCAATATGGGCTCGCCCTAGTGATGAGTCCGGCAGGGTCGCGAGTCTTGACAGCGTGTCGGCACGAGCATTCTCTCCATGGGGGATGTGGAAAATGTTGAAGCACCGGAAACTCGCTGTGCTCGAGCGGACCCGCTTAAGGTACTTCATCATCTGGGGATCTCTAGCTTCGTACTCCCCGGAAACTTGTCCAGTCACCAGTTGGGAGTCGATGAAGACTTTCAGGCTTCATACACCCAGCTCGTGGGAGACTCTGAGGCCTGTGAGGAGTGCCTCATACTCTGCCTGGTTGTTCATGGTGTTGAATTTGAAACAGAGTGCATATTTGGCCACAACACCATCGTTGTTAGCGAGGATGAGACATGCTCCATTCCTGCCCATGTTGGACGTGCCATCGACGTGGAGGATCCAAGACTCCTCAGCTTTGGGCTCCACATGGTGCTCCGAGGTCGTTTGCTCTGGCTCTTTAGCGAGTCTTGCTCCACATGGTGCTTTGAGGTCGTTTGCTTGGCTAGTACCTGGGCCTTCTGGGATGACCTTGGTCAATACGCGATGTCGAACTCGCTTAGCTTTAGTGCTTACTTAGCCAAATGCCCGGATGTGTCAGGGCGAGTGAGCACAGCCCTCAAGGGCTAGTCCATCAAGACCATGATCGGATGTGCTTGGAAGTATGGCCTGAGATGCTGAGCAGACATGACAAACACAAAAATGAGTTTTTCGGATCAGGTGTACCGGATCTTGGTATCCCGGAGGATCTTGCTGGTGTAGTACATCTATTTCTGGCACCCGTCCTGATCCGTGTGGATGAGTATTAAGCTGACGGCTCCAGGAGAGATCGCCAGGTTCAGTAGGAGCTCCTCTCCTACCTCCGACCTGGAGAGCAGTGGTGCTGATGCCAGGAAGTCTTTGAGCTCCTTGAAGGCCATCTTGCACTCCTCTATCCAGGTGAAGTCGTTCATCTTTCATAGCACCTTGAAGAAAGGAAGGTAGCGATCCGCTGACCTTGAAATGAACTGGCTCAGCACAGCAATGCGACTCATCAGGCGTTGCACCTACTTCTTTGAGGTCGGATGCTCTATGTCGATGATTGCCTGGACCTTTTTTGGGTTCGCCTCGATTCCTCTCTAGGTCACCATGAATCCAAGGAACTTCCCTGCTACCACGTCGAAGGCGCATTTCATTGGATTTAGCTTCATCTTGTGCTCTCGGAGGTTGTGGAAGGCCTCCATGAGGTCAGCGACATGGTCTGAGCTCGGCTTGCTTATGACAAGCATGTCATCCACGTACACTTGCATGTTCCTGCCAACCTGGTCCTTGAAGACCCGATTGACCAGCCATTGGTATATGGTGCTAGCGTTCTTCTGGCCGAACGGCATCACTCGATAGAAGTACATCCCCCGATCGATGATGAAGGTAGTGTGCTCCTTGCCCTTCGGGTGCATCCGGATCTGGTTATATTCGGGGATTGCATCCATGAAGGAGAGCAAATGGTGCCCCGAGGTGGCATCCACTAACTGGTCAATTTTTGGCAAGGGAATGCTGTCTTTTGGATAGGCTTGGTTGAGGTCGGTGTAATCTACATAGATCCTCCACTTTCCATTATTCTTCTTTACCATGACCACATTCGCGAGCTTGCTCGGATATTGCACTTCTCGAATGAAGCCGGCTGCGAGGAGTTTGTCTACCTCCTTATTGATTGACTGTTGCCTCTTTGGGGCGAAACTCCTTTTCTTCTACCGAATAGGGCGATACTTTGGGCCGATGCTTAGCTTGTGAGTTATGACCTCAGGAGGGATCTCAGGCATGTTGGTAGCCATCCAAGTGAACACGTCAGTATTCGCCAGGAGGAACTCCAGCAGGTGGGCTCGCTCATCATCTGGCAGTTGTGCCCCTATTTGCACCATCTTCGTCGGGTCGGTCCTGAGAGGATACGACAACAGGCACTTGACCGGGCCACCTCTGGGGTCCTGCACCCTTTGGTCAAGATCGTCGGTGCTGGGATCATCCTTGGCAGCCTTGGCCCCGGGGACGGTTTGGAGGCAATGTTGAATTGGTTGAGGTGCCCCCCTCATCTCCTCGACATCGTAGGGAGTTGGAAATTGAACCAACAGCCGCTTTGTGGAAATGACCACATCGAGCAGGTTGAACTTGGGTCAGCCAAGGATCATGTTGTAGGCAGAGGGAAGCCTCACAACTGTTAAGTTCATCATTACAATACTCTACCAAGGTGGCATCCCGGTAGTAACGGGGAGAGTGATCTTCCCCTCGACCCCTACAGATTCACCTGTGAAACCGACGAGGGGCGTGTGCACAGGTCCGAGCTGAGCAAGGGATAGGTTCATCCTAGAGAAAGCATCATAAAAAAGCACATCGGTGGAGCTTCCACTATCAACCATGATATGTTTTACAAGATGCTTCGCGATCGTCATCTCGATGACCAACATCATTGTTTACATTTTTAATTTCAACCCCCCCTTCCATCACAAATGGAAGCACATTCTCAAATTTTCCCCATCCCAGGCCTTCTTGGAAGCACGCTCCACTCCCCAGCATATCATTCCCACCGGCTTCTCGGCAGGGCGATTATCGATTACAGGGACTGGAGGTAGAGCAGTGAGCGCTTGAGGTTCCGTAGGGTGTCTGCCTCCCACGAACCTTCTGAGGTATCCCCTCTTGATAAGTTCTTCGATCTCCCTTTTGATGTGCCAGCAGTCCTCGGTGTTGTGGCATGGTTGCGATAGAATTGGCAGTACTTCATCCTATCATAACCGGTGGATGGCCTCAGTAGAGGTGGGCGCTTTAGATAGCGCTCACCCTCAATCTCCATAAGGATCTTCACCTTTGGGGCGAGTAGAGGAGTATAACCCCCTTCTGGGATGGAATCTCTTCTCGACTTCAGCCTCTGGCAGAAGTTCGGTGCGGCTGGTCCAGGCTTCCATGCCCCAGAGGTCTTCCCGGGGGCCGGCTTCTTCAGAGGCTTTCCATTTAGCTCCCTCCTTATGCGATCCGCCTCCTCGGTGCAGATGTACTTCTAAACTTGGAGGAGGAGCTCGAAATAAGTTTTGGGGGGTTTCTTGTCGAGAGAGTAGGTCAGGTGAGAAGTCTTGAGCCCTCTCTTTAGCACCAACTTAGCGACTGGCTCATCAAGGTTGTAGATCTCCAGTGTGGCAACCTTGAAACAGGCCACGTAGTCCGTAGGAGCTCTTGGTCCTCCTGCCTGATGGAGAAGAGGCTGTCCACCTCTCATGACACCTTCCAGTAGGCATCGAAGTGAGTCATGAACTTTTGCTTTAGCTGAGCGAAACAATTGATGCTCTTCGGCTCTAGGCGAGTAAACCATACCCGACTACCTTCTAGAGAGTAGCAGGAAAGGTGACACAGAGAAAAGCATTGGTTGCCCCTTGGACTTTTATGAGAGCCTTGTAGCTCTCAAGATGATCCACGGGGTCGGTGGTCCCGTCGTAAAGATCCACCTGTGGCATGCGGAACCGACTCGGGATCGGCTCCTCTTGGACTTCTCGAGAGAACGGGGGATGGTCGTTATAGCCCACTGGCTTGTCAACGGAGCCATGTAGATTTGCAAACCGATGGGATAACTTCGCCAGCTTGCGCTCTTGTTCCTCCAGGTGCTTCTCGGCCATGCACCTGATGGCCTCATCAGTCGGACCTTCTGTGAAGGCTGATGGAGTCGGAGAATGTGACATGTGAGGTGTATGATGTGGAATCTTGCCTTTTCGACCTCGACGGTGTCTAGCTATTACCCGCTTGAGGGTTGGGGACCGGCTCTCCCGATCGACTGATCCATCCCATTTTCTCTTCGTCGGGGTCCGGTGGCTACCCCGGTGGTCAGTGGTAGCCCGCGATTGCGAGGGCCTTCCTTGGAAGGAATGCAGGCTGTCGCGGGTGTTACGACATGGGACGCGAGAGTCCTAGGCTGCTGGTGGGTAGCTAAGGACCGGTGTTGGTGCTGGAGTTGGCGCACTGTTGCAGTGAGAATCTGCATCTACTGGGTGAGTGAAGCCAGCTAGGTATCCACCGGAGGCGGTTGAGCTGGAGTGGGGGGCTCCCCTTCTGGACCGTGCAGGTCCCCACGGGAAGGGGGATCTCCCGCACGGTTGGTGGAGACTTCTCTCGCTCGCGTTGTCACCATCCTCTCGGTGTGCTACTTGCAAGGGGGCTAGGTTAGATCAAGATGCATCCTGCCTACCCCCTACTTGGTGCACCAATCTGTTGCCACCTAGATTGCCATGCCCTGTAGCTGTAGTTGGCCTCGGATCGCACCCTCATCACTTTGGAATTGACCTATTCGTTGAGACCTGCAAAACAGAGAAGACCCAGGCTGGTGATCCCGGCGGGGGCACTCCGATGCTCAAATCAATAACGATCTAAGGGAACAGATCCTCCTAGTCAAGCCCCTCTTGATGGATTCCATGCTAGGAGGAGTGAGTAATGATTTAATGAGTGAGAGTGAGTCGAGAGTGAAGTGGGAGAGGTGATGGCTTGAAAAGATTGGAGTTGGGTGGCTGTGTGATTCTTGTCGAATTCACCAAAACTAATTACTATTTCACTAATTCTTATAATTTTTCTTATAGTATTAGTGAGTCCAGGTCGAACCCTAGAGATTGAATATGATAATCAAATTTAATAACTAGACGAGGGGGTTTTTGAATAATTATGAAATCAACTAACTAATTATGCAAAAAAGGAAAAAAAAACTTTATTTAAATTTAGATTTGTTTCAGATTCAACTTAAGTTCGATTCAAGGGATTTTTGTGCTAGTTAGTAGATTGATCATTGGTATATAAACAAATTATTCTTTTTCTGAATACTTAGCCAATGACTTACCTAGGAGCTAGATAAATCTAATCATCCCTACATTCATTAATTCAAGTCAAGCGCTCAAATTAAATTTTTACCAATGAACTAATAGGTATTAACCAATCCTCACGCATTCATTGATAGCATTACATATTAGGATGAAGCTAACAGTGAACAATAATTAGACAAGCGTAAATTATTTAATTCATTATATATTTCCTTTTTAGACAAAGATGAAAACCGGGATCATAATCATTTTGCTTAAGTACTACTTTAACCAAGTTGCATAACAATTACAGATTAAGAATTTAGTTTATTAATTAATCATATAGACAATTAATTAATAGGCCTCTTAATCAATTAATTTATATAATAAATCAACAATAAAACAAGGAAAAATAGATATTCAGCAAAAAAATAATATTAAATTAACATCACCACCTCACAACCATGCTAACATAGCTAGCTGTCCCTTGAATCGAAACAAAGAATTTACTCAATCATGGGAAAGGGAAATAATATGAAGTTAACTTGATTTCCTTCCCTTTTCATGCTGCAGAAAATATCTCTTGCTGTTCTTCTTTTCAGCAGAAAACAAATCTCGTCCTGTTCTTCCAGCAGAAAAACAGAACTCCTCCTCTTCTTCCCTTCAAGTAGAAAACTTATGCTATTACTGCTCTTCAAGCAGCAAGCTCCAGCACTCTTCCTTGCTGCTAATTCCCACTGCTGCTGCTAATTTCTGCTACAGATCTCCCGTTTCTTCCAGCAGCAAAACAGATCTTGCAGCAGAAAACAGAGCTCTATTTTCTCTTCTTGCTGCATTCTCCTTGCTCCCAGAACACTCCTCTAGCCACACGAGTCTAGCCCCTTGAAAAGCTTCTTCGTGGTCTCCCAAACACCCCAAACAACTTGTTCCGTAATTGCCTCAAACGTCCCAATCCGCGTCCAATCTGTGTCCCAATCTGCAATGACTCCAACAGCATTCTAAAATAGAACTTCTTTCCGAAATTTTCTCAATAAGATAGCTACATTTTTAGACCTTGGATTCTTCATGAAACTTGTAGCTGATCGAATGAACTTGAATTTAGGCCTTTGGATCACATCATTTGGCCCTTGGAAGCTCAAGATATTCTCCTTCAAAATTTCAGCCTATGGACAGAAATTCTGGGTTCCAGACATCACTTTGAAGCACTAATTTGAGGTCCAAATGAGCATGGATTTTAATGCACCATAGCTATTTGGAAAGCTCAAGATGTCCTCTACAACTTCATTGAAGACCATTTCTTCCAATTCTGACTCTAAGATTATCAAAAATCTACAAGAAATCAAAGGGATGAAATTATACAATGTTGAAAATTAATCCTCAGACATAACTTATGCATTAATCATCACAATGAGGAGATAAATATATCAAATGGACTAAATATAAGAAAAAATAAAATGTATAATTATGTCCCTATCAAATCCCCCCACACTTAACTTTTGCACGTCCACGGGCAGCTAAGCTATACAATTTATTAAACACACTAAGACAACTCACAATTCACTAAATTTTCCTAATAATATCGTACAAATATTATATACCATAATTCTTAAACAGAATCAAGAATTCAAATGCCATAACACAATATGAATTAAATACTTAACAAATTTAAATCGAAAGAAATAAGAAACCTTCATTCAAAAAGTAATTAACAAGTTTGGTAAACACTCATAGGTCACTCTCAATTCACTCAAGTATTTAAATGATAGAAAAAGAATTTCACTCAAAATTTAATTCAAACCAAATCACTACCATAAGCTTGCTTTCTTATCCAATCTCCATCACTTGTATCACTTGTCACATATAGATCCAATGGTGTTTAATCAGGGTTGTAATGGGGCTTAGGTTCAGGGTAGGAATAAAAAGTGATACTAAGGTTGAAACCCAAGAAACTAATAGAGCATTAAGACATAAATTGAGTAAATTAAGATATTAAATGCTCCAACATTCAACCCTTCTAGTTTCTTCTTCTCATTTGCTACATAAACCGAAAATGTTTCATGATGAAAAAGCATATATCTGTATACACTATTCATAATTGATAAGACATGTGGATTTCTTGAACCAAACTTGCTGCCAGAGGTCTTAGTGATATATTGGTCTCCGCATACATTTGTGATCTTCCCCATTATCTTACCAATCATAACTTTCTATTTTCTTCTTATTTTTTCTTTTTATTTTTTTCTTCTCTTTTTTCTTTTTGTTTTTAGCAAAGAGACATTGAAACATAGCAAGAACATCTTACTCCCATTGTATTTTATAGAAGTATATCAATCAACAGTAGCTCCCCCACACCTATTCAATACACATTCTTGTCTCAAAACCCATCAAACAAATCTCAATGCTCTACTAGCTCTTGAGGTAGGTAAAATATAAGAATAATAAATTGGCTCAAGGCTCATAAATATGGGCTTCAATCAACAAAAAAGTTTAAAAGCTCAAAGTGGGTTCATTAAAGTTAATTGATTCAAGGTTGGCCATTTAAGCTAAGTGGTGTAAAATTCTATATGCCATTGTCATTTCTATGTGTACATATGACTTTAGCAACCTTGACTAGCATTTACAAGCAAGTTCTAGAGTAACCTAGTATGAATGAACATGGTCATAATAGAAACATGTATATCTATAAAGGTTTAAAAGCTCACCCAAACATGTTTTTGGTCTACCAAAACAAGTTAATACATTTCAAAATCAAGCTTAAGTCAACTTTTAGCCTAAATATGCAAGTTATTCATTCAATCATGTTATGACACTCTTATCTTAATTTAGTCTAAGTTTATAGCTCATAAATCCATAGATATCATTGGAGAAACATCTTAAAAACATTCAAATACTTTTATTATTATTTTTTAACTTTTAATGCAAAGCCCTAAATGCAAAGAAAATATGAAAATAGTTTTAATGCCTACAAATATAAATAGAGAAAGGATAAAGAATGCAAATATGATCATGACCAGTTGGCCTCCCTTGGGTTGCCTCCCAAGCAATGCATTTGTTTAATATTGTTAGCCCGACATTGCAGTTCTTCTCAATCAGAATAAACCGGATCCTTCAGTTGCACTTCATTGATCGTATGCTCCTTAAAACCTTCATAAAATGATTTGAGTCTATGTCCATTCACCTTGAATACTTTGTTAGTCTCGAAGCTCTGCACTTCAACTGCACCATAAGGAAACACATTAGTAACTTTAAGAGGGCCAATCTAATGAGAACATAATTTACCAGGCATTAGTTTAAGTCGTGAATTATGAAGCAAAACTTTTTATCCAACCCCAAATTGCTTCCTAACAATCATTTTATTATGAAATGCCTTTGTCTTATCCTTGTAAATTCTTGAATTATCATATGCCTCAAGTCGTAACTCCTCCAATTCTTCCAATTGCAACCTTCTTTGTATGCCAGCTTCATTTATATCCATGTTGCAACTCTTCACCGCCCAATAAGCCTTGTGTTCCAGCTCGACAGGAAGATGACATGCCTTACCAAAGATCAACCTATATGGAGACATCCTAATAGGTGTCTTATATGCTATCCTGCATGCCCATAATGCATCATCAAGTCTGAGGCTCCAATCTTTTCTATTTGGCTTTACTGTCTTTTCCAAAATGGACTTCACTTCTTTATTGGATATCTCAGCTTGACCATTTGTTTGGGGGTGATAAGTTGTAGATGTTTTATGAAAAACACCATATTTCTTCAATAAAGCTTCTACTCCTCGATTGCAAAAATGAGTTCCTTGATCACTAATCATTGCTCTTGGTATGCCAAACCTGCAAAAAAATGTTGGACCTGATAAAATCTACAACAGTTTTGGAATTGTCAGTTTTGGTGGCCTTTGCTTCCACCTATTTTGAAACATAATCTACTGCAATCAATATATAAACAAAACCAAAAGATGAAGGAAATGGACCCATAAAATCAATACCCCACGTCAAAGATTTCACATTCCAGTATAGGAGTTTGTACCATCTCATTTCTATGGGTTAACCCTCCAGTCCTTTGACACTGTTCACAAGCTTTGCAAAATACATGCGAGTCATGAAATAGTGTAGGCCAATAAAAACCACTATCTAACACTTTCCTAGCCATTCTCTTAGGTCCAAAGTGACCTCCACAAGCATAAGCATGACAAAAGGCAAGGATGGACTGGACTTCAGAATCAGTTACACATCTCCTAATAATCCGATCCAAATAATATCTCCATAAGTATGGATCATCCCAAATATAATATTTTGCCTCACTCTTGATTTTATCTTTTTTAGCTCTACTTATGTCATTAGGTAAGACCTTACTTACCAAATAATTTACCAAATCAGCATACCAAGGAGCCTTATCTTGCAGAGCAAATAATTGCTCATCAGGAAAAAATTCTTGCAATGGTTCAGGATTCTCTTTTCTCACCAGTCTACTCAAATGATTAGCAACTAGATTCTCAGCTCCCTTCTTGTCTTTGATTTCCAAATCAAACTCCTGTAAAAGAAGAATCCATCTGATCAGCCTAGGCTTCGACTCCTTCTTTGCCAAGAGATGTTTCAAAGCTGCATGGTCAGAAAATATAATAACTTTAGAACCAAGCAAATATGATCAAAATTTATCTAATGCAAACACAATAGCCAAAAGCTCTTTTTCAGTTATGGAATAATTGCACTAAGCCGAGTTGAGTGTTCTGGATGAATAATGAATCACATGAGGTCGATTGCCAACTCATTGCCCTAAAACAGCTCCTACTACATAGTTTCTGGCATCACACATTACTTCAAATGGTAAAGTCCAATTAGGAGGTTGAATTATGGGTGTTGTGGTCAATGCAAATTTTAACTTATCAAAAGCTTCCTTGCATTCTTATCCAAACTCAAAGGGTACCTCATTTTGCAACAATCTAGATAACGGTAGGGCAATCTTTGAAAAGTCCTTGATAAATCTTCTATAAAAACCTGCATGGCCAAGAAATGAATGCACTTCCCGCACATTTTATAGGATAAGAAAAATTCATAATTAAATCAATCTTAGCCTTATCTACCTCAATACCTTTACATAAAACAATGTGACCTAAGACACTTCCTTGTTCTACCATAAAATGACATTTTTCAAAATTCAACACAAGGTTTGTCTCAATGCAACATTCAAGAACACGAGATAGATTATCCAAACAAGTATCAAAAGAGTCGCCATATACAGTAAAATCATCCATGAATACTTCAATGCAATTTACTATTAAATCTGAAAAAATACTTACCATGCATCTTTGAAATGTTCCTGGTGCATTACAAAGTCCAAAGGGCATCCTTCTAAATGCAAAATTTCCAAATAGGTATGTAAATGTTATTTTTTCTTGATCCTCATGTGCTATCACAATTTGATTATAACTAGAATATCCATCAAAAAATAGTAATGAGACTTACCTGCCAACCATTCAAGCATCTGATTAATGAATGGTAGAGGAAAATGATCCTTCCTTGTCATTAGATTTAGCTTTCGGTAATCTATGCACATGCGCCACCCATTCTGAATTCTTGTTGGAATAAGCTCATTATTTTGATTCCTAACCACCGTAACTCCAGACTTCTTTGGCATAACTTGAACTGGACTTACCCATCTACTATCTGAAATTGGATAGATGACTCCTACATCCAATAGCTTCAAAAATCTCCTTTTTTACCACCTCCATCATCATAGGGTTTAGTCTCCTCTGAGCTTCTCGGCTTGGTTTGGCATCATCTTCTAACAAAATTCGATGCATGGACATTGATGGGCTTATACCCTTGATGTCTACTATAGTCCATCTAATGGCTGTTTTGTGGTCTTTTAGTACTCTCATAAGCCTCTCTTCTTGCATTAAGGTCAAATCCTTTGTGATGATAACTGGTAATGTCTTATCATTTCCCAAATAAACGTACTTCAGATGATCAGGAAGAGGTTTCAAATCCAAATTTGGTGCCTGCACCACAGAAGGTAACAAATTTGACTAGACAAGTAGTAAATCAATTTTACAAATATCATACCTTTTCGGAACCAAAGGCAAGGACTGCAATGCCATAATCATCTCTTCAACTTCAGGACTTAGTTGCTTTGCTATATCAAACTCCCCTAATCCTTGACTAAGTACCACCTCCAATTCATCCATATCTATCAATTCAAATGCCTCCTGTGCAAACACATCTACCACGTCAATACAAAATACATATTGGTTATCGCTAGGATATCTCATTGCCTCAAAAATATTAAATTTTACAATCTCCCCATCAAATTCCATGGTAAGGGTACCATCATAAACATCAATATTTGTTCTTGCTATCTTGAGGAATGGCCTTCCTAACAAAATTGGGGTAGGATTTGGAGAGGTATTGTCTTCCATATTCAAAATATAGAAATCAACAGGAAAAATCAACTTATTCACCTATACCAAAACATACTCAACTATCCTTTCAGAGTATGCAATAGAACGATCGGCTAACTGGATAATTACACCTGTTTCTTTTAATGGACCCAAATTTAGAGATGCATAAATTGAATATGGCATAACATTTATGGATGCACCTAAATCTAGCATGGCATGTTTAAACTTAGTATTACCAATCACACATGAAATTGTAAATGTACCTGGATCCTTGCATTTTGGAGGTAACTTACGTTGAATCATTGCTGACACATTTTCTCCCACACTGATTTTCTCATTACCTTTTGGCTTCCTTTTTAAACTACATAACTCATTTATAAATTTTGCATACCTTGGGACTTGCTTGATTGCATCTAATAGAGGAATATTTACTTCTACCTTCCGACAAGTCTCAAGGATTCCCCTTTCTTGATCTTCCTTCTTAAATTTGGATAACCAGCTAGGAAAAGGAAGAGGAACAGAATTAGTAGAATTATGCACAACAGCTTGAGGTTTTTCCTTGGAAAAACTTTTAGCATTGAATTTGGTCTCCTTCTCCACTTGATCTTTCTTAGCCACTTCTAAAGGTTTCTAAGCAGAAGCTTCAATTTCTTTTCCATTTCATAGTGTGATAGCACTTGCATTTTTATGTGAGTTTATGATCATTTGAGAGGGCAATTTTCCAGAGTCTTTAGCCTCAAGCTTGCTCACTGATGTTGCTATTTGACTAATTTGCTTCTTTAAGTTTTGAATGCTATTTCTTGTTTCATGTTGAAATTGTTGTGTATTTGTTGCCAATATCTTAACAATCTCATCAAGTGACATATTTGGACCTTGATTTACTTGCTGCCTAGCTTGAAATGGAGGTTGGTACTGATTTCGAGTAGCTTGATTTCCATAGCTCAAATTTGGGTGATCTCTACGTCCAGGATTGTATGAGTTGGAATATGAATCATATTTACGCTGAGGTTGCCCTGAAAAGCTACCTATGGCATTTGCTTGCTAGACTAGTTCTCCTTCTTGCAATGTTGGACACATATCCGTAGCATGACCCATAACTGAGCAAATACCGCATGCCTGGACTTGCTGCTTATTTCCTACAACAAATTGACGCATAAGAGAGGTTAGTTCTTCTACTCTTTATTCAAGGGAAGATGTACTTACCTCATTCGCTCTCTTAAGTTTATGATCCGTTCTTGTCCCAAATTGTTGAGAATTTGCTGCCATATTGGAAATCAGATTCTTTGCAGCCTCCGGTGTTAGATTTACCAAGGCACCTCCACTAGTAGCATCAATCACACTCCTATCCATTGGTATCAAACCTTCATAAAAATATTGAATTAAGAGCTGATCACTAATATGATGATGAGGGCAGCTAGCACATAATCTCTTAAATCGCTTCCAATATTCACACAACATTTCTCCACTATTTTGCCGAATACCACATATCTCTTTTCTTATGTTGGCAGCTCTGGATGCAAGAAAATATTTCTCCAAAAATAACTGCTTCATTTCATTCCACGAATCAATAGAACTAGATAGAAGGTAATACAACCAATCTTTAGCCATGTTTGCTAAGGAAAATGGAAAAGCTCACAGTTTGATTTGTTCTTCCAAAATTCCTTGCGGTTTCATGCTTGAACACACCACATGAAACTCTTTCAAGTGCTTGTGTGGATCCTCTCCTGCAAGACCACAAAAAGTAGGTAATAAATGTATTAGTCCCGATTTTAATTCAAATGTAGCATCTAAAGTAGGGTACTCAATGCACAAAGGTTGTTGATTTAAATCAGGGGTAGCCAACTCCTTTAAAGTTCTGTTATTTGCAGCCATGACTTCCTCTATTTCTGAACCACATTCATAATCTAATTCAAGAGCTATGTTGATGCCCGATGAAGATACAAGTGCTCTCCTAGATGTTGAAGTTTGCTCTGTCGAAGTTTGCCTAGCTTCTCTCCTTAATCTATGCAAGGTTCTTTCAATTTCTGGATCAAATTTTAATTCACCCAAATGAGAGGTTCGAGTCATAAACCATAAACCAGCAGGAATTACCACTAAAGTGCTTACTCAAGACCTGCAAACCACAAATAATTTGATTAGAAAAAAAATCAGTCCTCGGTAACGGTGCCAAAATTTTGATGCTTGTCGAATTCACCAAAATTAATTACTGTTTCACTAATTCTTATAATTTTTCTTGTAGTATTAGTGAGTCCAAGTCGAACCCTAGAGACTGAATATGATAATCAAATTTAATAACTAGATCGGTGGGGTTTTTGAATAATTATGAAATCAACTAACTAATAATGCAAAAAAAGGAAAAAAAACTTTAATTAAATTTAAATTTGTTTCAGATTCAACTTAAGTTCGATTCAAGAGATTTTTGTGCTAGTTAGCAGATTGATCATTGGTATATAAATATATTATTCTTTCTCTGAATACTTATCCAACGACTTACCTAGGAGCTAGATAAATCTAATCATCCTTATATTCATTAATTCAAGTCAAGCGCCCAAATTAAATTTTTACCAATGAACCAATTGGTATCAAGCAATCCTCATGCATTCATTGATAGCATTACATACTAGGATGAAGCTAAGAATAAACAACAATTAGACAAGCGTAAATTATTTAATTCATTCTATGTTTCCTTTTTAGACAAAGATGAAAACTAGGATCATAATAATTTTGCCTAAGTACTACTTTAACCAAGGTGCATAACAATTATGGATTAAGAACTTAGTTTAGTAATTAATCATGTAGACAATTAATTAAGGCATCTTTATCAATTAATCTGCATAATAAATCAACAATAAAAACAAGGAAAAATAGATATTCAGCAAAAGAATAATATTAAATTAACATCATAACCTCACAACCATGCTAACATAGCTAGCTGTCCCTTGAATCGAAACAAAGAATTTACTCAACATGGAAAAGGGAAATAACATGAAGTTAACTTGATTTCCTTCCCTTTTCATGCTGCAGAAAATGTCTCTTGCTGTTCTTCTTTTCAGCAGAAAACAAATCTCGTCCTATTCTTCCAGCAGAAAAATAGAACTCCTCTTCTTCCCTTCCAGCAGAAATCTTCTGCTATTACTGCCCTTCCAGCAGCAAACTCTAGCACTCTTCCCTGCTGCTAATTCCTGCTGCTGCTACTAATTTCTGCTGCAGATCTCCCGCTTCTTTCAGCAGCAAAATAGATCCCCGTTGCAGTAGAAAACAGAGCTCTGTTTTCTCTTCTTGCTGTGTTCTCCTTGCTCCCAGAACTCTCCTCTAGCCGCATGAGTCTAGCCCCTTGAAAAGATTATTCATGGTCTCCCAAACTCTCCCAAACACCCCAAACAACTTGTTCTGTAATTGCCTCAAACATCCCATTTCGTGTCCAATATGTGTCCCAATCTGCAATGACTCCAACAACATTCTAAAATAGAACTTGTTTCCCAAATTTTCTCGATAGGATAGCTACATTTTTAGACCTTGGATTCTTCATGAAACTTGTAGCTGATCGAATGCACTTGAATTTAGGCCTTTGGATCACATCATTTGGCCCTTGGAAGCTTAAGATATTCTCCTTCAAAATTTCAGCCTATGGACAGATATTCTGGGTTCTAAATGTCACTTTGAAGCACCGTTTGGATGTCCAAATAAGCTCAGATTTTAATGCACCATAGCTCTTTGGAAATCTTAAGATGTCCTTTACAACTTCATTAAAGACCATTTCTTCCAATTCTGACTCTAAAATTATCAAAAATCTGCAAGAAATCAAAGGGGCGAAATTATACAATGCTGAAAATTAATCCTCATACATAACTTATGCATTAATCATCACAATGAGGAAATAAATATATCAAATGGACTAAATATAAAGAGAAATAAAATGTATAATTATGTCCCTATCACTGTGTCCGTGCAATCCTTTTCGTGGATCTTCGATAGCCTGGAGTCCTCAGTCCCTTCTTTTTCTCTCTTGTTTGCCCTCTTCCCCCTTCCTCTCGGATTGGCTTACCTTTCTTGAGACTGTGGATGGCTCTTTTTAAGCCATGGTTGTTGTAAGGCGCCTGCCTCGGGATCTTCCCCTCGCCAGTATGCATGTGCGGTGGTGTTTCGTGCCGTGAGCTGGATGTCTTTCCCGGTTCGTGATAGAGAACCTACCATGTGCGCTGACATTCCTTTCGGATGCTCCATTCTAGAAAATTTGGCAGGGCCTCTGTTAGTGAGCTGCCGCCCCCGGTGATTCAAATCTCCTAGTTGACTTCCTTTTCCAGGTGGTGCAGAGGTCGGTGGAGAGCGTGGTGCCTCTATCGGGGAGTCTCTCCCTTTTCGGTGTAAGTTGTAGCTGGGGAATTTATTACAGACCGGTGGGAGCCCCTTCATGGTGCTCGGGTGGCTCGCTGCCGTCTGGGAGAGGTGTCAACGTCCTTCGGCCACTGGCACCTTCGTCCAAGGTGGAGATCGACTTGGAGAGGCGGATCTCGACTCTGGCCCAAGCATCTCGACCTCGCGGGAGCCGGCCTGGCAGAGGAGGGCAGAGCTCGACTTCGACCTCGGCATCTCGACCTGAAGGGAGCGCGGTCGGGCGAAGGAGGGCGAAGCTCGACTTCGACCTCGATGTCTCGACCCGAAGGGAGCACGGCCGGGTGAAGGAGGGCGGAGCTCGACTTCGGCCTCGACGTCTCGACCCGAAGGGAGCGCGACCGGGTGAAGGAGGGTGGAGCTCGACTTCGACCTCGGCATCTTGACCCGAAGGGAGCATGGCCAGGCGAAGGAGTCTAGGCAAAAGAGTCCCACGTGGCAGCTTCGTCTACCGTGTCGCTCAACGGGATCTGATATGGGTCCACGTTAGCGATCTTGCCACATCATAATCATTTAAGAATTATGCTTAATATGGTAATGGATAAGAGTGTATGATGGCACACTTCCCATGCCAACCAGTGCTTTCTATTGACTCCATATAAGCCTGGCATAATATAGTCCAATATGGTTCGAAACTCTTAGTATTCAATAAAAATATGTGCATTGTACCTAATGGCAATACATCAACATATTTAATACAACTCCTATGCAAACAAAATAGATAACAAAATGAGAAAGAAATATACCAATTTTTCTCTGCACCTTGCATGACTCATGGAGCTTGAAGTATAAGGAACTGGTTGGGATGCTTGTGCAGCTTTCCCAATTTCAAAGTATAACCCCCACATAATAGAAATAATATGACATATCTAGTCTACCTATTCAATCCATATCATTAATTTATAAAAAAATATGTAGAAGGTATTGGGATATTATATACAACCTATCCTTTATCAAAAAAAAAAAACTATAATGTATAAATTCTCTCCATTGCCAAGGATATACATCATATGGATAATTATATGCAATTTCCTCCTTTGTCACACCCTCTTTCTTGTAATCTTGCTTCAATTTTCTTTTGAATTCTTTTCATTTGTGATTCATCAACTTTAACACCTACTCATGACTCTTTAGAGGGAGAACAACCACTATAGCAAAGTAAAGAAAGATAGGTTTAGTAGTTGACTAGTTTAATTAGATACTTATTATCATTAGCAAATCAAGAAATAATATTAAATTTAATTCTTTATCAGTACCACTCGAAGAACCTCTATGTGATGGCTTGGTCCACTAGACCGGCCCAGTCTTCGTCTCCAATGAGTTCTAGAAGGAAAAGGGCTCCTAATGCCACCCAACTTGAGCAGAACCTTAGAAAGTCTTCTACAAATTGGACTCCAACCCCTCCTTGACCATCCACCACGATTTGCACCTCTTCTTTCTCCCTCTTTCTCCCTTTTTTCTTCCTTCAAGTTGATGGCTTTCAATTACTTTGGCCATCAGAAATCAGAGCTATTGGCATCGTCGAAGCCCAAGATAAGCCCTAGCCCTCATTCCTCTCCATATTTCCCTTCTATCCATGGCCTTAAGTCCCATTGCCGGTCATCCAATTCATTGAAAATTGATCTAGGAAGATCTCCACACACTTTCCCTATTTTTTTGATTTTGCTTCCCCTTTTTTGGCCACTAATGCCACCATTCCTTGGTGCCAAACACTGGGGCATGATACCTGACCTCCCTACCACCTCTCAATAGTAAGGTTATGGCCACCAACAAGTAGGCAATGATCCAAAATCCTGATGAAACCCTCATTTTCTATTTTCAAATTCTATTTTTCTTGATTCCCGTCAGTGAATCCTCATCACTGACCATCCATCATGGTCCACTTCTAGCCAACATTGCTGCCTATTGCCAGACTTCTAGTTTGCATCACCTGATCATGACCATAGCACCCCTTCCTCCCCTATTTGGCCAATGAAAGAAAGAAAGAAGCAGAAGAAAAGAAAAAATAAAGAAGACAATAAAAGGAGAGAGAAGGCCAACTCTTTCTCATTTCGCTCTTTCTCTCTCTAAGTTGATTGGAGATCTAGTTTAAAGTCTTGATTCTTTGGTTAGTAACCCAAGACAAATTTTTAGAGAAGAGACCCGGATCACTTTAATAGCCATGCAGTATATCAAATCCTTTATTTTTCAAGTTTTTTTTATATTTTCAATGAGTTGGTCGTCATCGCTGGCTATCTATGTTTGCCGACCCCTAGCTAGGCTATCTAGTATGATTTATGTTGGACCTGATCTTGGTTTCTTCTTTTGAGAGAGATGAGGACCCTCTTGCTTCATCTCTATCTTATTTGCTCTCTTCTCATTCATTTTCTTTCTCTAAGAAGATCTATGAATCCTAGTATCGAGTCATGTCTTTCTTTCTCATGGATACATGTTGAGCCTTGGTTAAGAGGTCCTAAATTATCATGGTGTTGAGTAGCCTATCGAGCAAGTTATCCCAATCTTGATTTGAAATCCATTATTGATGAACCCTATTGATCGATTTGGATCATGACCCAATTTATACTTTACAATTTCTCAATCGAGTCACATAGATCGGATGCATCTTGTCTGTTTGACCTACTATTCAATAAATAGTCTCATCTTCTTATTATTTAATACCATTAAATTTATTGAATCAGATTAATCATGCTTTTACAATTTTAAATAGGTTTGACAAATTTGTCTAACAAAGTCAAAGATTTGGAACAAACAAGATAAGTAAATCTTACATTCTTTATTTATTTAAATTATTATTTAATACATAAGATATGTTGTGATGAAATCATGTTTTTTTTGAAATTGGTATTAGCATATATATTATGAAGATCATGCTTTATTATGAAAAAGTGATTTCATGAATATTTTAATGAAGATGACATGTTTATGAATTATAAATTTGATCATGTCATTTAGTTATTTTTCATTTATGTATAAGTATATTTTAAGAAAAAGTATAAGAGTTTTAAAAAATCTCAAAAAGTTATGAACGAATCCCTATAATTGAAAAGGTCGATCCCTGGGATCTAGCATCCATAAAAAACATGGCCCTTATAACTAGTTTTATTATATTGCGCTATGAAGTGCTTTATTTTTGTCATTCCAGTTAATTTTATAATGATGCGTTATTCATGAAAAAAAAATTATACTTGATCTAATAAGAAAGTATAGATTTTATTTACATGTTGGTGCTATTCATACTTCTTTTCCTTTCTCTTTTCGGATGAACATGGTCATTAAGGGGGAAGAATTGTTCGAGCTTTAGAGATCGTATTAGTAAGATAATTTTATAGTAAAATTTAGTTATCTAATTGATTATAAATTTATAGTTAGTAACTTTCTAAAATTTAATATTATAAATTTTGATATTTTATTTCAAATCTAGTTACTCTAAACTTGTATTATTAATTATTAAATATTTGATATTTTGATCTTTCAAATTTGTTAGAGATTATGAAGGCTATACCACCACCACAAGGAAATTCATTATTAGTGATGGCTAAATACTGTCACTAATAGTAGGGTTGCTATCACTAATGCTATTAGCAAAAAAATGCTATTACTAATAATCTGACTGAAATACCTTGGGTCACTAATTACTATTATTAGTAATGGCAAAAAAAATCATCACTAATAATGGTTATTATATATGGCTATTAGCAACGGCAAATACCCTTGCTAATAAAATTTAGAGTTTTTTTAAAAAATTAAATTAAAAAATCTATTAGAAATTAAAATCCCACATCGATACAAATCCATGGCTGTCGGTGATAAATCTTTAGTAATGGCAACTACCATCACTAAAGCCATTGCTAATATTTTTTTATTTTTTTAAAAACTAGTAATTAATTTTTTAAAAACTTGTTTTATTTTTAATAACAAACAGTTTTCAAACCCTATTGTAAGTAAATTACAACCATAATTTTAAATAAAAAAGCTAATTATATTATATTAAAAGTATAAATTATATAAATTTACATTACCTTACAAGTAAAAAAAATTAAGTACATAACATCAAAATAAAAAAAAATCATGTGAGATCCTCCTCGTAATCATTGTTCTCCTGCTCTTATTCCTGTACGTCCTCTATAGCAATCAGAGGATGAGATCTGGATGTTTCAACATCTTATAATAAAGAAAAATAAAACATTATTCATAAGAAAAATAGAACTTTTAAGTATAAAAATTTAAAACAAGTAAATAAATTTATTAATAGACTTACTTGCTGTGATGATTGTGATAATGAGGCCAGTTGATCGTGCAACTATGGGTTCTAGAGAATCTTGATGACCATATTATGGATGGTATCCTGGAAGCTTTGAGGTCATTGGGTAAGAATATGAGTCACAATTTCCTCGGCATGTGCATCATTCCATGTACCACAAAAAAAATGAATATTATCGATAGCTAAACACCATTAGTAATATACATTTTGCCATCGCTAATTGGCCATCAATTAAATCCCAGTTACTAATAATCCTTATTAATGATGGTGATCAAAACTATTGCTAATACAGTTTATTAGCGATAGTATTAGTGGCAAAAACATGCCATCACTAATAATTTTTTTTAAAAAAATAACTAAAAACTTATTAGTGATCACAAAATTCTTTGTTGGTAATAAATCATCATCGATACTAAACATTTAGTGACAGCATCGCTATCGCGATTGCCTTCACTATTGCAACTACCATCACTTATAAATTTTTTAATTTTTTAAAAATAATTAAATAAAATATTAGCAACAAAAAATATCCTGTTGGTAAAAGATTGCCATCAGTAATAATGATTTAGCGATGGCAATTACTATCGATAATACCATCACTAATAATATTTTAAATTTTTTAAAAAACCTGTAATTAATTTTTTAAAATTTAATTTTAATGATAATAATAAATAATTAAAACTTTTAAATAATATAAAAATAAAATAATAATCAATAATGGCAAAAATCTAATTATATTATATTAAAATATATAAATTTTATAATTTCATAAATTTACATTGCCAACAAATAAAAATATATAATATCAAAATTAAAAAATATTATGTGATATCTACGTCATCGTCATTGTCCTCCTCTTGCATGTCCTCTCCAGTAGTTGATGCATGAGTGCCAGATGTCCTAACATCTTGTAATAAAGAGAGAAAATATTATTAAAAAATTTATAAGAATAACAAATTAAAATAAGTAAAACAATTTATTAATGGACTTACCTGCTGTGATGGCTGTGACAACGATGCTAGATGATTGCATAGATGTGGATCTCAAAAAAGGTCTATGACCATATTGCGAATGGTGTCCCAAAGGTGCTGAGGTCGGTGGGCTAGAACATGGCTCATAATGTTCTCAATATGTACATCAATCCATATCGGGTAATCGAAGCCTGAGAAGAAGATGCCAAAGAGTGTCGAGCTACTAGAGGGTCAAAGCTATGGCAAAATTTGAGGACCTAGCTCCTACTCACTCCTCTTGTGATCTTGAGCCTTCCCTTGAGGTCAAGGAGGGGTTAAGAGGATGGGTCCTCACCATACTATGCTATGACGTACTCATTGTAATCGGTTTATACATTGTACAAATTAATTAGCCTAATTATACATATCAATATACATAAAAATTAATACTTAAAATTTTAGATTCTTACTGTGATACATCAAGATGGCTCATCTAAATAATCATCAGTTTTCCTAGACCAATGTGTGGCCTCCCACAACTATGACTGCTCCGGTACATAACCTAGCTACCATGTCTATGATAAATAAATAATAAAAATAATTTAATTAATATATATGTAACATCAATCCAAAATTAAAATTAATTAATATAATCAAATATAGAATTATTACCAATCTATCAGCCACTACATGCATGCCAACAGAGCCACTGGTATGCTTAATTGGATCCAACCGTGCAGTACGATTCTGTCATGCCCTCTACCATCTAGTGGAATACTCCTTGATGCTTCACAAATCATAGAGGGCCTCGTATATGTTCGCCCACATCCAGTGATCCCTAAAAGTCCTTCAGTCCAATGCTGACTAAGAACTGGTGTACTCTATAGCTTATAGCCCATCCCAGAACCGACATGTGGTCACCTCCTCGAATATTGAATGACCAACATCCTTAGTCTAAGGAGTGTCGAATCGATAATACTCCTACAAGTAAAAGCAAGGTTGTATTAAATAAATAAAATATAATAATTTTATAATTTTAAAAATTAAATATATTTGACTTACCAGGAATATCTGTCAAGCTCCATCTCGAGCCCTTGATAGCCAACTAGAGAACTCGTTCATTGATCCTGCATCAATCGACAAATAATCCCAATAACCACCCAAGAAACTCCAAGCATTCTAAATATCTTGTAATATTGAAACTTAATAACAAACATTAACTCTAAAATGATTAGATTTTAAATATATTAATATGAAAATGTAATGCTTGTAAATGGCTTTGGACATGGATGAACTCTCTATCCTCCGGACAAGTCGAAAGTGCTACAAGTCGATGGGTCCTTGACCATGACACTGAGTCTGAGATGAGCCAATCTCTGTGGCCTATGATTATGACATCATTGGTGACCGAATGTCTTGCAAACTTGATTAAAGAATATCTAAAATAAAGAAATTATATTGATAATATAATATAAAATAATATAAAAAAATATATAATTAAAATTTTAGAGTTTATCGCATGTGTGAGTGGTGTTGAACCATGAGAGCTGGCACCATGATCACTCTTTTCTTGAGAGCTCTATTTTTGACTGGTACGGATAAGGCCTCTAGAAGATATAATGTGTAATCCTTGAAAATAAAAATAAATAGATTCATCAAATTAATTATAGATTTATGGATGCAGGCAATGAAAGATTTAAAATATGTGGAAGACAAGTATTTAAAATGATTCAAAGATTATATACTTAGTACTGCTCATCGCCTCTTCAGATTGATACCCTTCATATTTTTCTTCCAATTCATCCTCTTCTTTCATTTCATCATCTTCATCCTCCTCTTCAATTACTTCTTCTTCTTTCCCTGCTTCTTGGATAGGATTGCCCCCTAAAACTAACTCAATATGATCTACCTCTTCTTGCTGACCATCATGTAGGAGAATTCCTGGAGTATCCAACTTTGTATCAATGCAAAATTGATGGACTCTTGGTGTTTCATCCTCCTGAAAGCATTCTAATAAATGGGGCTCTTCTTCTTCTTTGAGCTCGTAATGAATGGCTCAAGACTTAATTTTGCATACAGCCCACCAATCTTTCCTTTTTTTTTCTCTTAATAGAAAAGAAGTATAATATACTTAAGCAGCTTATTAAGCTAGCACAAATTGATCATTAACATATGCTTTTGATCCATATTTGATTTCAATAAACCTGTACCATGGATCAAACTTTATACCATTATTATTATTGAACCCTTGGTACTTAAATAGAATAATACTATTACCTCCAATATAGGTCAACTTGATCACTTCTTCGAGGATTTCATTGTAGTCACTTTCCGACCCTTTCCATCAGTTGCCTTTTACACACACACAACTATTCATTATACTCTTATGATATCTATATCCATGGGTGTAAAATTTAAAATCATTAACATTACAGTTGTTGTAACATGTCATGTATTTTGCTGGCCCGTAAGCTAATAATTTTAGCCTTTTAGGAATAGAGTCCCCTCCTTGCACAGCCTACATAGTATAAATAGATTAAATTGAAAAAAAATAAAATAAATAAAATGTCAATGGATGCTTACTAGTTGATGGAATCAATCTACGAAGTTTTATAAATGCCATGCAGAAATATCTTACTCATTCTAAGATTGTCTCGTCTCAATATTCAATCATAATTCCTAAACATGCATAAGATTAGTATACTATAATAAGTAATTGAAGAGTTTGGATTGTGATAAATACTTACTTAATATATGAATTGACCTCATTGCAGTTTAGCAAAACATATCTTTGTGCCTGTCAAAATTTAGTATCCATTAAAACCTGGAGAATCTCGTGGTCAAAATTACAAGTAGGATAGACAAATATTAAGATCTCTCACTTTGATCCCTCACCACTACCATCATCATTTCGACCAACTTTAGTCAACGTTCTTTGCACATTAGGATTAAAGTAGTGTTGGCTAAAATTTAAAATTTTTTCTATTATATAAGTCTCTACAATAGAACCTTTGACTCCAGACTTGTTTTTTATTTTTTTCTTGAGATTGTGCATATATCTTTCAAATGGATATATCCACCTATACTGTACTAGTCCCCCCACCCTAGCTTTATATACCAGATGAATCACGAGATGTTCCATGGAGTCAAAGAAGCTAGGAGGGAATATCTTCTCTAACTTGCATATTGTCTCTATATTGTTAGCCTCAAGACTAAAGATGTGGTTGATGGATAATTTGGTAGCACAAATATCTATGAAGAAAAGACAAGCCTTGTCAAAGTACTCCATATAGAGCTTGGAAGGAGATCACGCCAAGCCAATCATAATAATCATTACATAAAAACATAGCAGTCATGTCTCTTTAGCCCATAGAACCTGCAATCTTTGATATTAATGTATCGAGCTATATTACTTGCATAACCATCTAGAAATTTAAGTTTTTTTACACTATTCACATATATCCTTTAATTGTTCTCTCATTAAGGTGTAAGTTGCTTTTGGCTTTAAAAATTTTTGAGGTAACCCCTTAACCAGCTCTAACAAAGGATGACTACATATGTTTGCATAACTACTTAAGCCAGGTGACCCCTCAACTAGCTTTAACAGAGGATGCCTGCATATGTTTGCATAACTACTCGAGCCTTGGTGATGTTCTGTCTTACCCATAACATCCATAATAATAAAAAAAATATTATCGAATACATTATTCTCAATGTACATGACATCAAGGTTATGACGAATCAAATTAGTACACCAGTATGGAAACTCCTAGAAGATGTTGCACTTCACCCAGTTAAGAGTTCTACAAAATCTTCAAAATTTTTGCTAATCAAAAAGTATGCAAAATTGGATTTTGTCAACTTGGAATACCCTCTATAACACTTCCATGTCACTAAGGCATGGGGGTGCATGGTCCTTGCCTATCTTATTCCTCTTGAAGCTATCCTGCTGCTTTTGAAAGGGATGATGCTCCAAAAGAAATTAACGATGACAATCGAACTAGAAGGGCTTATGACCATGCGCAAGCTAAAATGATTTTGTATCCTCCATGCAATATGGATATGCTAGCTTTCCATGAGTGCTCCATCTTAACAACATTCCATAAGTAAGAAAATCACTAATGGTCTACATCAATGCAACATTCATTACAAAATCTACTTCTTTGCTGCATCATAAGTATGAATGCCATCAGACCATAAAAATTTTAGATCATCAATAAGAGGCCTCAGATACATATGAATATTTCTACTAGGATATTATGGTCCAGAAATGACTAATGTAAGAAAGATGTTATATTCTTTCATGCACATTCCAAGCAATAGATTGTATGGAGTAATAAAGACCGACCAACATGAATAAGGGGCTGCTACATGATTAAACGGTGTAAACCCATTCATAAGTAGACCCAGTCGAACATTGCGTGATTCTTGAGCAAATAAAGGATAGCAAGCATTAAATTTTTTCCATGCCTCACTATCCAATAAATGACACGTCATACTAGTCTACTTGTGAATCCCATCTTTGTGCCATCTCATCTACCCTACAGTACTCTTGGACAAGTAGAGTTATGAAGCCTAGGAGTGAGGGAAAGGTATCGAAGAACTTTATATGGTACGTCCTTTTGATTTCTATCCTCTTGCATCGACTTTAATCGACTTTGACCACATACATCACATGAGCTCTTCAATTGGTCCTCCTTATAAAAAATTATGCAATCATTGTGGCATACATCTATCTTCTCGTATCCATGCCTAACTCTTTTATCATTTTTTTGAAGTATAAAAGCTTTCAATAAGCTTCTTCTTCTTCAGTAGCATCTTCTTTATTATTACTACTATCCTATCATAATAATTGGCTATCATATTAAATTTAGCCTTCAGGTTCAATAACATTAACACAGCTGATAGTTTAGTATGTATTTAATAACCTAGCCATAGTGGTTTATTAGCATCCTTTAGCATATGATAAAAACCATTGCTATTAGCTTCTATATCATCCACCATATCCCTATTAAATTTAAGACTAGTTGCATCTATAACCATATCTACCATTCTATCTGTGTTCCTGTGTTGTTGATTTCTAATCATTGCAACTATCTCCCATGTCTCTCCATGCATGTACCAATGTTTATAATTTAGCAGAAATCCACTCTTATATAAATGAACAATTATTGTATCCATATCATGCATTTCTTTATTGACACATCTATTTCAAGGACAATGAGTCTGTCCTTCAAATAAGAGAGCCACGTTCTCAAAAGCATAATTATAAAAGTACTTTAACATTCCTTATATTCAATAAAAATCACCTCATCAATTAGTCGATGGTCTATCCAACTATGATCCATTATACACTATTTAAGAATTCTGCATATATAAATACAAAACAAAATACTTATCAATTATTTTATTATTTAACATGATAATACAAGTCTTTAAAATGATTAAAGATAATATAAAAAATAATATAATATAATAAGGTTGAAGGGATACTAAGTATACATCAAATACTAAAGGCAAAATTCAAAAAAATGAGAATGACCGCAGAACAATTTCGAATGTAAGATATAAAGCCTCCAAAATCTAGATGGAGGCCATCATTAAGAGATGCTCGAACTTAAAAGTAAATCCCAAGAAAAAAAAGGTGAAGCTTCGAAGAAGAATACTCGAGTAGGAGTAAAATATTGACAATGAAGATATACAAGAGTACTTCACAGAAGGTAAAGCATAAGAAATCAGAGATCTAGAAGTTCAAAGCAAGTGAGGAGTACTACTTGTCAAACTCTTCAGATGTTTGGTACACTTCAAATTTTTCATTTGATTATTCATCCTCCTCTACATCTTCTTCCTGTTCCTTCTATTCTTTTCCTTCTTGGATAGATTTTTTCTATCCTAGAAAGGAACGACTATGAAGAAAAAGAAGAGGAGAAAGAAGTGGAAGAAGAATCTGACAAATAATTTGTAAGGTATTAGAAATTTGAAAAGGTTAATAAGTAGTGCTCCCCACTTATAATGAACGTCTGGACTTATAACTCCGTGTACTTCATTTCCAGTGAAATAGTCATGTACCTCTCTATCATGAAGATTATGCTCTTGCTTAAATACTTTTCTTCAAAGCCCCATCTCTCCTTTCTTGGATGACACTTCTAAATCAGAGCACTTCTCAACTATGATGACCTTCACCAAGATATCCAAGCTATTATATCTTGCATCTGAAATATCACCTTTGATTATTCTCATTCTTTCAAGTTTGGTCTTTAATGATGGGATACGAACTCAGTATCCCAACAACCTTCTCATATTATCTAAATGCATCCTATAACTAACTAATAGGTAAAAGCCCTATCCCATTTAGAAATTATATAGGTTAATTATAGTAATCAAATGATTGCAATAGAAATGGAAAGAAAATTTTGATAGCATTTCTCATTAGTTCTCCCCACATGACTGAAGATGTGTGAGGAGAACTAAGAAAAAATATTATCCAAAGTTTTTATCGAACCTTCGGCATATCATTCTATTATTGTAACTACTTATAAAATTATTTATAATTTCTAAACTATCTAAATTGGATAATCAATTGATTAATGTATATAATTCTTGTTGACCCCTGGAATGATTTTGATGATTACAAAATATTGGAGCATATATTTGATACTAATGATCTTTTAAGTGTTTGAGAAGTTTCTGTAGGGCATTTCTATTGAACAATCATCAACCCTACATTTTTCAAGATAATTAGAATCAATCCATGTATTTAAGAAAAGTTTCATGTATGTTTTATTCATTTGAGAGCCCTAGCTAAATTTATTTGTATAATCATGTAAAAGGGCCAAATAAATGTAATTTTAAGATTAAACATCTTAGATTAGGTTTACAAGTTGTTTGTAAGGAGTTTGAAGCCATTTGGAAGCTTTTGGAAGCAAGTTCACTCAAGCCAACTCAATTATTAGAGCTGATACATTTTCATGGCATGGCACGACATGGCATAGAAAGTTTTAGGTTTCAGCCAACCGAGCCAACTCAAGCAGAATTCGAGCTGACTCTTCTAAAACTATAAAAAATGGGTCTTTGAGATTTTTGGCATTTGAGCCAACTCAATGGAATCCGAGCCGACTCTTTCAGAACTGATGAACTACTAGACTAAGCATCCAAGCTGACTCAATCATTCGAGCCGACTCAATTTTCTGGTTCTGCTACAGTAACGACTAGTTCTAAAATTCAAATTTCTTGGAATTCAAAGCTTCTAATAGCTAGATCTCAACTCTCAAGGCACTCCAATGGCCTATCCATCTTGAAACACTTCAGGAGGCTATAAATGATGGATCTAAATAAGTTTTTAACAATCTTTATGAGGGTATTGAATATTTCAAGAGCTTTCAAGTAAAAACTCAAGTTCTTCACCAACTTTGAACTACCATCTTGAGTCAACCTTTAAAGTATTAAGAGAGGCATTGAAGAGCATTAAAAAAGCTTTCAAGAAGGCCTCATTAAGAGCTTCAACTGCAACCATTCAAATCTTTGGATTTGTTTTAAGTGTTGCTTTTTTTTATACTCTATTTTGAGTTTTTACAAGTGCAGCAAGGAGCTGTGACTTGTATGTTGTTTTAAAGGTTATTGGTGAGCCTTGAAAACCAAGTTGGATTGTTAGTGAGCCCAGAAAAACTAATATTATATTAGATTTTGGATTGTGAGCCCGTTACAAAATAATCCGGCTGTATTCGGGTGAATATATTGGAAATCCCAAGTGTGCACCTTAGATAGTGGATGTAGGAGCTGGGTTGCTCCGAACCACTCTAAATCTTACTTTGTTTGTGATTGGTCTTATTTTCTTATTTGCTTTCGCATCCATTACTCTAATAACTTCCTCACCACTCAAGTTTTATTTGGCACACACTTGTTAAAACTTTTCAAACCCAAATCACCCCACCTCTTGGGTTGGCCTATTGGGGAACAAGTGGTATCAAAGCTTCATCTTAGTGCCATTAATCCCATGATTAAGAGAAAAGATCTATAGCAACCCAAATGAGCACCTCTTTGATCGAAGGTCAATCAAGCAATAGACCTCCACTATTCACCATCACCAATTACACTTATTGAAAAGCAAGAATAAAAATTTTTATTCAAGCTGTTAATTTTCAACTATAAAAAATTATTTTAAAAGGACCTCACATATCCCTTAAGAAAGTAGATGGCATAGACATCCCAAAACCATAAGAGCAATGGGATGAATATGACATGAAAATGGGTGAACTAAATGCCAAATCCATGAATCTTCTTTATTATGCTTTGGATGCTAATGAGTTTAACCGGATTTCAACTTGTACTTTAGCAAAGAAAATTTGGGATAAACTACAAGTCACTCATGAAGGCACCACTAAAGTTAAGACCTCAAAAATCAATATACTTGTGCACAATTTAAACTTTTCAAAATGAAACCAAATGAGATAGTATCTTAAATATTTGCTAGATTTATAGATATTATTAATGGTTAAAAAGTCTTGGCAGGGTCTACTCAAATGCAGATCTTGTACAAAAGATTCTTCGATGCTTACCTGATAAATGGGGTCCTAAAGTCACTGCAATACAAGAAGCCAAAGACTTAAATAAACTTTCACTTGATGAGCTTCTTAGATCTTTGATTACTCATGAATTAACCATGCAGCATCGCAGCAAAGATGATAATAAGAAAAAAAATAGCATTCAAGGCTGCAGTAAATATTAAAAGGCAAGAAGATGAAGATGAAGAAAGGTCATCTTTAGATGAAGAACTAGGAAATGATGAAATAGCACTAGTCATGAGAAGATTCCAAAGATTTATGGGCAAAGAAAAATCAAGGTTTAGGAGGAAGCATCTTGGAAAAGGAGAACAAAGCAAAGAGAAAGAGAAGGATAAAGATAAAGAAAAGGAGCAACTACCCATATGCTATGTATGTAAAAAGCCAGGACATTATCATTCTGAATATCCTACATTGAAAAAGGGATACAAAAAGAAGAAGAAGAAAGCTATGATGGCTACATGGAGCGACAGTGATGAATCTACTTCCAATGAAGAGGAAGAGACAACAAAAGCTGCAAACATATGTTTGATGGGTCTAGAAGATGAGGTAACATCTACTGAACTCACTGATGAATTACATACTGCCTTTTATGAGCTTTTAACTGAATATAAAAAGGTTGGTTTAAAAATTAATACTTTGAAAAATAACTGTGATGTATTAATGAAAGAAAAGAATGAAATTTCAGAAAAGAACATTCTATCACAAAAGGAATTAAATAATGTTTTGAAGAAATGTAAAGAATTGAAAACTGAAAAAGATGAGTGTCTTGAAAAGAATAAAAGTTTGCAAAATGAAATGAGTCGACTCAAACCTATTGTTGACAAATTAACCTTAAGTTCAAACAAACTTGAGTTGATTTTTAAAAATCAAAAGGAATCAAATAATAGAGCTAGAATTGGATACAACTCAATGCATACCAATAAGTTTTCAGCTTAAAAACCTTATACATCAAAGTTTTCAGCATCCATATCTTTTCAAAAGTCAAAGGTTGTTTGCTTTTGCTATATTGGAATTGGACATAAAGCATATGAATGCAATCAAGGAAAGAAAAGTAAAAATAAAGTAAAAAAGATTTGGATTCCTAAAGGAATAACTGTTACTAACCTTCAAAGACCCAAGAAAGCTTGGGTACCTAAAAATTCAACTTGACTATTTTGCGGGAGTGTCTTACAGCCCATAATTCAAAGAAAAGATGATATCTAGATAGTGGCTATTCAAGATATATGACGGGTGACAAGGATCAATTCATCACCCTTGAAATGAAAGATGGTGGAATGGTAACATTTGGTGATAATGGCAAAAGAAAAATCATTGGGATTGGTAAGATCAAAATTAACCCTTTTACTTATATTGAAAATGTATTGCTAGTAGACAAGTTGAAGCATAATCTATTGAGTATTAGTCAATTGTATAATAAAGACTTCAAAGTTATTTTTGAAACTTTAATGTGCATAGTAACTAACTCTCTTGATTCTAGAATTAGGTTTGTTGGTCATAGACTTGAAAACATTTATGTGGTAGACTTAAATGATCCACCCATGTCAAGTACTACCAGCCTAGTGGCTATGAATGCTAAAACCAAGGAATCTAGTTTACTTTAGCATAGAAGATTGGGTCATGCTAGCATGCATACTTTAGCCAAATTAATTTTCAAAGACTTAGTTAGAGGTTTACCTAAATTTAAAGTTGATTATGATCATGTTTGTGATGCATGTCAATATGGTAAACAAACTAGGAAGAGTTTTAAATCTAAAAATATTGTTTCAATATCAAGACCCTTAGAACTATTACACATGGATTTATTTGAACCAACTAAGACCACTAGCTTAGGAGGTATGAAATATGGACTTGTGATAGTGGATGATTTCTCACAATTCACATGGGTTTTGTTTTTATCACACAAAGATGAGCTTTCAAAGTTTTTTGAAAATTTTACAAAAATGTTTCAAATTAGAAAAATCTTTTAATTATTTCAATTAGAAGTGATCATGATACTAAATTTGAAAATCAATACTTTAAAAAATTTTGCACAGAACATGGCATTGATCATAACTTTTTAGGCCCTAGAACATCATAACAAAATGGTATTGTGGAAAGAAAAAATAAAATATTGAAAGAGATGGCCTGAACCATATTATATGAAGGCAATCTTTCAAGATACTTTTGGGCAGAAGCTGTGAACACTACATGTATATATTAGACCATGTTTTGATTAGACCAATTTTCAATAAAACCCCCTATGAGCTTTGGAATGATAGAAAACCAAATATTCATTACTTTCATGTTTTTGGATGCAAATGTTATATTTTGAATAATGGAAAGGATAATTTAGGAAAGTTTGATGCTAAATCTGATCTAGGCATTTTTTTTGGATATTCAACTTCAAGCAAAGCATATATAGTTTTCAATAAAAGAACATTAACTGTAGAAGAGTCAATTCTTGTAAAATTTAATGAAACTAACCCCTCACCTTCTAGAAAAGAAGAGTGTATTGATAATGATGCAGGTTCATTAAATGATGGAGTAAAGAAAATGAGCATAAAAGAAAAATAAGTTGAGCAAGAAAAGGAGAAGGTAAGCACATAACATGATGAGCTACCAAAAGATTGGAGGTATGCACATTCTCATCCTAAAGAATTAATTATTGGTGATCCCTCACAAGGTGTAAGAACTAGGTCATCTTTTAGAGACACTTTTGATTACTTAGCATTTGTTTCTCAAGTTGAACCTAACTGCATAGAGGAAGCTAAAAGTGATCCATATTGGATGATGACTATGCAGAAGGAATTTAATCAATTTGAAAGGAACAATGTATGTACCTTAGTAGCTAGACCTAAGGAACATCCTGTCATAGGTTCTAAATGGGTCTTTAGAAATAAATTAATTGACAAAGGCAATGAATTAGAAACAAAGCCAAATTAGTTGCTAAAGGATATAATCAAGAAGAAGGAATATATTTTGATGAAATTAATGCACCAGTAGCAAGATTAGAAGCCGTAAGACTTTTACTTGCATTTGCAAGTCATATGAAAATTAGACATTTTCAAATGGATGTAAAAAGTGCTTTTTTGAATGACAACATTGAAGAAGTTTTTTTAGAACAACCTCTAGGATTTGAAAATTACTCTTATCCAAATCATGTTTTCAAATTAAACAAAGGTTTATATTATTTAAAACAAGCACATAGAGCATGGTATGAGAGGTTGAGAAAATTTCTTATTAAAAATGATTTCAAAAGAAGTAAAGTAGATACAACTTTGTTTATCAAAAGAAATGATGATGAATTATTAGTTGTACAAATATATATTGATGATATAATCTTTGGTGCAACTAATGAAACTTTATGTCAAGACTTTGCTAAGCTAATGCAGGAAGAATTTGAAATGAGCATGATAGGTGAACTCACTTTCTTCCTTGGACTGTAAATTAAATAAACAAAGGAAGGGATTTTCATCAACCAAACAAAGTACGTCAAAAAACTCTTAAAGAAGTTTGGGATGGAATCCACAAAGAAAATTGGTACACCCATGAGCCCAATCTGCAGACTAGACAAAGTTGAGGAAGGTAACAAAGTTGATCAAAAGTTATATCGAGATATGATTGGATCTTTACTTTACTTAACTGTAAGCAGACTTGATATACTATTTAGTGTTTGTATACATGCAAGATTTCAAGCTAATCTCAAAGAATCACATATACTTGCTGTTAAGAGAATCATAAAATATCTTAAAGGTACATCTAACTTAGGATTATGGTATTCTAAACCTTTATCTTTAAATTTAATTAGTTATTTTGATGCTGATTATAATGGATGTAGAAATGATCGAAAAAGCACTAGTGGCATATGGCAATTTCTAGGGTTAAACTTAATCTCATGGTACAGTAAGAAACAAAACTCCATGGCACTACCCACTACTAAGGCAGAATATGTGGCTGCAGGGAGTTGTTGTACTCAGGTGTTATGGATTAAACAATAACTAGAAGATTATGGTGTTATTCAATCTAAAACTCCAATCAAATGTGATAACATAAGTGCTATTAATTTAACAATGAATCCTATTCAGCATTCAAGAACAAAGCATATTAAAATTAGACATCATTTCATTAGGGATCATGTACAAAATGGTAACATTGAACTTGAATTCATTAGTTCTGAACATCAATTAGCTGACATCTTTACTAAACCCCTATATGAGGATAGATTTCAAATGATTAGAGAAGAATCAGGACTTTATGATCCTTTTTAGAATTTTGACCTAAATTCTTTAAAAAATTAAGAAAAATTCATCTAGATGACCTCCAATAATTTTTAAGTCATTTAGACACCATTCTTAGTGTTTTTCTATGCTTAAAAACCTTTTCCAAAATTTTTAGAGCCTTTCTTATAGTTTTCGGTCAAGCCGACTCGAGTCGTGAGACCTATTTGGGCCAAGCTGACTCGGGTGATGTATCTACTTAAGAAACCCATCATGTCCTAGTTTTCATTTCCCTTATATTCATCACTGTTGAACTTGAGCCCAAGTAAGACTTTCCCTCTTAGCCTTAGAAACCTTTCCTACAATTCCATTCACTCCAAAACCACCTCGTTCCCTTGATCCATGATCTATGGCCCCTAGGAAAGCCATGGCAAAGAAGAAAAGGCAAGGGCCGGCTCCCAGTTTGGAAAATGTGGAGAGGAGATCTAAAAGAAGATAGGAAGAGCCGACTCCCCAAGAAGAAGAAGAGCTTGTTCCTCCTCCTTAAAGGCAGATTATCTCAATAGGGAACAGGGCAGTCACTTTAGGTAGGAAAATCGACTTTGATTTCCTTGAACAAGAGCATTTTAGAATTGGTGAATGGATTAAAAAACAAAGTTGGAAGTTTTTCTGTACTTTGGATATCCCTACATACCCTACACTGGTTAGATCTTTTTTTGAACACCTTTCGCTCGGAACAAACAAGATTTTGTCCACTATTAAAGAGATTACCATTTCTATAAATGAGGTTAGATTGAGTAGGGTTTTGTAGATGCCCAGGAGTGGTAAGTGTTACTTGAATATTAAAGATAAGAAAGGGGCACTTCAAGCTATTTTAGAAAGAAGAAATGTAAAAGGTATCTCAAATTTGCAAGCTAATCAGTTATCCCTCGAGATGCGACTACTTCACAATATCGTTAGCCGAGTCTTCCTACCTAGGACAGGGTGATTCGATTGGGTAAGCGAGTGTGATCTAATGTTCATGAGGTATATGATTGATGGGAAGGCCCTCAATCTTCCTTTCATTATGATGACTCAGATTCGAGATGCATCTTATAGGGCCAGAGCTTGTATTCCATATGGTATGGCCTTCACCCTTCTATTCCAGGACTTTGACATTGACCTGACTGGTGAAGATAGTAAACCCCTCCTTCATATAGATATATACTCTAAGAAATCACTGCATAGGATGGGATATCATCGAGTTGAGGGAGTATGGATGCAGAGAGTATCAGGTCAGAGGGTAGTTCACTCTGATGATTCTGATGATGAGCTTGAGCATATAAAGGTTGCTGCACAGGCTAGAGTTGATGAAGATGAGCATGACAATGTAGCTGGACCTTCAGAGCCAACTCCTACTACACCTCCTCGATCAGCCCCCTCGAAACCTAGTATTGGTGGACCACAGTCTAAGTCAGAGCAGTTGAGAATTCTAATTGAGGACATCACAGCTCTTAGGTCTGATCTTCAAATAGTGAGGGCAGAGGTACACTGCTAGATTGACTAGCTACAGGTTGAGGTCAGGGATGGGTTCAGCCATATCTTAGCTACATTGCACACTTCAGCTAGAACCTTTATGCCACTAGACTGAAAGGATTATGCCCTATAAGCCAATGTCTGCATCTCCCAGACCATTGTAAATTGACAAATTAATAAAGGCAATAATTTTTTATCATTCGCTGTGTCATTATATGATGAACCCCATAGATTAGGGCTATGGTTGTAGGGCTATGATGAGATCATACCAGTGAGATCTAAGGCCTTAAAACCCTAATCTAGAATATTCCTAGTCATAGGAACCCTGAGTTGGGGATCAGGGTTTCCGGTAAGACTGGCACATCCTATGTATGCTGAAAAGGGTGACTGCTCTCACAGTCATTTGTGTAGGACACTAATACAAGGATGTGGGTGCTCATTAGTGAATGAGTCCACTGAATAGATCCAGTTTGAGAACATCTAATGGAGCCTTAGCTGCATGTCAATAGATGTTTCACATAGTGGGAGTTGTACAAGTAGTCCTATGACCTGAGACTGCCATAATACCTTATGTACATGAACCCATGCTTTGGTTCAATCTCAATCATGACACTGGGTCATGCACGAGGTTGATGCTGGGTATGGTGAATTGTATATGAAGGTAATGAGTAGGTCAACAAGGAATTGATCACTCCTAGTAGGAGGAGATTGCATCCAGCCAAATTAGGTCAGATGATGATTCAGGAAATCTTTGATCAAAGTACAGATATTAGAAATGATTTCTAATATCGAATTAATTGAATCATTAGTGTATGACTGAGCTGGGAATGAGTATAAACTGGATTTGACATGATTCCATATCCATAGTTATATTCGGGATGCAAGATGATTGAAGGATCGAATTGTACGGGAACTTTCCACTGAAGGGTAGTTTTGGAATTACACCAGAATTTCCATATCTTTCGGGTAGACATGACATGTTGCTAGACGTCAATCTTGTCTTGTGGGTTGATCAAATTAAATGGTTTAATTGGATCACTAATTAGGAGGAGTCCTAATTGACTGACTCGAGTTAGCTCGATTTGACCTAAATCGATTAGAATGAGTTCTGATCAGATTAGGTCAACTTGCACTCGGACCCACTGCTGGCTAAGTATGGAACCCAATGGGTCACACACTTAGGACAGATAATCAAGGATTTAATTTGGAATTAAATCTCGTTTGCAGATGAACACACTAGCATGTGTTGCAAACCATGACTTCTACTTGAATCGGATTCGAGTTAGGGTTCCGATTTGGTCTTTTTTAGATCCAAATTCATTCCGGTTTGAATCTAATTGAAGATTTAAAACGTTGGGCTAACAATAGGCTAGCAATTGGGCTAACCTAAGAGGCTAAACCCCTTTCCCACATCGCCTAAAACCCCTCCCCCTCTCTTCCCACGCGCGCGCGCAAGGAGAAGAGTCCACACGCGCGTGGACTCTCTCCAAATCGCGTTTTTGCGTGAAAAGAAAGAAGGGAACAGCGTCTTTTGGCTGATGAGGTGTGGATCAGAGTCCACCTAGGCGTGGACTCTTCAAAATGGGAATTACGGTGAAAAGAAAGAAAAAAAAAAAACTCCGAAGGGGCGCGACTCTTTTCTCTGCGCGCGCCCTTCTGAGTTTTTCTCGATCCCTCTTCGCGTCTGTCCATCCCAAAGGCCGTGAGATTAATCCCAAAGGCCGTGAGATTAATCCCAAGGGCCATGAGATTAAGAGAGAAGACGTGAGAAGGGAGAGAGGGGCGTGAGAGGATTTTTCAGAAGGAGAAGGCGCCTCTCTGTCGCCTATTTAAGAAGAAGGCTTCACCGTAAAAATCCATTCCAGATTTTCTACGGCGAAGCCTTGCTTCTCTTTCCTTCTCCCTCTCCAGAAGACTGTTTCCCCCTCCTCTCTTTCTTCTTTGATTCCTTTACAGAGCCCAGGCTCTGTTGAATCTCAGAACAGAAGGAGAGTCAGAGAGAGAAACTCTCCGACGGTAAAGGAAGAAGGCGCCTCTTTTCTTCTTTCTTACATTAAGACAACTTTGTCTTAATCTTCTTCTCCCTCCAAGACAAGCCTTGTCTCATTTTAGGACAAGGGCTTATTCTTAAGACAAGAGTGTCTTAAGAGGCCAGAACTGCCAAAAACTGGGAGAAGGGTAAGAGAGAAAGTTTTAGTCCCTGTTTGGCTAAAGGTGTCCTAGCCAATAGCCCATATATCAAGTTCTTGGGGTAGAACTTGATTGGAAGGAACCCAAATTGAGGAGTCACTGTCTTGATCATCTGCCCGTGTGGATCACCATCGGAGGGCGGACAAGTGGACGCCTGGTGTGTTCAAAAGGTTACTCCATTTGGAGTTTATTTCTACATCAGATTGGATATAGCGATCTGAGGTTAGTATCTAAACTGTGTTTAAATTTGGACATGCATGTAGTCATAAGTTTTAATTGCTAATAAGGAGATTTTGGGATTAGGGTTCGGACCTGATTTCATAAAGTTTTTGAAATCCACACTTCCGCACTGGTCACCGAACCCAACAGTGGTATCAGAGCATCCTTATTAGGATTAATACTTATGAAGTTCAATTCATGATGTAGTATCATGTTAAAGTTTTTATATTGATGCACAGTGCATGTCTTTGATTGAACATGAGTTTGATGATTGCCACCAGTTAGGGTTTTCCACTGAAACCCTAATTGTCTTAGAGATATGATTAGCCCTGGAGCCATCATACTGAAATAAGGTTGCCCTGGCATAATGGTGTATCCATTATGTGGTAAATGGTTGTCCTAGTATGATGGCACACATTTCACATATTTGCTTAGTTTAAAGCATGTATTAATATATGTGATAGCTTTTAAATTGAATGTGCTGGCATTGCATGAACCCCTCTTAAAATTATATTAAGTGGTAGTATAGTTAACCGATAAGCATTATTAGTCATGATGGATAATTAGTCATTTCGGTGTCTAGAAAGGTGGTTCTGGGAAGGTAAAGGGAATCGTGGTTTTTAATTGGTTCCGTTGACTGACCTGGCCAATTTTAAATTGGTGTCTAGGAAAGCAACGGGGGGACCCCCACATCTCTTCCACTAGCCTGGCCGATCTGATTGATTTAATTCTTGACTAACATGCTTAGTGTTAAAATACTATTATTGGCCTTCCTTCATGATAGGTCATCATTGTGTTACGATCTATACTAGGTTTGTTGTGTACACACAAGACCTAATATGGTGACTAACACAATTTTTGGCCTAATACAATTATTTGTTTATGGCATGATTTAAAGTAATATTTTGTTGTGTACACACAAGGGTATTACTATTAAAGTCATGACTATATGGCTATGAAGGGTCTTACTTAACTAAAATATTATAGTTTGTTGTGTATACACAAGGCTATTAATATTTTAGAGGCCGAGATAAGTTGAGAATTGTACAGTTTACAATTGGAAAGAGTTTTCCTACCTATGAACTTATATAAGATTTGTTGTGTACACACAAGGTCTTTTATGAGGGATTGGGATCTCAACCCCACTAAGAAAGATCAATTAAGGTTTTCTCGATCATCGTATGGAGGGTTATGATGCTCGATAAAATAGTGGGAGACATAATTAAATTAAAGTCCTAATTTAATTATGTGTTGTCATTTCATGGTTGTTTGCTTATGTTTTCGTTCTTTGTTTAAATGTAGATAAATGGCCTCTTCACTCTCACTCCGTAGTATTTTAGATGCCAACAAATTGACTGGGCCGAATTATGTTGATTGGCTGAGAAATTTGAAAATAGTACTCAGTCAAGAAAGAATTTCCTATATTCTTGATACCCCGATTTTGGAACCACCAAGGGAAGATGCCTCGCAAGAGGAGAAGACCACATATAATATGTGGCAAAATGACTCACTTACTGTCAAATGTGTTATGCTTGCCTCTATGACTAACGAGTTACAGAGGCAGCATGATAGCATGGATACTAACTCCATACTGCTAAATTTAAAAGAGCTTTATGGAGAACACAGTAGAACTGCTAGATATGAAATATCTAAGCAGTTGTTCCGTGCAAGGATGACAGAAGGTACATCAGTACAAGACCATGTATTAAAGATAATTGATCTAATCACTCGATTAGGTCAATTAGGTTTTGTAATGGATGGGGAGTTGAATCAAGACTTGATCTTGCAATCACTCCCAGAGTCATTTTCACAGTTTGTTCTTAATTACCATATGAACAAACTTAATTCTTCCTTGCCTGAGCTGTTGAATATGTTGAAAACAGCAGAGAGCCATGTAAAGAAAAATAAGGCTCCAGTTCTTCTTGTGGATAAGAAGAAGACAGGCAAAAGGGGTTCCAATAAGAGGATGAATCCCAAAGGGGGCATTAAGAAGAAGAAAGGAAAGAAGGCCTCCGGACAGATGACCTGCTTTCATTGTGGCAAGCCGGGTCATTGGAAAAGAAACTGCAAGGTTTACCTTGCAAGTTTGAAGCCTGGTGCATCAGAGGCACCAAAAGGTATGAAAGAAGTTCATACTATTTTGTCATTGGATTCTTCCATTTCAAATACTTGGGTGTTGGATACCGCCTGTGGTCATAACATCTGCAAATCATTGCAGGGACTTCAGGGGCTTAAAGTATTGAAGGAAGGTAACTTTGAGCTCTACGGTGCTGGAGGGGACCCCATCCAAGCAGAAGCTGTAGGGACTTATGTTTTGAAGTTACCTTCAGGGAAGATCTTGGAGCTAAGGAATTGTTACTATATGCCAAAAATCATTAGAAATATCATATCTGTACCCTTGTTACTTAAACAAGGATATACTATGAATGTAATGAGCAGTGGCTGCTCAATTTCTTTATCTAATGAAATTATATGTTATGGCATATTCTGCAATGGTCTCTTAACTCTTTCCACTAATGACAATGTTTTTCATGTTTCTAACAAACGGAAAAGAGATGATGTTAACAATACCTTACTTTGGCATTGTCGACTTGGACATATTAGTGAGACTAGGATTAACAAGTTGTACAAAGAAAATTTCTTTGATCCTTATGACTATGAGTCATTAGGAACTTGTGAATCATGTCTCATGGGTAAGATGACCAAGACTCCATTTAGTGGACATGGAGAAAGGACAAAAGAGTTATTAGGACTCATACACACAGATGTATGTGGGCCTATGACAACTCAAGCCTATGGTGGATACTCATACTTCATCACATTTACTGATGATTTTTCAAGGTATGGATTTGTGTATCTAATGAAACATAAGTCCGATGCTTTTGAAAAATTCTTAGAGTATCAAAGTATGGTAGAGAAACAGACAGGAAAAAGTATAAAGATCCTCCGATCAGATAGAGGAGGTGAATATTTATCCACTGAGTTTCTTGATCACCTTAAAGATAAGGGGATCATCTCTGAATGGACTCCTCCTTACACACCACAATTAAATGGTGTTGCTGAAAGGAGGAATCGTACTTTATTGGATATGGTACGGTCCATGATGTGCTTCACGGAGTTACCTTTTTCTTTCTGGGGATATGCTTTGGAAACAGCAACACATATCTTGAATAGAGTACCATCTAAAACTGTCTCTAGCACTCCATATGAATTATGGAGAAGTAAGAAGCCCAATCTTAAGTATATTAAGATATGGGGATGTCCAGCCTATGTAAAAAGAAATTTTGGACATAAACTAGATGCTAGAGCAGACAAATGTCTATTTCTCGGATATCCTAGAGATAGTATAGGATATGTGTTCTACCACCCTACTGAATAAAAAGTTTTGGTCAGTAGGCATGCCACTTTTATGGAAAAGGAATTTATCCTACAAAAGGGCACTGGTAGAAATATCGAACTTAATGAGATTCAACAAATAGACACTTCTCAGTCAAGTAACAACATAGTTAATATAGAACCTGAACACACTCCTATCCGTAGGTCTGATAGGGTGCGACAGGCACCTGAGAGGTATGGGTTCATAATTGAAAATAATGAAGCCCAAATCATTCAAAATGATGAGCCTCTAACCTATACGGAAGCAGTCATGAGTAGAGACTCAGACAAATGGCTGGAAGCCATGAGATCCGAGATGGACTCCATGTATGTCAACCAAGTATGGTCTTTGGTTGATGCACCAGAGGGTATTAACCCTATTGGGTGTAAATGGGTCTATAAAAGGAAGATTGGGGCAGATGGCCAAGTTGAAACTTATAAAGCCATATTGGTGGCTAAGGGTTTCAGACAAAAACAGGGAATAGATTATGATGAAACATTTTCCCCTGTTGCCATGCTCAAATCCATTCGGATTATGCTTGCTATAGCAGCATATCATGATTATGAGATCTGGCAAATGGATGTAAAAACTGCATTCCTCAATGGTTTCCTTGAGGAAGAGGTTTATATGTCACAACCAGAAGGTTTTGTCTTGGAAACTAAACCTAATCAGGTATGTAGGCTAAAGAAATCCATTTATGGATTAAAGCAAGCATCCAGGAGTTGGAACATCCGATTTGATAAAACAGTCAAAGAATTTGAGTTTTTCAAAAATGAGGATGAACCTTGTGTGTACAAGAAGACTAGTGGGAGTGCCATAGTTTTCTTAGTTCTATATGTTGATGATATACTTATTATTGGGAATGATATCCCAATGTTACAATCAGTCAAAGTGTGGTTATCGAAACAGTTTTCCATGAAAGACTTGGGAGAAGCATCCTATATACTGGGTATAAAGATCTATAGAGATAGATCAAGAAGGATGCTTGGCTTGTCCCAGTCTAGGTACATTAACCAGGTGCTAAAGAGATTTAGCATGGAGGAAAGTAAAAGAGGTTACTTACCTATTGGTCATGGCATACGTCTTTCTAAGAGGATGTCTCCTAAGACACCTGAAGAAAGAAATAGAATGAGTTCTATACCTTATGCTTCGGCTATAGGGTCGATTATGTATGCTATGTTATGTACTAGGCCTGATGTGGCATATGCCTTGGGTGTAGCCAGTAGATTTCAGGCTGATCCAGGAGAGGATCACTGGAAGGCTGTGAAAAATATTCTTAAGTACCTGAGAAGGACTAAGGATATTTTTCTTATATACGGAGGATCTGATCTTAAACTAGAAGCCTATTCAGACTTTAGTTTTCAATCAGACCCAGATGATAGTAAATCCATTTCAGGGTATGTCTTTACCTTGAATGGTGGAGCAGTAAGTTGGAAGAGCACTAAACAGCAGACTGTAGCTGACTCAACTACCGAGGCAGAGTACATAGCTGTCAGTGAAGCCGCCAAGGAAGCTGTCTGGATGAAGAAATTCATCACAGAGTTGGGAGTAGTTCCTGAGATTGAGAACCCGGTGCCACTCTATTGTGATAACACTGGAGCAGTTGCTCAAGCTAAGGAACCGAGAGCCCATCACAAGTCCAAGCACATTCTGAGACGCTTCCATCTTGTCCGAGAGATAATCGAAAGACAAGAAGTCTGCATCAATAGAGTAGATACAAAGAACAACATAGCAGACCCGTTCACTAAGGCTCTACCACAGCGGGAGTTTGATCGCCACCTCGATTGTATGGGGTTAAAGAATAAGAGCGATTGGCTTTAGTGCAAGTGGGAGATTGAAAGGATTATGCCCTATAAGCCAATGTCTGCATCTCCCAGACCATTGTAAATTGACAAATTAATAAAGGCAATAATTTTTTATCATTCGCTGTGTCATTATATGATGAACCCCATAGATTAGGGCTATGGTTGTAGGGCTATGATGAGATCATACCAGTGAGATCTAAGGCCTTAAAACCCTAATCTAGAATATTCCTAGTCATAGGAACCCTGAGTTGGGGATCAGGGTTTCCGGTAAGACTGGCACATCCTATGTATGCTGAAAAGGGTGACTGCTCTCACAGTCATTTGTGTAGGACACTAATACAAGGATGTGGGTGCTCATTAGTGAATGAGTCCACTGAATAGATCCAGTTTGAGAACATCTAATGGAGCCTTAGCTGCATGTCAATAGATGTTTCACATAGTGGGAGTTGTACAAGTAGTCCTATGACCTGAGACTGCCATAATACCTTATGTACATGAACCCATGCTTTGGTTCAATCTCAATCATGACACTGGGTCATGCACGAGGTTGATGCTGGGTATGGTGAATTGTATATGAAGGTAATGAGTAGGTCAACAAGGAATTGATCACTCCTAGTAGGAGGAGATTGCATCCAGCCAAATTAGGTCAGATGATGATTCAGGAAATCTTTGATCAAAGTACAGATATTAGAAATGATTTCTAATATCGAATTAATTGAATCATTAGTGTATGACTGAGCTGGGAATGAGTATAAACTGGATTTGACATGATTCCATATCCATAGTTATATTCGGGATGCAAGATGATTGAAGGATCGAATTGTACGGGAACTTTCCACTGAAGGGTAGTTTTGGAATTACACCAGAATTTCCATATCTTCCGGGTAGACATGACACGTTGCTAGACGTCAATCTTGTCTTGTGGGTTGATCAAATTAAATGGTTTAATTGGATCACTAATTAGGAGGAGTCCTAATTGACTGACTCGAGTTAGCTCGATTTGACCTAAATCGATTAGAATGAGTTCTGATCAGATTAGGTCAACTTGCACTCGGACCCACTGCTGGCTAAGTATGGAACCCAATGGGTCACACACTTAGGACAGATAATCAAGGATTTAATTTAGAATTAAATCTCGTTTGCAGATGAACACACTAGCATGTGTTGCAAACCATGACTTCTACTTGAATCGGATTCGAGTTAGGGTTCCGATTTGGTCTTTTTTAGATCCAAATTCATTCCGGTTTGAATCTAATTGAAGATTTAAAACGTTGGGCTAACAATAGGCTAGCAATTGGGCTAACCTAAGAGGCTAAACCCCTTTCCCACATCGCCTAAAACCCGTCCCCCTCTCTTCCCACGCGCGCGCGCAAGGAGAAGAGTCCACACGCGCGTGGACTCTCTCCAAATCGCATTTTTGCGTGAAAAGAAAGAAGGGAACAGCGTCTTTTGGCTGATGAGGCGTGGATCAGAGTCCACCTAGGCGTGGACTCTTCAAAATGGGAATTATGGTGAAAAGAAAGAAAAAAAAAAACTCCGAAGGGGCGCGACTCTTTTCTCTGCGCGCGCCCTTCTGAGTTTTTCTCGATCCCTCTTCGCGTCTGTCCATCCCAAAGGCCGTGAGATTAATCCCAAAGGCCGTGAGATTAATCCCAAGGGCCGTGAGATTAAGAGAGAAGACGTGAGAAGGGAGAGAGGGGCGTGAGAGGATTTTTCAGAAGGAGAAGGCGCCTCTCTGTCGCCTATTTAAGAAGAAGGCTTCACCGTAAAAATCCATTCCAGATTTTCTACGGCGAAGCCTTGCTTCTCTTTCCTTCTCCCTCTCCAGAAGACTGTTTCCCCCTCCTCTCTTTCTTCTTTGATTCCTTTACAGAGCCCAGGCTCTGTTGAATCTCAGAACAGAAGGAGAGTCAGAGAGAGAAACTCTCCGACGGTAAAGGAAGAAGGCGCCTCTTTTCTTCTTTCTTACATTAAGACAACTTTGTCTTAATCTTCTTCTCCCTCCAAGACAAGCCTTGTCTCATTTTAGGACAAGGGCTTATTCTTAAGACAAGAGTGTCTTAAGAGGCCAGAACTGCCAAAAACTGGGAGAAGGGTAAGAGAGAAAGTTTTAGTCCCTGTTTGGCTAAAGGTGTCCTAGCCAATAGCCCATATATCAAGTTCTTGGGGTAGAACTTGATTGGAAGGAACCCAAATTGAGGAGTCACTGTCTTGATCATCTGCCCGTGTGGATCACCATCGGAGGGCGGACAAGTGGACGCCTGGTGTGTTCAAAAGGTTACTCCATTTGGAGTTTATTTCTACATCAGATTGGATATAGCGATCTGAGGTTAGTATCTAAACTGTGTTTAAATTTGGACATGCATGTAGTCATAAGTTTTAATTGCTAATAAGGAGATTTTGGGATTAGGGTTCGGACCTGATTTCATAAAGTTTTTGAAATCCACACTTCCGCACTGGTCACCGAACCCAACATAGACTCACCTCCACCTCCACAAGATGATGGACAGGACTTTCAGCAGGTTGGTAAGCATTCAGTAGATACTCATGTCATGGAGACACCAGTAGTAGAGAGAGCAGCCGGAGCAGTGCACTTCCGACACTCCTGCCACTCAGATTCTATCAGAGGCCAGCACCTTAGCCTTATCCGATGCTTTCACTGACCAGCAGACTCAGCTACTCTCAAATACTATTCCTGAGTCTGATCCTCCTATAGTACCCATTCTAGATTCTACTTTTATAGCACGTAGACCTAGAGCTAGAGCTAGATATAGAGTACCTAGAGCTCCTACCCGGACTAGGTTTAGAGATCTTAGACCGAAGACTATGAAGACTATAGTTTCATCTTCTGTATTAGAGATAGGCTCTTCTTCTAGTGAGGAAGAAGAAGACTAGGTCTTATTATATCTTATTTTTGTTTGTTGGTTGTATCAGCCACCTTTTTGTATCAAAACATGATATATATATATATATCTTGCTTTGTTATACATCTTATTGAGCAATAAATACTTTGCTAAATGATACTTAAACTCCTTTTATTCTCTTGCTATATAACATTTTTTAGTAACGAGGAGTAGTGTTTTATTTTACCTTTTTTGTTGATGAGAAAAAGGGGGAGTAGTAATATGATGCATGGAAAGTAGAAACATCTTGGAAAATATTTTATATGATGTAAGCATGGAAAATGGATAATGTATGGGAAGTAGTATTATGAAAAATGTAATGAGATGCATGAAAATGTGCAAGAAAATGAAAAAGGGGAAGAACTAATCTTAAAACTTTACAATCTTGCAAACTCTTTAAAATTGTGACTCTCTTATGAAAAATGATTGAAAAAGGAAGTTCATCTCATTAAAGGTTGACAAAAGTTACAATGAGCCTTGATACTTCATTAAATAACTTTGATACTTCGGTTAACTTGTAAAATAACTTCGATACTTCAGTTGATTTGTAAAGTGAAACTCTATGCTTTGAATTATTTGGTACGACACATTGTATAGAATAGTCTAGAATCATTTACTCTGATACATTTCACTCTGATACAATTATAAATATAAAGTGCTTATTCTTTCCATGCCCAGTGTTTTGTCATCATCAAAAAGGGAGAGATTGTTGACCCCTGGAATGATTTTGATGATTACAAAATATTGGAGCATGTATTTGATACTAATAATCTTTAAGTATTTGAAAAGTTTTTGTAAGGCATTTCTATTGAACAATCATCAACCCTACATTTTTTAGGACAATTGGGATCAATCCATGTATTTAAGAAAAGTTTCATATATATTTCATTCATTTGAGAGCCCTAGCTAAATTTATTTGTATAATCATCTAAAAGGGAAAAAAAAATGTAATTTTAAGATTAAATATCTTAGATTAGGTTTACAAGTTGTTTGGAAGGAGTTTGAAGCCATTTGGAAGCTTTTGGAAGTAAGTTCACTCGAGCCGACTTAATTATTAGAGCTGATACATTCCCATGGCACAACATGGCACGTCATAGAAAGTTTCAAGTTTTAGCCAACCAAGCTGACTCTTCTAGAACTATGAAAAATGGGTCTTTGAGATTTCTGGCATTCAAGCCAACTCAATAGAATCCGAGCCGACTCTTCCAGAACTACTGAACTACTGGACTGAGCATTCGAGCTGACTCAATCATCCGAGCTGACTCGATTTTCTGGTTCTGCTATAGTAATGGTTAGTTCCTGAATTCAAGTTTCTTGGAATTCAAAGCTTCTAATGGCTAGATCTCAACTCCCAAGGCACTCCAACAATCATATCCATCTGGAAACACTTCAAGAGGCTATAAATGATGGATATAAATAAGTTTTGTATAATCTTTATGAGGGTATTGAATATTTTAAGAGCTTTCAAGTAAAGACTCTAGTTCTTCACCAACTTTCAACTACCATCTTGAGTTAACCTTTGAAGTATTAAGAGAGGCATTGAAGAGAATTGAAGAAGCTTTTAAGAAGGCCTCATTAAGAGCTTCAACTATAACCATTTAAATCTTTGGGTTTGTTTTAAGTGTTGCTTCCTTTTATACTCTATTTTGAGTTGTTACAAGTGCAGCAAGGAGCTGTGACTTGTAAGTTGTTGTTGGCGTGGAGTCCCTGGATCGGTCGGTCGGAGCCGCTGCATCGCAGGACCGCTCCCTGGTTTACCTGCAAAACAAGTCCCTTGTCGGAGTTGTTCCGATGGATGACACTCCGATGCCTAAGTCAGTGGCGGATTCCAGCCACAAAATGGGGAAAATGTCGAGAGTGGAAGAGAAAAAGAGTTCTTGGAGATTGAAAGTGTATATGTGCGAGATTATTCACGCGTACCTCTCAAGCCATCCTTCTTACCCATATTTAAAAGATGGCCTCCGGTCTGTGGCCCGCTCTTTTTTCGGAGATCATGGGGAGCCAATCTCTCCCATGATCAGCGATCGTGGGTTGTCAATGAGCGGTTCCGGCCAGATTGGTTGCGTGGCTACAGGAATTGCGTGCCATGATCATGGCATGATGAGTGTCGATTGTAACCGTTGGTTACAGTTTCCTTTTTGGAACAGATTGTGGTTCAAGCTTCGGGTTTTCCCATGCATGGGCCGAAGGCTTGATATTTCCCCGAGGCAGGAGATCATGTCTATGGCGGGGATCGAAGTTCGTGTCTTCGGAAGTCGATGAGTAGTTCAGACTTCGGCCAGGGCCGAAGGTGCTACCCGAAGAACTGACCTTCGAATGTTGTAGTTCGGTGTGAAGCCTTGAGTTTCTTGCAGTTGGCCTTCGCTTAGTCCAAAGTCCGTAGTCCGGAGAACCAGGGCTTCGATAAGTCGAACCAGAGCCTGGTTCATAGCTGAACCAGGATATCCTAATAGTTGCCCCCCTACTTTCAGTTGTCGAAGCAAAAATCTGCCTCGAGAAGTGAGAGTATTATGAACTTGTCGCTTTCTTCCTGAGAGACGGCGTAGTAAATGATTACGGGACCTCTATTGGGCTACCCATCACGATCTGAGAATCAGATGGTGGATAGGTGCCGTTCCTAGATTGGAAAAAAGTAGGTGGCCCTGAGGCTATCTCTCCTCGTCCCGTTGCACAGTGGTTGAGGCAATCTTTTGGTTGGGATTTGGATAGTTGTGGTGGCTGTTCACCGCCCGTTGGATGAAGGATAGATCTTATCCTGGCGGTCAATCGTATGTGGGTTACCTGCTAGGGTAACCTTGAGTCAAATTAACCCTCTGTGGGGGTCGAGAGACCCTTACTTTTCTTTTGGGGAAGGGTGAAGGTCTAGGCAAGGAAGCTTCTTCAACCTAGTCTCATCTCCACCCAAACCGTTATGGAGTACCAGTCTATCCTTCAGGTAGAATCCTCTTTCCGCCCCTTTGCTTCATTCCTTTGTCATGGAAGAGATCGTAGAGAGTCAAGGGAAGCAGGTTGGACCCTCGGGGTCTGGAGATACAGTAGGTCCGGAGTCGGTCCCCAGCTCGGTTTCTCAGAGCAAGGCAACCCTTCTTTGGGAACGCTATCGCATTCCTGAGGAATTTCCCTTTGTCCTCCCTGTGCCCGAGGAGCGGGCGAACAAAGCTCCCCCTAGGTGCCTAGCTGTATACGAAAATCACCTGAAGGTTGGTCTTCGATTTCCCCTGCACCCCTTCTTTGTTAAGATTTTTCGCTTGTACCAAGTGGTGCCAGCGCAGTTGATCCCAAACAGCATCAGGAACATCTGCGGGTTCCTGGTCATGTGCAGCATCGCTAACGTAGAGCCTATGACCAACTTGTTCTCGGCCCTTTTCGTCCTCAAGAGGGACTTCCACAGCAATGGATGGTGGGTGATCGGTCCCAGATCGGGCCGCAGGGTGATTAAGGATATGCCCAGTACCATCCACGGGTGGAAACCTGTCTTTGTATTTGTGTTGTCCTTTGACTCATGGGGCTTTGACACTGAGTGGAAGAAGCCTCGCCTAACCGCCAATGATGGAAAGAAAGTCTTGGCGGCCGATCAGTTGGATTATGATCTTCTGACCAACTCGGAAGTTGCTCCTATATGGGAGTTATTGGAGGAGAGGAACCTCCATCGAGCAAGAATCAGTAAATTCCCCTCACTAGGTATAGCAGTGGAAATTTCTGCTCTTTTTCTTTAGGTTTCGTTGTAGTTCATTTAACTGAGATGATCCCCTTTGCCTACAGGTGGTGGGATGAAGTGCAATTTGAGCTGGCTTCGCCAGACTTCGAAGAGGAGGGTGGCACAGGCCCCTTCCACCAGGTCTGCAACTCGGAAGAAAGCTCAGAGAGATGGTCCCGAAGGGGACCAAAGCACTTCGTCTTCCCGAGGTGCCTCGGGAGAAAATGCAGCGACCATGGAAGGGGTTCGAGTGAGGCCCTGTCCAATCAAGACTCCAGCGGCAGTCACCTCCCCAGTCGACACAACAGGAGGCCCACCTCAAAGAATGGATGTGCCGTCGATTTGCCCCTCTGCTACCGATAGGGGAAAAGCATGGCAAGTTGAAGGAGAGTACATCTATGGAGCTTCTTCAGCCGGAGGTCGATCAATGAACCCTTCAGAGCTCCCACCTATGGGGGAGCTGCTGGTTCTGGAGGAAGCCAGACAGGCATTGAAGGGTACGATACAGCCCCGCAACCTGGCAATTCTTCAGAACCGGAGCTTTCTCAAGGTGTCTGATTCCAGCTTCGTCACCCTATAACAGGTATGACAATCACCGCCTCCTTTGCCTTGAGTTATTTTGGTGCGGGCACCAGACTCAGAAGAAGACTTCAGGGCTCCATCTGGATCTCTGATTGACCTTGCCCGAAGAATTAGGGTTTTCTGGTTTTGTAATAAGGGTTGACTTGGTCAACTCAATTTTAGTCTTGAGTCTGTATTTCCTTGCAATTTAAATTTTGTTGAGTCATGTTGACTCAGTACAAGTCCTAGTAGTGGCCTAGGTCTTCTCCAGGTTGGTGCCACCTTTTTCAAGTCAAGGTCCAAGGTGCCACATTTTTCTCCCATGCTCAAGTAAGTGGGCGCCACACTCCCAGCCACACGCCAGAGTCCAGGGGGCGCCACATCTCCATCCAGTGTACTTTGGTCTCCACACCACAAGAAAGCAGGTCCCTTCTTTCATGCGCCACTTAAGGAGAGATCAATTTAGGATCCTCAATCCAAGGAGGCACCCAAAATATTTCCATAAGAGCCAAGCTATGAAAAGAAAGGAACAAAACTTGAGGAGCAAGACTAGGAGGCGCCCAAATACTTCCAAATAAAACCAAGCATGGAAGGAAAAAAAATTTTTCTTGAAGAGCAAGGCTAGGAGGCGCCACCTACTTACCATTTGGAGCTACCAATCAACACTTATGGAAGCTCTTGGTCGGCCATATGATAAGAATTTGATTCTACAAGCCTAATTTAAGGATCCATCCTATTAGTCCCATATGGGAAGATGTAAAACCTTGACCTCTTGTAAAGACTTATAAAATAAACCCCTCTTGTAAGTTTTAAAGGACACTGATGAATGAATTCAATTTATGTGTGAGCAACTTTGTGTTTCTCTCTTCTGCACTTGTATTCAGGTGTTGAGCTCCGTGAGGGAGTAAATCCGGGTTCCTTAGGACCTTGAGGAGGTGTGAGATCTCCAACCCCAAAACCCTAGGTTAGCCACTTCACTTCCAAACCCTAGCCGCCCATCATCTTCTTCATTCCACCAAACCCTAACCTACCCCATCTTCTCACGGCCCCTCTCTTCCAAGTAGAGGCCGACCACTAGCATCCAGTCCAGATCGGTTACTTTGAATATAGAGCAAATCCCAGAGGAAGTCAGATCAGCATCCAGGAGAATCAGGATTTCAGCAACATCAACTTTCAAGTTCTTCTTATCTGGTAAATCCTTCCTTGAGTATCTGGTTCCATAACTTGTTCTTCTTCTTTCGCAGATCTTGAGTTCAGGAGAAGCCAACTCTGCCAAAGGACCAGTATTGGAGGATCCATTGTGAAGATATCCGAATTCGAGGATCCAACAATCTGCTCAAGAAAGTCCTTCCACTAAACTCTGTGAAGATCACTGTCTGGTCCATAACCCTTCTCTTCTCTTTACTTCTATCATGTTGAAAGTTCAGAGCGAAAACCTAGGTCTGGGAGTTTCTCAACCCCCAACGATCCTTTACTTCTGAACTACTCTGATAATCTAGTTTCTTTAAATTGTGCTTTCAATTATTACATAGTTTCTTTCAATTTAGTTTAACTTTCCTTTGAGTCAAAGCCGACTTCTGAAAGTATAAAAAAAAAAAAGAAAGAGAAAAAAAAAATAGTCTTAATTCACTTCCGCATCGCATCGTCTCTTTCGTTCTGCATCATATTTGATCCTCGATTCTTCTTTTTTGATGTAGTTGGTCTATGACTTCACCTTCATGGAGGAAGGCCTGGGGAACGTGGACAGCCTCATCTACGACCTCAAGGAGGAGCTTCAGACTGCTAGGGTTTCCAGGGAAGTAGCCGAGGAGCTAAAACAATCCATGGAGGACCGTCTTGTCCGGGTAACTGATGAAGTTCGTGACCTGAAGGATGAACTGAAGAGCACCCACTCGAGGATAGCTGGTGCGGGCACCAGACTCAGAAGAAGACTTCAGTGCTCCATTTGGATCTCTGATTGACATTGCCCGAGAAATTAGGGTTTGTAATAAAGGTTGACCTGGTCAACCAGTTTATTTATTTTATTTATTTCTTGAGTCACCATTTAAATTTTGTTGAGTCATGTTGACTCGGTGCAAGTCCCAATGTGGTTTCAATTTGGTCCAAAATGATGCCGCATTTCTCTTCCAATCAACTCAAGGTTCAAGCAAGTGGAGGCCACACTCCAAGCCACACGCCCAGCCACACTCCGAGCACACGCTAGAGTCCAGGAGGCGCCATAGAGGCATCCCAGTGTCATGGTCCCCACATCCAAAGAAGAAAAAATCAAATTGGAGGCTAAATTAAAGGAGGCGCCCACACCTGCCTAATTTACCTAAGCAAAGAAGGAAGAAAACTTCTCTTGGAGAAGAAATCAAAGAAGGACATCCAACCTACTCCTAATTGAAGTTCAAATCAAAATCAAAGAGCTTAACTTGGAGTGGAAGAAAAGAAGAAATACCATAAGAAGAAGAGGACTCCAAATCCAAATCCAACTCCAAAGGAGGTGCCATAAAAGTTCCAAAACAATTCCTTTATGGCCGTCCCAATTTTTTTTGGACTCTTGGTCCGCCAAGGGAGAGGATTTTCTACCTAATCTAGGGGTTGGAAGAGTTTAGTCCCACATGGGAATTTGTACAAGCTAGGAGAAAATTTTAGGTCTATATAATAGACCTCTCTTTGTAACTTTAGAAAATCAATGAAGAAAAAATTATTTTGCTATTCTCTTGTGTTGAGCAACCTAGGTTTCTCTTCTTCCGCACTATTCTAAGTGTTGAGCTCCGTGAGGGGGTAATCCGGGTTCCATTGGAGCCTTGAGGAGGTGAGAGATCTCCATCTTTATCCAAAACCCTAGGTTAGCCACTTGAAATTCCAAAACCCTAGCCACCTTTCATTATTTTCCATCCACCAAACCCTAGATCCATCCATCTCCCACGGCCTCTCTCTCTCTACAAGTCCAGGCCGTCCACCTTCATCCAGATCCAGTCCGGCTACTTCAGATCCAGAGCAAGTTCCAAGGAAAATCACATCAGCATCCAGGAGAATCCAGTTTTCAGCAATTTCGATCTTCAAGTTCATCAACCTGGTAAATCTTTTCCTTGACTCTCTGATTCCATCAATTGTTTTTCTTCTCTTCCAGATCTTGAGTTCAGGAGAAGCCAACCCACCAAAGGACCAGTATTGGAGGATCCATTACGAAGATATCCGACTCCGAGGATCCAACAATCTGCTCGGGAGAGTTCTTCCACCAAAATCTGTGAAGATCATTGTCTGGTTAGATAAACCTTCCCTTCTCTTTATTTCTGTTTTGTTGAAAGCTCGGAGTGAAACCCTAGGTCTGGGAGTTTCTCAACCCCCAGCGATCCGTTGCTTCTAAACTACTCTGATAATTTAGTTTCCTTAAAATTGTGCTTTCAATTATCATATTAGTATCTTTCAATGTTAGGTTAACTTTTCTTTGATTTGAAGCCAACTTCTACAAACCTATAAAAACAACAAAAAAATTAGCTAATCTTAATTTACTTCCGCATCGCATCCCTTTATTTGTTCTGCATCATTTTTGGTATCAGAGCCCAGTCTAGGGTTTCTGATTTGCTTGCTTGCTTTGATTGATCTCTTTTTATTTTGTCTGCTCGAAGTAGACTCCCCAGGACGTCCGGTCCTAGGAACTAAGCGAGGCACAAGCCTCCTCCTCCCATTCCACGGGGTGTTCCTAGGGCGTGTAGGGGATCCATTGGGTTATAACTTCGTAGCAGGGATTATAAACGGGGAAGACAATCTAGTTGCAGCCCGTAATTACCCTATTATCTGAATTATTTCTCCCTGCATAAAACTCCGAATTGCATGATTTTTGCTTCGTTGAAACCAGTATAATTGAACCTATTTTCCATAATTTTTCTGCGATTTATTGGTTTCGGTAAAAACTCTGAGAATTAAAATACAGTAACTCTATTTTTTGTGTTCTGCAATTCAATTCTTTTTTAGAGTGATCATCTCATAATTTACTTAAGGGCAATTGAGCATCTAAGATAAGGGGAGGAGTTGATTACCTCTCCTTAGCCCAAAACCACCATCCAATCATTCGAACCTAGACCTAATTTAAAATCAGTTAGACCTAATTTGCCCTAGTGGGCTAGGGACACCAATTGGTCGGGTCTAGGCTAGTGTTGAGTCAGTTTGCTGAGTTATTCTGTGTGTGCTTAGCACTCAGTGTCTAGAACGGTGGTTCAAGGACTACGTCCCGAAGGGCTTGTGTGCTGGTCCGCCTACCTGGCCAATCACTGATTGGTGTCTAGGATTGGCGATCAGGGACCTAACACTCCCCTTACACCTGCCTGGCTGAGTCCTGAGTTACTACAGGCTAGCTTGCCACTCTGATTGGGTATCTAGTTTGGACTCTAGGTCTAGTGATCCAGTAGTCGATTTAGTCTAGTCTCATTTTGTGTGCTTGCTTGAATCATCATGTCTACCAGAAACGGAGTGCCATATCAACCTGGTCAAACCCAACCTGATTTAGAGGCCATGATCAGAACTCTTACTGAAAGTATGGCTAAAATGAATCAGGATATGACAAACACTGTGGCCCAGTTTAGCGCACAAATTCATGAGGATCTTACCCAACTTAGGGACCGAGTCCAAGTACTTGAAGAACCTAGACATCGGAATTGGACTCCTGACCCCGATTTTAATGTGCCTCAGCCTCACCCACATCAGGAGCCTAGAAGGCCTTTATATAGAGATCCTGAACCTAATCATAGGAGGCCTGACCCAGAGCCTGAAGATAGAGATGATAGGTTCATCAGGAACATCAAATTAGATGCACCCACTTTTGATGGTAGTCTGAACCCTAAGGTGTATTCTGATTGGGAGGGTGAGATGGATCAATACTTTGAGTGGTATGCTATGTCTGAGGAGAGGAAATACAAGTTTGCCAAGATGAAATTAGTGCGTCAAGCTAGGTTATACTGGGGGAACATTGAGCTAACCACTAGGAGACGGAATGTTGAGCCCATAACCACTTGGCAGGGTATGAAAGAAAAACTGAGAGATAAATACCTACCCATTTCATACCAGCAAAACCTGTTAGACCAATGGCAAAACCTGAAACAAGGAAACCGATCTGTCTCAGACTACATAACTACTTTTGATGAATACCTAATGAGATGTGATGTGAGTGAAGCCCACGAAGTCACTTTGTCTAGATTTAGGGCTGGACTGAGGGAAGATATCAAGAGAGAACTATTTCTGAGAGAGGTTACTGATCTAGACCAAGCCTACCAGATTGCACTGAACACTGAGAAATTTCAGAGAGGACCTATACCTTCTAGGGTTAGTGCCCCAATCCCAAGGAATGGACCTAGTCAAGTTATCCCTAGTAAACCTTTTCAGGGTACTTCTACCCCTAGGCCCATGGATAAAGGTAAGGCACCTGACACCCAGAGAACCCCTAGTTCAAATATCACCTGTTTTAAGTGTCAGAAACCAGGTCATATTTCTAGTCAGTGTACTGCCATAGCCTGTTTCAAGTGTCATAAGGTAGGTCATGTTGCTAGCCAGTGCCCACGGAGATCCCTTTACATAGAAGAGGGAGAGAATGATAATTCCGAGCCCAGTGAGGAATTTGAAGAAGAAGTTTATGAGGCCGGAATGAATTTGGTTGAGGAGTATGAAGGAGAGGAGGAACCCAATGAATCTGACCAATTAGGAGTTGTAAGATGCATCCTATCCCAGAATCTAGTTCAAGAGGATTGGCGTAGGACTAACATCCTACAGACTTTTCTTAAATTAGGGGATAAGGTATGTAAGATCATCATAGATAGTGGGAGCTGTGTAAATGCCATCTCTACTAGCACTGTCAAGATGTTAGGCTTAATCCCAGTTCCCCATCCCAACCCCTATAAGGTTTCTTGGATAGATTCTACCTCCATACCCATCCAGTCTAGATGTCAAGTCCAAATCCAAATGCAATCTTATCACGAAAAGATTTGGTGCGATGTCTTACCCATGGGGGTGAGCAGTATAATTCTCGGAAGACCTTGGTTGTATGATCATGATGCCACCCTCTTAGGAAAATCCAATACCTGTGTCTTTAATTTCAAAGGGAAGAAGATTACGATCCATTCCGTTCCCCCTAAGGACAAGGTAACTAAAGGAGTTGGTAAGGTTAAGGAGATGAAAACTGGAGTGAACCTAATCAGTGCTAAGGATCTAGAACAAGAAATTCATAGTGGTTCACCCATCTGGATGCTGACTGCTAAGGAACTTAGAACTTCGGAACCCTCAGAGCCTCCTCAAGAAGTTAAACCTGTGTTAAAAGAATTTGAGGATGTCTTTCCCGAGGATTTGCCAGACCACCTTCCACCTCTTAGGGATATCCAGCATGCCATAGATCTAATCCCAGGAGCGACTTTGCCCAACTTGCCCCATTACAGGATGAATCCATCTGAGCATGAAGAACTGCAAAAGCAGGTTGGAGAATTATTGAGGAAGGGGTTTATTAGAGAAAGTCTTAGCCCTTGTGCAGTCCCAGCCTTACTGACCCCAAAGAAAGATGGCACGTGGAGGATGTGTGTTGACAGTCATGCCATCAATAAAATTACAATCAAATATAGGTTTCCCATCCCTAGACTAGATGACATGCTTGATATGATGGCTGGTGCAATGGTTTTTTCTAAGATTGATCTCAAAAGCGGCTATCATCAGGTTAGGATTAGACCCGGGGATGAATGGAAAACTGCTTTCAAAACTAAGGATGGTCTTTATGAATGGGTTGTTATGCCTTTTGGGTTGTCCAATGCCCCTAGTACTTTCATGAGAATTATGACCCAGGTACTTAGAGCTTTCATAGGAAAATTTGTGGTGGTCTATTTTGATGACATCCTGATCTATAGTAAGACCCCAACAGATCACCTAGACCACCTTAGAGCAGTCTGCCAAGTTTTGAGGAATGAGAGACTCTACGGTAATCTTAAGAAGTGTGAATTCATGACTAGTAGAGTTATCTTTCTTGGTTTTGTAGTAACCCCTGACGGCGTGGCGGCCGATCCTGAGAAGATTAAGTCCATAGTAGACTGGCCAGAGCCAACCAATGTGCATGAAGTTAGAAGTTTCCATGGCTTGGCTACCTTCTATAGGCGATTCATCAAGGGGTTTAGTACTTTAGCTACTCCTATCACTGATTGTATTAGGAAGGGAGAATTTCATTGGACTAAGTCAGCCCATAAAGCCTTCCTAGATCTTAAGGAGAAAATGACCCAGGCACCCATTCTGAGATTACCCGATTTTTCTAAAGTATTTGAGGTTGCCTGTGATGCTTCAGGTGTAGGAATAGGTGGAGTCCTAAGCCAAGAGAATCATCCCATAGCATTCTTTAGTGAAAAACTTAATGATGCTAAGCTTAGGTATTCTACCTATGATAAGGAATTTTATGCGGTGGTGCAAGCTTTGCGTTACTGGAGACATTATTTGCTACCGCAGGAATTTGTACTATTTTCGGACCATGAGGCTCTTAGATTTCTGAACTCCCAAAAGAAGCTTAACCCTAGGCATGCTAAGTGGGTAGAATATATCTAGTCCTATACTTTTGTCCTGAAATATAAGGCTGGAGTTGAGAATAAGGTAGCTGATGCCCTTAGTCGCCGATCTCTGTTATTAACTTCTGTTAGAACTGAGGTCATAGGGTTTGAGCAAATCAAAGAGGAATATGAGTCTTGTCCGGATTTCACAACTGTGTATCAGGATCTAGTTCAAGGACCATCTAGTAATCACCAGGATTATACCCTTGTAGATGGTTTTTTGTTCTTCAAAAATAGGCTTTGCATCCCTAGAACTTCTCTTAGGGAATTTTTGATTTGGGAACTCCATGCTGGAGGTTTAGCTGGCCATTTTGGAAAAGACAAGACCATTCTAGCTATTGAAGACCACTTTTTCTGGCCTAGCTTGAAAAGGGATGTAGCTAATATTGTAGCTAGATGTCGAACCTGCGCTGTTGCCAAACAGCGAAAACAAAACACTGGCCTTTATACCCCACTCCCTGTCCCAGATCGTCCTTGGCAAGATGTGAGTATGGATTTTGTGTTAGGTTTACCTAAGACCTAGAGGAGACATGATTCTATCTGTGTCGTAGTCGACCGATTCTCTAAAATGGCCCACTTCTTGCCTTGTTCCCAAACCTTTGATGCGTCTAAGGTAGCCACACTTTTCTTCAATGAGATAGTTAGACTCCATGGCCTACCTAAGACAATCGTTTCAGATAGGGATGTCCGGTTCACCAGTTACTTTTGGAAGACCCTTTGGCATAAGTTAGGGACAAAACTTAAGTTTTCAACTGCCTATCATCCCCAAACTGATGGCCAAACTGAAGTAGTGAACCGTAGCCTAGGAAATCTGCTGAGATGTCTTGTTGGTGAAAATACCAGAAATTGGGATTTATACCTACCAAGGGCAGAATTTGCGTACAACGACTCGGTCAATAGGTCTACGGGTAAGAGTCCATTTGAAATTGTACATGGGTACAAACCTCACACACCTCTTGACCTAGTCCCTTTACCTGTCCACACTCGAGTCTCCGAATCTGCTGAGAATTTTGCACAGCATATAAAAGACTTGCATAAAGAAATTCATGCCAAAATAAATTTAAGTAATGAAACTTATAAGAAGTTGGCTGATACTCAAAGACGAGTCAAATCTTTTGTTGAGGGAGACTATGTGATGATTAGGTTAAGGCCTGAACGGTTTCCTCCTGGAACCGTTAGAAAGTTACATGCTAGGGGAGCTGGACCATTTAGAGTGGTAAAGAGAGTAGGATCCAATGCCTATATGCTCGAGTTGCCTCCAGAACTAGGCATTAGCTCTACTTTCAACATTACAGACTTAGTAGGGTACAGGGAGCCAGCTGTGATTCCTAGTGAGCCTTTTGAGCCTAACCCTATCATTGAGAGTGATCCCGACCCTGTGTGTCCACCAACAAACTGGCCTGTGAGGAAAGAGCAGATTGAAAAGATCCTGGATGATCAGGTTATCTCTACTCGTAATCGAGGATACCAAAGGTACCTGGTCCGCTGGCAAGGAAGGCCAGATTCTGATGACTCTTGGATCTCTCAAGAAGAATTACAAGAATTGGACCCAGACCTCTTGGAGAGATACCAGAGACAACTTGAGCCTTACTTGACAGGGTCGAGTTCCTCCCACCCTGGGAGAATTGGTGCGGGCACCAGACTCAGAAGAAGACTTCAGAGCTCCATTTGGATCTCTGATTGACATTGCCCGAGAAATTAGGGTTTGTAATAAAGGTTGACCTGGTCAACCAGTTTATTTATTTTATTTATTTCTTGAGTCACCATTTAAATTTTGTTGAGTCATGTTGACTCGGTGCAAGTCCCAATGTGGTTTCAATTTGGTCCAAAATAGTGCCACATTTCTCTTCCAATCAACTCAAGGTTCAAGCAAGTGGAGGCCACACTCCAAGCCACACGCCCAGCCACACTCCGAGCACACGCTAGAGTCCAGGAGGTGCCATAGAGGCATCCCAGTGTCATGGTCCCCACATCCAAAGAAGAAAAAATCAAATTGGAGGCTAAATTAAAGGAGGCGCCCACACCTGCCTAATTTACCTAAGCAAAGAAGGAAGAAAACTTCTCTTGGAGAAGAAATCAAAGAAGGACATCCAACCTACTCCTAATTGAAGTTCAAATCAAAATCAAAGAGCTTAACTTGGAGTGGAAGAAAAGAAGAAATACCATAAGAAGAAGAGGACTCCAAATCCAAATCCAACTCCAAAGGAGGTGCCATAAAAGTTCCAAAACAATTCCTTTATGGCCGTCCCAATTTTTTTTGGACTCTTGGTCGGCCAAGGGAGAGGATTTTCTACCTAATCTAGGGGTTGGAAGAGTTTAGTCCCACATGGGAATTTGTACAAGCTAGGAGAAAATTTTAGGTCTATATAATAGACCTCTCTTTGTAACTTTAGAAAATCAATGAAGAAAAAATTATTTTGCTATTCTCTTGTGTTGAGCAACCTAGGTTTCTCTTCTTCCGCACTATTCTAAGTGTTGAGCTCCGTGAGGGGGTAATCCGGGTTCCATTGGAGCCTTGAGGAGGTGAGAGATCTCCATCTTTATCCAAAACCCTAGGTTAGCCACTTGAAATTCCAAAACCCTAGCCACCTTTCATTATTTTCCATCCACCAAACCCTAGATCCATCCATCTCCCACGGCCTCTCTCTCTACAAGTCCAGGCCATCCACCTTCATCCAGATCCAGTCCGGCTACTTCAGATCCAGAGCAAGTTCCAAGGAAAATCACATCAGCATCCAGGAGAATCCAGTTTTCAGCAATTTCGATCTTCAAGTTCATCAACCTGGTAAATCTTTTCCTTGACTCTCTGATTCCATCAATTGTTTTTCTTCTCTTCCAGATCTTGAGTTCAGGAGAAGCCAACCCGCCAAAGGACCAGTATTGGAGGATCCATTACGAAGATATCCGACTCCGAGGACCCAACAATCTGCTCGGGAGAGTTCTTCCACCAAAATCTGTGAAGATCATTGTCTGGTTAGATAAACCTTCCCTTCTCTTTATTTCTGTTTTGTTGAAAGCTCGGAGTGAAACCCTAGGTCTGGGAGTTTCTCAACCCCCAGCGATCCGTTGCTTCTAAACTACTCTGATAATTTAGTTTCCTTAAAATTGTGCTTTCAATTATCATATTAGTATCTTTCAATGTTAGGTTAACTTTTCTTTGATTTGAAGCCAACTTCTACAAACCTATAAAAACAACAAAAAAATTAGTTAATCTTAATTTACTTCCGCATCGCATCCCTTTATTTGTTCTGCATCAATAGCGGGACAAGAGGCAGGGTGGAACAGGAGCAGGAATCAAGTTGATTCTGTGGAGCGAACTACCAGGGAGAATCAGGAGAGGATGGAGAACCTGTCCAAGGTGGCGGAGGAGGCTTCTAGGAGGGCCAAAGAGGCGATCCTGGAATTCAAAGCTGCCAAGAGAGAGGCCGAAGCCACCGAGAGGGAGTCTGAAGCTTTGAGGAAGCAAATAGACAATGACGTGGCTGACTTCAAGATGTCTTCGCAATTTCAGATAGAGATTGATGAAGAATCATTGTATGCCTATGAGCACGGCTTTAATGACGGGCTTTCCAAGGTAAAGGAGACCCTCCCTCACCTTGACCTTTCGAAGATCCCCTCCTACAACATAATTTGAGAGGAAGGAGAAGAAGCGAAGGAGGCCGAAGCCGTAGAGGAGGTCGAGAAGTCGCCATGTCCGGCGGAGGAGGCTGCTACCCCAGTTGAAAATCCGGAGGTGACCCCAGCTTTGATCTCGGCCCAGGAGGCGACTTAGGCTGGAGGAGTCCAGGCTGAAGGTTCTCCCGTCCCGGCCCAGATTGATAAGATCCTCTCCGAACAAGTTGATAGGTTGCTCCAGTCCTGTGGTGTGGAGCCTTCTCCTGTTGATGTTAAGTGACCTGGATCACTCTTAATGTTTTTTCTTCCTTTCTTACTTGTATTGCCAATGAACTTTGTACTGCAATTTTCCCAGATTTTGGAATGAATTCTCCTTTCTTTGCATATGCATTATTGTGCCTCATGTGTAGCATGAAACGGTTCTATCGTTTCTCCTTTTGCCTAGTCGAATGATAGCCTTCGAAGGCTGTCCAGTCGATAAGAGCTGGTTTTACCATTCTCTTTTCTGCTTGGTTGAATAGTCGTGGCCGAAGGCATTCAGTCGGTAAGGACGAACCCTTGAACGGACCAAAACTCCATTGCGTTGCCTTCCTTCAGATGTTTAGCTTGTCTGTTAGGGCGGACAGGAGTCATCTCTCCGCCAATCAATAATCAGGGAGATTTGATTAGGATCACCGTTGTCCATGTGGCACGTCAAAATTAGTACAGTCATAATCTCTTGTGCCTTATGAGCCACCGGGCCTCTTTTTTCCAAAAAGAGACCATTAATGATGCCGTCGCATAATGCGGATTTCTCTGGATTCGAAGCGATGGCGGTTGCGGTCCTGGGGATGGCTTCTGAGAGACTTTCTGGTTCTCGAAGCATCACCCGAACACGTGGCGCCTTCTCATATGGCCGGGAAGGACGTGGGACGCGCCTCCCCGTAGTCGATCATGGGTGCAGGGTTTCTATATATAGGACCCTGCCCCTGCTATCGAAGGCCATCATTTCTGTTGGTATCTTTCTTCTATTAGCCATGAGGTTCAGTACTTCTGAGCTCCGTTGTGCAGCGAAGAGGAGGGCTATTGACCCCAAGAGGAAGCGAAGTTCGAAGTCATCTGGGCCTGTAGGCGAACAGGAGGAGCCTTCGATGGACCGTCTCGAGAAGAAGGTCCGCCTTCTAGAGGCTCAGTTGAGGGAGGCCCGAGCCTAAGTCACGGTGGCGACCACGACGGTGGAGGAGGCAAAGAAGGAGGCGGCAGATGCCATTGCAAACTTCAGAACTTCAGCCTTATTCAAGGATGAGCTCACCAGGGTGGCCCTGGACTCCTTCCACCAGGGGTTTTGGGAGTGCCGGAGGAAAGCATCCAAGTTTTATGACTTGAAGGGCTTGGATAATATCAAACCCTCCATTCCCTTCCCCGACCACGAATTCAATTCTGACTCCGATGAGGAGTCGAACTCGAGTTTGGACGGGAACCCCGAGGGCCCTTCGTCATCCCATCTGGTCTCTCCCCGATGGTACGGGAAAAACCCATCGGGGAGTTAATGCAGATTTTCCAACCTTATTGTGGCTGCTGCTGCTTTTTTTTTGTGTATATCTCTTTAGGAGAGTTTCTTTTCTTTTTCTTACTCTCTTTTTAGGAGAGTTTCTTTCTTTCCTTTTTTTTATAAAAAATATTGAAAGAAATGAAATATCTTTTCTTGTACCTCTTCCTGTGTATTTTCTGATATGTTGCATCACGATTTGTCCATAATGAAGACTCCATAAACCACTTGCGATTTGTAGGGAAGAAGTAGGGCCCGTTGGACCATTCTGGGAGTGTTTGTTGTTGACAGAGAGGACAACAGTGGTCCTTTTAGGTATGTGTTCGGATTTTCTGTAGGATAGGGTGTTTACACCATCCCTGTGCTCTTTCTGTCATGATTAAGGTAAGCTGTTCAGGCCCATCTCGGTGCGTGTTCGGATTCACCATAGGGTAGGTTACGAAAACCATCCCTGCGCCTTTGATCTTTTTGGTGGCCTGGTTAGGCCATCCATTATGCTCGTCGGGCATACCGATAAGGTGAATGGATCAGACTCTCCTTTACGCAGTTGACCAATTTTTCAGATCGGGTCATTCGAGCTGTTGTCGTTCAGTCGATGCAACTAGCTATTCTGAGTTGAGTAGGGTTGAGGAGCTTTGCACAGAAGTTTTTTGAAACTTTTTCATTGAAAGTATTTGCAAAGGTTTTATATATTCCATGGCTGGGATAGGGTCTTCCCCTCCAGGATCTTGAGTCGATATGTCCCTCGTCGAATGACTTCTTCGACTTGATATCGGCCTTCCAAGTTGGGGGAGAGTTTACCCCATTCCGTTGGTGGTGTGGGCACCAGGATCCGACAGAAGCTCCTCAACCCTCTTTGGATCTCAGACTAGGATTCTACTTCTTTGTGTCTTGTAATAAGGCTCCAAGCCTCAAATTTGTAATTATCTTTTGCTTTGAATTGAGTCTGTACCTTGACCAATTAGGTCAAATTGAGTCCTATACTAAGTCGAGTCGCAAATCAAGTCCTGTCTGAGTCTCTTAGAAGTATGGGTCTATTGCAAGAGTGGGTCTTAAAATTGTCTCCTTGGAAGCAAGTAAGGAAAGAAGCCAAGTCAACTTAGGGCCCACTTATGCATCCTACATGGCGCCATAACATCTCGCCATGTGAGCATCACACTTGGCATGCAAGGACGCCCAATAGGGAGGACCACTTCACTTGGTTCAAGCCTTTGTCCCTTCCCCCCATCAAGCTTATTTCCATATAAGGGTGGTCGGCCAAGGAAGAAGTTAATGGAAGATAATGGAGGGAATTCAAATCCCTTACTTCAAGCTCTCCAATCAAGCCTTCTTCCCAATTTGCTTCAACCTCTTTGGAAGGGAAAGACAAGAGCCTTGGATACCTCCACCTAACACTCCCCTTGTCAAGCTTTGTACAAAAGAAAGAACACCAACCAAGGAAGGAGGAAGAACACATGCCTTGCTCCAAGCCCCTCTTCATGCCTTCTTCCAAAACCAAGAAGATTCTTACCAAGTTCAAGGTGCCAAGAACCTCACTCCAAGCCATGTATCATGCCATGCCCAATCCAAGCTACCTTTGGTCGGCCAAAGAGAGGAGAAGATCAATGATTTTGGCGCCCACCTAAGAAATTTGTAATTTTGTTTCATTTAAAATTCAAATGGGCCTTGGGTGCCTATTTAAAGGACCCAATCCCTCCATTGTAAGGGTATTGAATGATTAATGGAAAAAAGTTTGAGTTTTCCATCCTCCAACCATTGTCTCTTAGGCTAGGTTTGAGTGAAGTTGCCTTCATCCCGAGGGACGTCGAGTGGTGTGAGACCACCTGTCTGTCGCCCTAGGGCGTCGCGAATCCTTCATCCTCCGGGACGTCGTGGGGTGCGAGGCCCCAAGTTATCTCCAACTTCGACTTCGGAATCCAGCCGGACACTGGGCTCGAAGCCCCATCTCAACTCCATCTCAGTTCCTTTCCGTGCATCTCTACATCTCGCTGATCCTTCTTTTGTTTGCCTACAGGTCTTCCCTGGCATCTCGGGCATCGGAGACAGTCAGCTTTGCCATCGCGACCTCCCGACCCAAAGCCAGTGCTTCCACGGGTTTGACTACTCGGGCATCCAGGCCGCATCCGCCGAGTTAAGCGATCTCTGCACCGGGCGCTTCAGAAGTATGAGGTATGCTTTCTCTCTATCTCCTAAGTAGGTATTGTATGTCGAGCTAGTCCTACCGGTGTTTCTTAATCCCGGGGTCCTGTTCTCGTTCTCACTTTTAGGGCTTTAAACTGCTAGTGTACGTTTCCGTTACTTATCTTTCTTATTTCTTGCCTTTGCTTGTGATCGGGAATCAAAACCCTAAGAAACATATAAAACTCTTCAACTACAAAAAAAAAAAAAATTCCTTTGCATCATAAACATCCATTCCAGCATCCCTAGCCCTAACCCCCTTGTTCCACATCAAATTGGTATCAGAGCACGGCTAGGACTAGTGCAACTTTTCCTTTCATTTTCTGCATTCTGGTCAGCCCGTATATGGTCTGAACATTGAATTGTTTCTCTTTGTAGAGACCTCCAAATTTTATGATTTTTATTTTTTTAGATCGCATTTAATTCATAGTATTTTTGTTTATTTTCTAAGATTTTATTTCAGTTTGTAAAACTTCTACAAGCCGAAATACTACCTACAAAAATCACAGGTCTGAAATTCCTGCAAGCATCTCATTTCTTGCTTCATTCATCCATCTAGCTTATTTCTTGCATTTAGGAGCATATTTTAATTCTTGCATTTTGTTTAGCATTCACACATCTAAAAGACACAAAAAATAAGAAAATTTTAAGTCATTTCATTAGTCATTTTTGTGCATCATTTTACATAACTCATCCTAAGGGCGTCAAATTAACATAGGGTCAGGATTTCATCACCTGTCCCTAGCCCAAAAACCACCACCCGACATATCGAACCCTAGCCATTAACAAAAATTGATTAGATGCTTAATCTTCTCTAGTGAGCTAGGGACACCCACGAAGTCGGGTCAACCCAAGTGCCGAGCCAAGCTAGATCACTTGTTGGTGTGTGCTTGAGTAGCTGGTGTCTAGGAAAGTGGTTCAGGGACTAGATCCCGAAGGGAAGTGGGTTGGTTCGCTTACCTAGCCAATTTCTAATTAGTGTCTAGGAAAGCAAAGAGGAACCTCCACTAACCTTACACTTACCTGGCCAGGTGCCAAGTTACTACTTCTAGGTTCATCTTCTTGACTTCATATTTGGAGAGATCTCCTAGGTCTAGCAAACTATAGCACCGTTCTATGTGTGTTACATGTGCACTAGATCAAGAACCTCTTTTCATCCACCTTCTCCACCCCCTACCAAAGCCATGGACCAACTTCGAGCTGACATTGGAGCCCTAACTCAATCCCATGACTCAATTAAGCAACCAGTTGACTAATAGATATGATCAAATAGAGGCCAGACTAGGACCCATAGAGGAAGCTGCTAGGCTCTGTGAGCATTTCCAGAGATCTCCCACCTATAGAAGACCTGAGCCCTTTAGGAACCAGAGCCGTATCCTCAGATCCACCCAAGGTTATAGCCAGGCTTACCCAAGTCGACCAAGCCTGAACCGATCTGACCCCAGTCGACCAAGCCTAGCCCGACCCAGTCCTAGTAGTCCCAGTCTGAATCGACCCCAATACAGTAGTGAGGACAAGGGTAAGACTATTGAAGTCCAGAGGAGACCCGATCCCCAAGGTAACAGCATAGGTGTCATTAACCTGGGCATTTTGCTAGTTAGTGCACCGTCCCTGCCCTACTTATAGATGAATCGACTGAAACTGAACCCGAACCCATTGTTGAACCCCTTGAAGACTTTAAGGTTGAACCCATGGAAAATCGAGAGAAAGAAACTCCTGAGCCCATTAAAGAATTGAAAGAAGACAACTGTGAATCAAGTTTAGTAGAATATGGTGAAGATGGGCCCCAGGTAGAATTCATCGATGAACCAAAAGAAAAAGATCCTGAACCCATTAGAGATTGTGAAGGAGTAATTAAGCCAGGATCGAACATTGTAGAGGGTGGTGAGGGTTCACAAGTATTGCCCTTAGAGGAGGTCTAGGAACAAGTCCCTATAGAACTACCCTAGGAGGTAGGCATCAGTTTTGAGGACTCTCAAGATAACATTCCCAAAGACCTTCCTAATGACCTTCCACCATCTAGGAACACCCATCTAGCCTTGGAACTTGCACCTGTAGAACAATGTCCAAATCTTAAGATTATCCTGAATAACCAAGGTCTATTTCATGACACCCAGAGATTACCCCAAGACTCCGACTCCTATTTTCTCCCCTTCCCAGAGCCTTCTCATATTTTTAGAGCCACGGGGTTGCATTTTGTTGAAATTACCAAGCTGCATGACTCCTTAGAACCCATCCCTTTTGCCATTTACTTTTGGTACACTTTATGGCATTTGTTAGGGATCCTTGATAATTTTTCTTGTACATACCATACTAGGGTCAAACCTAGAGAGTCTATAATCTGTTAGGTTTAGGCCCTAGAGCATCCAATAAAATTTTTTCAGTTGGGATGCATAGTTGAGACTGCATTTTGCATCATATTAGGATTATGCATTAAATATAATTTTATAATAATTTGGTTGATTCCCGAAAGTGAGCCAAAGAGTTTGAAATAGGAGATTTTATAATGATTAGGCTCAGGCTTGAACGGTTTCCACCAGGAACCGTTAAGAAGCTTCATGCTCGTGGGGTTGGTCCCTTTAAAGTGATTAGGAGAATAGGCCCTAATGCCTATGTGCTAGAATTACCTTCGGATTATGGAATTAGCTCGACATTCAATATCTCTGACTTAGTCGAGTATAGGGAACCCGCAAACATACCTAGCGAGCCATTTGGGCCTGACCTTTCTTTTGAGAGTGAACCTGAACCTGAGTGTCCACCTCCAAATAAACCTGAGTGAGGAGAGCGGATCGAGCGTGTCCTGGATGACCAAGCTCTCACTACCCGGGGCAAAGGCTACAATGTTACTTGGTCCGATAGCAAGGCCGACCCGAATTCGATAACTCGTGGATCACCCGGGAGGACTTGCAGCACATCGACCCCGATATCCTAGAGAGGTACCAAAGCCAGACTAACCCTTACTCGACAAGGTCGAGTTCCTCCCACCTCGGGAGAATTGGTGTGGGCACCAGGATCCGACAGAGACTCCTTAACCCTCTTTGGATCTCATACTAGGGTTCCACTTCTTTGTGTCTTGTAATAAGGCTCCAAGCCTCAAATTTGTAATTATCTTTTGCTTTGAATTGAGTCTGTACCTTGACCAATTAGGTCAAATTGAGTACTGTACTAAGTCGAGTCGCAAATCAAGTCCAGTCTGAGTCTCTTAGAAGTATGGGTCCATTGCAAGAGTGGGTCTTAAAATTTAGTCTCCTTGGAAGCAAGTAAGGAAAGAAGCCAAGTCAACTTAGGGCCCACTTATGCATCCTACATGGTGCCCTAACATCTCGCCATGTGAGCATTACACTTGGCATGCAAGGATGCCCAATGGGGAGGACCACTTCACTTGGTCAAGCCTTTGTCCCTTCCCCCCATCAAGCTTATTTCCATGTAAGGGTGGTCGGCCAAGGAAGAAGTTAATAGAAGATAATGGAGGGAATTCAAATCCCTTACTTCAAGCTCTCCAATCAAGCCTTCTTCCCAATTTGCTTCAACCTCTTTGGAAGGGAAAGACAAGAGCCTTGGACGCCTCCACCTAACACTCCCCTTGTCAAGCTTTGTACCAAAGAAAGAACACCAACCAAGGAGGAAGAACACATGCCTTGCTCCAAGCCCCTCTTCATGCCTTCTTCGAAAACCAAGAAGATTCTTACCAAAACCAAGAAGATTCTTACCAAGTTCAAGGCGCTAAGAACCTCACTCCAAGCCATGTATCATGCCACGCCCAATCCAAGCTACCTTTGGTCGGCCAAAGAGAGGAGAAGGTCAATGCTTTTGGTGCCCACCCAAGAAATTTGTAATTTTGTTTCATTTGAAATTCAAATGGGCCTTGGGTGCCTATTTAAAGGACCCAATCCCTCCATTGTAAGGGTATTGAATGATTAATGGAAAAAAGTTTGAGTTTTCCATCCTCCAACCATTGTCTCTTAGGCTAGGTTTGAGTGAAGTTGCCTTCGTCCCCACGGACGTTGAGTCGTGTGAGGCCACCTATCCGTCGTCCCAGGGCATCGCGAATCCTTCATCCTCCGGGATGTTGTGGGGTGCAAGGCCCCAAGTTATCTCCAACTTCGACTTTAGAATCTAGCCGGACACCGGGCTCGAAGCCCCTTCTCAACTCCATCTCAGTTCCTTTCCGTGCATCTCCACATCTCGCTGATCCTTCTTTTGTTTGCCTACAGGTCCTCCCTGGCATCTCGGGCATCGAAGACGGTCAGCTTTGCCATTGAGACTTCCCGACCCAAAGCCAGTGCTTCCACGGGTTTGACTGCTCGGGCATCCAGGCTGCATCCGTCGAGTTGAGCGATCTCTGCACCGGGCACTTCAGAGGTATGAGGTTTGCTTTCTCTCTATCTCCTAAGTAGGTATTGTATGTCGAGCTAGTCCTATCGGGGTTTCTTAATCCCGGGGTCCTGTTCTCGTTCTCACTTTTAGGACTTTAAACTACTAGCGTAAGTTTCCATTACTTATCTTTCTTATTTCTTGCCTTTGCTTGTGATCGGGAATCAAAACCCTAAGAAAGATATAAAACTCTTTAACTACCAAAAAAAAAAAAATTTCCTTTGCATCATAAGCATCCATTCCAGCATCCCTAGCCCTAACCCCCTTGTTCCACATCAGTTGGCCTGGACACCTCTGTTCTTCGCAATACCATGTCCCCCGTGCGGAAAGTGTGCTCCTTCACCCTTGCATTATAGTACTTGGTAACCTTTTGCTGGTATGCTGCCATTCTTATCTGGGCCTGTAGCCTGGTGCTTGATAGCAGATCCAGATTGATCCTTCTACGATCGGAATTCTTAGGCTCTTTATAGTTGTCAATTCTCAGGGACTGTAGGGAGACTTCGATAGATAGCACAGCTTCGATACCGTAGGCTAGGTTGAACAGAGATTCACCGATGGCTGTTCTTGGGGTAGTTCAGTATGTCCAAAGAACAGATATCAGTTCTTCGGCCCAAAGTCCTTTGACGGTGTTCAACCTTATCTTTAGACCATGGAGGATGGTCCGGCTGGTCACTTCGGCTTCTCCGTTGGACTGTGGATGAGCAACGGATGTTAGTCGATGCTGGATATGGTACCGAGCACAGAAGTCCTTGAACTTTGGATTGTCGAATTGTCTCTTGTTGTCCGTGATGATGACGTGTGGGATACCGAACCTGAAGATGATGGAATTTTTCATAAAACTTTCCACCTTGCCCTCTGTGATTTGGGCCAATGGTTCAACTTTCACCCATTTCAAGAAATAGTCGATGGCCACTAGGAGAAACTTCCTTTGTCCTGATACTAGTGGGAACGGGCCAAGAATGTCCATCCCCCACTGGGCAAAGGGCCACGGGACTGCCAACTGAGTTAGGTGACTCACAGGTTGTCTCTGCACATTGGCATACCTCTGGCATTGGTCGCACTTCTGCAAAAAATCAGCTGAGTCCTTCTTGATGGAGAGCCAGTAATACCCTTGTTGAATAATCTTATATGCTAGAGATCTGCCTCCCAAGTGATCCTCGCATATGCCCTCGTGGACCTCTCTCAATGCATAATCTGCATCGGTGGGTCTGAGGCATTTCAATAGTGGTTGGGAGAATGATCTCTTGTAGAGGGTTCCGTCTAAGATGACATACTGAGATGCCATCCAGCAGATCTTCTAGGCCTCTACCTTATCTTCGGGCAGTTCTCCTTTATTCAGGAATCTAACGATGGGATCCATCTACCTTGGTTCAGTATCAATCTGGCGCACCTCTGCAGCCTCTTCGGCAATACTTGGAGTTTCAAGATGTTCAACAAAGGTATGCCCGAGAGACTCCGGTGCTGTAGTTGCCAGTCGAGACAGTGCATCTGTCCGGGAGTTCTCCGATCGGGGAACATGAATAATTTCAAAGTATTTCAGTTGGGAGGATAAAGCCTGAACCTTCTCCAGGTATTGCACCATGGTTGGATCTTTGGCTGCGTACTCTCCATTGACTTGATTCACAACCGTTGAGAATTGGAGAAGGTTCGGAGTTGCCGGACTCCCAGATCTTTAGCGATCCGAAGTCCGGGGAGTAGGGCCTCATATTCGGCCTGATTATTGGAGGCGTGTAAGGAGAAACAGAGTGCATACTCTATAATCTGGCCATCAGGTTCGGCCAACATGAGTCCAGCCCCGCACCCGGTAGCATTGGAAGCTCCGTCCATATGAAGCACCCAAACGGACTTCATCTCCTTCAGGGTTTCTTCTTCATTCGAAGAGGCTTCATCTTCGGACTTCCAGGTGCACTCGACCAAAAAATCGGAGAGCACCTGGGCCTTCATAGCCGCTCGAGACTGGAAGCTAATGTCAAATTCACTTAGCTTCATAGCCCACTTGGCTATCCTTTCAGAAGTGTTTGGAGATTGGAGAACGGTCTTGAGAGGTTGATCAGTCAGCACCATGATAGTGTGGGCCTGGAAATATGGCCGTAGTCGCTTTGCCGCAATCACTAAAGAGTAGATCAGCTTTTGCATCCTTGCATATCGCATTTCAGCATCATGCAGGATCTTGCTAATGTAGTAGATCGGCTTGTGGGACCCGTCTTCTTTCTTCCAAACAAGGACCGAACTCATTGCTTCGTTTGAAGCAGAGAGGTACAGGTAGAGGACCTCGCCTTCTTTTGGCTTGGAGAGTAAGGGTGGGGTCTCCAAATACTTCTTCAAATTCCTCAAAGGCAACGTGACAGTCTTCGGACCATTCGAAGCCCTTTGATTGCCAAAGTACATTAAAGAATGGAAGACATTTCTCGACGGACCGAGAGATAGATCTGCTTAGGGAGGCAATCCTCCTTATCAACTGTTGGACTTCCTTTTTGCAGGAGGATTGTCGCATATCCTTCAAGGCCTAGATCTTCTCAGGGTTGGCCTCAATCCCTCGTTTGGTGACAAAAAAGCCTAGGAATTTACCCGACGTGATCCCGAAGGCGCACTTCGTCGGGTTTAACTTCATTTGGTAGCGCCGGAGAGCACTGAATGACTCCTCCAAGTCATAGATGTGGTCTCTCTAGTGGAGACTCTTGACGATCATGTCGTCAACATAGGCCTCCATATTTCTTCCCAGTTGCTTTTCAAATACCTTATTGATGAGTCTTTGAAATGTTGCTCCGGCGTTCTTGAGGCCGAACGGCATCATCTTGTAGCAGTAGAGACCTTTGTCAGTGATGAATGCCGTCTTCTCCTCATCTTGCAGATCCATTCTGATCTGGTTGTAGCTAGAGAAGGTGTCCATAAAGCTCAGCAACTGGTGGCCGGTGGTAGCGTCGACCAGTTGATAAATCTTTGGGAGAGGGAAGCTATCTTTTGGGCAAGCCTTATTGAGGTCTGTATTGTTGATGCAAATCCTCTACTTGCTGCTAGCTTTCTTCATCATTACCATATTGGCCAGCTACTCAGGGTAGCGGGCCTCTCTGATGAACCCTGCCTTGAGGAGCTTACCAACCTCTTCATCAACAGCTTGCTATCTTTCCGGGGTGAAGCTCCTCTTCTTCTGTCGCACCGGCTTGTACCCAGGGATTACTTCCAGCCGATGAATAATCACTTCAACGGGATTCCCGGGCATGTCCGAAGCCAACCAGGAGAAGACATCGGCGTTGTCCCTGAGAAAATGGATCAGCTTCGTTCTGGTTTCCTCATCAAGGGCACTCCCGATTTGCACAACTCTGGAGGGATCTTCCTCTTTCAAAGGTATCGGGATGGTCCTCTCCATCACCAAGGTTTGTGGTTGAATCCCTCGGATCCAGCTGATTCGGAGTAGTCGAATCTTTGAGATGCCTATCTTCAATCATTAGACATTGCCGTGCCATCCTCTGGTCCCCTTTAACTTCTCCAACACCATTCCTGGTGGGGAAGCGTACCAAGAGGTAGTGAGAGGAGATCACGGTCCGGAACCTGTTCAAGGTGGGCCTCTCCAGAATAATGTTGTATGCAGAGGGGACTAGACCATCGTGAAGTTGATTGGCAATGCCTTTTGTCGAGGCTCAGAGTCGAGGGCTACAGGCAACACCATCTCCCCTTCGGCATAAACTTGGTTTCCCCCGAAATCGGAGAGTGGTATGGGGGATCTTTGTAGTTGATGTCTAGGCAAACACATTTTGGAGAATGCATTGTACATCAAGACATCAGTCGAACTTCCATTATCAATAAGAACTCTCTATACATCATAATTGGCCACTACGGTCGAAATTACAAGAGGGTCGTCGTGCGGGAGTCGGACTCCTGCAAGGTCATCGTCGGAGAAGAGGATGGAGTTGTTATCTTTCAATCGCTTTGAAGCTTCATCTTCATCCCTTCTCTATTTGGCGGGCCGGTGTATCATCCCTACATATCTGTTGGTGGGCCTTTGATTTGGCAATTCGGCCTCTTTGGGAGGTGGCTGGGGAACAGTTGCTTCCAACCGGGGTCCCTGGCGATCGATGTACTGCCCTAGGTATCCTCTCTTGATGAGATCCTTGATCGCATCCCTCAGCTGGATGCATTCTTCTGTGTTGTGGCCGTGGTCCCGGTGGAATCGGCAGAATTTGTTCCTGTTCCTTGCGGAAGAGGAGGCCTTCATGGGACGGGGCTGTTGGAGATAGTTTTCTTTTTCTATCTCCATGAGGATCTTTTCTCGAGGGAGGTTGAGGGGGGTGTATGAGTCGAATCATATTCCCAGTGCTCTGGGCTTGGGAGGGCTTCTCCGGTGGTCTGCATATCTGCCACCGTTGTTATTGGAAGTTTGGGGGCCTTGCCTCCAGTTATTCTTCTTCTTTGAAGGGGGTTTCCCTTCAATCAAACATCGATTCGCCACCTGCTCTTCAGCATCGACGTATTTCTGAGCCCTTGATAGGAGCTTAGTGTAGCTTTTAGGGAACTTCTTGTCCAAGAAAAAAGTAAGCCTGGAGGTTCGAAGCCCCTTCTTCAGTGCTGACATGGCCACGTGCTCGTTGAGATCGGGAATCTCAACGTGGCCGCATTAAACCTAGAGATGTAATCTCTCAGGCTCTCTCCTTCATTATGGTGAAGGAGGAAGAGTGTGTTCGTATTCCGAGGAGTCTTGCGGTAGGTCCTGAAATGCAAGACAAATAATTTTTCTAACTCGGAAAAGGAATTGATGGTACCTGGGCGTAGGCTCGAGTACCACATCCGAGTGGACTTCTTCAAGGTAGCTGGGAACGCCAGACAGTACATTGCATCCGAAGCTCCTTGAATCATCATATGGGCTTTGAAGCTATCTAAATAGTCGAAGGGGTCAGAGGTGCCGTCATAGGGTTCCATCTGGGAAACCCTGAAGTGCCGAGGAATGTCCTCAGCCATGATGCGGTCGATGTAGGGTGGGCGTAGATCATCCACAATCAGGTCCTTGGGATCTCTCTGATCCTGCATTCTCTATTCTCTGTCCTTGCCATCTCTGATTCGATAGCTCTGAACCTCCCGTCATAATCGGGAGTCTGCTTGGGTGCTCTCTCCACCGAAGTGGAGTCTTCGAAAAAGGAGGAGGAAGTTTGTCTAGGCCTTTTCCCTTTTTGTGGGGAACTGGTAGACCTAGGCAGTTTCGAAGTTCGGCCTTCGGGGGAGAGCCAAGAACGAGGGGAGGGATGCACTAAATCCTTTCGTGTTGCTCTCCTTCTTCGGGATCGAGAGCTATGTTTAGAAATAGCCGGTGGGTTTGCCATCGGAAAGGCTCTGTCTTGAAACTCTTGAACCATGGCCATAAGGTTGGCGACCTGGTTCATAAGAGTTTCGAACTACTGTGCTCCCACAACAACCATGGGAGGTGGAACATCGTTCTCCTCCGGGGATGCACCCCCCGAGATGGAGCACGACTTCGGCTTGCAGAAGTATTTTGAGCTTTTCCTCTTGCCATCAAAAATTCTTTGTTTCTTTCCCTTGTCTGGGAGGGAGCTTAACAAATGTTAGTAATATGCTCCCTGGCACGCCAATCTGTTGGCGTGGAGTCCCTAGATTGGCCGGTCGGAGCCACTGCATCGTAGGATCGCTCCCTGGTTCACCTGCAAAATAGGTCCCTTGCCGGAGTTGTTCCGGCGGAGGATACTCCGATGCCTAAGTCAGTGGCGGATTCCAGCCACAGAATGAGAAAGATGTCGAGAGTGGAAGAGAAAAAGAGTTCTTGGAGATTGAAAGTGTATATGTGCGAGATTATTCACGCGTACCTCTCGAGCCATCCTTCTTACCCATTTTTAAAAAATGGCCTCCGGTCTGTGGCCCGCTCTTTTCCCGGAGATCATGGAGAGCCAATCTCTCTCATGATCGGTGATCGTGGGTTGTCAATGAGCGATTCCGGCCAGATCAGAGGCATGGCTGCAGGAATCGTGCGCCATGATCATGGCATGGTGAGTGTCGATTGTAACTGTTGGTTACAGTTTTCTTTTTGGAACAGATTGTTGTTCAAGCTTCGGGTTTCCCCTTGCATGGGTCGAAGGCTTGATATTTCCCCGAGGCCGGAGATCATGTCTACGGTGAGGACCGAAGTTCGTGTCTTCGAAAGTCAATGAGTAGTTCAGACTTCGGCTAGGGCCAAAGGTGCTACTCGAAGGACTGGCCTTCGGATGTTGTAGTTTGGTGTGAAGCCTTGAGTTGCTTGCAGTTGGCCTTCGCTTAGTTCGAAGTTCGTATTCTAGAGAACCGGGGCTTCGATAAGTTGAACCGGAGCCTGGTTCGTAGCTGAACTAGGATATCCCACAGTTGTTTTAAAGGATATTGGTGAGCCTTGAAAACCAAGTTGGGTTGTTAGTGAGCCTGGAAAAACTAACATTGTATTGGATTTTGGATTGTGAGGCTGTTGCAAAATAATCCGGCTATATTCGGGTGAATATAGTGAAATCCCAAGTATGCACATTGAGTAACGGACGTAGGAGCTGGATTGCTCCGAACTGCTCTAAATCTTGCTATGTTTGTGATTGGTCTTGTTTTCTTATTTGCTTTCGTATGCATTACTCTAATAACTTCCTTACCACACAAGTTTTATTTAACACATACTTGTTAAAATTTTTCAAACCCAATTCCCCCCCTCTTAGGTTGGCCTACTGGGGAACAATTCTTTCATCTATATATAATATATAAATATATGGATGCTATAGATTTTGTAGATTAATTAATTGGCAGGTCTATGGTTCTATTACAATACAATTTTTTTAAAAAATAAATACCTAATCACATAACAACTAACTAATTAATTACACAAATAACTAATTAATCAATTAATAATTAATTAAAATAATAACTATTAATTAATTAATTAATTAATTAATCAGTCCTCTTGAATTGGTGTATGGCCTCTCATAATTTTAGCTAATCCAATATAGAACCCAGTTGGTCTATATAACCCAATTCCAACTCTATTTGGATATTGGGATCTGAATATTGTCAATTAAAAACATGTATCCATACACACATAATTAATTATTTTCTTAATTTAATTAAAATCTAAATAATTAAATAACATCTAATTAATTAATTAATTAAACATCTAATTAATTAATTAATCATCTAATTAATTAATTATTTAATTAAATAACCATCTAATTAATTAAGTAATCATCTAATTAATTAAATAATCATTTAAAAAATAAATATATAATTTATTAAACTAAAAATAATATCTATTTAATAAAATAAATAATTAAATAATTAATTAAATTTTATTAATATACAAAATATTAAATTTTAATGATAGTGCTAGAGCCATCACTGTCATCATCACTAATATTATGTACCAAGGTCTCAAAGGAGTGATTATTGTTCCACTAATCTAGAGCAATAACTCGGTCTCAGTGCTTATCATAGACTACCTTGAAATTTTTATTTTCAGGAGTATAAGATAAAAGTTAAATAAAATTTTATAAAATATAACTCAAAGTAATTATAAAAAAATTAAAATATAGATAAAAATATAACCATGTTCAAATATCCTAATCAATTCATCTAAAAAGAGAAAAAAATATAGTCAAATAAAAGAAAAAATTCTAGTAAGGTAACTAGGATGTAACATAGCAAGAAGAAAAGTTAAAATATGAAACACTATATGAAGAAATAAAAATTAATGTCATCATGGCTAGCTGTAGATGGAAATGCTCATCAAAAAGGAAGGGAGAGAGGATATTGATGGCTGGCGATGGGAGGAAATTAGGGAGCATGGGATCTTGGTGACTATACGAGTGGGAATGAGAGATGCCGGGAATAGGTAGCTTGGGATCTCAGCATAGGTATAGGCATCAATGGTGGCATAGATAGTGGTGAGAGCATAAAGGAGAGACATTGGTGGGGGTAGGGGAGGCATGAAAAGGGGATGAGAGGAGAGGAGAGGCTCGGTGGTAGTGAAAAGGGGAGGAGAGGAGAGGAGAAGCTTGGTGGTGGTGAAAAGAAAAGGAGAGAGCATGAAGATAGTCTTGATGGTGGTGAAAAAGAGAGGAAAGTGGCTCGACAACGATAAAAAAGGGAGAAGAAAAAAGGCTTGGCAGGGGTGAAAAGGGAAGGAGAGGAGAGGCTCAACCATATAAAAAGGGGAGGAGTGACATGGTGGCGATGCTCTGTCAGCTGGTGGACATCCAAGGAGAGGCACTAGCAAACGGGTGCAAGCGAGGGATGGAGCCACCGGATGGCAGTGCTCTGTATATTGGCAGACATCCAAGGAGAGGCACTAGTGAAGGGATGCGACCGAGGGATGGAGCCATGAGATGGAAGTGGGAGAGGGAAGATGAATAGTCCATGGGAGGAAAGGGAAAGAGGGAAGACAAACAATCTAAGGAAGAATGAGGGAAAAAATGGGCATAGGAGGTGTATATTAACAAGATTATTAGCGATGGCTAACACCATCACTAATAATATGTCCTTTATCACTAATATTTTTATCGGCGATGGCAACATAAGCTGTTGCTACTGTTTTTCAAAAATACCTTAGTTTCTATGATAACTATTAGTGATAGTAAATAACATCGCTATAGATTTTTTTTCATAAAATAAAAAAATGAAACTTTCAAAAAATATTAGTGATAGTAAGCCATCACTAATAGCTGATAACTCATCACTAATAAATTTTTGAAAAGTAAAATCTTGTAAAATATTAAAATTTGTTAGCGATAGTACTTGCCATCGCTACTGTTTGTCGAAAATGCCTTGGTTTTCATGATGACTATTAATGATGGCAAATACCATTGCTAGTGTTATCACTATCAGTCTTTTTTAGTAAAATAAAAAAATTAGAATTTTAAAAAATTATTAGTGATGACAAGCCATCACTGAAAGTTGACAACTCAGCTAATATTTTTTTTCAAAAAGTAAAATTTTATAAAATATTAAAATTTATTAGTGATGGTACTTGCCATCACTAGCAACTTGTTTGGCATCTCTAATAGTATTAGCAACTGCAAATTTTTCTATCATTATTCTTGGCAAGTTAGTTGTCGCTAATAGTCATCACTAATAATGGTTTTTTTGTCATCGAGGCATAAGATGAGAATGCTGAAGAATAGCAAGCTATTGGAGGGTCAAAATTGTGCCCGAATCCTATAACCCATCTCCTACCAACTCCTTTGGTGGCCTTGAGCCATCCCTCAAGATCAAGGAGGGGCTAAGAGGATGGATCCTCACCATACCATGCTATGATGTACTCCACATAATCTATCTATATAGTTTATATATTAATTAGTCCAATCATATATATTAGTATATATATAAAAAATTAATACTTAAAATTTTAAGTTGTTACTATGATACATCAAGATCTTAGATCTAAGTAATCACTAGTCCTCTTGGACTAGTGTGTGGCCTCTCACAGCTGCAGCTATCCTAATACAAGATTAGGCTACCATGTCTACATAAATAAATAATAAAAATAAATAATTAAAAATATATATCATCAATTTAAGGTGAAGTTAATATAAGAATAGAATTCTTATCAATCTATTGGCTATCACATACATGGCAATAAAGCCACCAGTATGCTTCATCAGATCCTGTTGGGTGGTATAATTTTGCCAAGCCCTCTATCACCTACTGGAGTACTCCTTAGTACTCCATCAGTTGTAGAGGGTCTCCCATATGTCCACATGCATCTAGTGATCCTTGAAAGACTTCTAGTCTAATAGTGAGTCGAAATACTAGTGTTCATTAGAAGACTGCCTAAGATTGTATAGCTCATCTCGGAGCTTACGTGTGGCCACCTCCTCGAAGGTTGGATAGCCAGTCTCCTCAGCCCGAGGAGACTCAAATTGATAGTACTCTTGCAAGCAAAAACAATCATTTATTAAATAAATAAAATATAAATGTTTCATGAATTTAAAAGTTAAATATATTTGACTTACCAAGAACGTCTTCCAGGCAGCATCACAAGATCCTTATGGCCAACTAGAGAAATCATTCACTAGTCTCAGCATCAACTAGTGAATGATCCTGGTAACCACCCAAGGAACTCCAAGCTCTCTGAATGTACTACAAAATTAAAATTTAATAATAAGCATTAACTTTAAAATGATTAAATTTTAAATATATTAATATGAAGATGTAGCACTTACGAGTGACTTTGAATATGGATGAGCTCTCAATCCTTTGATCGAGTCAGAGGTACCATGAGCTGGATGGGTCCTTGACCATGATGATGTTGAGTTTGAGAGCCGGTCGCTACTGCATGTGATTGTGGGGTCACTTGTGACTCCATGTCCTCTAAACTTAATCGAAGAACATCTAATATAAAGAATATTATATTAAATAATAAAGTATAAAAGAATATAAAAAATAAATATCTAAAGTTTTAGGATTACCATGTGATGTGAGTGGCATAGAGCCATGTAAGCTGGTAGCATGATCACTCTTTTCTCAAGAGCTCTATCTTTTAGAGGTTTGTCTTTGGCTTGCATGGCTTCACCTTCTAGAAAACATGATATATAATTTTTAAAAATTAAAATAAATAGATTTATTGAATTAATTATATAATTATGGGTAGCAATGCAAGATTTAAAATGATTACAAAGGGAGCAGGTAGAGATAAAACAAGCAAAACAATAAGAGAAGAGAAATTTTAACTCCCTCTGTATAAGTGCTAAAGAAAAGAAGAGGAGATGAAGAACAAGGAGATAGCAACCATTGGAGAACATGTCACCGGTTTCTTCTAATAGTTCCCTCTCTCTCTCTCACTAAGAATTTGAGTTCTTATAGAGTTATTTTTTATTTTTTTTTATTTTTTTGGAAGATAGAAAGAGCACTTACTAGCACATGTAAGACAAGTATATTAAATAATTCAAGGATTATATACTTAGCAAAAAAGGATAAATGTTAAAAGGGTAAGTATTTAAAATGATTCAACACAAATATTTTTGTTGTTACATATAGTAGGTACATGGCAAAAAAAGATAAGAAAAAACTAATAGCAATGTACAACAATAAGATGGTATCTTATTAGCTAACTTTTACTTAAAATTTATCTTAAAATCTTATTTTATTTGCTAACTTTTACTTATGAATAATGACTAGTTATCTAGTTTATGTTATTTGTTTTGGTAATAAATTTCATAATTGAAAGAAAAGAGGTAATGGAAATGGTAAAGGAGTTAAACCAGGACATGGTACAAAATTAGAAAATTTTGATAAGAGATAATTATTTCAAATTTATTTTATATAGTTAGTAAAATCTTATAAATTGAATATTTAATTTTATTATTTGATATGAGTTTGTGACTATTTTTACTTGAAATTATGAGATTAATAATCTTTTTCACCATAATATCCTCTCCAACTCTATCATTTGGCCAGCAGTAGTAGTAGCGATGTGACTTCTGCACTGACCATTTTTGATACCTTTCATTCTAAGATGAGAATCAATCATCATTCCTTAACACCACAATAGCTTAAGATCTTAGCTTGTGCTCTGCATGCTGAGATCTAAATCTCGTATATATAGGACTTGCATCCATATAACCTAATTAATTATTTAATTAATTAAAATAATATTTAAATAATTAAATAAATAACAAATTCATTAAATAAATTTATAAACATTTAAATAAATAAATAAACATGCATCTAATTAATTTAATAGATAATTAATTAATTAACTAATTAATTAATTATTGTAATTAACACATAATTAATTAAATATATAAATATTTAATCATCATATCGATGTTTTTGTGAATCCCTTCTTTGTGTCTTCTTATCTGTACGGTTATTGACTTTATTTACTATGGATATTCTAATCTTTTTTTCATCTTTGGTTACATCATTTGTATCATAGACTAGCCTAATATCATCAAATGCAAGCTATGATCATAGATTAATTTATGTTTTAATGCATATGAACTATTGACTTTGTTCAACTCATATGCATTGAAACATGGATTAATCTATGACTAAAGATTATGCTTGGTGATATTAGGCTAGTCCATAATCGCGTAAATGATATAACTAAAGATGAAAAAAGAGTTAAAATCTCTAAAAGGAATTAATTGAACAATGAGCTAGTTGCCACTTGACCCTCGCATGAGGGCTAGTTGCCCGGGACACTAGGTAGGACCCAAGGCCTGAGCACATGGGATCTTGGATATTGACTTCATTTACTATGAAGATTTAACTCTTTCTTCATCTTTAGTTATATCATATGTATCATGGACTAGCTTAATATCAGCAAGCATAATCTCTAGTCATAGATTAATTCATGTTTCAATGCATAGGGGAATTATTGACTTTGTTCCATTCATATGCATTAAAACATGAATTAATCTATGATTGGGAATTGTACTTGGTGATATTAGGCCTGCCTATGGTCATCCAAATGATGTAAATAAAGATGAAAAAGGGTTAGAATCTCCATAGTGAATGAAGTCAATGATAAGCCAGTTGCCACTTGGCCCTTACACAAGGGCTAATTCAACTGGGCCCATGTGTGAATGAAGTCAACATGAATTCATTAATAATAACAGTTTTTATGTACTAAAACATGATAATATAGAAAGATGATGAGGAGCACAAGCAAAGACATCTTTTACACGAGGTTGGTGAGACAAGATGCGTACTCTTGCTCACAAGCAGATGGAGGAGAAAAGCTGGTGATTCAAGGATAAAGTTGAAGAAGCTAATAGACTATCCCCTACATATCCCAAGGATGGTGCCATTGACTATCATAGTGATGCCACTGGGGCTCTTCACCAAAGGCCAGATCTCGCTGGAAAACGAGCAGGATGATGAAGCATCCTCTCTAACTCTATCCTCCGGCTAGTTATAGTACTAGCAACAGCTAAAGCATCGGCCATTCCCGATACCTCCCTTCTAAGGTAAACATCCATCATCACACCTTGGCATCAAAATAGCTTAAGGCATCGGCTTATGCTCTGTATGTCGAGATCTAAAACTCGTGCATACAAGACATGCATCTATACACACCTAATTAATTATTTATTTAATTAAATTAAAATTTAATTAATTAATTAACTAACTAATAAATATAAAATAAATAAATAACTAAGTAACTAAATAAATATCTAAATAAATAAATAAATAAAAAAAATAATTAATTAATTACTTAAGTATTTAAATAAATTTAATTAATATTAAAAATTAGTTTTTAATGATAGCTCTAGCACCATCACTAATACTCATAATGCAAGGCAGATCCCATGGATAGTGGGCCTTACAGATGGGGGATGGCAGATTCAACATGTAGAGAGGGACTGATATAATGAAATGGATGGATGGGGATGGTAGATCCAGCATGCAGGGAGGGATCGAGGTGCTAGAATGGATGGTGACATGGGAGGGTAGAGATGTTGGTTCTAGCAGCCGATAAGGGAAGCACACCAATCAGGGGAGAAAAATGGGAGGCGATGGTATTGGGAGGGTGATTGGGTATGACCATGAGGAGGTGGAGCTAGTGGGAGAGGGGGAGCCGATAGGAGAGGGGGAGATAGCGGGGAAGGGAGAGCCGATGGGGAAGGGGCAACTAGCAGGGTAGGGGAGGTGGGGGGAGGTGAATCAAACTATTTTTTTGTTGGATCTAGGGAGGGGGAGCTGGCTAGGTAGGGGTGACACAGCATGACAGTGGGGGAGAGGGCACCGGTGGAGGAGGGGGAGCCCAAGATAGTGAAGAGTGGGGAAACCAGGGAAGGGAAGAATCAAACTATTTTTTTATTATATCAGGGGAGGGGGAGCTAGTAGGGTAGGAGTGGTGCAGGATGTCAATGGGAGAGGGGGAGTCAGCGGGGGAGTGGGGGAACCGAGGAAGGGGAGACTAGGGGAGGGAGGAGGGAAATTTTTTTGGATAATATTTTTCCCCAACTCTCAGGCCCCCTAGGGGGCTAAATGTGGACCACTATTAGTAATGACAATGCATGCCATAGCTAATAGTGGTTGCTAAATTATTTTTTAAGTGCCACTATTAGCGATGGCAAAATGCCATTGCTAATTCTGTCAGAAATACATGAAAAATTTTAGTGTTGAACTTTGCCAACACTAATAAATAAATTCCATCATTAATAATAAGTTTTAGAAATTTTTTAAAAATTATAATTTTAAAATTTTTAGTGACGATGTTTACCATTGCTAATTATTAATGTTCCATCGCTAATAGTATTAGTTATAGAACATTTTTTGAGTTGATTTTGTAGTTGTTAAAAATGGGTATTAGTAATGGCTAATTAGTCATTACTAATTGCCATCACTAATACTTAAAATTGTTGTAGTGCTCTCAGTAGTATGGCCTTTTTATATCTTAGATTTAGGAAATGACATTTAATGGTATCAGAGCTTAGGTTATGATCATTAGGAACTATGACTTAAATTGTATTTGAGTTTAAGGTTATGATTACTTGGGACATGATGGTGGTAAAAATGAATTTAAAGGTTGGATTTTTGATTAAGAATTATGATACAATTTGTATTAGATGTATACCCTAGAAGTCAATTAGGCTGATACACGTATTTATTCTAGGACATAGTTTTGTATTTGACTTTTGTTGTTATTGATAAGTTTAGACTTTTAATTCCATTCTTGTTGTATATGTGTCCTAAATTATCTAAGAAATTAATAAGATATGATACGTATTCTCAAGAATTGAGAATTTGAGGCATGTGTTATTGGTTATTGATTCCTAAATGCTCTCGATCAATTGATCATTTTAGGGATGGGGAAAGTGATTGATCTAATGAGATTGGTGCATAGGTGACTTTCTTTTTAGGGTAGACAAGTCTTGAATCAATACTATGAGGACATTAGAATGAAAGTGCAAATAGTTGTTAGTGAACAAGCAAAGTACCAAATATGACCAATATGAGAAGTCACTTGAATGTCTATCCACTCATCAGTGACTTACTCAATATTACAGTAATGTAACTAGTCCTTTGACATGCGATTTCTCAGCTATTCATAATGGAGTTAGTTTGATTATACATGTTGACTATAGTAGGTTCATTATAGGGGTGTGCACTAGTATGGATCTATGATCCTTGGAAGATAAGGAAGTTGGTCCTATGTGATTTATAAGACTGAGTTCAAAAGATCTTGACCAGGGTAGTATAAATAGTGAAATTTTTTTTTGCCATTTTATATATGGAACTTGAGTCGAATAAATTTAATATATAATAAATGAAGGTTTTGACGAGTAATACCATAACCTCCATCTAGTCGGGACTTATGATAGAAGGATTGTGATACCTCTATTTTAATTTTTATTGATGTACTTTTACTAAGAGACGTCAGTCACATCACTAAAATCCTTATAATTAGCCATGAAATATAAAAATGGCACAACAAACCATTTTGGTCAAATGCTTTAATGACCAAACATGATATCATCACAAATAATAGGTCTATTCTAACTATTTTTCATTTTATCATACAAACATCGTCACTAAAGAGATTTTTTTAAGCAAAAAAATAAATTTAGTGCCAAAACCAATTTACCAATTTTAATCAATGTATTACTGATGACATTAAAATTTGTCACACTAACTCATGCCCTTAATAACGATATTTTGAAATGGCCATAATAGTTGTATACCATTAATGACATGTTTATAGAGTTGTCATTAAAGATCTCTAACTTTAAAGACCAAACATAATGTTGGTCACAATTTTGGTGATGAAGTCTATTTTGGTCAAATAACTAGTGATGATTGCATGATTCATTACTAAAGTTTATATCTATAGCGATAATAGTTCAAAATGATCACTATCAGTGATTTTTTTTAATGATGTACTGATGGAGTGGTCATCAAAAGTTTATATTTTTTGTAATGATAAAGTATTTTGTCATTATTTGTTACACCAAAACTGATGTTGGTTAATGTACTAAAGATGATTTTATGATTCATTATAAACTTATATCTTGAGTGATGATATTTTAAAATAGTCACTATAGATATGGACCATTAAGGGTGAACATATATAGTGGTTAGTAAAAGCTTATGTCTATAGTGATGATATATTATATTATCATTAAAATCATATATATTAATCACAAAATGATGACATCATTAGTACAAGTATCAAATTATTAATTTAGGACCATACTTGATAATTTTGTATCGACATATTGTTAAAACCAAGCTAACCATCATAAGAATTCAAGCTAACCAATTTAATATTCAAGTTAGGTTGAGTCAAGTAACCTATTTAATCCATTTAATTCATTAAACCTATTTAAAACATGTTTAACCTATTTTTGACTCATCTAACCAATTTATCTAACCTATTTAATCCATTAAAAATCTATTTAATTTGCTTAACTCGTTTAACCTTACTTGATACATTTAATGAATGGGTTAAGTCGGTTGGGTTGGTTTGTTTAATAAACATGTCAAAATCAGATATGATTAATTTTTGACTTATTTAATAAATAGGTCAGGTTTGGATTAATCATTTTTTGATCCAACCTACATTGATCAAACCTATATTCCACTTAACTGATTGCTACCCCTATGCCTAGCCCTACCTATGTGGCCAAAGTAATCTATAGCAAATCTGGTGATCTTTTGAAATTTAGGCTACTTTATTATTAATTTTATTCTTATTTTGATGTAGGAATTAAGTAGATGAACCAATTCAGTCTTCAAATTAATAAAAGTCAATAATTTCAAATCGAAAGTAATTTAGTCTTTAAATTGATCCATCCATTAGGACTAATTCCATTTAATAATCTCATTATCCAATCAAGATGCAATATAAATTTTTATATAATAGAGGAAATAAGATAATTTTAGGTGTCCAAAATCTCAAGCATACATATTGTCCCATAACCCTTCAATCAAAATATTCGGGTCTGAATGTTGACTCGAGATCAATTAAACTTTAACATGCACTCTTGAACTATGCATGATCAAAAAAATAAGTACTCATTATCAACTCAAGCTAACATGAATCAAGTATCAACCAAGACACACTTGAGCTTGAGTTTGAGACTTGATCATAATTAAAAAATATGACTAGAAGAAAACATAAAAGCCATGGAGTATTAAAAGTACAAACACTTGACTAAGTTTGTAAGCCATTGAGAAAGTATTAATTAAACCTGACTTGAGCTCAACCAAGACGTACTCTTAAGTGAACCTCTAGAATTGGGATTGCTTGGTATGATTCTTTTATATAATTTTGATGATTTTTTTCATATAATTATTTTAATATTGATTTTTTGTTCTATGACTCCTTGAAAAGTATGACTTTCCTTGAAAGAGTCATTGTAGAAAGAACTAAAATATTTTCCTTCTAATCGATGCAATTTTTTTGCTTGGTGCATGATTTTTTTTTATCTCCTTGACTCTTCAAAAGGTTGGACCTTCCTTCCAAGAGTCCTCATTGGAAGGAACTGAAATTTTTTTCCTCTGTGCATTTTTTTCCCTCTAAAATTAGGTGCATGGGTTTTTTCCATGTAATTGTTGCCATCTCCTTCTCTCTAGGACTCCTAAAAAATTTGGACTTTCTTCTTAAAAGTCCTCATACTAAAATCAGGACTAAAGTAATGCACGATTTACTTTCCTCCCAATGATGCATCATGCATTTTTTCCTCCAAAAAGCTTGGACATGTGAGACGCCCTTTATTTCCTAAAGTAATGCACAATAGGGTTTTTATTTTTCATCTCTCTAGAGTCCCAATTTCTATGAACTTCTAGAATCCAGAAATTTGTTTCCCTTCCCTGCTCCTCTTTCTTAAATATTTTTTTCTCCTACCCTTCTTCTCCAGCATCTAAACCCTAGCCCTAACCCTTCTTCTGTATAATCCTAACCCTTCTTCTCTATAATTATTCTCCTTCCTGAAAGAAGCAAAGGTGATTGAGCAATGAAAGCATAGATTTCTTCCACAAACCCAACCATCCTTCTTTCTCTATTTAGGTATTCATCAAATCATTTATCTTTCTTTTTTCTAAAGTTAATTAGCTGGGGGGGGAGGCGGGTGGCGCTATCGTGCGGGGGGTAGGATGGTGCCATGGGGTGGACGGGGGTGGAGAGGATGGCAGCGCTTGGCGAGAGGGGCCTTGATGTGCTTGGCTGGTGATGGTGGAGGGAAAGGGTGGCTGAGGAAGCACTGGGGAGTTGCCCTCACCAGTGATAGAGAGACCCTAATGGGGAGCAGGCTAACAAAGGAGCTGTGGTGGAAGGGGCAGAGCCAGGGGCTGGCGGTATAGGAGAGGGCCGAGGTGGTACCTCCCTTGAGGGGTGAGGAGGTAGAAGCATCGATGAAGTCGTTGCCACCTTTGGCTACAAGGGAGGAGGGGGCGGGTCTTATTCATTGTCCTTGCTGATGGAGTTGTCACCACCGTCTTTCTTCTCTCTCTTATTCATCTTCTTGTCACTTTTGGGTCTAGGCTTTTCTCCCTTGGTATGGGCTAATGGAGGAGCTATAACGAAAGGGACTGAGCCAAGGGATGGTTATATGTCCCATAAATATATCTATAAAAGCATAAATTTATAAACTAATTTATATTTATTTCTTAGAAATTGATACTTTTATCTATCATTTATACTAAAGAGGATTGCAAATGCAAAGAGCTTAATTTGCAGGTCAAAACAAAAGAAATTTGAAATAAATTGAACTTAAAATGGTTCTAGAATTGAAATCCAAAGATAGGCCCAAGACCACTTTGAAATCCAGACTAAAACCCACTTAAAATAATCCAAAAATGGATTTTAAAGCAACCTATCTATGGTGGACCGGCCGCTTGGTTTATAAAAATACTAAATGGTCCATAAGAACAATCATCCTCGGTACATGGTTGGGCATCATGGACTAGGAGAGTTTTGCACTGTCAATGGTCGGACAGGCATCTCATAGATGATCTAAAGGTCCATAGTAGTGGTGGCGAGCAGGTGGCGATGGCACTAGCACAAGGTGATGGTAGCAGCAGTGAGCAGAAGACTGATTGTTTTAGATAGTTTCAACGATGATGGCATGGCACCAAGTGCTAAGTCTTTGATACTTCTAGTGGCTACACTGGTGAGGCTCCTGGCATGTGATTCGGCAGTGGCGGCAATTTCCTTTGGCATGGTCCGATGAAGGGAAAGAACTGTTAACCTGAGGAAGAAGATGACAAGCAGGTGACACTAGTGAGCAGAGAAGGTAGGACTGGTAGCGACGACTGTGATGATGGTTCCACCGGTGAAGGATGATGGTTCCACTGGTGAAGGATGATGGCAGAGGTGGTGCTGGTGATGGTGGCAATGTCACAATAATAAGGGCTTCATTAGTGATAGCATGGCAATAGGGGGTTTTGGCGATGAAGAAAATAGAAGGGAAGGTGGCAAGGTCTACGACAGGGAGTGTTGATGGTGATGGTCCACCAATAAAAGCTTTAGCAATGCTGGTAGCGGTGGTGAGGGCTTCAATGGCAGCAGCGTCAGTGACAGAAAGGGGAGAAATAGGGAAGATGAGCCTCTCGATGAATTTTTTGTTGCAACTCATTGCAAAGAATTGGCCACTCACCAAATCATCTATTCACACGGTCCATATGGTCTACAATAAGGTCTGGCGCTGGGTGGAGGTCATCAGGCACCAATCGGGTGCTTCCTGGGCAGTCCAATGGTCAAGAGTAGCTTCTAGTTTGAAAAAATACTTCAGAGCTTTGTTTGAGCACCATCTATCTATCCTAGTTCCAATCCAAGTCGCAATCGAATGGCTAGATATTGATCTGGTAGGCGTCAAGGCTTATATAGCAAATCTAGCATGACCTCATGCATTTAATCAAGATTAGACATCTATGATTGCAAAGATTGGAAAATCTATTAAAATAAAAATTATATATTATATTTGATTGGATTTCGATTGTTCGATGCTCAATAAATAAAGGGTCGGGGGCAACAAAGGAACAAAGTATAGAGTGAAGCAGCTATCCATTATTTTTCTTCTTTCTTTTTTTATGTAAAAGCTTCAAGGGGAGAGATGTGATAGGGTTGATCTTCTTCATCCTCTTCTTCTTGATGAAGGTGATGCTTACGGATATTATGTATGGCTGATCTCCAAGTCTTCAAGGATGTAGAGGAAGTTCTTTTAATATTTTATATTTAAGTTTTTTTTTATAATTAGTTCTTGAATATAATAACCCTTTTCTTCTTGAATAAAATTTGTTTTCATTAATTCAAGTTTTATGCATATTGTTTAATCTATAATTTAGATTTTAGAATAATCTATGACTTGTAGAGATAGATTAAGGTACTATGATCTATATCAGCGAGATATATTATACTTGAAATCTAGATTTTAGGATTTTTTAATATTTATATGATCCAAGTCTTTGAATAGCTTGTGCTATGTAAGGATAGATTTGTACCTAGTGAGATAGGCTATACTCAGGTTTAAGACTTTGAATAACCTATAACTACATAGGGGCAAATATATACCTAGCAAAATAGGTTATGCTCAGGATATTAATCATACTTTTTCTAATTACATATTGAAGAACAAATTTATATTTTATTAAAAGAAATTGAATTAAAATCTTAAGATACTTATCTTATATTATTTCTCCTACTTGTTAATTATTATTTGATTTAATTAAAATTTTTATTTTCTTATAATTTTCAATTTTAATCATATTTTTACTTTTCTAACTTTTATAATTTAATTAGAACTCTAACTAAAAATTCTAATTAAAAGTAAACCTAATCCCAATCGATCCTTTTGGATACGATCCTGACTCACCCTATCTATATAGTTTGAGTTGATTATTATTTTTTATCGCTTATGATAGCTATCAAATTTTGACACCGTTGTTGGGGATCTTTGGCATGATTAGTTCATAAAAAAACTTATATTTTTATTGTTTTCTCATTTTTTATTTGTCCTTGTATTAGTTGCAATTTAATTTATTGTTTTGCTTTAATTATATGTAGTTGCTTTATATTTTTTCATATTTAGTTGCTTTTCAACTTAATTTAATTTTCTCTCACACCTAATTAATTAAATTTAAAACCTACCTCTTATTCCTTCTACCTAAAAATAACATAATATAAAATGAAAACAAGGCCACCACGTAATACTTAATTAAAAGAGAAAAAACTATTTAAACCATAAAAGCTAATTACTTATATTAAACATCTTTTTTTATGCATTACATATTCATAAGCTATGTTAAGGACATTAATCCCTAAACAATATAAGGTGGGGATTTTATCATCCTTCCTTGATCCACAAACCACCACTCGGCATTTTGCATTAACCTAAGCCTTTAAATTAAAATCAATTAAATGTTGGCCCCTAAAGATTTTTGAGCTCATTAGGATAAGAAACCCTAAGAGTTGGACTGGGATAAAGTTGATCAATTACTGGTATCTAGGAAAGTAGTTCAAGGATAAGATCCTCAAGAAAGATGTTTACTTAATTGGTTCTATTGACTAATGTGACTAATTTATTTGGTATTTAAGGAAAGTAATGGGGGACTCCCACTGACCTTATATTTACCTAGCTAGTTAGTTGGATAGCTTCTAACATGGTGGGCTTGAAAGTGACCTTAGAATACTTAGGAGCTATCTAGATCTAGGTTAACCTTAGGATAGAGAGTCCATGTTATGCTAACTTGATTTAAATCAATATTAAATCTTAACTAATCCTTCTTTACCTCTCTTAGCTTTAAGACTTCTTAGGTCCTTCTCTTTGTAACTCTTCTCTACCTTTCTTATTTTTTCTTTTCCTATTTTATTTTTAAAATAATAATTAAAAAGTTAAAAATTAGAAAGATTGCTCTGATTTAGGATTCTTGATTATATATCTAAAAAAATTAAAACAATCCGATAAAATAGAGCTGGGCTAGGAATATGGATATCAATAATAGAGTGGATGAGATGTCCCATAGATTTGATAGTAGAGTGATGAGATGTTCCATAAATTAGATAGTAGACTGGATGCCTTGTCCCATAAATTAGATTTACTAGCTATCAAATACTCTTCCACTCCTTTTCTTCCTACACAACAAACTTGCTCTATATATTTGAGCCCCACTTACTTTGCGAGTAGATACCCAACTGTGTACCAATTTTTTGAGTCAATGTATGACCAAGTTTATCAAGATCAAACCCATATGGCCTATAGACCAGGAGATAACCTATACTTTAATGCTTACAATCCAGGCTGGAGGGCTCAACTAGATTTTTCATGGCAACCACATTATTATCCCAGTAATACAAAGATCTCTATTCATGAATGCACCCTACTATGATCAGCCCTACCCACCATATCAACCTTCTACTACTTATAGCCTATCATTTGAAGAGAAGGTTTTGCAAGCAATAGATTAGATATATTGTATTAATCAAAACCCACCTCCTTAATATATTAATCAAGATGTCAATAGATTTACATAATTTTAATAACTAATCATGTCCCAACAACAATCTATCAATGAGCTAATGAATTAAATTGATTAACTATTAACCAAACTTAATAGGAAGGAGGAAAGAGAGCTGCCTAATCAGCCCAAGAGTAACCTAGGGGGATAATACTAACCTAAAAATTTTAATCTGCTTTTTTTGAACACTCAACCATAAATCTCGGGAATGAATTGGTCATAGAATAACCCTGCACCACCATAGTGACCAATATAGATAATTCAACTAAGGCATAAATATATAGAGAAAATTTAAACTCATGGGACAAATCAATTCCTTCATCATCCTTCTTATCTATGGCTCTATTTCCATGTGCCCTAGAATCATTCAAGCCTTTTAATGGGGAATGAAACCAAATAGGTGACATGATGGAATTAATTGAGACTTTTCAAGAATCATAACTGAATAAGACAATAGGGGTAGCTACACCTACAATCCACCCCCAAAATTTGTCAAATTCCTATCTGGCTTATTAAGGGGTAGATAATTTAATGTAGATGGGTATATCACAAAAGTGAATGACCTACAAGAAATACCCTACTTCGAAACCACCTCATTTTGAATTGAAAAACAAGAGCCATCACCCTCCCAATAGCTACCTTGTTAGAGTCACTACCTGATCTAGAATTGAAGCTACTTCCTATCACGTACACTGATACCCTACTGGTGACCCCTAACCAGGAAGCCCAACTAGTTAATATTCTAAAAGCAATAGAGAAGCTATCGATAGGGACATTACTAATATGATGGATCATAATTTTAAAAATTTTATGATTTATTTCTCTATTTTTGGCACTACTTTCGAAGTCTACCTCCAAAGTTTATCTACAATACTAAAATAATTTATGAAGGTAGACTTTATATTAATTTGGAAAATGTGCCAAACTTTAGATCAGGAAGGGATGATGTCGAGTCACATCATACCCGAGAAAGGGATTAGGATAGATCAAGCTATCTTTAAAGAAATTCCTAAACTACTACCCCCAATCTTGACCCAATAAATACAATCTCTTCCTCATCATCATAAAAATTATAATAATATTTTAAATCCTAGTCTAGCATGCTTATATAGTATACTTTATTAAATCAAGCTGATTATCATAGAACACTTTACAAATATTTTTTTGCTATGATGACAAGGCCTCCCGATTGACCTTGTCCTTTTGAAATCTGAAGGGGCATAACTAAATTCATAATCAATGAGACTCTCTCATAGCATCCAGCTGAAGACGTTATACTTGGCACTTATTAGGAGGCAACCTAACATTCTTATTTTCTTACTTTCTTTTCTTTTTATTTTAGATCTTATGAATAAATTTACTCCACCTTGAAGATTTAAAATAATATTTTTAATCCACCTCCACTTCAGATCATTTTTAACTCCGGAGATTGATCCCAGGTGACATCTTTCTTTTCCACCCTCTTTACTTTATTTTTTTTCCCATTAAGGACAATATCGATTAAGTTGGGGAAGAATAAATAAATTTAAAAATTTTAAAGTCCTTAAATAAGTTAGTATTTAGTATTTAGATTTCCAATTATGCATGAGAATCAATCTAAACTACATAAATTTTTTAAAAGTAAATTGATGCTCAGATTAAAGAGTTTGTGAGATAATAAGGGATCAAGTATTAAAAAAACCTAATATAGAGTTACATTTAGAATATAAATAATTTTCTTTGAACACTTTTAAGTCCTCCTACCAGTATCAAAGAAGAGTTTACCTTTTATGGCCTAGAGTTAGGAAACTATATATTTTTTCATATTAAAAAAATTAGGTAATGTGAAAGCTACTTTAAATTTAATAAAAGAGCTACCTGCTTAAAATAAAAATATAAAATATAGAGTATATGTGGATTGCCCTAAGCATAGTAACTTGGTCTCTGCATCTAAGTCAAGTGTGAAGGTTTGCATCAAATGGAAAAGGAGATGCCATGATGCTCAATACTTCTAAAAAAAGGAAGAGATCTAGATATTGATTTTTCATCGAGTAACTAGGCACCTTCATCTAAGTTAGTGTTATTGGTCATGTCAAAAAGTGGGCACTGTGAAGATGCTTCTACAATAAATAAAGAATGGAAATAATAATACACTGGCCCATGAGAAAGTAAATGATTTAGAAATAAAGGTAGGGCAATTTAGCAAAAGTTTGGAAAATGTTTAATGTTCTTTACTTAAGTTTCATAATTGGGTAAGTATTAATACTCTAATGACAAACATCAATCTTGCTCTACTAAATATTAATGACCCTTTAAAAAAAACTACTCGGTGAAACTTTTAAAGAAAACCACTCGGTGAAACTTGAAACTTTAACTAAAAGTTACCTGATTCTAAATTCTTTCTATACTTGTGGACGAGTAAAGTTCAAGTTAGGAGGTGTGACAAGTCCCATAAATATATCTATAAAAGCATAAATTTATAAATTAATTCATATTTATTCTTTAGAAATTGATGCTTTTATCTATCTTTTATAGGAAAGAGGATTTTCAATATAAAGAGCTCGATTTGTAGGTTAAAATAAAAGAAATTTGGAGCAAATTAAACTTAAAATGGATCTAGAAATGAGATCCAAAAACAAGCCCAAGATCACTTTGAAATCCAGACTAAAACCCACTTAAAATGATCCAAAAATGGATTTTAAAGCAGCCGGTCCATGGCAGACCGGCCACTTGGTTTACAAAAATGCTAAATGGTCCATAGTAGCCATCATCCTTGGTCCATGGCTGGGCATCATGGACGAGGGGAGTTTTGCATTATTCAATGGTCAGGCAGACATCGCGTGATGATCTAAAGGTCCATGGCAATGGTGGCAAGCGGGCAGCGATGACACTGGTGCAAGGTTATGGTAGCAGTGGTGAGCACGAGCCCAATGAGGTTAGATAGTTCCAGCAATGATGGCATGGCACCAAGTGAGAGATCTTTGGTACTTTCGATGGATACATTGGCGAGGCTCTTGGCATGTGATTCTGTAGTGGTGGCAATTTTCCTTGGCATGGTTCGATGAAGGGAAAGAACTACTCGCCTGAGGAAGAAGATGGCAAGCGAGTGACATTGATGAGTAGAGAAGGCAGCACTGATAGCAATGACCATGACAATGGTTCTATCGATGAAGGATAATGGTAGAGGTGGTGCCAGAGATGGTGGAAATGTCATGGTAGTAGGGCTTCGTTAGTGATGGCTTGGCAATAGGGGGTTTTGGCAATGAAGAAAATAGAAGGGAAGGTGGCAAGGTCTACAACAGGGAGGGGAGATGGTGATGGTCCACCAGTGAAAGCTTTAGCAATGCTGACAGTGGTGGAGAGGGCTTCAATAATAGCAACATCAGTGATAGAAAGGGGAGAAACAGAAAAGATGAGCCTTTCTGTGAAGTTTTGGTTGCAACTCATTGCAAATCATTGGCCGCTCACCAAATTGTCTATTGACGTGTCCATGGTCTATAATAAGGTCCAGCACTGGGCTGAGGCTATTAAGAACTGATTGGGTGGTTTTTGGGCAGTCCAATGGTCAAGAGTAGCTTCTAGTTTTAAGGAAACACTTCAGAGCTTTGTTTAAGCACCATCTGTCTATCCCAAGTCTAATCCAAGTTGTGATCGATGTCTAGCTATTGATTCGACAGGTGTTAAGGCTTGATACAACAAATCTAGCATGATTTTAGGTATTTGATTGGGATTGCATAGCTATGGATTGCAGAGGTTCGAAGACCTATTAAAATTAGGGTTATAAATCAAATTTGATTGGGATTTGTGTTGTTTGACACTCAATAAAAGAAGAGCCATAAGAGAACTAAGGGAACGAAGCTGAGAGTGAAGCAGTAGTCCACAATTTTTTTTCTTGTTTTATTTTTTTTTATGTAAGAACTTCAAGGGGAGAGAGGTGGCAAGGCTGATTTTCTTCATCATCTTCCTCTCATTGAAGGTGATACTTGCGGACACCATGCATGGTTGATCTCCAAGTGTTCAAAGGAATAGAGAAGGTTCTTTTAGTATTTTATATTTTAATTTTTTTATGTAATTAGTTCTTATATGTAATGATCTTGCTCTTCCTAATAGAATTCCTTATTAATTAATTCAAGTGTGTTTATATTGTTTAATCTATAATTTAAAATTTGGAATAATCTATGACTATATAGGGATAGATCAAGGTACTATGATCTATGCCTAGCGAGATAGATTATACTCAAAATCCAGATTATAGGATATTTTATTTTTTTACATGATCTAAGTTTTGAATAGCCTTTGGCTACATGGGGATAGATTTCACTACCAGGATAGGCTATGCTTGTGTTTAAGACTTTGAAAAGCATATCCTACATAGGGGAAAATATATATCCAGCGAGATAGGTTATGATTAGGATATCAATCATACATGTTGCTGATCTCACCGCGGTGGCCTGTAGCTCATGAGCTGGCACCGGTTCTCGGACTCTCTCACATCGAGATCTCCAAACTTTCGAACCTGCAAAACAATATCAGAGACTCGAGCCGGGGGTTCCGGCGGGGACACTCTGACATCAAGTCAGAGAGCGGCAAGATGGAACAGGACCTCTAAGGCGGGCTCCCAAAGGATCCCCGTTCTTAGAGGAGATGTAAAATGAAAGAAGTGTGGGGAAGAGAGGAGTTGAGGCCCGGCCTCCCATGGTAGGGCCACCGAGCTCTTGCTTGAGGTTTCCCGAGATCCTCCCGGATCGTTCTTTTGGAGTTCTCCCCTTTTTTTCACCTACCTTTCCGTCCATTTTTACCGTCCCTTTTATATCACCGAACTGCCTTCAGCCCACGTCCCTTCCAGGGGGCTCTCTGAGACCTCTGGACCTTCTCCTTCCCCTTCTTCTTTGAGTCTGGAAGTTAAGTGGCAGGCCCGCCTCGTCCGCAGTGTGTCACGAAAGGGGGAAGACTGGTGAGGCCTTGGGCCGAGCACGGGAGCTCTCCTTTCGGGGCGTTGACGGTGGGCTTCAAGCCATTTCAGGCTCCTGCCCACTAGGATTTCATTCTTCGATTGCGAGGCCCTGATTAACTGGTGTAAACAAGGTTTCGCGTATCACTACAAGCCATACCGGTGCCTTGTGTGGAGCGCGGCACGCACTGGCTCAAGTGGCGACCTCTTGACCCGTGTCTCTGCCTCCCCGAGGCTTTGCAGAGTAGGGATGACCTCGGTCGAGGTGGACCCGTCAGGGGGCGCCACCTGGCAGTGCAGCAGGGGCTGCCAGCTTCAACCAAGGTGAACCCCTCCCGGGTGGACACCTGGTGGAGTGGTAGAGAAAGGCTCAACTTCGGCCAAGGTGGACCCGTCTTGGGGTGCCACCTGGCGAAGGAGCAGGAGGGCATGGCTCGACCTTGGCAAAGGTGGACCCATCTTGGGGTGCCACCTGGCGAGGGAGCGAGGGGCTGCCAGCTTCGGTCGAGATGGACCCCTCCTGGGTGGACACTTGGCAGAGTGGCAAAGAGAGGCTCGACATCGACCGAGGTGGACTCGTCTTGGGGTGCCACCTGGCGAAGGAGCAGGAGGGCATGGCTCGACCTCGGTAGAGGTGGACCCGTCTTGGGGTGCCACTTGGTGAGGGAGCGAGGGGCCGCCAGCTTCGACCGTGGTGGACCCCTCCTGGGTGGACACCTGGCGGAGTGGCAGAGAGAGGCTCGACTTCGACTGAGGAAGACCCATCTTGGGGTGCCACCTGGCGAAGGAGCAGGAGGGCCCGGCTCGACCTTGGTAGAGGTGGACCCGTCTTAGGGTGCCACCTAGCGAGGGAGCGAGGGGCCGCCAGCTTCTGCCAAGGTGGACCCCTCCTGGGTGGACACCTGGCGGAGTGGCAAAGAGAGGCTCGACTTCAGTCGAGGTGGACCCGTCTTGGGGTGCCACCTGGCGAGGGAGCGAGGGGCCACCAGCTTCGACCGAGGTGGACCCCTCCTGGGTGATACCCGGCGAAGTGGCAGAGAGAGGCTCGACTCCGACTGAGGTCTACCCGTCATGGGGTGCCACCTGGCGAAGGAGCAGGAGGGCCTGGCTTGACCTCGGCAGAGGTAGACCCATCTTGGGGTGCCACCTGGCGAGGGAGCGAGGGGTCGCCAGCTTCGGCCGAGGTGGACCCCTCCTGGGTGGACACCTGGTGGAGTGGCAGAGAGAGGCTCGACTTCGGTCGTGGTGGACCCATCTTGGGGTGCCACCTGGCGAAGGAGCAGGAAGGCCTGGCTCGACCTCGGTAGAGGTGGACCCATCTTGGGGTGCCACCTGGCGAGGGAGCGAGGGGCCACCAACTTTGGCCGAGGTGGACCCCTCCTGGGTGAACACCTGGCGGAGTGGTAGAGAGAGGCTTGACTTCGATCGAGGTGGACCCGTCTTGGGGTGCCACCTGGCGAAGGAGCAAGAGGGCCCGGCTCGACCTCGATAGAGGTGGACCCGTCTTGGGGTGCCACTTGGTGAGGGAACGAGGGGCTGCCAGCTTCGACCGAGGTGGATCCCTCCTGGGTGGACACCTAGCAGAGTGGCAGAGAGAGGCTCGACTTCGACCGAGGTGGACTCGTCTTGGGGTGCCACCTGGCGAATGAGTTGGAGCACTTCTTCCCGAACGGGGGATCTTTTTGAAAGAAAAAATTTACGTGGCACTGATCGTGTTCAGCTAGACCTGACATGCGCTCCACGTCAACGATGTAGCCATATCAGTTGCCCCCCATCCCCAGGTTCCATCGAGGCATCGTGGCTTGGGACGTGGGGATTTAATGCAAAGATGATGTGGAGAAGGCAAAAATCTCGTGCCATAATTGCCATGATCCCTGCTACCGCTTCTGTCACACCCGAGACCCTTTGAGAGGCCTCCACGTGTACACGTCTGATGGCCCATTAATGCACCATTCCGAAACCGAGACGGTTTCCATCGAACCGAAGTGTTGATGTCGGGCATGCCTCTACGTAGCAGTTATCTGATGGCTCAGAATGGAAAGAGGCGTACAGCTACTGTCGATTGAGTTTGAAAAAGTAGGGGACTTTCCAGAAACGAGGTTTCTCCACTTTCTCACATTCTGCTGGTGGTTGCAGTGGTCTCCCTTCATCTTCTCGGGGTTGCCATTCCTCTGGTACAAAATATCTCGGTGAGTGTCTGTGACCCCCTTCTCCTCTTCCTCTATCTTCTATTCCTTGTGCCAATTTTCTTGTTTCTTCTTCCTTCATGGCACGTCACCGCTATGTTTCCTCCAACCCGGACAAGGCCGGCCCCTCCTGGCCAAGGACTCCATCGTCTTCCTCCTCAGAGGGGGAAGAGATCTCGGACGAGGTCCGGAGGCAGCTCCAACCCGGGGCCATGACCGTAGGTGTCCCTAGGGGTCCTAGGTCTCCTCCCACTATTTCTATGTGTCCCATTTCCTTTCTTCCTCCTCCAGAGGCCTCTTCCTCTGGTCCCTCCAGTTATGCTTCGACGATGATCGGAGACGATCTTTCCTGGATCCGGGACACCTATGGTGTCCCGGATTCAATCCGCCTTTCCCTCCCAAGGCATAGGGATCGAGTAACCTCGAGTGGCCCTGGGAGGGTCGCCTTCTACGAGGACTTCCTCAGTAGGGGTCTTCGTTTTCCCCTTCATCCCTTTTTTCTTTTGTTCCTCAGCCATTATCATCTGGTCCTAGCCCGGTTGGCTCCTAATGCCATCCGGGTCATCTTTGCCTTCGTCGTCTTCTGCCACTTCCACAGGTTTGTTGCTCGTTTCTCCCTCTTCAGGGCTCTCTTCATCCTAAAGCGCTACTCCACCGATGATGGCTGGTGGTACATTTTGCCCCAGCCTAGGTTCCTTAGATTCGACCTCCCTTCTTCAATCAAGGGTTGGAAGAACCGCTTCTTTTTCACTTCGGTCAAGAACGTCGACTGGGCTTGGAGTGAGCCGGACCGGTCCCCGAACCGAAATTCCCAGGTCGAGCCAGCGGATCAGGATGACTTTACGCTGCTACTAGGTGATGCGATCCCAACTCTCGATGTTCTACTCTCAGAGTAGAATTTATTCGAGGCGGGGATCAGTCCCATCCGGGAGTTGGGTGAGGCCTGTATCTCGCTCCTTCGCCTTTATCTTTAGTTTGGTACTTCTTTTCTTTAAACTGGCCTAACTGAACCCCCCCTTTTTTCTCAGGTATGAAGTTCTCCGTGGAAAACTAGATGGAGGGCATCATGGAGAGGGATGCTATCGAAGGAATTGACCCCCTAGCGAAGAGGGCTTGTACTGAGGTGAGCCGAGTGCCTGCGCCCGCTTCCGTCGTTACTGTTCCTAGGGCGGTGGCTCTTGCTCCCAGGCCGCCTCAGGCCCAGGCGCCCGATGTCCCTATCGTCGACCTTGACAGGGCCAGGGAAGAGAGGGGGCTGGAACCTTGTCGGGTGACGCCTGCCCAGCCGCCACACCGGCCACTTCTGCTGTGGCCACCAGGGTGGTGGCAGCTCCACCGACGACCGCACTGCTTGTTGACAGGACGGCCACCCAGCCTGCTCCCGATGCGGCCATCCCACCCCCAAGTCTCACCAACCATTGCTCCGCGATCCGTAACCAGGGGCTCGCGGAGAGAGTCATGGAGTTCGCCAGCACCTCCCGGGACCGCCGTCTAAGGGGCGGCCGGGACTACACCGAGGCGCTGCTTGGGATCCTCCCGCAGCTTTTTGTGGTGAGTTCCGAGCTCCAACCCCATAAAGTTCCAGTTGGATCTTACTAACTCCGTATCTCTTTCGATGCAGATCGGGACAGACGTGTTGTTGCTAAGGAACTTCCTTGTCGGCTACACCAAGAAGGATGCCGAGAAGGAGGAGAAGCTCGGCAAACTCGCAGCCGATGTCAAGGACCTCATGGAGAAGGGGGTCGAGCTGCGAGGGAATAACCAGGCTCTTCGGGCCGACTTGGTCCACGTCGAGGGGCGCATCAAGGAGCTCGAGACCTCTCTGTCAGAGGAGAGGATCTTGAACCAGTGCCGCAATGAGGAGGACGTAGCAGAGAAGACCCGCCTCAGGGCTCAGTCCCGGTCACTGGAGTGCCGGGTAGAAGAGGTCCTCAAGGAGCTGAGCGCAGCCAAGGAGAAGAACTCCTACGTCAACGGGCTACTAGAGGCGTCCAAGAGGGAGGCGCAGGAGGCCGTGCCGAAGTTCCGGGCCTCCGAGGAGTACGTTGCTGAGGTACGCGAGGTGGCCATGGACTCCTTCTTGAAGGGATTCCAGGTATGCCGGGAGAAGGTGAACTCCTTCTACCCCAAGCTCAACCTTAGCGGGGTCGTACTAGGTGGCAGGAGGTAGGAGCCCACCGGAGAAGCTTCGGCGATGGTTGGTGACGAGGTGGTGGCTCCCGAGCAGCCTCTAGTCGACGTCGCCGGTGGAAAGGGTGCCCCCCAACCCGAGGAGGATGCGGCTGCGCCGAAGTAGCTCCGTGACTTTTTATTTTATTTTTGTATTTTTTTTCTTTAGGGTCTCCCGGCCTGTCGGGGCCTCTTTTGTGTAAGGAACTTTTTGTTTGCAATGAAAATATTTTTCCATTAACCCGTTCCTTTTGTCACTCTCTTTTCTTTTCTTTTTTTTTGTTTTTTTCTTTTGGTGCATCTTTCGGACTGAACCCCGGTGCTAGCTACTGGGCCTAAGTCCCGTAGTGCATTCCGAGCTGAACTCCAGGATTCCGTGGGTGAACTAGGTTTTGCCCCACCTTCCAGGCTGAAGTCTGGGACTTTGCTTTGGAACCGGGTTCCTTGTGAACTTCTAGACTGAACCCCAGGGCCGCAGGCTGAAATTGAGCCCTGCGCGGCTTACCGAGCTATTCTCCGAGATTTTGTAGGTCTGGGACCTAAGTCTCTGGGACCTCTTCCAGATTGAACTCCGGGATCGCATGTTGGAACTTAGTTCCATGCGACACTCCAGACTGAACTCTGGGATTTTTATGAGAGGGACATCATGCCTTCGCGGATCTTCTGCCGTGTCCATGCTCGCTGAACCTAGAGCTGGGTGGCTCTTACCCTATGAGATGAGAGTAGGAATTTGGTGAAAAAGATTTTATTATTAAAGTTTGAGGGGTCTTACACTATTGGTAGTACATCCTCAAGTTTGAGGCATTCTAGGTCCGAGGGAACCGGGATCCGCCTAGCTCCTCCAAGTAGTACGCCCCGTGGGAAAGCACCTCCGCCACCCTATAAGGCCCTTCCCAATTAGGGGAGAGCTTTCCACACTCCCGTGGTTGGGATGCCTCAGCATGGCAGAGCACCAGGTCTCCCTAGCGGAAGGACTTCGATCGCACCCTGGAGTTGTAATATATAGCCACCCATTGCTGGTAAGCCACCATTCGAACTCGGGCCATGTCCCTCATTTCTTCAAGGAGGTATAGGTTTAGCATCATCCTGGCAGGGTTTTCCGTCTCGTCATACTGTTCCACGTGCCGGGTCGGTAGGTTGAGCTCAACTGGTATAACCGCTTCTGCTCCGACGACAAGGTTGAACGGGGTCTCATCCGTAGCCGTCCTTAGGGTAGTGTGATATGCCCAAAGGATGCTTGGGAGCTCTTCTGCCCACCTACCCTTCGCCTGGTCCAGTCTTGTCCAGAGGCCTTGCAAGATGGTCCTATTTATTACCTCGGCTTCTCCGTTCATCTGAGGATGCGCCACCGAAGTGAAATGATGGTGGATGATGAGGTCACTGCAAAACTCCTCAAATTCTCGATAATCGAACTGACGTCTGTTGTCAGTGATAATAGTGTGCAGTAGGCCGAAGCAGTAAATAATTGACTTCCAGAATAACTTGGTGACATTTGCCTTCATGATCCGGGCCAAGGGTTCGGCCTTGACCCACTTCGTGAAGTAGTCGATGGTCACGATCAAGAATTTTCGTTGCCCGGATGCCGGGAGAAATGGTCCTAGGAGATCCATGCCCCATTGAGCGAACGACCATGGGGTGGAGAGCTGTGAGAGTGGAGCGGCGGGTTGACGTTGCACCACGGCGTGCCGCTGATACCGGTCGCATCTCTTCATGAAGTCAGCTGCGTCTTCTTTCATTGTCTCCCATAAATAACCTTGATGAAGGGCCTTGTACGCCAGTGTCCTACCCCCCACATGGTTCCCACAGATGCCCTCGTGGATCTCTTGGAGCACGAGTGCAGCTTCTGCATGTCTCAGACACTTGAGAAGCGAGTAGGAGTAGGACCTTTGATACAGTAGCCCATCCATTAAGGCGAACCATGCGGCCCTCCTCTTAATGAGGACAGCCGCCACGTGGTCCGCTGGCAAGGTGCCGTTGGTGATGTACTCAATGTACTTGTCCATCTAGCTGGGCTCTTGGTTGACCTTCTAGACCTCCATGGGTGTCTCGTAGCTCGGGGCCTCGAGGTGCTCGATGTAAGCGCGACCTAATGATGAGTCCGGCAGGGTTACAAAGCGAAAGAGGGCATCCGCGCGGGCATTTTCCCTGCGAGGTATATGAGAGATGCTGAAATGCCGAAATCCTATCGCACTCGTTCGTACGAGCTCCAGGTACTTCACCATTTGGGGGTCTCGCACCTCGTACTCCCCCGAGATCTACCCGGCTACCAGTTGCGAGTTGGTGAAGACCCTGAGGTTGGCCACGCCCAGCTCGCGGGACACTCTTAGCCCTGCGTGGAGCGCTTCATACTCCGCCTGATTATTAGTGGCGGCGAACTAGAAGTGGAGCGCACATTCGGCGACAACTCCTTCACCGTTGGTGAGGATGAGTCCAGCTCCACTCCCATCAGAGTTCGAGGCTCCGTTTACATGAAAGATCCAAATGTATTCCTCTGGTCCTTGCTCCAGCTGCCGGTCTTAGGGGCTTTCTTTTGGCCCCTCGCCCAGGCCTGCACACTCAACTAAGAAATCAGCGAGTACCTGTGCCTTCATGGCCGATCTCGGCCTGTAAGTGATGTCAAACTCGCTGAGCTTGAGCACCCACTTTGCCAGGCGTCCAGACGTGTCAGGTCGGCTGAGCACCACTTTCAGCGACTGATCCATCAGGACAGCATTAGGGTGCACTTGAAAATAAGGCCTGAGATGCTGAGCGGACACGATTAGTGCAAAAATCAGTTTCTCAGATCGGGAATACCTGAGCTCCGCATCGCGGAGGAGTTTGCTTGTGTAATACACCGGCCTTTGCATCCCCTTGTCGTTGATCCGAACCAAGACCGAACTGACGACCTCCTAGGTGACAGCCAGGTACAGGAGGAGCTCCTTTCCTTCTTTGAGCTTGGAAAGTAGCGGTGGAGATGCCAGTGTCCTCTTCAGCTTGTCGAACGCCTCCCGGCACTCCTCCATCCAAGTAAAGTCGTTCATCTTCCTCAGCGCCTTGAAAAAGTGCTGGCGGCGGTCAGCGAATCTTGAGATAAATCGACTCAGGGCAGCTATCTGGCCGGTGAGTCGCTGCACTTGCCTCTTGGAGGTGGGTTGCTCCATGTCCAGGATAGCCTGGACCTTCTCCGGGTTGGCTTCTATCCCCCTTTGGGTTACCATGAATCCCAGGAACTTCTCGATGGACATGTCAAAAGCATACTTCGCCAGGTTCAATTTCATCTGGTGAAGTTGGAGGTTACCGAGCTTCCTCATCACCAGCATGTCATCCACGTATACCTGCATGTTGTAGCCAATCTGGTCATTGAAGACCTTATTGACCAATCATTGGTACGTGACCCCAGCGTTCTTGAGGCTGAATGTCATCATCTTATAACAGTAGGTTCCGCGGTCGGTGACGAAAGCAATGTGCTCCTCGTCCTCCGGGTGCATTCGGATCTGGTTGTACCCGGAGAAGGCATCCATGAAAGAGAGGAGGCGATGCCCTAAAGTAGTGTCCACGAGCTGATCGATCTTTGGAAGAGGAAAACTATCTTTCGGGCAAGCTTGGTTGAGGTCGGTGTAGTCCACATAGATCCTCTATTTGTCGTTGCTCTTCTTCACCATGACCAAGTTTGCCAGCCATCTGGGATACTGTACCTCTCGACAAAGTCGGCGGTGAGGAGCTTCTCTACTTCTTCATTGATGGCCTTCTGCCTCTCTGTAGCAAAACTCCTCTTCTTCTGGTGGACAGGGCGGCACCTTGGATCAATGTTCAACCGGTGGGTTATGACTTCCGAGGGGATACGTGGCATGTCAGTAGCGGACCAGGCGAACACATCAGCATTCGCCCGGAGGAAGTCTAGCAAGCAAGCCCGCTCTTCTTCCGAGAGCTGGGCTCCTATCTGCACTGTCTTCTGAGGGTCCGAGCCGAGGGGGTATGTCAGCAAGCGCTCCACGGGCCCTCCCCTGGGGTCTTGCTCTCTTAGGTCAAGGTCGTCGATATCGGAGCAGAGCTCAGCACTCCGGGCCCCATGGACCGTCTACAGACAATGCTGGACGGGCTGGGCCATCCCTCTCATTACTCCCATCCCAAAGGTTGTAGGGAACTGCACCAGCAACCTCTTAGTGGAAATGATAGCATCCAGCTGGTTGAGCCCTGGACGGTCGAGGATGGCATTATAAGGTGATGGGAGATTGACGATGGTAAACGTCATCATGACCGTACTCTGTCGAGGTGGGGATCCGATAGTGATAGGGAGAGTGATCTCTACTTCGACCCCCACCGAATCTCCGGTGAAGCCCATGAGAAGGGTGTGCACCGGCTTTAATTGATCATGAGACATATTCATTCGGGAGAAAGCATCGTAGAAAAGTACGTCAGTAGAGCTCCCACTATCCACCATAATGTGATGTACAGGATGCTTCACGATGGTCATCTCGACCACCACTGCATCATTGTTTATATTTTCATTTTTGTTCCCCTTTTCAAAGGGGAGTACATTCTCTGGGTCTCCCACCTCCCGGGCTCTCTTCGTCGCACGCCCAATCCCCAAGAGATCATGCCCACCGGCTTCTCTGTTGGGCGGTTATCAATTGCAGGGATGAGGGGAAGGGCTACGAGCGGCTGATCCTTCACCGGGGCTTCGTTCCTTACGAACTTCTTGAGATAGCCCCTCTTGATCAGATCCTCAATCTCCCACTTTAGATTGCGATACTCCTCTGTGTCGTGGCCATGCTTGCGATGAAATCGACAATATTTTATCTTGTCACGGATGTTCCTTGGATTCTGAGGAGGAGGTCGACGGAGGTAGTGCTCACCCTCAATCTCCATGAGGATCTTCGTTCTGGGAGGAGGAGAGGGGTGAACGTTCTCTCCAGGGCAGCACCGTTCTTCGGCTTCGGGCCTGGACAAAAATCTGCAGGTGGTCCAGGCCTCCGCGTCCCGGAGACATCCCATGGGGCAGGCTTCTTAGAAGGCTTCCGGTCCAGCTCTCGCCTGGTGTGATCGGCCTTCTCTGCTCGGATATACTTGTGGACATGGAGGAGGATCTCAGAGTACATCTTAGGGAGCTTCTTGTCCAGGGAATACGTCAGATGGGAAGTCTTGAGCCCGTGCTTCAATGCCAGCATGGCGACAGGCTCGTCCAGACTATAGATTTCCAGGGCGACGATTTTGAAGCGGGTGATGTAGTCCCGTAGCAGCTCCTGGTCTTGCTGATGGATAGAGAAGAGGCTATCCACCTCTCTTGGCACCTTCCGGAAAGCATCGAAGTGTGCCACAAACTTTCCTTTCAGCTGATGGAAGGAGCTGATGGATTCCGGCTCAAGGCGGGTGAGCCAAACTCGAGCAGCCTTCCGGAGGGTGGCTGGGAAGGCAATGCATAGAAGAGTGTTCGTCGCTCCCTGAACCCTCATGAGAGCCTTATAGCTCTCTAAATGGTCCAAGGGATCGGTGGTCCCATCGTAGGGATCCACCTGAGGCATGCAAAACCGATTCGGGATCGGTTCCTCTTGGATTTCTTGGGAGAAGGGTGGTTGGGCATTATAGCCCACTGGATCGGTTGGGGAGCTCTGCATGTCGGCAAAGCGGTGAAAGAACTCCGCCAACTTGCACTCGTGCTCGTCCAGGCGCCTCTCGGCCTGGTGCCTGATGGCCTCATTGGTGGAATCTTCCACCGAGGCCACTAGAGAAGGGTGTGCCAATCGATCTTGGTGGGAGGCCTTGCCCCGATGGTGCTTGCTGTGCCGCACTACTTTGGCATCATTGGCCGTGGATCGACTCTCGTGATCTGCCGAACCGGAGTAGTTCCTCTTTGTGGGAGTCCGATGGCTCCCGCGGGGGTTGGAAACTACCCGCGGATGGGAGGGCCTGCCTTGGATGGAGTGCAGGCTTCCGCGGGGGCTTGTGGCTCGAGCCGCGGGGGTCCCTGACTGGGGCTGAGTGGCCAGGGAGCACTGCTGGTGCTGCAGTTATCGCACAGTAGTGGTCAGAGTTTGCAGCTGCTTGACGATAGCTGCGAAAGGACTATCCACCAGGGATGGCTGAGGAGGAGGAGGTGGACCAGGAAGTTCCCTCTCTGGGCTATGCGGCCCTTGGGGAGAAGGAACTTCTCCTGCTCGGCTAGTGGATGCTTCGCATCCACGCATCACCACCATGGTCGGAGCACGCTTTGGCCCATGGAGAGCTGCTTGTACAGGGGTTACTGTTTTGTATACCCTACCTGGCACGCCAATCTATTGCCGATCTCACCGTGATGGCCTGTAGCTCGTGAGCTAGCAACGGTTCTCGGACTCTCTCACCTCGAGATCTCCAAACTTCCGGACCTGCAAAACAAGGTCAGAGACCCGGGCTGGGGGTTCCAACAGGGGTACTCCGACGATCAAGTTAGAGAGCGGCAAGATGGAACAAGACCTCTAAGGCGGGCTTCTGAAGGATCCCCGTGCTTAGAGAAGATGTAAAATGAAAGAAGTGTGGGGAAGAGAGGAGTTGAGGCCCGGCCTCCCATGCTAGGGCCACCGAGTTCTCGCTTGAGGACTTCCCGAGGTCCTCCCAGATCATTTTTTTGGTGTTCTCCCCTTTTTTCCACCTACCTTTCCATCTGTTTTTACCGTCCCTTTTATATCACCGAACTGCCTTCAGCCCACATCCCCTCCAGGGGGCTCTCTAAGACCTCTGGACCTTCTCCTTCCCCTTCTTCTTCGAGTCTGGAAGTTAAGTGGCTGGCCCGCCTCGTCTGCAGTGTGCCACGAAAGGGGAAAGACTGGTGAGGCCTTGGGCCGAGCGCGGGAGCTCTCCTTTCGGGGCGTTGATGGTGGGCTTCCATCCATTTCAGGCTCCTGCCCGCTAGGATTTCATTCCTCGATTGCGGGGCCCTGATTAACTAGTATAAACGAGGTTTCGTGTATCACTACAGGCTGTACTAGCACCTTGTATGGAGCATGGCGTGCGCTGACTCTAGTGGCGACCTCACGACTCGTGTCTCTGCCTCCCCGAGGCTTTACAAAGTAGGGCTGACCTCGATCGAGGTGGACCCGTCAGGGGGCGCCACCTGGCGGTGGAGCAGGGGCTGCCAGCTTCGGCCGAGGTGGACCCCTCATGGGTGGACACCTGGCGGAGTGGCAGAGAGAGGCTCAACTTCGATCGAGTTGGACCTGTCTTGGGGTGCCACCTGGCGAAGGAGCAGGAGCACTTCTTCTCGAACTGGGGATCTTTTTGAAAGAAAAAATCCATGTGGTACTGACCGTGTCCAGCTGGACCTGACACGCGCTCCACGTCAGCGATGTAGCCATATCAATACCTTTTCTAATTATATATTAAAGAACTAATTTATATTTTATTAAAAAAATGAATTAAAATCCTGAGATATTTTATATTATTTTTTTACTTGTTAGTTATTATTTTGATTTAATTAAAATTTTTATTTTCTTTTAGTTCTTAATTTTAATCATATTCCCACTTTTTTAACTTTTGTAGTTTAATTAGAGCTCTAACTAAACATTCTAATTAAAAGTGAACATAATCCCAATTGATCCCCATGGATATGATCTCAACTTACTCTATCTATATAGTTTGAGTTGGTTATTATTTTTGACAGCCTACGACAGCAATCAGCTGGTGGTGGAGGAGCGGGCTAGGGTGATACCAACCATTAAGGGGATAGGAGGCAGTAGCACTGATGGAGTCATCCCCACTGTTGGCTATGAGGAGTGGAGGGAGCTGATCCTAGCATTTGTCCTCATGTAGTCAAACAAGAAAAAGAAGGTTTATTGGAGGGTTTATAAAGAAAAGGGGGAGATTTTTGGAGAGAAAAAGAGATTGGGCTAGTGAGTGATAGCAAATGAAAGCATTAAGGAGGGAAGAAAATGAAGAAGATTTGAGGTTAATTAGTCATATTATTATTTTCTACAGAGATTTTAGTATTCTTTTTAAGATTTTAGTTGTATATATATTCTTGATCTTGTTGTGATCCTAGAATAGGATTTTTTTTAAAAACTCAAAGAATGGAATAAGTTGAAGTAATATATATGAGTTAGTATTTGATTCTTGATATGCTTGCTTTAAATACTTTTAACATACTAAATATTAAGCCTAATCTAATTTTTTTCTCCAATATGATCTTTTAGGTTTAGGGAAAAAATGACAATTGTGCATATACTAATGTCATTTGACTTGTTTTCACTTTTTAGAAAGTCATGAATCTAAAATTTATTACAAAGATTGTAGATTAATAAGCCATTTCAAAAAGTAATGATATATAGCCCAACTTTTTTTGTGTGCAGTAAACATGCTGATTGATGAGACTTGAATGCATGTACGGGATAGAAGGCATCTTGATTATGAGTTAATGAGTTTTTAGATTTTGCATTTAGTAGAGCAGGGGTGGAACAATATATTAGGTGTCCATGTCTTGATTGCAACAATGTTTTCCTTAAAAAAAGGTTCGAAGTGAGAGTTGACTTATTCAAAAATGAGATAGTAAGGGGTTACACATGATGGTACTATCATGGAGAGGATATCAATGAGTTATGTAATGAGAGTAATGTTGATGATGAGAATGATGCCAATTTAGATCTAGAAGGTTCTCAATATGACATGTTTAGCTTGGTATAAGAAATATATGGTATTTGAAATATAAATTCTATGGAGGATTGCCTACAAAGGGATGGTGTTCAAAATATAGACACTATTATTAGAGAACAATCTAATAGGGATGATCTTGAGGAACCAAATATAGAAGCTAAAAAGTATTATAAATTAATAGAGGAATTTAAGCAGCCAATACATCCAAGTTCTAAATTTTCAAAGTTAGCATTCATGGTTAGATTGTTGAATCTTAAGTGACTAATGTGTGCTGGCCTCGGCATCGGGATGGTTTCGAGGGCTCCAATATGGCCATTAGCGAAGGTGCGGTGGCAGCGGGCTGGTCACAGGCAGCTTTACTTCCGGCAGCAGGGCCGATCTCTCTGTGGTGATGTCTTCCGCCACCTCCACCACCTCCGACTGAGGTGGAACTTTGGTTCGTGGAGGGGCCACCAGGGCTACTGGTGCGGCCCCTTCCACAGGTATGGCCTCTCTTCTGGGCCTGCGGGCCGGGGGCTGGACTGCTGACCCAGGTGCAATCGATGCAACAGTGGGCCCCCTTCCAGCTGGCCCAATGACAGGCTCCTCGCCAGGCCTACACCCCGGTTCCTCCCAGGCCTTCTTTGTGGGCTCCCCTTCGGGCCCCGTAGAGGCATCCCTCTTCTTCGACATACTTAGGAGCTACACCATGGTGAACTTCATCCCTGTGAAATAAAAAGAAGTTGGTTAGTCCCTTGTTGAAGTTGGATTTACATGGAAGGAAAAGAAGCTCGACATTGAGCCTTACCCTGAGGTTGGGCTTGGCTGACCCCAGCATCAACGAGATTTTGCTCGATCAAAAGGTCTTGAAGAGCCGGGACCTCAAAAGTGATGAGCTGATTGTACACTTCTTTGTTGGTTGGCTTGACTATAGATTACCAGTTGGGGGAGCGGTCTGGGTTACTCTAAAACCAGTCCACCCCCTTAACTAAGACGAACAGGAACCTACTCTTTCAACCCTTGATGGAAGAAGGCAGGTCAAGCTTGATGGCCCCCGGGCGGGGGGCTACATACCACCACCCATTATCAACTAGATGGCGCTTCAGGGTGAACAAGGCCTTAAAGAGGGAGAAACGGGCTACAATCCTGTGGAAGTGGCAAAGGATGATGAAATAGAAAATGGTCCTGACAGCATTGAAGGTGAGTTGGGCTAGGACCAGATGGTAGTTATTGAGGAAGGAAAGGAAGAAAGTGTGGATGGAAAGATGGAGGCCCTCAAAAAAAATCTTCATATCGGGCGATCCGGCCCGGGCCACTGGAAGTGACCCATTCCTTTGATCCTGGGACTGAGAGTCAGATGGATCAGGGATCCTAAAAATGCTCCGGACATGGAGGAGGTCCTCACCGGTCGTCGTTAAAGCAATGCTGGCTATTGGAGCAAGATCACTTCGCGAAAACCTGGGATCCTTCTTGATGCCATCATAGTGGAAAGGGAACTCATGATCAAGGAAGAGATAGGGCACACCATCCGCTCTAGTCATGGAGGCACACCCCCATGGGGCTAAACACACATGAGATAGAACCAAGGAGAGGGAGAGAGGAGGAAGAACAAGATCTAGAAGAAATAAGGGTTCTCCTTCTTGATCGATTTCCATAGGAGGTTACATGGCTTGTTCCTCTCACACCCATCATCTTTGTCCTCGTATACATATATATACACATCAATCATAATGGACTTACACCCCCAAACAAACTTCCCAGCATGGCAACACATGATACAAAGAATCCCGTTATCCGAGTTGGCTCTAACCCCATGAGTCGACTCCTTGCAGCAGACAGCACTCTGGATGAGTTGACTCTCAAACCTCGAGTCAGCTCTTCCAGAATATTGTTTTACCTTTTTGTGTAACCGAGCTGACTCCCACAGATTTGAGTCGACTCGCCAGCAACTGAGCTGACTTGCAGCAGTACTGAGCCGACTCTCCATAGAACTTGTTCTTGCTGCCATGCCGTGCCAACCATTAGAGCCGATTCAAACCAGTTCAGAGCCGACTCTAATATCCAAAGTCTAACATCTAGGACTCATCCCAGACTCACTCCTAGTCTTAGATACATCATGTATGACTCCTCTCAAGACTTGGAGCACCATATTTGCCCCAACAATCTCTACCTTGGTGCTATAAGTCTTGACAAGCTCCGCATGACCATTTGCACCCTTCCTGCTATCTCCAAAGCTGACATCTTCCTGTCGAAGTCACCTTGCCTCCCTAACTAGAACATCAACCTGTGCTCCACATCTCCTGAGACTCGTGCTCCACCACACACCTGACCTCGAACTGATGTCGTCCTGCTATATCCCCATGACTGCAACACCAACTCATGCTTCCGAAGTACACCCAGATAGCTATGCAAACCTAATACCAATGTTAGACCTCTTCAGCTTCTGAGCTCCCTATGAGGCCTTGAGATATTTGTTGTAGGCTCCCTTCTGCTAAGCAACTGCATCACTCACCCTGGACTTCTTGGAAAGACTTGTAACAATCCTAAATTGGCACTTGCTACACCCAGAGCTCCACCTGACACAGTCTCCATAGAGCCACGTCAATCACTGCACACTCTGCTCCACCTAGCTATGTATATCCCTGGTACTCGTGCTAGGATCTGGCCAGTATCTCTACACCTTTCCTGCACCTCCAGCTCTAAACTCGTGCCAAAGCTCTCTCTCCAATCGTGAAGACACCTTCAACCAGTGCTCTACCTGAAACCAAAGTCCACCTGATACCGTAGAAGTCCCATCGAGGTCAACCTCCCAATGCTGCACTACTGGGGTACCCTGCACCTCCATACCCAGTCGCTGCCTCCTCGGATCCTTTGCATCACCGCGGAGCCCTTCGAGACCTTTTCAAATACTCTGCAACCCCGAAAGAACCTCTGAAACCCAAGAGCTCATTCCAACTCCTCTAACCCAGCAACGAACATAGAAACCATCTCTAGTGGCTGCTCCATCATGTCCCAGCCTATCTCTCAGCTGCATGATGTCCATGGCACTCCCTGAGACCTGTCCCCGGTCTCCCTGAGCTACCCTCTCCATCACCTCTAGACTCTGTCCCAAGGCCAATGCTGCCATACTGGGACACTTCTGACTGCTTGATACCCCTTGTGCTCCTTGAGACTATCTCCTATCTCCTAGAGCTACCTTTGGCATCGCCTCTGCTGATGTGCTCCGATCTCGATATATCCATTTTTCGAGACCCATCTCCAACCACATGGGATACCACACCCATGTACAACTCCATCACGATCAAGGTAGTTGAAGTATTACTGATCGCCCTCCACCACAGTGACCAAGAGCCTGGTCTACTATCGATGTAGCTACCACTCATGCTCTGAAAGATTCTCGGTATGTATCGCTCCACCTTTACTAAATCGCAGATCACCTAACCTGCCACTGCTCCATAGCACATGACCTACAGCTCTGCACCACCGTCACGAGCTCCTACACCACTAGATCCATCATCCTCGGTGAGATCCGCTCCACCAACAATCCTCTGCTCTGCTCCTGATACCACGAATCTCTGTCCAACTGGGAGGCCAAAGATGGAACAATCCAGCTGATACTGCCCATATATACGGCCATTGCACCATGATCTCCACATACACATCACCCGTAATCTGACATCATCACTAGATCCATCTCAACTCAATATGAAGAGCTCGAAAAATAGAATCCAATGGTGTAGATAGGGCTCAAATCAGAGTTTAATTGAGCCCATAATTGCTAAAAATCCAGTCAGCACACACTTTAGAGTAGAGTCACTTAAGATGTATGTCCACCATGAACAGATCCAATGGTTCACACGTGCATTTGCGGTCCATAGCTACCATTGCTGTTGGTCCACGATAGAGAGCCATGGACCATGACCTCTCCCGAACACCGTCGTCGCCACCAGCCGCTACATCGCACCTCCGACGACCGCGCACCACCTTACCGCGTCTCAGGTGACTGCCTTCACCCTGTGCCATGCCATCGGCAGCTTCCCGCTATCATGCCATGCCTGATCTGCTCCAATCAAGACTGTGCATCACCTCTGGTGACTTCCCACCACCGAGCCTTGCCTCCGGTGAACTGCCCGTCGCTATGCCTGGCCCGATCTGCTCCAATCAGGACCAATGAGATCACCATGCTTCTGCTACGCCCGGCATCGACGAGCCTGCACTGCCATCATCTCCTCCACCGAGCCCGAGCCCTTGCGCTACCCTGTGATCGACGAGCCCAAACTTGAGCCCATCTACAGAGCCCAGGCCATCCACCGAGCCCTACAACCGACGAACCCGTGCAACGATCTCCTCGTGCTCGGCATTAAGCACCCATGGCAGCCTCCTCTTTCACCAGACCTTTTCCATCTCCATAATGAGGACTTCATCCTCATCACGATGCCATCAAATCCGATGAGGGAGTTTCCCTCAAGTCCTCTTTGCTGGTACTCCGCCCAAACCAGTGCCACCGATGGATACTTCTTTCTTTGCTTTTAGGGAGGACAGCAGGCCCTCACCTCCAGATCTCGATACCAGAGATATGCACCACGGGATCGTCAACCTCCTCTAGACCTCACCACCAAAGATCTGCATGCCGTATCATCATGACATCTTCTTTTGCTCTTCCTTCATGCCATCGCATCAAGATCGGCTATAATACCAAATGTTGGAGCAAGATCGCTCTGCGAAAACCCGGGATCCTTCTTGATGCCATCATAGCAGAAAGGGAACTCATGATCAGGGAAGAGATGGGGCACGCTGTCCGCTCTTGTCACGAAGGCACACCCCCATGGGGCTAAACACACATGAGAGAGAACCAAGGAGAGGGAGAGAGGAGGATGAACAAGATCTAGAAGAAAAGAGGGTTCTCCTTCTTGATCACTTTCCTTGGGAGGTTACAAGGCTTCTTCCTCTCACACCCATCGTCTCCATCCCTGTATACATATATACACATCGATCACAAAGGACCTACACCCCCAAACAAACATTCCAGCACGGTAACATGTGATTCAAAGAATCTCATTATCCAAGTTGGCTTGAACCCCACGAGTCAACTCCTTGCAGCAGACATCACTCTGGACTAGTCAACCCTCAGACCTTGAGTCGGCTCTTCCAGAACACTATTTTACCTTTTTAAGTAACCGAGTCGACTCCCATAGAACCGAGTTGACTCGCCAGCAACCGAGCTGACTCACAGTAGTACCGAGCCGACTCTCCATAGAGCTTTTTCCTGCTGCCATGTCGTGCCAACCATTAGAGCTAACTCGAACCAGAATAGAGCCGACTCTAATGTCCAAACTAACCAAAAAACTTAATCTAGTATCTAAGACTCATCCCGAACTCACTCCTAGTCCTAGATACATCATGGTGACTCCTCTTAAGACTTGGAGCACAACATTTGCCCCAACACCGGCAGGATCGACCGACTCCCTAACGGGAGTAGGAGGAGCAGGAGGAGCAACAGGGGGTCCTATGACTATCCCTGTCCGACGGGGACCCTTGTGGACCACTACTGGGACTTCCTCCTCCTCATTATCCGAGGAGGAAGGCCTCCGTTGAGATGGCCCTGCCTCACCAAAATAATCCTTGCAGCAGTGCCCTCTGCTAGAAGAACTCATGAAAATAATAAAAGACAGAAATAGAAAGAGAACAGAAACCTGGAGACTTTATGGGAGCTCTCTTTCAGCACAGGCCGAAGGAGAGGAAAGAAGAAGAAGAAAGAAAAAGGGAGAAGGAGAAGGCTGACCTGCTAGGACTCTGAACCCTTGATTAGGGGAATGAAAGCAAGATGGAAGGAAGAAGAAGCACCGTAGAAAAGCCTTGTCTCCTTCACTCAAAAAATCCTTAAGGGGTGAAAGGACAAGTCCCTTTCAAAAGCTTGCAGTCCCCATTGCCTCATATTGGTCAAAGTCATGTGTCCTTTCTCCTTCCTAGCCAACCAGAGCCTGCCATGTGTTGAGATCCACCGGAGGTGATTCTTCAGTTCGGAGGTGATCGCTTCGTGCCAAGCACAGCAATTATAGCCCCCTTAGAAAGGACTGATGTAGTGTCACCTTGTTGGTGTGGAAGGACAATCTTCGGTGCACCAGTGCTCAAGGCATTAATAATGTAGGAGGAGCATCCTTCCATATCAGCATGATCATTAGTCCTTTTACCTCGAGCACCGCATTGTGCTCTGGGCTCGAGAGTGGGGGGCACCTGATGTGACATTATCGCTGACGTGGAATCCATGGAGGCACTAGCTGGCAGCCGTGCTAGTGGAAAGTTCCATCTGGATTTGGTGACCAAATGAAGACCTAGAGTTGAGCCGCCCTTGTGCCTAGAGCGCGCTCCCACCTTCGGGAGTGGAGACCCCAGCCGAGGATGCACTCCCGCCTTCTGAGGTTGAGCTCTTGAGATAGAGCTCTTCCATCCTACTGAGGTCAAGTCCCCGATTGAGGTCAGCTCCCATCCAGGGTCAAGCTCCCAGCCGAGGTCATGCACCTGCCATATGAGGTTGAGCCCTCGACCAAGGTTAGCTCCTATCAAAGATCGAGCTCTCAGTCGAGGTTGTGCTCTCGCCATCCAAGGTCGAGCCCCCTGTCGAGGTTAGCTCCCATCCAGGGTCGAGCTCCCAGTTGAGGTCGTGCTCCTGCCATCCAAGGTTGAGCCCCCGGCTGAGGTCAACTCCCATCCAGGGTCGAGCTCCTGGTCGAGGTCATGCTCTCACCATTCGAGGTCGATCCCCCGGTCGAGGTCAGCTCCCATCTAGGGTCGAGCTCCCGGCCGAGGTCATGCTCCCTCCATCTAAGGTCGAGCCCTTGATCGAGGTTAGCTCCCATCTAGGGTCGAGCTCACGGTCATGGTTGTGCTCTCGCCATCTGGGATCAATCTCCCAAAATAGAGCTCCCCCCTCTTGCCAAGATTGAAGTTCCTGCCAGTAGAAAAAAAGGGGAGAATCAGTAGAGGTTCAGATCGTGGCATGGAGTCTTCCAGCTACTTGTAACAACCGAGAGGTGGCGCATACCCTACCGGAGATTCAAGCTCTGTAAACATGCCACCAGCATGTTCTGTGCAATGCGTGCTCCACTAGGCTTTTGGCCTTGTAGCATGCTCCCACATCTATGGCCGTGCAACCGGAATGCTCCAGTCCTCGTGACACAGAACCTATACCTCCTCCAAGAGGAGTATCTTATTAAAGCTCTAGGCCCTGTAACACTTCGACGGTCTCTCCTAGAATAGAAATGCCCCACCATGGCTCGGGGCTTAGCAGCACGGTGCCCGCACCCCTCACAGGAAACTGCACCACTAGAGGGATAAGATCTGTACTACATTGATGAACAACCCCAATGGAAGGATCTCCTTCCAAGGATCGGTCCGATAGGTGGAGGCCACAGACAAAGAAAAACTCCTTCCAAAAAGGACACCAAGAAAGTGATATCTCGATGAAGTCCCAAAGTTGGTCTGGGCCATTCCTCTCATATAAAATAGAGGAAGAGACCTCCAAAAAGGGAAGAGAGGCAACTCGTAAGACATAGAGAGTAAACGGGCAAGGAACTAGCCAAGAGAACCTCCCACTCTCTAATCTTCATTTCACGTAGTCTTTTCATTTCTCAAATCTTATCTTTCATCCTCTATACAGAGAGGTCCCAAGCTCTCCATCACAAAGGTCCTGTTTCCTTGATCATCCTAATTGACTTGATCATCGGAGTATCCCTGCCAAGATTTTTGGCCCGGGTCTCTCTTTTTTGTAGGTCACACTGACTCTGAAGTTGACCAAAAAAGAGGACCAAGCATCCAGAGGGAGCTCGATGCATCTGCGATACATCAGAGCTATAGTCCATGATGATCTAGGTCGCAATAGTCGAAGCCCAAGATAAGCCCTAGCCCTTATTTCTCTCCCTATTTCCCTTCTATCCATGGCCTTAAGTTCCATTGTCAGTCATCAAATTCATCAAAAATTGATCCAGGAAGATCTCCACCCACTTTCCCTATTTTTTTGATTTTGCTTCCCATTTTTGGGCCACTGATGCCACCATTTCTTGGTGCCATACCCTGGGGCATGATGCCCAACCTCTTGACCACCTCTCAATTGTAAGGTTGTGGCCACTAACAAGTAGCCAATGATCCAAAATCTTGATGAAACCCTCCTTTTCTATTTTTAAATTTTATTTTCCTTGATTCCCGTCGGTGAATCATTATCGCCGACCATCCATCATGGTCCACTTCTAGCCAACATTGTCGTATAGTGCCAGACTTCTAGTTTGCATCACCAGATCATGACCATAGCACCCCTTCTTCCCCTGTTTGGCCAAAGAAAGAATGAAAGAAAGAAAGAAGAAGAAAAAAAAAAAAATAAAGAAGAAAATAAAAGGAGAGAGAAGGCCAACTTTCTCTCATGTCATCGTTCTCGTGCTCCTATTCTTGCACGTCCTCTATAGCAATTGGTGGATGAGATCTGAATGTCTCAACATCTTGTAATGAAGAAAAAAAATAAAACATTATTCATAAGAAAAATAAAGCTTTTAAGTATAAAAATCTAAAACAAGTAAATAATTTATTAATAGACTTACCTGCTATGATGATTGTAACAATAAGGCTGGCTGATCATGCAATTATGGATTTTGGAGAATCTTGATGACCATATTACGGATGGTATCCTGGAAGCTCTAGGATCATTGGGTAAGAATATGAGTCACAATATCCTCGACATGCGTATCATTCCATGCACTACAAGAAAAATGAATATTATCAATGGCTAAACACCATTAGTAATTCACATTTTATCGTCGCTAATTGGCCATCGATTAAATCCCAATTGCTAATAATCCTAATTAGTGATGGTGATCAAAACCATCGCTAATAAGGGTTACTAGCGATGGAATTAGTGACAAAAATATGCCATTGCTAATAAATTTTTATTTTTAAAAAATAATTAAAACTTATTAGTGACCACAAAATTTTTTTTTAGTAACAAATCATCGTCAATACTAAACATTTAGCGATGACATTGCTATCACGATTGCCATCAATAATAAGTTTTTTAAATTTTTAAAATAATTAAATAAAATATTAGCAAGAAAAAATATCATGTTGGTAAAAGATCACCGACAGTAATAGTGATTTAGTGATGGCAATTACTACCGATAATGTTATCACTAATAATACTTTAGATTTTTTAAAAAACCTATAATTAATTTTTTAAAAGTTTAATTTTAATGATAATAATAAATTATTAAAACTCTTAAACAATATTAAAAATAAAATAATTATTAATAATGGCAAAAATCTAATTATATTATACTAAAATGTATAAATTATATAATTTCATAAATTTACATTGCTAAAAAATAAAAATATATAATATCAAAATTTAAAAAATCATGTGATATCTATGTCATCGTCATTGTCCTCCTCCTCCTGCATATCCTCTCCAGCAGTTGATGCATGAGTGCTAGATGTCCCAACATCCAGTAATAAAGAAATAAAATATTATTAATAAATTTATAAGAATAAAAAAATAAAATAAGAAAAAAAATTATTAATGGACTTACCTACTGCGATGGCTATGATAATAATGCTAGCTAATCGCATATATATGGGTCTCGAAAAAGCTCTATGACCAAATCATGAAAGGTGTCCCAGAGGTGTTGAGGTGGGTGGGCCAAATATGGCTCATGATGTTGTCAATGTGTACATCGGTCCATGTCAAGTCATCAAAGCCTGAGAAGAAGATGCCTGATAAGTCTATTATTTGTTTCCTTAAATTAATTACATTTTATAAAAAAGTGACTTAGGATTTTCTTATGGGTTTTTTACGGTAAGTTAATTAAAAGGAAAGATTAATTAGGTTAGAAGTGGATTTGTAAAAAGAAGGAATTTTTTTTTTATGTTAAGCAGAAAATAAGAAAATATGATAATTAAGGCAAAAAAGAAATGACTAAAGAGAGCAATAAATATATACAAAAAAAGAAATTTTTTCATAAAACAATCATGCCTGGATCCCTAATAATGATGCCAAAAGATAGAGAGAAGAAGAACATAAGTTTCATTGCATAGAAATTAAGTACAAAAAGAGAGATAACATCCGATTATAGGCTTCATCATCATCCCACGTTGAAGGATTCTAGCCATGCATTGCTTCTACCAGCATCTCCTTTATAATTTCTCTCTTTTCTAAGCCCACTGCAATGATCTAAACAAGAGCAAGAAAATAAATTAGTACAAGAATTTCTACAAAAACTGATGCACACAGGTAGAAGTACAGGAGCTTTTTATAAAGTTCAACAAGGAAGAGGTCTTTATGTTTTTCCAGTTAGGACTAAACATAAAGATCATACATGTGGCTAAGATTTATTGTTTAAAAAATTAATGGCAGGATGGTAAACCCAAATCCCGATTGAAGTAGATTATAGAGTCTTGCTCAAAATCAATGCTGACCCGCTGACGGTTGGGTGCCATTGGATCTTGATTGGAGGTCAAGAAATCAATCACAACAAAAAATCATCATGAGACATTGAGTGCTCTGAGATCCATGCTATCCCTTCTTCCTTGATGAGCTTTGATCCTGTTGCCCAGATTTGGTGCCCAAGAGGGGGGGTGAATTGGGTCTTTTAAAAAATAAAGCAATATATGTGCTATCAATTTCAAATGTGAAGAGTGATAGTGCTCAAGTAATTATGCAACGGAAGCAATGAAAGATAACAACAATTAAAGAGCAAAAGAAGATAGAGAGTAAAACAATGCAAACACACAAAACGTATAGTGGTTCAGTGCACCTAGCACCTACATCCACTCCCCAAGCTCCACTTGGGAATTCCACTATAATCTTCTCTAGATTACAGCCGACTTGTTTTACAAGGATCACAAGTTAAAACCTAAGTTGGTTTTGTTACCTAGGCTCACCAACAAACCTTACACACTTGTTTTGGCTTCGGGCTTACAAGCAACCCTAGTTGGTTTTATCAATTGGCTCACCAACAAACCTCACACTAGTTTCAAATTCCCTTGAAACTAGGCTAACATAAATAGAGTATGAATACAATGAATAAAACAAGACAAACTCCTTTTTGAGCAAAAATAATTCGATGTAGCTCTTGTTGGAGACTCTTCAAGTCTTCCTCTTGGAATCTTGGACCTCACTAAATGCCAAAGACTTGAAAGCTGGATTCCTCAAAAATGGAAAGCTTTTGGCTAAGGAATCTCTTGGTTTTTCACTCTTTTGGCTTAGGATTGATTGAAAGCTTTGTACTTTTACTCTCTCCTTTTTCACTTTGTCTCTTTTTTTTTGAAGTTAGGTGGAGGTTAAATACTTCATTCAAGCTGAAACAACTCCACAAGACCGTTAGAATCAAAAATATGGCCGTTTATGGCCGTTAGAAATCAAGTCAAAAGTTCAGAAAAACTAGCCGTTATGCCATGAGTCGACCTCATGAGTCGACCTCTGGATCAAGTGTCGACCTCATGAGTCGACCTCCAGTTTATCTTAGACAAAAATCTAGAAAACCATAGTTCTGCCCAGTTTGAATTCTCAGGCGATGAGTCGACCTCTGGTATCGACCTCTAGATAGGTGTCGACCTCTGGTGGTCGACCTCTGGAGCGTGCCACTGAAATTTTGCCGTGCCGGCCTTGCTGAACTTTTCTTTTCTTCATGAGTCGACCTCTGGTGGTCGACCTTTGGCAAGGTATCGACCTCTGGTCTGAAATTTTCTGAAACTCTTGAGAGGTGCATGCCATGCTTGAGTTTCTCTAAGCCTTTGTTTCTTTTGTCAATTACTTCTTAATAAGAAGGTCCAATATGAGAAATTTGATCTTGTTTAAGGTAGAAAAGCTCTTTCCAAAATCAAGCAAGCTTGGTTTCATCATTGTACTCTTGATACTCTTTTTGAATAACCTATGGCCTGAAACTTTATCTTGAAATGAAATATTAGTCCAAACATATACTCAACCTTTGTTAATCATCAAAACTAAGGAGCCAAAGCCAACAATCTCCCCCTTTTGATGATGACAAAATCTTGAGTATATATGCAATTAAGTCCAAAAGCAAAATATAGCATTAAAAAAAAAAATTCAAAGAAACATCACATATATGAGTATATCATAAAATTTTACTTTTCATCTACTTCTTTCTTTTGTGAAAACATTCTCATAAGTTAAAAAGATAACAACCATAATAGCTTTACTCTACTCTATGAAAGAGTCATAAGAACCATATATACTTTACTATACTTTACCATATATACTTTACTATACTCTACCATATATACTTTACTATACTCCCCCTTTTTGTCAAGAATCAAAAAGTGCATTCTTTGTAGTAAAAGATATACTAAAGAAAATTATGTTCCATTACAATGAAGTACTTAGTTGCATAAAATACATGCTCCCCCTCAATTTGTGCATTCGATATAGCAAAGACATTCTAACTTGCGGGTTTAAAAAGATAAATGCTAAGAGCTGGCATCAGACAGTAAAATACCACAATGTAGATAAATATATAAATGAATGTATTCAGTTACAAAATTGCTTACATAGTAAGCACAAAACACTGATACATTAGAATATACAAAGCAAACTAGTACATCATACATCAAGCAAATCTATGAGGCTACTCCTCATCAGAAGGTACATCAAAATAGATAGGAGCCGAGATCCTAGATGAGGATTTTGGAGTCCTATGAGTGAGACTCCGAGTCCTCAGAGAGGGACCAGACCTAGGTGTAGTCCTACGAGATTTATAGGTCCGAGGAAAAGACTCCGAAGGTGTCCTAACAGAAGTAGTAGCAGTAGGAGTAGGTGGATCAGTATGCCGAGTAGAATGAGCTGGAGTGTGCCTACTGACAAGCTCATAAGCAGTGGGATCATCAATATCAGTCTTTATATGCTCCACTCTATCATCTGGAATGCCTGTAGTAGTCTCAAAGAGTGACTCAGTAATCTCAGTATCTACTAGCACATCTGTAGCTGGAGGATTAGTACTAGGAAGATCAGTAGAAGGAGGATCTGCAGAAGGGGGAATCTCTGGAATCGGATCAATAGGTGGAACATCAGAGCTACCTGCTCCAGGCTGATCTCCATCACTGTCACTGTAGCCACTAGAGTCATCATCATCATCATCAACATCATCATCATCATCATCATCATCATCAGAATGTGGAGGAGGCACTGTCGGATCTACAGTCCCTGGTGGCAATGCCAATCTCAGTAAGCTGAGGATCTATTGGAATCCTGTATCGACAATAGCTGAGAGAGCTCCAATGTGCATGTCTGTGTGGATCCGCAGACCATGTAGCTCCTGTCGTACACCAGCAATCTCTGTCCGGACCTCTGAAATGTGATCAGTCACTCTCTGCTCAAAGTCCGATATGCTCGTTGTAGTCCTCTATGGTGTAGTAGTAGCAGAAGATGCTGGTGCTGATGAGGGTGGTGGCGTGAATGGCTCAGGCTCCACAGTCTCCGACTCTGGTGCTGGACGAGGAGGTGTACCATGATCAGTAGACTCTGAAGGCCTTGCCTCAGCAGCTCGAATCTCCTCCTCCTCATCTGGCTCCTGGCCAGACTCACGTCGCACCCATCGATCACCAATCAGTCGAAATCCCATCCTATGCAGGGATTTCTCTCCATATGTGTCAGTATGCTACAGCTGACTGAAGGGTATACCAACAAATGATACTCCATACTCCCTAAATAACTGTGTCAGCCCCATGCCATATGGCTGAACTAGTCTCCTATGAGATGCTGCCTCTCCCATCTGCTGAAGCATGATCCTGGAAAGGTTGATGGGAGTCCGCTATCTCAGGGACACCATCAACACTAGCTCATGCTCTGTAATAAAGTCGAACCTCCCGCTCTTTGGAATCAAGATGCGGGCGATGATATGATGCAGCACTCTCATCTCCAATGATAGCTGGTTAGCGGCTACTGTGAAAATGCCGCTAACATCCTCACGCTCTAAGATACATCTGAAGGCGCGCTCTCGGTCGTTGATAGAAGTGGCGGCTGTGCCATGAAGTGGAATCCTCCAAACATGACTGATGACCTCCGGTGTCACTGGAATCTCGATCCCACGAATAGTAGCAGACCATCCAATGCCATTAATGGCCATGGATGCATAGAACTCCCTGATGAGGTCTGGGTAGAATCTCTCAGTCATCGTGCAGAAGTGAACCAGACCTGCATCTCTCAATACATCTCCTATAAAAAAGTGATGCTGATCCTAGAAGGGTATATCCACATGTCTCCCGCTCACAATGCTCTTCCGTACTAAGCTGGCTGGCACTGGTGCAGGTGCCTCTGGGGATGGCTCATGCTCATGTCTGGTCTTTCTTCGTCGCTCAGTACTACCCTGGCCTTGTTCCAATCTCCTTTTCCTTACAGCCAAATGCTTCCTTGGACCCATATGGATGGAAGGGGGGTAAGTTTGGGGGAAGTAGGATAATGTAGTGCTAAGAAAGAGGAGAACCAAGAATTTTGGAGAGGAGTAAAGGATTTCATAGTTGGGTGAATGAAGGAACCGTGCAAAGGTAAGTGAGGGTTTGTGAAATTGACAAAAAAAAAGAGAGCAAATAGAGGAAATGCACGAAATGGAGGGAAGAAATGAGTGTTTTCAATCGAATATCAACCGATAATTGAGGTTAAATAGAGGCAAAAGCTTACAGTTGCCCAAAAACAAAGAACACGGTCAAACGGTTCGGTCCAAAAGAAAACGAGAGGGGAGGAGAAGATTACCCAAAAAGAGGAGGGAGAGGGTTGGAAATCCACTATTCAGACCTTAGGAACGTTGGAGGGGGACCACACGAAGAGAAAATGAAAAGAAGTGGAAGAAAAAAGGGCTTGCAGACGGGTTTTAAAACAGATTTTCCGTCCAAGTGTCGACCTCTAAAAATTTCAAGGGTCGACCTCAAGTGTCGACCTCCGAAATTCTAAGTGTCGACCTCCGAAAATAAATTTGTCAAAATAAAATTTGGAAAAAAATTAAAAAATTTAGAATGAATTCTTAGAGAAGCTTTAAATATTTGAGAATTTAAATTATTTTGAGATATTTTGAAGGAAATTGAAGAGTTTCAAGCAAAACGGTCAATGACTCCCAATTTTCTTCTGATCATGCAAAATCTATCTTCATTCAATGGTTTTGTAAATATATCAGCCAATTGATAATCAGTACAAATAAATTCTAACAACACATTAGAGCTTTGAACGTGATCTCTTATGAAGTGATGTCTTATTTCAATATGTTTTCTTCTTGAATGTTGTACAGGATTTTTCGTTAAATTGATTGCACTAGTATTATCACATCTTATGGGTGTCTTAGTTAGTTTGATGCTAAAGTCCTCGAGTTGTTGTTTGATCCATAGAATCTGAGCACAACAGCTTCTGGCTGCTATATATTCGGCTTCCACCGTAGATAGAGCAACCGAATTTTGTTTTTTGCTGCTCCTTGAAATAAAATTAACTCCTAGGAATTGACAAGTTCTACTAGTACTTTTATGATCAAGTTTACACCCAGCAAAATCAGCATCAGAATAAGCAATCAATTCATATGATGACTCTCTAGAGTACCAAAGACCAATTTCAATTGACCCAGATAAGTATCTAAATATACATTTTACAGCTAAGAGATGTGATTCTTTAGGAGCAGACTGAAAACGTGCACACATACAAACACTAAACATTATATCTGGTCTACTGGCAGTTAGATATAGCAATGAACCAATCATGCCTCTATATAATTTTTGGTCTACTGATTTACCACATTCATTTTTGTCTAATTTACATGAAGAGCTCATAGGGGTACCTATTGGTTTGGTAGTCTCCATCCCAAACTTTTTCAATATTTCCTTGTGTACTTGGCTTGGTTGATGAAGATCCCCTCTTTGGTTTGCTTAATTTGGAGTTCGAGGAAGAAGTTGAGTTCTCCCATCATGCTCATCTCGAACTCACTCTGCATTAACTTTGCAAACTCTTGACAAAGACATTCGTTAGTAGCACCAAAAATAATATCATCTACATAGATTTGTACTACTAAGAGATCATCATTTTTCTTTTTCAAAAATAATGTATTATCTGCATTACCTCTAGAAAAATCATTCTTCATCAAAAATGAACTTAATCTATCATACCAAGCTCTAGGAGCTTGCTTTAAACCATACAATGCTTTATGCAATTTAAAAACATGGTTAGGAAATTCATGATTTTCAAAACCAGGAGGTTGTTCAACATAAACTTCCTCTTCAATAAATCCATTTAAAAAGCACTTTTAACATCCATTTGAAATAACTTGAAATCCATAAAACAAGCAAAAGCAAGTAAAAGTCTAATTGCTTCCAGCCTAGCAACAGGAGCAAAGGTTTCATCAAAGTCAATCCCTTCTTTCTGGTTGTAGCCTTTAGCAATAAGTCTAACTTTATTTCTAGTTACAATACCATGTTCATCAAGTTTATTTCTAAAAACCCATTTTATGCCAATTACAGAAACATTAGGGGATCTTTCAGTTAAAGTCCAAACGTTATTTCTTTTAAATTGATTTAGTTCATCTTGCATGGCATTAATCCAGTTACAATATTTTTCAGCTTCTTCAATTGACTTAGGCTCTATTTGAGAAACAAAAGCTAAATAATTACAAACATTTCTGATAGAAGAGCGTGTACTTACTCCCTTTGACGGATCACCAATAATTAGCTCTTTGGGTGTCCGTGTGCATACCTACACTCTTTAGGTAAAGGTTTTGGTGAAGTTGCATTGATCTCTTGAATTGGATATTCATTTTCTTGATCATCATTTCCTTTGGGCACATCTTCATTGATTGTCAATTGTTCAAGCTTCTTTGTACCTGTTTCATCATCAATAGAATCTTCTTTTCTAGAAGATTTTTCGTTAGTTTCATCAAACACTACATGAATTGATTCTTCAACTAGAAGAGTTCTTCTGTTGAAGACCCTGTATGCCTTGCTAGAAGTAGAGTATCCTAAGAAGATACCCTCATCTGACTTGGCATCAAATTTACTGATATTGTCTTTGCCATTGTTTAAAATGAAACAGCGGCAACCAAATACATGAAAATATTTAAGATTAGGTTTTTGATTTTTCCAAAGCTCATATGGTGTTTTCTTCAAAATAGGTCGAATTAAAACATGATTTAAAATGTAACAGGAAGTATTAATGGCTTCTGCCCAAAAATATCTAGGTAAATCATTTTTGCAAAGCATTGTGCGTGCCATTTCTTCAAAAGTCCTGTTTTTTCTTTCTACCACCCCATTTTGTTAAGGTGTCCTAGGTGCAGAAAAATTATGACTAATGCCATTATCATTACAAAAAGCTTCAAAATCATGATTGTCAAATTCAGTTCCATGATTACTACGCAAAGAAATAATAGTGAGATCTTTTTCGTTCGAAACCCTTTTATAAAATTTAACAAAAGCTGAAAACGTTTCATCTTTATGAGCTAAAAACATTACCCAAGTAAATCATGAGTAATCATCTACAATTACTAGCCCATATTTCTTACCTCCCAAACTAGCTGTTCTGGTGGTCCAAAGAGGTCCATATGCAATAATTCAAGGGGTCTAGTAGTAGATACTACTCCTTTAGGTTTGAAAGTAGATTTAGTTTGTTTTCCAAATTGACATGCAGCACAAATCTTATCTTTTTCAAATATGAGTTTTGGCAATTCTTTTACAAGATTCTTTTAGCTTAATTTTGAAATCAAATGCATACTAGTATAACCTAGCCTGCGATGCCAAAGCCAACTAGTTTCACTTGCCTTGGCTTCCCTAGCCACTAGGCATTGACCACTTTCCATGGCTAGATCATCAAGATCAACCATGTAAATGTTTCCATGCCTATGACCAGTGAACTTGATGCCATCGACATCTAGACTAGACACCATGCACAAAGATGATTCAAAAATTACTTTAAAACCCTTATCACAAAACTGACTAATGCTAAAAAGATTATGCTTCAAACCATCAACAAATAATACATTATCTACATAAGCATTAGGGGTGATATGGGTTTTACCAATTCCGACGATTTTACCTTTTCCATTATCACCAAAAGGAACGTTTCCACCATTTATAGCTACTAGTGATGAGAATTGCTTCACATCCCCAGTCATGTGCCTTGAGCAACCACTGTCCAGATACCACATTCTTCTTTTATTTTTGGTTGCAAGACACACCTGCAGAAATTGATTAAGTTGAAACTTTAGGTACCCAAGTCATCTTGGGTCCTTTAGGGTTAGACAAATTGGTTCCTTTTGGAACCCAAATCTTTCCAAAGGTACTTGATTTTCTTCTATTACAAGTATATGATTTATGTCCTAACTTACCACATGCATAGCAGGTAATATTAGAAGATGCAGGTATGAAAAGTTTTTGAAAAGTTTTGCTGGTTCTGTGGCTTAAATCCAAGTCCAGCTTGTTAAAACTGCATGTTGAATGTTTAAAAGCATACTTAATTTTTCTGAACTATAAGTAAACTTTTCTACAAAAGGTTTCACTTTTTAATAATTCTTCTTTGTAATTCTTGTTTTGAAGCAATAGTTCTTTATTTTGTTTTTCAATTTTCTCATTAGTTTCAAAAATTCTATTATTTTTCAAAGAATCCTTTTCTTTTATAAGATTGTCCTTATCATTTTTCAAGGTCTTTACGTGTTCAGTTAATTTTTGTTTTCTCGAATTAAATCTTCAATTTCAGTTAAAAACTTGTCTAAACTTTTGGTAAGCTCTTTATTTAGCTTTCTTAATTTCTTATTTTTCAGTTTTAGTTTTTCATACTCTATAACTAAATCATCAAAAGCATCATGTAATTCATTAAAAGTAAATTCATTTTCAGGTTCAGAATTTACCTCATCATTTTCATTGGCCATGAAACACAGGTTGGCGACTTCCTGCTGCTCTTCATCACTGCTGGAGTCCTCACTCTCACTTTAGGTAGCCATCATGGCTTTCTTTCTCAACATCCTTCGACTCTTTTTAAGCAAAGGGCAATCCATTTTATAATGTCCAGGCTTCTTCACTCGAAGCAGATGGGTGGATCCCTTTCTTTTTCTTTCTCTTTATCTTTATTGTAATCACCTTTTTGTGGCCTTTTCTTGTAGAAGCCCTTCTTCTTTCTCATGAATCTTCTGAATTTTCTTGTAATGAGGGTTGTCTCATCATCATCAGCTTCTTCTTCTAATTCATCACTTGACTCTTCCTTAGTAGTGGACTTGAAGGCTATGGCTTTCTTTTTCTTGTCATTGTCCACTGTCTTCTGTTTTAGTGAAAGCTCATAAGTCATTAGTGATCCAAGAAGCTGCTCAAGAGGTAGATTATTAACATCCTTGGCTTCTTCTATGGCCATTATTTTCACATCCCATGAAGCCGGAAGAGACCTGAGAAGTTTGTTAACAAGTTCACCATTAGATATAATCTTTTCCAAACTCCTCATACCATTTACTATATTGGTAAATCTAGTGTGCATTTCACTAATACTTTCAGTTGGTTCCATCTTGAACATCTCATACGTATGAATGAGCATGTTCACCTTTGTGGTCTTCACTTGATGTGTACGCTCATGGGTAACCTCAAGTGTATCCCAAATTTCTTTGGCGGAAATACAATTTGATATTCTGTTAAATTCACTTAGGTCAAGTGCACAGAATAGCAAATTCATTGCCTTAGCATTTAACTCAGCTTGTTTGATGTCATTGTCATCCCATTCTTCTTCAGATTTTGAGGTGATAATGCCATTAACCAAGTGAGTGGGCTGATGAGGCCCTTTAGTAATTACTCTCCATATATTATAATCTACAGCTTGTAAATAAATGCGCATACGAGTTTTCCAGTATGTGTAGTTTATGCCATTAAAGAAAGGAGGGCGATTTGATGCTTGACCTTCAACTACACCCATTCCAATTGGGGTGGCCATGATCTTTCACTCAAGATCGTTGGACCTACAAGAGAGTACCGGAGCTCTGATACCACTTGTTGCCTAGATATGGTGCCCAAGAGGAGGGGTGAATTGGGTCTTTTAAAAAATAAAGCAATATATGTGTTATCAATTTCAAATATGAAGAGTGATAGTGCTCAAGTAATTATGCAACAAAAGCAATGAAAGATAACAACAATTAAAGAGCAAAAGAAGATAGAGAGTAAAGCAATGCAAACACACAAAACGTATAGTGGTTCGGTGCACCTAGCACCTACATCCACTCCCCAAGCTCCACTTGGAAATTTCCACTATAATCTTCTCTAGACAACAATTAAAGAGCAAAAGAAGATAGAGAGTAAAGCAATGCAAACACACAAAACGTATAGTGGTTCGGTGCACCTAGCACCTACATCCACTCCCCAAGCTCCACTTGGGAATTCCACTATAATCTTCTCTAGATTACAGCCGACTTGTTTTACAAGGCTTACAAGTCAAAACCTAAGTTGTTTTGTTATCTATGCTCACCAATAAACCTTACACACTTGTTTTGGCTTCGGGCTTACAAGCAACCCTAGTTGGTTTTATCAATTGGCTCACCAACAAATCTCACACTAGTTTCAAATTCCCTTGAAACTAGGCTAACACAAATAGAGTATGAAAACAATGAATAAAAATAAGACAAACTCCTTTTTGAGAAAAAATAATTCGATGTAGCTCTTGTTGGAGACTCTTCAAGTCTTCCTCTTGGAATCTTGGACCTCACTAAATGCCAAAGACTTGAAAGCTGGATTCCTCAAAAATGAAAAGCTTTTGGCTAAGGAATCTCTTGGTTTTTCATTCTTTTGGCTTAGGATTGATTGAAAGCTTTGTACTTTTACTCTCTCCTTTTTCACTTTGTCTCCTTATCTTTTTTGAAGTTAGGTGGAGGTTAAATACTTCATTCAAGCTGAAACAAGTCCACAAGACTGTTAGAATAAAAAATATGGCCGTTTATGGCCATTAGAAATCAAATCAAAAGTTCAGAAAAACTAGTCGTTATGCCATGAGTCGACCTCATGAGTCGACCTCTGGATCAAGTGTCGACCTCATGAGTCGACCTCCAGTTTATCTTAGGCAAAAATCTAGAAAATCATAGTTCTGTCCAGTTTGAATTCTCAGGCGATGAGTCGACCTCTGGTATCGACCTCTGGACAGGTGTCGACCTCTGGAGCGTGCCACTGAAATTTTGCCGTGACGGCCTTGCTGAACTTTTCTTTTCTTCATGAGTTGACCTCTGGTGGTCGACCTTTGGCAAGGTGTCGACCTCTGGTAGCCGACCTCTGGTCTGAAATTTTCTGAAATTCTTGAGAGGTGTGTGCCATGCTTGAGTTTCTCTAAGCCTTTGTTTCTTTTGTCAATTACTTCTTAATAAAAGGTCCAATATGAGAAATTTGATCTTGTTTAAGATAGAAAAACTCTTTCCAAAATCAAGCAAGCTTGGTTTCATCATTGTACTCTTGATACTCTTTTGAATAACCTATGGCCTGAAACTATATCTTGAAATGAAACATTAGTCCAAACATATAGTCAACCTTTTGTTAATCATCAAAACTAATAAGCCAAAGCCAACAGATCCTATTGCTTAGTGCTATTGTCAACTCCCTTGATGGCTCGGTAGTGGCTTGGATGGTGGTCGGCCAATGGCAACAGGTGGACAGTGTGGCTGGATGAGGGGGCCATGGTGGTGAAGAAGAGGAAGAACAGGGCTGTGGTTGGCATGATAGTAGGGAGGAAGATCACCAAAGAACTTTGATTTGGTGGCTTAACAGGAAGAAATAGGTGGCAATGGCATCTGGATGGCGGTCGGCTGGTGGCAAGGGTAACGGAAGTAGTGGTTTGGAGCAGATAGAGTCCGAATGGGAGAAAAAATTGAAGATGGTGGTTGGGCAGTGTTTTAATGGCGATTTGCAGGTCTCCGGTGGTGAGGGAGCTCCCAGTGATGAGGGGATGGCCTCTGGTGACTTTCTAGTGAAGAAATAGCTCGGAGAAGTTGGTGGTCCATGGAATGGGCTCGTGGACCAGTTGTAATGGCTGTCAATGGACTAACCTGACATCTATGGATCGAGTGGCCGATCCATGGTGGACCAGCTACTCCAAATTCATGCAAAAGCTTCAAAATTTGTTCTAGGCTCGTTCCAACTTTGATTGAGTGCCGTTCGTACCGTTGGACTCCAAAAATCAAGATCTTTCAATCTATAAGCTTTTTTACTACAAAATATTGATAAAAGTATCATTTTTAATAAATATAAAATAATTAATACTTATTTTAATGATTAAATTAGGATAATTAATAGATTTATCAATGTCAAAGAGTGTCGAGCTATTGGACAATCAAAGTATGGCTAAATTTAAGGACCTAGCTTTATTCACTCTTCCTGTGATCCTAAGCCATCTCTTGAGGTCAAGGAGGGGCTGAGAGGATTGGTCCTCACTATACCGTGCTATAATATACTCCACATAATCAGTCTATACATTTTACAAATTAATTAATCTAATTATACATATCAGTATACATAAAAACTAATACTTAAAATTTTAGATTCTTACTATGGCACATCAAGATGGCTCATCTAAATAATCATCAGTTCTCCTGGACTGATGTGTGGCCTCCCATAACTTGGCTATCTCGGTACATGACCTAGCTATCATATCTATGATAAATAAATAATAAAAATAATTTAATTAATATATATGTAACATCAATTTATAATTAAAATTAATTAATATAATTAAGTGTAGAATTATTACCAATCTATCAGCCACTACATGCATGCCAACAGAGCCATCGGTATACTTGATTGGATCCTGTCAGGCAGTACGATTCTATCATGCCCTCTATCATCTAGTGAAATACTCCTTGGTGCTTCTCATATCATAGAGGGCCTCCCATATATCCACCCACATCTAGTGATTCCTAAAAGTCCTCTAGTCTGATGCTGATTGAGAATTGGTATACTCTATGGCTTACAGTCCATCCCAGAATCGACATGTGGCCACCTCCTCCAATATTGGATGACTGACTTCCTCAGAGTGTCAAATCGATAATACTCCTACAAGTAAAAGCAAGCTTGTATTAAATCAATAAAATAATAATTTCATAATTTTAAAAATTAAATATATTTGACTAACTAGGAATATCTGCTAGGCTGCATCTGGAGCCCTCGACAGTCAACTAGAGACTCATTCATTGATCTTGGCATCGATTGATGAATAATCCCGGTAACCACTCAAGAAACTCTAGGCTCTCTAAATATCTTGTAATATTTAAATTTAATAACAAATGTTAAATCTAAAATGATTAGATTTTAAATATATTAATATGAGAGTGTAATGCTTACAAATGGCTCTGGACATGGATGAGCTCTCTATCCTCTAGACAAGTCAAAGGTGTTGCAAGCCGACAGGTCCTTGACTATGACATTGAGTCTGAGATGAGTTGGTCTCTATGGCCTGTGATTGTGGGATCACTGGTGACCCCATGTCCTGTAACTTGATCAAAGAACATCTAAATAAAGAATATATATTAGATAATAAAATATAAATAAATATAAAAAGAATATATAACTAAAAGTTTAGAGTTTACCACGTGATGTGAGTGGTGCCTAACCATGAGAGTTGGCACCATGATCTCTCTCTCTTTGAGAGCTCTATCCCTGACTGGTACAGCTAAGGCCTCTAGAAGACATAATGTGTAATCTTTGAAAATAAAAATAAATAGAGTCATCAAATTGATTATACAATTATGGGTGCAGGCAATGAAAGATTTAAATATATGGAAGATGAGTATTTAAAATGATTCAAGGATTATATACTTAGCACTACTTATCGTCTTCTTCACATGATTGATACCCTTCAGATTTTTTTTTCCAATTCATCCTCTTCTTTCATTTCATCATCTTCATCTTCCTCTTCTTTTACTTCTTCTTCCTCTTCTTCTCCTACTTCTTGGATAGAATTGCCCCCAAAACTAACTCAATATGATCTACTACTTCATGCTGGCCATCATGTAGGAGAATTCTTGGAGCATCAAACTTTGTATCAATACAGGATTGATGGACTCTTGATGTTTCATCCTCCTGAAAGCATTCTAATAAATGGGGCTCTTCTTCTTCTTCTTTGAGCTCGTAATGAATGGCTCGAGATTTAATTTTTCATACAACCCACCAATCTTTTCTTTCTCTCTTTCTTAATAAAAAGAAGTATAATATACTTGAGCAGCTTGTTGAGCTAGCACAAATAGATGTCAACATATGCTTTTAATCCATATTTGATTTCAATAAACCTATGCCATGGATCAAACTTTATACCATTATTATTATCAAACCCTTGGTACTTAAATAGAATAATACTATTACCTCCAATGTAGGTCAGTTTGATCACTTCGAGGTTTTCATAGTAGTCACTCTCCGATCCTTCCCATCGGTTGCCCTTTACACATACACAACTATTCATTATACTCTTATATTCATGTTCATGGGTGTAAAATTTAAAACCATTAACATTACAGTCATTGTAACATGTCATGTATTTTGTTGGCCCATAAGCTAATGGTTTTAGCCTTTTAGGAATAGAGTCCCCTCCTTGCATAGCCTCCATAGTATAAAAAGATTAAATTAAAAAAAATAAAATAAATAATATCAATGGATGCATACCAATTAATGGAACCAATCTACAAAGTTTTATAAATGCCATGTAGAAATTTATCACAAAAGATCCCTTCCCCATGGTGATGGAATGGAGAGTAGTGAAGGAGGAAGCAAATTTGCCCATGGTTATTCACCAAAGACTTCCATTCTCCTACAAACCTCTTGCATGTGTTTGTCTCTCCATGATGTCTATAGAAGTAAACTACATCTTTGATGCTCTTTTATAACATTTTAAAACCTATGGGATGGAAGTATACCGGTATATTCTTTAAGGAATGGGACACCTCATTATCTAGGCCCATCTCGGTCATACATCCTATTAGATATCCTTTGTGTCTCTCTCATTCTTTTTTTCTTTTTCTCTTTTATTTCCTTCTTTTTTTTATTTCCTTCTACATTCTTTTATTTTATTTCCTTTTACTTTCATTTTCCTATATTTTCCTTTCTTTCTTTTTTCATTTTTTATTCTCTCTTTCTTTCTTCCTTTTTTCCTAATTTTTTTTTTCTCTCTTCCTTTCTTTTATTTATTGTTGTTGTTGTTGTTCTTCTTCTTCTTCTTCTTCTTCTTCTTCTTCTTCTTCTTCTTTTCACTTTATTCTTTTATTCATTTTTCTTTATTTCCTTTTTCTTTCTTCTTCTCTCCATGCATGGATGGATTTTGGAGTGCCAACCTCATCCGAGTCTAATTTTCTCACAAGAATGGGATGCGATGGCTATCCTACCCCTAGTCCCACTGAGATATAAAATGTTTCACTTTCATTTCATATGCAGTCTTTACTGTAATGTTAGATTTGTTTAGAGAAGGTAAAAGGAAGGAGATAGTTAAGGTTTTTCATGATGTTAGAGTAGAGAGGGCATCCTCTAATCAAGTCTAATACCTTCTATGTTTTCTTTCAACAAAATTTGATACTTCATTCTTTTCAATATAATTTTTTAATATTTTTATGCGCTTACTCTAAGACTTGATTTTTATTATAATTTCATGTTTGAGAAATCATTCTTCTCATCAATTTTTAATATAATTCATTCTTTTCTCATCAATTTCATATTTGAGAAATCATTCTTCTCATCAATTTCTAATACTTGATTTTTATTATACTTCATTCTTTTCAATATAATTTTTTAATATTTTTTATGCACTTACTCTAAGACTTGATTTTTATTATAATTTCATACTTGAGAAATCATTCTTCTCATCAATTTAGATATTGCTTTTTTCTCTTTATTTGCAAGTTTTTAATTTTTATTATCTTTACTATGGTCATTAAATTTTGGAAAAATATTTACCACCTAAATAGAACTTCACACCTCATTAAATTTTCTTTGGCTGAGGGGATGGGGTTCCTTTCAAGAAAGGTGTGCTTTCTATTTATCAGATAAAACTTTCAACTGAGTATATCCTAGCTAGTTGGTGAAAGGATGCATCAGTATTTGTTTATATGATGAGACTGATTATCGAGGGTGAAGAATTTTGTGGAAGCTTGGATGATTTGTCCAGTTTAAATGACTCAATTGCCATGGTTTTTTGGGTGATCAGGGCTAAGTCTCTGGGTTTTTTTTTTTTTGATAAACCAAAGGAAAAGAGCGGATAAATCCCATCGTTGCTAAACCTCACTAGGGCCCCTTCCCTGCCAGTCCATGTTCAATTTGGATCACATGTTTTCGTGTGCCCTCCCCACCATAGAAGAGTACGTCAGCCTGACCCCGCTAAGACGACGGAGTAGTGCGCTCTCTCCCCCCCCCGGTCACATGCTCTAGGACGCATCCTGGATTTAATCGAGTCACCCGCAGGAATCATGTCTCGAACCCGTGATCGGTGGGTGAGAGGTTTAAGTCCCTACCAATGATCCCTCGAATCCATGATCGATGGGTGAGAGATTTAAGTCCCTACCAACCGGGCTACGGCCTTAGCGGTAAGTCCGTGGGTTATATATATGTATTTGAAGGCGAACGCACGGAGGGAGGGAGAGAGAGAGAGAGAGAGAGAGAGAGAGAGAGAGAGAGAGAGAGAGAGAGAGAGAGCAGAACTTTATTGAATTAGCGGAGGAAAGTTGGCATATACACAACTCTAGACAAGACCAGAAACAAGGCTTACACAAACTCACCAAAACATGATCACTTACATATCCAGGACACAAACTTAAAATAAAATGCTACAATGCACTCAACGGAAACATCACAGTTAGCCCCCAAATATATATGATAAAACAAGGCCAGAACACTACCAAAACCTGATTATTTCTACATCATGTCATCCTGCTCTTTCCTTGCATCGCTTGCCAAAAGAAAAGTTGCTATAGACAGCCATCGACCTTTCCTGTTAACTAAGGTTACTCAATTCACGCTATAGAAAGCAGTTTACTACCGCAAATAATATGATTTGTTAGGGAGTATCTGCAGCAAAAAGCAAGAGAGAGATTCATCCCAATGAATTTTTACAGAAGCTTACATGCAAAAAAAAATATTTTATACATCTCACTGGTACTTCTCGAGATCAAACATTGTCATCTAGCCTTGGATATGTCATCAATCACCACCCGAAACTGTTCAACATCACACGGGATTCTCAGGATTCCTTCTTGCCTATATCCATACTCCCGAGCAGCCATGTCTAGCAACAAACCCATGCATGGATCGTTAAGTAGACTCACATGCACCAAAAATCTCTCCTTCACTCCATCTTCCCCTCCCACAAGCACCGGAACGTATCCCTTTGGGACGCCGTTCTCCATGCACCCATTGGAGCCGTTGATCGACGGCTCATATATGACGAGCTCTCTCTTCTTTCTCCTCCAATGCATTCTTGTACGTTAGAAGCTTGTTTCTTGAAGCCCTAAGAACCAGTATGCGCTATCTTGATAACAAGAACCTTAAGAAAGCCAGCATATGTGGTATGGTGATATCAAGTCTCAAGCCCATACCAAGAGCTCTTTATATAGGAAGAGAGAAATGTAGAGGTTTGACCACTATGGTGAATGTATGAAGGTTGCCTTTTTGACCACATTAACATGTTTGAATTTTTGGTCTTCTTTGAACGGTAATCGCTGTCTGATTATGAAAGTTTATTCACAGGGCATCAAAAGGGCGCTCATTGGTTTGGTGTTAAGCCAGAGCTGGTTAAGGTACAATGTATAATCTGTCTGTCACGGTGCCATTGGTCAAGAAATAGGGGCCTTTTTTTTTTTTTGTGACAGGAACCAGTTTTCTCCTAGGCGCAGAATTGTCCTAACGTGGAAAAACTATAAACGGTAATACTTATAGGTGCATACGACCGTCCTGACACTGGCATGATGCTTTATAGGAATCGTGGCAGTTTTTCTTTGTTTAAAATTATATGCGACATATATATTTCTTTAGTCTTTGCTGCACACGTGCGCCTCGTGCAATTAACCACCAATCAGCGATCAGTCTCGACTCGTTCAGTTTGCGACAACACGCACAAAATTTGAACACGCAATGTTTTATTTCTAAGGAAATAACTCATAGAGTCATACATCTTAGCTAAGATCTTCGTCTCTTTTATATCTTATTTATGGTAAAAACCAAAGGGCCCACAAAAGCATCAGCTCTTGTTAAGTAAAACCGGAGTTTACGCGTATGCGTACTTGTTAAGCCTTCTTAAATTGCACATTAGACTGCCTATAACTTGACTCTAAGAAGTACCATTTATTGTAAAATATGGTTTAAGTCGCCAATTTTGTGCGCAGGTTTCCTAAGTTCATTGTAATTATAAAAATGATTTCCTTTTGGTGGTATTTGATGGACTATGTTAGCTTTGAAAAGTTTAATGGAGAGAAAATTCTTATGCGGGAAACATGTTTTACATCTCCCTTGTCCTTGTTGGTAACCTTCACATAGGCAAAACCACTATTTCCGGACACATACAAACATGTATGTATGTACATACATACATCATATATATATATATATACACACACATATATGCATGCATGTACACATGCATATAACATTTCTTTTATGCCCCTGATCTGAAATCATGAGCCAAGAATCATAGCAACTATCGCATACTTAAAAAGTACTTTTTCTACAAGCATACAAGATATCTCTTCACGGTATCATAATATAAAGAGCAAACAAGTAATCAATAATTTAATGTTCAACCTTAATTTAAACAACTAAATCAAATATCTTACAAATAATATTCTAAAGTCTTATATTAAATCTTAAAAAATTCTAATCTAAAAATAAAGATATCAAATTATGCTTCTAATCGCACTCCCATCAAGAATTCCAAATTGAGCTAGTTTTCTGTATTTATAAAAATCATAAGTGTAATAACTTATTACCTCATTCAAAAAGGCTAGCCAAAAGGTAATTTTGGATTTCTCGGTCTTTTATTAGTATCCAAGACCTTCCTAGCGAATAACCGATATGGAACTAAATACATGCCTTCATGGATCTTCATAGTAAGAATGTAGAGTAATGAGCTAAATAAATCAATAAGCAAAGAATACTTGTTGCCCAGAGAGCAATCCAAGAGGGGGGTGAATTGGGTCTCTAAAAAAAACTAAAGCTAAGCTAACTTGATATGACAATCAACAAGCTTTATAGAACTATATATGAAATCCAATTCAGCAAAGTACAAAGATTCAAATGCAATGCTCTAAGATATAAGTGCAGCGGAAATTAATAGAAATAAATAAAGAGCAAAGAGATAGATCTAGCAATCACAAACACTAAAAGATATAGTTGTTCGGTGCCAACCAATGCACCTACATCCACTCCCTAAGATTCCCTTGGAAATTCACTATAATCACACAATTACAGCTGATTAGTTTTCCAGGCTCACTAATCAAAACCCAAATTGTTTTACAAGGCTCACAAGTCACAACCTCACTTAGTTTTACGGGCTAACCAAGAACCTAATTGGTTTTCACAAGGCTAACCAACAACCTCCCTTGATTTTCCATGCTAACCAAGAACCTTAGTGGTTTTGCGAGCTAATCACCAACCTAAATGGTTTTCAAGGCTTACCAATAACCTCCATTGATTTTACAATAGGCTAACCAAGAACCCTTACCAGAAATAAGGTTTAGAAATAAAGAACCAATGTAGCTTTCAATAACAAAGCAAATAAATCGATGTAGCTCGATGTAGAGTTGCTTTGCACTTGTTGAAGCCTTTTGAATGTCCAAGATTGAATGATCTTCAATGCTCTTGATGGCTTTTGAATCCTTGAAGGCTTCCTTTAGCTTGAGAGTGGTTGAAACTTGAATGAATAGGAGTTATGGCTCTTCTCTCTTCTTTTCTATCTAAACTCTTTAATGGTATTCAATATATATCCTTTAGATATGATTTGGAGCATATAAATACCCTTCCAAGACCTTAAAACTAAATTCTAGCCGTTAGACTTGAGAAACTAGCCATTGGGGGCAATTTGGACGAGTTCTACGTTTGAAAAAACTAGCCGTTACAGTTGCCAGAACTCCATGTATCGACACTTCCTCATTTGAGTCAACACATAAGGTCGACACATGTTCTTCTTGAGTCGACACATAGTTCAAAAAGCTCCATTCAGATTTTTTAGAAATCTCAGATGTGTCGACACCTTCTCAGTTGAGTCAGCACCTTGCATCCATGTGTTGACACTTCAACTGTTCCTTCAGCTTCTGCAAGTTCTGTGGCTTGAAAGTCTCAGGCAATGTGTTGATCCATGCATTGACACTTTGAGTCGACACTTCAGGTCCATGTGTCGATACTTTATCTGTGCCATTTGAAACTTTCCTGCGTACCAACTTGAGTCGATACTTCATCTCCATGTGTTGGTACTTCATGTCATGTGTCGACACTTTGAGTCGACACATCACTGAAAAATTCACAGAAACTGCTGAACTTGAGCTGGAACAAGTTTCTACTTGGCTTCGCTATCCATTCAACCATTTCTTAAGTGTTCAAGTCTTCTTTTGATCAATCTTTTCATTTCAAACTTGGTTTCTTCAACATAATTAGGCTTCTTCAAATTTTGTGAACATCCTTTCAAAAAAAACATACTCAAAGCAAATCATTAGTCCTCAACTTATACTTAACTATTTTGCTTATCATCAAAATTAATTAGTTGAGTCAACAATCTCTTTCTTTTTGATGATGACAAAATCCTTAAGTATAAATTGCTTTAAAAGAAGCTTTAAGAGAATTGACCAAGATACACAATATTGAAAGCATTAAGTATATCAACATTACTTGCATTAAAGATATGATCATTCAAGACACAAGTATTTGAGCTTGTTACAAAGATAGAGAGTATCAGAACTTTGGTATTCATTTAAATGCATTGAGAACATGTATTATGATACTTTACAAGAAAATTTCAGCAAATAAAGCTCCCCATGAATCAATGATTCAAAACAGAGTTTGTAAGAATCTTTTCAAAATACTGAAAGAAGGGTTTTAAGGATTAAATTTACTTTGAAAGGATTTTTAATTGAGCATAAAGTAAAGCTCCCCCATTCATAAAGAATTTTGTAAATGATTTTCAATTCAATTTTTTTTTTTTAACATATCACATAAAAGAAATTTGTCATAAAAAAAAATTTGTCATTTATACTTAAATTACTCAAATTACTCCCCATTTATACTTAAATCTCACTAAATTACTCCCCCTTTTTGTTATCATTAAAAAGGTAGGAATAGAGTTAATCAATTTATTTTCGAAAATACTCTCTCTCTTTTTTTAGAAGTTCATCCAATGAATAGTGAAGAGATTGAAGCATAAAAATAATTCAAGATATAACATTCATTTCATCAAACACATAGAGATGAGGAACAACAAGTGTTTCATATAAACTTAGACTTTGTACAGCAAAATGATCATAACAAAAATAAAAGTACATAGAAGCATGAAAGCAAACTAACTAAAAGTACATAAAATGTCCTAATCCTCATCCATCGAATCATCAGAAGATGAACCGATCTCAATCGGTCCTGTATCAGTGAAGGATCGAGCTTACGGCCATCTCGATCAAAGATCTTGAAGTCTGGTCCTAGTCGGCTGTGGAGGGGTACGACGACCACATCCTCTGCGATGAGCATAAATCCGACCTCTGGCTAGAGTAGTAGAGGTAGAAGCTATGTCCTTCGTAGGAATGAAAGTGATTAGGTCAACAAACTCAGCCACCGCTGGGAGAGGTGTGCGATCAAAAGAAGGTCCAGAGTCAAGATAGTGAAAGCTAGGTGTATAAAACCCAAGCTCTCGAATCAATGATGATGTATGAAGGGTAGGAGTATCAGTAAGCTGTGTATCAAAAATAGGGGTCTCAACTGTTGGAATAATAGGTGTATCATGAACAGAAGTATCAGCTGAAGAAAGTATCGGTGTCTCTATGATAGATGTATCAATAATGGGGGTCTCAATGATAGGTGTATGAATAACAGGGAAATCAATAACAGGTGAATCAATAATAGGAGTGAGAATAGGAATAAGAACTGGAACAGAAGTGCAATGATCCGATCTAGATGATGGATCTGGAATCTGGGTAGGTGAGGAAGATGGGTCAACAACAGGGCTCGTAGGCAAGTCAACCATCACCTCCTCAACTGCTCTAACATAAGATCAGTAATATTAAACTGGTCTGAGTCAGTCTCCTCGTCTCCATCAATATCTCCAATAACTGTATCTCCATCTCCATCTCCAATAGTAGTCTCAACACCAGTATCGATATTAGCAATATCATCAACTGGTGTAGGAGCAGGTACATGAACAGGTGCAGGAGCAGTATCTGCAGCCGAAGCACTTGTCGAAGATTTGGACAGTGCAAAGAGAATAGCCGAGATGCCATCACTAAGACCAATATGGCTCTCTCTCGTCTCACCTATGAATACGTCAAGACGCTGCCTCATGATGAACACGTCGATCTCGATGCATCTGACTCTATCCTCTAAACTATCTAAAGTGCCAGGAGTCTCCTTCTATGCTGGTTGAGGCTATGCAGATGTAGAAGGATCAGACTGAGAAGCAACTGCTGGCTGCGCTGCCATCTCAGGCTATGTCTCGCTCGATCCTGCCTCACCTGAAAGACTCCACTCCTCCTCTGTTGTGTCCTCATCATCAGCTCTATCCTCGGCCTGACCTGATATCCTGCATGTCCACTGGCCTCGGACCAAATGATAACCCATCCGATGTAATGACCTGATATCATATACATCGGTATGAATCAATGTGCGATAAGGCTCATCCTCAAAGCTGACTCCATACTCCCTGAATAATACAGTCAATCCCATGCCATTTGGTAAGCAGAGCCGCTGGCTAGACGATGCCTCAGTAATCTGATGTATCATCAGAACTGGAATGCATACTGGCATGCGCTGAACCAGTGAGACCATCATGAGCAACTCCCGCTTGGTGATATAGTCGAAACGTCCAGTCTTTGATAGAAGAATCTGGGCGATGATATGGTGCAGCAGTCTCATCTTTGTGGATAGCCTAGATGCTGGAACAGTGGCTCCCTCTGGTAGAATGTCAGACTCAAAAATGCACTGGAGACCACTGACTCGATCCATCAGACTGTCAACAACAGATCCCGTCATCGGTATATCCCATACTTTGCTTAGAATCTTTGAAGAAATGGGGATATACCGTCCTCTGACCTGTGCAACCCAACCATCTGCTCTGCGGACAAGTAAACCATAAAACTCTCTCATCAGCCCGGGATAATATCTCTCACTGAGTGAACAAAAAGTGGTCAACCCAGCATGTCGAATCCACTCTCCTATCTGGAAATACTGCTGGTCTATAAAAGAAAAGTCTACTCAGCATCCTCCAACCATTATCTTGGAGCTCATCCGGCTAGATGGAATAAAGAAAGGTCGTGCGAGCGGATTCGGAGCTCTAGACTTGTGTCGGGCCTTCGTCCTTCGCTCTTCTTCTTGCTATGACTGACGAGATCGATGAACAACTTGCTTGCAAGGACCTATTGTCAAGATTCAAAGTTTGGGCAAGGTTTTTGGTTGAAAATGGAGGTTTCTAGGGTTTAGGAAGCTAAACCTAGGAAGAAATCCAACAAAAATGGCTACTGAACATTCAAATCCAAGAAAATGATAGGCAAAAATAGTGAAATGGAAGGATGAATAGTATGGGTACTTCAAATCCAGGTGTCGGCTTGGAGGAGAAACAATTTGGGAGAAAAATGAATCGAAAATCCCTTAAATCTCAGTTCGTTGTCGGTCATGTGTCGGCTCATGCATGTGTTAACACATTTTGGTGTCGACACATCTTAATGACTTAAAAAATAAAAAAATCAGGGATTTCACTAACAGATCAAAATCAATTGAAGTGAGATAGATCTAGAGTCAATCAATAGTGATTAAACATGATTTATCTTGAATAAGGTCAAATTGATCTAGTTTAAGTCAAATTATGGAAAAACTTTAATCAAACGAATTGATGATCCAGAGCTCTCTTATAATCATACAGAATCGATCTTCTAGAAGAGGTTTAGTCAAAATATCTGCTAATTGAATTTCAGTACTTATAAATTCAAGCAAAATATCATTATTTTCTACATGATCCCTAATAAAATGATGTTTAATTTCAATGTGCTTACTCCTAGAATGTTGAACAGGATTTTTAGTCAAGCAAATAGCACTGGTATTATCACATTTAATAGGAGTACTAGCCAACTTGATTCTAAAGTCTTCAAGTTATTGATTAATCCATAGGATTTGAGCACAACAACTTCCTGCTGCAATATACTCAGCCTCAGCTATAGATAGTGCAACTGAAGTTTGTTTCTTGCTAAACCATGAGATTAATTTCATTCTAAGAAATTGGCAAGTTCCACTTGTACTCTTTCTATCTAATCTACAACCAGCAAAGTCTGCATCAGAATATCCAATCAATTCTGCAGAAGAATTTCTAGAATACCATAAACCTATACTAATAGTACCAGATAGATATCTTATAATGTGCTTAATAGCCATAAAATGTGATTCTTTAGGTTCATACTGATATCTAGCACACATGCAAATACTAAACATTATATCTGGTCTACTAGCAGTTAAATACAATAAAGAGCCTATCATACCTCTGTATAACTTTAGATCTACAGATTTACCATGTTCATCTTTATTAAGTCTACAAGAAGGGCTCATAGGCATACCTATTGGTTTAGTAGTCTCCATTCCAAACTTCTTAATGATTTCTCTTGTATACTTAGCTTGGTTAATGAAGATACCATCTGTAGTTTGCTTGATTTGGAGTTCGAGAAAGAAATTGAGTTCTCCCATTATGCTCATCTTGAACTCACCCTGCATTAGCTTAGCAAACTCTTGACAAAGAATTTTATTAGTAGCACCGAAAATGATGTCATCAACATATATTTGTACTACTAATAAATCATTATCTCTCCTTTTCAAAAATAGAGTCTTATCAATATTTTCTCTAGAAAATTTATTTTCAATAAGAAATTTGCTTAACCTTTCATACCATGCTCTAGGTGCTTGCTTTAATCCTTAAAGTGCTTTGTATAATTTGAAAACATAATCAGGATGTGCATGATTTTCAAATCTAGGTGGTTGTTCGACAAAAACCTTTTCAGATATAAAACCATTTAATAAAGCACTTTTAACATCCATTTAAAATAATTTGAAGTTCATAAAATAAGCAAATGCTAATAATAGTCTAATTGCTTCAAGTCTAGCAACAGGAGCAAAAGTTTCATCAAAGTCAATCCCTTCCTCATGATTATAGCATTTAGCAACTAGCCTAGCTTTATTTCTGATAACAATACCATTTTCATATAATTTATTCCTACATATCCATTTAGTGCCAATAATTGAAACATTAGATGGTCTTTCTACAAGTGTCCAAATATTATTTCTATTAAATTGTATTAGTTCTTCTTACATAGCATTGATCCAATTAGAGTCTTTTTAGCTTCTTTAAAACATCTAGATTCTACTTGAGATACAAATGCAATATAATCATATTCATTTCTAATAGAAGCTCGAGTTCTTACCCCTTTACATGGATCACCTAAGATTAATTCCTTAGGGTGTCCTTGAGCATACCTCTACTCCTTAGGTAGATCTTGATGCTTTGGAGTGTCATCTTCTTTCTCATCCTTATCTTATTCTTCTTCATTTGGTTGAGCTTGATCATTCAGTGTCAGCTTCTGAAGCTTATCAGCACCTGCACATTTATCAGATGTATTCCCTTTTCTTGAGGATTTGTTAGTAGATTCTTCAAATACAACATGTATTGACTCTTCTATAACCAAAGTTCGTTTATTAAATACTCTATATGCCATGCTTGATGTAGAGTATCCTAAGAAGATACCTTCATTAGACTTGGCATCGGACTTTCTAAGATGATCTTTTTCATTATTCAAAACAAAACATTTACAATTAAAACATGAAAATATTTCAAAGTCGATTTTCTTTGGTTCCAAAGCTCATATGGAGTTTTCTTTAAAATAGGGCATATCAAAACTTGATTTAAAATATAACAGGTTATATTAATAGCTTCAGCCCAAACATACCTTGGCAAATCATTTTTACAAAGCATAGTGCATGCCATTTCTTCCAAAGTACAGTTTTTCCTTTCTACTACCCCATTCTGCTGAGGTATCCTAGGTGCAGAAAAATTATGTTATATACCTTTTTCATTGCAAAAGTTTTCAAAATCTTGATTTTCAAATTTAGTTCCATGATCACTACGAATACAAACGTCTGAAATATCTTTTTCGTTTGAAACTTTTCTATAAAACTTTATAAATACAGAAAATGATTCATCTTTTTATGCTAAAAAGAAAATCCAAGTAAATCTTGAAAAATCATCCACAATGATTAATCCATATCTCTTGCCTCCTAGACTTGATGTTCTAGTTGGTCCAAAGAGATCCATATGAAGTAGTTCAAGTGGCCTACTAGTAGATACAAATCCTTTGGTTTGAAAGAAGTTTTGACTTGTTTACCAAATTGACATGCTTGACAAATTTTATCTTTTTCAAAATAAATTTCAGGTAAATCCCTAACTAAATTCTTTTTGCAAAGTTTTGAAATAAGGTACGTACTAGCATGTCCTAACCTTCTATGCCATAACCAAGTAGTCTCTTCCTTAATAGAATTTATTACAACAAGGCATTCTCCATTAGGTAATGATAGATCATCTAGGTCTATTAAATAAATATTTTCATGCCTTTTTTCAATGAATTATACTCCATTTATATATGGACTAGTAATCATGCAATATGATGATTTGAAAACTACCTGAAAACCTTTATCGCAAAATTGACTAATGCTTAAAAGATTATGCTTTAAACTATCTACTAAAAGTACATTACTAATACTATTAGAAGGAGTTATGTGAACCTTACCAATACCAATGATTTTTCCTTTACCATTATCACCGAAGGTCACACTCCCCCCATTCAAAGCTTCAAGAGAAGTAAATTGCTTCACATCTCTAGTCATGTGCCTTGAGCAACCACTATCAAGATACCAAACTCATTTGTTTTCCTTGGTTGCAAGACACACCTGCAATAAAATCAAGCTTTGTTTTTAGGTACCCAAGCTAACTTGGGTCCTTTAGGATTAGCATTTAAAATGGTTCCTTTTGGAACCCATACTTTACCAAAAGACATGATTTTTCTAAAATTACATTGATATGATTTATGACCTAATTTTTTGCAAGTAAAACAAGTAATGCTAGATGATGCAGGTACAAAAAAGTTTTTGAAATACTTTTGTTGCTTTTGTGGTTTATATCCTAAACTTGCCTTATTAAAAATTACTCTTTGATTGTTTAAAAGTAAGTTTAACTTTTCTGAACTATAAGTAAATTTGTCAACAAAAGGTTTTAACTTTTCAAGTTCATTTTTGTGTTTAGCATTTTCAAGTTCTAAATCCTTGTTTTTTTTAAAAAGATCATTGTTTGAAATAACACATTTTGGTCTTTTCAAGACTTTGTTTTTCATAGACAAAGTATTGATCTTCTTTTCTAAAATATCTAATTTAGATTTTAAAGAACTAACATCATTTAGTAAAGAGTTGTTTTCTAAAGAAAAACTATTTGCATGCTTTTTTAATTTCTTGTTTTCAGATAAAACTAATTTATATTCATGCATAAGCTCTTCAAAAGCATTTCTAAGTTCATCGAAAGTGAAATCAATTTCAGAGTTAGAACATATCTCATCACTATCTTGATGCGCCATGAAGCAGAGATTAGTAACTTCAGTCTGCTCTTCTTCTGAACTGGAGTCTTCGTTGTCACTCTAAGTGGCCATCATTGCTTTCTTCCTTAATTTCTTCCTTGATTTCTTGAGGAGAGGACAGTCAAACTTGTAATGTCCCGGCTTCTTGCACTCGAAGCATAAAGGTACTTCCTTCTCCTTTTCCTTTTCTTTCTCTTTTTCTTTTTCCTTTTCCTTTTCCTTGGACTGATTTTTCTTTTTGTAGGAAAACTTTTTCCTCTTCATGAATCTTCTAAACTTTCGTGCAAGGAGGGCTTCTTCACCTTCTTCTTCTTCTTCTTCTTCTTCGGACTCATCAATTGAAGATTCTTCTTAAATATTTGACTTGAAAGCAATCCCCTTCTTCTTCTTGTCTATGTCTATAGATTTCTATTTTAGATTGAGCTCATAAGTCATGAGCGATCCCACTAGCTACTCAAGAGGTAGCTTGTCCACATCATTTACTTCTTGAATTGCGGTCACCTTCAGATCCCATGACGTTGGAAGAGCTTTAAGAATTTTATTCACAAGATTAGCATTTGACATGACTTTACCAAGACTTCTCATACCATTAACTATATTTGTGAATCATGTATACATATCAGTGATAGATTTATTTGGTTCCATTTGGAATATCTCATATGTGTGCACTAACATATTAACCTTAGTGTTCTTCACTTGATCGGTACCCTCATCGGTAGCTTCAAGTGTGTCCCATATTTCTTTGACAGACATGCATGTAGATTTCTATTAAATTTACTAGGATCTAATGCATAATAAAGGAGATTCATTGTCTTAGCATTGATCTCTAATTGTTTAATGTTATTTTCATCCTAATCCTCTTCAAGTTTTGGGATGGAAACATAATTAACCACCACCGAAAAAATATGAGGACCCTTATCAACTACTTTCCATAAATTGTAATCAATAGAATGCATATAAATTCTCATCCTAGTTTTTTAATAAGTATAATTTATTTCATTGAAAAATGGAGGTCTATTTGAGGCTTGTCCCTCAACAAAACTAGTACCAATTGGGGCTGCCATAGATCTTTACTCAAGGCGGTAAAGCCTATACAATGAGAACAGGGCTCTGATACCACTTGTTGCTTAGAGAGCAACTCAAGAGCGGGGGGGGGGTGAATTGGGTCTCTAAAAGAAATTAAAGCTAAGCTAACTTGATATGACAATCAACAAGCTTTATAGAACTATATATGCAATCTAATTCAGCAAGGTACAAAGATTCAAATGCAATGCTCTAAGATATAAGTGCAGTGGAAATTAAGAGCAATAAATAAAGAGCAAAGAGAGAGAGATCTAGCAATCACAAACATCAAAAGCTATAGTAGTTCGGTGCCAACCAATGCACCTACATCCACTTCCTAAGATCTCCTTGGGAATTCACTATAATCACATGATTACAGTCGATTAGTTTTTCGGGCTCACTAATCAAAACCCAACTTGTTTTACAAGGTTCACAAGTCACAATCTCACTTGGTTTTACGGGCTAACCAAGAATCTAATTGGTTTTTACAAGGCTAACCAACAACCTCCCTTGATTTTTCGGGCTAACCAAGAACCTTAGTGGTTTTGCGGGCTAACCACCAACCTAAATAGTTTTCAAGGCTTACTAAAAACCTTCCTTGGTTTTACAATATGCTAACTAAGAACCCTTACAAGAAATAAGGTTCAGAAATAAAGAACTAGTGTAAGTTTTCAATAACAAAGCAAATAAGTCGATGAAGCTCGATGTAGAGTTGCTTTGCACTTATTGAAGCCTTTTGAATATCCAAGATTGAATGATCTTCAATGCTCTTGATGGCTTTTGAATCCTTGAAGGCTTCCTTTAGCTTGAGAGTAGTTGAAACTTGAATGAAGAGGAGTTATGGCCCTTCTCTCTTCTTTTCTCTCTAAACTCTTTAATGGTATTCAATATATATCCTTTAGATTTGATTTGGAGTATATAAATACCCTTCCAAAGCCTTAAAACTAAATTCTAGTGGTTAGACTTGAGAAACTGCCATTAGGGGCAATTTGGGTGAGTTCTGCTTTTGAAAAAACTAGCCGTTACTGTTGCCAGAACTCCATGTGTCGACACTTTCTCAGTTGAGTCGACACATAAGGTCGACACATGTTCTTCTTGAGTCGACACATAGTTCAAAATGTTTCATTCAAATTCTCTAGAAATCTCAGATATGTCGACACCTTCTTAATTGAGTCGACACTTTGAGTCGACACCTTGCTTCCATATGTCGACACTTCAACTATTCCTTCAGCTTCTGCAAGTTCTGTGGCTTGAAAGTCTCAGGCGATGTGTTGATCCATGTGTTGACACTTTGAGTCGACACTTCAGGTCCATATGTCGACACTTCATCTGTGCCATTTGAAACTTTGCTGCGTACCGGCCTGAGTCGACACTTCATCTCCATGTGTCGACACTTAATGTCATGAGTCGATACTTTGAGTCGACACATCACTGAAAAATTCACAGAAACTGCTGAACTTGAGCTGGAACAAGTTTCTACTTGGCTTAGCTATCCATTCAACCATCTCTTAAGTGTCCAAGTCTTCTTTTGATCAATCTTTTCATTTCAAACTTGGTTTCTTCAACACAATTGGGCTTCTTTAAATTTTGTGAACATCTTTTTAATAAAAACATACTCAAAGAAAATCATTAGTCCTCAACTTATACTTAATTGTTTTGCTTATCATCAAAATCAATTAGTGGAGTCAACAATACTTAATCTAGATAAATCCAGCAATAATAATATATTAAAAATAAGTATGTAAAGTATATTAATTCAAAAACCCAATGCAATTTTATCAAAATAAGATACTTGCAAATTTAGTCATTTCAAAATTCATTTTTAATTTCATATTTGTTCATAAATCAATTTCATTCAAAACATTCAGTTAGTCTTGATAGTCATGAACTAAATCATAATGCTATTGCATAATTCTCAATGGTAGGGTATCAATATATCAATGTACAATCTTAATTGGTATGGTATTGATATATTTTAGTGCATAATCCTCATTAACAGGGTGTCAATATATACTTGTACAACTCTCATTAGTAGGGTGTCGATATACCAGTGCATAACCTTCACTAGTCGGATATCAATAAACCAGTACACAACCTTCACTAGCAAGGTATTAATATACAGTTGCGCACAATTCCCACTAGCAAAGTATTGATATACTAGTGCATGCATAATCCTTACTAGTAAGGTATCGATATACTAATGCACAGCCCCACTGGTAGGTTATTGGTATACTAGTGCACAACCCTTATTAGCAGGGTGTTAATATACTAGTGCACAATCCTTATTGACAGGGTGTCAATATACCAGCTTACAATCCTCACTAGCAAGGTGTCAATATACTAGTGGATAACCCTCACTAGTAGGATATCAATATAGCAGTGCATAACCGTCACTAGTACAATGTCGATATATGAGCATATAATTCTCACTGGCAAAGTCTTGATATACCAGTATATAACCTCCCACTGGCAAGGTTTTAATATGTAGTTAGGTTGTGAGTCAAAATCCATTTTGATTCCAATATCATTTTCTATAAACCAATTTCATATACAATTGGTCAATATACAAAACATCCAAAACCAAAATTAATTAATCATAATTTATAATAGAATCAATACATTCTAAAATGCAACAAATAAATATCATACTTCATATTCATAATCACAAATAATACAATTCAAAATGCAATGATATAATTACTATATAATTTACTAATAAGTCGAGAAAAAGTGAAGTATTACTTACCTCACATGTATTCTAATCAATCCTAATAATTCTATAAATTCCTTTTCTTTAAAATCTTCAATTGATCATATCACAGTATCTCATTGTAGTCTTCTTATCAAGATAATTGCACCTTATATATAATTGAGTCCAATAATTAGAAAGGATATGGATAATTAAGGATATGAATGATGATAGTTGCATCCAACAGTTTAGATTAGTTTGATTATCTAATTTTATTCAATTAAGATCATACTAGGATATAATTGGCTTCATAAAGATCAAGGATGATCAAATCTAATGGTATCTGACAAAGATCAAGTGGTAACAATTGACATTCCTACTTGGTCTAATCAAATTAATTTCATCAAATTAGGTTGAACAAGTGCACAAATAAATCAATAAAAATCAAGTATAATCAACTTTAATATCACTAGACCTAGTTAGGGTGGATGACACGCTACTTGGTGATTATGAATCAAGACTCCTTTCATTAGAATCAAATCAGAATTACTGAAAGATGACCTTTATTGGATTAAACAATTCTAGAGAGAAACTTTTAAAGAGAAAAGTTTAGGAGAGAAGGTGGGGCTTTCTAGAGAGAGAAAGGTGAGGAAGCAAGGTGAAGTGAGAGAAGGAAGAGAGAGAAGAGAGAATGGAGAAAGAGAGGAAAGAGAGAGAAACTCTCTCTTTTTCTTTTCTTTTTTTTTTCTTTTCCTTTTTCCTTCTCTAATTCTCAATGGAATAGGGAACTTGCTTCCCCCCATTCTTGCTAAGACACTACAGCCTCTGCCAGTGGTGGTGGCTATAGCTGGTGGTCAGGCCGCAACATTGTAGAAAGGGTCCTAGTCTAGCAATCAATGGCAACTAAACAAGGTCAAAAATCAAGGACAAAAGAAATGAAAAATAGGAAAAAATAAGGCTCAATTTCTTCCAAGAAAATCTTGTGACATTGATCACGATCGTGGGTGGTCAAAAATAATTTACCAATTCAACGCTATAGCTATGATGAGTCGAGATCATATCATCAGGGATCAGTTAGGGTTATGTTCACTTTTAAAATTATTTTATTGGAAATTAATTAGGTTAGAGAGATAAAAGAGTAAGAGTATGATTATACTAAGAACAAGAATTAAGCTAAGCAGGAAATTAACTAGAATATGAAAGATATCTTGGATTTTGATTTGGTATTTGATATTATATTAAGTGCTTGTTTAATATATAACTATTAAATTATGATTGATCATCGAGCATAGCCTATTTCACTGGATATGGACCTTGATCTGCTCCTACATAGCCATAACTATTCAAAGTCTCTAATCATATAAATATAATATTCAATAATTAGATTATGAACATAGTCTATCTCACTGAGCACGTATCATATCCTGGGATCATGACTCGTCTCTATGTAGTCATAGCCTATTAAAAAATTTAAATATAGTCTAAAAATGAAAAACACTACTTGAACTAATGAAAAATAATTTTATTCATCAAAAACAAACATTACAATCAAGCACTAATTACATAAAGAAAAAAATACAAAGTATAAATACCAAAAACCTCATCTACTCTATGAAGATAGGAATTACTTAGCCACTCATGATCTTCCCTTCCCTCCTTCTATGCAAAGGCTCTAGAGGGACTCTAGGGATTGATTGCCCCAGGTAAAGGCATAGGAGCCTTTTTATAGGATTTAACAGGGAAGAGATCTTCATGGGTTTCCGATGTGGGACTAAATCAAAGAATCAAAAGAGTGGCTAGGATTTAATTTTATAATAGATCAATGGTTAGATGGTAAACCTAAATCCTAGTTAAAGTAGACTATAGAGTCCTACTCCAAATTGGTGCATGCTTAACTAGCTGAGGGTTGGTTGCCATCAAATCTTAATCAGAGATCCAAAAATTAGCCACCTTAGGTAAAACTAATCATGAGGCATTTGACTGCTCTAAGATTTGTGCTATCTCTTCCTTTCATTGATGGGTTGGTTGCCCATCACCCCCGCTATCTTCTCTTGGGTCATAGCCACCACCAATGCCGAAAGTTCGTCGAACTCACCTACGTGCCATCGAGACCCATTATCGGGAAGACAGCCAGTGATGCTCGGTGGGATGGCCTGGTAAAGAAGAGGAAGATGGCACTGATGCACATGGAAGATGTTGACATCGATGTTCGGATAGGGGTGAAGATGGACTGATGATGGCCGGCGATGGTGACCTGGGCAGAGGTCGATGGCATGGTAGTGGCTCGGGTAGTGAATAGCATCTCAAACCAGAGGAAGAAAGAAGTGATAGAACGGGGGAAAGATAGCCAGATCTTGGAGGAGAAGGCCATGGAGGAGGTTCTCCAGCAGTGAGAAAGGTGGATGGCAACTTTAGTGGTGGTGGGACAATGTTTTAGGGCTAAAAACCATTCACAGTCCACGACTCTGCACTGTGGACCAAAGCCTTGGTTGCTGATGGATCGCTGAGTATTTTGTAGACCGAGCGACTGGTCCATGATGGACCGGGTTCTCTAAAATTCATGCATTTCCTTATTAAACTTCAAAATTTGATTTTGAGCTCATTTGAAGTCCGATTCACTTCAAATTTATTTTACTTGAACCCATAAATCAAGTCTAAGTAATGGCAGTCTCTTTTCTACAAATGATAGATAAAAATTTTAATTCTAAATAAATAAATATAATTTAATTATTAAATTAATATTTTTATATATGTATATAATATAATTATCACATCCCCTAACTTGAACTTTACTTATCCCCGAGTAAAATAGATAAATTAGCTATGTATACAAACTCTCCTTGAATTGAAAGTTGACTTAGGTAGTCCTAAAGATAGCTGATACATAGCTAATCATTAAAGAGAGATCATTGAGTCAACCTAATCAGTGATTGAGTGTTGACCATAGATATCTTTAGAGGTCTTCCTTACCATCCCTCTTGTTGCCTCATAGATCTTCATGGCTTGCAGCTCTTATGTGGCACCAATTGGTGGACTTCTTGCCTGGCATCTTCCATGCGTGGCCAGTCTTGCAAAAAATAGAGACCCAGGCCGGGGATCCCGGTGGGGGCACTCTGATGATCAAGTTAGTGGGCGATCAAGGGGAAGAGATCCTCCTTGGTGGATCTCAAAGTGGTCTCTACTCTCAGAGGGTTCAAGAGATGATCGGGAAGATAGTTGGAGCAGTGAGAGCTTGAGTGGTGAGAGCTTGAGCGGTGAGAGCTTGAGCAGTGATGGCTATTATAGTGGGAGTTCTAGAAGGAGTTCGTGTGTGTCCCACTTGTCCTTAGAGCCTTGCCAGTTGCCTGCTGCTCGTGATTTTGTCCCTTATCACTCACCACTTGTCACTTGCTCTTTGTTACTTACCTTTACTGGAGGCCCCATTAAGTTTCTTATAGAAGTGTCGTACCTCTGGTGGGGCGTAAAGCCCTAACCTGGTGCTCCCTTGGAGCACCCCATGTGGGCAAAATGTAGGCATGTCCTCCCTCTCCTTCCAAGAGGAGGGGGACATGATCCGTAGCCTCCATAGGGGAAATTCTACCACGAGTGCAGGGGAAGAACTGAGAAGTGTGCATCTCTTCCATGGTGAGTGTGAGTGGCATGCCATGGGGCCTAACACCCCAACAGGGCACTGCCTTTTCCTGGCATCATTCTGTCATGTCTGGGGAGACCTGGCAGAGCACTGGTCTGGTGGGAGATGCTACAGGGCCTGAGACCCCTGGTAAAATCTTCTTCTTCTAGGTGGTGCAGGCAGTAGGTTGAGGGGTGCGATGCCCCGAGAAGAGTGCCTTTCCTCAGGAGGTGCCGACAATAGGGTGAGAGGCCTGATGCTCTAGCGGGATGGTCCTCCACAAGTGGCATGCTCTGGTGAAATGCCATCCCACAGGGGTTGTAGGTGGCATGCTTTGGTGGGACACCATTCTTCAGAGGTTGCATGTGGTATGCCCTGGTGGGATGCCATTCCTCGGAGATTGCAGGCAGCGTGCCCTAGTGGAGCACCACCCCACAGGGGTTCTAGTCTCTCCGAGCAGCATAGGGGTTTTGATGGGGATGACGACACCAACTGCTATTGTCATTATCCCGGCTGCTCTAAGGGTGTTCGAGGACAAGATCATGTCCACCTATAAAAATCTATACTTGATTTCAGGGGAAGAAGATGACTTTGACCAGGGACTTGACCTCGAGCGATGAGAATGTGACCCTGGTCAAGGGCTAAACCTCAGGAGAGCTAACCTTGGCCATGGGCTCAAAAGGCGAGAGCATGACCTCGCTGAGGGCTTGACCTCATCGAGGGCTTGACCTCGCTGGGGGAGCTGACCTTGGCCAAGGGCTCAGAAGGTAAGAGTGCAACCTCGGCCGAGGGCTCAACCTCGGGGGAGCTAACCTCAGCCAGGGGCTTAGAAGGCTGGAGCACGATCTCGACCAAGGGCTCTACCTCAGGGGAGCTGACCTCGACCAAGAGCTCGGAAGGCGGGAGCATGACCTCGACCAAGGGCTTAACCTCGGGGGAGCTAACCTCGGCCAACAGCTCAGAAGGCGGGAGCACGACCTCGACCGAGGGCTCGACCTCGACCGAGGGCTTGACCTCGATGGAGCTACCTTTCACCAGGGGCTTAGAAGGTGGGAGCATGACCTCGGCCAAGGGCTTAACCTTGAGGGAGCTGACCTTGGCTAGGGGCTCAAAAGGCAGGAGCATGACTTCGACCGAGGGCTCGACCTCGAAGGAGCTGACCTTGGCCAGGGGCTCAGACTTGACACTTCATCTGGCCGCTGTATTTAGGTTGGACCTTCTGCTAGCATGGCAGCTAGCCGATCCGAAGGGTTCCACATCAGCAGTTATGCCATATCAGCTGGTCCCCACTGTTGACCCCTTGAGTAATTTTGATGATAACAAAATAATAGAGCATGCACATTTATTACTAGCTAATCTTAACTGTTTCACAAGTTTTGTAGGATGACTGTTAGGTTGCGTTTGGTGGATCACTAGGGAATCCTGAATGGTAATCTGGATTACTTGCAAGATAGATTACCACTGGATAGATTGCCAGTAATGCTGATTACCGGGTTTGGTATACACAGGTAATCTATCAGTATGATTGATTACTATATTTGGTCTGATAAATAGATTACCAGTAATCTAAGCTCAAATTTCTAAAATATCCCTAAGTCAAATTTATAAAAAATATATTATAATATAATATAGTACTGTAATATAATATTACATGAATATAATATATTATTTGATATTTTGTAATGTAATATAGTATTATATTATTTGATATTTTATAATGTAACTATTTATAAAATTATATAATTAATAATGTATTATATAATATTATTATATATTATATTATATTAAATATATAATACTATATTTAAAATAATATAATATATGTTATGTTATAAAATGTAATATATAATTTAAATTATATTATATTACACTCTATTATTATATAATAAATATTTTAAAATATTCTATTTTTTAATATTACAAATAAAATAAAATAAAATATATTAATGTTATTTAGAATAATATCATTATATATACTATAATATTATAGTACATTTTGTTTTATATTTATAATATAAAATATATTATATTAAGTTATATTTAATATAATATGTTTTTACATTATATATTTGTATATAATATAAATATATTATATTAAAATTAGTAACATAATATAAAACATTAACCATTATATTATATTATACTATAAAATATAATATTACATAGTATATTATATAATATTACAACATTAATATAATATAACATATTATATTATATATTTTATATTTATTATAAAAAATATATTAGATTATATCATATTTAAAATAATATAATATATTTATATAACATAGTATATTTATTTGAAATATATTTATATATTTATGTATAATATAATATATATTTAAATTATGTATTTATATAGAACATAAATATATTATTTTAAATTTAATAATATAATATATATAATTTAATATATTACTTAGTATATTTAAAAGATTACATATAATTTCTTTACATTTATTTAGTATAAAAAATAATTTTTAATTTTTCAATTTTAATATAAAAATATTAAATATTTTATATTTAGTAATATAAAATATTTAAAAATTATATTTTTAATAAATAGCTAAAATGTAAAAATTATGTTTTTATAAATAAAATATAGATTTAAGAAGAGACCAGGGAGAAGAGAAATGTTTTGTTCTCACGAAGTGAAAAGGATGGGGCAATTTTGTAAAAATAAAAAATACCATATTACCACATCTCCGGTAATCTGGATAGCCACCCCTCCTTGAGATAATCTGTATTACCACATAAGAGATAATTCGGATTACCGGTTCAAGATAGATTACCATTTAGCATAAATACCAAACGTAGTTATCTGGTGGGTCCATTTTAAAATTACCGGTAATCTGGATAGATTACCGTCTACCAAACGCAACCTTACTGATTATCAATTGCTCCTACTTTATTCTGTTGAGTGTGTTAAGTAATATTGTATGAGTGTGATATAAAGAAGAACCCCTTGAAAAACCTTTTAAAATCATAAGGCTGGGTTACTTCTCTAAGTGTTGTGCTCTAAATTTAATTTGAGTTGGTTTGTATCAAATGATTGAGAGTTTTTGTGAGAGAGTGTTCTCTAGTCTAATTATAAAATTCTTAAAGAACTCACTCGAGCCGACCCAACCAGAAGAAGAGCTGACTTTATCTCATGGCACTCGAGCCAACTCAAGTATATCCGAGCCGACTCGTTTAGAGTCCATTTATGAATTGTTCTGAGAACAAGCTAGGCGAGTCAACCCCAACAAGAATGAGCCGACTTTGCCAGAATAAAATTTGAAGACTTGAGAAAGCGAGTCGACCCAAAATACAATGAGCTGACTCCTCTAGAGTGAAGATTTCTAATTCTGAGATGAAGATTCGACCCAAGTAAAAGCGAGCCAACTCCTTGAGTTCAATGATTTCAATGATAGAAGTTCGAGCCAACCTAAATGGACATGAGCCAACTCATCCAGAGTGAGGTTTTTGCACTCTGAGACAAAGAGCTGACCCTACTGAAGAAATGGTGACTCGGCCATATGACTCGAAGGATCAGAGCCGACTCGAAGGATCAGAGCCGACTCGAAGGATCAGAGCCGACTCGAAGAATCCGAGCCGACTCAAGTGTCGTTTCTAGGTACACAATGGCTAGTTTCATATTTCTTTTTTGAAACTAAAAGGTACTCCAACATCTAGTTTTTGAATCCCAATGGACTACAAGGGCTATATCCTTCAAAAACAAGTACAAGAGACCATATAAAGGGATTAAAAAGTAGTGATTCAATAGAGAGATGCTTAATTGAATACATTTTGAATACAAAGGTTTTGGTGAGCACAAGTGAGAATTAAAGATAGTCTTTATTCTTCACCAACTCCCATCTAAAGATTGAAGCATTCATTGAAGAAAGAAAGGAAGCATCTCAAGTGCATTAAAGATAAATTAAAGAAGGCTTCATCAGCACTAAAGCGGCAACTATCCGACAACGAGAGTTTATCATTTATTGTTGCATTTACTTTCAACTTCTTTGTGAGTTGTTTAGGTTATTGGTGAGCTTGATTTAAAACCAAATAGGTTCTTGGTGATCTTGTGTTAAAACCAAGAGTTGGGTTTCTTTGGTGCTCCCGTTTTAAAACCAAAGGGTGTTGGGTTTCTTTGGTGATCCCGATTTAAAACCAAAGGGACTTGGTTCTAGGTGATCCTATTTGAAACCTAGTGTAGGTTTGGATTGTGAGCTTGTTAAAACAATCCGACTGTATTCGGGTATGAATATAGTAGACGTAGGAGCGGGTTTGCTTTGAACCATTATAATCTTTGGTATTTGTATTGCTGCCTTTCTCCTTAATTTTAGCTTGTGTTTTATATTTATAATCATAGCACCTTTTACTAAGAGAAGTTAAATTTTAAAGGCTCATATCTACAGCAGTAATTATTTTTTTAATTTCCAATTCACCCCCCTCTTGGGTAGCCACCTGGGCAATAACTGGTATCAGAGCAGTGTCTCTGAATACATCAGAGTAAAAATTGAAGGCTCATCTAATGAGTACATCCTTGGCTGAAGGCCAATCAACCAATATACCTCCACTCTTCACAGGCACCAATTATGCATACTGGAAAGCTAGGATGAAAATTTATATTCAAGCAGTTGATTTTCAGTTATGGAAGGTCATTTTAAAGGGTTCATATATTTCCATGGTTAAAATTGATGGAGTGGACATTCCAAAACCTAAAGAGGATTAGGATGAACACGACATGAAAATGGGTGAGTTAAATGCCAAAGCAATGAACTTGCTATATTGTGCTTTGGATATCAATGAGTTTAATCGAATTTTCATTTAATCTTCAGCAAAGAAAATTTGGGATAAACTTGAGATGACCCACGAAGGAACTTTCCAAGTGAAGTTCTCAAAAATTAATCTTTTAGTGCATAGTTTTGAATTATTTAAAATGGAACCTAATGAAAAAATCTCTGCCATGTTTTCATGCTTCATTGATACTATTAATGGCTTAAAAAGTCTTGGCAGGGTATATTCCAATGCTGATCCTGTACAAAAGATTTTAAGATCTCTTCCGGACAAATGGGACCCAAAAGTGACCGCCACCCAAGAAGCGAAAGACTTGAACACTTTACTACTGGATGAATTGCTAGGATCTCTCATCACTCACGAATTGACCATGCAGCACAGAATTGAAGATGATCAAAAGAAGAAAAAATCTATCACCTTCAAAGCTGCAGTGGATTCAAGAAAGGATGATGATGAATCGAAAGAAGACTGCTCCTCCACTGAAAATGACATGAAAGATGAAGATGTTGCTATGGTCGTTAGGATATTCAAAAGATTCTTGGGAAGAAGGAAAGGAAGAAACTTAGGAAATTTCACAAGAACAAAGAATACATCAAGGAAAGGGACAAGGAAAAAGAGAAGGAAAAAGAAGTGCCCGTCTGCTATGGATGCAAAAAACCAGGGCACATTCGACCAGATTATCCTTTGCTGAATAAGAGCATCAAGAAAAAGAAAAAGAGAACTATGGTAGCGATATGGAGCAACAGCGAAGCATCCACATCTACTGAAGAAGAAGAGACCATAAAAATCATAAGCTTCTGTTTAATGGGTCTTGAGAATGAGGTATCATCCCTTGAGCTTCAGACTGAATTTACTTATGATGAATTGAATTATGGTTTTCATGATTTGCTTGCTGAATTCAAGAAAGTTTGGGTTAAAATTAAATCCTTGAAGAAACAAAATGATTTATTGCTATAAGACAAGGATGAAATTTCAGAAAAGAGTAATATTTTGCAAAAAGAATTGAATGTCTATTATGATAATGTTATTGCTTTGAAAACTGAAAAGAATGCTTTAACTGAGACAAACAAAGCTTTAGTTGCCAAAAATAATAATTTAAAAAAAGAGGTTGAAAAGCTCAAGCCTCTTGTAGAAAAACTTACTTTGAGTTCTAATATGCTTGAGCTAATTCTGAAGGAATAAAGAAATTCAAAAAGCGAAGCTGGAATTGGATTTAATGCTTTAAATGCCAAAAGAATTTCAGCAACAAAATTTGTATCTTCAAAAGCTTCAGCTTCAAATACTAAATTTCAAAAAGCTTTTGGTTTATTTCCATCAAATTCTGTTTCAAAAGGCTTAAAGTACATTCCTAAGATTTCTGTTCAAAAATCTTTTAAGCCAAACATATCCACTTCTACATCTGTTAAAGCTTCAAAGCATGCATCATTCAAAAATGACAAAATTGTTTTCTATGCATGTCATAGATTTGGGCCTAAAGTTTACCAGTGTAACTCTTTGAAAAATTCTAAGATTGGTGTAATGAAATTCAGAACTGTTTGGGTTCTAAAAGGAACCAATTTTGCTAACCCGAAAGGACCCAAGTTAGCTTGGGTACCTAAAACCACTCCTTGAATGTTTTGTAGGATTGTCTTGCAATGCTGAATGCTAAGAAATGATGGTATCTAGACAGCGGCTATTCAAGGCATATGACCGGTGATAAAGATCAGTTTATCACCTTACAAATGAAAGAAGGAGGATCGGTTACCTTTGGTGATAATGGCAAGGAAAAAATAATCGAAATCGGTAAGATTAAGATAACCTCCTGTACTTTTATTGAAGACATGCTACTAGTAGATAAATTGAAGCATAATTTATTGAGTATTAGTCAACTTTGTGATAAAGGCTTCAAGGTTATCTTTGAATCATCTATGTGTATAGTAACTAACTCTCTTGACTCTAGCAATAAATTCATTGATCATAGACTTAGAAATATCTATGTGGTAGATCTAAATGATCTAGCCATAACTAGTAGTTCCAGCCTAGTAGCAATGAATGCTAAGACCAAGGAGTCTTGTTTACTTTGGCATAGACGATTAGGTCATGCTAGCATGCATACAATTGCCAAATTAATTTCAAAGAATCTAGTTAGAGGTTTGCCATATTTTAAAGTTGATCTTGAGTATATATGTAATGCTTGTCAATTAGGAAAACAAACTAGGGGGAGTTTTAAATCAAAAAATATAATTTCAACTACTAGACCCCTTGAGCTACTTTATATGGACTTATTTGGACCAACTAGGATCACAAGCCTAGGTGGTATGAAATATGGCATTGTGATTATAGATGACTTTTCTAGATTCATACGGGTATTATTTATCGCACATAAAGATGAAACCTTTAATGTATTTCAAAAATTTCACAAAAAGATTTCAAATAAGAAAAATCTTTCTATTATCTCTATAAGAAGTGATCACGGGACTAAATTTCAAAATCAATTTTTTGATAAATATTGCACTGAGCACGGCATTGATCACAACTTCTATGCTCCTAGAACACCATAACAAAATGGTGTTGTAGAGAGAAAGAATAGGACTTTGGAAGAAATGGCCTGAACTATGTTGTGTGAAGGCAATCTTCTAAGGTACTTTTAGGTAGAAGCAGTGAACACTGCCTATTACATTTTGAACTGTATTTTAATATGCCTAATTTCAAAGAAAACCCCCTATGAGCTTTGGAATGGAAGAAAACCAAACATTAACTATTTTCATGTTTTTGGGTGTAAATGCTTTGTGTTGAATAATGGTAAAGATAACCTAGAAAATTTGATGCAAAATCTAATGAATCCATATTCCTTGGTTATTTACTGCACAGCAAAGCATATATAGTATTTAATAAGAGGACTCTTACTGTAGAAGAGTCAATTCATGTTGTTTTTGATGAAGCTAACCCCTCACCATCTAGAAAAGATGAGTGTGTAGACAATGATGCAGGTATACTCCAAAAGGAGATGGAAGATCTAAGCATACAAGACAAGCCAACACAAGATGGAAATGAAGTGGTAAGGATCATACTGATTTACCAAAGAAATGGAGGTATGTAACTTCACATCCCAAAGATCTAATTATTGGTGATCCTTCTCATGGTGTTAGGACTAGGTTTGCACATAGAGATGCACATGACTACCTAGCCTTTGTTTCACAAATTGAACCACATAGTTTAGAAGAAGCTGAATCTGATCCAAATTGGATGATGGCCATGCATGAAGAATTAAACCAGTTTGAAAGGAATAATATTTGGAATCTTGTCAGTAGACCTCTAGACCATCCCATCATAGGTACCAAATGGGTCTGTAGGAACAAATTAGATGAGAATAGTAAGGTCATGAGAAATAAAGCAATGTTGGTAGCTAAAGGATACAACCAGGAAGAGGGAATAAATTTTGATAAAACTTATGCACCTGTAGTAAGACTTGAGGCCATTAGATTACTTCTTGCATTTGCTTGCTACATGAACTTTAAACTATTCCAAACGGATGTCAAAAGTGCTTTTCTAAATAGATTCATTTCTGAACAAGTTTTTGCAGAACAACCACCAGGTTTTGAAAATCATGATTTTTCAAATCATGTATTTAAATTAAATAAATTTTTATATGGTTTAAAACAAGCACTTAGGGCCTCGTATGATAGACTTAGCAAATTTCTACTTGTAAATGATTTCAAAAGAGGAAATGTTGACAAAACTCTTTTCATTAAAAAAAAGGAAATGACATGTTAGTTATACAAATTTACGTTGATAATATCATATTTGGTGCAACTAATGAACACCTTTGTGGAGAATTTGCTGAGTTGATGCAGGGCGAGTTTGAAATGAGCCTTATGGGTGAACTTAACTACTTCCTTGGACTTCAAGTAAAGCAAACAAAGGAAGGAATTTTCATTAACCAAGCCAAGTACACCAAGAAAATAATCAAAAAGTTTGGTATGGAGACAAGCAAACAAATGAACACACCAATGAGCCCTTCATGCAGATTGGACAAAGATGAAAATGGATCCAACATTGACCAAAAGCTTTATAGAGGTATGATCGGATCCCTATTATATTTGACTGCAAGTAGACATGATATATTGTATAGTGTATGTGTGTGTTCTCATTTTCAATCAAATCCTAAGGAATCAAATCCTAAGGTGTATGTGTGTGTGCTTGCTATTAAAACAATTATCAAATATCTAAGAAGTACAAGTAATTTAGATCTTTGGTATTCTAAAAAATGTTCATTAAATTTAATTGGTTTTTTAGATGCTGACTATGCTAGATGTAAAATTGATAGAAAAAATACTAGTGGAACATGCCAATTTCTAGGGTTGAACTTAATTACATGGCACTGTAAGAAACAAAACTCCGTAGCATTGTCCACTGCTGAGGCAGAGTACGTTGCTGCTAGTAGTTGTTGTGCTCAAGTGCTTTGGATTAAACAATAGCTAGAAGATTTTGGTGTTACACAATCAAAAATTCTAATCAAATGTGATAACACAAGTGCTATAAATTTAACCAAGAATCCTGTTCAGCATTCAAGAACTAAGCACATTGAAATTAGGAACCACTTTATAAGAGATCATGTTTTGAACAATGATATTATACTTGAATTTGTGCCAACTGAAAACCAACTTGCTGATATTTTTACTAAACCTTTAAATTATGATAGGTTTCCTATGATTAGATGTGAATTAGGTTTGTGTGACCCTCTTTAGAAAACTTCACCTAATTTTCCTCAAACTTAAGAAAATATTATCTAGATAACCTCCACATTTTATTCTTATTTATGTTCTTTTATTGAAAGGATCTTTTAAGTAAGGCTTCAACCTATTTTTTATGCTCACTCTGCTCGAGCCGACTCGAGCAGAAGTCTTGTTGGTCGAGTTGGCTTGGATGTCGAGCCGACTCTTTCTTAAGTCGAGTTTGGTGCGGGCACCAGACTCAGAAGATGACTTCAGAGCTCCATCTGGATCTCTGATTAACCTTGCCCGAAGAATTAGGGTTTTTGGCTTGTAATAAGGGTTGACTTGATCAACTCAATTTTAGTTTGAGTCTGTATTACCTGCATTTTTTATTTTGTTGAGTCATGTTGACTCAGTAGTGGACTAGGGCTTCAACCTGGGGTGTTACATTTTCTCCCAAGGCCAAGCAAGTGGGCGCCACACTCCCAGCCACACGCCTGAGTCCAGGGGGCGCCACATCTCCATCCAGTAGGCTTTGGTCCCCACACCACAGATAGCAGCTCCCCTCTTTCATGCGCCAATTGAGGAGAAATCCACCAGGGGTCCACAAAATCAAGGGGGCGGCCCAAGACTTTCGAAAAGAACCAAACTATGAAAGGGAAGAAATTCTCTTGGAGAGAAATTCAAGGAGGCGCCCATTACCTGCCAGAAATACTCAAAACAAAGTTAGAAGGAGCCATAACTTAGGGAGAAAGAAAAAAAGGTATCCTAAAAGGGTTGATCCATGGAAGGAAGGAGATTTCTCTTGAAAAGCAAGGTTAGGAGGTGCCCTAATCATTCCAACTAAAGCCAGATATAAAAGACAACAAATTTTCTCTTAGAGGGCAAGGTTAAGAGGCGCCCAAACACTTCCAGATAAGGCCAAGCATAGAAGGAAAAAAATATTTTCTTGGAGGTCAAGACAAGGAGGCGCCACCCACTTTCCTTTTTGAAGCTTCAATCAACTTTGGAATTAATTGGCTGGCCATATGAGTAGGGATTGATATCCTAATTTGAAGATCCCCTCCTTTAGTCCCACATGGGAAGATGTAAAACCCTACTCTCTTGTAATGGCCTATAAATTAAACCCCCATGTAAGTTTGAAAAAAATCAGATGAATGAAACCAAATTTTTTTTGTGAGCAAACTTTGTGTTTTCTCTCTTCCGCACTTGCATCCAGGTGTTGAGCTCCGTGAGGGAGTAAATCCGGGTTCCCCAAGAACCTTGAGGAGGTGTGAGATCTCCAAAACCCAAACCCTAGGTTAGCCACTCCACTCCCAAACCCTAGCCGCCCATCATTCTTTTCTTTCCACCAATCCCTAGCCTATCCCACTTCTCACGGCCTCTCTCTCCAAGTCCAGGCCGACCACCAGCATCCAGCTACAGTCCGGATACTTCAGATCCAAAGCTCTTTCCAGAGGGAGTCGAATCAGCCTTCAAGCGAATCCGGATCTCAGCGACATCAGCCTTCGAGTTCTTCGAACTGGTAAATCCTTCCCCGAGTCTCTGAATCCATCACTTGTTTTTCTTCTTCCCAGATCTTGAGTCCAGGAGAAGCCGACCCAGCCACAAGACCAGTATTGGAAGATCCATTGCGAAGATAGCCGAATCCGAGGATCCAACAATCTGCCCGAGAGAGTTCTTCCACCCAAATTCTGTGAAGATCACTATCTGGTTAGTAAACCATCTCTCCTCTTTATTTCTGTCCTGTTGAAAGTTCAGAGCGAAACCCTAGGTCTGGGAGTTTCTCAACCCCCAGCGATCCGTTACTTCTGAGCTACTTTGATAACTTAGCTTCTTCTAAATTGTGCTTTCAATCCTTACCTAGTTTCCTTCAACTTAGTTTAACTTTACTTTAAGTCAAAGCCAATTTTTGAAATATAAAAAAATAAAAAAAATAAAAAGAATTAATCTTAATTTTACTTCCGCATACGCTTCTTGTTCTTTGTTCTGCATCATTTTTGGTATCAGAGCTTTCGTTCTGCATCAGAGTCATAGGGTTTTTTATTGTATTTCCTTCTTTGACTCTTCATTCCTTCTCTCCGAAACCTATTTTCCAAAAAAAACCCTTCCCCTCCATATCCTTCGGATCATCGTGTCTTTGCAAGAATGGCACCATAAAAGGCTGTCAAGAAGAGACCTCACTGGGAAATGGACCAACCAATGCAAGAAAGGCATTCAAAATTCTGGGAAGAGAGCTCCTCATGGATTCCAACTCAACACATTGAAGAATCAAGCCCTCCTTCTCCTCGTCAGCAGATATCTTTGGCAATGAGACCGGCAACAACTAGAAGAAGGATTCTTTTTGAATATCTCAGGGAAATAGGGCTAATTGTTGGTGACCTAATTGAAAATCAAGGTTGGTCTTTTATGTGTTCATTGAATATTCTTACTTATCCCAACCTAGTCAGAGTATTTTTTGAAAATTTAAGATTTGGAGAGCAACATATTGAATCAGTAGTCAAGGGAAAAAGAATTATAATCTCTGAAGAAAGTCTTGGCAGCATGTTAGATATGCCTTTTGAAGGAATTGAACACTTAGTTCTGAAAGATAGGATAAAGGCACTTCAAACAATTTTGGAACAGGAAGATGTGAATGAGATTGGCACTCTAAAAGCTAGCTTCCTATCAGTAGAAATGAGACTCCTTCATAGCTTCATTAGTTAAATTTTCCTACCTAGGATGAGACGGTTCGATTGGGTTAGTGAGAAGGATTTATGCTTTATGGAGCTGGTGATTCTTGGAGACAAGATTAATCTTCCAGCAATAATGTTATCTCAAATGAAGGAAGCAGTTAGAAAAGTAAAAGCTTGTCTACCATATGGAATGATTTTGACACTGTTCTTCCAAGCTACACATGTAGATCTATTTGGAGAAGACAGCATATCACTTCTTCACATTAACACTTATACTAGGAAGACTTTACAAAGAATGGGTTATCTGCTATCTGAAGGCACCTGGAAGAAAAAATCTGATGCTTCAGTTGATATTGAAGAACAAGAAGAGAAAGATGAGATGCAGGCTGGTGAAGACACCTCAATTCCTATTCCTGAGCCACAGCCACAGCTAGACTCACCTATTTAGCCATTTTACGATGCTCCTATACCTGACTTTGCTCTTACAGCACCCGCTATTGCTCAACCGGCTTCTGATGCTACTTTACCTACCACTGTTGCTCCTGCACCTACTATTGATACATCAGTGTTGCAAGACTTTATTTCATAGCAATTGAGTACTCTAACTGACTCACTTACCTGCACTATGACTAACATGTTTTGTGAGTTTTGCCAGTCAATGGAAACTAGGCTAAATCAATTTGGAGAGCAAATAATTGATCTGCACACCAGAGTGGATGTTCTTGAAATCTCCAAAAGTGCAACCAGTGCAACACACCCTAACATTCAACCCATACTTGAATTGATTTCATCCAGTTATGAATCCATTTAAAGCTCACTCAATAATACACTTGAAGAATTCAGAATTGAATTATGCAATCTCAGATTTAAAATAGGTTCAGTGAAAGAAGGAAGAAGAATGGAAGAAGATTACACGAAAGGAATTGGAATATTAAGAGCGGAATTTGGAAGGCTGAGAGGTTCAGCAGAGGCATATACAAATGTTCAAGCTTTAGAAGTACTTTCACTGCAAAAGGAAGTTGGAGAGATCAAGGCCACATTGCAAAAGTTAACTAATTCCAAGAATTCAAAGAAGGTGGAAAATGAGTTGAAGACCATCAACAATTTCCTATATAAGTTAAAGACTATGGTTGAAGATCTTCAGGCAGCTCATTGTGCACCTACTGCTAGACATCTTGATCCAACTCCTATTTCTTCTATTCCACCAAGAAGACCTGCTCCTCACATGCAAACTAGTTCTAGGAAACCTAGTAAAACTAAGGGAAAATCTACTGTTGTTACCTCTTCTAATTCTAGTGACAGTGACTAGAATTTCTTTATATCATCCTTTTGTACTGAACTTTAATGATGTAATGAATATCTTAATTTTGGGTACTTGTGCACTAGAATTGTCATTTCTACTTTGATTAATTCTAATTTCTTTATATTGAATATCTTCATAATTTTGAGAAAGTAAAATTATTTCAAACAAATCTTAAAATCTTTCTCAATCTATTTCAAAATTTGAGCTTTTCTATCTTCACCTTTTTGATTTATAACAAAAAGGAGGAGAAATTTATGTACTTGCATGAAAAGGGTAAATTCTATTTGCTTATGCTCTGATATATGATATGCTCTGATAAATGAAACTCTGAACATTAATATGCTCTGATTTATGAAAGATATGCTCTGATACATGAAATTTACTTTGGTATATATGCTCTGTTACTTAAAGTTTTCTTAGCTCTAGTACATAAAGTTCTCTTAGAAACCTTGATACATGAGCTCTGAAATATGAAATTTTCTTGAAAGACTTGATGAATATATTATCTTGCATGGAAAGTTTGTTAAAGCATGGAGTATTTTATTGAGGGGGGGATTATTTCTCATTGCTCTGATTCTTTATCTCTCTCGTTACCACCAACGTGCTCTAATTTTCCTTCCATGATCTAACAATAATGATAGCTGAGCATATCATAAAATTGTACTATTCAAAATTAGAGTCAATTCTTTCTATAATTATTTATACCTTCTTGCAAATACAATTATACAAGTAAATGTAAAGTGTTATCTTATTTTTTCACGCCCGATGTTTTGTCATCATCAAAAACGGGGAGATTGTAGACCCCTTGAGTGATTTTGATGATAACAAAACATTGGAGCATGCACATTTATTACTAACTACTCAACTGTTTCACAAGTTTTGTAAGATGACTGTTACTGATTATCAGTTGCTCCTACTTTATTCTACTAAGTGTGTCAAGTAATATTGTATGAGTATGATGTAAAGAATAACCCCTTGAAAAATCTTTTAAAATCATAAGGCTGGGTTACTTCTCTAAGTGTTGTGCTCTAAATTTAATTTGAGTTGGTTTGTATTAAATGATTGAGAGTTTTTGTGAGAGAGTGTTCTCTTGTCTAATTGTAAAATTCTTGAAAAACTCACTCGAGCTGACCCAACCAGAAGAAGAGTCGACTCTATCTCATGGCATGCACTGAGGATTCTGGCATGCAGCAATCCGAGCTGACTCGAGGGAATTCAAGCCGACTCGAGTTAATCCAAGCTGACTCATGTATATCTGAGCCGACTTGTCCAGAGTCCATTTATGAATTGTTCTGAGAACAAGCCAGGCGAGTCGACCCCAACAAGAATGATCCGAATCTGCCAGAATAAAATTTGAAGACCTGAGAAAGTGAGCCTACCTGAACTACAACGAGTCGACTCGTCTAGAGTGAAGATTTCTGATTCTGAGACGAAGAGTCGACCCAAGTAGAAGCGAGCCAACTCCTTTAGTTCAATGATTTCAATAATAGAAGTTCGAGCTGACCTAAATGGACATGAGCCGACTTGTCCAGAGTAAGGTTTCTGCACTCTAAGACAAAGAGCCGACCTTGCTGAAGAAATGGCAACTCAACCATATGACTCGAAGGATCCGAGCCAACTCAAAAAATCCGAACTGACTCGAGTGTCATTTTCAGGTACCCAACGGCTAGTTCCAGATATCTTTTTTGAATACTAAAAGGTGCTCCAATGGCTAGTTTTCGAATCCCAATGGACTATAATGGCTATATCCTTTAGAAACAAGTACAAGAGACCATATAAAGGGATTAAAAAGTAGTGATTCAACAGAGAGATGCTTAATTGAATACATTTTGAATACAAAAGTTTTGGTGAGCACAAGTGAGCATTAAAGACGGTCTTCATTCTTCACCAACTCCCATCTAAAGATTGAAGCATTCATTGAAGAAAGAAAGGAAGCCTCTCAAGTGCATTAAAAAGCAATTAAAGAAGGCTACATTAGCGCCAAAGCGGCAACTATCCGATAACAAGAGTTTGTCATTTATTGTTGCATTTACTTTTAACTTCTTTGTGAGTTGTTTGGATTATTGGTAAGCCCGATTTAAAACCAAATAGGTTCTTGGTGATCCTGTGTTAAAACCAAGAGTTGGGTTTCTTTGGTGCTCCCATTTTAAAACCAAAGGGTGTTGGGTTTCTTTAGTGATCCTGATTTAAAACCAAAGGGACTTGGTTCTAGGTGATCCTGTTTGAAACCTAGTGTAGGTTTGGATTGTAAACCTGTTAAAACAATTCGACTGTATTCGAGTGTGAATATAGTGGATGTAGGAAAGGGTTTGCTCCGAACCACTATAATCTTTGGTGTTTGTGTTGCTACCTTTCTCTTTACTTTTAGCTTATGCTTTATATTTATAATCACAGCACCTTTTACCAAGAGAAGTTAAATTCTGAAGGCACATATTTGCAACAGTAATTATTTTTTTAATTCCCAATTCACCCCCCTCTTGGGTAGCCACCTGGGCAACACCCACTCTCGAGTCTCGAGTATGATCGATGCAGTGCTCGAGGTGAAGGGAGTTATGGTGACACTGATATGGAAGGATATTTATCTAACACCATTAAATTCCTCGATTATTGATGACTCGTGGATCATGCCCCAATGCCAATGAGAAGATGCCATGTTGACGGGCTCAGGGGGAGCATGATGATTGGCGCTGGGCCTGAAGCGATCTTCGGTGTGTCGAAATGCCATTCCCAGTAGATATTGATGCATGGCATGCATTAGATGGTCGGAGGATCGAAAGGATGTATGTTTCAATCAGCATGATCCGATGGGGTGCTGTCAGGCCTTTTGAAAAGGAGGAAACTTTTTCCTTAACCATCTCTTTCGAACCTTCAAGCTTGTAGGGAGAACCAGAGCCTTTTCCACCCAGTTCCAACCTTCTCTTCGAGGCATTCAGGTCAGTCTTCCTTGTATTCTTCTCCTCCTTTGACCTGTGCTGAAGGAGACCTTATTTAAAGTCCTTAGGTTTCCTTTCTCCCGTCTCTTTCCCCTTTCCACTTAGGATGAGTCCTTCTAGCTAGAGATGCCTTTGCTCGGGTCATTCCAGTGAAGCAAGGCCCTCCTGACCAATGACTTCCTCCTCCGATGAGGAGGATGATGTCCCTCTTAGCATTTGTAGGGGTCCCTAACCGATAAGAATAGTTATAGCTCAACCTAGGGTTCCTTCTCCTCTTGTTCTTCTTATTGGCCATGATCCGGCTAGTCCTTCTGGCATCACTTTAGTGATGACCCAAGAGGACCTCTTTCAGCTTTGGAATACCTATGGGATTCTGGACTTCGTTTGGCTCTCGATTTTGAGATCGGAAGAGCAAGTCACTTCTAGTGGCCTGGGTCAAATCTTCTTGTACGAGGACTTCTTCTTTGGTGGCCTTCGTTTGCCTTTACACCCCTTTTTTCTTTCCTTAGCAACCTCCATCTAGTTCCAGCCCAGCTTACCCTAAATGTATTTAGGGCCATCTCCTATTTTGCCATCCTCTATCATTTCCATGAGATTGTTGCCTATTTTTTCTTGTTCAGGGCTTTCTTCACCCTGAAGTGCCACCCGGTCGATGATGGGTGGTGGTTCGTGGCCCCCCACCTAGGGGCTATTAAGTTTGATCTTTTTTTTTCATCAAGAGATGGAAGAATAGGTTCTTCTTTTCCTCGTTCGAGGGGTATGTCAATTAGGTCTGGAGTGATCTAGACCGCTCTTCGAACAGGAATGCCTAGGTGGAGGTCGCAGACCGGGAGGTGTATGACTAGCTCACTCCTCCATCATTCGTCCTCTTTGGGACCTGCTGGTCGAACATAATTTGTTTGAGGCTAGGATCAGTTCGATCTGATCTTTGGGTAAGGCCCAGAACCCAAACCTTTCTATCCACAAGAATTCTTCTTGGCTTCAAATCTGACTGGCATTTCCTTCTTCTTGCAGGCATGAAATTCTCTATGGACCGGATCTGGGAGATGTCCCAAAAGAGGCATGAATCTCCTGGGCCCATGGAGGATCCATCAAATAGGGCCCGTGATGAGTTTAAGTGAGGGACCAATGCAGGTTCATCGACCGGCCAGGGAGAGAGGAGGCCTAGGCTAGCCCCAACCTCATCTAGAGTGCAGGCCCAGCTCCCAACCCGTGGGCCTGACATGGGTGCACATCTAGAGAGGGGGCCACATGGGCCGCATTGGTGACCTCTTTCATCGAAGTTCCTGAGGTGGTGGAAGTAGAGGCCGAGGCGACGACGGGAGGGAGACCAGTATCACCGATGGCAATAGAAGCAGTAACCATGCACCCGATGACTCAGATGCCTCCACCATCATTTGCTTTGGGACTGGTGATGGCTCCTTCATCAACAACCCCCGGGGTGAACAGGGTGTCAATCACGATACTACCGAATGCGGTGGTCATGCTCGACCCCACATTGGCTAAGTGGATGATCGAGTTCGCCATTCAACAGCACGACCACTGCAAGAGGAGTGGCAAACAGTCGGCAATTGCCATCATAGGCCTATTCCCCCAACTGCTAATGGTGAGCCTTCCTTTCTTCACTCCTTTCTTATTTCTTATCATTGCTTGTGTTAGCTTCACTGATGCTTCTGTCACTGTAGATGGCCACAGATGCCATACTTATCCGGGATTACTGCTTGGCATGGGCCAAGTAGGATGCCCAATAGAAGAGGCACTCGAAGGTGCTAGAGGTGGAGGCCCGAGCATAGACCGAGCAGGTGCAGGTCCTGGAGGAGTGGACTAGGGGCCTCTAGATCGAAGTGGCCAATACCAAGGCATCGATGGCTGGGCTGGAGAGGTGGGCCAAGGATCTTGAGGTGGCCTTAGGGGTCGAGAAGGGGAAGGCTGCCTACTAGGCAGAAGAGTCTATCATAGAGGTGGCATGCCTGGAGGGGTGATCTCGAACCCTCCAGGCTCACCTGGAGGCGGTGATAGCCCGGCCCTCAATGGTAGAGGAGAAAGCAAATGCGGTAGTGGTGCTAGTGGAAGCCACCAAGAAGGAGGCCACAAAAGCCGTGCCGAGGTTCAAGGCTTCAGACGAGTTCATCAAGGAGGTCCGGAGGGCAGTTTTGGACTCCTTCCTCTAGAGGTTTGCTGACTACAAGAAGAAGGTGGCCTAGGCCTATCCCTATCAAAGCCTGGAGTCCATCATCCCAGATCTAGAAGGTGGCAATGATGCAGAGGAGGAGGCCTCGATCGAAGAGGCTAGCACGATGCTAGTTAAGCTGACCCATCCACCCCACTAATAGAGGGTTGAGAGGATGCCGGCGAGAGCCTCCAACATCCTGGCAAGGCTCCTGTGGTGTCACCATAATTTGTATCTTTTTTCTTTGCTTTTAACTTTTGTACTTGGACTTAGATATTTTGGAGGATCTCTCGGCCAGTCGGGGGGTCCCTTTTGTTGTAAATACTTTCCTTTATCAAAGAAATTTCTTGTTGTTTAGTGAGTTCTCTATCCTTTCTTCTTTCTTCTCTTCTTTTTTTCTTTTGACTTGGCATAGTATTGAATCAATACCATAATTGCCAAGCATAAGGTTTCTGAAATCCTGTCCCTTCCTATCTAATTCAAGAGCTGGTGGACGGCAGAGGGGACCTTGGAAATCTTATGACCCAACTTCACTAGATCGAGAGTCTTGCAGGTTGGAGTGCGGGGCTTCCGGAGTTTCTTGGCTTGCCGTTGCTGAACTTGGAGTATGATAGATAGACTATGGGGCTTCTGGAGTTTCCTGGCTTGCCATCACTGAACTTGGAGTTCAATGGATAGAGTGCAGGGCTTCTAAAGTTTTTTGGCTTGCCATCATCGAACTTGGAGTCCGATGGATAGAGTGCGGGGCTTTTGGAGTTTTCTGGCTTGTTATCATCGAACTTGGAGTCCAACAGATAGAGTGCATGGCTTCTAGTGTTTCCCGGCTTGCCATCATCGAACTTGGAGTCTGATGGATAGAGTACGAGGCTTCTAGAGTTTTCTAGCTTGCCATCGTCGAACTTGGAGTCTGATGGATAGAGTGCGGGGCTTCTGGAGTTTTCTAGCTTGCCATCGAAGAACTTGGAGTCTGATAGATAGAGTTCCTATGTAGGTGAAAAATAGTGTTGCACCAAAAAGGAACTTTTTATTAATGAGACAAAGTTTTATATCATTAGTAATACATCCTCAGATTGTTGGTATTCTAGGTTCGGGGGAATTGGATGCCATCGAGTCTAACAAGGTAGTAGTCTCCATGAGCGAGGGCCTGAACCACCTTGTAAGGCCCTTCCCAGTTCAGGGAGAGCTTACCACATTTCCCCGATGTGAAACTTCAGCTCACCATAGGATTAAGTCACCCAGGTGGAATGATGCGGGACTAGTTATGTGTGCCAATTATTTTTCATGTATTAAGAATTAAGTTAGGAGTTTGTATCCTGAATTTCAAGCCAAGATATTAAGTACGAAATTTTATAGAAAATTTGAAGCACAGGCATGCAGAAATAAATCCTAAAAGTGATGAAACAGGACTGCCAAGGCTGTGAGAAGCCCGGGTTAGGACTAGTTCTTCTGCAATACCGCTACCAGAGGAGTTTAGGGGGTGTACCTGGCAGAGATTTAGAGATCAATCCATGAAAAGTTCACTCTATGCTCTCAGATGCAGCCTAGAAAACAAAGCTATCATCCTTACGGATTTGTAGCTTTCAATCCGGTGGCCCGAAAGCTTGCCAATTGAAATCTTGGATCCATGAACTCTGAGGGACCTACAAATCACCTAACAAGGGTTAAAAATCAGAGAAGAAACAAGTTTGAAGGCTAAATAAAGCAAATAAAAGGAAGGCTTAGAAGTGGGTGGCCAAGAGATGAAGAGGCAGGCGGCTTGGAGGCAGGGCACAGGGATCACACAGATACCCTGAGGGATCACATAGATACCCTTAATCACATAGAAATTCACTCAGAATTCACACCAAAGTTGAGAAGAACTCAAAAATTTTTTCATATTCATTAACATCCAATATACATGAGAGGGGGGGCCTTTAAATAGGCTTACAAACTTGGGCTCCAAGTAAGGGCATAAAAGAGAATTCTCACTAATCCTTTTCTTACTCAAATACATAGAGATCTCCTCTTCCAAATAGGTTCAAACTCCCTCTTCTCACTAGGATTACTCCTCTCCTTCTCTTTGACATGGTCCAAGGGAGGTGACCATAAGTCACATGCCAACATGAGAGGTGACCATAAGGAGGGCACTGAATTTGAGGATGGGCTAGGGCTTTGGGCGGCCCATTTCAGTGCTGGGCAGGCTCTAGGGTTCTCCTGGTATCCATCTCCTCCTGGTGGGCTGATGTACTTATCATCCAAGTCTTCAATGATAGCTCCAAGACTCCTTCCATGCTTCCCAAGTGGCACAATTATGTGGATGATTTGATTCCTTGCAGTGGTTGGAGTATTATGCTGACTAGCTTCATAAGTGACTTGAGTCTTATTACAAAATTGTATTGGACTCAATATAAAACTTACAAAATTGGACTTGACTCATAAAACTCAAAACTTACAGGACTCATAAGGCTCACAAACCATCCAAAACTTGACTCAATACTCTAATTACAGGACTCAAATATAAAAATGCCCAAATTGAGATTCAGAAGCCAAGGTACAGACTCAAGTGTAACAAAGCCTATAAAACAAAACTCATGGCCCAAATACAGGACTTAAACAGCTAACACAGCTAGATTATTGACTCAAAGATAAAACTGGAATCATGGCTAAAGGACTCAAAACTCAGGGATCCATAGTAAACTAAGGTTGACCTGATGTCCCCATCAATTCTCCCGGGATGGGAGGAACTCGACCCTATCGAGTATAGGGTAGTCTGGTGCTGGCAGTAAGTCTGGGTGGAGGCGCTGTGGGTCCTATCGAGTAATCCATGAATCATTGAATTCCAGTGACCTTGCCATCGGACCAGGTAGCATTGATAGCCGTGGCCCCGAGTCATGATAGCTTGATCATCCAGGTATGCTCAATCCGTATTCTTCTCTCAGGCAAATTTAGTGGATATTAGGTAAAGTTTCTCTCTCAAAGGATGGGTGAAGTCCAAAAATCTCACCAGGAATCACTGTCGGTTCCCTATACTCAACCAAGTTCGCGATATTGAAGGTAGAGCTAGTGCCTAAATCCAAGGGCAGATTAAGTACATAGGCATTGGTTCCACTTTCTTTATCACTCTAAAGGTTCAACTCTACAAGCATGAAGCTTCATAACCATAACAAAATTTTCTACATTAAATTCCTTGGCTTTCTTTCAAGAATTAGCCAGTTTTTATATATTTCATTACATAAATTAATCTTTTAGCTAATGTCTTGATTTAAATGCTGTATAGAGGTCGGTGCAGGTGTAGACAAATGAATTAGGTCTAGGGACTTATTAAACTCAAAACCAATACTTAATAGAGTCAACTAGGCATTCCTATCGAAGGAAATTTATTGGACTCTTTGGATCTAAACCTAATAGAATTTAGGCTCTCTAGGTTTGACCCTGGTGTGGCATGCACATGAAAATTTATAATAAACTCTAGTAAATGCCATAAAGTATACCAAAAATACGATGCAAACCTAACATGCACAAGGAATGTATGAAACATGCTTACTTCGATAAAATATAGTCTAGTGGTTAGATAAACATGAGAAGCTTCAGAAAAGGACAAAAAATAAGAGGTAGATTCAGGATTAGTTTGGTAGGTTGGGAAATAAGAAAAGGGGTTCGGGTCGATCAGATAGAATAGGATGTAGGAAGGGGTGTCAGGGATCAATCCTGGACTAATGAGGTTGACCTTATGGGGTTAAGGTTTACGTACAGGGTCTACAGTATGGAAGAATGGGTCATTAATTTCAGGAAAGAGATCTTCAACGAGAACTAAGGAGGGGATTCATCCTGAGGGTACTGATAAACCAAATCCATAATAAAGTCTTCTGGTTCATGAAATTTAGGACCAGGCTCTATAATTGGACTTTCTTCTAAAGTCTCTACTCGTAATCGAGGATACCAAAGATACCTGGTCCGCTGGCAAGGAAGGCCATATTCTGATAACTCTTGGATCTCCCGAGAAGAATTACAAGAATTGGACCCAGACCTCTTACAGAGATACCAGAGCCAGCTTGATCCATACTCGACAGGGTCGAGTTCCTCCCACCCCGGGAGAATTGGTGCGGGCACCAGACTCAGAAGAAGACTTAAGGGCTCCATCTGGATCTCTGATTGACATTGCCCGAAGAATTAGGATTTTCTGGTTTTGTAATAAGGGTTGACTTGGTCAACTCAATTTTAGTTTGAGTCTGTATTTCCCTGTAATTTAAATTTTGTTGAGTCATGTTGACTCAATACAGGTCCTAGTAGTGGTCTAGGTCTTCTCCAAGGTGCCACATTTTCTCCCAGGACCAAGCAAGTGGGCGCCACACTCCCAGCCACGCGCCAGAGTCCAGGAGGCGCCACATCTCCATCCAGTGTGCCTTGGTCCCCACACCACAAGAAAGCAGGTCCCTTCTTTCATGCGCCACTTGGGGGAGAAATCCATCAAGATACCTCAATCCAAGGAGGAGCCAACTTCTTTCCAGATAAACCCAAGCCAGGATGGAAAGAATTTTTCTTGAAGAGAGGATCAAGGAGGTGCCCCACAATGTTCCATAAAAACCCAAGTTATAAAAGGGAAGAGAGCATGTCTTGGGGAGAAAATCAAGGAGGCACCCAAAAGTTTCCTAAAGTGCCAAAGCCATGAAAGGAAGAAGCCTAAACTTGTGGAGCAAGACTAGGAGGTGTCCAAAAGAGCCAAACCATGAAGGGAAAATCCTTGATTCATGGAGAGATACTAGGAGACACCCCCATAACCTGCCATTTGGAGCTGATTTTCAAGTTTTCTTGGAGTTTTTGGGCTGCCCACTCATGGAAGGAGTCTTGGGAAGAGAATTTGATGCCTAAAGTGTGGGTTAGTCCTATTAGTCCCACATGGGAAGTGTATGAAATTTTATTTCTTTGTTATGTCTATATATTCAACTCTATGTAACTCTTGAAAAAAAATCAGATGAATGAAACCAATTTTTTTTTTTGTGAGCAAACTTTGTGTTTTCTCTCTTCCGCACTTGCATCCAGGTGTTGAGCTCCATGAGGGAGTAAATCCGGGTTCCCCAGGAACCTTGAGGAGGTGTGAGATCTCCAAAACCCAAACCCTAGGTTAGCCACTCCACACCCAAACCCTAGCCTCCATCACCCTTCTCTTTCCACCAAGCCTAGTATATTCCCCTTCTCACGGTCACCCTCTCCAAGTCCAGGCCGACCACCAGCATCCAGCTCGAGTCCAGATACTGCAGATTGATCCATTGCGAAGATAGCCGACTCCGAGGATCCCACAATCTGCTCGAGAGAGTTCTTCCACCAAAATCCTGAGAAGATCACTGTCTGGTTAGTAAACCATCTCTCCTCTCTATTTCTGTTCTGTTGAAAGTTCAGAGCGAAACCCTAGGTCTAGGAGTTTCTCAACCCCCCAGCGATCCATTACTTCTGAACTACTCTGATAATTTAGTTTCTTCTAAACTGTGCTTTCAATCCTTACCTAGTTCCCTTCATCTTAGTTTAGCTTTACTTTGAGTCAAAACCAATTTCTGAAATATAAAAAAAAAAAAAAAAAAAAAGAAAAAGAAGAAATTAATCCTAAATTTACTTCCGCATACGCTTCTTTGTTCTTTGTTCTGCATCATTTTTGGTATCAGAGCTTCCATTCTGCATCATTCTTGGTATCAGAGTTTTTTGTTCTGCATCAATCTTGGTATCAGAGCCCTGTCTAGGGTTTCTGTTTTGATTGCTTGTTTGAGTCTCTCTCTTTTTACTTTGTCTGCTCGAAGTAGACTCCCCAGGATGTCCGGTCCTAGGAACGAAGCGAGGTGCAAACCTCCTCTTCCCATTCCACGGGGTGTTCCTAGGGCGTGTAGGGGATCCGTTGGGTTATAACTTCGTAGCAGGAATTGTAAACGGGGAAGTGCTCTGTTTTCAGCCCGTAATTTCCCTGTTGCAGGAATTATTTCCCACTGTAGGTAACTCCAAATTCGGTGATTTTTGTTTTTCTGAAACCAGTATAATTGAAACTAATTTTCATAATTTTCCCATGATTTATTGGTTTCCGTGCGATTTCTGAGAATTAAATTACTGCAACTCTATTTTTGTGTTCTGCAATCCATTTATTTTTGAGTGTTCATCTCTTAATTCATCTTAAGGGCATTTGAGCATCTAAGATAAGGGGAGGAGTTGATAACCTCTCCTTAGCCCAAAACCACCACCCCTTCATTCGAACCTAAGCCTTTAATCTAAAATTGATTAGACCTAATTTGCCCTAGTGGGCTAGGGACATCAACAAGTCGGGTCAAGGCTAGTGTTGAGTCAGTTTGTCTGGTTACTCTGTGTGTGCTTTGTACTCAGTGTCTAGAACGGTGGTTCAGGGATTCCATCCCGAAGGGCTTGTGTGCTGGTCCGCCTACCTGGCCAATCTCTGATTGGTGTCTAGGATTGGCATTTAGGGACCTAAATCTCCCCTTACACCTGCCTGGCTGAGTCCTGAGTTACTACAAGCTAGCTTGCCACTCTGATTGGGCATCTAGTTTGGACTCTAGGTCTGGTGAGCCAGTAGTCGCTTTAGTCTAGTCACATTCTGTGTGCTTGCTTGCATCATCATGTCTGCCCGGAATGGAGTACCCTACCAACCTAGTCAAACCCAACCAGATTTAGAGGCCATGGTTAGAAATCTTACCAAAAGTATGACCAAATTGAGTCAGGACATGAATGAGGGTTTTTCCCAGTTTAGGGATCGAGTCCAAGTACTTGAGAAACGTAGACATCAAAATTGGACCCCTGATCCAAAATTTAATAGGCCCCAACCTCACCCAAGCCAGGAACCTAGGGGGACCTTATACCATGATCCCGAGCATAACCTTAGGAAGCCTAACCATGATATCTATAGTGTGGATCGTGTCTATGAGAGGTCCTTACAATATTCTAGACCAGTCACTCAACAACCCAAGTCTTCTAGATCAAACCATTTAGATCCACACCCATGCCCAAGTAAGGTCTCTACTAGCTTGAAACCTAGTGTGACCCAGGTTCCTATATCTCAAGAATGTTTGTTTTATGGAGAAAGAGGCCATAAATCTAGTCAGTGCCCATGCATAGGACTGGCTTGTGCACAGCTAAGTGGTAAGAATCCTAAGGATGACATTAATGAGGGAGAACCCAAGCCTACCAATGAGGAAGAACGGTTAGGTATGACAAGCCTAGAATCAGTTGACCCGATTACCACTGACCCGAAACCCATTGAAGATGGCATCGAGGAAGTATATGATGATGGCTTGAGTCTAGTTGATGAATGTGAGGGGGAAGAACTTGAAGAATGTGACATTGATACTATTGGTTCCTTACCTGAGGAGACCTTGGAAAGCAACCAACTGATAGGACCTAGTTCAGAAATTCAAGAGATTTGTGAAAACCAGGTTCCTTTAGTCAAATACCCCCAGGAAGAACTCATAGTGTTAGCCCGAGCTATTAGTTCGTACCCTCTAATGACAGTCATTCCCCAAGTACCAATTGAAGATCTTTGCACTGAACTGTTTAAGTTTGCCCACCCTATGGTAGATCCTCTCCTTAGGATGACTGAATCATGCCTCTTACAATTGGACCTTGTCCCATGCCTAGCCACTATGGTCTCTCCCATAATCTCAGTTGAACATCCTTGTCTTGAGCGGATTGATTCACCCAGTCCTGTAGAAGTCCTCCTTATGGCCCCAAACCCCTTCCTTTGCATGACTGACCTACCCTTCTATAGAGTATACCTTTCCACACCCATAGGTCAAATTTCAAGTCTTGAGGTCATCATCCATAGGCCCTCCCATGAATCATTCTCTAATCCAGTTCTTGAGAAAGTGGATCATTATTTGCTTAGAGAACAAACCTTTACTATTGCAATCACATGTCCTAGGCTACTTCCCGAACCATCTCTTGATCCATTCCTGGGAGTAGCAAACTTTTCCTTTCGTAAGGATGACCAGTTAACACTCATAGATCACCATTCAAACCTTCAGGTCACCACCTTTAGTCAACAGGTAATTCGAGACTCCACCTTATATCTCCTCCCTTTCTCTAGGACTTCCAATGCTTCTTACACCATCCAAGTATACTTTGTCGAAGCCTTTAGAGTGAATCACGTGTCAGAACCTATTAGGTTTGCCACCTACTTTTGGAAGACCTTATGGCACCTACTAGGCATCCATAATAAGTTTTCATGCTCTGCATGCCCTCCTCTGACCCAAGGTCAAACCTAGAGAGCCTTAGTTTGTTAGGTTTAGACTTAGGGTTCCTTTGTAATAAAGTCCATTCTTTAGGAATGCGTCGTCAGTCTAGTTTAGTTTTCTTGACCCTTTACTAGGCTTTGGCTCAGATTTTGGTTTGATTGAGAGCACCAGGAATTGGGATTTGTATTTTGTCCAGGGCTGAAATTGCATTCAATGTTTCGATCAATAGGTCTATAGGCTAGAGTCCCTTTGAAATTGTTCATGGATACAAGCCTCACACACCACTTGATCTATTTCACTATTAGCCCACACACACAAGTCTCTTGATGCACTTGCATAGCATGTAAAGGACTTGCATAAAGAAATTCATGCCAAAATAATTTTAAGTAATGAAACTTATAAGAAGTTGGCTGATTCTCAAAGACGAGTCAAAACTTTTATTGAGGGAGACTATGTAATGATTAGGTTAAGGCCTGAACGGTTTCCTCCTAGAACTGTTAGAAAGTTACATGCTAGAGGAGCTGGACCATTTAGAGTGATGAAGAGAGTAGGGTCCAATGCCTATGTGCTCGAGTTGCCTTCAGAACTAGGCATTAGCTCCACTTTCAACATTACAGACCTAGTAGAGTATAGAGAGCCAGCTGTGATTCCCAGTGAGCATTTTTGAGCCTAATCCTGCTCTTGAGAGTGAACCCAACCCTGTGTGTCCACCAACAAACTGGCCTGTGAGGAAAGAGCAGATTGAAAAGATCCTGGATGATCAGGTTATCTCTACTCGTAATCGAGGATACCAAAGATACCTGGTCCGCTGGCAAGGAAGGCCAGATTCTGATAACTCTTGGATCTCCCGAGAAGAATTACAAGAATTTGACCCAGACCTCTTGGAGAGATACCAGAGCCAGCTTGATCCATACTCGACAGGGTCGAGTTCCTCCCACCCCGGGAGAATTGGTGCGGGAACCAGACTCAAAAGAAGACTTAAGGGCTCCATCTGGATCTCTGATTGATATTGCCCAAAGAATTAGGATTTTCTGGTTTTGTAATAAGGGTTGACTTGGTCAACTCAATTTTAGTTTGAGTCTGTATTTCCCTGTAATTTAAATTTTGTTGAGTCATGTTGACTCAATACAGGTCCTAGTAGTGGTCTAGGTCTTCTCCAAGGTGCCACATTTTCTCCCAGGACCAAGCAAGTGGGCGCCACACTCCCAGCCACGCGCCAGAGTCCAGGAGGTGCCACATCTCCATCCAGTGTGCCTTGGTCCCCACACCACAAGAAAGCAGGTCCCTTCTTTCATGCGCCACTTGGGGAGAAATCCATCAAGATACCTCAATCCAAGGAGGAGCCAACTTCTTTCCAGATAAACCCAAGCCAGGATGGAAAGAATTTTTCTTGAAGAGAGGATCAAGGAGGTGCCCCACAATGTTCCATAAAAACCCAAGTTATAAAAGGGAAGAGAGCATGTCTTGGGGAGAAAATCAAGGAGGCACCCAAAAGTTTCCTAAAGTGCCAAAGCCATGAAAGGAAGAAGCCTAAACTTGTGGAGCAAGACTAGGAGGTGTCCAAAAGAGCCAAACCATGAAGGGAAAATCCTTGATTCATGGAGAGATACTAGGAGACACCCCATAACCTGCCATTTGGAGCTGATTTTCAAGTTTTCTAGGAGTTTTTGGGCTGCCCACTCATGGAAGGAGTCTTGGGAAGAGAATTTGATGCCTAAAGTGTGGGTTAGTCCTATTAGTCCCACATGGGAAGTGTATGAAATTTTATTTCTTTGTTATGTCTATATATTCAACTCTATGTAACTCTTGAAAAAAAATCAGATGAATGAAACCAAATTTTTTTTTTGTGAGCAAACTTTGTGTTTTCTCTCTTCCGCACTTGCATCCAGGTGTTGAGCTCCATGAGGGAGTAAATCTGGGTTCCCCAGGAACCTTGAGGAGGTGTGAGATCTCCAAAACCCAAACCCTAGGTTAGCCACTCCACTCCCAAACCCTAGCCGCCATCACCCTTCTCTTTCCACCAAGCCCTAGTCTATTCCACTTCTCACGGCCATCCTCTCCAAGTCCAGGCCGGCCACCAGCATCCAGCTCCAGTCCAGATACTTCAGATCTACAGCAATTCTAAGAGGAAGTCAGATCGGCCTCCAGGAGAATCCTGATTTCAGCAACTTCAGCTTTCAAGTTCTTCAACCTGGTAAATCTTTTCTTGAGTATCTGAAATCCATCACTTGTTCCTCTTCTTTCCCAGATCTTGAGTCCAGGAGAAGCCGACCAAACCACAAGACCAGTATTGGAGGATCCATTGCGAAGATAGCCGACTCCGAGGATCCCATAATCTGCTCGAGAGAGTTCTTCCACCAAAATCCTGAGAAGATCACTGTCTGGTTAGTAAACCATCTCTCCTCTCTATTTCTGTTCTGTTGAAAGTTCAGAGCGAAACCCTAGGTCTGGGAGTTTCTCAACCCCCCAGCGATCCATTACTTCTGAACTACTCTGATAATTTAGTTTCTTCTAAACTGTGCTTTCAATCCTTACCTAGTTCCCTTCAACTTAGTTTAGCTTTACTTTGAGTCAAAGCCAATTTCTGAAATATATAAAAAAAAAAAAAAAAAAAGAAGAAATTAATCCTAAATTTACTTCCGCATACGCTTCTTTGTTCTTTGTTCTGCATCATTTTTGGTATCAGAGCTTCCGTTCTGCATCATTCTTGGTATCAGAGTTTTTTGTTCTGCATCAAGTGGACTAATACTGGGCTCATATCTAAGGGTACTAATCCTATGGGTTGCTTGGTTATTGGATTGGCTTATTTGGTTTATCTGGGTGGTCAACTGGGCAAACTAGTTTTGGGATTAGGTATTGGACTGGTTAATCTGGGTGGTTAATTGGATAGTGGATTGGGCATTCAGTTGGTTCATTTGGTCAAATCATTCAATCATGGATTTCAGGAAGATCTCAAAGTTGGATTCTATGGCTGAGTTAGGTTGGGTCTTATATTGTTGATATTTGATTCCTAATCTAGTGGTCATGCAATCAATCACTCAAAGTGGTATGGTGCAGTGAAGCATGCAAGGATCAGTACGTTCGAGGGTTTGCTAGACCTAGAGCCAAAATTGAGTCGGTCAACTCAACTTACACCCAACTCAACAACTAATCCTTCCTCTGGCCAAGTAAGAGGTGGGGTGGTGGGAGGCTCCCCTTGCTTATGACAGGGTCCTAATTAAGTAACCACCAGTCCACTTAGGGCATTTGCCTCTGGACCTCTAGCCTTAGACACCAGTTTCTAGTAATATTTGAGGAATTGAATGCACTAGTTAACCCATATAACTCGGACCCGACCTATTGGTGTCCCTAAGCATACTAGAGCAAATTAGGTTGCTAATTGATTTTAATTAAGGCTTTGATTTTGATGCTGGGTGGTTGTTTTGGGCCTAGGACAGGTGATGAAATTCTGCCCTGATCTGAGATAGGAAATTGCCCTTAAGATTAATTGAATGAGATGATGAACACACAATGAAACCTGATGCAATCTAATAACAATCAAAAAATAAAAAATATTTTTTATTTTTTTTATGAGGTGATAAATTAAATTTGAGTTGGTTAAGTTATCAAACAAAAATTGGTGTGGGTGAAGTGGGTTTGGTAGTTGATTAAGTTTGGTTTAGTCAGATATGCAGAAACTGAAATTAGGGTTTGTTTGATGCAGAAGTTAGCATGCATTTTAATGCATAATAATTTTAAAAAATTAAAGAATAGAGAATGAAATGCAAGGGTGCTTCCTACCAAATTTCATGCAAAACTAAAATAGTATTATAATGCAAAAAATAGGGTTTCTAACTAGTTGCAAGAAAACATAGAATTCTGGTTAGGATTTCTAGGATGCCAATTTTTTTGTAAATTTTGGTTCTGTAAAATCTGAGAAAAATATTATTAAAATAGAGGACTCAATAGAGATGATGTGATGTAAATTTCAGAGAAAAATAAAATGCCTAAGTTTATGAAACAAATCTAAACTCAGACCCCTAATGCAGATGACAAGATGTAGATTTTTGTTAGGGTTTTATTTTTGCTATTTTTTTGTTGATTTTTGGATCTGAAAAAATCCACAAAAATATAATAAAATAGAAAAAAATAGAGGATATTCACAATGAAAATCAGAAAAAAATAAAAATGCTTGATGGTTGAAACAATCCTATGTTTTGAGGGGTTATGCAGAAAATAGCATGCATAAATCTAGACTATGATGCAAGAACATGCCCTAAACTGTGCTCTGATACCAAATGATGTGGGACTAATTATGCATGCCAATTACTTTTCGTGTATTATGCATTAAGTTAGGAGTTTGTATCCCAAATTTTAAGCCAAGATATTAATCAAGAAATTCTATAGAAAATCTGAAGCACAGGCATGCAGAAATAAATTCTAAAAGTGAAGAAGCAGGACCTTCAAGGCTGAGAAGCCCTGGTTAGGACTAGCTCTTCTATAATACTACTACCAGAGGAGTCTAGGGGGTGTACATAGTAGAGATTTAGAGATCAATCCATGAAGAGTTCACTCTACGCTCGGATGTGGCATGAAAAATAAAGCCATCGATCGTACAGATTCGTGGCTTTCAATCCGGTGGCCCGAAAGCTTGCCGATTGGAATCTTGGATCTGTGAACTCTGAGGGACCTGCAAATTACCTAATAAGGGTTAGAAATCAGAGAAGAAACAAGTTTGAAGGCTAAAAAACACAAAGAGAAGGAAGGCTTAGAAGTGGGCGGCCAAGAGATGAAGAGGCATGCAGCTTGGAGGCAGGGCGCAAGGATCACACAGATATCCTGAGGGTTCATATAGATACCCTTGATTACATAGAAATTCACTCAGAACTAACACCAAAGTTGAGAAAAACTCAAGAAAATTTTCATATTCATTAACATCCAATATATATGAAAGCAGGGCATTCAAATAGGCTTACAAAGTTGGGCTCCAAGTAAGGGCATAGAAGAGAATTCCCACTAATCCTTTTCCTACTCAAATACATAGAGATCTCCTCTTCCAAATAGGTTCAAGCTCCCTCTTCTCACTAGGATTACTCTTCTCCTTCTCTTTGACTTGGTCCAAGGGAGGTGACCATAAGTGGCATGCCAGCATGAGAGGTGACCATAAGGAGGGCGCTGAATTTGAGGATGGGCCAGGGCTTTGGATGGCCTATTTCAGTGCTGGGCAGGCTCTAAGATTCTCCTGGTATCCATCTTCTCCTGGTGGCCTGATGTACTTGTCATCCAGGTCTTCAATAATAGCTCCAAGACTCGTTCTATGCTTCCCAAGTGGCACAATTATGTAGATGATTTGATTCCTTGCAGTGGTTGGAGTATTATGCTGACGGCTTCATAAGTGACTTGAGTCTTCTTACAAAATTGGACTGGACTCAAATAAGACTTACAAAATTGGACTAGACTCATAAAACTCAAAACTTACATGACTCATAAGGCTCACTAAGCATCCAAAACTTGACTCAATACTCTAATTACAGGACTCAAATGTAAAAAGGCCCAAAAGGAGATTCAGAGGCCAAGGTACAGACTCAAGTGTAACAAAGCCTATAAAACAAAACTCATGGCCCAAATATAAGACTTAAATAGCTAGCACAACCAGATTATTGGACTCAAAGATAAATTTAGATTCATGGATAAAGGACTCAAAACTCAGGGACCCATAGTAAACTAGGGTTGACCTGATGTCCCCATCATGGAAGGCCTTCGATTTCACGTGAGAATTGTAATACCGGGCCACCCATTATCTGTAAGCCACCATGTAGAGCCAAGCTTTGTCCCTTGTATCTTCCAGCAGGTCCATGTTGAGTAGAAGGTGGGCCGGATTCTCTACTTCATCATATTACTCTACCTATAGTATGGGTAGACCCATCTCCACTAGAATCACAACCTTAAAACTGAGGACAAGGTTGAAGGGTGTCTCACTTGTTGCCATCCGAGGCATGGTGTGGTAGGCCCAAAGTATACTAGGGAGTTCCTCGACCCATCGGCCCTTGGCCTCGTCTAGCCTAGTGCGGAGCCCTTGGAGGATGGTCCGATTGGTCACCTTGCCTCCTCGTTGGTATGAGGGTGCGCCACTGAGGTGAAGTGGTGATAAATGTTGAGATCGATGCAGAACTCCTTGAATGCCTGGTTGTCGAACTGCTGTTTGTTGTTGGTGATGATTGAGTGAGGAAGGCTGAAATGGCAAATGATCGACTTCCAAAGGAAAGATCTGGCCTTGGCTTTAGGGATTTGTTCCAATGACTTGACCTTGACCCATTTGGTGAAGTAGTAAATGGCCATAATCAGGTAGCTTCATTGTCCAGACATAGGGGGAAAGGGACTCAAGATGTCTATTCGCCACTGGGCGATGGCCACAATTAGGTACTTCCATTGTCCAGATGCTAGGGGAAAGGGATTCAAGATGTCTATTCCCCACTGGGCGCGAATAGCCAAGGAGTAGAGAGCTGGGTGAGTGGCACGGACGGCAGACACTGTATGTAAGCGTGTCATTTGCAATGGTCATACTTTTTCATGAAGTCAGCCATATCTTCCCTTATTGTCTTCTGGTAATATCCTTGCTAGAGGGCTTTGTATGCCAGCATCCTACCCCCCATATGGTTTCCACAAAGGCCTTCATATATCTCCTGGAGCACATAGGCCACCTCTAAGGGTCTCAAATACTTCAGGAGTGGGTAGGAGTGGGATCTCTAGTAGAGTTGCCCGTCCATCAACACGAAGCACATGGCTTTCCTCCTAAGGAGGTCGGCCTCTATGCAGTTCTCTGACAGGGTACCATCAACAATGTACCTGATGTAGTGGTCCATCCAACTAGGCTTAGGAGCAAATGTATACACCTAATTTTAGTGGTGATCTTGATCTTGGGATATATACACCTAACTTTGGTGGTGATCTTAAGATATATATACCTAGCTTTGGTGGTGATCTTGATCTTGAGGATTATCTTACTTGGGAAGGCGATATGGATCTGTATTTTGAGCAGGAGCAAATGTATGGGAGACATCAGTTCGAATATGCTAAATGTAAGTTAGTTTGCCAGGCTAAGATAGACTGGAATGAGTTTGAAAGAATATCTAGACTAAAAGGAGAAATGCCCATAACTACTTGGAAAGCCATGAAAAGCAAACTTAAGGAAAAGTACCTATCCAGAACCTATGAACTTAGATCCTATGACTCTAGATCCTATGACTCGAGCTCCTATGCACCCAGATCCTCAGAACCCAGACCCTAGTACCCATGTCCTATGAGTCCAAGGAACCCATAACCCAACAATTTGAGCCCATATCCCATAAGCCTAAGAAACCCATAACCTATTGGTCTGAACCCATATCCTATGAACCCAAGGAACCCATAATTCTTAGTAGACCTGAACCCCATAGGATTAACCCAAGCAACCTATAATTCTTAGTAGACCTGAACCCCATAAGATTAATACCCCTAGGTATTAGCCAAGTATTAGTCGGGTTTTTCATAGTCGACCTGAATCACATACAATTAGTACCCCTAGATATGAGCCTAGTATTAGTCAGGAACCCCTTGGTCGACCCACCCCAGCTTCCCCAGACATTAGTCAATTTTCCCTTAGCCGATCCCCTCCTACCACCCCATTGGTTCACAAGGAAGACATTAAAGAAGAGATATGTGAAGCTGATATAAACTTAATGGATGAGAATGAGGAGGAAGAAGAAGAGATACTTATAGAAGATCTAGAATTAGTTGACCCAGAAGATACCCAGACTAAAGCAAATCCAGAATTAGTTGACCCTGACCCTACCCATACTAAAGCCAACAAAGAGTTAGTTGACCTTGACCATACCCAAATAGAAAGCCAATCCTAAGTTAGTTGACCCTGACCACACTCAAACTGAACCTGTAGTGGAAGACTAGTTAGGGGAAGAGAACCCAGATACTACTGTTAGAATCTTACCTGAGGAGCTACTAAAAATCCAATTATAGAGCCTAGTCCTAAATTTCATGAACCAGAAGACTTTATTAAGGATTTGGCTTAGCAGTACCCTCAGGATGAATCCCCTTCTATAGTTTCCATTGAAGATCTCTTTCCTAAGATTAGTGACCCATTCTTCCATTATGCAAACCCTGTAGATATATCTCAACCCCAAGAGGTCAACTTCATTAGTCTAGGACTCATCCCTGAAACTCCTTGTATCCTATTCTATCCAATCGACCCTAAACCCTTTTCTTACTTTCTATCCCACCAGAGTAACCCAAAATCCACCTCATATTTTCTGCCTTTTCTTGAATCTTTTTATGTTTCCTTAACCATTAATCTGCATTTTGTAGAGGTTTGCATACTACATTCATTCATTGAGCATGTCATGTTTGCATCTTACTTTTAGAGGACCTTATGGCACGTAGTAGGAGTCCATGCACCATTCTCATTTGCATGTCACCCTCTTGACAAAGGGTTAATCCCACAGTTATAGTTTATGGTTTAGTCATTTGTTTGCTTGCATTAGGCGTTGGCATTAGGTGTTTGCTTGCATGTCATTTAGGTGTTATGAGTTTTTGCACTACATGATTAGAGATCTACATGAAAAATTGAACATAAGATTACTGTAAGCAATGATTTTTATAAGAACATGGTTAATTCCTAAAAAGACTCTAAGAGTTCGCTAGGAAAATCTTGTGACAATTAGGCTACATACCCCTGAGCTGGATCCATCAAAGTGATAAAGAAAGTTGGACCTAGTGCCTGAGTTACCTAATTAGGCATTAAGCTTAACCTTCAATATCTCAGACTTAGTTGAGTATAGAGAGCCAACAATAATACCCAGTGAGTTTTGAACCTGACCCTTTCATTGAGAGCGAACCCAATCCTAAGTGTCCACCATCAAATTAGCCTGCGAGAGGAAAAGATTGAGCATATCCTGAACGACCAAGCTATTAGTACCTGTGTTGCCCAAGTGGCTACCCAAGAGGGGTGTGAATTGGAAATTTAAAAATTTAATATAGATAATGTGCAATTAAAATTCCTTTTCAAAGTGTTGTGTGTTGTGATTAAAAATTAAATGCAGAAGCTAAAAGAAGTCAGAGAATCACAATACAAACACACAAGGTTTATAGTGGTTCGGAGCAACCCAGCTCCTACATCCACTACCCAAGATACCACTTGGGATTTCCACTATATTCGTACTTGAATAAAGTCGGATTGTTTTGCAGAATCAAAATCCAAAATCTCTACATTTTGGTTTTAATGGGATCACCAAAGAAAACCCAATACCCTTTGGTTTTGAACAGGCTCACCAAAGAAACCTAACATAGTTTTACCTGGATCACCAAGAACCCAACGCTTGATTTTTATCAAGGCTCATCATGAACCTATTTGGTTTTTCAACCGGGCTCACCAATAACCCAACAACAATTCAGAAAAAGAATTGAAGTAAATGCAACACTAAATGACAAATTCAATTTATTGGATAGTTGCCGGTGCAGTTTGATAGAAGTCCACTTGACTTGCACTTGAATGAGCTTTAATTGCTTTAGTGGTTTCTTCTAAAATTGCTTCAAGCTTCAGATCAGAGTTGGTGAAGACTTGAAAGCTTGCTTGAATGCTCTTGTGCTCTTTCTCCTTTAGGTAGGTAGAATATTCAATATAGCTCTCTAAACTTTGAAGAACTTTTTTCAAATCTCTTACTTGAGAGAAGTTCAAATCCCTCAAATATATGATCTTCCATCACTTCAAGGCAATTCTAGCCATTGTAGATCATTGGGAAGTTGTTTGTGACTGTTGGAGCACCTTTTGGCATTCAAAAACAAAATCTGGAACTAGCCGTTGGATACCTGAAAGTGATGTTCGAGTTGTCTTGGATCCTTTGAGTCGATAAGTCGTGTCGCCAAATTTTCAGAGCAGTCGGCTTTTTGTCTCAGGGTGCAAAACTTCACTCTGGACGAGTCGGCTCTTTGTAGCTCGGGTCGGCTCGAACTTATATCTTTGAAAAACTTGAACTCGAGAAGTCGGCTCTTTTCAGCTTGGGTTGGCTCTTCTTCTCAGGTTCTAAAAACATTACTCTGGAAGGGTCGGCTCAATGTAGTTCAGGTCAGCTCGCTTTCTCAGGTCTTCAATATTAGGTATGGCAGAGTCGGCTCTTTCTTGTTCGGGTCGGCTTGCTTGGTTATTTTCAGAGATATTCAAAAACTAGACTCTGGAGGAGTCGGCTTGGACAAATTCCAGTCGACTCGGATTCAGTAGAGTCGGCTCGGTTACCTTCGAGTCAGCTCGGATTGCTGCGCACCAGAATCCTTATTGTATGCCATAAAGTAGAGTCGGCTCTTCAACATGCTAGGTCGCCTCGAGTATCTTCTTCAGGATTTTTACAATTGAACTCAAAGAAAAACTCTTACCAATACTCTTATGACTTTTTAATCATACCAACTCAAATTAATTCTAAGGCACACACATACAAAAGTAACCCATTTTTACATGATTTTTTCTTAGCTTTTTCATTGGGTTCTTCTTTATAAAAACAAATTACAACACAACTCAAACAAGAAACAAAGGTGTAGGAGTTGAAGTTTGAACAATTAATTCTTCCTACAAAAACTTGTAAAACACTTGAAGAGTTATTAGTAATAAATGTATATGCTCCAATGTTTGGTTATCATCAAAATCACTTTGGGGTCAACAATCTCTCCCTTTTTGATGATGACAAAATACTGGGCATGAAAAATTCTTTACACTTTACATGTATAAAAGTATTTGAAAGTTAAATATTCATATGTATCAAAGCTAATTAGATTTGTAAATAAGTATCAGAGCTCAAGAGATGATATTATTGTATATCATCAAAGTATCAAACTTTTCATGCTTTATAATATTATAATTAGAATAAAACATGGAATATTAGAGTTTTGAAAAAAATTGACAGAATTAATATCAATTTGTAGAGCAATAGTAATCAGAGCATTAAGATTAAGTAGCAATAAGAGCAAAACCATTCAAGAGAATCTCCCCCTTTCTCTAGGTTTTATTGTAATTAAGCATTAGGTTCATTTGAATACTATCACTTTTGTGCTCCCCCTTTTTCATTCTTTTTAAGTACTTTAAGAACAATTTGTAGGAAGCTCAACATACATAAGAGAATTTTCATGACAACACATTTCTCCAACATACTTCTCCCAGTTCTCATATTTCAGAATTTTCATAATAATGCATTTCTCCCCCTTTTTGTCAATCAATCAAAAAGGTGATTTCAAATAAAGCTTAGATTTTGAAATAGATTGAGAAAGCCTTTAATATTTGTTTGAGATAATTTCACTTTCTCAAATTAGAAATTCTAATAAAAATTCATCACAGTTGTATCAAAGCATTGAAAAAATAACTTATCATAATAAAAGATTTTTAATTTCATTGAAAGATATGCCATACAAAGTAAGAAAGAAAATACATTCATATTATAAAAGTAAAACATTAACAAGATCAGAATTACAACCAAAAGACTAGCCAAATAAACTATTCTTCTTCTTCTCCACTAAAAGAAGAGGAGCCTACCTCTATAACCTTATCAGAGGTCTTAGTTTTCAAGGGTTTAAACCTTAAATCCCTAAACCTAGTTCTAACAGGAGCTCTAAAAGTCTTAGTCGACTTGGTCGACTTGGTTTTAGGTTTCTTCTTGGTCTCAACAGGTTTAGGTTCAATTGATGGAAGATCAGATGAAGGAATAGAAGCAGGAGTTTCAAGTGACTCCTTGAAGATCTGTTCAAGAGCATCTTCAGTAGTGATTATTTCCTTTTGTGATTGCAGGATGCTTCTGATCTCTTCTTTAAAATCTTCCATTTCCTTTTCAATTTTTTCTTGGTGAAGCTTCTGTTCAGATCTCATTTCCTACAAGCTTGCATTCACTGTATTTTTCATTTCATTAATTGTAGAGTTCATGTGATCTATCAATAAACTTGAAATTGTTTCCATCCTCTGAAATATTAGCTTTTTGAGGTTGGATGGAGTAATCATTGTACCTTCAGATCTTTCTTCAACAGTAGTAGCTTCATCATCCTTTGAATAAGTAGCAGCAACCTGATTAGACACTTTCTTTGTCAAAATTCCTTCTTGTAGCTTATAACCCATTCTTTTTAATGAATTAAAGGAGTAAGTGTCAAAGTGATGTAGTGGCTTGCCTATCTCATTAGTTAAGTCAACTCCAACTTCTTCAAACAGTAGAGTGAAGACCATACCATAAGGTAGGCAGGCTTTGATTTTCCTGGCTTCTTTAGTCATTTGAATCATCATTATGTAGGGAAGATTGAGAGGCTTTTCTTCTATTAGATGTCCCATAAAGGTCATGTCTTTCTTGCTGACCTAGTCAAAGTGACCGGTCCTAGGAAGAAAAATTCTACTGACCATATTATGTAGAAGCCTCATTTCCTTCGATAGTAAGTTGGCCTGAACATGCTGAACGGAGCTCACGTCTTCTTTCTCCAAAATGAGCTTTAAATGTGTTCTTTGTCCGGTAAAGTAAGCTTAGTGGCACCGTCCGTTGGTATTTGTAGCAAATTGTCCAACTTTTCTTCATCTACGATGATCTTGATTCCCTTCACTATTGATTCCAAATGAAATTCTTGAAGAACAATATTTTCATAGAAGATCCGTACCAGCGAGGGATAGGTTAAGATGTCCAAAGAATAGAAATGTTGCCAGCCCTGACTTTCTATCCATCTTCCAATCTTTATTTCCATCTCTTCTAAGAAGGAGAAATCTATTCTTCTTCCGCAAGTGATAGGTTGGTTAGCCATTAAGATAATCTATCTGGGAGGAGGAGTTTCTTCTTCATTTTGCACAGGAGCAGACCTTTTCCTCTTTTCTCTTTTCCCTTTTACATCATCACTGCGTGAGCTTGACTCACCAACTTGAAGAATCTTCCTTGTAGATCTTCGAGAAGCCATTGTAGTGGAATTTAGGAAATTTAGGTTTTAAGGAATGAATTTGGAAGTTTGGTAAAGTTTTCGAGAGGAGTAGAGTGTGTTTGAAGTAAAATAAAAGGAGTGAAGTACATGAAAATATAGCTCGGAACTACTTAAATAGCAATTCTCGACTTTCGAGTCAGCTCGCCCAACCCTAGAAATATCTGAGTCGGCTCGACTAGAGCAAACTCAAAAAAAATCAGAACATCGAGTCGGCTAGGCAAAGACTTAGTCGGCTCGACCAGAGCAATAGGCAGAGAACTAAAACATTCGAGCCGGCTCAATTAGAGCAAGATTGCTCGAGTCGACTCGAACAGAAACTTTCCATAGAAATATGAAATGATTCAGAAATAGAATTTGATAAAATGAAAGTCCAAGGAAAGTTGCTCAACAATCATAAATAAATGTTGGAGGTTTTCTAGATAATTCATCCTTAGTTTTAAAGGAAATCAGGTTATTTAAATCTAGAAAGGATCACAAAGCCCTAATTCTCCTCTAAGCAATTCAAATCTATCATGATTTAGTGGCTTAGTAAAAATGTTAGCTAATTATTTTTTAGTAGGGATAAATTCTAGTTCAATGTCACTATTCAAAACATGGTCTCTAATAAAATGGTGTCTAATCTCTATGTGCCTAGTTCTAGAATGCTGAATAGAATTTTGGTTAAATTTATAGCGCTTGTGTTATCACACTTGATAGAAATTTTATGTTGTGTAACACCAAAGTCTTCTAGTTGTTGTTTAATCCATAACACTTGTGCATAATAACTTCTTATCGCAATATACTCTACCTTAGTAGTAGAAAGTGCTACCGAGTTTTATATCTTGTAGTGCCATGAGATTAAATTCAACCCTAGAAATTGACATGTACCACTAGTGCTCTATCTATTAACTTTACAACTAGCATAATCAGCATCAGAAAATCCGATTAAGTTTAGAGATGATTTTTTTGAAAACCAAAGACCTAGATTACTTGTACCTTTCAAATATCTTAATATTTTCTTAACAGCAAGCATATGTGTTTCTTTAGGATTACATTGAAATCTAGAACATACACAAACACTATACAAGATATCCGATCTACTTGCAGTTAAATATAATAAGGATCCGATCATACCTCTATATAGCTTTTGGTCAACATTGGATCCATTTTCATCTTTGTCCAATTTGCAAGATGGGCTCATGGATGTGCTCATTTGTTTTCTCATCTCCATACCAAACTTCTTGATTATTTCCTTGGTATATTTGGCTTGGTTAACGAAGATCCCTTCCTTTGTTTGCTTTACTTGAAGTCCGAAGAAGTAATTAAGTTCACCGATTAGGCTCATTTCAAATTCTCCCTGCATTAGCTTAGCAAATTCTTCACAAAAATTTTCATTAGTTGCACCAAATATAATATCATCCACATAAATTTGTACAACTAATATATCATTATTTTTTTTTTTGATAAAAAGAGTTTTATCAACATTTTCTCTTGAAAAATCATTTTCAATTAAGAAAGTGCTAAGTCTATCATACCAGGCTCTAGGGACTTGTTTCAAACCATATAAAGCTTTGTTGAGTTTAAACACATAGTTTGGAAAAGCATGATTTTCAACACCCAATGGTTGTTCTACAAAAACTTGTTCAATGATAAAACCATTTAAAATATACTTTTTACATCCATTTGAAAAAGTTTAAAATTCATGTAGTAAGCAAATGAAAGAAGTAATCTAATGGCTTCTAGTCTTGCTATGGATGCATAGGTTTCATCAAAATCAATACCTTCTTCTTGACTATATCCCTTAGCCACTAATCTAGCTTTGTTTCTTATGACATTTCCTTGTTCATCTAATTTATTCCTATAGACCCATTTGGTTCCTATGATTGCGTGGTCTTTAGGTCTATCGACTAGTGTCCAAATCTTATTTCTTTCAAACTGGTTCAATTCTTCATGCATAGCTAACATCCAGTTTGGATCATTTTCTACTTCTTCTAAAGTGTGAGGCTCTATTTGTGACACAAAGGCTAGGTAGTCATGTGCAGTCCTATGTACAGACCTAGTCCTAATACCTTGTGAAGGATCACCAATAATTAATTCTTTAGGATGGGAAGTAGCGTACCTCCATTCAGTTGGCAGATCGGTATGATCCTTACTTACCGTTTCTTCTCCTTCTTCAATTGGTCTTTCTTGAATACTCATGTCTTCCATCTCTTTTTGAATAGTACATGCATCATTATCAATACACTCATCTTTTGTAGATGGTGAAGGGTTAGTTTCATCAAAGATAACGTGCACGACTCTTCAACAGTAAGAGTCCTTTTATTAAATATCATATATGCTTTGCTATGTAGTGAACAACCAAGAAAAATTGCTTCATCAGATTTAGCATCAAAATTTTCTAGATTATACTTTCCATTATTAAGCACAAAGCATTTGCATCCAAACACATGAAAGTAATTTATGTTGGGTTTCTTTACATTCCAAAGCTCATAGGGGGTTTTCTTTAAAATAGGACGGATCAAAATGCAGTTTAAAATATAATAAGCAGTGTTCACTGCTTCTGTCCAAAAGACTTTTTTAGGAGCGGAGAAGTTGTGATCAATGTCATTTTCAGTGCAATAATCATCAAAAAATTGATTTTCAAATTCAGTGCTGTGATCACTCATAATTGAAATTATTGAAAGATTTTTCTGATTTGAAACCTTTTTATAAAATTTTCTAAACATTTTGAAAGTTTCATTTATTTGAGCAATAAACAAAATCCATGTAAATCTAGAAAAATCATCTACAATCACAAAGGCATATTTTATACCTCCTAGGCTTGTAGTCCTAGTTGGTCCAAATAAGTCCATATGAAGAAGTTCTAGAGGTCTAGAAGTTGAAATCATATTTTTGGATTTAAATATCCCCCTAGTTTGTTTACCCATTTGGCATGTATCACAAACATGATCAAAATCAACTTTAAACTTAGGCATGCCTCTAACAAGATTTTGGGAATCAACTTGGCAATAGTCTGCAAGCTAGCATGACCTAATCTTCTATGCCATAATAAACAAGACTCTTTAGTCTTAGCATTCATTGCAACTAAACTGGAACTAATAGTCATGGCTAGATCATTTAGATCTATCACATAGATATTTCCAAGTCTATATCCAATAAATTTACTACTAGAATCAAGAGAGTTTGTTACTATACACATAGATGATTCGAAGAAAACTTTGAAGCCTTTATCACATAATTGACTGATACTTAATAAATTGTGCTTCAACTTATCTACTAGCAATACATTTTCAATGAAAGTACAAGTGGTTATTTTAATCTTACCAATTCCAATTATTTTTCATAGCCATTATCTCCAAAAGTAACCTACCTCCTTCTTTTATTTCCAGGGTGATGAACTAATCCTTGTCACCTGTCATATGCCTTGAACAGCCACTATCGAGATACCATATGTTCTTCAATTTCTGGGCTGCAAGACATTCTACAAGAAAATCAAGGATTTCTTTTAGGTACCCAAGCTAACTTGGGTCCTTGTAGGTTAGCCGAGGTGGTTCCTTTGGGAACCCAAATTTTTCTTGATCTATTGTGGACAATTCTAATAGTATTGCAGTTAAAAGCTTTATGTCCTAGTTCTTTGCAAGGAAAACGTCTGATTTTAAAATTTTGAAATGATTTATACTTTGAAATTCTAGATGCATGAAGTGTAGAAATAGTAGGTTTTGTAATTGAATTTTTTGGAACATACAAAGGGGTTTTTGAAGTGGAAGTAGAACCTTTTGTTACAAAAGCTTTTTGAGAAGTAGGCTTGGGAACAAAATCTTTTTGTTTCACAAATATAGTTGCTGAAATGAAAATTGAATTTGAAGCATTAAAACCTATTCCAACTTTATTACCAGAAATTCTTTGATCTTTAATAATCAACTCAAGCTTGTTAAAAGATAAAGTTAGTTTTTCAACAAGTGGCTTGAGTTTTTCATCCTCCTTTTTCAGCTCATTCTTTTCTTTCAACAGAATATTATTTTTGTCATGAAACTCACTGTTTTCAATTTTCAACACATTACATTTTTCAGAAAAGGTATGAAGTTTTTTTTGTAATAAAACATTCTTTTCTGAAATGTCCTATTTTTCTTTGAGTAAAGAATCATTGATATACTTTAATAATCTAATCTTTACTCCTGCCTTTTTAAATTTAGATAAAAGATCATGAAATGCAGAATTTAACTCATCAAATGTGAATTCAATTTGAGTATCGGGGGAAGTTGCCTCATCCTCGAGATCCATTAGACATAAGTTTATTGTTTTCATGGTCTCTTCTTCTTCAGTTGAAGTGGAGTCTTCACTATCGCTCCACGTGGCAACTATCACTTTCTTTTTCTTCTTTTTGAAAATTTTTTTAAGTAATGGACAGTCCAAACGAATGTGCCCCAGTTTCTTATATTCATAGCAGGTGGGGACTTGTTCCTTATCTTTCTCTTTGTCCTTGTCCTTTTCTTTTGAATGTTCTCCTCGTTTATTAAATTTTTTGTTGTATCTACCTTTCTTCTTTCCCATAAACTTTTTGAATCTCCTCACGACCATTGCAATGTCTTCATCTTCAAGATTCTTTGGAGGAGGTAGAGTCATCTTCCGTCTCTTCATCATCCTTTGATTTTAATGTAGCCTTGAATGCAATTATTTTCTTCTTTTTCTGATCATCATCCGTTCTATACTGCATGGCCAATTCGTGTGTGATGAAAGAATCCATTAGTTCATCCATTGATAAAGTATTCAAATCTTTAGCTTCCTAGATGGCAGTAACTTTAGGATCCCATTTGTCAGGAAGTGATCTCAATATCTTCTATACTAAATCAGCATTTGAGTATACCATGCCAAGACTTTTCAAACCATTAATAATAAGATATTTTCATTAGGCTCCATTTTGAACAATTCATAATTGTGAACTAAAAGATTAATCTTTGAAGTTTTTACTTGAGAAATTCCTTCATGGGTCACCTCAAGTTTATCCCAAATTTTCTTTGCTGAAGAGCAAGTAGAAATTCGATTAAACTCATTACTAACCAAAGCATAGTAAAGCAAGTTCATGGCTTTGGCATTCGATTTCCCTAATTTCATGTCGTGTTCATCCCAATCATCTTCAGGCTTAGGGACATCCACGCCATCAATTTTAGTCGTGGGAACATGTGGCCCTTTAAGAATGACCTTCCATAATTGAAAATCAATAGCTTGTATATAAATTTTCATTCTTGCTTTCCAATAAGAATAATTTGTGCCTGTGAGGAGTGGAGGTCTATTAGTTGATTGGCCTTCCACAAAGGACGTACTCAATGGATGAGCCATCAATCTTTACTCTAGTATAATCAAAGACATTGCTCTGATACTAGTTGTTGCCCAGGTGGCTACCCAAGAGGGGGGTGAATTGGAAATTTAAAAATTTAATGCAGATAATGTATAACTAAAATTCCTTTTCAAAGTGTTGTGTGTTGTGATTAAAAATTAAATGTAGAAGCTAAAAGAAATCAGTGAATTACAATACAAACATACAAGGTTTATAGTGGTTCAGAGCAACCCAGCTCCTACATCCACTACCCAAGATACTACTTGAGATTTTTACTATATTCACACCTGAATATAGTCGGATTGTTTTGCAGGATCACAATCCAAAACCTCTACACTTTGGTTTTAACGAGATCACCAAAGAAAACCCAACACCCTTTGGTTTTGAACAGGCTCACCAAAGAAACCCAACTTGGTTTTACCAGGATCACTAAGAATCCAACACTTGGTTTTTATCAAGGCTCACCAAGAACCTATTTGGTTTTTCAACCAGGCTCACCAAGAACCTATTTGGTTTTTCAACCGGGCTTACCAATAACCCAACAACAATTTAGAAAAAGAATTAAAGTAAATGTAACACTAAATGATAAACTCAATTTGTCGGATAGTTGCCGGTGCAGCTTGATAGAAGTCCACTTGACTTGTACTTGAATGAGCATTAATTGCTTCAGTGGCTTCTTCTAAAATTGCTTCAAGCTTCAGATCAGAGTTGGTGAAGACTTGAAAGCTTGCTTGAATGCTCTTGTTCTCTTTCTCGTTTTGCTAGGTAGAATATTCAATGTAGCTCTCTAAATTTTGAAAAACTTTTTTTAAATCTCTTACTTAAGAGAAGTTTAAATCCCTCAAATATATGGTCTTCCATCACTTCAAGACAATTCTAGCCATTGTAGACTATTGGGAAGTGGTTTGTGACCGTTGGAGCACCTTTTGGCATTCAAAAACAAATTCTAGAACCAGTCGTTGGATACTTGAAAGCGATGTTTGAGTCGGCTCTGATTCCTTCGAGTCGGCTCGGATCCTTTGAGTCGATAGGTCGAGTCACCAAATCTTCAATGTAGTCAGCTCTTTGTTTCAGGGTGCAAAACTTCACTCTGGACGAGTTGGCTCTTTGTAGCTCGGGTCGGCTCAAACTTATATCTTCAAAAAACTTGAACTTGAGGAGTCGGCTCTTCTTCTCAGGTTCTGAAAACATTACTCTGGAAGGATCGGCTCGCTTTCTCAGGTCTTCAAAATTAGGTCTGGCAAAGTCTACTTTTTCTGGTTCGTGTCGGATCGCTTGGCTGTTCTTAAAGATATTAGAAAACTGGACTTTGGAGGAATCGGCTCGGACAAATTCCAGTCAACTCGGATTCACTGGAGTCGGCTCGGTTACCTTCGAGTCGGCTCGGATTGCTGCGTACTAGAATCCTTGCTGCATGCCATGAAGTAGAGTCAGCTCTTCAACATGTTGGGTTGGCTCGAGTATCTTCTTCAGGATTTTTACAATTGAACTCAAAGAAAAACTCTTACCAATACTCTTACGACTTTTCAATCATACAAACTCAAATTAATTCTAAGGCACACACATACAGAAGTAACCATTTTTTACATGATTTTTTCTTAGCTTTTTTATTGGGTTCTTCTTTATAAAAACAAATTACAACACAACTCAAACAAGAAACAAAAGTGTAGGAGTTGAAGTTTGGACAATTAATTCTTTCTACAAAAACTTATAAAACACTTGAAGAGTTGTTAGTAATAAATATACATGCTCCAATGTTTGGTTATCATCAAAATCACTTATGGGGTCAACAACCCGGATCAAAGGCTATACCATGTCACTTGGTTCATTAGCAAGGTCGACCGAGATCTGAGGTTTTGTGGATCACATGAGAGGATCTGCAACGCCTCAACCCAGACCCATCAGAGCAATGCTAGAGCCAGATCGATTTTTACTAGACAAGATCGAGTTCCTCCCACCACGGGGAGATTGATGAGGACATCAGATTAGACATAGACCTCAAACTCCAATTTGTTCTCTAAGTCATGTGTTGGTAAATTATTGTTAAGTCCTGTAATAAAGTGAGCCAATTGGGTTCACTAAGTCAGTTGAAGTTTTTTGTTTAGTCCATTGAGTCCTGTTTATCTGTTTAGTGAGTCCATTTGTTTATTTAGGCCTATTTTGAATCTTGTCAGTTAGGCTTTTTCGAGTCCATGCAATTTTTATTCAAGAGGAGGACCTTTGGAGCCACACTCAAGTCACCAGCCTAGCATCTGGACTCCCTTCCTGCCACCCAAGCCCTAAAGGAGTGACACCCCAGGCCTTCCAAGAGATAGCACACATCCCTGAGCCCATTGAAGCAAGCACCCCTCCCAGTCCAAGCTCCTATGGCACCCCAGAATCAAAGCCCATTCATATTGGCGCCCTCTCCAGCCCAGTCCAAGCATGGTTGGTGCCCTTCCAAGTCCAAGCCCAACAGAGAGTGAAAATGTCAAAGCAGTCCAAGAAGATTTCATACCAGCCCAAGCCTATGGAGTAAAGTCAAAGCTTCCAAGTTCTACAAGGAGTCCAATGACCAAGTACTATAAGAATTTAGGCCTCCTAATTTCAATCAAACTTTGTACTCCTAATTCTAGTTAAACCTTGTACTCCTTGTCCCATACAAACTTGTAATCCCACTTTGACAGTGAAAGGGCCCTGGGTGAATCCATAAATATCCCACCCGACCCCCTCTTGTAATCAATCTCTTATTCATGAAATAAACTCTGCTAAATTTTATTATGAAAATTTGTGCCCTTCTTTTAGAGTGGGTGTGAGACCCGTGGTTACTTGTGTGTGCAAACCCTAGCTGCCCTTGCTACTCTCTCACTTTCCTCAACTCCAAGCCACCCCAGCCTCCATCCTCAAACCCCAAGACTCCCAACACCAAGCTGCTAGTAGAACGCCAACGTCAACAATAGCCCACTCTTCCCTTCTTCAATCTCATGTTCTATATTTTTCTCATCTTCTATCATCCTAACCTTTGACATTTGTAGGATCCCTCCGGTATCATGCCCTCTGGATGATGTCTATTTTTCCCCCAAATGAAGCTGATAAAAAGTCGGTGGATTCGTGAGAAAGTGACCGGATCATCCAGGCACCGATCTGAGTTAAGAGATCTCTTTTGCGACATCATGCAAATCATTACCAGGTACGTAGACCCCTTCCCTTCTTACTTTTTCTGATTTCTTGAAGTTGAACATGCTACTAATAGGCCTTTTTAGACCTAGGATCCTTTATTTTCTTTTCTCTTTGATTGATCTAGCATGTGGGTAGGATGCTAATTGAAACAGGATAACCCTAACCTAGTCTTATCTAGTTTCGGGAATTAAACCATAAACAAATCTAAAAACTTTGATTGCTTTAATCTGATTTTCTTCATGTTCATCCCTTGTATATCATCTTGGATCATATTAGAATCCCATCCCTCATCAATTTTGGTATCAGAGCAGGAATAGGGCATGTTCTTGCATCATAGTCTAGATTTTTGCATGCTGTTTTCTGCATAACCCTTCAAAATATGGGACTATTTTCCCATCAAATATTTTTATTTTTCTCTTATTTTCACATTAATTATCCTCTATTTTGTCATCTATTTTCCTATTAATTTTTTGGAATTTTTCATATCCAAAAATAAACAAAAAAAGAGCAAAAACAAAATCTTAACAAAATTTGCATCCTATCATATGCACTAGGAGTCCGAGTTTAGGTCTGGTTCACCAACATAATAATATTGTTTTTCTCTAAGATTTGCATCGTGTCTTCTCTGTCAAGTCCCCTATTTTTCAGCATTTTTTGTTAATTTTATAGATAAAAAATATAAAACAATATGCACCTTAGAGACCCTAACCAGAAATCTGTGTTTTTTTGCACCCAGTTAGAAACCCCAGGTTTTGCATCATCATACCATTTTTAGTTTGCATGAAATTTGGTAAGAATCATCCCCACACACCACTGTTCTATGATTTTTTTAGAATTCTTCTACTCTGAAAATGGTACCAAATTCTACATCAAAATAGACCCATAATTTCAGTTTCTGTGAATTCTGCATATCTGACTGAACCAAACTTAACTTACATCCAAACCCCCAAACCCAAGCCAATTTTGTTTGATAACTTAACCAACTCAAATTTAAGTTGCCACCTCATGAAAAAGACAAAAAAAAATTTATTTCTTATTTTGTTATTAGACTGCATCAGGTTCATTGATTATGCATCATCTCATCTAAACTAATCTTAAGGGCAATTTCCTATCTCAGATCATGGTAGGATTTCATTACCTATCCTGCACCCAAAATAACCACCTTGCATATGTACCCAAGTCCTAATTAAAATTAACTAGCAACCTAATAGATTTAGGGACACCAACAGGTTGGGTCCAAGTCATATGGATAAACTAGTGCATTCAATTCCTCAACTATTACTGGAAACTGGTATCTAAGGCTAGAGATCCAGAGGCAAACACCCTAAGTGGACTGGTGGTTATTTAATTAGGACCTGTCATAGGCAGGGGGAGCCTCTCACCACCCCACCTCTTACCTGGCTAGTGGAAGGATTAGTTGTTGAGTTGGGTGTAAGTTGAGTCGACCCATTCCATTTTGACTCTAGGTCTAGCAAACCCTAGAATGCGCTAACCCTTGTATGCTTGACTGCATCATAATCCCCTGATTGATTGATTGCATGACCACCAGGTCAGGAGTCCAGTACAACCAGTCTAAACCCTGACCCAGTTCAACCATAGAGCCCAATTTTGAGACTTTCATAAAGGTCATGAATAACCAGTTTGCCTAATTAACCACCCAGATGAACCAATTGACCCAATCCAATACCCAAACCCATAATAGGCTTGACCAAGTAACCCAGTGGTTTGATCGAGGAGGAGATTGATTAGGAAATCTAGGGAAAACCCCTAAGACCTATACCAGACCTAAACCTGAGCCTAACCTTAGGACCCCATGTCCCCCACCTCCCAACCCTACGAGAGCCCAACACCTTGACTCATACTTGGAGCCCAACCCTAGGAGAACCCCATACCATGACTCATACTTGGAGTCCAATCCTAGAAGAACCCCACACCCTGAACCAATCTAGGATTGTAGTACAAGGAAACCCAATTATGATTTCATAGATCCGGATGAGAGAGCCACTAAGTACATTGGAATATACACACCTAACTTTGATGGTGACTTGATCTTGAAAATTATCTTGCTTGGGAAGGGGATATGGATCTGCATTTTGAGCAGGAGCAAATGTGTGGGAGATGTCAGTTCGAATATGCTAAATGTAAGTTAGCTCGCCAGGCTAAGATAGACTGGAATGAGTTTGAAAGAATGTCTGGACTAAAAGGACAAATGCCCATAACTACCTGGGAAGCCATGAAAAGCAAACTTAAGGAAAAGTTTGATGCAGAACGAAAGCTCTGATACCAAAAATGATGCAGAACAAAGAATAAAGAAGCGTATGCAGAAGTAAATTTAGGATTAATTTTTTTTTTTTTTTTTATATTTCAGAATTGGCTTTGACTCAAAGTAAAGCTAAACTAAGTTGAAGGAAACTAGGTAAGGATTGAAAGCACAATTTAGAAGAAACTAAATTATCAGAGTAGTTCAGAAGTAACGGATCGCTGGGGGTTGAGAAACTCCCAGACCTAGGGTTTCGCTCTGAACTTTCAACAGAATAGAAATAGAGAGGAGAGATGGTTTACCAACCAGACAGTGATCTTCTCAGAATTTGGGTGGAAGAACTCTCTCGAGCAGATTGTTGGATCCTCGGATTCGGCTATCTTCGCAATGGATCCTCCAATACTGGTCTTGTGGTTTAGTCGGCTTCTCCTGGACTCAAGATCTAGGAAGAAGAAAAACAAGTGAGGGATTCAGAGACTCAGGGAAGGATTTACCAGTTCGAAGAACTTGAAGGTTGATGTCGCTGAGATCCGGATTCTCTTGAAGGCTGATTCGACTCCCTCTGAAAAGAGCTATGGATCTGAAGTATCCGGACTGGAGCTGGATGCTGGTGGTCGGCCTGGACTTGGAGAGAGAGAGGCCGTGGGAGGTGGAATAGGCTAGGGTTTGGTGGATTGAAGTGGATGGTGGGAGGCTAGGGTTTTGGAGTAGAAGTGGCTAACCTAGGGTTTTGGGTTTTGGAGATCTCTCACCTCCTCAAGGTTCCAGGGGAACCCGGATTTACTCCCTCACGGAGCTCAACACCTGGAAGCAAGTGCGGAAAAGAGAAAACACAAGTTTGCTCATAAAAAAAATTTCTTTCATTCATCTGATTGATTTAAACTTACAAGAGCGGTTTAATTTATAAGGCTTTACAAGGGAGGAGGGTTTCACATCTTCCCATGTGGGACTAAAGGAGGGGATCTACAAATTAGGGCAAATCATTCACATATGGTTGGCCAAGGTACCAAAAAAATTGGATTTGGGTTATAAAAGGCAGGTAGATGGCGCCTCCTTGCTTGGATCTTCAAGAAAATTTTTTTTCCTTCCCTGGATCAACTCTTTTGGACTCCTCCTTTTCTTCCTCCCTAAGTCAAGGTCCTTCCCATCTTTGTTTTGGATGTTTTTGGCAGGTAGTGGGCGCCCCCTTGAAGTTCTCTTCCAAGAGAATTTCTTCCCATCTTTGCTTTGGGTTTCTTGGGAAAGTCTTGGCCGCCCCCTTGATTTGTGGTCTCTTGGTGGACTTCTCTTTATCTGGCGCATGAGAGAAGGAAGTTGCTATCTGTGGAGTGTGGACCAAAGGCTGCTGGATGTAGATATGGCGCCCCTTGGACTGGGAGTGTGGCTGGGAGTGTGGTGTCCACTTGCTTGGTCTTGGGAGAAAATGTAACATCCCAGGTTGAAACCCTAGTCCACTACTGAGTCAACATGACTCAACAAAATAAAATGCAGGTAATGTAGACTCAAGCTAAATTGAGTTGATCTAGTCAACTCTTATTACAAACCAAAACCCTAATTCTTCGGGCTAGGTTAATCAGAGATCCAGATGGAGCTCTGAAGTCTTCTTCTGAGTCTGGTGCCCGCACCAATTCTTCCAGGGTGGGAGGAACTCGACCCTGTCGAGTATGGATCAAGTTGGCTCTGGTATCTCTCCAAGAGGTCTGGGTCCAGCTCTTGTAACTCTTCTCGGGAGATCCAAGAGTCATCAGAAACTGGCCTTCCTAGCCAGCGGACCAGGTATCTTTGGTATCCTCGATTACGAGTAGAGATAACCTGATCATCCAGGATCTTTTCAATCTGCTCTTTCCTCACAGGCCAATTTGTTGGTGGACACACAGGGTCAGGTTCACTCTCAAGAGCAGGATTAGGTTCAAAAGCCTCACTGGGAATCACAGCTGGCTCCTTATACTCTACTAGGTCAGTAATGTTGAAAGTGGAGCTAATGCCTAGTTCTGGAGGCAACTCGAGCACATAGGCATTGGATCCTACTCTCTTTACCACTCTAAATGGTCCAGCTCCCCTAGCATGTAACTTTCTAACGGTTCCAGGAGGAAACCGTTCAGGCCTTAACCTAATCATTACATAGTCTCCTTCGTCAAAAGTTTTGACTCGCCTTTGAGAATCAGCCAATTTCTTATAAGTTTCGTTACTTAAATTTATTTTGGCTTGAATTTCTTTATGCAAGTCTTTTATATGCTATGCAAAACTTCGGCAGACTCGGAGACCCGTGTGTGGACTGGTAAAGGAGCTAGGTCAAGAGGTGTGTGGGGTTTGTAACCATGCACAATTTCAAATGGACTCTTACCCGTAGACCTATTGATCGAAACATTATATGCAAATTTAGTCCTGGACAAAATACAAATCCCAATTCCTGGTGCTCTCAATCAAACCAAAATCTGAGCCAAAGCCTAGTAAAGGGTCAAGAAAAACTAAACTAGACTGACGACGCATTCCTAAAGAATGGACTTTATTCCAAAGGAACCCTAGGTCTAAACCTAACAAACTATGGCTCTCTAGGTTTGACCTTGGATCGGAGGATGGCATGCAGAGCATGAAAACTTATCATGGGTGCCTAGTAGGTGCCATAAGGTCTTCCAGAAGTAGGTGGCAAACCTAATAGGTTCTGACACGTGGTTCACTCTAAAGACTTCGACAAAGTATACTTGGATGGTGTAAGAAGTATTGGAAGTCCTAGAGAAAGGGAGGAAATATGAGGTGGGGTCTCGAATTACCTGTTGACTAAAGGTGGTGACCTGAAGGTTTGAATGGTGATCTATGAGTGTCAACTGGTCATCCTTACGAAAGTAAAAATTTGCTACTCCCAGGAATGGATCAAGAGATGGTTCGGGCAGTAGCCTAGGACATGTGATTGCAATAATTAAGATTTGTTCTCTAAGCAAATATTGATCCACTTTCTCAAGAACTGGATTAGAGAATGATTCATGGAAGGGCCTATGGATGATGACCTCAAGACTTGAAATTTGACCTATGGGTGTGGAAAGGTATACTCTATAGAAGGGTAGGTCAGTCATGCAAAGGAAGGGGTCTGAGGCTATAAGGAGGACTTCTACAGGACTGGGTGAATCAATCCGCTCAAGACAAGGATGTTCAACAGAGATTACGGGAGAGACCTTAGTGGCTGAGCATGGGACAAGGTCCAATTGTAGGAGGCTTGATTCAGTCATCCTAAGGAGAGGATCTACCATAGGGTGGGCAAACTTAAACAGTTTAGTGCAAAGATCTTCAATTGTTACTTGGAGAATGACTGTCATTAGAGGATACGAACTGATAGCTCGGGCTAACACTATGAGTTCTTCCTGGGGGTATTTGACTAGAGGAACCTGGTTCTCACAAATCTCTTGAATTTCTAAACTAGGTCCTACCACTTGGTTGCTCTCCAAGGTCTCCTCAGGTAAGGAACCAATAGTATCAATGTCACATTCTTCAAGTTCTTCCCCCTCATATTCATCAACTAGACTCAAGCCAGCATCATATACTTCCTCGATGCCATCTTCAATGGGTTTCGGGTCAGTGGTGATCGGGTCAACTGATTCTATGCTTGTCATACCTAACCTTTCTTCCTCATTGGTAGGCTTGGGTTCTCCCTCGTTAATGTCATCCTTAGGATTCTTACCACTTAGCTGTGCACAAGCCAGTCCTATGCATGGGCACTGACTAGATTTATGGCCTCTTTCTCCACAAAACAAACATTCTTGAGATATAGGAACCTGGGTCACACTGGGTTTCAAGCTAGTAGAGACCTTACTTGGGCATGGGTGTGGATCTAAATGGTTTGATCTAGAAGACTGGGGTTGTTGAGTGATTGGTCTAGAATATTGTAAGGACCTCTCATAGACACGATCCACACAATAGATATCATGGTTAGGCTTCCTAAGGTTATGCTCGGGATCACGGTATAAGGCCCTCCTAGGCTCCTGGCATGGGTGAGGTTGGGGCCTATTAAATTTTGGATCAGGGATCCAATTTTGATGTCTACGTTTCTCAAGTACTTGGACTCGATCCCTAAATTAGGAAAAACCCTCATTCATGTCCTGACTCAATTTGGTCATACTTTCGGTAAGATTTCTAACCATGGCCTCTAAATCTGGTTGGGTTTGACTAGGTTGGTAGGGTACTTCATTCCGGGTAGACATGATGATGCAAGCAAGCACACAGAATGTGACTAGACTAAAGCGACTACGGGCTAACTAGACCTAGAGCCCAAACTAGATGCCCAATCAGAGCAGCAAGCTAGCTTGTAGTAACTCGGGACTCAGCCAGGCAGGTGTAAGGGGAGTGTTAGGTCCCTAATTGCCAATCCTAGACACCAATCAGAGATTGGCCAGGTAGGCGGACCAGCACACAAGCCCTTCGGGATAGAATCCCTGAACCACCGTTCTAGACACTGAGTACAAAGCACACACAGAGTAACCAGACAAACTGACTAAACACTAGCCTTGACCCGATAGAAGCCAACACAAAGTTAGTTGACCCTGATCGTACCCAAACTGAACCTGTAGTGGAAGACTAGTTAGAGGAATAGAACCTAGATACTACTGTTAGAATCTTACCTGAGGAGCTACTAGAAGAAAGCTTAATTATAGAGTCCAGTCCTAAATTTCATGAACCAGAAGACTTTAAAAAAGGATTTGGCTTATCAGTACCCTCAGGATGAATCCCCTCCTATAGTTCCCATTGAAGATCTCGTTCCTGAGATTAGTGACCCATTTTTCTGTTATGCAAATCCTGTAGATATACCTCAACCCCATAAGATCAACCTCATTAGTTTAGGACTCATCCCTGAAATCCCTTCTTGTATCCTATTCTATCCGATCAACCCCGAACCCTTTTCTTACTTTCTACCCCACCAGACTAACCCATAATCCATGTATTTTTTGCCTTTTCTTGAATCTTCTTATGTTTCTTTAACCATTCATCTGCATTTTGTGGAGGTTTGCATACTGCATTCATTCATTGAAAATGTCATGTTTGCATCTTTCTTTTGGAGGACACTATGGCACCTAGTAGGAGTCCATGCACCATTCTCATCTGCATGTCACCCTCCTGACAAAGGGTTAAGCCCATGGTTGTAGTTTAGGGTTCAGTCATTTGTTTGCCTGCATTAGGCATTGGCATTAGGTGTTTGCTTGCATGTCATTTGGTGTTATGAGTTTTTGCACTACATGATTAGAGATCTACATGACAAATTAATCATAAGATTAATGTAAGTAATGATTTTATAAGAACATGGTTAATTCCCGAAAAGAGTCTAAGAGTTTGCTAAGAAAATCTTGTAATAATTAGGCTACATACCCGTGAGCTGGATTCATCAAAGTGATAAAGAAAGTTGGACCTAGTGCCTGAGTTACCTAATTAGGCATTAAGCTCAACCTTCAATATCTCAGACTTAGTTGAGTATAGGGAGCCAACAATGATACCCAGTGAGTTTTGAGCTTGACCCTTTCATTGTGAGCAAACCCAACTCTGAGTGTCCACCATCAAATTAGCCTATGAGAGAAAAAGTTTGAGCGGTATCCTAGATGACCAAGCCATTAGTACCCGGATCAAAGGCTACCATGTCACTTGGTTCATTGGCAAGGTCGACCGAGATTTGAGATTTTGTGGATCATGCGAGAGGATCTGCAATGCCTCAACCTAGATCCATCAGAGTAGTGCCAGAGCCAGATCAATTTTTACTCGATAGGGTCAAGTTCCTCCCACCCCGAGAGAATTGATGAGGACATCATATCAGACATAGACTTCAAGCTCCAATTTATTCTCTAAGTAATGTGTTGGTCAATTTTGTTAAGTCCTATAAAAAAGTGGTGCGGACACCAAAGGCACCAGAATAAGGCAGAGGCTTCTCAACCCTCTGTAAATTGATCAATAATTTATGAGTCCATCTGTAATAAGGGCTTAGCTCATCTGAGTCCATTTTAGTTGTTATTTGAGTATTTTTAGTTGTTATTTCACTTCTGTACTAGTCAGCTCATGTTGAGCTAGTTCAGTCCATTGCTAGTCAGCTCATGTTGAGCTAATTTTATTTTTTTTGAGTCCTGTCCAAGCATACTAAAGACTCAAGACTATATCATACAAGTGAAGACCAAGTCCAACTAGATTGAAGACATGGAAGTATAGCCCAAGTCCAACCCAGCTTGAAGATTTGAAGACCCCAGGAGGAAAATTCAGAAAACCCTGATTTCTTGCAGATACCCTCCAGATGCCCAGATTCCCTTCCATATGCCAAAATATATTCATATACCAAGGCATCCATGATTTTAGAGGTCCATCTACATCCTAGCCCAAAGAAATCAAGCCCAGGTGCCAAGCCCAAGCCCCTAAGAAGCAAGATACCAGGGAATATTCCTGCTACCTGGCTACCAGGCCACCCCAGCTTCCAGAGGCCCAAACCCATGCACCCGGGCCCCTTTGGGCCGGCCCCTTGCTGCTCCTAGAAGCCCAACACGCCCCCCTAGGCGTCCTTGGAGTGTTGACCAAGTCAAGAGAATTTTAGGGATTTTTCTACCTAATATTTCCTTATTTCTAGCTAGGGTTTGAGAGGGAAAAGGATTCTTATGTAAAGACTTATGTACCCTTACTTGGAGCCCAAGGTTAAGGGTCTATTTAAGGGACCCTAGCCTCTTGTATGAGGGGAATTTTTGATGAATGAAAAACTTGAGTTCTTCTATTGAGTGGTGTGATATCCTGCTGTGTGCATAATGGGGTTTGTGAGAGTTCTTCTTCCCGGTGTTTGCAATCATCTTCCTGCTGCCAACAAACCCTCCAGATCCCTGGACGCCCACTCCAAAAGAAGCCTTCCCTTGCTGTTTTTACTTTGTTTTCTTGTTCCTTTGTGAGCTTTCTAACCCTTGACAGGTCGTTTGCAGGTCCCTGAGTTCCTACGAATCCAACGACTCCAGCCAAGCCTCAATCGGATCACCGAGCAGAAAGCCGGGTATCCGCGGGTCTTTGGCTCGGTTTTCCAGGCCGCATCCGTCGAGGAACGAGAGACCCCTTCACTGCGATCTTTACAGACGTTGTCAGGTACACCCCTCTACCTCCAGTAGTTTTATTGTAGGAGAACTTGCCCTAACCGAGTGATGCAGGATGAAAGCTCTGATACCAAAAATGATGCAGCACGAAAGCTCTGATACCAAAAATGATGCAGGACGAAAGCTCTGATACCAAAAATGATGCAGAACAAAGAAACAAAGAAGCGTATGCGGAAGTAAAATTAAGATTAATTCTTTTTTTTTTATATATATATATATTTCAGAAATTGGCTTCGACTCAAAGTAAAGCTAAACTATGTTGAAGGAAACTAAGTAAAGATTGAAAGCACAGTTTAGAAGGAACCAAATTATCAGAGTAGTTCAGAAGTAACGGATCGCTGGGGGTTGAGAAACTCCCAGACCTAGGGTTTCGCTCTGAACTTTCAACAGAACAGAAATAGAGAGGAGGGATGGTTTACTCACCAGACAGTGATCTTCTCAGGATTCTGGTGGAAGAACTCTCTCGAGCAGATTGTGGGATCCTCGGAGTCGGCTATCTTCGCAATGGATCCTCCAATACTGGTCTCGTGATTTGGTCGGCTTCTCCTGGACTCAAGATCTGGAAAAGAAGAGGAACAAATGATGGAATTCAGAAACTCAAGAAAAGATCTTACCAGGTTGAAGAACTTGAAAGCTGAAGTTGCTGAAATCGGATTCTCCTGGAGGCCGATCTGACTTCCTCTTAGAATTGCTGTGGATCTGCAGTATCTGGACTGGAGTCGGATGCTGGTGGTCGGCCAGGACTTGGAGAAGGTGGCCATGAGAAGAGGAAAAGACTAGGGCTTGGTGGAAAGAGAAGGGTGATGGCGGCTAGGGTTTGGGAATTGAGTGGCTAACCTAGAGTTTAGGATTTTGGAGATCTCTCACCTCCTCAAGGTTCCAGGGGAACCCGGATTTACTCCCTCACGGAGCTCAACACCTGGAAGCAAGTGCGGACAAGAGAAAACACAAGTTTGCTCAAGAAAAATTTCTTCCATTCATCTGATTCCCATAAACTTACAAGAGGGGTTTAATTTATAAGGCTTTACAAGGGAGGAGGGTTTCACATCTTCCCATGTGGGACTAAAGGAGGGGATCTACAAATTAGGGCAAATCCTTCACATATGGTCGGCCAAAATACCAAAAAAAATGGATTTTGGTTATAAATGGCAGGTAGATGGCGCCACCTTGCTTGGATCTTCAAGAAAAATTTTCTTCCTTCCTGGATCAACTCTTTTGGACTCCTCCTTTTCTTCCTCCCTAAGTCAAGGTCCTTCCCATCTTTGTTTTGGATATCTATGGCAGGTAGTGGGCGCCCCCTTGAAGCTCTCTTCCAACAAGATTTCTTCCCTTCTTTGCTTTAGGTTTCTTGGGAAAGTCTTGGCCGCCCCCTTGATTTGTGGTCTCTTGGTGGACTTCTCTATATCTGGCGCATGAGAGAAGGAGGTTGCCATTTGTGGAGTGGGGACCAAAAGCTGTTGGATGTGGATATGGCGCCCCCTGGACTGGGAGTGTGGTGTCCACTTGCCTGGTCTTGGAAGAAAGTGTAACATCCCAGGTTGAAACCCTAGTCCACTACTGAGTCAACATGACTCAACAAAATAAAATGCAGGTAATGTAGACTCAAGCTAAATTAAGTTGATCTAGTCAACTCTTATTAAAAAAAAACCAAAAACCCTAATTCTTCAGGCAAGGTTAATCAGAGATCCAGATGGAGCTCTGAAGTCTTCTTCTGAGTCTGGTGCCCGCACCACCGAGGCTTCTCAGCCCCGGCGGTCCTTCTTTGCTACTTTTCTAGGTCCTAATCTGCATGCTGATCTTCAAAAATTCATACAAAATTCCCTACAAATAATTTTGATCTGAAATTTGGGAATTAATCACCTAACTCAACATGTAAAACATACAAAAATAATTGCATGCATATTAGTTCCCCATCATTTGGTATCAGAGCTTAGATTAGGGCTTGTTTTCTGTAATTTTTCAGTCCGTATATACTCTATTATTTTAATTATTTCTCCCTGCTAAAAACTCCAAAAATTATGAAATTTATTTTCCTGGATTTATCATAATTCACAGTAATTTTAAAAATTTTCCAGATTTTATTATAGCCTGTGAATTTTCTGAAAGCCGAAATAGGGCCTGCAAATTTTCGGCTCTGTTTTTTTAGCAAGACAAGTTGGAAGTTTTAGGGTTTTGTTTAGGAGTTTTTGCATATTTCTTAATTTTAGTATATTTCCAGTATATTAGGCCATGATTTGCAAGTTTTCTTCTATTTAAGAAATAACAAAAAAAAATACATATTTTCCAAAATACCAAAAAAAAAAAAATATCTAAACCCTAATTTGCATCCTCATCTGCCTGCCATCATTGCATAATTTACTTTTAAGGGCACTCTTGCTATATCAGATGGGGGGAGGATTTGATCACCTCTCCTTAGCCCAAAACCACATCCCTTGCATTCAGTCCCAAGCCTTAACCTAAAATTAATTAGACTTAATTTGCCCTAGTGGGCTAGGGACACCAACTGGTCGGGTCTGGGCTAGTGTTAGATCACTGTGTCAAGTTAACCTGTGTGTGCCTTGTGCTCAGTATCTAGAACGGTGGTTTAGGGATTCAATCCCGAAGGGCTTGTGTGCTGGTCCGCCTACCTGGCCAATCTCTGATTGGTGTCTAGGATTGGCAATCAGGGACCTAACACTCCCCTTACACCTGCCTGGCTGAGTACAGGGTTACTATAGGCTAGTTTGCCACCCTGATTGAGCATCTAGTTTGGACTCTAGGTCTAGTTAGCTATAGTCGGTCTGATCGAGTCTTGTATGAGCACTAGATCAGGAGTTTCATATCACCCACCTCCTTCACAAATGTCTGAACCCATGGAAAACTTACAAGCCCAAATAAAAGCCCTAGCTGATCAAATGGCCCAGATGACTACCCAGTTAACTCAGTCTGGTACCCAAACCAACAATAGAATTGACCATCTTGCCAAAAGGTTTGACCAGTTAGGAGGCCGTGTAGGGACCATAGCAAGAACCCATGGGTCACAATCTGAGCCAGATCCTGAGTCCCCTCAACCTAGGAGAACCCCAAACCCTGATCTATACCATGAGGTCGAACCTAGGAGATCCCCTTATTCTGACCCGTACTACAATCCTCAACCTAGGAGGACCCCAAACCCTGATCCATACCGAGAGATTGAACCTAGGAGAGCCCCTCAGCCTGACCCATACAATAATACTGAACCTAGAAGAACCCCTTACCATGACCCTTATTATGATACTGAACCTATAAGAACCCCTTACCGTGACCATTATTATGATACTGAACCCAGGAGAACCCAATACTCTGACCCATATAGGGAGTCCAATCCTAGGAGAACCCAATACTCTGACCCATATAGGGAGCCCAACCCTAGGAGAACCCAATACTCTGACCCATATAGGGAGCCCAACCCTAGGAGAACCCAATATTCTGACCCATATAGGGAGTCCAACCCTAGGAGAACCCAATATCCTGACCCATATAGGAAGCCCAACCTTAGGAGGACCCCATACCATGATCCATCCTTAGAACCTGATCATAGAGCTGACCCAAAATCCTATGACCCCAGATCCTATAATCCCATGACCCATAGATCTGCACCCTTGTCCTATGAGCCTAGAGAACCCATAACCCCTAAGTATCAACCTAGTACTAGTCATGCTTCTTCTAGTCAACCTGAACCCCATAGGATTAGTATCCCTAAATATGAACCCAGAAGTGAGCCACTACCCCTTATACAACCTGAACCTACTAGGAGTAGTACCCATAATCAGAGACCAGAACCTAACCAACTTCCTGCTAGCCGACCTTCTCCAACCATTCCTAAGATTTACAAGGCTTACATTAACGCGGAAGTGTATGAAGCTGATGTGAGCCTAGTGGATGAGTATGAGGGAGAAGAGGTGACACCTTTAGATGACCTAGAATTAGCTGACCCAATAGATACCCAGGTAAAAGCCAACCTAGAGGTAGTTGACCTTGACCACATCCAACCTAAAGCTATAGTGGAAGAACAAATAGAGGAAGAGAACCTGGGTACTGCTACTAGAGCCTTACCTGAGGAAACCATAGAGGAGAGCCAAATTATAGAGTCTTGTCCTAAAATACAAGAACCTGAAGAATTTATTAAGGACCTGATCTCTTTGAATCTATACCTTCAAGATGAGCCTCCTCCTATAGTTCCCATTAAGGACCTCTTCCCTGAGATTAATAACCCATCCTTTCATTATACAAACCCCATAGATATACCGCAACCCCGTAAGGTTAACCTCATTAGTATAGGATTAGTTCCTGACACCCCGTCTTTTATCCTACTTTATCCAACTAACCATGAACCTTTTTCTACCTTACTAAACTAATTCTGAACCCACTTCCTATTTTCTGCCCTTTCCTGACACCTCCAGCATTTCTAGGATCATTAGATTGCATTTAGCTGAGATTAGCATACTGCATCACGCATGTTAGGTTTGCATCTTACTTCTGGCATACTCTTTGGAATTTGCTAGGTGTTCACTATAAATTTTCATGTGCATGTCAAGCTAGGATCAAACATAGAGAACCTATAATCTATTAGGTTTAGATCTAAAGAGTTCAATAAAATTTCCTTCGATAGGAATGCATAGTCGAGTCTGTTAGGTGTCAGTATGAGTCCTTTGCATCATTTGTTAGGAGTCTGCATGTGCCTAGCATGTTCACCACCCGCACTAATCTTAAAACAACTGGCTAATTCTTGAAGAAGGGTCAAAGAATTTGATGTAGTGGATTCTATCTTGGTTAGGCTTAGGCCTAAAAGAAGCTTCATGCTCACAGAGCTGGACCTTTTAAAGTGATAGAGAAGGATTGGGTCAAATGCCTAGGTGTTAGACTTGCCTTCGGATTTGGGCATTAGTTCTACCTTCAATATTACAGACCTGGTTGAGTATAGGGAACCGGCAGCGATACCTAGTAAGGCCTTTGGACCTATTCCTTTTCATTGTGAGTGACCCTAACCCAGAGTGTCCACTAACAAATTGGCCTGAGAGAGGAGAATGGATCGAGCGTATCCTGGACGATCAAGCCATCACGACCCTGGGCCGTGACTATCAATGCTTCCTGATCCGATGGCAAGGCCAGCCAGAGTCGGATGATTCATAGATTTCTCAAGAGGACTTGCAATGCCTCAACCCAGACCTTCTCGAGAGATATGTGAGCCAGTCTGATCTTCACTCGACAGGGTCGAGTTCCTCCCACCCGGGAGAATTGGTGCGGACACCAAAGGCACCAGAATAAGGCAGAGGCTTCTCAACCCTCTGTAAATTGATCAATAATTTATGAGTCCATCTATAATAAGGGCTTAGCTCATCTGAGTCCATTTTAGTTGTTATTTGAGTATTTTTAGTTGTTATTTCACTTCTGTACTAGTCAGCTCATGTTGAGCTAGTTCAGTCCATTGCTAGTCAGCTCATGTTGAGCTAATTTATTTTTTTTGAGTCCTGTCCAAGCATACTGAAGACTCAAGACTATATCATACAAGTGAAGACCAAGTCCAACTAGATTGAAGACATGGAAGTATAGCCCAAGTCCAACCCAACTTGAAGATTTGAAGACCCCAGGAGGAAAATTCAGAAAACCCTGATTTCTTGCAGATGCCCTCCAGATGCCCAGATTCCCTTCTAGATGCCAAAATATATTCATATACCAGGCATCCATGATGATTTTAGAGGTCCATCTACATCCTAGGCCAAAGAAATCAAGCCCAGGTGCCAAGCCCAAGCCCCTAAGAAGCAAGATACCAGGGAATATTCCTGCTACCTTGCTACCAGGCCACCCCAGCTTCCAGAGGCCCAAACCCATGCACCCGGGCCCCTTTGGGCCGGCCGCTTGCTGCTCCTAGAAGCCCAACACGCCCCCCTAGGCGTCCTTGGAGTGTTGACCAAGTCAAGAGAATTTTTAGGGATTTTTCTACCTAATATTTCCTTATTTTCTAGCTAGGGTTTGAGAGGGAAAAGGATTCTTATGTAAAGACTTATGTACCCTTACTTGGAGCTCAAGGTTAAGGGTCTATTTAAGGGACCCTAGCCTCTTGTATGAGGGAAATTTTTGATGAATGAAAACCTTGAGTTCTTCTATTGAGTGGTGTGATACCTTGCTGTGTGCATAAAGGGGTTGTGAGAGTTCTTCTTCCGGTGTTTGCAATCATCTTCCTGCTGCCAACAACCCTCCAGATCCCTGGATGCCCACTCCAAAAGAAGCCTTCCCTTGCTGTTTTTACTTTGTTTTCTTGTTCCTTTGTGAGCTTTCTAACCCCTGACAGGTCGTTTGCAGGTCCCTGAGTTTCTACGAACCCAACGACTCCAGCCAAGCCTCAATCGGATCACCGAGCAGAAAGCCTGGTATCCGCGGGTCTTTGGCTCGATTTTCCAGGCCGCATCCGTCGAGGAACGAGAGACCCCTTTGCTACGATCTTTATAGATATTGTCAGGTACACCCCTCTACCTCCAGTAGTTTTATTGTAGGAGAACTTGCCCAAACCGAGGCTTCTCAACCCCGGCGGTCCTTCTTTGCTACTTTTCTACGTCCTAATCTGCATGCTAATCTTCAAAAATTCATACAAAATTCCCTACAAATAATTTTGATCTGAAATTTGGGAATTAATCACCTAACTCAACATGTAAAACATACAAAAAAAATTGCATGCATATTAGTTCCCCATCAAAAAGTGAGTCAATTGGGTTCACTAAGTTAGTTGAAGTTCCTTGTTTAGTCCACTGAGTCCTGTTTATCTATTCAGTGAGTTCATTTATTTATTTAGGCTTATTTTGTGTCCTGTTAGTTAGGCCTTTTTGAGTCCTGTTAGTTAGGCCTTTTTGAGTCCATGTAATTTTTATTCAAGAGGAGGATCTTTGGACCCACACTCAAGTCACCAGCCTAGTATCTGGACTCCCTTCATACCACCCAAGCCCTGAAGGAGTGATGCCCCAGGCCTTCTAAGAGATATCGTACATCCCTGAGCCCATTGAAGCAAGCACCCCTCCCAGTCCAAGCTCTTATGGCACCCCAGGCCCAAAGCCCATTCATATGGCACCCTCTCTAGCCTAGTCTAAGCATGGTTGGCACCCTTCCCAGTCCAAGCCTAGCAGGGAGTGGAAAAGTCAAAGCAGTCAAATAAGATTTCATACCATCCCAAGCCCATGGAGAAAAGTCAAAGCTTCCATGTTCTACAAGGAGTCCAATGACCAAGTCCTACTTGAATTTAGACCTCTTAATTTCAATCAAACTTTGTACTCCTAATTCTAGTTAAACCTTGTACTCCTTGTCCCATACAAACTTGTAATCCCACTTTGTGAAATACTTACCCCACCCCTCCCTCTCTTGTAATCAATCTCTTATTCATGTAAACTTCCTTTTGGAGTGGATATGGGACCTGTGGTTATTTGTGTGTGTGCAAACCCTAGTCGCCCCTGCTACTCTCTCGCTTCCCTCAACTCCAAGCCAACCCAGCCTTCATCCTCAAACCCCAAGACACCCAACACCATGTCCCCAACAGACCGCCAACATCAACAACAGCCCAGTTTCCCTTCTTCAATCTCCTGTTCTATTTTTCTCATCTTCTATCATCCTAACCTTTGATGTTTACAGGATCCCTCTGGTACAATACTGATGTGGAATTAATATGCATGCGATTATTTTTGTGTGTTTTATATGTGGGGTGAGGTGGTTAAATCCTGAATATCAGATCAAAATGAGATATAGAGAATTTTATATGAATTTTAGAAACTATGTATGCAGATCAGGACCCAAGAAAGTAGTAAAAGGGGATTGCCGAGATTGAGAAGCCTCAGTTAGGGCTAGTTCACCTACAATAAAATGACTGGTGGTAGAGGGGATGTACCTGGCAATGTCTGATGTGCCTGGTGAAGATCGCAGTGAAGAGATCACTCGTTCCTTAATGGATGCAGCCTAGAAACTCGAGCCAGAGACTCGCGGATTCCTGGCTTTCTACTCGGTGGTTCGATTACGATCGAGCTAGAGTCATTGGATTTGTAGGAACTCGGGGACCTGCAAAAAACCATCAAGGGTGAGAAAACAAAGGCTAGAAATGAGAATAATTTTAGAAAAAGGTAGCAAAGGCATGGTGGAAGAAGAGGCTTGGAAGAAGGTTAGTTGGCTAGCACTTCAGCAGGACTTCAGGCTCACACAAGATCCCTTAATACACACAGCAAAGAGGCACACAGCAAGAAAAGAACTCAAGAGTATTTCATATATCAAAATTAACTTCTCATACAAGAGACTACGGTCCTTTAAACAAACTCTTAGTCTTGGGCTCCAAGTAAGGGTACAATAGTATTTACCTAGAAATTCTATTCGCACCCAAACCCTAGCTAGAAAATAAGAAAACCCATGGTAGAAAAATCCCTACAATATCTCTCCCTCTCCTAGCCTTGGTCGGCCAAGAGGGGTGACTCTAAGTGGTTGACCAAGGGGAGAGTCACCCTAAGCATTTGGCAACCTAGCTCTTTTCCTGGGCCTGGGCTGGCCCAATTTACTTCCAGCTGTGGTCCAGGGCTTCAGGGTTTCTGATTTCTCCTCCTGAGGTCTTCAAATCTTCAAGCTGGGTTGGACTTGGGCTTCACTTCCATGTCTTCAAACTAGTTGGACTTGGTATTCACTTGTATGATGTGGTCTTGAGTCTTCAGTGTACTTAGATAGGACTTAAAAAAATAAAATTAGCTCAACATGAGCTGACTAGTACTGGACTGAACTAGTTCAACATGAGCTGACTAATATAGGACTTAAGTAAAGACAACTTAGATGAACTAAGCTGGTGCGGGCACCAGACTCAGAAGAAGACTTCAGAGCTCCATCTGGATCTCTGATTAACCTTGCCCGAAGAATTAGGGTTTTTGGTTTTTTTTTAATAAGAGTTGACTAGATCAACTTAATTTAGCTTGAGTCTACATTACCTGCATTTTATTTTGTTGAGTCATGTTGACTCAGTAGTGGACTAGGGTTTTAACCTGGGATGTTACACTTTCTTCCAAGACCAGGCAAGTGGACACCACACTCCCAGTCCAGGGGGCGCCATATCCACATCCAACAGCTTTTGGTCCCCACTCCACAAATGGCAACCTCCTTCTCTCATGCGCCAGATATAGAGAAGTCCACCAAGAGACCACAAATCAAGGGGGCGGCCAAGACTTTCCCAAGAAACCTAAAGCAAAGAAGGGAAGAAATCTTGTTGGAAGAGAGCTTCAAGGGGGCGCCCACTACCTGCCATAGATATCCAAAACAAAGATGGGAAGGACCTTGACTTAGGGAGGAAGAAAAGGAGGAGTCCAAAAGAGTTGATCCAGGGAAGGAAGAAAATTTTCTTGAAGATCCAAGCAAGGTGGCGCCATCTACCTGCCATTTATAACCAAAATCCATTTTTTTTGGTATTTTGGCCGACCATATGTGAAGGATTTGCCCTAATTTGTAGATCCCCTCCTTTAGTCCCACATGGGAAGATGTGAAACCCTCCTCCCTTGTAAAGCCTTATAAATTAAACCCCTCTTGTAAGTTTATGGGAATCAGATGAATGGAAGAAATTTTTCTTGAGCAAACTTGTGTTTTCTCTTGTCCGCACTTGCTTCCAGGTGTTGAGCTCCATGAGGGAGTAAATCTGGGTTCCCCTGGAACCTTGAGGAGGTGAGAGATCTCCAAAATCCTAAACTCTAGGTTAGCCACTCAATTCCCAAACCCTAGCCGCCATCACCCTTCTCTTCCACCAAGCCCTAGTCTTTTCCTCTTCTCACGGCCACCTTCTCCAAGTCCTGGCCGACCACCAGCATCCGACTCCTGCAGATCCACAGCAATTCTAAGAGGAAGTCAGATCGGCCTCCAGGAGAATCCACAGCAATTCTAAGAGGAAGTCAGATTCTTCCTCCAGGAGAATCCGATTTCAGCAACTTCAGCTTTCAAGTTCTTCGACCTGGTAAGATCTTTTCTTGAGTTTCTGAATTCCATCATTTGTTCCTCTTCTTTTCCAGATCTTGAGTCCAGGAGAAGCCGACCAAATCACGAGACCAGTATTGGAGGATCCATTGCGAAGATAGCCGACTCCGAGGATCCCACAATCTGCTCGAGAGAGTTCTTCCACCAGAATCCTGAGAAGATCACTGTCTGGTGAGTAAACCGTCCCTCCTCTCTATTTCTGTTCTGTTGAAAGTTCAGAGTGAAACCCTAGGTCTGGGAGTTTCTCAACCCCCAGCGATCCGTTACTTCTGAACTACTCTGATAATTGGTTCCTTCTAAACTGTGCTTTCAATCTTTACTTAGTTTCCTTCAACGTAGTTTAGCTTTACTTTGAGTCGAAGCCAATTTCTGAAATATATATATATATATATAAAAAAGAATTAATCTTAATTTTACTTCCGCATACGCTTCTTTGTTTCTTTGTTCTGCATCATTTTTGGTATCAGAGCCCTGTCTAGGGTTTCTGTTTGATTGCCTGTTTGAGTCCCTCTCTTTTTACTTTGTCTGCTCGAAGTAGACTCCCCAGGACGTCCGGTCCTAGGAACGAAGCGAGGTGCAAACCTCCTCTTCCCATTCCATGGGGTGTTCCTAGGGCATGTAGGGGATCCGTTGGGTTACAACTTCGTAGCAGAAATTGTAAACGGGAAAGTGCTCTGTTTTCAGCCCGTAATTGCCCTGTTGCAGGAATTATTTCTCACTACAGGTAACTCCAAATTTAGTGATTTTTGTTTTGGTGAAACCAATATAATTGAATCTAATCTTTCTAATTTTATTATGATTTATTGGTTTCTGTGTGATTTCTGAGAATTAAATTACTGTAACTCTGTTTTTGTGTTCTGCAATCCATTTATTTTTGAGTGTTCATCTCTTAATTCAACTTAAGGGCATTTGAGCATCTAAGATAAGGAAAGGAGTTGATAACCTCTCCTTAGCCCAAAACCACCACCCCTTCATTCGAACCTAAGCCTTTAATCTAAAATTGATTAGACCTAATTTGCCCTAGTGGGCTAGGGACATCAACAAGTCAGGTCAAGGCTAGTGTTGAGTCAGTTTGTCTGGTTACTCTGTGTATGCTTTGTACTCAGTGTCTAGAATGGTGGTTCAGGGATTCCATCCCGAAGGGCTTGTGTGCTGGTTCGCCTACCTGGCCAATCTCTGATTGGTGTCTAGGATTGGCATCTAGGGACCTAACACTCCCCTTACACCTGCCTGGCTGAGTCCCGAGTTACTACAGGCTAGCTTGCCACTCTGATTGGGCATCTAGTTTGGGCTCTAGGTCTAGTTAGCCCGTAGTCATTTCAGTCGAGTCTCATTTGGTGTGCTTGCTTGCATCATCATGTCCACCCGGAACGAAGTACCCTACCAACCTGGTCAAACCCAACCTGATTTAGAGGCCATGATTAGAACTCTTACCAAAAGTATGACCAAATTGAGTCAGGATATGAATGAGGGTTTTGCCCAGTTTAGAGATGGAGCCCAGGGACTTGAGAAACGTAGACATCAAAATTGGACTCCTGATCCAAAATTTAATGGGTACCAACCTCACCCATGCCAGGAGCCTAGGAGGACCTTATACCGTGATCCCGAGCATAACCTAGGAGCCTATATCCATACTTGGTTGACTCAGAAAAGGGACCTGTTAGGAACACCGAACCTTATGCACCCACTTTTGATGGAAGACAAGAGACATATATTAAGTGGGAAGAACAAATGGATCGATATTTGAGTGCACTAATATATCGGAATTAGGACAAGTTAGGTTGGCCAAAACCAAGTTCACCAAACATGCTAGGTCGCATTGGTATGCTATTGAGCATGAGTGTTATCAAAGAAAAGAGGAAATATATACTTGGAGAGATATGAGAAGTAAGTTGAGAGATAGGTACCTAGGTAGATCCTATGAGAAAAGACTTTTAGACCAATGGTACCAATTGCAACAAGGTAATAGGCCTGTGTCTAAATATATTGAGGACTTCCAGTGGTATGACATGAAATGCAATACCATTGAGACCGAAGCTCAGATCACATCGAGGTTTAGGGTTGGGTTACACCCATACATTTATAGGAAGCTATGCCTTGAAAAAACCAATAAGTTAGACCGAGCCTACCAAGAAGCCCAAGACTATGAGTGGTCTTTAAGATATAACCAATCAAGTACTTTGGACTTAAAGCCAACCTCTACCAACTTGAGTCAAGTTCCGATTGATCCGACACCCGTAGTGAACCAGACTCTTGTTTGTCAATTCCCACTTGTGTCACCTCTTGACCAGAAGGATAACACTGAGAAGGAGTTAGGCATGGTCATCCCAAAATTAGTTGACCCGACCAGAGCCGTACTTAAAAAGGAATCAAAGGAGAATAGATTAGAACTTTTCAGTGAGATTGAGGAAGAAATATATGAGCCTGACATAAGTTTGATAGATGAATATGAAGAAGAAGAATTTGAGGATATCTCTCCCGATAATTCAATTAACCAAATCCTACCTAATGGGGTTATTGAGGGGACCCCTGCCACTCAAGGAATTCAGGAGCTAACCCTAAGAGAAGACCCTTTTGAGGAAGTTCAGGAAGAAGAAATTACACCCAATGAAAGTTTAAGTGAGAATACCCCTGAACTCATTGAGGAATCCAAAGAAGACACCCCTGAGTCAAATCTGGTAGAGAAGTGTGAAGAAGGAAGGGGTTCACAAGAATTGCCCATTGAGAAGGTCCAAGAACAAGAAAAAGACAGTAGCTTAAAGGACTTTTTAGATAAACATTCCAAAGACCTTCCTGATAACCTTCCACCTTCTAGGAGCACCCAGCCTACCCTAGAACTTGCACTTGTAGACCCTCCTAGAGCAAATCATGAGGTCTGGATGAGTGCACCTATAGAACAATGTCCTCATTTTAAGGTCATCCTGAATAACCAAGGTTGTTTCTTGTTTCTGATAAGCCACCTCAAAACTCTGATTCTTGTTTCCTACCCTTCCCTGAATCTTCTCATGTTTCTAGAGCTATGGGATTACACTTTACTGAGATCTCTAGGTTGCAAGACTCCTTAGAACCTATTAGGTTTGCCACCTACTTCTGGAAGACCTTATGGCACCTACTAGGCATCCATAATAAGTTTTCATGCTCTGCATGCCCTCCTCCGACCCAAGGTCAAACCTAGAGAGCCTTAGTTTGTTAGGTTTAGACCTAGGGTTCCTTTGGAATAAAGTCCATTCTTTAGGAATGCGTCGTCAGTCTAGTTTAGTTTTCTTGACCCTTTACTAGGCTTTGGCTCAGGTTTTGGTTTGATTGAGAGCACCAGGAATTGGGATTTGTATTTTATCCAAGGCTGAAATTGCATTCAATGTTTCGATCAATAGGTCTATAGGCTAGAGTCCCTTTGAAATTGTTCATGGATACAAGCCTCACACACCACTTGATCTGATTTCACTATTAGCCCACACACACAAATCTCTTGATACACTTGCACAGCATATAAAAGACTTGCATAAAGAAATTCATGCCAAAATAAATTTAAGTAATGAAACTTATAAGAAGTTGGCTGTTTCTCAAAGGCGAGTCAAAACTTTTGTTGAGGGAGACTATGTAATGATTAGGTTAAGGCCTGAACGGTTTCCTCCTGGAACCGTTAGAAAGTTACATGCTAGAGGAGCTGGACCATTTAGAGTGGTAAAGAGAGTAGGATCCAATGCCTATGTGCTCGAGTTGCCTCCAGAACTAGGCATTAGCTCCACTTTCAACATTACAGACCTAGTAGAGTATAGGGAGCCAGCTGTGATTCCCAGTGAGGCTTTTGAACCTAATCCTGCTCTTGAGAGTGAACCTGACCCTGTGTGTCCACCAACAAATTGGCCTGTAAGGAAAGAGCAGATTGAAAAGATCCTGGATGATCAGGTTATCTCTACTCGTAATCGAGGATACCAAAGATACCTGGTCCGCTGGCTAGGAAGGCCAGATTCTGATGACTCTTGGATCTCCCGAGAAGAGTTACAAGAGCTGGACCCAGACCTCTTGGAGAGATACCAGAGCCAACTTGATCCATACTCGACAGGGTCGAGTTCCTCCCACCTTGGGAGAATTGGTGCGGGCACCAGACTCAGAAGAAGACTTCAGAGCTCCATCTGGATCTCTGATTAACCTTGCCCGAAGAATTAGGGTTTTTGGTTTTTTTTTAATAAGAGTTGACTAGATCAACTTAATTTAGCTTGAGTCTACATTACCTGCATTTTATTTTGTTGAGTCATGTTGACTCAGTAGTGGACTAGGGTTTCAACCTGGGATGTTACACTTTCTTCCAAGACCAGGGAAGTGGACACCACACTCCCAGTCCAGGGGGCGCCATATCCACATCCAACAGCTTTTGGTCCCCACTCCACAAATGGCAACCTCCTTCTCTCATGCGCCAGATATAGAGAAGTCCACCAAGAGACCACAAATCAAGGGGCGGCCAAGACTTTCCCAAGAAACCTAAAGCAAAGAAGGGAAGAAATCTTGTTGGAAGAGAGCTTCAAGGGGGCGCCCACTACCTGCCATAGATATCCAAAACAAAGATGGGAAGGACCTTGACTTAGGGAGGAAGAAAAGGAGGAGTCCAAAAGAGTTGATCCAGGGAAGGAAGAAAATTTTTCTTGAAGATCCAAGCAAGGTGGCGCCATCTACCTACCATTTATAACCAAAATCCATTTTTTTTGGTATTTTGGCCGACCATATGTGAAGGATTTGCCCTAATTTGTAGATCCCCTCCTTTAGTCCCACATGGGAAGATGTGAAACCCTCCTCCCTTGTAAAGCCTTATAAATTAAACCCCTCTTGTAAGTTTATGGGAATCAGATGAATGGAAGAAATTTTTCTTGAGCAAACTTGTATTTTCTCTTGTCCGCACTTGCTTCCAGGTGTTGAGCTCTGTGAGGGAGTAAATCCGGGTTCCCCTGGAACCTTGAGGAGGTGAGAGATCTCCAAAATCCTAAACTCTAGGTTAGCCACTCAATTCCCAAACCCTAGCCGCCATCACCCTTCTCTTTCCACCAAGCCCTAGTCTTTTCCTCTTCTCACGGCCACCTTCTCCAAGTCCTGGCCGACCACCAGCATCCGACTCCAGTCCAGATACTGCAGATCCACAGCAATTCTAAGAGGAAGTCAGATCGGCCTCCAGGAGAATCCGATTTCAGCAACTTCAGCTTTCAAGTTCTTCGACCTAGTAAGATCTTTTCTTGAGTTTCTGAATTCCATCATTTGTTCTCTTCTTTTCCAGATCTTGAGTCCAGGAGAAGCCGACCAAATCACGAGACCAGTATTGGAGGATCCATTGCGAAGATAGCCAACTCCGAGGATCCCACAATCTGCTCGAGAGAGTTCTTCCACCAGAATCCTGAGAAGATCACTGTCTGGTGAGTAAACCGTCCCTCCTCTCTATTTCTGTTCTGTTGAAAGTTCAGAGTGAAACCCTAGGTCTGGGAGTTTCTCAACCCCCAGCGATCCGTTACTTCTGAACTACTCTGATAATTTGGTTCCTTCTAAACTGTGCTTTCAATCTTTACTTAGTTTCCTTCAACGTAGTTTAGCTTTACTTTGAGTCGAAGCCAATTTCTGAAATATATATATATATATATAAAAGAATTAATCTTAATTTTACTTCCGCATACGCTTCTTTGTTTCTTTGTTCTGCATCATTTTTGGTATCAGAGCCCTGTCTAGGGTTTCTGTTTGATTGCCTGTTTGAGTCCCTCTCTTTTTACTTTGTCTGCTCGAAGTAGACTCCCCAGGACGTCCGGTCCTAGGAACGAAGCGAGGTGCAAACCTCCTCTTCCCATTCCATGGGGTGTTCCTAGGGCGTGTAGGGGATCCGTTGGGTTACAACTTCGTAGCAGAAATTGTAAACGGGAAAGTGCTCTGTTTTCAGCCCGTAATTGCCCTGTTGCAGGAATTATTTCTCACTACAGGTAACTCGAAATTCAGTGATTTTTGTTTTGTTGAAACCAATATAATTGAATCTAATTTTTCTAATTTTATTATGATTTATTGGTTTCTGTGCGATTTCTGAGAATTAAATTACTGTAACTCTATTTTTGTGTTCTGCAATCCATTTATTTTTGAGTGTTCATCTCTTAATTCAACTTAAGGGCATTTGAGCATCTAAGATAAGGGGAGGAGTTGATAACCTCTCCTTAGCCCAAACCACCACCCCTTCATTCGAACCTAAGCCTTTAATATAAAATTGATTAGACCTAATTTGCCCTAGTGGGCTAGGGACATCAACAAGTCGGGTCAAGGCTAGTGTTGAGTCAGTTTGTCTGGTTACTCTGTGTATGCTTTGTACTCAGTGTCTAGAATGGTGGTTCAGGGATTCCATCCCGAAGGGCTTGTGTGCTGGTCCGCCTACCTGGCCAATCTCTGATTGGTGTCTAGGATTGGCATCTAGGGACCTAACACTCCCCTTACACCTGCCTGGCTGAGTCCCGAGTTACTACAGGCTAGCTTGCCACTCTGATTGGGCATCTAGTTTGGGCTCTAGGTCTAGTTAGCCCGTAGTCATTTCAGTCGAGTCTCATTTGGTGTACTTGCTTGCATCATCATGTCCACCCGGAACGAAGTACCCTACCAACCTGGTCAAACCCAACCTGATTTAGAGGCCATGATTAGAACTCTTACCAAAAGTATGACCAAATTGAGTCAGGATATGAATGAGGGTTTTGCCCAGTTTAGAGACGGAGCCCAGGGACTTGAGAAATGTAGACATCAAAATTGGACTCCTGATCCAAAATTTAATGGGTACCAACCTCACCCATGCCAGGAGCCTAGGAGGACCTTATACCGTGATCCCGAGCATAACCCTAGGAGCCTATATCCATACTTGGTTGACTCAGAAAAGGGACCTGTTAGGAACACCGAACCTTATGCACCCACTTTTGATGGAAGACAAGAGACATATATTAAGTGGGAAGAACAAATGGATCGATATTTTGAGTGCACTAATATATCGGAATTAGGACAAGTTAGGTTGGCCAAAACCAAGTTCACCAAACATGCTAGGTCGCATTGGTATGCTATTGAGCATGAGTGTTATCAAAGAAAAGAGGAAATATATACTTGGAGAGATATGAGAAGTAAGTTGAGAGATAGGTACCTAGGTAGATCCTATGAGAAAAGACTTTTAGACCAATGGTACCAATTGCAACAAGGTAATAGGCCTGTGTCTAAATATATTGAGGACTTCCAGTGGTATGACATGAAATGCAATACCATTGAGACCGAAGCTCAGATCACATCGAGGTTTAGGGTTGGGTTACACCCATACATTTATAGGAAGCTATGCCTTGAAAAAACCAATAAGTTAGACCGAGCCTACCAAGAAGCCCAAGACTATGAGTGGTCTTTATGATATAACCAATCAAGTACTTTGGACTTAAAGCCAACCTCTACCAACTTGAGTCAAGTTCCGATTGATCTGACACCCGTAGTGAACCAGACTCTTGTTTGTCAATTCCCACTTGTGTCACCTCTTGACCAGAAGGATAACACTGAGAAGGAGTTAGGCATGGTCATCCCAAAATTAGTTGACCCGACCAGAGCCGTACTTAAAGAGGAATCAAAGGAGAATAGATTAGAACTTTTCAGTGAGATTGAGGAAGAAATATATGAGCCTGACATAAGTTTGATAGATGAATATGAAGAAGAAGAATTTGAGGATATCTCTCCCGATAATTCAATTAACCAACTCCTACCTAATCGGGTTATTGAGGGGACCCCTGCCACTCAAGGAATTCAGGAGCTAACCCTAAGAGAAGACCCTTTTGAGGAAGTTCAGGAAGAAGAAATTACACCCAATGAAAGTTTAAGTGAGAATACCCCTGAACTCATTGAGGAATCCAAAGAAGACACCCCTGAGTCAAATCTGGTAGAGAAGTGTGAAGAAGGAAGGGGTTCACAAGAATTGCCCATTGAGAAGGTCCAAGAACAAGAAAAAGACAGTAGCTTAGAGGACTTTTTAGATAAACATTCCAAAGACCTTCCTGATAACCTTCCACCTTCTAGGAGCACCCAGCCTACCCTAGAACTTGCACTTGTAGACCCTCCTAGAGCAAATCATGAGATCTGGATGAGTGCACCTATAGAACAATGTCCTCATTTTAAGGTCATCCTGAATAACCAAGGTTTGTTTCTTGTTTCTGATAAGCCACCTCAAAACTCTGATTCTTGTTTCGTACCCTTCCTGAATCTTCTCATGTTTCTAGAGCTATGGGATTACACTTTACTGAGATCTCTAGGTTGCAAGACTCCTTAGAACCTATTAGGTTTGCCACCTACTTCTGGAAGACCTTATGGCACCTACTAGGCATCCATAATAAGTTTTCATGCTCTGCATGCCCTCCTCCGACCCAAGGTCAAACCTAGAGAGCCTTAGTTTGTTAGGTTTAGACCTAGGGTTCCTTTGGAATAAAGTCCATTCTTTAGGAATGCGTCGTCAGTCTAGTTTAGTTTTCTTGACCCTTTACTAGGCTTTGGCTCAGGTTTGGTTTGATTGAGAGCACCAGGAATTGGGATTTGTATTTTATCCAAGGCTGAAATTGCATTCAATGTTTCGATCAATAGGTCTATAGGCTAGAGTCCCTTTGAAATTGTTCATGGATACAAGCCTCACACACCACTTGATCTGATTTCACTATTAGCCCACACACACAAATCTCTTGATACACTTGCACAGCATATAAAAGACTTGCATAAAGAAATTCATGCCAAATAAATTTAAGTAATAAAACTTATAAGAAGTTGGCTGTTTCTCAAAGGCGAGTCAAAACTTTTGTTGAGGGAGACTATGTAATGATTAGGTTAAGGCCTGAACGGTTTTCTCCTGGAACCGTTAGAAAGTTACATGCTAGAGGAGCTGGACCATTTAGAGTGGTAAAGAGAGTAGGATCCAATGCCTATGTGCTCGAGTTGCCTCCAGAACTAGGCATTAGCTCCACTTTCAACATTACAGACCTAGTAGAGTATAGGGAGCCAGCTGTGATTCCCAGTGAGGCTTTTGAACCTAATCCTGCTCTTGAGAGTGAACCTGACCCTGTGTGTCCACCAACAAATTGGCCTGTGAGGAAAGAGCAGATTGAAAAGATCCTGGATGATCAGGTTATCTCTACTCGTAATCGAGGATACCAAAGATACCTGGTCCGCTGGCTAGGAAGGCCAGATTCTGATGACTCTTGGATCTCCCGAGAAGAGTTACAAGAGCTGGACCCAGACCTCTTGGAGAGATACCAGAGCCAACTTGATCCATACTCGACAGGGTCGAGTTCCTCCCACCTTGGGAGAATTGGTGCGGGCACCAGACTCAGAAGAAGACTTCAGAGCTCCATCTGGATCTCTGATTAACCTTGCCCGAAGAATTAGGGTTTTTGGTTTTTTTTTAATAAGAGTTGACTAGATCAACTTAATTTAGCTTGAGTCTACATTACCTGCATTTTATTTTGTTGAGTCATGTTGACTCAGTAGTGGACTAGGGTTTCAACCTAGGATGTTACACTTTCTTCCAAGACCAGGCAAGTGGACACCACACTCCCAGTCCAGGGGGCGCCATATCCACATCCAACAGCTTTTGGTCCCCACTCCATAAATGGCAACCTCCTTCTCTCATGCGCCAGATATAGAGAAGTCCACCAAGAGACCACAAATCAAGGGGGCGGCCAAGACTTTCCCAAGAAACCTAAAGCAAAGAAGGGAAGAAATCTTGTTGGAAGAGAGCTTCAAGGGGGCGCCCACTACCTGCCATAGATATCCAAAACAAAGATGGGAAGGACCTTGACTTAGGGAGGAAGAAAAGGAGGAGTCCAAAAGAGTTGATCTAGGGAAGGAAGAAAATTTTTCTTGAAGATCCAAGCAAGGTGGCGCCATCTACCTGCCATTTATAACCAAAATCCATTTTTTTTGGTATTTTGGCCGACCATATGTGAAGGATTTGCCCTAATTTGTAGATCCCCTCCTTTAGTCCCACATGGGAAGATGTGAAACCCTCCTCCCTTGTAAAGCCTTATAAATTAAACCCCTCTTGTAAGTTTATGGGAATCAGATGAATGGAAGAAATTTTTCTTGAGCAAACTTGTATTTTCTCTTGTCCGCACTTGCTTCCAGGTGTTGAGCTCCGTGAGGGAGTAAATCCAGGTTCCCCTGGAACCTTGAGGAGGTGAGAGATCTCCAAAATCCTAAACTCTAGGTTAGCCACTCAATTCCCAAACCCTAGCCACCATCACCCTTCTCTTTCCACCAAGCCCTAGTCTTTTCCTCTTCTCACGGCCACCTTCTCCAAGTCCTGGCCGACCACCAGCATCCGACTCCAGTCCAGATACTGTAGATCCACAACAATTCTAAGAGGAAGTCAGATCGGCCTCCAGGAGAATCCGATTTCAGCAACTTCAGCTTTCAAGTTCTTCAACCTGGTAAGATCTTTTCTTGAGTTTCTGAATTCCATCATTTGTTCCTCTTTTTTTCCAGATCTTGAGTCCAGGAGAAGCCGACCAAATCACGAGACCAGTATTGGAGGATCCATTGCGAAGATAGCCGACTCCGAGGATCCCACAATCTGCTCGAGAGAGTTCTTCCACCAGAATCCTGAGAAGATCACTGTCTGGTGAGTAAACCGTCCCTCCTCTCTATTTCTGTTCTGTTGAAAGTTCAGAGCGAAACCCTAGGTCTGGGAGTTTCTCAACCCCCAGCGATCCGTTACTTCTGAACTACTCTGATAATTTGGTTCCTTCTAAACTGTGCTTTCAATCTTTACTTAGTTTCCTTCAACGTAGTTTAGCTTTACTTTGAGTCGAAGCCAATTTCTGAAATATATATATATAAAAAAAAAAGAATTAATCTTAATTTTACTTCCGCATACGCTTCTTTGTTTCTTTGTTCTGCATCATAAGCTTTATTACAATGGACTTGAATGTAATTAAGTGATCCATAGAGGGTTGAGAAGCCTCTGTCTTATTCTGGTGCCTCTGGTGTCCGCACCAATTCTCCCAAGGTGGGAGGAACTCGACCCAATCGAGTGCAGATCAGGCTGGCTCACATATCTCTCGAGAATGCCTAGGTCGAGGCATTGAAGTCCTCTCGAGAAATCCATGAGTCGTCCGACTCTGGCTAGCCTTGCCATCGGACTAGGAAGCGTTGATAGCCGCGGCCCCGGGTTGTAATAGCTTGATCGTCCAGGATACGCTCGATCCGTTCTCCTCTCTCAAGCCAATTAATTGGACATTTTGGGTAAGGGTCACTCTCAATAGAAGGGATAGGTCTAAAGGCCTCACTAGGTATCGCTACCAGTTTCCTGTACTCAACCAGGTCTGTAATATTGAAGGTAGAACTAATACCAATATCTGAAGGTAAGTCTAACACATAGGACCTGGGTGAACCTATAAATACCCACCCCCTCCCCCTCTTGTAAGATAATCTTTTATTCATGAAATAAACTCTGGTGAAATTTACTTGTGAAGCTCGTGTGTTTCTTTGAATTGTATGAGAGAGACTTGAGTGCCCTAACCCCAGCAAACCCTAGCCACCCAAAGCAACCCTCTTCCAACTCTAACACGCCCCAAGATCAAATCCCTAGCCTCATCAGCAAGGAGTTCTTCTTCCACTTCTAGGATGTCAACACCAGCAATCCATCTTTCTTCTTCCTTCAAACCCTAATCCTTATTTTGTTTTCTTGTTTCCTTTTTGACTAACCCCTGACGTTTGCAGGATCTCTCCAGTGCCACTCCCCTTGGATGACATTTTTCTTGCCTCCGAACAAAGCTGATAAAAAGCTGGCGGATCCATGGAAAAGTGACTGGATCATCCAGGTAACGATCTGAGTGGAGCCATCTCTTCTATGCAATTCGAAATCATTGCCTAGTATGTTAAACCTAATTCCTATCTCATTTTTCTATTTTTTTGAAGTTGAACATGCTCCTAATAGGCCTTCTTAGACATAAGATCCTGATTTTCTTTTCTTTTTGATTGAACTAGCATGTGGGTAGGATGCTAATTGATACAGGATAACCCTAACATAATCTAGGCTAGTTTCGGGAATCACAACCATAAAAAAATCCAAAAATATTTGCTTGCTTTAATCTAATTTTCTTCATCTTCATCCCTTGCATATCATCCTGCATCATATTAGAATCCCGTCCCTCATCAATTTTGGTATCAGAGCCTAAGATTAGGGCATGTTCTTGCATCACAGTCAAGATTTCTGTATGCTATTTTTAGCATAACTAGTCAAAACATAGGGCTCTTTACCCATCAAATAGATTTTATTTTTCTCTGATTTTGATGTAATTTGGTCTCTATCTTGTTCTCTATTTTCTATGATTTTTTTGGAATTTTAAGATTTAAAACAGTCCAGAATAAAATCTATAACTCAAACCCTGACTGTAGTCTAAAATTTCTGCACCTCTGAATTCTGCATTAAAAGTCCACACCTTGATCTGTTTCACCATCTTAGGTATTTTTTTTTCTTTGAACTTTGCATCACGTCATCTTTGTTGAATCATCTGTTTTACTGATATTTCTATCAGATTTTACAAAACCAAAAATTACACTAAAATTGGCATCCTAGAAACCCTAATCGGAAATCTATCTTTTCTGCACCCAGTTAGAAACCCTAGGTTTTGCATAGTAAAATAAATTTTTATTTGCATGAAGTTCGGTAGGATCATCTTCACACATTATTCTCTATTTTGTAAATTTTTTAGAATTTTTCTTCATTGAAATCCATGCTAACATCTTCACCCACTAGAGCATGCCCAAGGTCCAAGCCCTGTCTAAGTAGCCGCACTAGCCCAAGAGAAAACCAAGTCAATAGGGGAATATTCCTTTCCCAAGCCAACAAGGAATTCCTTTCCCAAGTCAACAAGGAATTGTAATTTTATTCAAATTTTGTATTCCTCTTCCTTATCAAACTCTGTAATCCAATCATAACAAGGAGATGACCTGGGTGAGCCTATAAATACCTACCCCCTCCCCCTCTTGTAAGATAATCTTTTATTCATAAAATAAACTCTGGTGAAATTTTCTTGTGAAGCTTGTATGTTTCATTGATTTGTGTGAGAGAGACTTGAGTGCCCTAACCCCAGCAAACCCTAGCCACCCAAAGCAACCCTCTTCTAACTCAAACATGCCCCAAGATCAAAGCCCTAACCACATCAGCAAGGAGTTCTTCTTCCACTTCCAGGTCGTCAACACCAGCAATCCAGCTTTCTTCTTCCTTCAAACCCTAATCCTTATTTTGTTTTCTTGTTTCCTTTCTGACTAACCCCTGACATTTGCAGGATCACTCCAGTGTCACGCCCCTTGGATGACATTTTTCTTGCCTCCGAATGAAGCTGATAAAAAGCTGGCGGATCTGCAGAAAAGTGACTGGATCATCTAGGTACCGATTTGAGCGGAGCCATCTCTTCTACGCAATTAGAAATCATTGCCTGGTATGTTAAGACTAATTTGTATCTTGTTTTTTCTATTTTCTTGAAGTTGAACATGCTCCTAATAGGCCTTCTTAGACCTAGGATCCTGATTTTCTTTTCTTTTTGATTGAACTAGCATGTGGGTAGGATGCTAATTGATAAAGGATAACCCTAACCTATCTAGGCTAGTTTCGGGAATCACAACCATAAAAAAATTCAAAAATATTTGCTTGCTTTAATCTGATTTTCTTCATCTTCATCCTTTGCATATCATCCTTCATCATATTAGAATCCCATCCCTCATCAATTTTGGTATCAGAGCCTAGGATCAGGGCATGTTCTTGCATCATAGTCAAGATTTTTGCATGCTATTTTCAGCATAACTAGTCAAAATTAGGGCTGTTTATCCATCAAAAAGATTTTACTTTTCTCTTATTTTCATGTCATTTGGTCTCTATCTTGTCTTATGTTTTCTATGATTTTTGTGGATTTTTAAGATTTAAAACAGTCCAGAATAAAACTCATAAATCAAACCCTGACTGTAGTATGAAATTTCTGCACCTCTAAATTCTGCATTAGGAGTCCACACCTTGATCTATTTCACCATCTTAGGTATTTTATTTTTATTTAAAATTTGCATCACGTCATCTCTGTTGAGTCATCTATTTTACTGATATTTTTATCAGATTTTACAGAACCAAAAATCACACAAAAGTTAGCATCCTAGAAACCCTAATCGAAAATCTATCTTTTCTGTACCCTGTTAGAAATCCTAGGTTTTGAATAGTCAAATAATTTTTGATTTGCATGAAATTTGATAGGATCATCTTCACACATTATTCTCTATTTTGTAAATTCTTTAGAATTTTTTTCATTGAAATCCATGCTAACATCCACGTCAATGCAAATCTTAATTTCAGTTCCTGTGATTTTTGCATACTTGACTTAATCTAACCTAATCAACTACCAAACCCCTCCCAACTCAAGCCAAATTTTGTTTGATAATTTAACCAACTTAAATTTAATTTTCCACCTCATATATAGACAAAAAAAATATTTTCTATTTTGTTTTTAGATTGCATTTGGTTTCATTGTGTGTTCATCATTTGCATTAAACAAATCTTAAGGGCACCTCACTATCTCAGATCAGGATAGGAGGTCATTATCTGTCCTGGACCCAAAACAACCACTTGCATCCATACCGAAACCTTAATTAAAATCAACTAGCAACTTAATTTGCTCTAGTGAGCTAGGGACACCAACAGGTCGGGTCTGACTTGTGTGGGTAAACTAGTGCATTCAATTCCTCAACTATTATTGAAAACTGGTATCTAAGGCTAGAGGTCCAGAGGCAAATGCCCTAAGTGGACTGGTGATTTTTAATTAGCACCCTATCACAGGCAGGGAGAGCCTCCCACCACTCTACCTCTTACCTGGCTAGTGGAAGGATTAGTTGCTGAGTTGAGTATAAGTTGAGTCGACCCATTCCACTTTGGCTTTAGGTCTAGCAAACCCTAGTATGTGTTAACCTTATATCCTTAACTACATCATAATCCCTTGATTGATTGTTTGCATTAGATTAGGAGCTCAACCAGTAGTCTCAACCCTACCCAACCCAACCATGGAATCCAATTTTGAGATCTTAATGAAGACCTTCAGTGAACAATGTGCCTAATTGACCACCTAGATGAACCAGATGAATGCCCAATTTACAATCCAAATGAAAAATAGGTTTGATCAGATAATCCATGGGTTTGACCAGATAGGAGACCAATTAGGAAACATAGAGAAAATCCCTAAAATAACCCCAGACCCAAACCTGAGTCCAACCCTAGGAAAGCCTAATACCCTGACCCATACTTGGAGCTCAACCCTAGGAGAACCTCATACCATGACCCATACTTGGAGCCTAACCCTAGGAGAGCCGCATACTATGACCCATACCAGGAGCCCAACCCTATGAAACCCAATCATCATTTCTTTGCTCAGGATAAGAGAGCCACTAGGTACATTATGATGGAGAACCTAAATTTGGAGGTGATCCTGAATTTGAGGAATATCTTATTTAGGAAGGAGATATGGATCGGTATTTTGAGCAGGAGAAAATGTATGGGGGATGTTAGTTCAGATATGCTAAACGTAAGTTAGTTCGCCAGGATAAGGTAGACAAGGATAAGTTTGAGAGAGTACTTAGGCAAGAAGGCCATGAACCCATAACTACTTGGAGCGATATGAAACTTGAACTAAGGATAAAGTACCTACCTAGATCCTATGACTCTAGAACCTATGCATCAACATCCTATGAGTCCAGGGAACCCATAACCCATAGCTCTGAACCTAAATCCTATGTACCCTTGTCCTATGAGTACAAACTTTTAGAATAATGGTGCGAATTGAGATAGGGTAATAAAATAGTGTCTGACTACATTGACCAATTTGATGAGTTTTACAGGACATGTTACACAGTTGAACCTGAGTGTAAGATCATATCGAGGTTTTGAATTGGCATACGTAGGGACATCCAGTGAAAACTATTTCAATGGCAAATTTAGGACCTAGAGAAAGCCTATCACATAGCTAGGAAATTCGAGTCAAATCAGAGGGAACACATGAACAGTCAATCTAAGTCCAACAAGAGTAACCCTCCTAAACCGAGCCCAGACCTAGCCGACTTCTTTTAAACCAGCCCAGTCCCATTACCCCTAGACAGACCCTAGCATCTAGTCAAATATGTCCGAGCCAATCCAGCCCGAGCCAAGTCAACCTTAGTCAACCTGAACCCCATAGGATTAATCCCCTAGATTTGAGCCTAGTATTAGCCAGGAATCACTTAGCCAACCCACCCCTACCACCCCAGTCATTAGTCAATGTTTCCTTAGCCAACCCCCTCTTACCATCCCATTGGTTCACCAGAATGACCTTGAAGAAGAGATATATGAAGCTGATGTGAGCTTAGTGGAAGAGTATGAGGAAGAAGAGGAAGAGTTACCTATAGATGACCAAGAACTAGTTGACCTTGACCATACCCAGATTGAAACCAACCCAATATTAGTTGACCCTAACCACACCCAAACTGAACCTATAGTGGACGACCAGTTAGAGGAAGAGAACCTAGGTACTATTGTTAGAATCTTACATAAGGAGCCACTAGAAGAAAGCCCAATTATAGAGCCTAGTCCTAAATCTCATGAACCAAAAGACTTTCACTACAATAAAACAATATTTTAGCAACCGATTTTGCAACCAATTTTTTGGTTAATTTGTGACTTATTTTGCAACCGATTTTGCAACCAATTTATTTTTTAATAATTTAGCAACCGATTAAAATGAGTTGCAAATGTAGTTGCAAGATTTCTCTTTTTCAACCGATTTTGAAACTGATATTTTCTGATACAATTTGCAACCAATTTTGCAACCTATATTTTAATTTAAAAATAAATTATTTAGTGATATATAAATTACATAAATTAGCAATGGATATATCGATTGAAAAAATTGATTAATTTTTTTAAACAACAAAAATTGGTTTTAAAAAAAAATTAAAAATTGATCAAAACTGAAATTCATTTAAAAATAATTTTTTAAGTTTGCAATGGAATTTTTGGTTGCAAAATTTCACTTAAAATAAATTTTAACTTTTTTTAGAATTTTGCAACCAAAAATTTGGTTACTAAAAAATGATCATTTAAAAATTTTTGTAAGATTATTTTTAACTTTGCAACTAAATTCTCGGTTGCAAAATTTTATTTAAAATAAATTTTAATTTTCTTTATAATTTTTCAATCGAAAACTTAGTTGCAAAAAAATGATTTTTTTAAAAAAAACTCTTGGGAATTTTTGATGGCGAACTTAATTTTAAAACATATATTAATTTTTTTTATTTGTTGCAACCAAAAAATTGGTTGCAATAATTTATTTAAGTTTTTAAAGTAAAACCCTCGCCCCCCGCTTTCCCCTTCATTCTTCGGTTAAACCCCCAAATCCCCTCAGCATCTCTCCAGTCAAGATCGCCGATGGTCCGGTCTCCGGTGTCATTGCATCACCCCTCTCCCTGTCCAACCATCCATGACTTTAGCATCATCCCTTGCTAGACGCTGCTACTCCGACATCGGTCTACAATATTACAAGAGGGGAGGGGTGGTATTTATAGATTCACCCTAGGGTACATTACTTGAGGGCTAAGAAACTGGTGCGGGCACCAGACTCAGAAGAAGACTTCAGGGCTCCATCTGGATCTCTGATTGACCTTGCCCGAAGAATTAGGGTTTTCTGGTTTTGTAATAAGGGTTGAATTGGTCAACTCAATTTTTTTTGAGTTTGTATTTCCCTGTAATTTAAATTTTGTTGAGTCATGTTGACTCAGTACAAGTCCTAGTAAGTGGTCTAGGTCTTCTCCAGGGTGCCACATTTTCTCCCAAGCCCAAGCAAGTGGGCGCCACACTCCCAGCCACATGCCAGAGTCCAGGAGGTGCCACATCTCCATCCCAGTGTCTTGGTCCCCATACCCAAGGGAGCAAGAATTTTTCTTGAAGCCAAAATCAAGGAGGCGCCCCATATATACCTTAAAAGGCCAAGCTAAAGGAGGAAAGAGGCATTTCTTGGGGAGCACTTCAATGGGGCACCCAATCCATGCCTAAAAAGACCAAAGCAAAGTTGGAAAGAGCCATGACTTGGGGAGAAAGAAAAGGAGGTGTCCAAAAGAGTTGAGCCATGGAAGGAAAAAAAATTTTCTTGAAGTGCAAGGCTAGGAGGCGCCACCTACTTACCATTTGGAGCCACCAATCAACACTTATGGAAGCTCTTGGCTGGCCATATGAGAAGGATTTGATTCTATAAGCCTAATTTGAAGATCCATCCTATTAGTCCCACATGGGAAGATGTAAAACCCTGACCTCTTGTAAAGACCTATAAAATAAACCCCTCTTGTAAGTTTTAGAGAAAAAATTGATGAATGAATTCAATTTATGTGTGAGCAACTTTGTGTTTCTCTCTTCCGAACTTGTATTCAGGTGTTGAGCTCCGTGAGGGAGTAAATCCGGGTTCCTTAGGAACCTTGAGGAGGTGTGAGATCTCCAACCCCAAAACCCTAGGTTAGCCACTTCACTTCCAAACCCTAGCCGCCCATCATCTACTTAATTCCACCAAACCCTAACCTACCCCATCTTCTCACGGCCCCTCTCTTCCAAGTAGAGGCCGACCACCAGCATCCAGGTCCAGATCGGCTAATTTGAATATAGAGAAAATCCCAGAGGAAGTCAGATCAGCATCCAGGAGAATCAAGATTTTAGCAACATCAACTTTCAAGTTCTTCTTATCTGGTAAATCCTTCCTTGAGTATCTGGTTCCATAACTTGTTCTTCTTCTTTCCCAGATCTTGAGTTCAGGAGAAGCCAACTCTGCCAAAGGACCAATATTGGAGGATCCATTGCGAAGATATCCAAATCCGAGGATCCAACAATCTGCTCAAGAGAGTCCTTCCACTAAACTCTGTGAATATCACTGTCTGGTCCATAACCCTTCTCTTCTCTTTACTTCTGTCCTGTTGAAAGTTCAGAGCGAAACCCTAGGTCTGGGAGTTTCTCAACCCCCAGCGATCCTTTACTTCTGAACTACTCTGATAATCTAGTTTCTTTGAATTGTGCTTTCAATTATTATATAGTTTCTTTCAATTTAGTTTAACTTTCATTTGAGTCAAAGCCGACTTCTAAAAATAAAAAAAAGAAAAAAGGAATTAGTCTTAATTTACTTCTGCATCGCATCATCTTTTTTGTTCTGCATCATTTTTGGTATTAGAGCATTCGTTCTGCATTAGAAACCCTAACTTGTGGGCCAAGAAACCCTGGTGGACCGGTCAACAATGGGCCTGTCTTGGGCTGGACTGTCTCTTGCGAGCTATGGCGGCATGAAAGGGTCCAGGTGCATGAAGGCCGCTCTGGTTAAAGGGGTCTGGTGAATCTCCTAGCTGCTGATGACTCTCCTCTTAACTTGAACAACTTAACTGGACTCTTGACTGAACTAAAATGACTGGACCTGACTAAGTGGACTCAATTGACTCAGTTGTCCCACTTTATTACAGGACATAAGTGGCTCACTTTGACTTAAGTGACACAGGACTAATGGACTCAAATAAAATAAAATAAAATAGATTTTCGGTCCCCATCACCTCTACTTTTCCATTGGTTTACATTTTTATTCTTGAGTCACACCCTCCCAGCGAACGGGTCCCCCAAGCCCTACACCGTGGAGGTCTTGTTTGTTCCCCTCGATTATCTCACTGACTTGATCATCAAAGTGTCCGAGTCGGAATCCCCGACCCGGGTCTTCCCTGTCTTGCAGGAAGGAAGGAAGAGGGCCGACACAGCCGGGAGTGGGCAGCCATGGAGTGCGACGGAGTGGACGGGTCCCCGTGCTATCGCGGTGCTCGACGATGATGGGAGGATCCCTCGACTTGATCAAGCTACAGGTGGTGGTGATCTTGGTGGCAACAGATTAGTGCACCAGGAAGGGAGAAGTTTCCAAGATCCTGGCGACCAACAGATTGGCACGCTAGGTAGAGGAATGTTTTAAAGATCCTGGCGACTAATAGATTGGCATGCCAGGTAGGAAAAAGTTTTCAAGATCCTGGTAGCAACAAATTGGCATGCTAGGAAGGGAGAAGTTTTCAAGACCACCCTAAACCCTTGCGGGCAGACCTGGAGTACAAAAAAAAAAAGAAAACAACCATGCTTTTCCGAATGCCGGTCACCTCTCACTGTGCCCTCTAGTCAGAATTGGCCCCATCAATCTTCCCTTAAGCCGATGATTAACAAGTTCACCCATATTTCTCCCCCTGAAGGAGTAACTCACTCATATCTAAGAGACTAGAGTCCGATGGGTAACTCTCTCCTGCTATCACCTTCATTATATGAAAAGCTGTGTGATAAATCCATAGGGAAAGCTTCTGTCTCACCATCGACTGCAAGTATCATGGTCTAATACCTACTACTGAGGCCAAAGTCCAAGGGATGCCAACCGGGAAAACCTAGGGGTCCTGCCATCTATCGCTTGACTCTCAGCTTAGCCCTTATCAAGCTCACAGTCCGGAGATATCCACAGTGACTCAATGCAGTTCCATCATCTACTGCGAGGCTAACAGTTTGGCAACAGCTACATTGATAGTCTAGAGATATCTGCGAAGTCCCCGAAAGGTCTGCCATCTATCGCTTGACTCTTAGTTTAGCTCTTGCCATGCTTACAGTCTGGAGATGTCTATAGCAACTCAACATAGTCCCACCATCTACCGCGAGGCTTACAGCTTGGCATCTACTGAGATAATAGTCTAGAAATGTCCCTGGGAACCCCGTTAGTCCCATGGTTCACCACCCGACTCATAGTACGGTCAATTGATGGGCCTGCATTGAAGCCCCAAGCCTGGAGTAGCTCGCCATATCGCCAAGGATGTAAGACTCCTTTTTTGATTATTAAAACTCACCTCCAATGCAATCTTGTATTCCATTTGTGTAGGGATCCCTTCAACCGACTCCGAGCCAGCCTAACACTGTAAACTTACGAAGCCCGACACTCTACGCTCAAAAACTCCTGAAGCCTAGGACTCTAAGTCTAGAAACTCCCGAAACCCGACACTTTAAGCAAAAAAACTTATGAAACCTAGTACTCTAAGCCTAGAAACTCCCAAAGCCTGGTACTCTAAGCCCGAAAACTCCTGAAGCCTGGCACTCTAATCCCGAAAACTAATGAAGCCTAGCATTCTAAGCCCGAAAACTCCCGAAGCCTGGTACTCTAAGCCTGAAAACTCTTGAAGCCTGGCACTTTAAGCCTAGAAACTCTCAAAGCCCGACACTCTAAGCCCAAAGCTCCCGAAGCCCGGCACACTAAGCCTGAATACTTACGAAGCCTAGCACTCAAGACCAGAAGCTTCGTCAGCCTCTTGGCTTTGGTTGCCTTGCCCACAGTTCGGAGATGTCTACCGAAAAACCCTAGAAGTCCCATCCTCCTTCATCAGGCCTTTTGGCCTCCTTCATCAGGCCCCTTGGCCTCCTTCATTAGGCTCCTCAGCCTCTAGCATCAGGCCTCCGGACCTCCTTCATCAGGCCTCTTGGCCTTGTTCATCAAGCTCCTCAACCGTCGATGCCAGGCCCCTCAGCCTCCTTCATCATGCTCCTTAGCCTCCAGCATTAGGCCTCCCAGCCTCTTCCACCAGGCCCCTCCGCCTCCTTCATCAGTGATGGGGACATCAGGTCAACCCTAGTTTACTATGAGTCCTTGAGTTTTGAGTCCTTTAGCTATGATTCCAATTTAATCTTTGAGTCCAATAATCTGGCTGTGTTAGCCATTTGAGTCCTGTATTTGGTCCATGAGTTTTATTTTATAGGCTTTGTTTCACTTGAGTCTGTACCTTAACTTCTAAATCTCATTTTAGGCCTTTTTACATTTGAGTCCTGTAATTAAAGTATTGAGTCAAGTTTTGGATGCTTAGTGAGCCTTATGAGTCTTGTAAGGTTTGAGTTTTATGAGTTCAGTTTAATTTTGTAAGTCTTATATTGAGTCCAGTCCAATTTTGTAAAAAGACTCAAGTCACTTATGAAGCTAGTCAGCATAATACTCCAACCACTGCAAGGAATACAATCATCCACATAATTATGCCACTTGGGAAGCATGGAAGGAGTCTTGGAGCTATCATTGAAGACTTGGATGATAAGTACATTAGCCCACTTGGAGGAGATGGACACTAGGAGAACCCTTGAGCCTGCCCAGCACTAAAATGGGCAGCCCAAAGTCCTGACCCATCCTCAAATTCAGTACCCTCATTATGGTCACCTCTCATGTTGGTGCCCCACTTATGGTCACCTCCCTTGGACCAAGTCAAAGAGAAGGAGAGGAGTAATCCCAGTGAGAAGAGGGAGTTTGAACCTATTTGGAAGAGGAGATCTCTATGTATTTGAGTAGGAAAAGGATTAGTGAGAATTCTCTTTTATGCCCTTACTTGGAGCCTAAGTTTATAAGCCTATTTAAGGGCCCCCCCTTTCATGTATATTGGATGTTAATGAATATAAAAATTTTCTTGAGTTCTTCTCAACTTTGGTGTGAATTTTGAGTGAATTTCTATGTGATTAAGGGTATCTGTGTGATCTCTCAGTATATTTGTGTGATCCCTGCACCCTGCCTCCAAGTCACCAGCCTTCTTCATCTCTTGGCCATCCACTTCTAAGTGCCTCAAAGTTCACGAATCTAGGATTCCAATCAGTAAGCTTTCAGGCCATCGGATAGAAAGCCATGATTCCATAAGGTCTCTGGCTTATTTTTCCAGGCCGCATCCCGGAGCATAGAGTGAACTCTTCATGAATTGATCTCCAAATCTCTATCAGGTACACCCCCTAGACTCCTCTGGTAGCAGTATTGTAGAAGAGCTAGTCCTAACCAGGTCTTCTTAGCCTTGGCAATCCTGTTTCTTTACTTTTAGGGTTTACTTCTACATTCCTGTGCTTCCAAAAATTCAATAGAATATCCTAATTAATAACTTGGCTTGAAATTCAGGATACAAACTCCTAACTTAATTCCTAATGCACTAAAAATAATTGGCATACATAATTAGTCCCGCATCATTTGGCCTCAAAGCATGTTTTAGGACTAGTTTCTGCATCCCATAATTCTTATATATAGTCTATTTCTTTTATTGTTTCTATATGTAGGTATGTCAGAAAATCCTGATTTTTATTTTTATGCATTTTTCATAATTGATTGTATTTTTCAAAATTGTTTCATGATTTATTTCAGTCTGTACAATTTTTATCATGCCTATTTTATTTTGCCTTAGAATTTTCTGCATCCTATCTCTGCATTAGGTGTCTAGATTTCTATCTATTTCATCACCTTAAGTATTTTATTTTTTATTGAGATTTTCATGGCGTATCCTCTGTTTAGTCTTGATACTTTTCATAATTTTTAATTATTTTTACAAAAACACAAAAATTATAAAAATCTGTATATTAGGAACGTTAACTTGAATCCTGAGATTTCTGCACATAGTTTGAAAAATCCTAGGTTTTGCATCATCATTTGGATTTTTTTTTACATAAAACATGGTAGAGATCATCTGGACTTTTCATTCTCTGTCTTGAAATTTTTATAAAACTTTTATGCAATGGAAACTAAACCAAATTTTGCATTGAATCAAACCCTTATTTCTATTCTGTATACTTGATCAAACCAAACCCTAATCACTTCCAAACCTTACCTCACCCAAGCCCATAATTTGTTTGCTAAGTTAACCAACTTAAACCTAATTTGCCACCTCATAAAAAGGTAAAAATATATTTTTCTTTCTCTGATTGTTATTAGTTGCATTAAGGCTCATAGTGTGTTCATCATCTCATTAAATCAATTTTAAGAAAAATTTCCTCTCTAAGATTAAGGCAGGATTTCATCACCTGTCTTGGGCCCAAACAACCACCCAGCATCAGAACCCAAGCCTTAATTAAAATCAACTAGCAACCTAATTGCTTTAGAGAGCTTAGGAATACTAGCAGGTCAGGTCCGAATTGTGTCGGCCAACTAATGCACCTAATTCCCCAGCTATTACTGAAAACTGGTATCTAAGGCTAGAGGTCCAGAGACAAACGCCCTAAGTAAACTGGTGGTTTTTAATTAGGACCCTATCACAAGCAGGGGAGCCTCCCACCACCCCACTTCTTACCTGGCCAGTGGAAGGATTAGCTATTGAGTTAAGTGTAAGTTGAGTAGACCCATTCAATTTTGGCTCTAGGTCTAGCAAACTATAGCCTATTTCTACTTTGTGTGCTTGACTGCATCACACTAACTTGTTTGATTGATTACATGAACACTAGGTTAGGAACCAAATATCAACAGTCTAAGCCCCAACCTAGCTTAGCCATGGACTCCAACTTTGAGATCTTCATGAAAGCCATGACTAAACGATTTGACCAGGTGAACCAACTGAATGCCCAATCCACTATCCAATTAACCACCCAGATTAACTAGTCCAATACCCAATCCCAAAACCAGTTTGCCTAGCTGACCGCCTAAATAGATCAAATAACCCAATCAAATGCCCAAGCAACCAATAGGCTTGACCAATTAACCAATAGTTCTGATCAAGTAGAGAACCAATTAGGAGGTTTAGAGAAAACCCCTAAAACCCATCCCAGACCTAAACCTGAGTCCATCCCTAGGAAAGCCCAATACCCTGACCCATACTTAGAGCCTAACCCTAAGACAACCCCATACCTTGAATCTAAGAGATCCATAACCTATAGATTTGAGCCCAAATCCTATGACTCTAAATCCTATGACTCTAGAACTTATGCACCTAGATCCTCTGAACCCAGATCCTATGTACCCATGTCCTATGAGTCTAGTGGATCCATAACCCATGGATCCGAACCTACATCCTATGAGTCCAGTACTAGGCCAGTTTTCCCTAGTCAACCTGAATCCCATAGGATTGGTACCCCTAGTACGAGCCTAGTATTAGTTCACTTCCCTTTAGTCAACCCAAATCCTTTAGGATTGGTGCCCTTAGTACGAGGACCATATCCTAACCAGCCCAACCTGAGCCAACCTCAGCCTAGTTTCACTACAACCCTTAGAGAAGTTAGAGGCAAGTCTAGTTTCAATCCCCTGAGAGTGTGTTTTAGATATCGTAAACCAAGCCATTTTGTTACCCAGTGTCCATTCAACACCCTATACCTAGGTGAGCTAGATAAAGATGAGTTTGAATCCATTGTTGAACCTAATGTAGAAGTATATGAGGCTGACCCAAGTCTAGTAGAGGAGTATGAAGATGATGAGCCTATTGAAGATTTAGAGGAAGAAACTCCTAAGCCCATTGATGAGTCTAAAGTTGACATTAAGGAGTTGAGTCCAGTAGAGATACCTATAGATGACCTAGAATTAGTTGACCTTGACCATACCCAAGAAGAAACCAACCCAGAATTAGTTGACTAGGTAGATACCCTGATAGAAGCCAACCTAAAGTTACTTGACCTTGACCATACCTAGACTAAACCTGTAGTGGAAGAGTAGTTAGAGGATGAGGAACCCAACCCTACTATTAGACTCTTACCTAAGGAGCCATTAGAAGAAAGCCCAATTATAGAGCCCAGTCCTGAGATCTAAGAACTAGAAGAATTTATTAAGGACTTGATCTCTTTAAATAAATACCCTCATGATGAAGTTACTCCTTTGACTCCAATTGATCTCTTCCTTGAGATTAGTGACCCATTCTTCCATAAGATAGACTCTGTAAATAGACATCAATCCCATAAGGTCAATCTCATTAGTCTAGGATTAATCTCTGACACCCCTTCCTACATCCTATTCTATCCAATCGAACCCAACTCCTTTTCTTACTTCCCACCCTACCAAACTAATCCTGAATTTACCTCTTATTTTTTCCCCTTTTCTAAAGCTTCTCATGTTTATCTAACCACTAGATTGCATTTTGTCAAAGTAAGCATGTTTCATACATTCCTTGTATATGTTAGATTTGTATCTTACTTTTGGTATACCTTATGGCATTTACTAGAAGTTCATTGTAAATTTTTATGTGCATGTCAAACCAGGATCAAACCTAGAGAGCCTAAATTCTATTAGGTTTAGACCCAAAGAGTACAATAAATTTCCTCTAATAGGAATGCTTAGTCGACTCTATTAAGTGTTGGTTTTGAGTCCAATAAGTCCCCAGACCTAATTCATTTATCTACACCTGCACTGACCTCTGCACAGCATTTGCATCAGAACATTAGCCAAAAGATTAATTTAAGTAATGAAATCTATAAAAACTGGCTAATTCCTGAAAGAAAGCCAAGGAGTTTAATGTAAGAATTGTATTATGGTTAAGAAGCTTCATGCTCATAGAGTTGAACCTTTAGAGTGATAAAGAAAGTGAAACCCAATGACTATGTGCTTGATCTACCCTTAGATTTAGGCATTTGCTCTACCTTCAATATCACAAACTTGGTTAAGTATTGGGAGACGATAGTGATTCCTAGTGAGATTTTTGGACCACACCCATCCTTTGAGAGAGAAACCTTACCTGAGTGTCCACTAAATTTGCCTAAGGAATATGGATCGAGCATATCCTGGACGATCAAGCTATCATGACCCGGGGGCCATGGCTATCAATGCTACCTGGTTATTGACTAGAATTCGATGATTTGTGGATTACTCGAGAGGACCCACAGCACCACCACCCAGACTTACTGCCAGCACCAGACTACCCTATACTCGACAGGGTCAAGTTGCTCTCACCATGGGAGAATTGATGGGGACATCAGGTCAACCCTAGTTTACTATGGGTCCCTGAGTTTTGGTCCTTTAGCCATGATTCCAATTTTGCCTTTGAGTTTAATAATCTAGCTGTGTTAGCCATTTGAGTCCTGTATTTGGTCCATGAGTTTTGTTTTATAGGCTTTGTTACACTTGAGTCTGTACCTTGGCCTCTGAATCTCATTTTGGGCCTTTTTATATTTGAGTCTTGTAATTAGAGTATTGAGTCAAGTTTTGGATGGTTAGTGAGCTTTATGAGTCCTATGAGTTTTGAGTTTTATGAGTCCAGTCCAATTTTGTAAGTCTTATATTGAGTCTAGTCCAATTTTGAAAGAAGACTTAAGTCACTTATGAAGCCAATCAACATAATACTCCAACCACCGCAAGGAATCTAATCATCCACATAATTGGGCCACTTGGGAAGCATGGAAGGAGTCTTGGATCAATCATTGAAGACCTGGACGACCAGCACATTAGCCCACCAGGAGAACCCTAGGGCCTGCCCAGCACTGAAATGGGCTGCCCAAAGCCCTGGCCCATCCTCAAATTCAGCGCCCTCCTTATGGTCACCTCTCATGTTGGCGCCCCACTTATGGTCACCTCCCTTGGACCAAGTCAAAGAGAAGGAGAGGAGTAATCTTAGTAAGAAGAGGGAGTCTGAACCTATTTGGAAGAGGAGATCTCTATGTATTTGAGTAGGAAAAGGATTAGTGAAAATTCTCTTGTATGCCCTTACTTGGAGCCCAAGTTTGTAAGCCTATTTAAAAGACCCCCCTCTCATGTATATTGGATGTAAATGAATATGAAAAATTTCTTGAGTTCTTCTTAACTTTGGTGTGAATTCTGAGTGAATTCTTTGTGATTAAGGGTATCTGTGTGATCTCTGCATCCTGCCTCTAAGCCACCAGCCTTTTTCATCTCTTGGCCACCCACTTCTATGTCCCTCAGAGTTCATGAATTCAGGATTCTAATCGACAAGCTTTTGGGCCACCATGTTGAAAGCCATGAATTTGCAAGGTCTTCGACTTATTTTTCTAGGCTGCATCCGAGAGCATAGAGCGAACTCTTCATGGATCGATCTTCAAATCTCTGCCAGGTAAACCCCCTAGACTTTTCTGGTAGTGGTATTGTAGAAGAGCTAGTCCTAACTAGGGCTTCTTAGCCTTGGCAGTCCTTTTTCTTCACTTTCAGGGTTTAGTTCTGCATGCCTGTGCTTCCAAATATTCTATAGGATTCCCTACTTAATAACTTTGCTTGAAATTCGGGATATAGACTCCTAACTTAATGCGTAATGCATGAAAAATAATTGGCATGCATAATTAGTCCCACATCAATCAGGCTCCTCAGCCTCCATCATCAGGCCTCCTGCTCCTTCATCAGGCTTCTCAGCCTCCTGCATCAGGCCCCTCGACCTCCTTCATCAGAATCCTCAACCTCCGGCATCAAGCCTTCTGGTGTCCTTCACTAGGCCTCCCAACCTCCTTCATCAGGCCTCTCGACCTCCTTCATCAGGCTTTTCAACCTCCGGTGCCAGGCCTCCTAGCCTCCTTCATCAACCTTCTCAACCTCTTGCATCAAGCCCCTCGGCCTCCTTCATTAGGCTCCTCAGCCTTCAGTATTAGGCCTCTAGACCTCCTTCATCAAGCCTCTAGACCTCCTTCATCAGGCTCCTCAGTCTCTGACATCAGGCCTCGGCCTCCTTCATCAGGCTCCTCAGCCTTCAGCATCAGGCCTCCCAGCCTCCTCCACCAGGCCCCTCAGCCTCCTTCATCAAGCTCCTCAATGATGCGGACACCAAAGGCACCAGAATAAGCCAGAGGCTTCTCAATCCTCTGTGGATCACTTAATCGATATTCAAGTCCACTGTAATAAAACTTAGCTATTTTATTTGAGTCCTGTAATTAGTCAGCTCATGTTGAGCTAGTTCAGTTCAGTATTAGTCAGCTCATGTCGAGCTAATTTTATTTTTTTGAGTCCTATCCAAGCATATCGAAGACTCAAGACCACTTCATACAAGTGAAGACTAAGTCCAACCTAATTGAAGACATGAAAGTTGAGCCCAAATCCAACCCAACTTGAAGACCTGAAGATCCCAGGAGGAGAAAATGAAAACAGGAACAAATCTGGAGCCCTGTTCCAGCCAGAAGCAAATTGGGCCAGCCCAGGCCCAGGAAGAGGAATTAGGGGGCCACCTCTTAGGATCACCCTCCTCTTGGTCGGCCACTTATGGTCACCCCCTTGGCCGACCAAGACAAGGAGAGGGAGTCCAAGTGTTTTAGGGATTTCTACCAAGGTTGCCTTGTATTCCTAGTTAGGGTTTGAAAGGGAGAAGGAGTCCTATGTAAAGTCTAAAGTACCCTTACTTGGGGCCCAAGTTTAATGGTCTATTTAAGGGACCCTAGCCTCTTGTATGAAACTTGATTTTGATATGAAATAAACCTTGAGTTCTTATATTGTTTTGTGTGATTACCTTGTTGTGTGCATAAAGGGGTTTGAGAGTTATTCTTTCTGGTGTTTGCAACCATCTTCCTACCACCAACCATCCTTCCAGCCCCCTCCAAAACTTTCTTCCCTTTGCTATTTTCTTTTATTTTCTTGATTTCCTTTGAGTTTTCTAACCCCTGACAGGTTGTTTGCAGGTCCCCGAGTTCCTACGAATCCAACGACTCCAGCCAAGCCTCAATCGGACCACCGAGCAGAAAGGCAGGTATCCGCGGGTCTTTCGCTCGATTTTTCAGGCCGCATCTGTCGAGGAACGAGAGATCCCTTCACTGTGATCTTCACCGGGCACTTCAGACATTATCAGGTACACCCCCTCTACCTCCAGTCTTTATATTGTAGGAGAACTTGCCCTAATCGAGGTTTCTCAGCCCTGGCGATCCTTCTTTAGTACTTTTCTAGGTTCTAATCTGCATGCTTGGCTTCAAAAATTCATACAAAACTCCTTACAACTAATTTTGATATGAAATTCAGGAATTAATCACCTAACCCCACATATAAAACATACAAAAAGAATTGCATGCATATTAGTCCCGCATCACTCAACCTCCAGCATTAAGCCTCCAGGCCTCCCCCACTAGGCCCCTTAGCCTCCTTCATTAGGCCTCCTTTATCAGGTCTCCCGACCTTGTTCATCAGTTCCCTTGACCTCCTTCATCAAGCTCCTCAGCCTCCATCATCAGGTCCCTTGGCCTCCTTTATCAGTCTCCTCAGCCTCCAGCATCATCTTGTTGGAGCCGAAGGTCTAGAATAGACTTAAGATACCCCCGAGCACATAACTCCCTGTTCTAAAGACTAAAGAAGGAGAAGAGAAAATGGAGACACACCTGATGACAAGCTCTCCCCCCCAGGTGATGACCTCTACCTCCAGAAGTATGCCAGCCTTCTCTGTTATAGTGGATGCCCTTCCTCAGGTGTTTCACTCACCATCGACTGAGGAAGAAGCGTCACTCCACCACCGCCTCTACCATGCCATCCTTGGAACTCACCAATCCTGTGATTCCAAGGGTAGCTATAGCAGCACCCCGTTAGGCTCCCTTCTGTAGCACCATAGCAATCATGGCCTCCTTCACGATGACCACCAACCTGGCCACCGCCTCATCATCAAGGACCTCCGATCTTGAGGGGAGGTGTGAGTAGCCTCTTTCTCCCTCTTTAGCTTTACTACCCCCATTTATGGTGGGGACACCAGGATCAGACACAGATCATTGGATCCTATATGGTTTACTGATTAGGGTTTTAGAACTTTAGTCATGTGTCATAATTTTGTAATCAAGTAAGATTGAGTCCTATAATAAGTTGAGACTACTTGATTAGTCTTAATCCTAGTCCAGTCAATGGAGTCATGTACTTAAGTACTAGTCCAGTATCAGTCCAATTTTGTACAAGAGAGGAGATTACCCAATTTTTGGTGGGGATACCAGAGGCACTAGAATAAGATAGAGGCTTCTCAACCCTCTGTGGATTACTTAGTCGCAATTGAGTCCATTTGTAATAAAGGCTTAGTCTATTTAAGTTGTCTTTTTCTTACTTGAGTCATGTACTAGTTAGCTCATTTTGAGCTAGTTTTCTTTTTGAGTCCTGTATGTAGCATTTGATCCATACCATTAGGGTTTCGGTTCAGTCGGTCAAGTCAGCTCATGTTGAGCTAATCATATTTTGAGTCTTGTAATCATGTCCAGTTATATTGAGTCTGTTTGAGTCAAGCCCAGTCAAAGAAGATTCAATCATGTGAAGGACACCACCCAGTATGCTACCTCAGCAGCCGCATGGAGCCCGGTCACACGCTGGATTGCGCCACCTAGGATTACTTGGAGGATCATGAAGTTGGCCCATGCATGAGGAGTTGATGAGCACATGCTAGCACACCCCTTCCACACCCTAAGCACACCAACTCCACATGCCAGCATGATAAGAAGGAAAGTCAAAATAGATAAACATGAATCCCCTGATTCATGCTAGCTTGCTTAAGAAAGAAGTGGTCCCCACCTTTGGATGTCCACACCTACCTTGTTTGGAGGGATTTTGTATTGCATGAGAGTATTTTCTTTCATGTATTTAGCCCCACACTTTAGGAAGAAAGTGGTCAAATCTTATTTTCCTTGTTTTCTTTTGCTTGGGCCTTAAGTCTTATGACTCTATATAAGGGAATCCTTGTATGAAAATTAAAAAATCTTATCATGAAATATTATTGAAATTCTTCAATTGCTGTGTGCTACCTGTTGTGTGCTTGAAGGGATTCTATGTGAGCCCTTCCTCTTCCCGGTGTCCTGCGACTGATTCCAACCTGCACCTGCATCTCCAAGCCCTAGTCGCACACCTCAAATCCCATCTTTCCTTCGCTGGTTTTTCCATTTACTTTCCACCCGTGCTTTGTTTTCTAACCCTAGAATGGTTGTTTGTAGGTCCCTCAACTCTGACGAATCCAACGACTCCAACCGGGCCGCAATCGGATCATCGAGCAGAAAGCTGGGAATCTGCGAGTCTCTGGCTTGATTTTCCAGGCCGTATCCGGGAGTGAGAGCGATCCCTTCGCATATGATCTGTACCAGGTGCATCAACCATTGTTAGGTACACCCCCTCTGCCTGCCATATGCTTTGTTGAAGATGAGCTAGCCCAACCAAGACTTCTCAGCCTCGACGGTCCACTTTCTTCTTGCTTTAGGTTCTACTTTGTATGCTTTAGCTTCTTATTTTGCATAGTTTTCTCTACTTAGATTCATGGTTTGTTCTTTGGAAATTAAACACATAACTTAATAAAAAAACTACAAAAAAAAATCATGCATGCATAGTTAGTTCTGCATTAGTTTTGGAGTTCTATCAGGTCTCATCCAGGAGTCCAAGGCCTTCACATCAACCCACATCAGCTTGTTAGGCCTTATTTGACACCCTAGAATCCTAGATGCCCTCTAGATGCTCTCCAGATGCCCTAATTCCCCCTATATACCATTTCAGATGCCAGATTCCTTCCAAATTCCATGGAATATCCTCAACCCAGGATGCCTCTTGATTCCAGGGAGATACCAACATCTTAGTCCAAGAAATTCATGCCCAGGAGCAAGGCCCAAGCCTTTAAGAACCAAGATTCCAGTCTGATACCCAGAATATACCAGCCCAGGCACCCCAGCTTCCAGGAGGACCAAAGCCCGTGCGCCCTCTACTCTTGGCCGGCCCCTTGCTACCCTTTGAAGCTCAACATGCCTAGGATAGGTGTCCTCCATGAGTTGACCAAGTCCAAGCTTGAAAGAAGACTCCAAGTGAAAGAAGGACAACTAGTTTTTATTTCATTCAACATTGTAATCCTAGTTCTAGGTTTATTTTGTAATCTTTCTCTCACTTAAACTGTATAAACCTATCCTAACTAGGAGAGGGCTGAAGTCCTAATAGAAAGAGGGCATGGAAACTCTATAAATACCCCTCCCCTCCTCCTCTTATAATGACTAATCTTTTCATGAAATCAAATTACTGTTGAATTGTTTCCAAAGTTCTGGTGTTCTTTATTTTTCTTGTGTTTGTTTCTCTACCTGGCCAATCCTTGTTCCTTGGTATTCTCCATGCCCAAGCAGCCATTCAAGCTTCCAAACATCAACCACGTTCAAGAAGAAGAGCCTTGAAGATGCCCCAAACCCAAAGCTGCTTCTTCTTCCAAGCCACCAGCCCTAACCCTGCTTTCTTTGTTTTTCTTTCCCCCAAATTTTGTTTCTTTCATTGCTTACCTATTTTATGCCTAACCTTGATGCTTTTAAGATCCCCGACATGTTTCACCTCCCTAGTGGAGGCTTTCTTTGCCTTCAAACTGGATCCAGATTGCCTTCAAATTCAAGAAACTATAGGCTTGTCTTCTAGGCGCCATCCTGAGTGCTATGAGACCTCTTCATCAGCAGGATTTGCAATCATTGCCTGGTACTATCCTTCCCTAATCCTAATTTTTGTTTTGTTGAAGGTTTACTATCCTAAACTAGGAGTTTCTCAATTCTCGAGTCCTGGCATTATTATTCTACGTGAGTTATTTTGCGGGTATGATAGTTTCTTGCATTACATGCCTTCTTATGTTCTTTATTTGATTTCGGGTTATTATGGTGCAGGCACCAGACTCAGAAGAAGACTTCAGAGCTCCATCTGGATCTCTGATTAACCTTGCCCGAAGAATTAGGGTTTTTGGTTTGTAATAAGAGTTGACTAGATCAACTCAATTTAGCTTGAGTCTACATTACCTGCATTTTATTTTGTTGAGTCATGTTGACTCAGTAGTGGACTAGGGTTTCAACCTGGGATGTTACATTTTCTCCCAAGACCAGGCAAGTGGACACCACACTCCCAGCCACACTCCCAGTCCAAGGGGCGCCATATCCACATCCAGCAGCCTTTGGTCCCCACTCCACAGATGGCAACTTCCTTCTCTCATGCGCCAGATAAAGAGAAGTCCACCAAAAGACCACAAATCAAGGGGGGCGGCCAAGACTTTCCCAAGAAACCCAAAGCAAAGAAGGGAAGAAATTCTCTTGGAAGAGAATTTCAAGGGGGCGCCCACTACCTGCCAAAGACAACCAAAACAAAGATGGGAAGGACCTTGACTTAGGGAGGAAGAAAAGGAGGAGTCCAAAAGAGTTGATCCATGGAAGGGAAGAAAATTTTTCTTGAAGATCCAAGCAAGGTGGCGCCATCTACCTACCATTTATAACCCAAATCCTATTGTTTTGGTATTTTGGCCGACCATATATAAGGGATTTGCCCTAATTTGGAGATCCCCTCCTTTAGTCCCACATGGGAAGATGTGAAACCCTCCTCCCTTGTAATGCCTTATAAATTAAACCCCTCTTGTAATTTTACATCAATCAGATGAATGAAAGAAATTTTTTTATGAGCAAACTTGTGTTTTCTCTTTTCCGCACTTGCTTCCAGGTGTTGAGCTCCGTGAGGGAGTAAATCCGGGTTCCCCTGGAACCTTGAGGAGGTGAGAGATCTCCAAAACCCCAAACCCTAGGTTAGCCACTCCACTCCCAAACCCTAGCCGCCTTCACCCTTCTCTTTCCACCAAGCCCTAGTCTATTTCCCTTCTCTCGGCCACCATCTCCAAGTCCAGGCCGACCACCAGCATCCAGCTCCAGTCCAGATACTGCAGATCTACAACAATTCTAAGAGGAAGTCAGATCGGCCTCCAGGAGAATTCGATTTCAGCAACTTCGGCTTTCAAGTTCTTCAACCTGGTAAAACCTTTTCTTGAGTTTCTGAATTCCATCATTTGTTCCTCTTCTTTCCCAAATCTTGAGTCCAGAAGAAGCCGACCAAACCACGAGACCAGTATTAGAGGATCCATTGCGAAGATAGCCGACTCCGAGGATCCCACAATCTGCTCGGGAGAGTTCTTCCACCAAAATCCTAAGAAGATCACTGTCTGGTTAGTAAACCATCTCTCCTCTCTATTTCTGTTCTGTTGAAAGTTCAGAGCGAAACCCTAGGTCTGGGAGTTTCTCAACCCCCAGCGATCCGTTACTTTTGAACTACTCTGATAATTTAGTTTCTTCTAAACTGTGCTTTCAATCCTTACCTAGTTTCCTTCAACGTAGTTTAGCTTTACTTTGAGTCGAAGCCAATTTCTGAAATATATATATATAAAAAAAAAAAAATTAATCTTAATTTTACTTCCGCATACGCTTCTTTGTTCTTTGTTCTGCATCATTTTGGTATCAAAGCTTTCGTGCTGCATCATTTTTGGTATCAGAGCCCTGTCTAGGGTTTCTGTTTTGATTGCTTGTTTGAGTCTCTCTCTTTTTACTTTGTCTGCTCGAAGTAGACTCCCCAGGACGTCCGGTCCTAGGAACGAAGCGAGGTGCAAACCTCCTCTTCCCATTCCACGGGGTGTTCCTAGGGCGTGTAGGGGATCCGTTGGGTTATAACTTCGTAGCAGGAATTGTAAACGGGGAAGTGCTCTATTTTCAGTCCGTAATTGCCCTGTTGCAAGAATTATTTCTCACTGCAGGTAACTCCAAATTCAGTGATTTTTGCTTTGCTGAAGCCAGTATAATTGAAACTATTTTGTATAATTTTCCTGTGATTTATTAGCTTCCGTGGGAGTTCTGAGAATTAAATTACTGCAACTCTGTTTTTGTGTTCTGCAATCCAATTATTTTTGAGTGTTCATCTCTTAATTCATCTTAAGGGCATTTGAGAATCTAAGATAAGGGGAGGAGTTGATAACCTCTCCTTAGCCCAAAACCACCACCCACTCATTCGAACCTAAGCTTCTAATCTAAAAATTGATTAGACCTAATTTGCCCTGGTGGGCTAGGGACACCAACAAGTCGGGTCTAGGCTAATGTTGAGTCAGTTTGTCTAGTTACTCTGTGTGTGCTTTGTACTCAGTGTCTAGAACGGTGGTTCAGGGATTCTATCCCGAAGGGCTTGTGTGCTGGTCCGCCTACCTGGCCAATCTCTGATTGGTGTCTAGGATTGGCAATTAGGGACCTAACACTCCCCTTACACCTGCCTGGCTGAGTCCCGAGTTACTACAGGCTAGCTTGCCACTCTGATTGGGCATCTAGTTTGGGCTCTAAGTCTAGTTAGCCCGTAGTCGTTTCAGTCGAGTCTCATTTGGTGTGCTTGCTTGCATCATCATGTCCACCCGGAACGAAGTACCCTACCAACCTGGTCAAACCCAACCGGATTTAGAGGCCATGATTAGAACTCTTACCAAAAGTATGACCAAATTGAATCAGGATATGAATGAGGGTTTTGCCCAGTTTAGAAACGGAGCCCAGGGACTTGAGAAACGTAGACATCAAAATTGGATCCCTGATCCAAAATTTAATAGGCCCCAACCTCACCCATGCCAGGAGCCTAGGAGGACCTTATACCGTGATCCCGAGCATAACCCTAGGAGCCTATATCCATACTTGGTTGACTCAGAAAAGGGACCTGTTAGGAACACCGAACCTTATGCACCCACTTTTGATGGAAGACAAGAGACATATATTAAGTGGGAAGAACAAATGGATCGATATTTTGAGTGCACTAACATATCGGAATTAGGACAAGTTAGGTTGGCCAAAACCAAGTTCACCAAACATGCTAGGTCGCATTGGTATGCTATTGAGCATGAGTGTTATCAAGGAAAGAGGAAATATATACTTGGAGAGATATGAGAAGTAAGTTGAGAGATAGGTACCTAGGTAGATCCTATGAGAAAAGACTTTTAGACCAATGGTACCAATTGCAACAAGGTAATAGGCCTGTGTCTAAATATATTGAGGACTTCCAGTGGTATGACATGAAATGCAATACCATTGAGACCGAAGCTCAGATCACATCGAGGTTTAGGGTTGGGTTACACCCAGACATTTATAGGAAGCTATGCCTTGAAAAGACCAATAAGTTAGACCGAGCCTACCAAGAAGCCCAAGACTATGAGTGGTCTTTAAGATATAACCAATCAAGTACTTTGGACTTAAAGCCAACCTCTACCAACTTAAGTCAAGTTCCGATTGATCCGACACCCGTAGTGAACCAGACTCTTGTTTGTCAATTCCCACTTGTGTCACCTCTTGACCAGAAGGATAACACTGAGAAGGAGTTAGGCATGGTCATCCCAAAATTAGTTAACCCGACCAGAGCCGTACTTAAAGAGGAATCAAAGGAGAATAGATTAGAACCTTTCAGTGAGATTGAGGAAGAAATATATCAGTTTGATAGATGAATATGAAGAAGAAGAATTTGAGGATATCTCTCCCGATAATTCAATTAACCAACTCCTACCTAATGGGGTTATTGAGGGGACCCCTGTCACTCAAGGAATTCAGGAGCTAACCCTAAGAGAAGACCCTTTTGAGGAAGTTCAGGAAGAAGAAATTACATCCAATGAAGATTTAAGTGAGAATACCCCTGAACTCATTGAGGAATCCAAAGAAGACACCCCTGAGTCAAATCTGGTAGAGAAGTGTGAAGAAGGAAGGGGTTCACAAGAATTGCCCATTGAAAAGGTCCAAGAACAAGAAAAAGACAGTAGCTTAGAGGACTTTTTAGATAAACATTTCAAAGACCTTCCTGATAACCTTACACCTTCTAGGAGCACCCAGCCTACCCTAGAGCTTGCACTTGTAGACCCTCCTAGAGCAAATCATGAGGTTTGGATGAGTGCACCTATAGAACAATGTCCTCATTTTAAGGTCATCCTGAATAACCAAGGTTTGTTTCTTGTTTCTGATAAGCCACCTCAAAACTCTGATTCTTATTTCCTACCCTTCCCTGAATCTTCTCATGTTTCTAGAGCTATGGGATTACACTTTACTGAGATCTCTAGGTTGCAAGACTCCTTAGAACCTATTTGGTTTGCCACCTACTTCTGGAAGACCTTATGGCACCTACTAGGCATCCATAATAAGTTTTCATGCTCTGCATGCCATCCTCCAACCCAAGGTCAAACCTAGAGAGCCGTAGTTTGTTAGGTTTAGACCTAGGGTTCCTTTGGAATAAAGTCCATTCTTTAGGAATGCGTCGTCAGTCTAGTTTAGTTTTTCTTGACCCTTTACTAGGCTTTGACTCAGATTTTGGTTTGATTGAGAGCACCAGGAATTGGGATTTGTATTTTGTCCAGGACTAAATTTGCATATAATGTTTCGATCAATAGGTCTATAGGCTAGAGTCCCTTTGAAATTGTTCATGGATACAAGCCTCACACACCACTTGATCTAATTTCACTATTAGTCCACACACACAAGTCTCTTGATGCACTTGCATTGCATGTAAAGGACTTGCATAAAGAAATTCATGCCAAAATAAATTTAAGTAATGAAACTTATAAGAAGTTGGCTGATTCTCAAAGGCGAGTCAAAACTTTTGTTGAGAGAGACTATGTAATGATTAGGTTAAGGCCTGAACGGTTTCCTCCTGGAACCGTTAGAAAGTTCATGCTAGAGGAGCTGGACCATTTAGAGTGGTAAAGAGAGTAGGATCCAATGCCTATGTGCTCGAGTTGCCTCCAGAACTAGGCATTAGCTCCACTTTCAACATTACAGACCTAGTAGAGTATAGGGAGCCAGCTGTGATTCCCAGTGAGACTTTTGAACCTAATCCTGCTCTTGAGAGTGAACCTGACCCTGTGTGTCCACCAACAAATTGGCCTGTGAGGAAAGAGCAGATTGAAAAGATCCTGGATGATCAAGTTATCTCTACTCGTAATCGAGGATACCAAAGATACCTGGTCCGCTGGCTAGGAAGGCCAGATTCTGATGACTCTTGGATCTCCCGAGAAGAGTTACAAGAGCTGGACCCAGACCTCTTGGAGAGATACCAGAGCCAACTTTATCCTTACTCGACAGGGTCGAGTTCCTCCCACCCTGGGAGAATTGGTGCGGGCACCAGACTCAGAAGAAGACTTCAGAGCTCCATCTGGATCTCTGATTAACCTTGCCCGAAGAATTAGGGTTTTTGGTTTGTAATAAGAGTTGACTAGATCAACTCAATTTAGCTTGAGTCTACATTACCTGCATTTTATTTTGTTGAGTCATGTTGACTCAGTAGTGGACTAGGGTTTCAACCTGGGATGTTACATTTTCTCCCAAGACCAGGCAAGTGGACACCACACTCCCAGCCACACTCCCAGTCCAAGGGGCGCCATATCCACATCCAGCAGCCTTTGGTCCCCACTCCACAGATGGCAACTTCCTTCTCTCATGCGCCAGATAAAGAGAAGTCCACCAAAAGACCACAAATCAAGGGGGGCGGCCAAGACTTTCCCAAGAAACCCAAAGCAAAGAAGGGAAGAAATTCTCTTGGAAGAGAATTTCAAGGGGGCGCCCACTACTTGCCAAAGACAACCAAAACAAAGATGGGAAGGACCTTGACTTAGGGAGGAAGAAAAGGAGGAGTCCAAAAGAGTTGATCCATGGAAGGGAAGAAAATTTTTCTTGAAGATCCAAGCAAGGTGGCGCCATCTACCTGCCATTTATAACCCAAATCCTATTTTTTTGGTATTTTGGCCGACCATATATAAGGGATTTGCCCTAATTTGGAGATCCCCTCCTTTAGTCCCACATGGGAAGATGTGAAACCCTCCTCCCTTGTAATGCCTTATAAATTAAACCCCTCTTGTAATTTTACATCAATCAGATGAATGAAAGAAATTTTTTTATGAGCAAACTTGTGTTTTCTCTTTTTCGCACTTGCTTCCAGGTGTTGAGCTCCGTGAGGGAGTAAATCAGGGTTCCCCTGGAACCTTGAGGAGGTGAGAGATCTCCAAAACCCCAAACCCTAGGTTAGCCACTCCACTCCCAAACCCTAGCCGCCTTCACCCTTCTCTTTCCACCAAGCCCTAGTCTATTTCCCTTCTCTCGGCCACCATCTCCAAGTCCAGGCCGACCACCAGCATCCAGCTCCAGTCCAGATACTGCAGATCTACAACAATTCTAAGAGGAAGTCAGATCGGCCTCCAGGAGAATTCGATTTCAGCAACTTCGGCTTTCAAGTTCTTCAACCTGGTAAAACCTTTTCTTGAGTTTCTGAATTCCATCATTTGTTCCTCTTCTTTCCCAGATCTTGAGTCCAGAAGAAGCCGACCAAACCACGAGACCAGTATTAGAGGATCCATTGTGAAGATAGCCGACTCTGAGGATCCCACAATCTGCTCGAGAGAGTTCTTCCACCAAAATCCTAAGAAGATCACTGTCTGGTTAGTAAATCATCTCTCCTCTCTATTTCTGTTCTGTTGAAAGTTCAGAGCGAAACCCTAGGTCTGGGAGTTTCTCAACCCCCAGCGATCCGTTACTTTTGAACTACTCTGATAATTTAGTTTCTTCTAAACTATGCTTTCAATCCTTACCTAGTTTCCTTCAACGTAGTTTAGCTTTACTTTGAGTCGAAGCCAATTTCTGAAATATATATATAAAAAAAAAAAAAATTAATCTTAATTTTACTTCCGCATACGCTTCTTTGTTCTTTGTTCTGCATCATTTTGGTATCAGAGCTTTCGTGCTGCATCATATTAGCCTTCAAATTTAATTCAAGAAAAAATACAAAAAAAATAGATTTCTATTTTACATCAGTCCTAGGATAATCCTGCATCAATTATGGCTGCCCTTGGCCTATAAATAGGACCAAGGCCTTCTCTTGTAAGGCATGCAATATTTGAGTTGAATGAAAGCTTCTAGTTTGTTTTCTCTTCCACCTTGTCGAGTTCATGAGTTTTCCTTGGAGTTTTGAGTGTTTCTCTTGATGTTTGAGTTAGAGTGTTGAGTTTGAGTTTGAGTGAGTGTGATGCAGGATGACTCTAAGACTACTAAACATGCATAGAAAATAATAAAATAATTTTTTTTGTGATTTTTATAATTTTATTTGCAGGCTAGATTTCCAAAATAAAGTAAGAACTAGCAGAAAGACTAGTAGTACAAAGAATCATTGGATCATAGGCAAACTCATACAAACTAATGAAATAGCCAAGACCCGAGAATTGAGAAACTCATGGTTTAGGATAGTTTATCTTCATCAAATTAGATAATAAGAGAAGGGAAGGTTTCTTACCAGTCAGAGATTAAAATTCAGAAATAAAAGAGATCACTCATAACTCTGATCGGAGCCTGGAAGACAAAGCCTTGTTTCCCTTGAATCCGATGGTGTATTGGGTGGTTCGAGCAGCAAAGAAAGCCTCCTCAGGAGAGGAGAAGCACCTCGAGGATCCTACAAGCATCAGGGTTAATCAAAACAGCAATTAAAATTAAGAAAAGGGAATATGACTTGAAAGGATTCAGGATTAGGTTTAGAAGATGGTAGCCGGTGAAGAAGAAGGTCTTGGGCTTGGGTGGAAGCTAGGGCTTCCAATTTTTGGTCATGGCTGATCTCTTGGGATGCAAAGGGATGCTAGGGCAGCAGGGTTTCAATCCAGGAACAAAAAGCGAGCACTCAAAGTAAGAACCTAAACTCAAACACAAGGCAATTGATCACAATTTCAACAAGGTTTATTCATAAGAAAAAGATGCTGACAAGAGGGGACGGGTGGGGTATTTATAGAGTTCTCATGCCCTCACTAACCATGGTTACATTTGGATTACAAATCCTCTTCCAAATTGGAATACAAGTCCTTTCCTAGGTAGGTTAGAATTACAAGGTTTAAAGGGATTAGGAGTCCTAACTAGGTTAGAAAAGACTTGGTCTTCTCCCAATTTTCTTCAACTTGGACTTGGTCAAACCTCTTTGGACGCCCCTCCTTTGGGTGTGTGTGCTTTAGGGCAGCAAGGGGGAGGTTGGCCATGGGCTTGGAGGGCTTGGGCTTGGGCCCCATGGAAGCTAGGGCGCCTGGTTCCCTGAGCTAGCATATTCCCGGCATCAAAAGGGAATCTTGGTTCTCCATACTTGGGATTGCTTCCTGGACTTGAATTTGGAGGCCTGGAGTGCTGGGATAGCTTGGTAAACATGGGCTCCTAGCATATGAAATATTCTAGAAGCTTATGGAGGGAATTTGGCATCTGAAATAGCACCTGGGGAAAATCAGGGCACAATCAGGGCACCTAGGTGTCGATTGAGCTTCCTTAAGCTGGTGTAACTACTTTTGGCATCAAAATGAGGTCTGGTGGGACTCTGAAATAGCATAGCCTTGTCTCTTGTATAATAAGTGAACTCATACTGGACCTAAAATGGTATACAGGACTCAATGTACTGAACTAGGTTGAGGGTTGAGATAAATCAACTAACCTCAACTTATTACAAGACTCAATTCTAGTTGATTACAAAATTTGACATATGTCTAGGTAAACCAAATAGGGCCCAGTAATCTGTGTCTGATCCTGGTGCCCCCACCAATTCTCCCAAGATGGGAGGAACTCGACCCCATGAGTATGGGATAACATGGCTCTCATAGTGCTCGAGTAGGTCTGGGTTAAGGCGTTGTAGATCCTCACGGGTGATCTACGAGTCCTCAGATTCTGGCCAACCTTACCACCGAACCAAGTACCTATGATAGCCTCGATTCTGGTTACATATGGCTTGATCGTCCAGGATTCTCTTAATCTTTTCCTTACTATTTGGCCAATTGGTTGGTGGACACTCTGGGGTGGGTTCTCTTTCAAAAGGAGGGATAGGCTCAAAGTGCTCGCTAAGTATCACTGCTAGCTCCCTAGACTCTATAAGATTTGAGATGATGAAGGTGGAGCTAATACCTAAATTAGGTAGTATCTCACGCCCATAGGCATTGGGTCCACCGATATTCATTATCTTGGATGGGCCAGCTTCGTGAGTAGAAAATTCTTTACAATTACAAAATCCCCTGCAAAATTCTTTATCTCTCTTTTAGGAATTAGCTTTGTTATTTAGTTCATTAGTTATGTTCAGCTTTTGACTAATTTTCATATGCATATGTTGTGCAGAGGGTAGTGCAGGTGCAGACATGTAATTTAGGCTGTGCATTTATTGGACTCAACTAAACTTTCCCATCGAAGGAAATCTTATTGGACTCTCTAAGGGACAAAACCTAATAGACTATAAAATCTTTGGATTTGACCCTAGCATGGCATGCACATGAAAATTTACTATGGACTCCTAGCAAATGCCATAGGATTTTCCAGAAGTAAAATGCAAACATGGCATGCTCAATGAATGAATGTAACATGCAAACTCCTATAAAATTTAACATAATAGTAAAAAACATAGAAGAAGTTTCAGGAAAGGGTACAAAATAAGAGGTGGGTTCAGGGTTAGTCTGGAAGGATGAGAAATAAGGAGATGTTTCAGGGTTCATCTAAAAGAGTAGAATACTAGAAGGGGTTTCAGGGATGAGTCCTAGATTAATGATATTGACCTTATGGGTTTGAGGTAGTCCTATAGGGTTTATAGTATGGAAGAGTGGGTCACTAATCTCAGGGAAGAGATCATTAATGGGAACTACAGGATGGGATTCTTCCTGAGGGTACTGATAAGCCAAATCCTTAATAAAGCCATCGGGTTTAAGAAATTTAGGACCAGGCTCTATACGTGGGCTTTCATTTGGTGGCTCCTTAGGTAAAACTCTAACAGTAGGATTGGGTTCCTCATGGTCTTCTTCCTTTAAGGGTTTTTCCATTACATGGTCAGCTAACTCTATGTCGATTACTATCTGGGTATAGCTAAGGTTAGCTAAATCTTGGTCGGCTCCTATTGGGATATAGTCAAGGTCAACTATTGTTGGGTGGTCTTTTACCTGGTCCAACCTATTGGTTACTTGGTTGTTGGTTTGGGTCAATTGGGTGGTTTGGGTGGTGGATTGGGTAAACTGGGTTTCGAATTGGATATTTTTCTGGGCCCATTGTTCAATTAGGGCCTTGAGGGTTTCTAGATTGGACTCTATGGTTAAACTGGGTTGGACTTCAGACTCAACTAATTCTGGGTTGGTTTCTATTATGGTTTGGTTATAGTCAACTACTTCTGGGTTTTCTATAGGTGTTTCTTCCTCTAGATCTACAATAGACTCATCATCTTCATACTCCTCCACTAAACATGGGTCAGCCTCATATATTTCTTCTTCTAGGTCATCTTGGTGAACCAATGGGGTAGTAAGAGGGGGTAGACTAAGGGTTATCTGACTAATACTAGGTTCAAATCTAGGGATATTAATCCTATAGGGTTTAGGTTGACTGAGGGATAGTGGATTACTACTGGGTTCATATCTAGGGACTATGGGTTCCTGGGGTTCAGCTCTATAGGTCTTGTCTAGGGTTCCTACTTGGTTGAATCTATGATTCATTTGATCAAGCTTAGTATCGGACTGGTCAAACCTACGGTCTATTTGGGTAAGTTGATTTTGAGATTGGACATTGGCTTAGTTCATTTGGGTAGTTAACTAGGCAAGCTAGGTTAAGATGGCCTCTAAAGTGGGATCCATAGTTGAGTTTGGTTGGGGTTTAGATTTTTGATATTGGGTCCCTAGTCTAGTGGTCGTGCACAAATCAAACAATCAAAATGAAATGATGCAACCAAGCATGCAAAAGAGAAAGAAAAGGCTAGTATAATCTAGGATTTCCTAGACATAGAGCCAGAAACTGGATGGGTCAGCTCAACTTACACCTAACCCAATAGCTAGTCCTTCCACTGGCCAGGTAGGGGGTGGGAGTGTAGGAGGCCCCCTCTGCTTTTGCAGGGACCCAATTAAAAACCACAGCACAACTTAGGTCGTTTGACTCTGGATCCGTAGCCTTAGACACCAGCTTTCAATAATAGCTAAAAGGTTAGCCTTAGACACCAGCTTTCAATAATAGCTAAAAGGTTAAATGCACTAGTTGGCCCACATAGCTCGGACCTGACCTGTTGATGTCTCCTAGCCCAATAGGGCAAATTAGGTCTAATTGATTTTAATTAGGCTTGGATTAGTATGATGATGATGGTTTTGGGCCCAGGACAGGTGATGAAATCCTGCCTTGATCTGAGATAGAGAATTGCCCTTAAGATTATGTTAAGAATGATGGCAATCGATGGCCCTGATGCAATCTAAATCAATCAGAAAATAAAATATTTTTTAATGATTTATGATGTGTCAAGTTAGGTTTAAGTTAACTGGGGTTATCAAACAAAGTTTGGCTTGGGATTGGGGGTTTGGTAGTTGATTAGATTAGGTTGAGTCAAGATGCAGAATGTAGCAAAAATCAAGGAACTAGGGTTTCAGTGGTTGCAGAGTTTGACATAGATCCTGATGTAGATAAAAATCAAACAAAATCTGGAATAGAGGATGGACGGTCTTTATGATGCCTATCAAATTTCATATAGAACAAAAATTATATGATGATGCAAACCTAGGATTTTCTAGACTGCTACAGAAATTATCAAAATTCTATTAGGGTTTCTATTATGCCAAATTTTAGAGACTTAGTATTTTAGTAAAAATAAATAAAAATAATGATAATTACTAGGACAGAACATAGGAGATTAAGTGAAAACTTCACTAAAAAATATAATGTTTATGATGCCGAAATCAGATGGAAACTAGACACCTAATGCAGTAAACAGAATGCAGAATTAGGGTTTGTGACTGCAAAGCAAATAAAAAACTATCCTAAACCTGCTTTGATAACAAACTGATACGAGATGACTCTAAGACTACTAAACATGCATAGAAAATAGTAAAATAATCTTTTTTAAAATTTTTAAAATTTATTTGCATGCTAGATTTCTAAAATAAAGTAAGAACTAGCTGAAAGACTAGCAGTGCAAAGAATCATCGGATCGCAGGCAAACTCATACAAACTAATGAGATAGCCAAGACCCAAGAGTTGAAAAACTTCTGGTTTAGGGAAGGTTTCTTACCAGTCAGAGATTAAAATTCAGCAATAGAAGAGATCACTCACAACTCTGATAAGAGCTTGGAAGATGAAGCCTTGTTTTCCTTGGATCTGATGGCAGATATGGGTGGTTCAGGCAGCAAAGAAGGCCTCCTCAAGGGAGGGGAAGCACCTCGGGGATCCTACAAGTATCAGTGTTAATCAAAACAGAAATTAAAATTAAGAAAAGAGACTATGACTTGAAAGGATTCGGGATTAGGGTTAGAAGATGGCAGCCAGGGAAGAAGAAGCTCCTCGGCCTGGACGGCATCTAGGGCTTCCAATTCTTGGGCATGGCTGATCTCCAGGGATGCAAGGGGATGCTAGGGCAGTAGGGTCTCAATCCAGGAACACAAGGAAAGCACTCAAAGTAAGAACCAAAACTCAAACACAAGGCAATTGATCATAATTTCAACAAGGTTTATTTATAAGAAAAAGATGCTTACAAGAGGGGGAGGGGTGGGGTATTTATAGAGTTTCCATGCCCTCACTAACCATGGTTACATTTGGATTACAAATCCTCTTCCAAATTGGAATACAAGTCCTTTCCTAGCTAGGTTAGAATTACAAGGTTTAAAGGGATTAGGAGTCCTAACTAGGTTAGAAAAGACTTGGTCTTCTCCCACTTTTCTTCAACTTAGACTTGGTCAAACCTCTTTGGACGCCCCTCCTTTGGGTGTGTGGGCTTTAGGGCAGCAAGGGGGAGGTTGGCCATGGGCTTGGAGGGCTTGGGCTTGTGTCCCCTGGAAGCTGGTGTGCCTGGTTCCCTGGGCTAGCATATTCCCAGCATCAAAAGGGAATCTTGGTTCTCCTTACTTGGGATTGCTTCCTAGGCTTGAATTTGGAGGCCTAGAGTGCTGGGATAGCCTGGTAAACATGAGCTCCTAGCATATGGAATATTTTGAAAGCATATGGAGGGGATTTGGCATCTAAAATGGCACCCGGGGAAAATCAGGGCACAGTCAAGGCACCTGGGTGTCGATTGAGCTTCCCTAAGCTAGTGTAACTACTTCTGGCTTCAAAATGAGGTCTGGTGGGACTCCAAAATTTTATAGCCTCATCTCTTGTATAATAAGTGAACTCACATTGGACCTAACAGGACTTAAAGTATTGGACTAGGTTAAGGGTTGAGATAAATCAACTAACCTCAACTTATTCCAGGACTCAATTCTAGTTGATTACAAAATTTGACATATGGCTAGGTAAGTCAAATAGGGCCCAGTAATCTATGTCTGTTTCTGGTTCCCCCACCAGAGTGCCTTGAGTTTGAAAGATTTTAGTTCCACTTCCATGCTTTTATACCTAGTATCTAAGTAGTCCAAGTAGAAGGAGAAGTGCTGCCCAAAAAAATTCAGCAACCTTCTTCAAATCCCCTCACTTTTCTTTGTTGAATCATTCATTTTCTTTCAATTCTTCATCATGATGACCTTACTTTGGATCATTTGCAGGTTTTTCTTGATGGTTTGAAGTTGATGATGAAGGCTCTGGTGTGGACACCAGAAGCCAAAAGAAACTTCACTCCAACAAGGTTAGCCTTATCCCAATTTGGATCGAAGATAATTAGGTTACCTTGTATCCTTTAGTTCAAAAATATTTTATTTTCAAGAGTCATTTCCTTTTCAAGAGTCCTGTAATTAATTTTGAGTTTCAAATCAAGAGTGTTTATTGAGTCCTGTAATTACTTTTAAAATTTCATTTCCTGTAAGTCCATTTCAAGTTTTAAAGTCTAGGTCAGTCAAGTCAGTTCAGTTGAGTTAAGTCTAATTCAGTTGAGTTAAGTCTAATCAAGTCTTAAAGCCATGAAAGCCAGCAACAAGACTCAAATTCTAGACCCCAGAATTTGACCACATGAAGAAGAGAAGACACATCAACCAAGCAAGAGAAAAGGACCATCAACTAGGACCACTGGGCGCCACATGTCATTCTTATCCAAGTAGAAGACCACCTCACCATGCCACGTCATCAGGTGCCACTTCACCAGCCACCTCATCACCCTTTGGGCGCCAACAAGGAAGATTCAAATTCAAGGAGGTTGGCCACATCCCTCCAAGTCCTCCACCAAATCCTCCAACCCCCCCCACATCCCTCCAAACTCTCCACCAAATCCTCCAACCCTCCTTGTAATCCTCCTCGATTTGGGGAGTTTTTAAATTTCAAAAGCTAGCTTTGTGAGGCTATTAAAAGCCTTGGAGGCCCATTGTAAAAGGGATTGATTTTGATGAGATGAATGAAAAATGAAGTTGAAGTTGAAGTTGTAGTCTTATATTATTTCTTTGAGTGATTGTTCCTAAGCCCCCTTCCCCCCACTCGAATCTACTTTCTTCTCCAAGCCATCCAACGCCAAGTTCAAGAAGGATACATTGGAGCCGGCCAAACCATCTCAGACTTCCTTCCTTGCTCATAAATTATTCCATCCCTTCCATATGCCTGCTTTCTTCTTCCTTAACTTTTGATCTTCATTGCAGGGTCCTTCGAAGTCTTTGAATTGTGAACAAGGTTCCCCTTGATAATGAACCAACAAGCTGAAGCCCAAGCCCAGCGTTCTGATCTCTGTTATCCGAGTTATCCAGTCCAGAGCATCGGTAGTTTCAAGGTTTGAAATCATTAGAAGGTTGGAAAGCTCAACAAGGCAAGTCCTCAATCATTAGCCCCTATTGTCTAGATCTTCTTCCTTCTTAGTTTTAGGATTGTGTCTAATCATGTAATAGTCCCTTTTCATGTAATCCTTAAGACTTATTATGATGAGTACAATGCTAGTGTAATTAGGTTTCATTGCTCTACAAACACGAATCAAATCACTAATCATATGCTTGCCGCATCATCTTGGTATCAGAGCATGGTAGAATAAGTTCCTGATTGCATAGCATTAAGTCCTTGAAGTACTTGGATCGGGGGCGTTACCAGGCCGTCCGGTCTTAGGAGAAAGTAGGGTTTAAACACCCTCTCTTCCCATTCCACGGGGATCTCCTAAGGCGTGTCGGGGTGCCATTGTGATTGACCCGTGAAAAAGAAAGCCAAAGGATTTTTTAGATTTCATTTGTGAATTTTGCATTGGTCACGTTCTGTTTTTCTGCTTGCTGTATTTTCTGTAGGCTGACTGTAATCCGCCTGCAACTTCAAAGGCAAGTCACTAATCTTTTATTAAAATATTTTTTTTCTTGTTCCTTTTTAAGTCAGTTATCACCATATTAAATTTCATCATCAGAAAAAAATTATAAAAAAAATAAAAATTTCTGCAGTTCGACACTATCATTAGGGTTATGTTCTGTCCTTTTTATTTATCTTCATTTGTAGGATCTTCTTAGATTAGTATAGATTTTAGTTTTAAAATTCCTTTCATATACATTGAAACATATAAGTTAGGAATCCTTTGTGAATTTTTTAGAATTTTTGGACATTTTTTTCATCACGTTTTCCACACCACTTTCAAATTGCAACACACTTCTGCAGCACCTTTGTATTTCATTCATCTCATGAGAAATCAAATTAAGGGCATCAATTTGACATAGGGTCAGGGTTTCATCACCTGTCCCTAGCCCAAAAATCACCAACCAGCATATCGATCCCAGCCCGTTAATTAAAATTGAGTAGAACATTAATTGCCCTAGTGGGTTAGGGACACCAACAAGTTGGGTTCAGGTTAGGGTCAAGTTAACTGTGTCAGCTAATTGGTGTGTGCTTACTGGCTTGGTGTCTAGGATTGGTGCATCAGGGCTTGTGATTTGGTCCGCCTACCTGGCCAATCTCAGATTGGTGTCTAAGGTTGGCAATCAGGGACCTACACTCCCCTCCACCTACCTGGCTAAGTCCCATAAGTACTACTAGCTAGTTGGTTCACTTAATTAGACTTCTAATTTGTGCTCTAGGTCTAGGAAACCTTAGCTCGAACTTGAGTCCATTTGCATGCATGACAACTAGAGCAGGAACACCGTATTCACCAATCCAAGCCCAGTCAAGTGTAGCCATGGACCAAAACTTAGGGAATTTGATCAAAGGCCTAAATGATCAAGTGGCCCAACTGACTAAGAGTTTAACTGAGCAATTGGCCCAAACAAATCAGAATGTGGCACAAACCAACCAAGACATGAATGAGCAGTTAGCCCACATCACTACTAGGTTGGATCAGTTAGAGGCTAGAACCCCAGAAAGCAATCATGAAGCCCAGACTGAGCCTGAGCCAAGTCTTGCACCTGAACTCGAGACCCCATTGAACCCTAGAAGGATTCCATATCAAAACCCTCTCTATGAAACAAACCCTAGGAGAGCTCCCCAAGATCAGTTTTATGATCCAATTCCTAGAGGACCCCACCCTGGTCAAACCATCGAGCCCAACCCAAGGAGATTCCATCATGAGCCTAACTATGAACCCAATGTCAGGAGACCCACCCCAATTCACTTTGATCAAGATGACCGAACCATGAAGAACATTAGGCTAGAAGCTCCCACCTTTGATGGAATTTTAGATCCAAAGATCTACATTGATTGGGAAGGTGAGATGGACCAGTATTTTGACTGGTTTGAGATGAGTGAAGAGCGCAAGTGTAAGTTTGCAAAGCTTAAACTTGTGCGCCAAGCTAGGTTATATTGGGGAAACATTGAGAGACTCACTAGACAGAGAGGTGATGTGCCCATAGTGACCTGGCGAGCTATGAAACTTAGGCTTAGGGAGAAATACCTTCCTATATCCTACCACCAAAGACTCCTAGATCAATGGCAAAGACTTACTCAAGGAAATAGGAGTGTCGCAGAGTACATAGCGAAGTTTGACGAATTCGTTATGAGGTGCAATGTTGATGAATCTGAGTCGGTGACCTTGTCTAGATTTAGAGCCGGACTGAGGGAAGAAATTCAAAGAGAATTGTTCATGCGAGAGGTACATGACCTAGAATTGGCCTATCAAATAGCTAGGGATGCTGAGAGATTCCATAGAGGTCCAGTCTATCGTAGGCCCGAAGCCCCTAGGACTAGTGCACCTTATCAGCAGTCAGGATCCAATCAGCATATATTCAACCGACCCAATCCTAATGTGCCTGTGACCCGTAGAGATGATAAGGGAAAAACACCTGAGACCCAAAGAACTCCAAACGCATGTTTCAAGTGTAACAAAGTGGGTCACTATTCTAGCAACTGTCCTAATAGAGCCCTACACATAGGCGAAGTAGAAGAGGAAGCCATAGAATCCCAAGGTGAATTTGAGGAGGAAGTATACCAGGCAGATGAGAACTTGGCTGAAGAGTATGAGGATGAGGAAGTCCTGGTAGATCAAGATCTGTTAGGAGTGGTTAGGTGTATTCTCACCCAAGCTAAAACCCAAGAAGATTGGCGTAGGACTAGCATCCTACAGACATTCATTAAGATAGGTGAGAAAGTATGCAAAGTCATTTTAGATAGCGGTAGCTGTGTCAATGCCATATCCACCAACACAGTTAAAAACCTAGGATTGCCCACCGTACCCCATCCTAATCCCTATAAGGTATCCTGGATAGACTCAACCACGATTTCCATTAAGTCTAGGTGCCTAGTAACCATTCAGTTCCAATCTTACCTGGAGAAAGTATGGTGTGATGTACTTCCAATGGGAGTAAGTAGCATAATTTTAGGCCGACCATGGTTGTACGATCTTGACGTAACACTCTATGGTCGTTCTAATTCATGCTCGTTTACTCATAATGGAAAGAAGATTGTAATCCATTCTTCTCCACCTAAGAACCCCATTAAGAGAGGATCAAGCCAATTGAGTGATAAGAAAAAGGGGATAAACGTGATCACTGCTAGAGAAATGGAGAAAGAAATTAGCAATGGGTCACCTGTTTGGTTTTTAACCATTAAGGATCATCAAGAACCTCTTTCAAAAAAACAACCTCAAGAAGTCAGTCAAGTGCTAGAGGAGTTCAAAGACGTGTTCCCCGATGACTTGCCCGACCAACTCCCACCTCTTAGGGATATACAACATGCGATAGACTTAGTCCCCGGAGCAACCCTACCGAACCTTCCCCATTATAGAATGAACCCTACCGAGCACCAAGAATTACAACGTCAAGTAGGAGAACTCCTAAAGAAAGGATTCATTAGGGAGAGTTTGAGTCCATGCGCAGTCCCAACCTTACTTACCCCTAAGAAAGATGGCACATGGAGAATGTGTGTTGATAGTCGTGCCATAAATAAAATCACGGTGAAGTATAGGTTTCCCATCCCCCGCTTGGATGATATGTTAGATATGATGGCCGGTGCAACTATATTTTCTAAGATTGACCTGAAGAGCGGCTATCACCAAGTTAGGATCAGACCAGGGGATGAATGGAAGACTGCCTTTAAAACTAAGGACGGGTTATTTGAATGGGTAGTCATGCCTTTTGGGTTATCAAACGCCCCTAGCACTTTTATGCGAATCATGAACCAAGTCCTACGAGCCTTTATTGGAAAATTTGTTGTCGTTTACTTTGACGACATACTTATCTATAGTAGGACTAGAGAAGATCATCAACAACATCTGAGGCAGGTATGTTTAGCACTTAGGAATGATAACCTCTATGCCAATCTAAAGAAATGTGCTTTCATGACTACTAGAGTTATCTTCCTAGGATTTGTTGTGACCCCTGAAGGAGTATCCGCTGACCCTGAGAAGGTTAAGGCAATCGTAGAGTGGCCAACACCTAATAATATTCATGAAGTAAGAAGTTTTCATGGCCTCGCTACGTTTTATCGAAGATTTATTAGAGGGTTTAGCACCATAGTTGCTCCTATCACGGATTGTATTAGGAAGGGCCACTTTGAATGGATGAAGTCAGCTGATAAGGCCTTCCTTCACATCAAAGATAAGATGACCCAAGCACCAGTCTTAAGACTACCCGATTTTTCTAAGGTCTTTGAAGTAGCATGCGATGCTTCGGGAGTAGGTATTGGTGGAGTTCTGAGTCAAGAGAACCATCCCGTAGCATTCTTTAGTGAGAAATTGAATGAAGCCAGGAAAAAATACTCCACATATGATCGGGAGCTTTATGCGGTAGTGCAAGCATTAAGGTATTGGAGGCATTATCTCCTACCGCAAGAATTTGTTTTATTTTCAGACCATGAAGCCCTTAGGTTTTTGAGTTCCCAAAAGAAACTAAACCCTAGGCATGCCAAATGGGTAGAGTACATTCAATCCTATACGTTTGTCCTAAAGCATCAATCAGGAACTGATAATAAGGTAGCTGATGCCCTAAGTCGTAGAACGTTACTTTTAACTTCAGTCAGTACTGAAGTCATAGGTTTTGAAAGACTTAAGGAGCAGTATGAAACCTGTCCAGATTTTGATGAAATTTATCAGGTTTTGCGTCAAGGACCCTCTAGTGATCATAGTGACTATACCCTTCTAGATGGTTATCTTTTTAGAGAGAATAGGCTTTGCATCCCAAGAACCTCCTTAAGAGATTTTTTAGTTTGGGAGATACATGCGGGAGGTTTGGCTGGCCACTTCGGACGAAACAAGACTATCTTGGCTGTTGAGGAACAATTTTACTGGCCAGGTCTTAAGAAACAAGTAGCAAACATTGTAGCCCGATGTAGGACATGTGCTGTTGCAAAGCAACAAAAGAAGAATACCGGGCTATACACTCCATTACCTGTACCTGAGTGTCCATGGCAGGATCTAAGCATGGACTTTGTTCTAGGATTACCCAAGACCATTCGAAAACATGATTCAATCTTTGTGGTGGTCGACCGATTTTCAAAAATGGCCCATTTCATACCTTGCACCCAAACTTCCGATGCCTCTAGGATAGCCAAACTCTTTCTTGATCAAGTAGTCAGACTCCACGGGTTACCAAAAACCATTGTTTCTGATAGGGATGTCCGCTTCACAAGTTACTTCTGGAAAACCCTTTGGCACCTATTAGGAACCAGACTGAAATTCTCCACTGCCTACCATCCCCAGACTGATGGACAAACCGAGGTTGTAAATAGAAGTCTAGGGAACTTGCTGAGATGCCTAGTGGGAGAAAGTCTAGGAAACTGGGATTTGTTATTGCCACGTGCTGAGTTCGCTTACAACAGTTCGGTCAATCGATCTACGGGCAAAAGTCCCTTTGAGATAGTCCATGGTTGCAAGCCTAGGAAGCCTTTAGATCTAATCCCACTACCTATTCACACACGAGTCTCTGAGTCTGCTGAGTCTTTTGCACAGCATGTCACAAATCTACATAAAGAAATCAGTAATAAGATCAACCTGAGCAATGAAACTTACAAACACTTAGCTGACTCACATAAGAGGGCTAAAGAATTCTGTGAAGGGGATTATGCGATGATTAGGCTCAACCCTGAACGGTTTCCCCCTGGAACCATAAAGAAGCTACATGCCCGCGGAGCGGGACCTTTTAAGATCTTAAAGAAAATAGGGCCTAATGCATATGTTTTGGAACTTCCACCTGATATGGGTATTAGTACAACCTTCAATGTTTCGGACCTAGTAGAATACAAAGAACCACTACTAATACCTAGTGAGCCTTTTGAGCCAGAAACTTTCATTGAGAGTGAACATATTTTCGAGTGTCCACCACCAACCTTACCTGAGCAGAGAGAGAGGATTGAGAGAATCCTGGATGACAAGATCATTACTACCAGGAATAAGGACTATCAGCGATACCTGGTTCAATGGCAAGGTCGACCTGAGTCCGACAACTCTTGGATTACTCGAGAGGACCTGCAAAGACTTAACCCAGACTTGTTCGAGCATTACCAGGGCAAAACTGAACCATACTCGACTGGGTCAAGTTCTGCCCACCCCAGGAGAATTGGTGTGGACACCAGAAGCCGAAAGAAACTTCACTCCAACAAGGTTAGCCTTATCCCAATTTGGATCGAAGATAATTAGGTTACCTTGTATCCTTTAGTTCAAAAATATTTTATTTTCAAGAGTCATTTCCTTTTCAAGAGTCCTGTAATTAATTTTGAGTTTCAAATCAAGAGTGTTTATTGAGTCCTGTAATTACTTTTAAAATTTCATTTCCTGTAAGTCCATTTCAAGTTTTAAAGTCTAGGTCAGTCAAGTCAGTTCAGTTGAGTTAAGTCTAATTCAGTTGAGTTAAGTCTAATCAAGTCTTAAAGCCATGAAAGCCAGCAACAAGACTCAAATTCTAGACCCCAGAATTTGACCACATGAAGAAGAGAAGACACATCAACCAAGCAAGAGAAAAGGACCATCAACTAGGACCACTGGGCGCCACATGTCATTCTTATCCAAGTAGAAGACCACCTCACCATGCCACGTCATCAGGTGCCACTTCACCAGCCACCTCATCACCCTTTGGGCGCCAACAAGGAAGATTCAAATTCAAGGAGGTTGGCCACATCCCTCCAAGTCCTCCACCAAATCCTCCAACCCCCCCCACATCCCTCCAAACTCTCCACCAAATCCTCCAACCCTCCTTGTAATCCTCCTCGATTTGGGGAGTTTTTAAATTTCAAAAGCTAGCTTTGTGAGGCTATTAAAAGCCTTGGAGGCCCATTGTAAAAGGGATTGATTTTGATGAGATGAATGAAAAATGAAGTTGAAGTTGAAGTTGTAGTCTTATATTATTTCTTTGAGTGATTGTTCCTAAGCCCCCTTCCCCCCCACTCGAATCTACTTTCTTCTCCAAGCCATCCAACGCCAAGTTCAAGAAGGATACATTGGAGCCGGCCAAACCATCTCAGACTTCCTTCCTTGCTCATAAATTATTCCATCCCTTCCATATGCCTGCTTTCTTCTTCCTTAACTTTTGATCTTCATTGCAGGGTCCTTCGAAGTCTTTGAATTGTGAACAAGGTTCCCCTTGATAATGAACCAACAAGCTGAAGCCCAAGCCCAGCGTTCTGATCTCTGTTATCCGAGTTATCCAGTCCAGAGCATCGGTAGTTTCAAGGTTTGAAATCATTAGAAGGTTGGAAAGCTCAACAAGGCAAGTCCTCAATCATTAGCCCCTATTGTCTAGATCTTCTTCCTTCTTAGTTTTAGGATTGTGTCTAATCATGTAATAGTCCCTTTTCATGTAATCCTTAAGACTTATTATGATGAGTACAATGCTAGTGTAATTAGGTTTCATTGCTCTACAAACACGAATCAAATCACTAATCATATGCTTGCCGCATCAGGCTCCATGCCAAGGACCAAGCTCCAAAGGTAAGTTTTTAGTAGGGAGTGTAGATCTTATCCCTAGACTTCAATTCTTGAGTGATGAGTGCTATTCTTCCATTTTAAGCTTTGATCCTCTTTATTGTTGGGAAGAAGACCCTCTTGATCCGTGGATCTGAGGTTCTTAAAGGTAGCTTAGCCTAGTTTGAGGGATTCTATACCCTTAGATCCTACTTTTTATTTTCTTGAAAGAAAGCTTACACAAGGGTGTTTAGAATCCTACTCACCTAGTTTTCAGATTGAAGTTCTTCATCTCTTCTATGCATAGTTTCAGCCATATCGAGAGCTCAAATTCTTGTATGATGATGCTAAGTGAGTAGATCACACCTTCACACATTCATTTCATCAAATTCGTCCCTCATCAATAGACTTAGTCCCAGGAGCCACTTTACCCAACCTTCCACACTATTGGATGAATCCCACTAAACATTCAGAGCTACAAAGGCAAGTTAGAGATCTTCTCCAAAAGGAATTCATTATAGAAAGTCTGAGCCCTTGTGTAGTACCTGCCTTTTTGACCCCCAAGAAGGATGGCACTTGGAGAATTTGTGTAGATAGTTTTGCCATCAATAAGATAACGGTCAAGTATCATTTTTCTATTTTCCATCTTGATGATATGTTGGACATGATGGTCGAAGCCACCATTTTTTCTAAGATTGACCTTAAGAGTGGTTATCACCAAGTTAGAATTAAGCCAGGGGATGAGTGGAAAACAACTTTCAAAACTAAGGATGGCCTTTACGAATGGGTAGTGATGCCTTTTGGTCTTTCAAATGCCCCGAGTACTTTCATGAGGATCATGACCCAAGTCCTGAGATCATTCATTGAAAAATTTATCATGGTCTACTTTGATGACATCCTTATCTATAGTAGGACTAAGGAAGACCACCTGGACCATCTTCACCAAGTATGTCGAGCCCTTAGGAAAGACAATCGTTATGCCAATTTGAAGAAATGTGACGTCTTGACCCATAAAGTCATTTTCCTAGGTTTTGTCGTTACCCCCGAGGGAGTATCTTCCGACCTAGAAAAGATTAAATCCATAGTTGAGTGGCCTGTACCCAATAGTATACATGAAGTGCATAGCTTTCATGGCCTTTGTACTTTTTATAGATGATTTATTCAAGGATTCAATACGATTGTCACACCCATAATTGACTGTATTAGAAAGGGAGCCTTTGAATGGACCAAGGCCGCCAATAGAGCCTTCATACATATCAAAAAGAAAATAACCCAAGCACCCATTTTGAGATTACCTGACGGTTCAAAAGTCTTTGAGGTTACTTGTGATGCCTCCAGAGTTGGAATTGGAGGAGTTTTAAATTAAGAGAACCACCCTGTAGCCTTCTTTACTGAGAACTTGAATGAAGCAAAATTGAAATATTCAACTTATGATATGGAATTGTATGCAGTAGTTCAAACCTTAAGGTATTGGAGACACTATCTCTTACCGCAGGAGTTTGTCCTATATTCAGACCATGAAGCACTTCGATTCCTTAGTTCTCAAAAGAAATTAAACCCTAGGCATGGCAAGTGGGTAGAATATATTCAAGCTTACACCTTTCTCTTAAAACACCATGCCGGTATTGAAAACCGAGTTGCTGATGCTCTTAGCCATCGATCCATGCTCTTAACCTCTATCAGTACTAAAGTCATAGGATTTGACAAATTGAAAGAGGAATATGAGAGTTGTCTTAACTTTAGTGAAATCTATCAATCTGTTCAACAAGGACCATCTAGTTTTCATAGTGAATATACCCTTCAAGATGGTTTTCTTTTCAAGGAAAATAAGTTGTGCATTCCCCGAATCTCCCTTTGTATGGATTTTATTTTAGGATTGCCTAAGACCATGCAGAGACATGACTCTATCAATGTTGTAGTCAAACGATTTTCTAAGATGGCACACTTTTTACCTTGTTCCCAAACTTTCGATGCTTCTAAGATGGCCAATTTTTTTAGATGAAGTGGTTAGGTTACATGGTCTACCAAAAACCACTGTATTTGATATCCGATTCATGAGCTATTTTTGGAAGACCCTATGGCACATGTTAGGAACCAAGCTCAAATTTTCTACCACCTACCACCCACAAATCGATTACCAGACTGAAGTTGTGAATAGGAGCCTTGGAAACCTATTAAGGTGTCTTGTAGGCAAAAATGCTAAAAATTGGGACCTTTTGTTACCATATATTGAATTTGCCTACAATAACTCAGTTAATAGGTCCACTAGAAAGAGCCCATTTGAAATTATCCATGGTTACAAGCCTAAGAGATCCATAGATCTTATTCATTTATCCATGCATGCATGAGTTTCTAAGTCAGTTGAGTCATATGCATAGCATGTTAGAGATCTATATAAGGAAATCAGCAAGAAAATTAATTTGAGCAATGAAGCTTATAGACATATGGCTAATTCCTGAAAGCAAGTCAAAGAGTTCACTGAGGGAGACTACATTTAGTTTCTTCATATACTTTCAAAATACCTATAATTTAGTTTTCCTGATTATGTATTACCAGTGAGGTATCAGTGGATGCTGTAAGAAGTGGCTTCAATTTTGGATCAGGTGGTGATTCTAACAAGGGACCTATTAGGGGTATGGATGATGGCTCATATTACTCAATCTAAAGTAGAATAATGTTGGGATAGGATGTTTCTTCTAGATCATTCATCTCTAGGGTACATTCCTCAATATCAAGCTCATCCACCTCAAAGTGAGCCAAACTAGGGTTTAACGAATCATGAGGAGAACATTCATTCCTAGTTTCCTCTATTACATTATGCATTGGTGATCCTTGGGAAGTCTTAATTGATTCCATCATTGCACCTATTGTTATTCCTTCCCATTGAAGGTAAATGATGATTTTAGGGTTCTTGGGATTGGGACCATAAGTAAGTTGGGTGATGATGGAAGTGATTTTTTTCTCCTTTCTGATTTCCTTTCATAAGTTTCTATCTTAGTCAAATTATCTAGGTTGGTCTCTTTGATTGTGTAGGGTTGTTTAATGATCAATTCATTTCTAGGAGTTATAATTAATTGGTTAGGGATAGTCATACATATATTAAGATTTTTAGTTAGGTATTATCCTCAAGATAACTCTTAGGTTGACTAGGTAGCTCTTCTGTACTTGTAGCCATGGGTAATGGTTCCAATTTCATCTCCAAATGGGCCCAAGGTTGGGTGTTGAGAGTTATACAATGGCCCATGGTCTGCATGAAACTATTTAAGGTAGAATTAGTGCTCTTAATTATAGCTTCAAGGTTAGCACTGTATTTAGCCAATGCTTCTATGGCTTTTTTTAAAGGATTAGGTTCCTCCTCAAGATCTAAACCTAGTTGATTATTCAGTATTTCGCTAGGCAAAGTGTATGGCTTGTCAAAATTAGGGGTTCCTAGTGTTGCATCTTGTAGCCCTATAGAATTAGGATGATGATCCCACCCTAGGTTATAGGTTGGGGCATAAGGTTAAGTCATTTAGGCTAAAGTTCCCTGCATATATCCATTTTGGGTTGGGTGCATCAAGTAAGGACATCCTCTATAACATGGTATAGTGCATCACATGCCATGGACATAGGTGCTAGTACATGGTGAAAGTAGGTATATTTTTTATGTTCTAAGACTTCCTCAAGACTATGAATCATAGGTGCCAGTATAGATTCTTTAGGTTCCCTTGTGTGATTGTATGTATCTTTGATTCTCTTGAATTTTGGATGCATATCAATCTATTATGGTCGATACATAAAATTGTTAGCTTGGGCTCTGATTCTAACAGTCAGTCTGAGTCAATCTTATACCAATACTCTTGTAGGGTTTTAGGTCATTCAATAGGATCAAGGTAGTAATAATCCATTAGACTTTTGGATCATTTAGTGGAACCCATGACCTTTTAATCTTATATGGTTTAGACTATATCTAACCAGTCATCTTTTTATCTTAGCAAGAAATTTTTTAAAATTTTTTTATTAGCTTTTTTATATTATATGGAGGAAGAGGGGAGAAGAAGAAGGAAGAAAGAGAGAGAAGAAGTCTAAAGGTAAGAACCTAAGAAGTCCTAAATCTAGAGAAGATAGACAAGAGTGTCTTGATTAGGTTAAAGTTCCTGTTAAAAAAATAAGTTGTCAAGCAATGAACTCTCTACCCTATAGTTACCCTATATCTATACAGCTCCTAACTACCAAGGTTACCTTTGAGTCTTCGAAGTTAGATACTAACTGGCCACTGGCCAGATAAGGGTAAGGTCTGTGGGGGTCCCCCTGTTTATTTCCTTAGACACCAAATTAATTAGCGAGGTCAAACAACAAAACCAATTAAAGAACCAACTTCTTTCAAGGCGGCGACATCTTAGAACCCCTTTCCTAGACACCAGTAAACCAGTTAATTCTGAGCTAGTCCAACTCTTAGGGTCCCTTGTCCTAATGAGCTCAAAATTCTTAGGGGCGAATGTTTAATTAACTTTAAATTAAAGCTTAAGTTATGTAGTATGCAAGATGGTGGTTTGTGGGCCAAGGAAGGATGATGAAATCACCATATTATATTATTTAAGGGTTATTCCCTTAAAGTATTTTATGAAAATGCAATACAAATCAAGTAAGATGTCCAAATAAGTTAAAAAGTTTTAAAGTTTATTTTTTATTTCTTTAAATTAATTATATTTTATGGAAAGTGTCATAGGGTTTTCTTGTAGGGTTTTTAGGGTAAGTTAATTAAAAGAGAAAGTTAATTAGGTTAGGAGTCAATTTATAAAAAGAAGGAAACAATTTTTATGTCAAAAAAATAAGGCAATCTAATCAGTTAAGGCAACTAAAAAATGGCAATGACATTAAAGAGAGCAATAACTAAAAAAGAAAAAAATTTGACTTTTTTTTGACTTTTTTGGTAAAATAATCATACCTTGTTCCCCAGCAATGTCACCAAAATTTGATTTCTATCGTAGGTGGTCAACAATAAAATCTATGTACTACTATAGCTAGTGATGAGTCAGAATCATATGCTCAGGGATCAAGGTCAATTATTTTTTGAAAATGAACGAAAAGAAAATTAGTTGTAGAAGATTAAATTTAGAGTAGTAGTTATTAAAAGATAACAACTAATTAATTAATTAAATCATAAAAGCAAGAGAAGTAACCCTGGAATTCGAATCCACCATGTAAATAGGTTTTTGCTTCTTTTTTTTATGTTGCAATATCAATAATTTTTGCAAGTTCAAGGTTAGAATAATTTCTCTTATTGGGCACGGGCCATATCCGAAGATCACGATATGTCTGCTTAGAGTATAAACTATCTAATTGATTTGCAAGGTTAGGGATCTAATCTACCATACTATGATCGACCTCTCTTAGGCACATACCTATCCTGAGATCATCGCACGTCGATAGAGGGTGTAGATCGTGTATGCTAGATGATAAGTCTATTAATTATCCAAATTTAACTATTAAATTAAATATTAATTAATTTGAATTTTTAAGAATTGATATTTTTTATTAATGTTTTATAGAAAAAGAATATATAGATTGAAAGAGCTCAATTTTTGGAGTCCAACGATATAGATGGCACTCGAATCAGAGTTAGAACAAGCCCGGAACTAAATTTGAAGTTATTAAGCTTTTGCATGATTTTTAAAGCAGTCGGTCTACCATTGACTGGCCATTGGGTCTACGGAACATTGATTGGTCCACCAGTAGCCATTACGACTGGTCTACGAAATCGTCCATGGACCAACCTCTTCTCGAGCAGCCAATCTCACCACCAGTCGCCACCCACTACTAGAGGACCTCCTAAGAGCTTCATCATGGCCAGAGGGCTCACGAGAAGGTCATTATTTCTAGTTGGCCACCCTCCACCATTCATCCTCCTCTTCGCCATTGTGGACCATCGTCGCCATCCTTAACACCATCCCATCATTGTGCGCTGCCTCCCTCACCGTCCACTGCTAGGAAGGCTACTAGAGAAGGTACTGGGAGCTCGTTTCGGTCGAGAGTAGTGACTGTCACCTTCCTAAACAATTCTTCTTCTTTTTCATTTGATCTCCATCTGCCACCTCCTGCTATCACCCGCCACTTCCCACCTCCATCAATGCCACCATCATGGATTGGGAGAGGCCAGCAGCATTGGAGTTTGATTGGGAGTCAGGGATTTAGGATGTGACAAGAGTCTAAATTGGACTCCTTCACCCAAGAAGGAGGACTGTTCCATATGAATTTTAGCATAATTGAAGGCCTATGCTGCAGAATGGATGATTGAGAATTCCCTGCATGATATCTGGCCGATCTTGTGCTCGATTGACTTCAAATTTGACTGGAAGGAAGCCCTAGATGAGCTTTATAAAAGGAGGAGCCCAAGCAGTAGTTCAGGCATCAGTTTCTTTAGAAAATTTTGTATTAATTTATTTTCTTTTTCTTATTTAGATCATTATAGTTTAGGCTTAGGAAAGAGAAGATTTGTGGAGAAGATGGTGGCAGCAGTGATGCAAGGCTAGACTTCTTCAAACTGGGATGAAGATGAAGCTTGAACCAGGTTTTATTTCCTTTTTTATACTTGATTTCTATACAATAAAACTCATGTTCTTCTTTCCTCTATCTTTTGTATTTTTTTATCAATAATTTGATCTAGCATATATGGCCTACACCCTCTATGGTGGGGACACCGAAGGCACCAGAATAAGATAGAGGCTTTTCAATCCTCTGTGAATTGATCAATAATTTATGAGTCCATCTGTAATAAGGGCTTAGCCTATCTAAGTCCATTTTAGTTGTTATTTGAGTCTTTTGAGTTGTTATTTCAGTTCTGTACTAGTCAGCTCATGTTGAGCTAGTTCAGTCCAATACTAGTCAGCTCATGTTGAGCTAATTTTATTTTTTTGAGTCCTATCCAAGCATACTGAAGACTCAAGACTATATCATACAAGTGAAGACCAAGTTCAACTAGATTGAAGACAAGTATAGCCCAAGTCCAACCCAGCTTGAAGATTTGAAGACCCCAGGAGGAAAATTCAGAAAACCCTGATTTCTTGCAGATGCACTCCAGATGCCCAGATTTCCTTCCAGATGACAAAGTATATTCATAGATAAGGGCATCCATGATTCCAGAGGTCCATCTACATCCTAGCCCAAAGAAATCAAGCCCAGGTGCCAAGCCCAAGCCCTAAAGAAGCAAGATACCAGGGAATATTCCTGCTACATGGCTACTAGGCCACCCCAGCTTCCAGAGGCCCAAACCCATGCACCCGAGCCCCTTTGGGCCGGCCTCTTGCTGCTCCTAGAAGCCCAACACGCCCCCCTAGGTGTCCTTGGAGTGTTGACCAAGTCAAGAAAATTTTTAGGGATTTTTCTACCTAATATTTCCTTATTTTCTAGCTAGGGTTTGAGAGGGAAAAGGATTCTTATGTAAAGACTAATGTGCCCTTACTTGGAGCCCAAGGTTTAGGGTCTATTTAAAGGACCCTAGCCTCTTATATGAAGGGAGATTTTGGATATGAAATAAACCTTGAGTTTTTCTATTGTTTTATGTGATTACCCTGCTGTGTGCATAAAGGGGTTTGAGAGTTTTTCTTCCCGGTGTTTGCAATCATCTTCCTGTCGCCAACCATCCTTCCAATCCCCTCCAAAACTTTCTTTCCTTTGCTATTTTCCTTTGTTTTCTTGATTTCCTCTGAGTTTTCTAACCCTGACAGGTCATTTGCAGGTCCCCGAGTTCCTACGAATCGAACAACTCCAGCCAAGCCTCAATCGGACCATCGAGCAGAAAGCCGGGAATCCGTGGGTCTTTGGCTCGGTTTTCCAGGCTGCATCCATCGAGGAACGAGAGATCCCTTCGCTACGATCTTCACCGGGCACTTCAGACATTATCAGGTACACCCCCTCTACCTCCAGTCTTTATATTGTAGGAGAACTTGGCCTAACCGAGGCTTCTCAGCCCTGGCGATCCTTCTTTAGTACTTTTCTAGGTTCTAATCTGCATGCTTGGCTTCAAAAATTCATACAAAATTCTCTACAACTAATTTTGATCTAAAATTCGGGAATTAATCACCTAACCCCACACATAAAACATACAAAAAGAATTGCATGCATATTAGTCCCCTATCACTCTATCAATGTGCCATGATCTCCAAATACGGTACATGCCTAAGAGAGGTAGATTATAGTATGGTGGATTAGATCCCTAATCTTGTGAATCAATTAGATAATTTATACTCTAGTGAATGTGTCATGATCTCTGGATACGGTCTGTGCCCAATAAGAGATAAATTATTCTGATCCCAAATTTACAAGAATTATTGATATTGTAACATAAAGAAAAGAAGATAAAACCTGTTTGCATGATGGATTTGGATTCATAGGTTACTTGTCCTACTGACTTGATTTCATTAATTAATTAATTATTATTTTCTTTTAATAACTATTCCTCTTAATATAATTCTTTAAAATAATTATTATTTATTTTTTTCTCATGAAATAATCATCCTTGGTCCTCGAGGATACGATCCCAACTCATCGCTAGCTATGGTAGTGAGTAGGGTTTTTTTTGACCACCTATGATAGCGATCACTAGATCAAATCATCGATCAAAAAAATAACTTAAAAGGTATATAAAAGAGAAATATGAGTTTTATTGCATAGAAATCAAGTACAAAAAGAGAGATAGAACTCAGTTACAAGCTTCATCTTCATCCCAGGTTAAAAGAGTCTAGACACTCATTACTGCCACCAGCATCCCCTCCGTAATTTTCATTTTTCCTAAGCCTAAACTACAATGATCTAAACAAGAAAAATAAATGAAGTTAGTACAAAATCTAAGAAAATTGATGCCTGGACTAATGCTTGCGGCCCTCCTTTTATAGAGCCCATCTATGGCTTTCTCTCGGTCAAATTTGGAGTCAATCAGGCTCAAGATTGGCCAATTATCGTGAAAAAACTTCTCAACTATCCATTCTACATCACAGGCCTTTGCTTGCATCGAAAATCATGGAAAATCATCTCTTCCTTCCTTCTTGGGCAAACAGTGTCCTGAATGGACACCTCGCTGCATCCCAGGGTCTCCTTCTCCCAATTGGACTCCACTACTAGCTTCTTCCGATCCTTGATGGCGGTGCAAGGATAGACCGGTGTGAGGTTGTGGTCTGATGCAGAACGATTGCTCTGATACCAAAATGATGCAGAACGAAAGATCTGATACCAAAAATGATGCAGAACGGATATGTGAAATGCGGAAGCAAATTAAAATTAATGTATTATTATTATTATTTTTTAATATATTTTCAGAAGTCGGCTTTGACTCAAAGGAAAGATAAACTAATGTTGAAAGAAATTAAGAAATGACAGAGAGCACAATTAAAAGGAGTGGATTATCAGAGTAACTCAGAAGTAGGATCGCTGGGGATTGAGAAACCCCCAGACCTATGGTTTACTCCTCTTTCAAGAAACAGACGAAGAGAGAAGAGAAGGTTTTATACCTGACTGTGATATCTCTCGTTGCTTCAATTGAAGGACACTCTCGAGCAGATTGTAGGATCCTTGGAGATGGGGTATCTTCACAATGGATCCTCGGATTGTAGTCCTATGGAAAGGTTGGCCTTCTTCTCGAACTCAGGATCTGGAAGAAGAAGAACAAAAAAAAGAACCAGAAACTCAAAGAAAGACACTGACCTGAGTACTTAATGAAGATTGTTGGATGTAGAAGTTCCGGAGATCTTGATACTGATCTGACTCTCCTTTGAACTGGCTCTGCAGTTGAAACAGTTGATCTGAATCTGGATGCTGGTGACCGGCTTCGATGTGGAAGAGAGGGGCCATGGGATGAAGATGGAAAATTAGGGTTTGGTGGTGGTTGAGTAGAGATGGGTGGACTAAGCTAGGGTTTTGGGGTTGGAGATCTCACACCTCCTCAAGGTTCCTAGGGAACCCGGATTTACTCCCTCACAGAGCTCAACACTTGAATACAAGTGCGGAAGAGAGAAACACAAAGTTGCTCACAAAGAAATTGATTTCATTCATCATTTTTTCATTCAAGAGTTACATAGAGTTGAATATATAGACATAACAAAGAAATAAAATTTTATACATTTCCCATGTGGGACTAATAGGACTAACCCACACTTTAGGCATCAAATTCTCTTCCCAAGACTCCTTCCATGAGTGGGCAGCCCAAAAACTCCAAGAAAACTTGAAAATCAGCTCCAAATGACAGGTTATGGGGGTGTCTCCTAGTATCTCTCCATGAATCAAGGATTTTCCCTTCATGGTTTGGCTCTTTTGGACACCTCCTAGTCTTGCTCCACAAGTTTAGGCTTCTTCCTTTCATGGCTTTGGCACTTTTGGAAACTTTTGGGTGCCTCCTTGATTTTCTCCCCAAGACATGCTCTCTTCCCTTTTATAACTTGGATTTTTATGGAACATTGTGGGGCACCTCCTTGATCTTCTCTTCAAAAAAAATTCTTGCCATCCTGGCTTGGGTTTATCTGCAAAGAAGTTGGCTCCTCCTTGGATTGAGGTATCTTGATGGATTTCTCCCCCAAGTGGTGCAAGAAAAAAGAACCTGCTTACTTGAGGCGTGGGGACCAAGGTACACTAGATGGAGATGTGGCAGGGAGTGTGGCACCCACTTGTAGCTGGAAAATATGGTGCCCTATGGCAAAGGGAATGACACCTACCTGGGCCTTGGACTTGGACTGAGTCAACATGACCCAACAAAAATTGAAATGACAAAATTATAGACTCAAAATTGAGTTGATCAGGTCAACCCTTATTACAAAACCAGAAAACCCTAATTCTTCGGGCAAGGTCAATCAGAGATCCCGATGGAGCCCTGAAGTCTTCTTCTGAGTCTGGTGCCCGCACCAATTCTCTCGGGGTGGGAGGAACTCGACCTTGTCGAGTAAGGCTCAAGTTAGCTCTAGTATCTCTTCAAGTGATTTGGATCCAAATCTTGTAATTCTTCTCGGGAGATCCAAGAGTCATCAGAGTCTGGCCTTCCTTGCTAGCGGACCAAGTATCTTTGGTATCCTCGATTACGAGTAGAGATAACCTGATCATCCAAGATCTTTTCAATCTGCTCTTTCCTCACAGGCCAGTTTGTTGGTGGACACACAGGGTTGGGTTCACTCTCAAGAGCAGGATTAGGCTCAAAAGGCTCACTGGGAATCACAGCTGGCTCTCTATACTCTACTAGGTCTGTAATGTTGAAAGTGGAGCTAATGCCTAGTTCTGGAGGTAACTCGAGCACATAGGCATTGGATCCTACTCTCTTCACCACTCTAAATGGTCCAGCTCCTCTAGCATGTAACTTTCTAACAGCTCCTGGAGGAAACAGTTCAGGCCTTAACCTAATCATTACATAGTCTCCCTCATCAAAAGTTTTGACTCGCCTTTGAGAATCAGCCAACTTCTTATAAGTTTCATTACTTAGATTTATTTTGGCATGAATTTCTTTATGTAAGTCTTTTATATGCTGTGCAAAAACTTCGGCAGACTCGGAGACTCGTGTGTGGACTGGTAAAGAGCAAGGTCAAGAGGTGTGTGAGGTTTGTAACCATGCACAATTTCAAAGGAACTCTAGCCTATAGACCTATTGATCGAAACATTGAATGCAATTTCAGTACTGGACAAAATACAATTCCCAATTCCTGGTGCTCTCAATCAAATCAAAATCTGAGCCAAAGCCTAGTAAAGGGTCAAGAAAACTAAACTAGACTGACGACGCATTCCTAAAGAATGGACTTTATTCCAAAGGAACCCTAGGTCTAAACCTAACAAACTACGGCTCTCTAGGTTTGACCTTGGGTCGGAGGATGGCATGCAGAGCATGAAAACTTATCATGGGTGCCTAGTAGGTGCCATAAGGTCTTCCAGAAGTAGGTGGCAAACCTAATAGGTTCTGACACGTGGTTCACTCTAAAGACTTCGACAAAGTATACTTGGATGGTGTAAGAAGCATTGGAAGTCCTAGAGAAAGGGAGGAAATATGAGGTGGAGTCTCGAATTACCTGTTGACTAAAGGTGGTGACCTGAAGGTTTGAATGGTGATCTATGAGTGTCAACTGGTCATCCTTACGAAAGGAAAAGTTTGCTACTCCTAGGAATGGATCAAGAGATGGTTCGGGAAGTAGCCTAGGACATGTGATTGCAACAGCTAAAGTTTGTTCTCTAAGCAAATAATGATCCATTTTCTCAAGAACTGGATTAAAGAATGACTCATGGAAGGGCCTATGGATGATGACCTCAAAACTTGAAATTTGACATATGGGTGCGGAAAGGTATACTCTATAGAAGGGTAGCTCAGACATGCGAAGGAAGGGGTCTAGGGCCATAAGGAGGACTTCTATAGGATTGGGTGAATCAATCCGCTCAAGACAAGGATGTTCAACTGAGATTATGGGAGAGACCTTAGTGGCTGGGCATGGGACAAGGTCCAAATGTAAGAGGCTTGATTCAGTCATCCTAAGGAGAGGATCTACCATAGGGTGGGCAAACTTAAACAGTTTAGTGCAAAGATCTTTAATTGGTACTTGGGGAATGACTGTCATTAGAGGATACGCACTGATATCTCGGGCTAACACTATGAGTTCTTCCTGGGGGTATTTGACTAAAGGAACCTTGTTCTCACAAATCTCTTGAATTTCTGAACTAGGTCCTACCACTTGGTTGCTTTCCAAGGTCTCCTCTGGTAAGGAACCAATAGTATCGATGTCACATTCTTCAAGTTCTTCCCCTCATATTCATCAACTAGACTCAAGCCAGCATCATATACTTCCTTGATGCCATCTTCAATGGGTTTCAGGTCAGTGGTAATCGGGTCAACTGATTCTGGGCTTGTCATACCTAACCCTTCTTCCTCATTGGTAGGTTTGGGTTCTCCCTCATTAATGTCATCCTTAGGATTCTTACCACTTAGCTGAGCACAAGCCAGTCCTATGCATGGGCACTGACTAGATTTATGGCCTCTTTCTCCACAAAACAAACATTCTTGCGATATAGGAACCTGGGTCACACTGGGTTTCAAGCTAGTAGAGACCTTACTTGGGCATGGGTGTGGATCTAAATGGTTTGATCTAGAAGACTTGGGTTGTTGAGTGACTGGTCTAGAATATTGTAAGGACCTCTCATAGACACGATCCACACTATAGATATCATGGTTAGGCTTCCTAAGGTTATGCTCGGGATCACGGTATAAGGTCCTCCTAGGCTCCTGGCATGGATGAGGTTGAGGCCTATTAAATTTTGGATTAGGGGTCCAATTTTGATGTCTACGTTTCTCAAGTACTTGGACTTGATCCCTAAGCTGGGTAAAATTCTCATGGACCTATTCTTTACACTGGGTAACAGTAGCAGTCAAATCCTGGCTCAATTTGTTCATACATTCAGTAAGAGCTCTAACCATGGCCTCTAAATCAGGTTGGGTTTGACCTGGTTGGTAGGGTACTCCGTTCCGGATGGACATGATGATGCAAGCAAGCACACAAAATGAGACTCAACTGAATCGACTACGAGCTAACTAGACCTAGAGCCCAAACTAGATGCCCAATCAGAGTGGCAAGCTTGCCTGTAGTAACTCAGGACTCAGCCAGGCAGGTGTAAGGGGAGTGTTAGGTCCCTAGATGCCAATCCTAGACACCAATCAGTGATTGGCCAGGTAGGCAAACCAGCACACAAGCCCTTCGGGATGTAGTCCCAGAACAACCGTTCTAGACACTGAGTACAAAGCACACACAGAGTAACTAGACAAACTGACTCAACACTAGCCTTGACCCGACTTGTTGATGTCCCTAGCCCACTAGGGCAAATTAAGTCTAATAAATTTTAAAGTTAGGCTTAGGATCGAATGAGGGGGTGGTGGTTGTGGGCTAAGGAGAGGTTATCAACTCCTCCCCTTATCTTAGAAGCTCAAATGCCCTTAGGATGAGTTAGGAGATGTTCACTCAAGATAATTGAATTGCAGAATACAAAAACAGAGTTGCAGTAATTTAACTCTCAGAAATTTCATGTAAACCAATAAATCACAGGAAAATTATGTAAAATATCTTCAATTATACTGGTTCCAGCAAAATAAAAATCACACAATTCGCAGTTAACTGCACTGAGAAACAATTCCTGTAACAGGGTAGTTACGGACTGAAAACAGGGTGCTTCCCCCGTTTACAATTCCTGCTACGAAGTTGTAACCCAACGGATCCCCTACATGCCCTAGGAACACCCCGTGGAATGGGAAGAGGAGGTTTGCACCTCACTTCGTTCCTAGGACCGGACATCCTGGGGAGTCTACTTCGAGCAGACAAAGTAAAAGGAGATAGACTTAAAACAAGCAAGCAAAACAGAAACCCTAGACTGTGCTCTGATACCAAAATTGATGCAAAACAATTGCTCTGATACCAAAATGATGCAGAACGAAAGATCTGATACCAAAAATGATGCAGAATGGATATGTGGAATGCGGAAGCAAATTAAAATTAATGTATTATTATTATTATTTTTTAATATATTTTTAGAAGTCGGCTTTGACTCAAAGGAAAGATAAACTAATGTTGAAAGAAATTAAGAAATGACAGAGAGCACAATTAAAAGGAGTGGATTATCAGAGTAACTTAGAAGTAGGATCGCTGGGGATTGAGAAACCCCCAGACCAAGGGTTTACTCCTCTTTCAAGAAACAGACGAAGAGAGAAGAGAAGGTTTTATACCTGACTGTGATATCTCTCGTTGCTTCAATTGAAGGACACTCTCGAGCAGATTGTAGGATCCTTGGAGATGGGGTATCTTCGCAATGGATCCTCGGATTGTAGTCCTATGGCAAGGTTGGCCTTCTTCTCGAACTCAGGATCTGGAAGAAGAAGTACAAAAAAAAGAACCAGAAACTCAAAGAAAGACACTGACCTGAGTACTTAATGAAGATTGTTGGATGTAGAAGTTCCAGAGATCTTGATACTGATCTGACTCTCCTTTGAACTGGCTCTGTAGTTGAAACAGTTGATCTGAATCTGGATGCTGGTGACCGGCTTCGATGTGGAAGAGAGGGGCCGTGGGATGAAGATGGAAAATTAGGGTTTGGTGGTGGTTGAGTAGAGATGGGTGGACTAAGCTAGGGTTTTGGGGTTGGAGATCTCACACCTCCTCAAGGTTCCTAGGGAACCCGGATTTACTCCCTCACAGAGCTCAACTCCTGAATACAAGTGCAGAAGAGAGAAACACAAAGTTGCTCACAAAGAAATTGATTTCATTCATCATTTTTTCATTTAAGAGTTACATAGAGTTGAATATATAGACATAACAAAGAAATAAAATTTTATACATTTCCCATTTGGGACTAATAGGACTAACCCACACTTTAGGCATCAAATTCTCTTCCCAAGACTCCTTCCATGAGTGGGCAGCCCAAAAACTCCAAGAAAACTTGAAAATCAGCTCCAAATGGCAGGTTATGGGGGTGTCTCCTAGTATCTCTCCATGAATCAAGGATTTTCCCTTCATGGTTTGGCTCTTTTGGACACCTCCTAGTCTTGCTCCACAAGTTTAGGCTTCTTCCTTTCATGGCTTTGGCACTTTTGGAAACTTTTGGGTGCCTCCTTGATTTTCTCCCCAAGACATGCTCTCTTCCCTTTTATAACTTGGATTTTTATGGAACATTGTGGGGCACCTCCTTGATCCTCTCTTCAAGAAAAATTCTTGCCATCCTGGCTTGGGTTTATCTGGAAAGAAGTTGGCTCCTCCTTGGATTGAGGTATCTTGATGGATTTCTCCCCCAAGTGGTGCAAGAAAAAAGAACCTGCTTACTTGAGGCATGGGGACCAAGGTACACTAGATGGAGATGTGGCAGGGAGTGTGGCACCCACTTGTAGCTGGAAAATGTGGTGCCCTATGGCAAAGGGAATGACACCTACTTGGGCCTTGGACTTGGACTGAGTCAACATGACCCAACAAAAATTGAAATGACAAAATTACATACTCAAAATTGAGTTGATCAGGTCAATCCTTATTACAAAACCAGAAAACCCTAATTCTTCGGGCAAGGTCAATCAGAGATCCAGATGGAGCCCTGAAGTCTTCTTCTGAGTCTGGTGCCCGTACCATGGTCGGTGGTGAGGGGGATGGTAAGAGGATTGACCACAAGCAATTTGGGTGTTAGCCGATCCAAGAGAATAAGTGCTTGAGAATGGCCAGATCATGATAGTGATAGTTTCTTTGCTCTTGGACGGTGGTTGGCCGGTGACTAGCAGATGGCGATGGTGATGGCAAGCTGGTGGTGGATGAATAATGGTGACCGAATGTAGAATGGGATAGTGGCCGGCCAGAAATGTACTTCTCCAGTGGTTTTTCTGGCAAGGGATGGCTCCTAATGATAAGAAGGATGACGGGGGAACAACTCCGATGGTCGGACGGCATGAAACGATGATGGTGGTCCATGGGCAGGGGTCATGGACCAAGGTTCATGGCTATCATGGACCACCTTCAACATTTGTAGACCGAGCGACCGGTCCACCATGGACTGGTTGCTCTAAAATTTAGACTTTTCCTTTAATAAACTTTCAACTTCGATTACGGGCCTGTTTGAACTTCAATTTGAGTATCGTCTATGCTGTTGGACTTCAAAAATTGAGCTCTTTCAATCTATAGGCTCATTTTCTATAAAACATTAATAAAAAGTATCAATTCTTAATGATTATCAATTAATTAATATTTATTTTAATGGTTAAATTAGGATAATTAATAGACTTATCAGCCTTGGTGATCAATCCAATTTAAAGTAATTACTCAGATTAAGATTACATCTAACGTGTAAGGTTCTACATCGACATCTCATGTTATGAAAATCGATCACTTTGATACCACTATTCGAAAAATGCTAGGGTTTCATGCATTAGTTTTATTAATAATTCATAGTGGATGAACATCAATTACAAAACTATTTTTAATATAAAACATGCATTTAGAACAATTCTAATAAACCCTAAGTAGGATCGTAATATAATCTGTAGTTGAAAATAAAATCAACATGCATTGATCTACTTGATGCATGTAGTAGATCAATCTATAAGTAATATGAAATTAAATTTCATACTTTATCATGAGTTGATGATTGTCACTATTGATGGCACATGGTAAGGGCTCTTCATGTTGCTTTGTAGCCACACAGGATATTTGACCTCTACGAATCATCCATATGAAGCTCCGATGTGATCAACCTCCTAAATTGCTAGATCCACATAAAGGCCACTGGATAGCTAAAAATAAATTATTTCTTGGACTTTTTTGAGCCACTCAAGAAATCTAGAAGAGGATGAATAGATCTAGATCTAAGAAGAAGAAAAACCAAAAATAAGAAAACTCCTTTCTTCTATTTTTTTCTTTTTCTTCTTCCCTCAACCCTAGCACCCAAGAAGGTTTCTCACACCAATCTTTCACTCATGTTTTTTTCATAATTTTTTTAGTGCCCTTTCTTATGTAATTTCACACCAACTTACATCTCCTTTGGTTGGCCAATCTCATATGAATTAGGAAAATTAGGCATGTGGATTAGGATAGGATTAAGTAGAATTTGGATGAGATTAGGAAATACTAGCCTAGTTTGACTAGTCTTCATCATTCCACGCCCCACCTTCTTTCACAAAATATTTTCCATAAATTTATTTCTCAAATAATCAGAACTTGGCCCACTTTTCATCACACATTTCATCCGAGTTTCTAAAAAAAATTGGTGACAGGATTAGGATAAGGTTTGAGAATTTAAGACCAAGTAGAGTTAGGATAAGGTAAAGAGTTTGATTCCCAATCAAACTCCTCTCATTTAAATTCAAAACTCATCCTAAATTAATCAAGATTGGATAAGAAAGAGGGAGATCATGAAAATATGTTTGGTATGAATTTTTCATGAATTTATTCAACTAGATGGTGTGGAGAAATTCTAAAGAAACTCTAGTTGTGCCAATTAAGGGTTGGACCAAGCTTTGACCAAAATTAGTTAGGAACCAGAACTAATTTGGTTATAACTAATTTATTCAACTTGGACTCAATCTAATTAGGTTCCAATTAGATTTAATTAAATTTCAATTATCTCTGAAATTAACTGAGCCCAAGTCCGAATCAAATTGTAATTAGAAGCCCTTAGTGATTAGGTCATTAAATAACCTAATTAAGTGAATTCTAATTGAATCAAATTCAATTAGACTTGACCTAAACCTCTTCAATCAATCAAATTAAATAAATTAGCAATCCAATTATTAATTAATCCTTTATAATTAACTAATAATTGATTAATTATGAATTTATAACATTTGTACAAGATTAATTATTCATCATATTTACAATTTTACTACTAAATGGTTCTTAATCATTAGTCAACCTTCATAATCAATCAAAAACTTTTGTTGTGTGTGACCCCATAGGTTCAAACACTAAGCTAGTAGTTCAAGAACCAATTCCTGAACTAATCGATGCAACTATCTAGTAATGGTGCTCGATGTGTGGATAGGTCGAATGTTTGCAAAGCAACATTCAATAACTCAGGCATATGGCTTCCGTATAATTCATCCAGTTGATCCAAATACTTAGGATGATTTTAAAGTTAAGTATCAACTAATACATCCAAATATGTCTCAACTTGCTAAATCTCATGACTCTTCACATGGATTGTGATGCGGGACTAAAATGCATGCAATTCTTTTTATATGTTTTATATGTGGGGTTAGGTGATTAATTCTCAAATTTCAGATCAAAATTAGTTATAAGAAATTTTTTATGAATTTTTGAAGCCAAGCATGCAGATTAGAACCTAGAAAAGTACTAAAGAAGGATCGCCGGGACTGAGAAGCCTCGGTTAGGGCAAGTTCTCCTACAATATAATGACTAGAGGTAGAGGGGTGTACCTGACAACGTCTGAAGTGCCAGATGAAGATCGCAGCGAAGGGATCTCTCGTTCCTCGATGGATGTGGCCTGGAAAACCGAGCCAAAGACCCGCGGATACCCGGCTTTCTGCTCGGTGGTCCGATTGAGGCTTGGCTAGAGTCGTTGGATTTGTAGGAACTCGGGGACCTGCAAATAACCTATCAGGGGTTAGAAAACTCAAAGGAGATCAAGAAAATAAAGAAAAATAGCAAAGGGATAAGGAATTTTGGAGTGGGCTGCCAAGGCTCTTGAGGATTGGCTGGCGGCAGGATGATGGTTGCAGCACCGGGAAGAAGAACTCTCAAACCCCTTTATGCACATAGTAAGGTAATCACTCAAAGCAATAGAAGAACTCAAGGTTTATTTCATATATCAAAATTTCCCTTCATACAAGAGGCTAGGGTCCTTTAAATAGATCCTTAACCTTGGGCTCCAAGTAAGGGCACATAAGTCTTTACATAAGAATTTTTTTTCCTCTCAAACCCTAGCTAGAAAATAAGGAAACATTAGGTAGAAAAATCCCTAAAAATTCTCTTGACTTGGCCAACACTCCAAGGATGCCTAGGGGGGCGTGTTGGGCTTCTAGGAGAAGCAAGAGGCTGGCCCAAAGGGGCTCGAGCACATGGGTTTGGGCCTCTGGAAGCTGGGGTGGCCTGGTAGCAAGGTAGCAGGAATATTCCCTAGTATCTTGCTTCTTAGGGGCTTGGGCTTGGTGCTTGGGCTTGATTGGTGGGGACACCTAAGGCACCAGAATAAGACAGAGGCTTTTTCAACCCTCTGTAAATTGATCAATAATTTATGAGTCTATCTGTAATAAGGGCTTAGCTCATCTGAGTCCATTTTAGTTGTTATTTGAGTATTTTTAGTTGTTATTTCAGTTCTGTACTAGTCAGCTCATGTTGAGCTAGTTTAGTCCAATGCTAGTCAGCTCATGTTGAGCTAATTTTATTTTTTTGAGTCCTGTCCAAGCATATTGAAGACTCAAGACTATATCATACAAGTGAATACCAAGTCCAACTAGATTGAAGACATGGAAGTATAGCACAAGTCTAATCCAGCTTGAAGATTTGAAGACCCCAGGAGGAAAATTCAGAAAACCCTGATTTCTTGCAGATGCCCTCCAGATGCCCAGATTCCCTTCCAGATGCCAAAGTATATTCATAGATAAGGGCATCCATGATTCCAGAGGTCCATCTGCATCCTAGCCCAAAGAAATCAAGCCCAGGTGCCAAGCCCAAGCCCCTAAGAAGCAAGATACCAGGGAATATTCCTGCTACCTGGCTACCAGGCCACCCCAGCTTCCAGAGGCCCAAACCCATGCACCCGAGCCCCTTTGGGCCGGCCTTTTGCTGCTCCTAGAAGCCCAACATGCCCCCCTATGCGTCCTTGGAGTCTTGACCAAGTCAAGAAAATTTTTAGGGATTTTTCTACCTAATATTTCCTTATTTTCTAGCTAGGGTTTGAGAGGGAAAAGGATTCTTATGTAATGACTTATGTACCCTTACTTGGAGCCCAAGGTTAAGGGTCTATTTAAGGGACCCTAGCCTCTTGTAAGAGGAGAATTTTTGATGAATGAAAACCTTGAGTTCTTCTATTGAGTTGTGTGATACCCTGCTGTGTGTATAAAGGGGTTTGCGAGAGTTCTTCTTCCCAGTGCTGCAATCATCTTCCTGCTACCAACAAGCATCTCAGATCCCTGGACGCCCACTCCAAAAGAAGCCTTCCCTTGCTATTTTTCCTTTATTTTCTTGTTTCTTTGTGAGTTTTCTAACCCCTGACAGGTTGTTTGCAGGTCCCCGAGTTCCTACGAATCCAACGACTCCAGCCAAGCCTCAATCGGATCACCGAGCAGAAAGCCGGGTATCCGCGGGTCTTTGGCTCGATTTTCCAGGCCGCATCCGTCGAGGAACGAGAGACCCTTTTGCTGCGATCTTCACAGATGTTGTCAGGTACACCCCTCTACCTCCAGTAGTTTTATTGTAGGTTAACTTGCCCTAACCGAGGCTTCTCAGCCCCGGCGATCCTTCTTTTCTACTTTTCTAGGTCCTAATCTGCATGCTGATCTTCTAAAATTCATATAAAATTTCCTATAACTTATTTTAATCTGAAATTCAGGAATAAATCACTCAACCCTACATATAAAATATATAAAAAAAATTGCATGCAAATTAGTTCCCCATCATTTGGTATCAGAGCTTAGATTAGGGCTTGTTTTCTGCAATTTTTCAGTCCATATATACTCTGTTATGTTAATTATTTCTTCCTGATAAATACTCAAAAAATTCTGAAATTTATTTTTCTGGATTCATCATAATTCACAGTAATTTTATAAATTTTCGTATATTTTATTATGATATGTGAATGTTTTTCAAGCCGAAATACAGCATACAAAGTTTCGGCCCTGTTTTTTTTTCAGCAAGACAAGTTTGGAAGTTTTAGGGTTTTGTTTAGCATCTTTTGCATATCTTTTTATTTTAGTATATTTCTTGCATATTAGGACATGATTTGCAAGTTTTCTTCTATTTTAAGAAAATACCAAAAAAAAAAAATAATAAAATAAAATTACATATTCTCCAAAAAAAATACCAAAAATATCTAACCCTAATTTGCATCATTTGCCTGCCATCATTGCATAATCTACTTTTAAGGGCACTCTTTCTATGTCAAATGAGGGGAGGATTTGATCACCTCTCCTTAGCCCAAAACCACATCCCTTGCATTTGGTCCCAAGCCTTAACCTAAAATTAACTAGACTTAATTTGCCCTAGTGGGCTAGGGAGGATTTGATCACCTCTCCTTAGCCCAAAACCACATCCCTTGCATTTGGTCCCAAGCCTTAACCTAAAATTAACTAGACTTAATTTGCCCTAGTGGGCTAGGGACACCAATTGGTCGGTCCGGGCTAGTGTTAGATCATTGTATCAAGTTAACCTGTGTGTGCCTTGTGCTCAGTGTCTAGAATGGTGGTTTAGGGATTCAATCCCGAAGGGCTTGTGTGCTGGTCCGCCTACCTGGCCAATCTCTGATTGGTGTCTAGGATTGGCAATCAGGGACCTAACACTCCCCTTACACCTGCCTGGCTGAGTACAGGGTTACTATAGGCTAGTTTGCCACCCTGATTGAGCATCTAGTTTGGACTCTAGGTCTAGTTAGCTATAGTCGGTCTGATCGAGTCTTGCATGAGCACTAGATCAGGAGTTTCATATCACCCACCTCCTTCATAAATGTCTAAACCCATGGAAAATTTACAATCTCAAATAAAAGCCCTAGCTGATCAAATGGCCCAAATGGCTACCCAGATAACTACCCAGATGACCCAGTTAACTCAGTCTCGTATTCAAACCAATGATAGAATTGACCATCTTGCCAATAGGTTTGATCAGTTAAAAGTCCGGGTAGGGACCCCAGAAAAAAACCATGGGTCACAGTCTGAGCCAGATCCTGATTCCCCTCAACCTAGGAGGACCCCAAACCCTGATCCATACCTCGAGGCTGAACCTAGGAGAGCCCATCATCCTGACCCAATCCCTAAGGTTAGTCCTAGAAGACCCAATCAGGATTTTGTAGACCAGGAAGATAGATCCTATTTACCCACATCCTCTAAGCCTAGTATACCCACAACCTATAGATCTTATGACTCCAAATCCTATGAACCTAGAACCTATGAATCCAGAACCTATGAACCTAGATCCTATGAGTCTAGATCCCATGATCATAAATCCTATGCACCCACACCCTATAAGCCTAGTAGACCCAACATCCAATATTCTGACCCATATAGGGAGTCCAACCCTAGGAGAACCCAATATTCTGACCCATATAGGGAGTCCAACCCTAGGAGAACCCAGTATTCTGACCCATATAAGGAGTCCAACCCTAGGAGGACCCAATATCCTGACCCATATAGGGAGCCCAACCTTAGGAGGACCCCATACCATGATCCATCCTTAGAACCTGATCATAGAGCTGACCCAAAATCCTATGACCCCAGATCCTATAATCCCATGACCCATAGATCTGCACCCTTGTCCTATGAGCCTAGAGAACCCATAACCCCTAAGTATCAACCTAGTACTAGTCATGCTTCCCCTAGTCAACTTGAACCCCATAGGATTAGTATCCCTAAATACGAACCCAGTAGTGAGCCACTACCCCTTATATAACCTGAACCTACTAGGAGTAGTACCCATAATCAGAGACCAGAACCTAACCAATTTCCTGCTAGCCGACCTTCTCCAACCATTCCTGAGATTCACAAGGCTTACATTAATGCGGAAGTATATGAAGCTGATGTGAGCCTAGTGGATGAGTATGAGGGAGAAGAGGAGACACCTTTAGTAGACCTAGAATTAGCTGACCCAGTAGATACCCAGGTAGAAACCAACCCAGAGCTAGTTGACCTTGACCATATCCAACCTAAAGCTATAATGGAAGAACAAATAGAGGAAGAGAACCTAGGTACTGCTACTAGAGCCTTACCTGAGGAAACCATAGAGGAGAGCCAAATTATAGAGTCTAGTCCTAAAATACAAGAACCAGAAGAATTTATTAAGGACCTGATCTCTTTGAATCAGTACACTCAGGATGAGTCTCCTCCTATAGTTCCCAATAAGGACCTTTTTCTGAGATTAATAACCCATCCTTCCATTATACAAACCCTGTAGATATATCGCAACCCCATAAGGTTAACCTCATTAGTCTAGAATTAGTCCCTGACATGCCTTCTTTGATTCTACTTTATCTAACTAACCCAGAACCTTTTTCTCCACCCTACCAGAGTAATTCTGAACCCACTTCCTATTTTCTACCCTTTCCTGAGTTTCTCATGTGTCTAGAACTATTAGGTTACATTTTGTTGAGGTTACTAGGTTGCAAGGATCCATAGAGCCCATCCCATTTGCTACCTACTTTTGGCAGACCCTCTGGCACTTATTAGGAGTTACTAGCAAATTTTCTTCTGCATGTCATCCATCAACCACGACTCATGCCCCCATGCCCAAGTGGTAGTTAAGACCTAATAAACCTCTTTAGTCGAGTCTGTTAGGTGTAGGTTTGAGTCCTTTGCATCATCTTGTTAGGAGTCTGCATGTGTCTAGCATGTTCACCACCCGCACTAATGTTAAAACAACTGGCTAATTCCTGAAGATGGATCAAGAAATTTGATGTAGTGGATTTTATCTTGGTTAGGCTTAGGCCTAAAAGAAGCTTCATGCTCGCAGAGCCGGACCTTTTAAAGTGATAGAGAAGGTTGGATCAAATGCCTAGGTGTTAGACTTGCCTTCGTATTTGGGCATTAGTTCTACCTTCAATATTACAGACCTGGTTGAGTATAGGGAACCGGCAGCGCTACCTAGTGAGGCCTTTGGACCTATTCTTTTCATTGTGAGTGACCCTAACCTAGAGTGTCCACAAACAAATTTGGCCTGAGAGAGGAGAACGGATCGAGCGTATCCTGGACAATCAAGCCATCACGACCCAGGGCCATGACTATCAACGCTTCCTGGTCCGATGGCAAGGCCGGCCAGAGTTGGATGATTCGTGGATTTCTCGAGAGGACTTGCAATGCCTCAACCCAGACCTTCTCGAGAGATATGTGAGCCAGTCTGACCTTCACTCGACAGGGTCGAGTTCCTCCCACCCCGGGAGAATTGGTGGGGACACCTAAGGCACCAGAATAAGACAGAGGCTTTTTCAATCCTCTGTAAATTGATCAATAATTTATGAGTCCATCTGTAATAAGGGCTTAGCTCATCTGAGTCCATTTTAGTTGTTATTTGAGTATTTTTAGTTGTTATTTCAGTTCTGTACTAGTCAGCTCATGTTGAGCTAGTTCAGTCCAATGCTAGTCAGCTCATGTTGAGCTAATTTTATTTTTTAAGTCCTGTCCAAGCATACTGAAGACTCAAGACTATATCATACAAGTGAATACCAAGTCTAACTAGATTGAAGACATGGAAGTATAGAACAAGTCCAACCCAGCTTGAAGATTTGAAGACCCTAGGAGGAAAATTCAGAAAACCCTGATTTCTTGCAGATGCCCTCCAGATGCCCAGATTCCCTTCCAGATGCCAAAGTATATTCATAGATAAGGGCATCCATGATTCCAGAGGTCCATCTGCATCCTAGCCCAAAGAAATCAAGCCCAGGTGCCAAGCCCAAGCCCCTAAGAAGCAAGATACCAGGGAATATTCCTGCTACCTGGCTACCAGGCCACCCCAGCTTCCAGAGGCCCAAACCCATGCACCCGAGCCCCTTTGGGCTGGCCTTTTGCTGCTCCTAGAAGCCCAACACGCCCCCCTAGGCATCCTTGGAGTCTTGACCAAGTCAAGAAAATTTTTAGGGATTTTTCTACCTAATATTTCCTTATTTTCTAGCTAGGGTTTGAGAGGGAGAAGGATTCTTATGTAAAGACTTATGTACCCTTACTTGCAGCCCAAGGTTAAGGGTCTATTTAAGGGACCCTAGCCTCTTGTATGAGGAGAATTTTTGATGAATGAAAACCTTGAGTTTTCTATTGAGTTGTGTGATACCCTGCTGTGTGCATAAAGGGGTTTGCGAGAGTTCTTCTTCCCAGTGCTGCAATCATCTTCCTGCTACCAACAAGCATCTCAGATCCCTGGACGCCCACTCCAAAAGAAGCCTTCTCTTGCTGTTTTTTCTTTGTTTTCTTGTTCCTTTGTGAGTTTTCTAACCCCTGACAGGTCGTTTGCAGGTCCCCGAGTTCCTACGAATCCAACGACTCCAGCCAAGCCTCAATCAGATCACCGAGCAGAAAGCCGGGTATCCGCGGGTCATTGGCTCGATTTTCCAGGCCGCATCCGTCGAGGAACGAGAGACCCTTTTGCTGCGATCTTCACAGACATTGTCAGGTACACCCCTCTACCTCCAGTAGTTTTATTGTAGGAGAACTTGCCCTAACCGAGGCTTCTCAGCCCCGGCGATCCTTCATTTCTACTTTTCTAGGTCCTAATCTGCATGCTGATCTTCTAAAATTCATATAAAATTCCCTACAACTTATTTTAATCTGAAATTCGGGAATTAATCACTCAACCCTACGTATAAAATATATAAAAAGAATTGCATGCAAATTAGTTCCCCATCATTGATTTCTTTGGGCTAGGATGCAGATGGACCTCTAAAATCATGGTTGCCATGGTATATGAATATATTTTTGCATCTGGAAGGGAATCTGGGTATTTGGAGGGTATCTGCAAGGAATCAGGATTTTCTAAATTTTTCTCCTGGGGTCTTCAAATCTTCAAGCTGGGTTGGACTTGGGCTATACTTCCATGTCTTCAATCTGGTTAGACTTGGTCTTCACTTGTATGATGTGGTCTTGAGTCTTCAATATGGTTGAATAGGACTCAAAAAAATAAAATTAGCTCGACATGAGCTGACTAACACTGGACTGAACTAGCTCAACATGAGCTGACTAGTATAGAAATGAAACTTAAAATACTCAAATAATAACTAAAATGGACTCAGATAGGCTATGCCCTTATTACAGATGGATTCATAAATTATTGATCAATTCATAGAGGGTTGAATCTTATTTTGGTGCCTTTGGTGTCCCCACCATTTCTCCTGGGGAGGGAGGAACTCGACCCTATCGAGTGAAGATCAGACTGGCTCACATATCTCTCGAGAAGGTCTGGGTTGAGGCATTGCAAGTCCTCTCGAGAAATCCATGAATCGTCCGACTCTGGCTGGCCTTGCCATCGGACCAGGAAGCGTTGATAGTCATGGCCCCGGGTCATGATGGCTTGATCATCCAGGATACGCTCGATTCGTTCTCCTCTTTCAGGCCAATTTGTTAGTGGACACTCTGGGTTAGGGTCACTCACAATGAAAAGGAATATGTCCAAAGGCCTCACTAGGTATCGCTGCCGGTTCCCTATACTCAACTAGGTCTGTAATATTGAAGGTAGAACTAATGCCCAAATCCGAAGGCAAGTCTAACACCTAGGCATTTGATTCAACCTTCTCTATCACTTTAAAAGGTCCGGCTCTGCGAGCATAAAGCTTCTTTTAGGCCTAAGCCTAACCAAGATAGAATCCACTACATCAAATTCTTTGATCCATCTTCGGGAATTAGCCAGTTTGTTTAAAATTAGTGTACGTGGTGAATATGCTGGGCACATGCAGACTCCTAACAAATGATTCAAAGAGCTCAAACCTACACCTAACAGACTCGACTAAAGAGATTTATTTGGTCTTAACTACCACTTGGGCATGGGGGCATGAGTCATGGTTGATGGGTGACATGCAGAAGAAAATTTGCTAGTAACTCCTAATAGGTGCCAGAGGGTCTGCCAAAAGTAGGTAGCAAATGGGATGGGCTCTATGGATCCTTACAACCTAGTAACCTCAACAAAATGTAACCTAATAGTTCTAGACACATGAGAAGACTAAGGAAAGGGTAAGAAATATAAAGTAGGTTCATAATTAGTCTGGTAGGGTAGAGAAAAAGGTTCATGGTTAGTTGGATAAAGTAGGATAAAAGACGGGTTGTCAGGAACTAATCCTATACTAATGAGGTTAACCTTACGAGGTTGAGCTATATCTACAGGGTTTGAATAATGGAAGGATGGGTCGCCAATTTCAGGGAAGAGGTCCTTAATGGGAACTATAGTAGGGGGCTCATCTCGAGGGTACTGATTCAAAGAGATCAGGTCCTTAATAAATTCTTCTGGTTCTTGTATTTCTGGACTAGACTTTATAATTTGGCTCTCCTCTATTGTTTCCTCAGGTAAGGCTCTAGCAGCAGTACCTAGATTCTCTTCCTCTATTTGTTCTTCCATTATAGCTTTAGGTTGGATGTGGTCAAGGTCAACTAGCTCTAGGTTGGTTTCTACCTGGGTAACTACTGGGTCAGCTAATTCTAGGTCTACTAAAGGTGTCTCCTCTTCTCCTTCATACTCATCCACTATGCTTGCATCAGCTTCATACACTTCCGCATTAATGTAAGCCTTGTCAATCTCAAGAATGGTTGGAGAAGGTCGGCTAGGAAAAAATTTGCTAGGTCCTGGTTTCTGATTATGGACACTAATCCTAGTAGGTTCAAGTTGCCTAAGGGATAGTGGCTCACTACTGGGCTCATATTTAGGGGTACTAATCATATGGGGTTCAAGTTGACTAGGAAAAACCTGACTAGTACTAGATTGATACTTAGGGGTTATGGGTTCTCTCGGCTCATAGGACAATGGTGCAGATCTATGGGTCATGGGATTATAGGATCTGGGGTCATAGGATTTTGGGTCAGCTCTATGGTCAGGTTCTAAGGATGGATCATGGTATGGGGTCCTCCTAAGGTTGGGCTCCCTATATGGGTCAGGATATTGGGTTCTCTTAGGATTGGACTCCCTATATGGGTCAGAATATTGGGTTCTCCTAGGGTTGGGCTCTCTATATGGGTCAGAGTATTGGGTTCTCCTAGGATTGGACTCCCTATATGGGTCAGAGTATTGGGTTCTCCTAGGATTGGACTCCCTATATGGGTCAGAGTATTGGGTTTTCCTAGGTTTAGTATCATAATAAGGGTCATGGTAAGGGGTTCTTCTAGGTTCAGTATTATTGTATGGGTCAGGCTGAGGGGCTCTCCTAGGTTCAACCTCTCGATATGGATCAGGGTTTGGGGTCCTCCTGGGCTCAGGATTGTATTATGGGTCAGGTTGAGGGGCTCTCCTAGGTTTGACCTCTTGGTATGGGTCAGGGTTTGGGGTCCTCCTAGGCTGAGGGTTATAGTGTGGGTCAGGATGCGGGGCTCTCCTAGGTTCGACCTCAGGGTATGGATTAGGGTTTGGGGTCCTCCTAGGTTGAGGGGAATCAGGATCTGGCTCAGACTGTGACCTATGGGTTTTTTCTGGGGTCCCTACCCGGACTTCTAACAGATCAAACCTATTGGCAAGATGGTCAATTCTATCATTGGTTTGAATACCAGATTGAGTTAACTAGGTCATCTAGGTAGTCATCTGGGTAGCCATCTGGGCCATTTGATCAGCTAGGGCTTTCATTTGGGCTTGCAAATTTTCATTGGGTTCAGACATTTGTGAAGGGGGTGGGTGATATGAAATCCCTGACTAGTGCTCTTGCAAGACTTGATCAGACCGACTACAGCTGACTAGACCTAGAATCTAAACTAGATGCTCAATCAGGGTGGCAAAATAACCTAGTAACGCTGTACTCAGCCAGACAGGTGTAGGAGTGTTAGGTCCCTGATTGCAATCCTAGACACCAATCAGAGATTGGCCAGGTGTAATAGGAGTGTTAGGTCCCTGATTGCCAATCCTAGACACCAATCAGAGATTGGCCAGCTAGGCAGACCAGCACACAAGCCCTTCAGGATTGAATCCCTAAACCACCGTTCTAGACACTGAGCACAAGGCACACATAGGTTAACTTGACACAGTGATCTAACACTAGCCCGGACCCAACCAGTTGGTGTCCCTAGCCCACTAGGGAAAATTAAGTCTAGTTAATTTTCGGTTAAGGCTTGGAACCGAATGCAAGGGATGTGGTTTTGGACTAAGGAGAGGTTATTAACTCCTCCCCTTATCTGATATTGCAAGAGTGCCCTTAAAAGTAAATTATGCAATGATGGCAGGCAGATGAGGATGCAAATTAGGATTTAGATGTTTCTGGTATTTTTGGAGAATATGTTATTTTTTTTTGGTATTTTCTTAAATAGAAGAAATCTTGAAAATTATGGCATAATATGCAGGAAATATACTAAAATTAAAAGATATGCAAAAAATGCCAAACAAAACCCTAAAACTTCCAAACTTGTCTTGCTGAAAAAAAAAAGAGCCAAAAATTTACAAGATGTATTTTGGCTTGCAGAAAACTCACAGGCCATAATAAAATCTACAAAAATTCTGAAAATTACTGTAAATTATTATTAATCTATTAAAATAAATTTCAGAATTTTTAGAGTTTTTATCATAGAGAAATAATTTAAATAACAGAGCATATATGGATTGAGAAATTACAAAAAATAAGCCCTAATCTAAGCTCTGATACAAAATGATGCGGGACTAAAATGCATGCAATTCTTTTTGTATATTTTATAGGTGAGGTTAGGTGATTAATTCCTAAATTTGAGATCAAAATTAGTTATAGAGAATTATTTATGAATTTTTGAAGCCAAGCATGTAGATTAGAACCTAGAAAAGTACTAAAGAAGGATCGCCGGGACTGAGAAGCCTCGGTTAGGGCAAGTTCTCCTACAATATAAAGACTGGAGGTAGAGGGGGTGTACCTGACAATGTCTGAAGTGCCCGATGAAGATCACAGTGAAGGGATCTCTCGTTTCTTGATGGATGCGGCCTGGAAAATCGAGCCAAAGACCCGCGGATATCCGGCTTTCTGCTCGGTGGTCCGATTGAGGCTTGGCTGGAGTCGTTGGATTCGTAGGAACTCGGGGACCTGCAAATGACCTGTCAGGGGTTAGAAAACTCAAAGGAGATCAAGAAAATAAAGAAAAACAGCAAAGGGGAAAGGAATTTTGGAGTGGGCTGCCAAGGCTCTTGAGGATTGGCTGGCGGCAGGATGATGGTTGCAGCACCGGGAAGAAGAACTCTCAAACCCCTTTATGCACACAGCAGGGTAATCACTCAAAGAATAGAAGAACTCAAGGTTTATTTCATATATCAAAATCTCCCTTCATACAAGAGGCTAGGGTCCTTTAAATAGACCCTTAACCTTGGGCTCCAAGTAAGGGCACATAAGTCTTTACATAAGAATCCTTTTCCCTCTCAAATCCTAGCTAGAAAATAAGGAAATATTAGGTAGAAAAATCCCTAAAAATTCTCTTGACTTGGACAACACTCCAAGGATGCCTAGGGGGGCATGTTGGGCTTCTAGGAGCAGCAATTGGCTGGCCCAAAGGGGCTTGGGCGCATGGGTTTGGGCCTCTGGAAGCTGGGGTGGCCTGGTAGCAAGGTAGCAGGAATATTCCCTGGTATCTTGATTTTTAGGGTCTTGGGCTTGGTGCCTGGGCTTGATTTCTTTGGGCTAGGATGCAGATGAACCTCTAAAATTGTGGTTGCCTTGGTATATGAATATATTTTTGCATCTGGAAGGGAATCTGGGCATCTTGAGGATATATGCAAGGAATCAGGGTTTTCTGAATTTTCTTCCTGTGGTCTTCAAATCTTCAAGCTGGGTTAGACTTGGGCTATACTTCCATGTCTTCAATCTAGTTGGACTTGGTCTTCAATTGTATGATGTGGTCTTGAGTCTTCAATATGGTTGAATAGGACTCAAAAAAATAAAATTAGCTCGACATGAGCTGACTAACACTGGACTGAACTAGCTCAACATGAGCTGACTAGTACAGAACTGAAACTTAAAATACTCAAATAACAACTAAAATAGACTCAGATAGGCTAAACCCTTATTACAGATGGACTCATAAATTATTGATTAATTCATAGAGGGTTGAAAAGCCTTTATCTTATTCTGGTGCCTTTGGTGTCCCCACCAGATTGCCCTAGCCAAGGTCTTGCTAATTAAAAAACATAGTAAAGCATTATCTCCAATATCTTAGAGTGGTCAATTTCATCTTGACTCATCAATGACTTAACAAGTACTTGACTGCACCCAGTAACCTTCCATCATTGAATTTAAAATCTAGGTAGTCTAGCACCTTAGTATAATGAGTTGCTTGTAAATCACTGGGGTGATCTCAAGTCGGAGTGATACTTATATCCGTATCCTTCTTTGAAATACTTTCGATAGTAGCGTACTCAATAGAGTTGGTTCTGTTCAGTGCAATATGCACCTACACTCACCTGTATGACATACTAGTGTATCCACACTCCTTGATTATGAAAACAACCAATTCATATGGCACACAATGACCTATGCTTGATAAACATTATCATCTTAGGTAACAACATATCATTTGGTTGCGAACATATTTAAGAACTACTCGATAAATCCTCCTTTATTGAATTAAAGTAGTTCTAAAGACTTCATCTCAAAAGAGTCCAACGAAAGATGCAAAAGAAGAAGAACTATTTTAAAAATAACTTTTATTTCATTAATGATTCATGTATAAATTATAAAGAGCTTAACCGTCTACAACCCATGCGATTGGCTATAGGGTACATTTCTTAGCAGGATAGACATGATGTTCTTTGATAAGCCAAGGTATCAATGAGCCCTATCAACCACTCCTAAGGTGCTCAGTTAGAAGCTCTTGAGTGGATGATGGCAGAGACTAATTCCTATGCCATAAGATATTAGTGAGCCCTACAGACTACCCAAAGGTGCTTAGCCAAAACCCCTTGAGCGGATGATGGCAAAGACCAATTCCTACATCCCAAGGCATCATAAAGCTTTGTCAACAAACCTAAGGTACTCAACTAGAAGTTCTTGAGTGGATGATGGTAGAGGCCAATTCCTACACCCTAAAGCATTAGCGAGCCTTGCTAACCATTTCTAAGGTGCTCGATTGGAAGCCCTTGAGTGGATGATGGTAGAGGCCAATTCCTGTGCCCCAAGGCATCAAAGAGCCTTGCTGACCATGGCTAAGGTACTTAGCTAGAGCCCTCAAGTGGATGACAGTAGAGGTCAACTCCTATTTCCAAAGGCATCAGTAATTCTTGCTGATCTCTCCTAAGGCAATTGGCTAGAAGCTCTCAATGTACACCAATATAAAGGCTCCTAACAACAAGTCTCTCAGGAAGACCAAGCAGCTCCAAGAATGTTAGCTAATACCATTTTAGCAACATGCCTATTTTAAGCTCCCATAGTGCAACACTCTGATGCTCATCACCATCACTTAACACCACTTAGTAGGGCTCTCCATCACATCCTAAAATCATCAAATTATTTCAGGATCCTAACAAGAGCAATGGGCATGCCTAAACTCCTTGTAACTCGAGCCACCATTTAATGAAGCAAGGCTCACCTTGGACTTGCAACAAGGATGCATTTAAGAAGACAAGATGTCCCTAAATGATAAAGAGACTCCTGGCGACACGTGGAAAGCCCTGTCACCTTTCACCAGATTTGATAGGATCTTGGTCTTTCCAAGAATAGTCTTGGTTTTCTACCTATAAAAGGGATTTCATGCAAGTCTCAAGAGGTATGTGAGCTTTCCCACTTATAGTACTCTATTGTTAGTATCAATAATGACTTGAGCATCGAAGTGCCATCATCTGGAATACTTTCGATAGGGTTATTTTGTAGGTACCACTTATTAGAGCTCGCCCTGCATCGTCCACTCCAGCATCTCCAACCCACCTTCCGATGCTAGATGAAATTTGACACTAATAATTATGTATTTTATTTTATTTATTATTTTCTTTCTTCCTTCTCTTGCAGAATCAACACTGATATTATGATTCTAGAAATGGAAGTCCATATTCTACATGTGAATTTTCCAAAAGAGTGGTATCATTGTAGTTGATTCCATAACAGAGAGAACAAGAGAGAGGGAGATGAGAGAGAGGGCATGAGGTAGAGGAGGGTGGGAGAAAAGATAGGGTGGGTGAAAGAGTGGTCCGGTGGAGCATGGCAAACTTGGCCAGCAGTTCGACTGCAAGTGGTGGTGACAATGACTAGTGAAGATGGGTCAAAATGGAGTAGGGCATCCAAGCTTGGCAAAAAATCTGAGTAAATGACTTAGATTAAAGAAGAAAGGAGAGTGATGATAGGGCTCATTAGTGTTATGGCCCTAGGATGTGCATGGCAGCAATGTTCTCACTTGTGATGCAAGCTAGAAGAGTAAGGGAAAGGGTGATGTGGGAGGTAGAAAATAAAGGAAAAAAATAAATACACTGAAAAACAAGGGAGGGTTTACTTTTAAGCTCATCATGGATATTGATTTCACCTATGTTGTGGCAACTACTTATTCGGCCTCAAGGAATAGCTAAGTCACCGACTAAGTAAGAGATGACCGAGTTAGAAACCATACCAAGCAACTATGACATCTAAATTTGAAAGAGTATAGTTGACTATAAACTTGATTGATATGACATCCTTCTATGTGCATTCATTGAGTAACTACTCAGACCCTACTAACTACCAAGATGGGCATAATCGGGTACACTTGGATATTGTATCATGGCTACTATAGTCAATAATGAGTAAGGCTCACTGATTCCTGGAGACTATGATGCTTGAGTAAGAGGCATAGATAGATAGAGATAGCTATCCTAACAAGAAGCTGATATCATAACAGAAAGATCCCAATATTAATAAAAAAGGGATCTTAACAAAAGCTACTGCCTCCAACCAAAAGTGTCTAAGATCTTAACAAATAGAGAATATCCTAACCAAAAGATGTTAAATCTCAATAAAAATTAGTTACCCAAGTAATTATAAATTGGTAAGAGGGGACTCTCGATAGGTAACGCTTAACCACCCATGCTCATACTTGCACTCTCTCGCTATTTCTCTTGACCCACTATTATCCAATTTCTTCTATTAACTTGAGCATCGGAGGGTTTTTCATCGGTAACTACTAGTTAAGACTATTCTTGCATGTATCATTGAGAGATGCGTAGGAGTAGGAGTGTGCCCTATCGGAGATGGCAATGGGATCACCTAACATGCCAAAGTTCTAGGAGCAAGAATTTGTCTGCAATAGATTGACATTCCAAGTAGGGTGAAGAAGAGAAGATTTTGGAGTTGAGAGGTTCATGATGAAGACTAGAGCAAGAATGCATCCACTAGCTACACTGGATGCACTTCATACCATGAAGAACATCCTAGCTAGGCTATGGAGCCCATGGCTCCACTACCTCTTTAACCAGTGGACTAGCAACAATTACCTACTACTTTAGTGCAATAGGTGTAGATGTTGGCCACGATGGTACAAGGGTTGTAATAGTAGTAGCAAGCCATAGAAAAGTAGTAGCAACTATAAATCCCTGTTATTCTCATTGCTACTGCACGACCTAGTCAGCGGTCTCCCCATGGGAGTATTTTGCACCAATTAATTAATTGTCCACCTATCACAGTCCCTATCACCATGATGAGCAAGTCCCCTATGTTAGGACCACCATCCTTTACATGGACCTTCAAAGATCATCAATGGATGCCTCTACAAAGTTTCACAATTATTTGGATAGCCAAACACAAAACCCAAGCAGCCCCTCATGTCCAACCTAGGTACAAAATTTCCTGTAGCCTAAATACTTCATGCATCGGCCTCCAAATCACATCCCAACTGAACCCTTAGGCCTTTAGGATGTGGATCCTTGAGTTTCATACAAGAAATAAACTTCTATATGTCCTAGGGATAGCCAAAATGAATTTGGATTAAGCAAGAAGAGTCCTAGTTGGAATAGAATTCCTTTTGGAATCAAACAACTCCACCCACTTGGCTATTTTGTGCTCCATCTATTCCACCACTCCAACTCATTTTGGGATGAGAAATCCTTCTCAAAGGGGGCTCTTGGACGTGCCTCCCTCTACTGGAAGTTTGGGAATGAGATAATATTGGGGCAACAACAAAAACAAATGCAAAAGCTCTAGTGCTAATAACTCTCCTAGAGGCAACCAAAGAAATCCCACTTCCTTGGTTCTCCTTGGTTTACCTTGTGGATAACTTTGAACCATAGAACACCAAATGAAGAGGGCTTCTTTTTCTGCTTCGACAAGTGTATAAAGATCTAGAATGTGGAAACCTTGGCATGAGCAATTCCTTGATCAAAAACACCTTGCTGCTAATAGTCTTCCTAGATGGTGCGGACACCAAAGGTACCAGAATAAGGCAGAGGCTTCTCAACCCTCTGTGGATCACTTAAATGACATTCGAATCCACTGTAATAAAGCTTAGTCCAGCTGAGTTGTTTTCATTTAAGTCCTATAATTATTTAGCTCATGTTGAGCTAGTCCAGTCCAATGTTAGTCAGCTCATGTCAAGCTAATTTTATTTGAGTCCTGTTCAACCATATTGAAGACTGAAGACCACATCATACAAGTGAAGACATGGATGTTGAGCCCGAGTCCAACCTAACTAGAAGACATGAAGATCCTCGGAGGAGAATTAAAACAAGTGCAAACCTGAAGCCTGGAGACCAGCCAGAAGGAAACTGGGCCAGCCTAGGCCCAGGGAGAAATTAGGGCGCCCCTCCTTAGAATTACCTTCCCCTTGGTCGGCCACTTATGGTCACCCCCTTGGCCGACCAAGACAAGGAGAGGGAGTCCCATTCCATTAAAAATTTTTCTACCTAGGTTGCCATGTATTCCTAGTTAGAGTTTGTAAGGGAAAAGGAGTCCTATGTAAAGTCTAAAGTACCCTTACTTGGGGCCCAAGGTTAAGGATCTATTTAAGGGACCCTAGCCTCTTGTATGAAGGAGAGTTTTTGATGAATGAAAACCTTGAGTTCTTCTATTGAGTTGTGTGATACCCTGCTGTGTGCATAAAGGGGTTTGCGAGAGTTTTTCTTCCCAGTGCTGCAATCATCTTCCTGCTGCCAACAAACATCTCAGATCCATGGACGTCCACTCCAAAAGAAGCCTTCCCTTGCTGTTTTTCCTTTGTTTTCTTGTTCCTTTGTGAGTTTTCTAACCCCTGACAGGTCGTTTACAGGTCCCCGAGTTCCTACGAATCCAACGACTCTAGCCAAGCCTCAATCGGGTCATCGAGTAGAAAGCCGGGTATCTGCGGGTCTTTGGCTCGATTTTCCAGGCCGCATTCGTCGAGGAACGAGCGACCCATTTGCTGCGATCTTCAAAGACGTTGTCAGGTACATCCCCTCTACCTCCAGTAGTTTTATTGTAGGAGAACTTGCCCTAACCGAGGCTTCTCAGCCTAGGCGATCCTTCTTTTCTGCTTTTCTAGGTCCTAATCTGCATGCTGATCTTCTAAAATTTATATAAAATTCCCTACAACTTATTTCAACCTGAAATCCGGGAGTTAGTCACTCAACCCCACATTTAAAACATAAAAAAATAACTGCATGCATATTAGTCCCCCATCATTTGGTATCAGAGCTTAGATTAGGGCTTGTTTTCTACAATTTCTCAGTCTGTATATGCTCTGTTATTTAAATTATTTCTCCCTAATAAAAACTCAAAAAATCTTGAAATTTTTTTTTCTGGATTCAACATAATTCACAGTATTTTTATTAAGTTTTTCAGATTTTATTTTGACCTGTGAATTTTCTGCAAGCCGAAATACATCCTGTAAATATTTGGCTCTGTTTTTTCAGCATGATAAGTTTGGAAGTTTTAGGGTTTTGTTTAGCATTTTTGCATATCTTTTAATTTTAGAATATTTCCAGTATATTAGGCCATGATTTGCAAGTTTTCTTCTATTTAAAAAAATATCAAAAAAAAAATTACATATTCTCCAAAAATACCAAAAGAAACATCTAAACCCTAATTTGCATCCTCATCTGCCTGCCATCATTACATAATTTACTTTTAAGAGCACTCTTGCTATATCAGATGGGGGAAGAATTTGATCACCTCTCCTTAGCCCAAAACCACATCTCTTGCATTCGGTCCCATGCCTTAACCTAAAATTATTTAGACTTAATTTTCCCTAGTGGGCTAGGGACACCAACTGGTCGGGTCCGGGCTAGTGTTAGATCACTGTGTCAAGTTAACCTGTGTGTGCCTTGTCTCAGTGTCTAGAATGGTGGTTTAGGGATTTAATCCCGAAGGGCTTGTGTGCTGGTCCGCCTACCTGGCCAATCTCTGATTGGTGTCTAGGATTGGCAATCAGGGACCTAACACTCCCCTTACACCTGCCTGGCTGAGTACAGGGTTATTATAGGCTAGTTTGCCACCCTGATTGAGCATCTAGTTTGGACTCTAGGTCTAGTCAGCTATAGTCGGTCTGATCGAGTCTTGCATAAGCACTAGATCAGGAGTTTCATATCACCCACCTCCTTCACAAATGTCTGAACCCATGAAAAATTTACAAGCCCAAATAAAAGCCCTAGCTGATCAAATGGCCCAGATGGCTACCCAGATAACTACCCAGGTGACTACCCAGATGATCCAGTTAACTCAGTCTCATATTCAAACCAATGATAGAATTGACCATCTTGCCAATAGGTTTGATCAGTTAAAAGTCCGGGTAGGGACCCCAAAAAAAACCCATGGGACACAGTCTGAGCTAGATCCTAATTCCCCTCAACCTAGGAGGATCCCAAACCCTGATCTATACCATGAGGTCAAACCTAGGAGAGCCCCTTATCCTGACCCGTACTACAATCCTCAACCTAGGAGGACCCCAAACCCTGATCCATACCATGAGGCTGCACCTAGGAGAGCCCATCGTCATGACCCAATCCCTAAGGTTAGTCCTAGAAGACCCAATCAGGATTTTATAGACCAGGAAGATAGATCCTATTTACCCTCTCCCTACAAGCCTAGTATACCCACAACCTATAGATCTTTTGACTCCAAATCCTATGAACCTAGAACCTACGAATCCATAACCTATGAACCTAGATCCTATGACTCTAGATCCCATGATCATAGATCCTATGCATCCACACCCTATGAGCCTAGTAGACCCAACACCCAGTATTATGGCCCATATAGGGAGTCCAACCCTAGGAGGACCCAATATCCTGACCCATATAGAGAGCCCAACCTTAGGAGGACCCCATACCGTGATCCATTCTTAGAACCTGACCATAGAGTTGACCCAAAATCCTATGACCCTAGATCTTATAATCCCATGACCCATAGATATGCACCCTTGTCCTATGAGCCCAGAGAACCCATAACCCCTAAGTATCAATCTAGTACTAGTCAGGTTTTCCCTAGTCAACTTAAACCCCATAGGATTAGTACCCCTAAATATGAGCCCAGTAGTGAGCCACTACCCCTTAGGCAACCTGAACCTACTAGGATTAGTGTCCATAATCAGAAACCAGGACCTAGCCAATTTTTTCCTAGCCGACCTTCTCCAACCATTCCTGAGATTGACAAGGCTTACATTAATGCGGAAGTGTATGAAGCTGATGCAAACTTAGTGGATGAGTATGAGGGAGAAGAGGAGACACCTTTAGATGACCTAGAATTAGCTGACCCAATAGATACCCAGGTAGAAGCCAACCTAGAGGTAGTTGACCTTGACCACATCCAACCTAAAGCTATAGTAGAAGAATAAATAGAGGAAGAGAACCTAGGTACTGCTACTAGAGCCTTACCTGAGGAAACCATAGAGGAGAGCCAAATTATAGAGTCTAGTCCTAAAATACAAGAACCAGAAGAATTTATTAAGGACTTGATCTCTTTGAATCAGTACTCTCAGGATAAGCCTCCTCCTATAGTTCCCATTAAGGACCTCTTCCCTGAGATTAGTAACCCATCCTTCCATTATGCAAACCCCATAGATATACCGCAACCTCGTAAGGTTAGCCTCATTAGTCTAGGATTAGTCCCTGACATGCCTTCTTATATCAAACTTCATCCAACTAACCTTGAACCTTTTTCCCTACCCTACCAAACTACTTCTGAACCCACTTCCTATTTTCTGCCCTTTCCTGACACCTCCAGCATTTCTAGGATTATTAGATTGCATTTAACTGAGATTAGCATACTGCATGCATTCATCACGCATGTTAGGTTTGCATCGTACTTCTGGCATACTCTTTGGAATTTGCTAGGAGTTCACTGTAAATTTTCATGTGCATGTCAAGCTAGGATCAAACCTAGAGAACCTATAATCTATTAGGTTTAGATCCAAAGAGTTCAATAAAATTTCCTTCGATAGGAATGCATAGTCGAGTCTGTTAGGTGTCAGTATGAGTCATTTGCATCATTTGTTAGGAGTCTGCATGTGCCTAGCATGTTCACCACCCGCACTAATCTTAAAACAACTGGCTAATTCTCGAAGAAGGGTCAAAGAATTTGATGTAGTGGATTCTATCTTGGTTAGGCATAGGCCTAAAAGAAGCTTCATGCTCGTAGAGCCGGACCTTTTAAAGTATTAAAGAAGGTTGGATCAAATGCCTACGTGCTAGACTTGCCTTCGGATATGGGCATTAGTTCTACCTTCAATATTACAGACCTGGTTGAGTACAGGGAACCGGCAACGATACCCAGTAAGGCTTTTGGACCTATCCCTTATGTTGAGAGTGATCCTTACCCAGAGTGTCCACCAATTAATTGGCTTGAGAGAGGAGAACGGATCGAGCGTATCCTGGACGATGAAGCCATTACGACCCGGGGCCGCGGTTACCAATGCTTCCTAGTCCGATGGCAAGGCCGGCCAGAGTCGAACGATTCCTGGATTTCTCGAGAGGACTTGCAACGCATCAACCCAGACCTTCTTGAAAGATATGTGAGCCAATCTGATCTTCACTCGACAGGGTCAAGTTCCTACCACCCCGGGAGAATTGGTGCGGACACCAAAGGCACCAGAATAAGGCAGAGGCTTCTCAACCCTCTGTGGATCACTTAAATGACATTCGAATCCACTGTAATAAAGCTTAGTCCAGCTGAGTTGTTTTCATTGAAGTCCTGTAATTATTTAGCTCATGTTGAGCTAGTCCAGTCCAATGTTAGTCAGCTCATGTCGAGCTAATTTTATTTTGAGTCCTGTTCAACCATATTGAAGACTCAAGACCACATCATACAAGTGAAGACATGGATGTTGAGCCCGAGTCCAACCTAACTAGAAGACATGAAGATCCCCGGAGGAGAATTAAAACAAGTGCAAACCTGAAGCCTGGAGACCAGCCAGAAGGAAACTGGGCCAGCCCAGGCCCAGGGAGAAATTAGGGTGCCCCTCCTTAGAATTACCTTCCCCTTGGTCGGCCACTTATGGTCACCCCCTTGGCTGACCAAGACAAGGAGAGGGAGTCCCATTCCATTTAAAATTCTTTTACCTAGGTTGCCATGTATTCCTAGTTAGAATTTGTAAGGGAAAAGGAGTCCTATGTAAAGTCTAAAGTACCCTTACTTGGGGCCCAAGGTTAAGAGTCTATTTAAGGGACCCTAGCCTCTTGTATGAAGGAGAATTTTTGATGAATGAAAACCTTGAGTTCTTTTATTGAGTTGTGTGATACCCTGCTGTGTGCATAAAGGGGTTTGCAAGAGTTTTTTTTTCCAGTGCTGCAATCATCTTCCTGCTGCCAACAAACATCTCAGATCCCTGGACGCCCACTCCAAAAGAAGCCTTCCCTTGCTATTTTTCATTTGTTTTCTTGTTCCTTTGTGAGTTTTCTAACCCCTGACAGGTCGTTTACAGGTCCCCGAGTTCCTACGAATCCAACGACTCCAGCCAAGCCTCAATCAGATCACCGAGCAGAAAGCCGAGTATCCGCGGGTCTTTGGCTCGGTTTTCCAGGCCGCATCCATCGAGGAACGAGCGACCCTTTTGCTGCGATCTTCAAAGACGTTGTCAGGTACACCCCCTCTACCTCCGATAGTTTTATTGTAGGAGAACTTGCCCTAACCGAGGCTTCTCAACCCCGGCGATCCTTCTTTTCTGCTTTTCTAGGTCCTAATCTGCATGCTGATCTTCTAAAATTTATATAAAATTCTCTACAACTTATTTCAATATGAAATTCGAGAATTAATCACTCAACCCCACATATAAAACATAAAAAAAGAATTGCATGCATATTAGTCCCCCATCACTAGAACCAACCTTTGTGCACTACTTGCTATGATGCATGAATTCCTTTGTGGCATGAAGCCTCTTGGTGGTGCGAGAAGAGATGGAGAGAGAGGGATTTAGGAAGAATAAGGTTCACATTAATTCCATAATTTTAGGTTCACATAAGGTGACCATTTATAGACCAAATGGCTTTCCTAATCCAAATAGGACTAGTAATATAAACCTAAACCCTAACTCAAATTCTCCCATGGCTAATCTAATTAGAAGATCACTTATCCAAGCCCATGTACACCCATGACTTAACCCACCCTCATACCTACTTGGATCCAAATTCCAAAATGGATTAGCCCCCTTAAGACCCAAAATCTTGGACCTCAAATGCATGAGGAGCTAAACCTCCATCCTAAGACCAACTTGATCCTAGCCCAAGGATCCAAATCAATCTTAGATTCTTGAAGTCATCGCTATAACTCCTCTCATAGCTTTTCGAGACTTAGGAGCATGACACTTTCACCTACAATCTTTATTTTGGTGTCCATAAGCCTTGGCACATTCTACACGATCTGTTTACATTATCTTATTGTCGCTATGTTGTTGTTGTGCACCCTGCCAACTCCCTATTTAAATTCTAACAATCCCTTCAGCTTTGAAGGACTTTGAGATGACTGCCTCTAACTGGACAAAAGATCCTTGCTTGTATCCGAGCACCCTCCTATATCCTGTTGGTGTCTTCCTCTTTTGAATATGCACCAGCCATCACTTCAGCACTTCTAGAGGGATTGCAACTCACCTTTTCTGGCTCAGACCCAACTATCACTCCTGAGGCTCATCTTAGCCTCCTCATTGGGATCCAGGTCCTCTATCACTACAACACATGCATGTGACACCATCTTCTCAAGGCCACACCCTTCAAGTACTTGCATATCCCGCATCAATCCATGTAGTGCGTCAACATCATTGATGCTAAAATTTTGCTCCTTCCGTTACACTCCTCAACCTCTAACTTATGCCAAACCTCTCTCCACATGTGGAGGCACCTCTAGCCAGTGCTCTACCTAAATGATGGCTCTTCTTGGTGCTTTTACAAAAGATGAAAAGATAAAACCAAAGTAAACTATCCAAAGCTTTCCTGCTAGGCCTCCTGTTGCATCTCCACCACCGCTACTCCCATTTTGAACCCTCCACACTCTATGAACCTTTCTAAAACTCCCAAGAGGATCTCCTTTTCCTTTGAACTAGCTATGACACTTCGATAATCAACTATCTCCATCACCACAAAACTCCATAAATCAATGCTTTGGTTGAATTGCTAAAGGTACCCAACTAATTCCCCACCTTCCTACATTCGAAAGCCATATAGTTTTTCTTTAGCCCAACCTCTACCATTACCCCTTGGGGAACCTCTCCTCTAGCATGCCAAATACTCCTCATCCATCAAACAATCCTTTTGCTACCTATCTTCCTTAGTGAACTCTATTGCCTATCTGTCATGCACCCCAACCTTTCCAATAAGACCGGATCCAATTGAAGTTGGACCAAAAAATTTACCACCTAAACCTTGCACCCCAAGAAGATTCCCTTTGCATCAAGCCTCTCAACTCTACCTTCAACCCACTACACCTAGTTGGCCAAACCATAACAAAAATAAAAGTAGATCGAGGCATACCATGAATTTTTTTTTTTTTGATTTTCTAATTTGATGGCGAAGGAATAATGGGATAGAAGGTAGGGAACTTGGATCTCATGGACTTTGGGACTCATCCTAACGAAGAGATCTCTCACCTCTAAGGTATTACACCCTCCTCGATACTTGGAGGTGCTAGGATGGATCTCAAAGGCCATGAGGAGATAAAGAAGATGGAATGGGAAGGGGGATAACTGGGCATGACCTCACATCATGTCCTGGGGTTGGGCCTCACACCCTCTCCTCACGGAGGTAGAAGAAGAATCACTCTTGTCTAAAATAAAAATTTCATTTCTCAATTCTTTTTTACAGGGAGGATTGGAGCATATTTTATAGACACCAAGCCCTTTTGAAATTCAAATTTCAAAATTCAAAACATAATAAAATAAGGAAAGAAAAGGGGTGGCATTTGTGGAGGAAATTGTGGATCCATTCAAATTTGAATTCGAATTTGAATTCAAATTCCTCCCTGCTTTGAGATCTATGCACAATTTTTTTCTTCAAGTGGCCGTGGATAGGGGCGGATGGAGAAGGCTTGGAGGCTTTGCTAGCATCAATGTTGGGGAAGGCGACCGCATGGCGGTGGACGGTGGTAGGGAGGGAGGTAGCCATGGAGCGGACGGCATCCTTGGATGGCTATCGAAATGGTGCGGTGCATCGATTACTTAGCCGACTGGCGCTGGCCGGCAACGGCTCCCCAACTACTGAAATGCATCGGCCAATTGCACCCACTTCACAGGGAGGGTTACACCGCAGCATGGGAAGGCTTGAACTGTTGCTATATTGTCTTTGTTCCTTCGAGGATCAAGGCACTAAACCTGTCTTCCAGTGGATTGAGTGGTGCCATATCCCTTTCATTTGCCAAGCTTGGCTATGGGTCTTAGAATAGATGGGCACGGACGGGCTGGAGCTGGCAGACGGCAGCTCGGGTAGCGATGGACGGTGGCGCGGGGGAGAGGGGTGCATGGGCGAAGCTGTAGGGGCGGACGGCTATAGGAAGAGCCGCAGGGGTGCATGGCCATGGGCGGTCCCGTGGGATTCGCCGGTGTTCCCACGAGAAGAATGATGCCGGGGGGGAGGAGGACGGTCATTGGGGTCTCCGGTGGTCGGGCATGGCGGATCCAGGACCGGTGGAAAGAAAAAATGAAGAAAAATGGAGTTTCTAGGAGGTATGGGAGGTTGAAGATGACTAGAATAACAGAGGGATAAAATAGGGATAAGTCTGAAATAAATCTAGAATAACAGGAATACATGGAATAGTTGGGATAAAAATTTAAACTAAAATAAAATAAATTTGAAAAAAGAAAAGGAAATCCCGGATGGGTTTTGATGTCCCCATCATTCCCCTGTGGTGGAGAAAACTCAACTCATCAAGTCAGGTTCACTGCAAAATTTTTTTTTTCTCTTCTTTTTTTTTCAACTTTTTTTTTCAACCCTAATCTTCTCCCTCTCTAATACCAAAATTGATGCAGGACAACGAGCTAGGATCATTGGTGAGCCTAGAAGTCACCTAGATTAGGGTATCCTAATTTTCTTTTTTTTGTTTTTCTAATTTGATGGTGAAGGAATAACGGGATGGAAGATAGGGATCTAGATCTCATGGACTTTGGAACTCACCCTAATGAAGAGACCTCTCACCTCTAAGGCATTACACCCTCCTCGATACTTGGAGGTGCTAGGATGGATCTCAAAGGCCACGAGTGGATAAAGAAGATGGAATGGGAAGGAGGATAACTAGGCATGGCCTCATATCATGTCCTGGAGTTGGGCCTCACACCCTCTCCTCACGGAGGTAGAAGAAGAATCATTCTTCTCTAAAACAAAAATTTCATTTCTTAATTCTTTTTACGAGGAGGATTGGAACCTATTTTATTGACACCAAGCCTTTTTGAAATTCAAATTTCGAAATTCAAAACATAAAAAAATAAAGAAAGGAAAGGAGCGACATTTGTGGAGGAAATTATGGACCCATTCAAATTCGAATTCAAATTTGAATTCGAATTTGAATTCAAATTCCTCCCTGCTCTGAGATCTATGCACTATTTTTTTCTTCCAGTAGCCGTGGATAGGGGCGGATGGAGAAGGCTTGGAGGCTTTGCCAGCGTCAACGTTCGGGAAGGCGGCGGCATGGCGGTGGCACGATGGCAAGGAGGGAGGCAGCAATGGAGCGGACGGCGTCCTTGGAGTGGACGACATCGTTGGATGGCTATTGGAACGGTGCAGTGCATCAGTTAGTTAGTCGGTCGGTGTTGGCCGGCAATGGTGTGGGAACTAAAACTCTGGTTAGGGTTTCAATTTTCGGGTCTTGTAATAAGGCTTCAAGCCTCAACCTTGTAATTTTCCTTTTGCTTTGAATTGAGTCTGTACTTTGACCAATTGGGTCAAATTGTGTCCTGTACTAAGTCTAGTCACAAATTGAGTCCAGTCTGAGTCTGTTGAAAGTATGGGTCCATGCAATAAGTGGTCTTAAAATTTAGACTCCTTCGAGTCAAGTGAGGAAGGAATCCAAGTCAGCTCAGGGCCCACCTTTTCATCCTATGTCGCGCCATGACAACTTGCCCTGTGGGCAGCACACTCTTCATCCTTGGATGCCCAAAGAAGAGGAACACATCACTTGGCACTAGCCCTTTTTCCCTCCCCCTATCAAGCTCCTTTCCAAGCAAGGGTGGTCGGCCAAAGAGAAGGTCAATGGGAGTTGAAGTTAGGAATTCAAATCCCTTGTTTCAAGCCCTCCAATCAGCCCTCCAATCAAGTGTTCTTACCAAATTGTTTGAACCTCTTTGGAAGGAAGAGACAAGATCCATGGGCGCCTCCACCTCGCATTCCCCATGTCATGCCTTGTACCAAAAAAGGATGCACAACCAAGGAAGGAAGAAGAACACATGCTTTGCTCCAAGCCTCTCTTCATGTTTTCTTCCAAAATAAAGAAGCTTCTTTCCAATTTCAAGGCTCCAAGATCCCTCCTCCAAGCCTTGCATCATGCCACTCCCAATCAAGCTAGCTCTTGGTTGGCCAAGGTGAGAAGAAAAGTCAAAAGTTTGGGCACCCATTCAAGAATTCTTGTAAATTTTTCATTTGAAATTCAAAAGGGTCCTAAGGTGTCTATTTAAAGGACCTAACCCCTCCTTTGTAAGGTTAATCTTGATGAATGAAAAAAAATACATTTCTTGAGTCCAATCTCTTTCTAGTTGCCTTCGTTCACTAGGAACGTCAATCTTCGTGAGGGAGCGCCTTCGCCTTCGGGCATCGAGAGGTGTGAGGCCTCAAACTACCGTCACTTCCGCAACTCCATCAACCGACTCCGAATCAAGAACGCCACCATCACTTCAACAACTCCTTCTTTCATTCTTCAATTGCTTTCCTTCTGATTGAAACTTAACCTTTCTCTTCTTTGAATGCTTGCAGGTCCTCCAGGTGACACGAGTATGGAGACGGTTGCCTTTGCCATCGAGATCTTCGGAAAACCAGCCGGCGCCTCCGCAGGGTTGATGGCTCGATCATCTAGGCCGCATCCGTCAAAGTGAGCGATCTCTGCATCGGGCACTTCAGATCTTTGAGGTTTGCCCCCTGACTCCTAAGTAGGTATTGATCCGAGAGCTAAGTCCTATGGGATTTCTAAATCCCGGGGTCCTCTCTTTATCATTGTTTAGGGACTATTTACATGCTTGATTGTTCTTATTATTATAGAACCCTAGATCAACTCTTACTTATTTTCGGGAATCCAAAGAAAACCACAAAAAATCTAAAATCCACAAAATCAACAAATCGCTTGCATCATTCTTCATTTTTGCATTTAGTTAGTCCCGCATCATTTTTGGTATTAGAGCTTTATCCCCCATCATTATTGGTATCAGAGCATGGTTAGGACTTAGCACTTCTTAAATACCTGGATTAGGTGCTTCACCAGGCCGTCCGGTCTTAGGAGAAAAGTAGGGTTTCAAGACCCTCTCCTTCCATTCCTTGGGGATCTCCTAAGGCGTGTAGGGGTGCCATTGTGACAGGCCTTTGAAGGAGAATACAAGAAGAATAGATTTAAAAGAACTAAAATTTTTTTTTTTTGCATCTTAGATCTCATCTTTAAATTTCTGCATTTTTCTTTTCCAAATATAGTCTATTGTTTTAGTTTTTTCTACCTGTAGGAATCTCTAAATTTCATTATTTTTCTTTTGATAGATCACATATAAATCAAAGTAGTTTTGGTAGTTTTTTCAAATTTTATTTCAGTTTGTAGAATTTCTACAAGCCAAAGAATTACCGGAGAGCAAGTTCTATTCTGAGAATTTCAGCAGTTGCATTTTCTTATGTTTTCATTTATCACTTAATTTAATCTTTCATTTAGGGTCATATCATTTCATTTTCATCATCATAACTCTGTTATCATACATCAAAAAAATCCAAAAAAAATATATAACTTAGTGACATTTCATTAGATCATTTGTTTGCCATCATTCTCATAAGTCATCATAAGGGCAGCAAATTGACATAGGGTCAGGATTTCATTACCTGTCTCTAGCCCAAAAATCACCACCCGGCATATCAAACCCAAGATCTAATTAAAATCTAGTAGACACTAATTTTGCTCTAGAGAGCTTAGGGATACCCATTGGTCGAGTCAAGACTAAGTGTCTATTCTTGGCGTTAGCCCATTTTGTGTGTGCTGTTGCTCTTGGTGTCTAGGCTTGGTGATTCAGGGCTTGTGAGTTTGGTCCACCTACCTGGCCAATCCTAGATTGATATCTAAGGTTGGCGTTCAGGGACCTCCACTCCCCTACACCTACCTGGCCAAGGATAGAGTTACTATGGACTGGTTTGCTACCCTGACTTAGGCAACTGGTTGAGATTCTAAGTCTAGTAAATCTTAGACGTTTTTGTGTGCTTAACCCATGTCCACTAGATCATGAGTACCCTATCATCCCCATCCTTCCCAACCAAGTAAACCCATGGACAACACCCGAGAAGATCTATTAAAGGCCATCAAGGAACAATTGGATAAGATGAACAATAAGCTTGATAAGTTTGATCAAAGTGTAACAAGACTAGAAACTCGGGTTAGGACCCAGAAGCCTCACACTAAACTAGAGTTTAAATCACTTCCCCATCCTAGGAGTTTCCCTCAACATGATCCCTCCTTAGAGGCTGAGTCCAGAAGATTCCCACATCAAGGAAGCAGGAGTGTGGCTGAATACATCGCAATGTTTGATGTGTATGTCATGCGATGTAATGTCAATGAATCAGAATCTGTAACCCTGTCTAGGTTTAGGGCTAGCCTACATCCTGATCTTCAAAGGGAGCTTATTTTTAGAGAGGTCAATAATTTAGAGTAGGCTTATCACACTACGAGGTATTATGAGCATTTCCAAAGGGCCCCCACCTATTATAGACCTGAACCCTTTAGGAACCCTAGCCGAGCCCTAGGAACTAGCCATGAGTATGGTCAGGTATTCCTGAGTCGACCTAGTCCAAACTGATCTGACCTGAGTCTACCCATCCCTGCTACCCCATGTGTTCACCAGGGTTACATTAAAGAGGGAGATTATATCGCTGACCTGGGATTGGTTGACCCAGAAAACACCTAGGCAGAAGCTACTTTGGAAGGACCCTTAGAAAATCGTGAACCCACCAGTGAGCCTGAAGTAGAAGTATATGAAGCTGAAGCACACTTAGTGGATGAATATGAAGAACAATTAAAGGATGAGACTACTGAGGGAACCCCTACTACTAAAGAGACTCATGAACCAACCCAGAAAGAGGAACCTTCTGAAGAATTTCAGGGAGAAAAGATTGAGCCCACTGAGAATCTAAGTGAAGAAACCCCTGAGCTTATTGAGGAATCCAAAGAAGGCATCTCGGAGTCAAGTCTAATGGTGAAGTGTGATGTAGATGAACCCCAGGTAGAAATCATTGAGGAACCAAAAGAAAAAGATCCTGAACCCACTAGAGAATTTGAAGGAGTAACTAAGCCAGGATCGAACATTGTAGTGGAAGGTGAAAGTTCACAAGTATTTCACTTAGAGGAGGTCGAGGAACAAGTCCCTACGGAACCACCCAAGGATGTAGACATTAGTTTTGAGGACTTTCAAGATAACATTTCCAAAGACCTTCCTAATGACCTTCCACCATCTAAGAACACCCATATAGCCTTGGAACTTGCACCTATAGAACAATTTCCAAATCTTAAGATTATCTTGAATAACCAAGGTCTGTTTCATGATGCTCATAGATTGCCCCAAGACTCCGATTCCTATTTCCTACCCTTCCCTGAGCCTTCTCACATGTTTAGAGCCATGAGGTTACTCTTTGTTGAGATCACTAGATTGCATGAACCCTTAGAGCCCATTCCTTTTTCCACCTACCTTTGGTATACTTTATGGCATTTGGTAGGGATTCATGGTAAATTTCCTAGTGCATACCATACTAGGGTCAAACCTAGAGAGTCAAAAGTTTGTTAGGTTTAGGCCTTAGGAGTCCAATAAAAATTTTTTCAATAGGAATGCATAGTTGAGTCTGCATTTTGCATCATGTTAGGATTATACATTAAATATAATTTTAAAATAATTTTGCTGATTCCCGAAAATGAGCTAAAGAGTTTGATCAAAGGGATTCTATAATGATTAGGCTTAGGCCTGAACGGTTTCCTCCAAGAACCGTTAAGAAACTTCATGCTCGTGGAGCTAGCCCCTTTAGAGTGATAAAGAGAGTTGGCCCTAATGCCTACGTTTTTAAGCTACATCTGAATTATGGCATTAGCTCGACTTTCAATATCTCAGACTTAGTCGAGTACAGGAAACCAGCAAACATACCTAGCGAGCTATTTGGGCCTGACCTTTCTTTTGAGAGTGAACCCGAACCTGAGTGTCCAACTCCAATTATACCTGAGAGAGGAGAGCGGATTGAGAATGTCCTAGATGACCAAGCTATCACTATCCGGGATAAAGGTTATCAACATTTCTTAATCCGATGGCAAGGCCGACCTGAGTTCGATGACTCATGGATTACCTAGGAGGACTTGCAGTGCCTCGATCCCGACCTTCTGGAGGGGTACCTAAGCCAACTCAGCTCTTACTCGATAGGGTCGAGTTCCTCCCACCTCGGGAGAATTGGTGTGGGCACCAGACCTCTAGTTAGGGTTTCAATTTTCGGGTCTTGTAATAAGGCTTCAAGCCTCAACCTTGTAATTTTTTTTTTGCTTTGAATTGAGTTTGTACTTTGACCAATTGGGTCAAATTGTGTCCTGTACTGAGTCTAGTCACAAATTGAGTCCAGTCTGAGTCTATTGGAAGTATGGGTCCATGCAAGAAGTGGTATTAAAATTTATTCTCCTTGGAGCCAAGTCAGGAAGAAATCCAAGTCAGCTCAGGGCCCACCTTTTCATCCTATGTGGCACCATGACAACTTGCCATGTGGGCAGCACACTCTTCATCCTTGGATGCCCAAAGAGGAGGAACACATCACTTGGCACTAGCCCTTTTTCCCTCCCCCTATCAAGCTACTTTCCAAGCAAGCGTGGTAGGCCAAAGAGAAGGTCAATGGGAGTTGAAGTTAGGAATTCAAATCCCTTGCTTCAAGCCCTCCAATCAAGTCTTCTTCTCAAATTGTTTGAACCTCTTTGGAAGGAAGAGACAAGATCCATGGGCGCCTCCACCTCACACGCCCCATGTCATGCCTTGTACCAAAAAAGGATGCACAACCAATGAAGGAAGAAGAACACATGCCTTGCTCCAAGCCTCTTTTCATGTTTTCTTCCAAAACAAAGAAGCTTCTTTCCAAGTTCAAGGCACCAAGATCCCTCCTCCAAGCCTTGCATCATGCCGCTCCCAATCAAGGTAGCTCTTGGTCGACCAAGGAGAGAAGAAAAGTCAAAAGTTTTGGCACCCATTCAAGAATTCTTGTAAATTTTTCATTTGAAATTCAAAAGGATCCTAAGGTATCTATTTAAAGGACCTAACCCCTCCTTTGTAAGGTTAATCTTGATGAATGAAAAAAAATACATTTCTTGAGTCCAATCTCTTTCTAGTTGCCTTCGTTCACTAGGAACGTCGATCTCCGTGATGGAGCGCCTTCATCTTCGGGCGTCGAGAGGTGTGAGGCCTCAAACTACCATCACTTCTGCAACTCCATCATCCGACTCCAAATCAAGAAGACCTCCACCATCACATCAACAACTCCTTTCATTCTTCCATTGCTTTCCTTCCGATTGAAACTTAACCTTTCTCTTCTTTGAATGCTTGCAGGTCCTCCAGGTGACACGAGTATGGAGACAGTTGCCTTTGCCATCGAGATCTTCGGACAACCAGCTGGTGCCTCCATAGGGTTGACGGCTCGAAAATCCAGGCCGCATCCATCAAAGTGAGCAATCTCTGGATCGGGCGTTTCAGATCTTTGAGGTTTTCCCCCTGACTCCTAAGTAGGAATTGATCCAAGAGCTAAGTCCTACGGGGTTTCTCAATCCCGGGGTCCTCTCTTTATCATTGTTTAGGGACTATTTAGTTGCTTGATTGTTCTTATTATTATAGAACCCTAGATCAACTCTTACTTATTTTCGGGAATCCAAAGAAAACCACAAAAAATCTAAAATTCACAAAACCTACAAATAGCTTGCATCATTCTTCATTTTTGCATTTAGTTAGTCCCCCATCATTTCTGGTATTAGAGCTTTATCCCGCATCAGGGAAGGCTTGAACTATAGCTATATTGTCTCCGTTCCTCTGAGGATCAAGGCACTAAACCAGTCTTCCAGTGGATTGAGTGGTGCCATATCCCTTTCATTTGCCAAGCTTGGCCGTGGGTCTTAGAAGAGATGGGCACGGACGGGCTGGAGCCGGCATACGGTGGCTCTAGCAGTGGCAGACGGCAGCACGGGGGAGAGGGGCGCATGGGCGGAGCTACAGGGGTGGACTGCCGTGGGAAGAGCTATTGGGGTGCACGGCCATGGGCGGTCCTGTGGGATTCACCAGCGTTCCCATGAGGAGATCGACGTGGGGGGGAGGATGGCCGTTGGGGTCGCCGGTGGTCGAGCATGGCGGATCCGGGACCTGTGGGAAGAAAAAATGAAGAAAAATGGAGTTTCTGGGAGGTTCTGGGAGGTTGAAGATGATTGGAATAGCAGAGGGATAAAATGGGGATAAGTCTAGAATAAACCTAGAATAACAAGAATACATGGAATAGCTGGGATAAAAATTTAAACTAAAATAAAATAAATCTGAAAAAAGAAAAGGAAACCCGGATGGGTTTTGATGTTTCCATCACACATCTTATTCCCAACATTCTTTATATACAAAATAGATATATATAACCCAAGGTCACAACCGATCTAGTCCAAAAAAACTCTCCCCCTCCGAGTCATATGAAAAAACATTCAAACCCGAGCGCATGTATACCCATGACTCACATGTTCTCTCTACCCTGGGTCAAGATCTTGACCCAACATGACTTAGGGCCTTGGGAACTTATAAACCTGCTTCCAAACCTGTGTGACTCCATTCAAGACTTGGAGCACTATATTTGCCCCAATAATCTCCACCTTGGTGCTATAAGTCTTGATAAGCTCTGCATGACCGTCTGCACCCTTCCTACTGTCTTTAGAGCTGACATCTTCCCATTGAAGCCACATCGCCTCCCTGGCTGGAACATCGATCCGTGCTTCACAGCTTCTGAGACTCATGCTCCACCACACTCCTGACCTCGAATTGATGTCTCCCTGCTTTGTCCCCGTGACTGCAACACCAACCCGTGCCTCCACTGTACACCCAGACAGCTATGCAAACATAATGCCAATGTCAGACCTCTTCAGCTTCTGAGCTCCCTAGGAGGCCTTTGGGATGACCGCATCCTCAACTAAAGGTTAGTATAAGTTCCTTGGGACTAACCTATACATGCTTCATAGCACCAACTTGAGATCTCTATTGTAGGCTCCTTTCTGCTAAACAGCTACATCACTCATCCTGGACTACCTAGAAAGACCTGCAATGATCCTAAACCAGCACTCGCTGTACCCAGAGCTTCCCTTGACATAGTCTCCATAGAGCCATGCCAATCTTTACATACTCTGCTCCACCTGGCTAAGTGTACCCCTGGTGCTCATGCTAGGATATGGCCAGTATCCCTGCACCTCTTGCTCTGAACTCATGCCAAAACTCTCTCTCCAGTTGTGAAGGAACCTCCAACCAGTGCTCCACCTGAAACTAAAGTCCACCTGATGCTGCAGAAGTCCCATCGAGATCAACCTCCCAATGCTGCATTGCTGGGGTATGTCCTACACCTTGATACACCGTCGCTGCCTCCCCAGACCCTTGGCTCACCATGAACATCTTTGAGACCATTTCGGATACACTGCCTCCTGCAGGCTCCTCCAAAACCCAGGAGCTCATCCCAACTCCTCTAACCCAGCGATGAACCCAGCAACCATCTCCAGCGGCTAATCTATCATGTCCCACCCTATCCCTATGGCCAATCCTGCCAGACCAGGACATTCCCGGCTGCATGATGCCACTGGCACTCCCTGAGACCTATCCTCTCGGTCTCCTTGAGATGGCATCTCCATCAGCTCCAGTCTATATCCTTAGGCCAGTGCCACCATACCGGAACACTCCCAACTATCCGATACCTCTGGTGCTCCCTAAGACTATCCTTTGTCACCCTGAGTTGCCTCTAGCACTGCCTCTGCTGATGTCCTCCAGTCTTCCTGAGATATCCATCTCTCAAGACCCATCTCCAACCACATGGGATACCACACCCACATACAGCTCCATCATGATCAAGGTAGTTGGAGTACTATCGATTGCTCTCCTCCATAGTGACCAAGAGTCGGGTCCACTACCGATGGAGCTACCACTCATGCTCTAAAAGATCTCTGAAATGTATCGCTCCACCTATGCTAAACCATAGATAACCCGACTATTGGAGCAAAACTACTCCGCAGAATGCCCGAGATCCTTTTTGATGTTGCCATGGTAGAAAGGTAATGCACTATCAGGGAAGGGATGGGGCACGCCATCTGCTCCCATCACGGAGGCGTGCCCCCCATGGGGTTGCACGCATGAGAGAGAACCAAAGAGAATAGAAGGGAGGCTAGGATTTTGGAGGAGAAAAGGGATCATGTGTTATTCCCGACATTCCAAACATTCTTATATATAAAATAGATATATATAACCTTAGGTCACACCCGACTGATGTAGAACGAAGGACACGAAGAAAACCTATTGTTATTTGAAAAGAGGAAAAACACCTAAAGCAAACCAAGGATCATGGGAGGGCTAAGAAGCCTCCGGGACTAGGATAGAACAACCCCTGAAAATTCTAAAGCGACTGGGCTCTTTTGGTTTTTTTAAATTTTCTTGGCGGAGATGGCGAAGGAACGATGGGGATGGGAGGCTGGGACGGGAACTCCTAGACCTTGGGACTCATCCTAACGAAGAGACCGTCCACCTCTAAGGCATTACGCCCTCCTCAATACTTAGAGGCGCTAGGATGGATCTCAGGGTCATGAAGGACGGGGGTGGGGGAGAACTCCTAGACCTTGGGACTCATCCTAACGAAGAGACCATCCACCTCTAAGGCATTACGCCCTCCTCAATACTTAGAGGCGCTAGGATGGATCTCAAGGTCACGAAGGACGGGGGGTGGGGGAGAACTCATGGATCTTGGGACTCACCCTAACGAAGAGACCGTCCACCTCTAAGGCATTACGTCCTCCTCAGTACTTAGAGGCACTAGGATGGTTCTCAAGGCCACGAGGGGAAGACACGAAGGTGGGAGGGAGAAAGGAGATACTTGGGGCCTCACACCCCTCGACGTCCCGAAGGACGAAGGAAAAAGAAGGGCCTCAGCCCAGAACTACACACTGGAAGAACACTCAAAAATTTTATTCAACTGTTTTATTACAAGAGGAGTATGGGTATTTATAGATGCCCATATCCCTTTTAAATTCAAAAAAAAATCTCCTGAAATCCTCCCTTGATTTTGAAATCAAATTCAAAATTAAAATCCCCAAATTTCCCAAATTACATTCATTAAAAAAATTACCAAATAAATCCTGTTTATTTGAATTTTGAAATCCCCTCTGCTCTGAAACTCGTGCTACTCCAAAAATCGTGCAAAACAACTCTTCTTCCATCGCTTTGAGAAGCATGCAGAAGCTTCATTTGGCTGCTCTGAAAAGCATGCAGAAAATCCTTCACGACCGAGCAACAGGGGCACCTAGACCTTCGGCACCCGGCCCAGCGGGCGGCGGCGGGGCGGCCTGGTGGCGCGCCGGCAGGCGGACGGCGGCGGCGGGGTGGCACGGTGGCCAGGCGGCGAAAGGCGACGGCGGCTGCCGTGGGCGACCGTTGGTCTTCCACGGGCCGCTAGACTTCCCACGGGCGTGAGGCCCCGGGCTGCCGGCAGGGCGGCGGATCGGCGGCGCACCGACGGGCGGGCGGCAGCGATGGGGTGGCACGGCGGCCAGGCGGCGAAACGGCGGTGGCGGCCGTGGGCGACCGTTGGTCTTCCACGGACCGCAGGACTTCCCACGGGTGTGAGGCCTCAGGGCTGCCGGCGGGGCGGTAGATCGGCGGCACGCCGGCGGGCGGGCGGCAGCGGCGGGGTGGCGCGGCGGCCAGGCGGCGAAACGGCAGCGGTGGCCATGGGTGACCGTTGGTCTTCCATGGATCGCAGGACTTCCCACGGGCGTGAGGCCCAGGGACGCCGGCGGGGCGGCAGGGCGGTGGATCGGCGGAGCGCCGGCGGGCGGTCGGTAGTGGCGGGGGTCGGGCACGGCAGATCGCGGATCGATGGGGCAAAAAATCATGAAAAAAAAGACCTCTGTGATTTTTCCTGGAGGTTGAAGGAGATAGGAATAGCCTGGAATAAAGTTGGAATAACATCGGGATAACACGGGAATAAAGGAAATAGGTGGAATAGCGGGAATAACTAAAATACAAAAATTATAATTTTTTTTTTTTAAATTCTAAAAAAAAATAAAAAGTGAAATCCGGATAGGTTTCGGGTCCCCCATCATTCTCCTGCAGCACGAAGAACTCGACTCCATCGAGTTCGAGGACTAAGCAAAATCCTAGCCCGCTGCTAGCTCTGATACCAAATTGATGTAGAACGAAGGACACGAAGAAAACCTATTGTTATTTTGAAAAGAGGAAAAACACCTAAAGCAAACCAAGGATCATGGGAGGGCTAAGAAGCCTCCGGGACTAGGATAGAACGACCCCTGAAAATCCTAAAGCGACTGGGCTCTTTTGGTTTTTTTAAATTTTCTTGGCGGAGATGGCGAAGGAACGATGGGGATGGGAGGCTGGGACAGGAACTCCTAGACCTTGGGACTCATCCTAACGAAGAGATCGTCCACCTCTAAGGCATTACGCCCTCCTCAATACTTAGAGGCGCTAGGATGGATCTCAGGGTCTCGAAGGACGGGGGTGGGGGAGAACTCCTAGACCTTGGGACTCATCCTAACGAAGAGACCGTCCACCTCTAAGGCATTATGCCCTCCTCAATACTTAGAGGCGCTAGGATGGATCTCAAGGTCACGAAGGATGGGGGGTGGGGGAGAACTCATGGATCTTGGGACTCACCCTAATGAAGAGACCGTCCACCTCTAAGGCATTACGCCCTCCTCAGTACTTAGAGGCGCTAGGATGGTTCTCAAGGCCACGAGGGGAAGACACGAAGGTGGGAGGGAGAAAGGAGATACTTGGGGCCTCACACCTCTCGACGTCCCGAAGGATGAAGGAAAAAGAAGGGCCTCAGCCCAGAACTACACACTGGAAGAACACTCAAAAATTTCATTCAACTGTTTTATTACAAGAGGAGTATGGGTATTTATAGATGCCCATATCCCTTTTAAATTCAAAAATAAAATCTCCTGAAATCCTCCCTTGATTTTGAAATCAAATTCAAAATCAAAATCCCCAAATTTCTCAAATTACATTCATTAAAAAAATACCAAATAAATCTCGTTTATTTGAATTTTGAAATCCCCTCCGCTCTAAAACTCGTGCTACTCCAAAAATCATGCAAAACAACTCTTCTTCCATCGCTTTGAGAAGCGTGCAGAAGCTTCATTTGGCTGCTTTGAAAAGCGTGCGCAAGCTCTTTCACGGCCGAGCAACAGGGGCACTTGGACCTTCGGCACCCGGCCCAGCGGGCGGCGGTGGGGCGGCCTGGTGGCGCGCCGGCGGGTGGACGGCGGCGGCGGGGTGGCACGGCGGCCAGGCGGCGAAAGGCGGCGGCGGCGACCGTGGGCGACCGTTGGTCTTCCACGGGCCGCTGGACTTCCCACGGGCGTGAGGCCCCGGGGCTGCCGGCGGGGCGGCAGGGCGATGGATCGGCGGCGCGCCGGCGGGCGGCAGCGGTGGGGTGGCACGGCGGCCAGGCGGCGAAACGACGGCGGCGGCCGTGGGCGACCGTTGTTCTTCCATGGACCGCAGGACTTCCCACGGGCGTGAGGCCTCAGGGTTGCCACCGGGGCGGCAGGGCGGCGGATCGGCAGCGTACTGGCGGGCGGGCGGCAGCGGTGCGGTGGTGCGGCGGCCAGGCGGTGAAATGGTGGTGGCGGCCGTGGGCGACCGTTGGTCTTCCATGGACCGCAGGACTTCCCACGGGTGTGTGGCCCAGGGACGCTGGCGGGGCGGCGGATCGGCGGAGCGCCGGCGGCGGTCGGCAGTGGCGGGCATCGGGCACGGCAGATCGCGGACCGGTGGGGCAAAAAATTAGGAAAAAAAAGACCTCTGCGATTTTTCCTGGAGGTTGAAGGAGATAGGAATAGCCTGGAATAAAGTTGAAATAACATTGGGATAACACGGGAATAAAGGGAATAGGTGGAATAGAGGGAATAACTAAAATACAAAAATTCTAAATTTTTTTTTTAAATTCTAAAAAAAATAAAAGGTGAAATCCGGATAGATTTCGAGTCCCCCATCACCGACCTAGCCCTAAAAAATTTCCTCCTCTGAGTCATATGAGAAAATACTCAAACCTGAGCCCATGTACACCCATGTCTCACATATTTTCTCTACCCTGGGTCAAGATCCTGACCCAATATTACTCAGAGCCCTAGGAACTTATAAACCAGCTTCCAAACCTGTGTGACTCCACTCAAGACTTGGAGCACCACATTTGTCCCAACACTAGTAACATAAACCTAAACCCTAACTCAAATTCTTCCAAGGCTAATCCAATTAGGAGATCACTCGTCCAAGACCATGTACACTTATGACTTGACCCACTCTCATACCTATTTAGTCCCATACCTGATCCAACATAGATTAGTCTCCTCAAGGCCCAAAATCCTAAATCTTGAGCCCATGGAGGGTTGAATCCTAATCCAGAACCAAACCTATCCTAGCCCTAGGATGCAAATCTATCCTAGAATCTTACAGTCATCACCATGACTCCTCTTCTGACCTTCCAAGGCATGGATACACCATATTTCCACCTACACCCAGCACAAGGAGTAGCGATGAGGAAAAAGTGAAGGTGAGAGAAATGCCCTCGTTCCTCGTTCGAGTCCTCCTAGGAGGGATCTACTTATGGACTTTCTTTTTAACTTGCTAATCATCAACTCAATGATTATGACCATAAAATACAAGAAATTGATCACCAACTTGTAAAATCTATAGAGGAAATAGAGGCTCAATGAACTTCAACACCCATCCTCCTTTCTTTCGATAAATCATGGAGCAACCAATTCCCAATGATTCAAAATGTTCTAGCTGGAGCCCTATGACGGCACTATCGATATGCTGGACCACTAGAGAGCTACAAAGCTTTTATGATAATTTAAGGCACCAATGATGCCTTGCTCTACTTAACCTTCCTAGCTATTTTTTAAAAAGTAACCAAAGCCTAGTACTCTCAACTCAAGCCAAGGAGCATCCACTCCTTTAGATAGCTAGAACAGTAGTTTATGGCTTTAATTCCAACCAAAGAATGCCACAATCCCTAATAGCCTCTTTTTAGACTATCAATAGGATGGGGAGTCACTGAAGGTCTCTGTGGCCTATTTCAAAATAGCCACCTTGGACGTCTACCACCTAGATGAGTTTGTGACCCTATTAGCCATGAAGAGAGGACTCTACGCCTCCCGATTTAATTTCTTGCTAGATAAGACGTATTCTAAATCTTATTCAAAACTATTAATGCATGCCCAGAAGTACATTCATGCGATGGAAGGTGTCCCTAGTTAGAGAAAAGCCAACAAAAGATTGAAGAAGAAGCAAGTTCGAGGAAGATTAGGTGAGAGTCAGGTTGTGAAACATGACTTACTATGCCAAAGAAGTCCCAAGCCAAAGGGCTTGGCTAATAAATTTGGTAACTATACTCTTCTCTTGGCCCCTAGAACTAAAATTCTTATAAGAATAGAAGGAGAAAAATATTTATGGAGGCCTCGTCCATGAAGAAACCTCTTAGGACAAGAGCTAGTACAGTTGCTTCCACTGAGATGATGGCCATGATACCGAAGAATGTACCCAATTAATAAATGAAATTAAAGACCATATTTGGCATGGATATCTTAGAAAATATGTCCACATAGGAGGGCTTAATGTGATGCCCAAAATTTGATCAATAATAAGAAGAAGCAAAGATCAACAATCAATCAAGGATTGGAATGATAAATATGATCTCTTGGGAGGCATAACCTTGGGGGCAGAACACTCCTCAAAGAGGCAGAGGGGTGGTGATAATGTAATTTCATTTTCCAATGATAACTTGGAAGGAGTTCAAACTATACATGATGTACTGTTATCATGTCTATGACATTAGCAAACTATGACATAAAGAAAGTCTTAGTTGATAATGGAAGTTCCATGAATGCATTATTTTATGATGCTTTCTCTTGGATGAAATTGTCTAAAAATCAACTGAAAAGAATCTCGACTCCTTTAATTGATTTCCCTAGGGACTCGATTGAGGTTGAAAGCGAGATTACTCTTCTCATTATGGCAAGAAGCCCACCCTAATAGAGTTCAGTCCATCTTACAATTATAGTTGTTTTGGTGCCTTTGGCATATAATGTTATCCTCGGACAAGCAAGGTTGAATCAATTGGATGCAATTATCTTAACCTAATATCTTCTTATTTGATTCTCAACAAAAAATGGAGTTGGAGAGATGCATGAAGATCAGCAACTAGCCCAACAATGTTTCAAGATGGCAACAAACGTATAAAAGACTAGTGAAACACCAACAGCTGAGCAATTGGATGAAAGAGAGCCAGAGTAACGGGATGAAAGAGAGCCAAAGAAAGGGGATGAACTAGTTGAACAACAATCTCTCTTCCACTAAAGAAAGAAGATCCTTCAAAATTTATACAAGTTGGAGTTCTCTCCCGAAGAAGAAAGAAACCGACTACTGGGGTTCCTATGATGAAATGCCAACATTTTCACATGGTTGGCATTAGACATACCAGTGATCCCCCCAGAAGCTATCACTTATAAACTGAATTTGATCCAAAATACAAGCCAGTTTGGTAGAAGAAGAGAAATTTTGCTCTTGAAAGGTAGAAAGCTATTGGCAAAAAAGTTCAAGAAGCCTATTACCCTGATTCTCTGGCTAATATAATTATGGTCAAGAAGGCCCATAGAAAGTGGTGGATCTGTATCGACTATATAGATCTCAATAAAGCTTGCCTAAAATATAACTTTCTAATGTTAAAGATTGATCAACTTGTTGATGCAACTACCAGACATAAGCTGCTATGCTTCATGGATACTTTTTTGGACTACGACCAAATTAGAATGGCTCTCGAGAATGAAGAAAACATTGCCTTCATAACAAAAATAGATATTTATCATTATAAAGTAATACCTTTTGGTTTGAAAAATACAGGGGCCACCTACCAATGATTGGTTAATGTCTTCAAGAATTAGATTAGGTGTAACATGGAGGTTTATATTGATGATATGCTCATCAAAAATTATAAAAAATCTAGCCATATCAAAAACTTGGAAGAAGCCATTGTTGCCTTCCATCATAACCAAATAAAGATGAATCCATGTAAGTGCACTTTCAGAGTAACTATGAGCAAGTTTCTTAGATTCCTTGTCACCAGGTAAGGCATCGTGGTGTAGGATGGTGATGGGAAATTTTATTTAAGAGATTGAGTAATTAAAGTTAAGCAATAACCCTAAACATAATAGCAAGATTCAGCCATATAAGAGTGATTAAGTGTACTAAAGAAGACTAATAAAGAGATAGTTGGTATCCCGTAGTGCAAATCACATGCAAGTAAAAGAAATGGACCTTCTTGATTGAGAAATCAACTGATTAGGACAAAACTCTATTCAATATTTCAGACCTTAAAGGAAAGTAAGGGATTTTGTACCAACAATGAACTCAAGAATTCCTTGTAATGGGATCACTCTTCAACACTCGAAGATTGACGACTAGATGAAAAGGCTATCTCTTCCTCGAATGTAGAAATTTCTTGCTACTGGTTTTGAGGCAAAGAGCACACCATCCTTGACTGAAAGCACTCGAGGGATATTGCAAAACAAAGAACATGAGTGGGCATGGACTGGTTGGGAATAAACAAAGCAAGAACAATGAAGATAGGAAAGGGAAGGAAAAGGCTTGATTGCGATTTCTTTGATGTTGGGAGAGCCGGTTGGTGGAGACTTCTTGGAGCTAGAACATTGGTTGGGCCTCACACCCTTCTCCCTCATGGAGTGGCAAAGCAAAAAGATTGCAATGGAGGAAAAATGTTGAATCCTTGAATGATTTTGATGATAACAAAATATTGGAGCATGTATTTATTTTGTTAACTATTTCAAAGACTTTCCTAAGTTTCTATAGGATGATTTCAATGTATATTCACACTTCTTGCAACATTGTAAGTATGTCAAGCAAATCTCTAAAAATATTGGAAATATTTTATGAAAAAGAAGTGTCCAAGAAGAATAACTCAAAAACTCATGAAAATGGACAACTTCACTGAAGAGTCGACTCAAAATCATGAAGAGCCGACTCGAGTTCTGGCACAGAACACATCTTTCTAGCATGCAGGCATCCGAGCTGACTTGAAGGAATTCGAGCCGACTTGTTTAGCGCTTCAATTTCTTAGTCAGATATTTGAGCTGACCCAAAAGTAATGAGCCGACTCAAGCAAAGTACATGTTCTGAAACTCTGATGATCCGAGCCGACAGGCGAGCCAACTCAAAGGAAGAAGAGCTGAATCTTACAAAGTTCAGAGAAAATCAATTCCAAAGAACAGGCCAGGCAAGCCAACTCGATGAAGAGGAGCCGACTCGACCAGCACAACATTTTGACCTATCTGAGAATCCAAGCTGACTCGAAGCATCTGAGCTGACTCGAAGCATCCGAGCCAACTCGAATCCCAATCTTAGGAAAGCAATGGCTAGTTTCAGAACTTGCTTTTTAAAATCAAATCAAGCTCCAATGATCATATTTCGAATCCCAACAGTCTATAATGGCTATATCCACTAGAGAAGAGTATAAGACTCTTTTTAAAGGGATTTGGACATCTTTAAAAAGGTTAATGAGCTTTAATATTATTTTGGTGAGAACATTCAAGAGAAAGCATTCAAGAGAATCTTCAGGTGTTCACCAACTCTCATATAAAGCTTGAAGCATCTATTAAGGAATCTAAGAAGCCATTAAGAAGCATTCAAGTACAATTAAGAAGGGTTCCTTTGAGCTACAACTCTAACCATCAAACAACTTGGGTTTGTCACAAAGTTGCTTATATTTTTCTTAACTCTTTTGTGAGTTTGGTAGGTTCTTGGTGAGCCTATTGAAAACCAAGTGTGGGTTGTTAGTGATCCCATCTTAAAACTAATGTTGTAGTGGGTTTTTGGTGAGCCCGGTCAAAACCAAGTTTGGGTTTTTGGTGAGCCCGGATAAAACCAAGTTTGGGTTTTGGATTGTGAGCCTGTGAAAATAATATGGCTATATTCCCTGGGTGAATATAGTGGAAATCCCAAGTGATATATTGGGAAGTGGACGTAGGAGCGATGTTGCTCTGAACCACTATAAACATGCTGTGTTTGTGATTATGCCTTTTCTGCTTTTGCTTGCTTCCACTTTAATTATTCTAATCATAGCACTTTCCATACTAAAAGAGCACATGTTTGCTTATATTTTTTAAATTTCCAATTCACCCCCCTCTTGGAAAAGGCCACCTGGGCAACAAAAAAGAATGTCAAATTTCATTCATAATATAACATGCTTGATGACAAGAGGATTAGGGATATTTATAGACTTTCCTAGCTCTTTCAAATTCAAATTACAAGCTTAAAGAGTGGATTGAAGAGTGGAGGGATAAGTGGGATTTATGCATGAAGAGTGGAAAGATAAGTGGGGGAGTTACAACTTGAATTCAAGTTCAAAACTCTTGGGCGCCCAAATGGAGATGAGGTGGCATGGTGAGGTGGCTTCATGATGTGGCATGGGAGGTGAGGTGGCTTCCCATCTTGGCATGGTAAGGTGGTGCTCCAACTTGGCAAGGTGGTTGGGTTGGTTTGCTTTATCCCATCTTGATGCTTCATGGTCTTGATCATACCTAATTTGAACCCAACTTGAACCCAACTTGACTAATTACAAGACCCAACTATTTACAAGATCAAATTGATCCCAACAAGACTAAATTCTGCCTAACAAAACTAAATTGAAATTAAAATTGGAATGGACTCGACTCTAATTATAGAACTCATGCTGAAATTAAAAATAAAGTTGAAGATAAAATTGGAGTCTGGCTTATTCACTTGTAATCTATATGGAGCTTGGGTTGACCTAATTTGCTTGGAGCCTCTTTTGTATCCTGGTGCTGTACCAACTCTCCCGGGGTTGGAAGAACTCGTCCCTGTCGAGTATGGGTTAACTTGACTTTGGTAATATTCTAGTAGATCTGGGTTGATTCTTTGTAGATCCTCTTGAGTGATCCAGGAGTCTTCGGATTCTGATTGACCTTGCCAATGAACCAAGTAGCATTGATAACCTTTATTTCGGGTATTAATAGTCTGGTCATCTAGAATATGCTCAATCATGTCTCTCTATTTTGGTAAAGTGGCGGTGGACACTCAGGGGTAGGCTCACTCTCAAAAATAAGCTGAGACCCAAAAGGCTCACAGGTATCATTATTGGCTCCGTATACTCTACTAGGTTTGGAATATTGAAGGTCGAGCTGATACCTAAATCAGATGGTAACTCAAGTACATACGCATTAGGTCTAATTTTTTTTATTATTTTAAATGGACCTGCACCATGGGCATGCAACTTTTTCATGGTTCTTGGTGGGAACCGTTCAGATCTAAGCCTTATCATGACATAGTCTTTCTCAGTGAACTCTTTGACTCTCTTATATGAATTTGTCATATACCTATAAGTTTCATTGCTCAATTGAATTTTCTTACTGATTTCCTTATATAAATCTCTAATATGTTGGGCATATGACTCACAGACTCAGAAATTCATGTATGCATGGATAAAGGAATGAGGTTTATGGGCTTGTTAGGCTTGTAACCATGGATAATCTCAAATGAGCTTTTTCCAATGGTCTTATTAACTGAGCTGTTATAAGCAAATTTGGCACGAGATAATAATAGTTCACAATTTCCCATACTATTGCCAACTAGGCATCTTAACAGGTTTCCTAGACTTTGATTGACAACTTCAGTCTGGCTATCAGTTTGAGGATGGTAGGCAGTAGAGAATTTGAGTTTGGTTCTTAGCATATGCCAAAGGGTCTACCAAAAATAGCTAGTGAACCTAACAACTCTATATGATATAATGGTTTTGGATAACCCATGTAGCCTAACCACTTCATCTAGAAAAAGCCCAGCCACTCTTGAAGCATCGTAAGTCTGGGATCATGGTATGAAGTGTGCCATCTTAATGAATCAATCAATCACAACATACATAGAATCATGTTTCCTTATGATCTTTGGTAACCCTAATACAAAGTCCATACTAAGATCCTACCATGGGCAATCAGGGACTGGTAGAGGGGAGTATAGGCCAGTGTTCTGCTTTTGCTGTTTGGCAACAACACATGTTCGACATCGGGCCATAACTCGGGCTATATTCATTTTGAGGCCAGGCCAAAAGAATTGATCTTCTATAGCTAAAATGGTCTTGTTTGTACAAAAATGGCTAGCTAAACCTCCAGCATGAATTTCTCACACTAAGAATTCTCTAATGGATGTTCGAGGGATACAAAAGTCCAAATCAGCCCAACAAGCAAGGGGCCAAGATGCCCAGAAGTAGGACTCTAGGAGTTGTATTCCAAGGGAGCACAAATCTAGTCTTTGTATCCCTTACAACACTGGTTATGGGTCTATAAATACCCTCATCAACCTCCCTTGTAATTTATACAATTATTATTGAAATACAAAGACATTCTATCAAAATCTTCCTTTGCTGTGTGCATCATGGGGTGTGAGGCCCTTCCTTTATCCCTTTGGAGCATCGCAGGGTGTGAGGACCTATTTATCTAGCTGACAAGAAGATCCATCCACTACCTCTAACCCTTTTTTTCTTTCTTTCCCATTTTACTTCTTTGTAACCCAATATTTCTTTGTTGAGTATTTTGCAGGTGACCAAAAATCAAGATCAAGTGTTCTTGGCTCATAACCAGCTTCGCGCAGAAGATCGAAGCCCAGAAATGAGTTCTTGAAACCCTATCGCTACGATCTTGAGAGTCCTGCCAAATCCAATTCAAAGGAGTGTATCTTCATTGGTAAAATCAGAGCTTATTCCCTTCTCATAATTTTTGACTCATTGAATAGATAAACTCAAGTTTATGGTGGTTTCTCAGCCACCAAGTCCTGGTTTTTTAGTTTACTTTGTTAGGTTTACTTTGCGGGTAATAGCTAGTAGACTAGTCTTTCTTTATTAAATGCTTTGAGTATCTAAAATTCTAAAAATCTAAAAAAATTAATCTCTATTTTTTCTCTATTAATTAGGTTTAAATATTAGTAATTTAATTTTAGTTTTTGTCCCGCTTCAATTTTTTTTTATTTATTTGTCCCGCATCACCATCATGAAGGGTCTAGTCACTATACAATCAAGATGGTCCTTATTGAAGAGATTGATAAATGTCACTAAAGTCACGACACTCAGGATATTTTTCTTTCAGCTTGTCAAACCCTACTGGCAGAGGTCAAAAGCATGGATTGTCGACTAAAGGCATCGTGACCCAATTTTAGTATCAACACGGTGTTTCAAGACAAAGGTATAAGCTTGGATATATTCTACCCACTTCCCGTGCCTAGGGTTCAACTTCTTTTAAGAGTTAAGGAATCGGAGTGCTTCATGATCTAAATATAAGATGAACTCCTATGATAATAGATAATGTCTCTAATATCTCCTATGATAATAGATAATGTCTCTAATATCTTAAGGTTTAAACTATCGCATATAATTCCTTATCATAAGTTTAATACCTAAGTTTTGCCTCGTTGAACTTTTTATTGAAAAATGCCACTGGATGATTTTCCTAATTCAAGACTCCTCTAATTCTTACTCTAGAGGCATCACAAGCAACCTCAAATACCTTTGAAAAGTTAGGTAATCTCAAAATGGGTGATTGGTTCATTTTCTCTTTGTTTTCTAGGAAGGCTTTATCGGTGGCTTTGGTCCATTCAAAGGTTCCATTTCTAATACAGTCAGTAATGGGTGCCACAATCGAACTAAATCCTTGAATTAATCTCCTATAGAAGGTGGCAAGGCCATAAAAGCTATGCACTTTATGTATACTACGGGGTATAGGCCACTTAACCATGGACTTGACTTTCTTTGGATTGGCAGACACACCTTCAAAGGTGACAACAAATCCTAGAAAGATAACTCTATGCTTCAAGAATTCATATTTCTTTAGGTTGGCAAAGAGGCTATCTTGTCTAAGGGCTTGGCAAACTTTTCGAAGATAGTTTAGGTGGTCTTCCTTAGTCCTACTGTAGATAAGAATGTCATCGAAATAGACCACAATAAATTTCTTAATGAATGTTCTTAAGACTTGGGTCATGATCCTTATGAAGGTACTTGGTGCATTGGAAAGACCAAAAGGCATCACTACCCACTCATACAGGCCATCCTTAGTATTGAAAGCTATTTTCCATTCATCCCAGGTCTAATTCTCACTTGATAATAGCCACTCTTAAGGTCAATCTTGGAGAAAATAGTGGCTCCGGCTATCATGTCTAACATCTCATTTGAACGGGGAATAGGAAAAAGATACTTGACTATTATCTTAATAATGGCTTGACTATCTACACACATTCTCCATGTGCCATCTTTCTTGAGGGTCAAAAGGGTAGGTACTGCACATGGGCTCAAGCTTTCCTTAACGAATCCCTTTTGGAGAAGATCTCCAACTTGTCATTGTAACTCAGAATATTCAGTGGGATTCAATCCTATAATGTGGAAGGTTTGGTAATGTTGCTCTTGGGACCAAATCTATGGCATGCTGAATGTCCCTTAAAGGTGGAAGGTGATTAGGGATGTCCTCTGGAAACACATCTTGAAATTCCTTCAAAAATCTTATCACTTCCTGGGGTTGTTCTTTATAGGGTTGATCTTGGACTTCCTTGGTAGACAAAATCCAAATAGGTGAACCCTCATTAAGCTCTTATTCTAATTCCTTAGTACTGACCAAATTCATCCCTTATTTCTTGTCCTTCAGATTACTAGACTTTCTCTTAACATTGTCTTTAGGTGGTGAAGAATTGATCACATTTTTCTTTCCATTATGGGTGAAGGAACAAGAATTAGAACGATCATATAATATAGCATCATGATTATACAACCATGGTTGTCCTAAGATGATACTACTAACCCCTATAGGAAGAACATCACACCAAACCTTTTCTTGGTATGACTAGACCTGGATTATAACTTGGCATCTAAACATGATGGGAATTGAGGTCGAATCTATCCAAGATACCTTATATAGGTTGGGATGGGGAACAGTGGGTAAACCTAAGTTTTTTAGAGCACCGGTTGAAATGGCATTAATACAGCTCCTACTATCTATGATGATCTTGCAGACTTTTTTCTCTAATTTAACAAAAGTTTGCAAGATGTTGGTCCTACGCCAATCTTCTTGCTCCTTGGTGGTGGGGACACCATGGTCGGGGCATCAGGATTAGACATAGATTACTGGGCCCTATTTGGTTTACTTAGTTGTGTCAAAGTTTTGTAATCAACTAGGATTGAATCCTGCAATAAATTGAGGTTAGTTGATTTGTCTCAACCCTCAACCTAGTCAGTATTTTGAGTCTTGTACGTCAATTATGAGTCCAGTATGAGCCCAATTTTTGTACAAGAGAGGAGGTCACCCTACATTGGAGTTCCACCAAGCCACATCCAGGAGTCAGAGGCCACTACATCAACCCATTGGATTTTGTGTGACAACCCAGGATCCAAGATGCTTCCAAAAACCCTGATTCCTTCCAAATGCCCAGATTTCCTTCCAGATGCCAGAGTATATTCCCAGACCAGGGCATCCATGATTCTAGAGGTCCACCTGCATCCTAGCCTAAAGAAATCAAGCCTAGGTGCCAAGCCCAAGCCCTTAAGAAGCAAGATTTCATGGAATATTTCTATTACCAGGCTACCAGGCCATCCCAGCTTCCAGAGGTCCAAGACCATGCACGCAAGCCCCTTTGGGCCGGCCCCTTGCTGTCCCTAGAAGCCCAACATACCCTCCTAGGCATCCTTGAAGGGTTGACCAGGTCAAAGTACAAAGGGGGATGTCCTTAAGTGAGAAGGAGAAGACTAGTCTAACATAGTTAGGATTCCTAGTTCTTTTAAGCTTTGTAATTCTAACCTAGCTAGGAAAGGACATGTGTTGACCCCATAGGTGATTTTGATGATACCAAACATTGGAGCACATACATTTATTTCTAACAACTCTTCAAGTATTTTACATGTTTTTGTAGGATGAGTTAATTATTCAAACTTCAACTCCTACACCTTTTTTTCTTATTTGAGTTATGTTATAATTTGTTTTTGTAAAGAAGAACCCAATAAAGAAGCTAAGAAAATATCATGTAAAAAGGGTTACTTCTGTGTGTGTGTGTGTCTTAGAATTAATTTGAGTTGGTATGATTGAAAGGTTGTAAGAGTGTTGGTAAGAGTTTTTCTTTGAGTTCAATTATAAAAATCCTAAAGAAGATACTCGAGCTGACCAAACATGTTGAAGAGCCGACTCTACTTCATGGCACGCAGCAAGGATTCTAGTATGCAGCAATCTGAGCTGACTCGAAGGTAACCAAGCCAACTCTAGTGAATCCGAGTTGATTGAAAATTGTCCGAGCAGACTCCTCCAGAGTCTAGTTTTTGAACATTTCTGAGAATTGCCAGGCGAGCTGACCTGAACCAGAAAGAGCCAACTTTGCCAGACCTAATTTTGAAGACCTGAGAAAGTGAGCCAACCCGAACTGCATCGAGCCGACTCTTCTAGAATGATGATTTCAGAACATGAGAAGAAGAGCTGACCCAAGCTGAAAAGAGCCGACTCCTCGAGTTCAAGTTTTTCAAAGACATAAGTTCTAGCCGACCCGAGCTATCAAGAGCTGACTCATCCAGAATGAAGTTTTGCACCCTGAGGCAAAGAGCCAACTGCACTAAAAATTTGGCAACTCAACCTATCGACTCGAAGGATCCAAGCTGACTCGAAGGAATCTAAGCTGACTCGAATATTGCTTTCAGGTATCCAATGGCTAGTTCCATAATTTATTTTTGAATGCCAAAAAGTGCTCCAACTGTCACAAATTACATTCCAATAGTCTACAATGGCTAGAATTGCCTTGGAGTGATGGAAGACCATATATTTAAAGGACTTGAACTTCCTTGAAGCAATGAATTAGAAAGTTCTTCGAAGTTTTGAGAGCTACATTGAATATCCCATCTACCAAAATGAAAAAGAGCACAAGAGCATTCAAGCAAGCCTTCAAGTCTTCACCAACTCTGATCTGAAGCTTGAAGCAATTTTGGAAGAAGCCATTTAAGCAATTAAAGCTCGTTCAAGCTCATTCAAGTGGACTTCTATCAAGCTGCACTGGCAACTATCCGACAAATTGAGATTGTCATTTATTGTTGTATTTTACTTCAATTCTTTTTCTGAATTGTTGTTGGGTTATTGGTGAGCTTGGTTGAAAAACCAAATAGGTTCTTGATGAGTCTTGATAAAAACCAAGTATTGGGTTCTTGGTGATCCTGGTAAAATTAAGTTAGGTTTCTTTGGTGAGCCTGTTCAAAACCAAGGGGTGTTGGGTTTTCTTTGGTGATCCCATTAAAATCAAAGTATAGAGGTTTTGGATTATGATCCTACAATATAATCTGACTATATTCGGGTATGAATATAGTGGAAATTCCAAGTGGTATCTTGGGTAGTGGACGTAGGAGCTGGGTTGCTCCGAACCACTATAAATTTTGTATGTTTGTGTTATGCTCACTTGACTCTATTTAGCTTCTACAATTTAATACTCTGTCACATCACTTACCACTTATAAGAAATTTTTAGTTACATATTATCTACTTTAAATTTTTTAAATTCCCAATTCACCTCCCTCTTGGGTAGCAACCTGGGTAACAATTAGTATCAGAGCAGTGTCTCTAAATATATAAGAGTAAAGATCGATGGCTCATCCAATGAGTATGTCCTTGGTGAAAGGCCAATCAACCAATAGACCTCCACTCTTTACTGGCACAAATTATGCATACTGGAAAGCTAAAATGAAAATTTATGTTCAAGTAGTTGATTTTCAGTTATGGAAGGTCATTCTAAAGGGTTCTTATATCCCCTTGATTAAAATTGATGGAGTGGATATTCCAAAACTTGTAGAGGATTGGGACGAACATGACATGAAGATGGGTGAGTTAAATGTCAAAGCAATGAGTCTCTTATACTATGCATTTGATAATAATGAGTTTAATCGAATTTTCCATTTGCTCCTCGATAAAAGAAATTTGGGATAAACTCGAAGTGACCCATGAAAGAACTTCTCAAGTGAAGTATTCTAAAATTAATCTTCTTGTGCATAGTTACGAATTATTCAAAATGAAACCTAATGAAATAATCTTTGCCATGCTTTTACATTTCACTGATATTATTAATGGCTTAAAGAGTCTTGGCAGGATATATACTAATACAGATCTAGTACAGAAGATTCTGAGATCTCTTCCGGATAAATGGGATCCAAAAGTGACAGCCATCCAGGAAGCAAAAAATTTGAACACCTTATTACTGGATGAACTACAAGGATCTCTCATCATACATGAACTGACCATGTAGCACCAAACTGAAGATGATCAAAAGAAAAAGAAATCTATTGCCTTCAAAGCTGCTATGGATTCTAGAAAGGATGAAGAATCGCAAGAAGAATGCTCCTCTACTAAAAGCGACATGGAAGATGAAGATGTTGCCATGGTCGTTAAGAAATTCAGAAAGTTCTTGGGAAGAAGAAAAGGAAGACACTTTAGAAAATTCTACAAGAACAAAGAATTCAGTAAGGAGAAGGACAAGGAAAAGGAAAAAGAGAAAGAAGTGCCCACCTGCTATGAATGCAAAAAGTTAGGGCACATTCAACCAGATTGTCCATTATTGAAAAATGGTTTTAAGAAAAAGAAAAAAAAGCTATGGTAGTGACGTGGAGCGACAGCGAAGTGTCCTCATCTACTGAAGAAGAAGAGACCACGAAATCTACAAATTTATGTCTGATGGGTCTTGAAAATGAGGTATCATCCCCTGAACTTCAAACTGAATTTACATATGATGAATTGAATTCTGCATTTCATGATTTACTTATTGAATTCAAGAAAGCTCGGGTTAAAATTAAATCTTTGAAGAAACAAAATGATGTTTTATTAGAAGACAAGGATGAGATTTCTGAAAAAAAATAATATTTTTCAAAAAGAATTGGATATCTTTGGTGCGGACACCAGAGGAACCAGAATAAGGCAGAGGCTTCTCAACCCTCTATGGATCACTTAAATGATATTTGAGTCCACTATAATAAAGCTTAGTCCAGTTGAGTTGTTTTATGTGAGTCCTGTATTAGTCAACTCATGTTGAGCTAGTTCATTCAAGTGTTAGTCAGCTCATGTCGAGCTAATTTTATTTTTTTTGAGTCCTGTCCAAGCATATTGAAGACTCAAGACCACATCATACAAGTGAAGACCAAGTCAAACATGATTGAAGACATGGAAGTTGAGCCCAAGTCCAACCCAGCTTGAAGATTTGAAGACCCTAAGAGGAAAATTCAGAAAATCCTGATTCCTTGCAGATGCCCTCTAGATGCCAAGATTCCCTTCCAGATGCCATAATATATTCATAGACCAGGGCATCCATGATTCCAGAGGCCCACCTGCATCCTAGCCCAAAGAAATTAAGCCCAGGTGCCAATCCCAAGCCCCTAAGAAGCAAGATACCATGGAATATTCCTGCTACCTGGCTACCATGCCATCCCAGCTTCCAGTGGCCCAAGCCCATGTGCCCAAGCCCCTTTGGGCCAGCCTCTTGCTGCTCTTAAAAGCTGAACACACCCCCCTAGGCATCCTTGGAGTGTTGGCCAAGTCAAGAGAATTTTTACGGATTTTTCTACCTAATGTTTCCTTATTTTCTAGCTAGGGTTTGAGAGGGAAAATGATTCTTATGTAAAGACTAATGTGCCCTTACTTGGAGCCCAAGGTTAAGGGTCTATTTAAGGGACCCTAGCCTCTTGTATGAAGGGAGATTTTTGATATGAAATAAACCTTGAGTTTTTATATTGTTTTGCGTGATTACCCTGCTGTGTGCATAAAGGGGTTTGCGAGTTCTTCTTCCCGGTGTTTGCAACCATCTTCTTACAGCCAACCATCCTTCCAGCCCCCTCCAAAACTTTCTTCCCTTTGCTATTTTCCTTTGTATTTTTGATTTTCTTTAAGTTTTCTAACCCCTGACAGATCGTTTGTAGGTCCCCGAGTTCCTATGAATCCAACGACTCCAACCAAGCCTCAATCGGACCATCAAGCAGAAATCCGGGTATCCGCGGGTCTTTGGCTCGATTTTCCAGGCAGCATCCGTCGAGGAACGAGAGATCCCTTCATAGCGATCTTCACCGGGCACTTCAGACGTTGTCAGGTACACCCCCTCTACCTCCAATCTTTATATTGTAGGAGAACTTGCCCTAACCAAGGCTTCTCAGCCCCGGCGATCCTTCTTTAGTACTTTTCTAGGTTCTAATCTGTATACTTGGCTTCAAAAATTCATACAAAATTCCCTACAATTAATTTTGATCTGAAATTTGGGAAATAATCACCTAACCCCACATATAAAATATACAAAAAGAATTGCATGCATATTAGTCCCTCATCAATCTTTTTTGATAATGTTATTATTTTGAAAAATGAGAAAAATGCTTTGAATGAGACAAACAAAATTTTAGTTGCCGAAAATGTTGATTTGAAAAAGAAGGTTGAAAAGCTTAAGTCTTTAATAGAAAAACTTTGAGTTCTAACAAGCTTGAGCAAATTTTGAAAGAACAAAAAGATTCAAAATGTAAAGCTGGAATTGGATTTAATGCTTTAAATGCCAAAGGGATTTCAGCAACAAAATTTGTATCTTCAAAAGCTTCAGCTTCAAGTGCTAAACGTCAAAAAACTTTTCCATCGAAATCTATTTCAAATGGCTTGAAGTATGTTCCAAAAAATTCTATTCAAAAATCTTTCAAACAAAATATTTCTATTTTTGCATCTTTTAAAGCTTCAAAGCATGCATCATTCAAAAATGACAAAATTATTTATTATGCATGTCATAGATTTGGACATCAATCTCGTCAATGCTATTCCTTGAAAAATTCCATGATTAGTATATTGAAATATAGAACCATTTGGGTTCCAAAGGGAACCAATTTTCTAACCTGAAAGAATCCAAGTTAGCTTGGGTACCTAAAATCACACCTTGATTATGTTGCAGGACTGTTTTGCAGCCTACAAATTAAAGAAAAGATGGTATCTTGATAGCAGCTGTTCAAGGCATATAATGGGTGACAAAGATCAGTTCATCACCCTACAAATGAATGGAGGATTAGTTACTTTCGAAGATAATGGCAAGGAGAGAAAAATCAAAATCGGTAAGATTAAAATAACCTCCTGTACTTTTATTGAAGATGTGCTGCTAGTAGATAAATTGAAGCACAATTTATTGAGTATTAGTCAATTATGTGATAAAGGCTTCAAGGTTATCTTTGAATCATCTATGTGTGTAGTAGCTAACTTTCTTGACTCTAGCAACAAATTCATCGGTTGTAGACTTGGAAATATCTATGTGGTAGATCTAAATGATCTAGCCATGACTAGTAGTTCCAGTCTATTGGCTATGAATGCTAAGACCAAGGAGTCATGTTTATTATGGCATAAATGATTAGGTCATGCTAGCATTTATACGATTGCCAAATTAATCTCAATGAATCTAGTTAGAGGTCTGCTTCATTTTAAAGTTGATATTGATTTTGTATGTGATGCTTGTCAATTGGACAAACAAACTAGGGGGAGTTTTTAATCAAAAAATGTTAATTCAACAACTAGACCTCTTGAGCTACTTCACATGGACTTATTTGGACCAACTAGGATCACAAGCCTAGGAGGTATGAAATATGGCCTTGTGATTGTAGATGACTTTTCTAGATTCACATAGATATTATTTATTGCACATAAGGATGAAACTTTTGATGTATTTCAAAAATTTCATAAGAATGTTTCAAATGAGAAAAATCTTTCTGTTATCTCTATAAGAAGTGATCATGGAACTGAATTTCAAAATTAATTTTTGATGAATATTGTACAAAGCACGTCATTGATCATAATTTCTCCGCTCCTAGAACACCACAACAAAATGGTATTGTAGAGAGAAAGAATAGGACTTTGGAAGAAATGGCCCGAACCATATTGCGTGAAGGTAATCTTCCAATGTACTTTTGGGCAGAAGTGATGAACATTGCCTGTTACATATTAAACCGAGTTTTAATTAGACCAATTTCAAAAAAAAAACCCTATGAACTTTGGAATGGAAGAAAATTGAATATTAACTATTTTCATGTTTTGGGTGTAAATGCTTTGTGTTAAATAATGGCGAAGATAACCAAGAAAAGTTTGATGCAAAATCTGATGAATCTATATTCCTTGGTTATTCCTTACATAGAAAAGCATGTAGAGTGTTTAATAAGAGGACTCTTATTGTAGAAGAGTCAATTCATGTTATTTTTGATAAAGCTAACCACTCACCATCTAGAAAAGATGAGTGTGTAGATAATGATGCAGGTACACTACAAAAGGAAATGGAAGATCTAAGCATTCAAGACAAGCCAACACAAGATGAAAATGAAGTAGTAAGCAAGGATCATACTGATTTACCAAAGGAATGGAGGTATGCAACTTCACATCCTAAAGATTTAATTATTAGTGATCCTTCTCATGGTGTTAGGGCTAGGTCAGCACATAGAGATGCACATGACTACCTAGCTTTTGTCTCATAAATTGAACCACATAGTCTAGAAGAAGCTAAAACTGATCATAACTGGATGATGGCCATGCATGATGAATTAAACCAGTTTGAAAGGAATAATGTTTGGATACTAGTTAGTAGACCTACAGACCACCCAATCATAGGAACCAAATGGGTCTATAGGAACAAACTAGATGAGAATGGTAAGATTATAAGAAATAAGGCAAGGTTGGTAGCAAAAGGATACAATCAAGAGGAGAGCATTGATTTTGATGAAACATATGCTCCTGTAGCAAGACTAGAAGCCATTAGACTACTTCTTGCATTTGCTTGCTACAAGAACTTTATACTCTTTCAAATGGAAATCAAAAGTGCTTTTTTAAATGGATTTATTTTTGAACAAGTTTTTGTAGAACAGCCATCAGGTTTTGAAAATCATGCTTTTTCAAATCATGGTTTAAGTTGAATAAATCTTTATATGGTTTGAAACAAGCACCTTGGGCCTGGTATGATAGACTAAGCAAATTTTTACTTGAAAATGATTTCGAAAGAGGAAATGTTGATAAAACTCTTTTTATTAAAAACAAAGAGAATGATATGTTAGTTGTACAAATTTACATTGATGACATTATATTTGGTGCAACTAATGAAAATCTTTGTGGAGAATTTACTGAGTTGATGCAGGGTGAGTTTGAAATAAGCCTTATGGGTGAACTTAACTACTTCCTTGGATTACAAGTCAAACAAATAAAGGAAATAATCTTTATAAGCCAAGCCAAGTACATCAAAGAGATAATCAAGAGATTTGCCATGGAAACAAGCAAAGAGGCTAGCACACCTATGAGCACTACCTGCAGGCTAGACAAAGATGAAAGTGGAACCAATGTTGACCAAAAGCTATATAGGGTATGATCGGATCCCTACTGTATCTTATAGCAAGTAGACCTGATATCTTGTATAGTGTATGTGTATGTGCTAGATTTCAATGTAATCCTAAAGAAACATATATGATTGCTATTAAAAAAATTTTCAAATATTTGAAAGATACAAGTAATTTAGGTCTTTGATATTCTAAAGAATCATCTTTGATTTTAATTGGTTTTTCTGATGCTGATTATGCTGGTTGCAAAATTGATAGAAAGAGCACTAGTGGTACATGCCAGTTTCTAGGGTTGAATTTAATTTCATGGCACTGTAAGAAGCAAAACTCCGAAGCATTGTCCACTGCTAAGGTAGAGTACATTGCTGCTGGTAGTTGTTGTGCTCAAGTTGGTGCGGACACCAGGGGCACCAGAATAAGATAAAGATTTCTCAACCCTCTGTGGATCACTTAGTTACATTCAAGTCCATTGTAATAAAGCTTAGTTCATCTAAGTTGTCTTTACTTGATTCCTATATTAGTCAGCACTTGTTGAGCTAGTTCAGTCCAGTGCTAGTCAGCTCATGTTGAGCTAATTTTATTTTTTTGAGTCCTATCCAAGTACACTAAAGACTCAAGACCACATCATACAAGTGAAGACCAAGTCCAACCAGTTTAAAGACATGGAAGTGAAGCCCAAGTCCAACCCAGCCTGAAGATTTGAAGACCTCAGGAGGAGAAATTAGAAACCCTGAAGCCCTGGACCATAGCTGGAAGCAAATTGGGCCAGCCCAAGCCTAGGAAAGGAGCTAGGGTGCCAAATGCTTAGGGTGACTCTCCCCTTGGTCGGCCACTTAGAGTCACCCCTGTTGGCCAACCAAGGAAAGGAGAGGGAGAGAGATTGTAGGGTTTTTTCTACCATGGGTTTCCTTATTTTCTAGCTAGGGTTTGGTTGGGAGTAGAATTCCTAGGTAAAATACTATTGTACCCTTACTTGGGCTCAAGACTAAAAGTCTTTTTAAAGGACCCTAGTCTCTTGTATGAGAAGTTAATTTTGATATATGAAATACTCTTGAGTTTTTTTCTTGCTGTGTGCCTCCCTGCTGTGTGCATTAAGGGATCTTGTGTGAGCCTGAAGTCCTGCCGAAGTGATAGCCGACCAACCTTCTTCCAGCCTCTTCTTCCAATACGCCCTTGCTACCTTTTTCTGAAATTATTCTTGTTTCTAGCATTTGCTTTCTCATCCTTGATAGTTGTTTGCAGGTTCCTGAGTTTTTACAAATCCAACGACTCCAGCCGGGCCATAATAAGACCACCGAGCAGAAAGCCGAAAATCCGCAGGTCTCTGGCTTGATTTTCCATGCCGCATCAATCAAGGAAAGAGTGATCTCTTCACTACGATCTTCACCAGGTGCATAAGACATTGCCAAGTATACCCCCTCTGCCACCAATAGTTTTATTGTAGGTGAACTAGCCCTAGCCGAGGTTTCTTAGCCCCGGCGATCCCCCTTTACTGCTTTCTTAGGTCCTGATCTGCATGCATAGTTTCTAAAATTCATATAGAACTCTCTATATCTTATTTTGATCTGATATTTGGGATTTAACCACCACACCCCACATATAAAACACACGAAAATAATCGCATGAATATTAGTTCCGCATCATCTGGTATTAGAGCTTAGATTAGGGCTCATTTTCTGCACCCTTTATAGTCTGTATATGCACTATTCTTTTAATTATTTCTCCTCGACAAAAACTCCAAAAATTTTGATTTTGATTTTTTTTATTTATATTAATTCAAAGTATTTTACATAATTTTTTTATATTTTATTTCAGTCTGTGCAATTTCTGCAAGCCGAAATATAGCCTATAAATTTTTGGCTCTATTTTTTTTCAGCAAGACAACTTTAGAAGGTTTAGGGGTTTGTTTAGCATCTCTTTACATATTTTACTTTTAATATGATTCTAGCATATTAGGTCATTAGCTACAAATCATATTTCTGCAAAAGAACAAAAAAAAAATACATATATAAAGGCTACCTAAAATACTTAAATCCTAATTTTGCATCATCTGCCTGCCATCATTGCATAAACTACCTTTAAGAGCACTCTTGCTATGTTAGATGGGGGGAGGATTTGATCACCTCTCCTTAGCCCAAAACCACATCCCCTGAAGGGCTTGTGTGCTAGTCTGCTTACATGGCCAATCTCTGATTGATGTCTAGGATTGGCAATCAGTGACCTAACACTCCCCTTACACCTACCTGGCTGAGTACAGGGTTACTATAAGCTAGTTTGCCAACTTGATTAAGCATCTAGTTTTGGACTTTAGGTCTAGGGAGCTGTAGTTGGTTTGATCGAGTCTTGCATGAGCACTATATCAGGGTTTTCATATCATCGACCATCTCCACTTTTATCTGAACCCATGGACAATCTTGAAGCCCAGATTAAAGCCCTTGCTGACCAAATGGCCCAGATTACTACCTAGATGGCTACCCAGATGACTCAATTGAATCAGTCCACTACCCAAACCAATAATAGACTTGAACACTTAGCTAATAGAATCGATCAGGTAGAGGATCGCATAGGGACCAAAGAGAGAACCCATGGGTCACAGTCTAAGCCAGATCCTGAGTCACCTCCCCATCCTAGGAGGACCCCTCGCCATGACCCTTATTATGATAGTAAACCTAGGAGGACCCCAAACCCTGATCCATACCTTGAGGTTGAACCTAGGAGAGTCCATCATCATGACCCAATCTTTGAGGTTCATCCTAGAAGACCCAATCAGGATTTTGTAGACTAGGAAGACAGATCCTATAAACACATTTAGCTTGATGCCCCCACTTTTGATGGTTGTCTTGATCCTAAGGTCTATATAGATTGGGAGGGAGAGATTGATCAATATTTTGAGTGGTATGATATGTCGGAGGAGAGTAAGTTTAGGTTTGCTAAGCTTAAGTTGGTTCGGGAGGCCAGGTTACATTAGGCTAGTGTTAAGAGAACCCTAAGACTAGGAGGGCAAGATCCCATAGTTACCTGGAGGGCCATTAAAAGTAAGCTTAGGGGGAAATATGTTCCACCATCATATCGTTGTGGTTTACTGGATCAATGGCAGTGATTGAATCAAGGTAGTAGGAGTGTAGATGAGTACATCGCAAAATTTGATGAGTATTCCATGCAATGTGACTTAGATGATTCTGAGGATGTTGTTCTATCTAGGTTTAGGGCTGGACTGAGAGATGATATTAAGAAGGAGCTCTATATGAGAGAGGCTAAACACCTGGACCATGCCTATCAGATTGCTAGGGATCATGAGCATTTCCAGAGAGGGCTCATCTACCATAAACCTGAGCCCACTAGATACCCTAGTCAGTACCCAGGAACTAGCCAGTCCCCCAGAGCATCCCCTGCCCAGCCAACCTACTCCGAGTCTACCCACCCTAGTCATCTAGGCCCGAGTCGATCTCAACCTAGCATATTTGTGGCTCGTAGAGATGATCGAGGTAAACCTGTAGAGGTCAATAGGAGTTACAATCCCCAGAAGATCTGTTTTAGATGTAAGAAACTAGGCCACTTTATGAGCCAATGCCTAGTTAGTGCCCTACACTTAGGTGAGCAAGTGGAAGATGAGCCTGAACCAGTAGCTGAACCTGAGGGAGAGATTTATGAGGCTGATGACCAGTTGTTGGATGAGTATGAAGGTGAAGAGGAGGAACCTGAGTTTGAGAACCAAATAGGAGTGGTTAGGTGCATCTTAACCCAAACCCCAGTTAAGGAAGATTGGCGTAGGACTAACATCTTACAGACTTTTGTTAAGGTAGGGTGTAAGGTACTTAAGATCATCATAGACAGTGGGAGTTGTGTTAATGCCGTCTCTACCAACACAGTTAAATATTTAGGATTGACCACAGTTCCCCATCCTAGCCCTTACAAAGTTTCTTGGGTAGATTCCACCTCCATCCAGATTAAAGCTAGGTGCCAAACCATAGTTAGATTGCAAACCTATGAGGAACAGATTTGGTGTGATGTTATCCCCATAGAAGTGAGTGGTATCATTCTAGGTCGACCTTGGCTTTTTGATCATAATACAACCCTGTATGGTCGAACCAATGTTTTTGCTTTTAGCTACCATGGAAATAAGTTTGTTATTCACCTAACTCCCCTAGTGACCTAATTAAGAGGGGTTCTAGTAGCCTTAAGGACAAGAAACCTGGAGCTAATCTGATTAAGGCTAAGGAGTTAGAAAGAGAGATTGCTGAGGGTAACCCTATTTAGATCTTGACCACCAATGAAATACCTAAGCCGACCTAAAAGGAACACCCTAAAGAAATTGTTGAGGCTCTGAAAGCATTTGAGGATGTCTTCCCTGATGATTTACCTGATCAATTACTATCCCTTAGAGACATCCAACATGCAATAGACTTAGTCCCAGGAGCCACTTTACCTAACCTTCCTCACTATAGAATGAACCCCAACGAGTATCAAGAATTACAGTAACAAGTGGGAGAGTTACTTAGGAAGGGTTTCATTAGGGAGAGCTTGAGTCCATGTGAAGTCCCTGCTCTATGACCCCTAAGAAAGATGGTACCTGGAGGATGTGTGTAGACAGTAGAGCTATCAACAAAATAACTGTGAAGTATAGGTTTCCCATCTCCCGATTGGATGATATGTTAGACATGATGGCCGGAGCCAAAGTTTTCTCAAAGATAGATCTTAAGAGCGGCTATCATCAGGTTAGGATTAGACCTGGGAATTAGTGGAAAACTGCATTCAAGACTAAGGATGGCCTGTTTGAGTGGGTTGTGATGCCTTTCGGACTCTCTAATGCACCAAGTACATTTATGAGTGTTGCCGCCAAGATCGCCGTGCCCCGTAGCTGCTATCTACGTCAGAGAATGCTTACTTCGCTATCTCGCTATCTGGTGGACCTGGACCTGGAAGACAGGGGTTAGTGACCCGGGTCGGGGTTTTTGGCGGGGGCACTCCGACGGTCAAGTCAGTGACGATCCAGGAAAATAGATCCTCCTAGTCAAGCCTCTCTTGATGGACTCCACACTAGGAGGAGTGAGTAGTGTAAGAGTGGGATGCAAGTGTGTCATGGGAAGTGTGGTCTGATTAGAGGGATTCTCTGTGTGGCCCTTCTGCCCGACCTTGCTCGAGGATGCTGGTGGTGCCGTGCTCCTCTTCTTAGTGGAGCCTGCACTTGTGTTTCAGCGGTATGGCTTGTGCCTTGCTTGTGTTATGGTTGTTACCTCCATGTTTTTTATGAACTAAGTTATCGTTGGGCGTTCATCTTGGGATCTCCACCAGGCTGTCAGGCATGTGCGGTGGTGTCCCGAGGATCCTTTCCCGATCTGTGATAAGGGAAGCTATCATGTGCTTTGGCATTTCCCTTGGTCGCCTCATACCGGGAAACCTGGCAGTGCCTCGATTAGTAGGCCGCTGCCCCTAAGATTCGAACCTCCTGGTTGACTTCCTCTCTTGGGCAGTTCAGGCGGTTGGTGAGGAGCGTGGCTCCTCGGTCAGTGGGTTTCTTCCTTTCCTGGTGTAAACGATGGCTGCAAGTGGTCAGTATGGTCTGGCAGGTGTCCCAATGTAGTCCTCGGGTGGCTCGTCGGTGTCCTGGGATGGCGATGCCCATGTATGAGCTAGGGTTGATCTAGAATGGCAGGGCTCGCTCTGACCTAGACACCCCGAGCTTGCGGGGTCATCTCGGTGGAGGAGGGCAGAGTGCGGGCCCGGTCCAGAGGGCTCGGCCTTGGAGAGGCTCCATGTGGCGGAGTAGGGCTGAGCTCGACCTCGACCACAGGGCTCGATCTCTGTGGGTCTCAGTCTAGAGGGCAGAGTGTGAGCCCGGTCTAGACGGTTGGGCCTTGGAGAGGTTCCACATAATGGAGGAGGGCTATGCTCAACTCCGACCATAGGGCTCGATCTTCGAGGGTCTCGCTCTGGAGGGCAGAGTGTGGGCCTGTTCCAGAGGGCTCAGCCTCGGAGAGGCTCCACGTGGCGGAGGAGGGCTGAGCTCGACTGCGACCACAGGGCTCGATCTCCTAGGGTCTCGCTCTGGAGGGCAGAGTGTGGGCCTGGTCCAGAGGGCTCGGCCTCGGAGAGACTCCACGTGGCGGAGGAGGGCTGAGCTCGACTCCGCCCACAGGGCTCGATCTCCGAGGGTCTCTCTCTAGAGGGTAGAGTGCTGCTCCAGCCTAGGCATCCCAAGCTCGCATGACTGGCCAGGCGAAGGATGAGGCTCGGCTTGTTGTCTCGAGGGAGCTCAGCTCAGCTCAGCAGAGGAGTCTGAGTAGGAGAATTGACATGGCGTCCGATACAGAGGCTTCCTTTGACATGGCACTTGTCGGCTCACCCATGTCAGCTATCCCGACACATCATTTGCCCCCCACTCCTGAGGCCCGCTAGTGCATGGTGCTCGGGCCGAAGGGAGTAATCGTGGTGTTGACATGGAAAGGCGGAGATCTGGTGCAATGATGGCCATGATTGCAGCGCTTCGTGAGATGGTCCTGCGGGCCAATACGGCGGCACCACGTGCCACGTCCAAGGAGTAGTTAATGTTGGCATAGAATTCAGAGCAATAGGGACACCATTTTTGTCGATGGGCAGCACATGGCATGGATCCATTGGCGGAGAGGTCGGATCGATACGGATCCATCGGGTCCTTTCATAATGAAAGGTGGGCCTTACCCGAAACATCCATTCTTTTGAATTCTCAGTGTCTGCTGCTGTGTTTGAGCTTTCTTCTTCCTCCCAGTTGCTTCAGATCTTCTAAGGAACCAGGTTAGTCTCCTCTTCCTTCCTCTGGGTTTAGGGTCTCCTTCGAGTCAAGTCCACTCTTTCATCCTCCATCTCGAGTCGTTCACTTCTCTCATTGTTGAGGATGTCCCACTTTGGCCTGGGCTTCCGCCCCTCCACTGATCAGGGAAAGGCCGGTCCCTCCGAGCGGAGGCCGGCATCTTCTTCTTTTGGTGGGGAGGAGGATGAGACTCGCTTCGAGCTCAGTAGGAGGCGTTCTCCTGGTCCGTTGCTTATCAGGGAACCAAGATCCGGTCCTTCTCTCCCTCCTCCTTCTGTACCTATTTCTAAGTCTACCCGGTCCACAAGTCCTGGCGGGGTCGCCTCGACGATCACCATCGAGGAACTGGGGACCGTTCGGGATGTCTATGGCATCCCACATTCTGTTCGGCTTATGATCCCTCGTCCGGGAGAACGGGTCACTTCTAGTGGCCTAGGCTGCATTGCTTTTTACGAGGAGACCTTCTCCGGGGGTTTCTGGTTTCCTTTGCATCCCGTCTTCATGTCCGTCTTGGACAACTATCATTTGGTCCCTGCCTAGCTAGTGCCAAATGCCATTAGGGTCATCTTCTCCTTCATTGTGCTCTGCCACCTTCACGGGTTTGTTGCTCGGTTCTCTTTGTTCAAGGCTTTCTTTGCCCTGAAGCGCCACCCGACTGAGGATGGGTGGTGGTCCTTGTCTTCCCACCCGAAGGGCATTAAATTCAAGCTCCCCTCTTCCATCAAGGGATGGAAGGGTAAATTCTTCTTTGCCACGGTTGAGGGGGTTGATTGGGTCTGGAGCGATCCGGACCAGTCCCCCAACCAAAATTCTGTGGTCGATGTGGCTGACCAGGATGACTACGAGCAGCTCCGCATCACCCAGATTCCTTCTCTCGAGGTCCTGTTATCAGAGCAGAACCTTTTCGATGCAAGGATCGACCCAACAAATGGGTTGGGTGAGTCCAACGTGAACTTTCCTTTTTCTTCCTTGCATTTCTTACATTGCTTCTCATGGGCTCTGACCGTTGACTTGCATGCAGGGATGATTTTTACAAAGAGTGACCTGCTGGCGATCACCCGAAAGTGGCCACCGACCGGACTGGTCGAGGAGCCTCCAATGAGGCCGGTCCGGTGTGAGAGCGTGCTTGTGGCTGCTCCTGCCATGGTGGTCGGTCTGAGCCGTGACACTCTGGTCGGTCAGAGTTTAGGGGCCTCCCGAGCTGTCACTGCACTAGTGGAGATAGCGGTGTCTGCGGTGCTGGGGCCGGTCCAGCAGGAGGCCCAAGATATCTCAGAGCAGCACGGTCATCAGGGGGTGGCCTCTGCCATGGAGCCCGAGGTAGTAGCCCGGGCAAGGGCTGCAGCTGTTGCTGTTGCGTCTCCCAGTCCTCCGAGTCCACCTATGATCGAGATCGGGGATGAGGAGGTTCGAGCCAGGACCGAGGCTGCGACTGAGGCACCGCTTGCACGGGTACCAACTCCTCAGCCTGCCCCCGAGGGTCCTGTGGTTAGTGGGGAAGGCCACCTACTGCAGGAGAGAGCAGGAGGGAAGAGGCATGACGTCGACTCCATTTCAAGATGGGGCTGGAGAGCTCATTCCTCCGGAACCCCGCACTGGCCGAGCGCATGATGGATTTCTTAATCCAGATGTGTGATCAGTAGGAGATGGCTGGACTGCGGCTGAATGATGTCCTCAGCGCCATCTTTCCCTAACATTACTCAGTGAGTTATCTCTTCTTCTCTTTTCTCTTTCTTTTCTTTTTTTTTTTTTTAGCTGACCTCTTTTCATGGTGCAGATCGGTGCCGAGGCCCTCTTCATTAAGGGCTGCTATCAGAACAGGGAGAGCATCGAGCTGCAACAAGCGGCCGAGATCGAGTCTCTGAAGATTGATCTGAAGAAGAAGGTCGGGGTGAATGGGGCACTTGAGTAGAAGGTCAAAGACCTGGAGAAGCAGCTCACCGATGCCAAGGGGCGAGCGAAGAAACTCCTGGAGGCCTGTGACCTGGAGCAGAGTCGCTCAAAGAAGGCTATCGACGATCTCTCCACCATCAAGAAGAAGCTAAACTGGTACAGTACCGAGGCTGATCGGCACAAGGAGGCCTCCCGAACTATCTAGGTAGAGCCAGTAGTAGGGAAAGAGAAGCTGGTCACGGCTGAGAGGGCGGAGGAGGTGGCGGCCAAGTCGGCAGAGGCTGCCAGGTTGGAGGCCACCGAGGCAAAAAAGGGGGCCGCCGAGGCCAGGAAAGATGCTGAGGAGGCTATTGCCAAGTTCAAGGCCTCAGAGTTTGTCATCGAAATTCACCAAACGGTGTCGGACTCCTTTTTTAAAGGCTTCATGTTCTTGCATGGCTAGATCGAGGCATCTGTTCCTGATAAGGACGGCGACCATCTTAGGTACTCCTCAGCCTCGGATGCAGAACCTAATGTGGAGGTGGTCGTCAAGGAAGCTGTGTCTCCCGAGCCTCCGACGCCAGCCGAGGCTGAGCCATCCGAGGTCGGAGCCATTCAACCGGAGGTTCATGAAGGCGAGGCATCTCAGCCTCAAGACTTAGCAGGGGGCTGGCCAGTGCAAAGTAGTCCGTTCTTTTTTATTTTGTACTTTGTTTTTCTTTTTGTATTTGGTCGAGGTCACCCGGCATGTCGGGGGCTCGTAAAATGTTTGTAGCTGGCTTTCGATCAATACAATTTGAACTTTCTTGCAACCCATCCTTCCCTCTTTTTTCTCTTTCTTTCCCTCACCCCCTCTTTTTCTTTGCTCTTTCTTTTTTCTTTTTTTTTTTTTGATGAGTGGGGAGATTAGAGAAGAGGGTCTCACCTTGCCTAGGACTTAGTTACCAGGCTTTGGTGCCGGCGAATCGGGTGCAAGGTTCTGGTAGTTGTGAGCAGCTGGGCTCGAAGGTCCCTTGGCCGGAGAGCTGGACCCCGGTCCAAGGTGCCTGAGGGCTGTTCTCATGTCTTGGATTGGCATCTCGGAGTTGGGCTCGAAGACGGTTGATGATTGAGAGCAGCATGGCTCGAAGGTCCCTTCGTCGGAGATCTGAGCTCTGGTCTGGGGCTGGTGTCTCGGAGTTGGGCTCGAAGACGGTTGATGATTGAGAATAGCGTGGCTCGAAGGTTCCTTGGTCAGAGATCTGAACTTCGATCTTGGGTTGGCATCTCGGAGCTGGGCTCGAAGACGGTTGATGATTGAGAGCAGCATGGCTCGAAGGTCCCTTGGTTGGAGATCTGAGCTACGGTCTTGAGTTGGCATCACAGAGCTAGGATCGGAGATGTTGATGATTGAGAGCGGCATGGCTCGAAGGTCCCTTGGCCGGAGATCTGAGCTCTAGTCTCGGATGATGAAATAAAGGTTTTGTCGTTGTATTTCTCTCTTATTCTATTTCTTTCCTTCCCCTCTCTCTCTTTTTTTTTTCTTTATTTTAGATGAGTGGGGAGATCAGAGAAGAGGGTCACAGGATTTGATTGCCTTGGAGCTAGGCTCGACACCTTCTTGGTCGGAGAGCTGGGCCATGGTCCAAGGGTTGCCTGAGAGCTTGGCTCAGGTCTTTGGCGACTTGGAGCTAGGGTCAAGGCGTTGATAGGAGCTACTTGGCTCGAAGATCCCTTGGCATCTTGGAGCTGGGCTTGAAGATGTTTAAGATTGAGAGCAGCTTGGCTAGAAGATCTCTTGGCCAAAGGTCTGAGCTCCAGTCTTGGGTTGGCATCTCAGAGCTGGGCTCGGAGATGTTGATGATTGAGAGCGACGTGGCTCGAAGATCCCTTAGTGTATCGGAGCTAGACTCGAACATGTTTGAGATTGAGAGCAGCTTCGCTCAAAGATCCCTTGGCATCTCAGAGCTGGGCTCGAAGATGTTTGAGATTGAGAGTAGCTTGGCTCGAAGATCCCTTGGCTGGAGGTCTGAGCTTTGGTCTTGGGTTGGCATCTCGGAGCTGGGCTCGAAGATGTTTGAGATTGAGAGTAGCTTGGCTCGAAGATCCCTTGGCTGGAGATCTAAGCTCCGGTCTTGGGTTGGCATCTCAGAGCTGGGCTTAGAGACATTGATAATTGAGAGCGTCGTGGCTCAAAGATCCCTTGGCATCTTGGAGCTGGGCTCAAAGATGTTTGAGATTGAGAGCAGCTTGGCTCGAAGATCCCTTGGCATCTCGAAGTTGGGCTCAGAGATGTTTGAGAATGAGAATAACTTGGCTCGAAGATCCCTTGGCCGGAGATCTGAGCTCCGGTCTTGGGTTAGCATCTCAGAGCTGGGCTCGGAGACGTTGATGATTGAGAGCAGCGTTTCTTGAAGATCCCTTGACCGGAGATCTGAGCTTCGATCTTGGGTTGGTGTCTCGGAGCTGGGCTCGGAGATATTGATGATTGAGAGCGGTGTGGCTCGAAGATCCCTTGGCATCTCGGAGCTGGGCTCGAAGATGTTTGAGATTGAGATCAGCTTGGCTCAAAGATCCCTTGGCTGAAGATCTGAGCTCCAGTCTTGGGTTGGCATCTCGGAGCTGGGCTCGGAGACGTTGATGATGCTTTCCTACAAGACAAATAGATACTCGTGCAAGGAAAAAGTCATTATCATTATTATTGATGAGAAACCTTACATTATTGATGGTATCCTCGTAGATTACAGGCATTCCATGTTCGATGGTGCTTGACGCCATCGAGATCTTCGAGGCAATAGGCCCCTTGTGAGGGGGCTTTAGCTACCTTGTGGGGGCCTTTCCAGTTTGGTGAGATGCCTCTGCCTGGCGTAGCACCAAGTCTCCGAGTTTGAAGGCTTCTGGCCTGACCTGGGCATTGTAGTACCGAGCTGCTCGCTGTCGATGGGCTTTGTTGAGGTCGGTGTAGTCTACACATATCCTAGTTGTCTCTTTGTAGAGACAATGGCATCGAGCAAGTTGAGCCCGAGCTGGCCCAAGATCACGTTGTAGGTGGGAAGGAGCTTGTCGACCATGAAAGTCATCATAACGGTGCTCTGCTGGCGGTGATCTTGAGTGATCTCTCCTTCCACCCTTACAGAATCACCTGTGAAACCAGCAAGGGAGGTATGCACAGGTTTGAGTTGATCGGGAGAAGGCTTCATCTTGGAGAAGGCATCATAAGAAAGCACATCCATGGAGCTTCTGCTATTAATCATGATGTGTTTTACAGGAAGCTTCATGGTTGTCTTCTCGGCGACCGCAGCATCATTATTTATATACAATTTTTTTTTGTCTCCCCCTTCCCTCATAAAGGGGAGTACATTCTCAAGATCCCCTACCCCACGGTCTCTTTGGGCGCGTGCACAGCTCCCTAGGAGATCATGCCCACCAGCTTCTCGGTGGGATGGTTATCGATGACTGGAGCTAGCGGTAGAGCGATGAGCGCCTGGGATTCCATCTGAGGTCTACCCCCCACAAACCTTTTAAGGTGTCCCCTCTTGATGGGTTCTTCAATTTCCCACTTGAGGTTGTGACATTCCTCGGGGTCGTGGCCATGGTCGCGGTGAAAGCGATAGTACTTCAATTTATCATGGCTAGTGGAGGACTTCATCGGAAGCGGGTGTCTCATGTAGTCTTCGCCTTCGATCTCTATTTGGATTTTCATCATCGGGGCGAGGAGAGGGGTGTAACTCTCCTCAGGAATGAGAGTGCCTTTCGGTATCAGCCCCCTCCGGGAGTTCGAGACTTGGGGTTCTTGCTTCTGGGTCCCGGGCATCTCGGTGGGGGTTGGCCTCTTCAATGGCTTCCCGTCATGCTCCCGCCTCATACGGTCCGCCTCCTTGGCACGGATATACTTTTGGGCTCGGAGAAGGAGCTCGAAATAAGTCTTAGGGAGCTTTTTATGCAGCGAGTAGGTCAGGCGGGAGGTCCTAAGCCCTCGCTTCAGCTCCAGCATGGTAACTAGCTCATCAAGGTTGTAAATTTCCAATGCGGCAGCCTTGAAGTGGGCCACATAGTCCAGTAGGGGCTCGCGGTCTTGCTACCGGATGGAGAAGAGGCTATCTGCCTCTCATGGCAACTTCCTGCAGGCGTCGAAGTGGGCCACGAACTTCTGCTCTAACTGGGCGAAAGAGTTGATGCTCTCCGACTCCAAATGGGTGAACCACACCCGGGCTGCTTTCCAGAGAGTGGCAAGAAAGGTGATGCAAAGAAGAGCATCGATGCTCCCTGGACCCTCATGAGGGTCCGGTAGCTTTCCAGGTGATCCAGGGGGTCGGTGTTCCCATCGTAAGGATCCACCTGCGGTATCCGGAACTGATACGGGATCGGCTCTGCTTGGATTTCTTGGGAGAATGGGGAATGGGTGTCGTAGCCCGTTGGCTCACTAGTGGAGCCCTGCATGTTGGCAAACCGACAGGCGAACTCTATCAGCTTGCGCTCATGTTCTTCTTGGCACTTCCCCGCTATGCGCCTGATGGCTTCGTCAGTAGACCTCTCCATCGAAGGAGACGAAGAAGGTGACATGGGAGCCTGGCACCCATGGTGGGGGTCTTGCTTTTCCTAGCTCGGTGGGGCCTTGATACTGCCCGTCCGAAGTTTGGTGAGTGGCTCTCCCTATCGGCAGACCCGGCTCGTTGCCTTTTCGCCGGAGTATGATGATTACCCCTGTTGTCGGTGATGGCCCACGACTGTGAAGGCCTTCCTTGGAAGGAATGCAGGCTATCTCGGGGAGCTGCGGCATGGGCTGCCGGAGTCCCTGGCTGCTGGTGGGTAGCCAAGGACTGGTGCTAATACTGAAGCTGGCGCATTGCTGTGGCGAGGATCTGCATTTGTTGGGCGAGTGTGGCCAGCTGAGACTACACCGGAGGTGGTTGGACTGGAGCAGATTGCCCCATCTCGAGATTGTGTGGGTTCCCTCGAGAAGAGGAGTCCCCTGCATGGCTGGCGGAGGCCTCTCACGCTCGTGTCGTCATGATCTCTCCATGGAGTGCCAATCTGTAGAGAGATGGAGGGCTTGACCGACCCCTTCCTGGCATGCCAATCTATTGCCGCCTAGATCATCGTGGCCTGTTGCTGTTGTCTGTGTCAGAGCGCGCTTACTTCGCTATCTTGTCATCTTGTGGACCTGGACCTGCAAGACAAGGGTTAGTGACCCGAGCCGGGGTTTCTGACAGGGACACTCCGACGATCAAGTCAGTGATGATCCAGGGGAACAGATCCTCCTGGTTGAGCCCCTCTTGATGGACTCCACACTAGGAGGAGTGAGTTGTGTAATAGTGGGATGCAAGTGTGTCAGCGGAAGTGTGGCCTGGTTAGAGGGAGTCTCTGCGTGGCCCTTTCGCCCGACCTTGCTCAAGGATGCTGGTGGTGCCGTACTCCTCTTCTTGCTGGAGCCTGCACTTGTGTTTCATTGGTATGGCTTGTGTCTTGCTTGTGTTGTGGTTGTTACCTCCAAGTTTTTTGTGAACTAGGTTACCGTTGGGCGTTCGTCTTGGGATCTCCACCAGGGTGTCAGGCATGTGCGGTGGTGTCCCGAGAAGCCTTTCCCGATCCATGATAAGGGAAGCTGTCATGTGCTCTGACATTCCCCTTGGTTGCCTCAATTCGGGAAACATGGCAGTGCCTCAATTGGTGGGCCGTCGTCCCTGAGATTCGAACCTCCTGGTTGACTTCCTCTTTCAGGCAGTTCAGGTGGTTGGTGAGGAGCGTGGTGCCTCGATCAGTGGCTTTCTCCCCTTCCTGGTATAACCGGTGGCTGCAGGCGGTCAGTACAGTCTGGCAGGTGTCTCAATGTAGTCCTCGGGTGGCTTGTCGGTGTCCTGGGATGGCGGTGCCCACGTCCGAGCTGGGGCTAAGCTGGAATGGCAAGGCTCATTCCGACCTAGATACCCCGAGCTTGCGGGGTCGTCTCGGTGGAGGAGGGCAGAGTGCGGGCCCGGTCCAAAGGGCTCGGCCTCAGAGAGGCTCCACGTGATGGAGGAGCGCTGAGCTCGACTCCAACCACAGGGCTTAATCTCCGAGGGTCTTGCTCTGGAGGGCAAAGTGTGGGCCCGGTCCTGAGGGCTCAACCTTGGAGTGGCTCCACGTGGTAGAGGAGGGCTATGCTTGACTCCGACCACAGGGCTTGATCTTCGAGGGTCTCGCTCTAGAGGTCAGAGTGTGGGCCCGATCCAGAGGGCTCGGCCTCGGAGAGGCTCCACGTGGCGGAGGAGGGCTGAGCTCGACTCCGACCACAGGGCTCGATCTTCGAGGGTCTCACTCTGGAGGACAGAGTGCAGGCCCGGTCTAGAAGGATTGGCCTCGGAGAGGCTTCACGTGGTGGAGTAGGGCTGTGCTCGACTCCGACCACAGGGCTTGATCTTCAAGGGTCTCGCTCTGGAGGGCAGAGTTCGTCTCCAGCCTAGGCATCCTGAGCTCGTGGTACCAGCCTGGCGGTGGATGGGGCTCGTCTCATTGTCTCGAGGGAGCTCTGCTCAGCTCTGCAGAGGAGTCTGAGAGGTAGAATTGATGTAGCATCCAACGCGGCGTCTTCCTTTGACATGGCACCTGTCGGCTCACCCATGTCAGCGATCCCGCCACATCAATGAGGATTATGACCCAAGTCCTGAAAGAATATATTGGAAAATTTGTTGTGGTCTGCTTTAATGATATCTTAATTTATAGCAGGACTAAAAACGACCACCTTAGTCATTTGAGATTAGTATGCTAGACCCTTAGGGAGAATAGCCTCTATGCCAACATTAGGAAGTGTGAGTTGATGACACAGGGTTATCTTCCTAGGTTTTGTTGTCACCCCTGAGGGAGATTTTGCAAATCCTGAAAAGGCTAGGGCAATTGTCGAGTGGCCTATACCCACTATTGTTCATGATGTGCGTAGCTTCCATGGCCTAGCAACCTTTTATTGGAGATTCATTAGGGGTTTTAGCATAGTCATCGCACCTATAACTGATTGCATTAGGAAGGGTACATTTGAGTGGACCAAAGCAGCTGATAAGGCCTTCCTAGAGCTTAAGGATAAGATGACCAATGCACCCATTCTTAGATTACCTGACTTTTCTAAGGTGTTTGAGGTCACTTGCGATGCCTTGGGAGTAGGAATAGGTGGGGTACTAAGTAAAGAGAATCATCCTGTAGCCTTCTTCAGTGAGAAGCTGAATGAGGCTAAACTTAAGTACTCTACATATGACAAGGAATTTTATGCGGTAGTCCAGGCCCTTAGATATTGGAGATATTACTTACTACCGCAGGAGTTTTTCTTATTTTATGACCGTGATGCACTCCAATTCCTAAACTCCTAAAGGAAACTTAACCCACAGCATGATAAATGGATTGAGTACATTCAGGCCTAGACCTTTGTCCTGAAGCACCGTGTCGGAACAAAAAATAAGGTAGCAGACACCCTGAGCCGTAGGTCTTTGCTGTTAGGATCAGTTAACACCCAAGTTATTGGGTTTGATAGGTTAAAGGATGAATAAGAAACCTGTCCAGACTTTAGAGAAATTTACCAGACCCTCGGGCTAGGACCATCTAATACACATAGTGAGTATACCATTTAGGATGGCTACCATTTCTAAAACAATCGACTTTGTATACCTAGAACTTCCCTTAGAGAGTTCCTAATTTGGGAGACCCAAGCTGGAGGTTTAGCTAGTCAGTTTGGTAGGAATAAGACAATCTTAGCGATAGAGGACCAGTTCTTTTGGCCAGGATTGAAAAGGCAAGTTGCACAGATTGTAGCCAGGTGTAGAACTTGTGCTATTGCAAAATAGCAAAAGCAAAACACTGGTCTCTATACACCTTTACCAATGCCTGATCGCCCTTGGCAAGACCTAAGTAGGGACTTCATGTTAGGATTACCTAAGACCTAGAAGAGACATGATTCTATCTTTCTAGTGGTCGATAGGTTCTCTAAGATAGCTCACTTCATCTCCTGTTCCCTGACCTTTGAAGCATATAGAGTAGCCAAGCTTTTCTTAGATCATGTGGTTAGACTCCATGGCCTACCAAAGACCATTATATCTGATAGGGATGCTAGGTTCACCAGTTATTTCTGGAAGATCTTGTGGCACCTGTTAGGGACCAAGCTTAAGTTTTCTACAGCCTGCCACCCCCAAACAGATGGCCAGATCGAAGTGGTGAACCGTAGTTTAGGAAACCTCCTTAGATGCCTAGTAGGTAAACACATTGGAACTTGGGATTTATTGTTGCCTAGAGCAGAGTTTGCCTACAATAGTTCAGTAAATAGGATAACGGGCAAGAGTCCTTTTGAGATAGTCCATGGGTACAAGCCTAATCACCCCATTGATCTGATTCCCTTACCTGTTCATGCACGAGTCTCAGAGTCTACAGAGTCATTCACACAGCATATTAGAGACTTGCACAAGGATATTAGTGGTGCGGACACCAAAGGCACCAGAATAAGGCAGAGGCTTCTCAACCCTCTATGGATCACTAAATTGACATTCGAGTCCACTATAACAAAGCTTAGTCCAGTTGAGTTATTTTTTTTGAGTCCTGTAATTGGTCAGCTCATGTTGAGCTAGTTTAGTTCAGTATTATTCAGCTCATGTCGAGCTAATTTTAATTTTTGAGTCCTGTCCAAGCTATCGAAGACTCAAGACCACATCATACAAGTAAAGACCAAGTCCAACCTAATTGAAGACATGGAAGTTGAGCCCAAATCCAACCCAACTTGAAGACTTGAAGATCCTAAGAGGAGAAAATGAAAACAGGAACAAACCTGAAGCCCTATTCTAGCCAGAAGCAAACTGGGCCAGCCCAGGCCCAGGAACAGGAATTAGGGCACCACTTCTTAGGATTACCCTCCTCTTGGTCGGCCACTTATGGTCACCCTGTTGGCTGACCAAGACAAGGAGAGGGAGTCCAAGTGCTTTAGGGATTTCTACCAAGGTTGCCTTGTATTCCTATTTAGGGTTTGAAAGGGAGAAGGAGTCCTATGTAAAGTCTAAAGTACCCTTACTTGGGGCCCAAGGTTAAGGGTCTATTTAAGGGACCCTAGCCTCTTGTATGAAACTTGATTTTGATATGAAATAAATCTTGAGTTCTTATATTTCTTTGTGTGATTACCCTGCTGTGTGCATAAAGAGGTTTGAGAGTTCTTCCCGGTGTTTGCTACCATCTTCTTGCCGCCAACCATCCTTCCAGCCCCCTCCAAAACTTTTATCCCTTTGCTGTTTTCCTTAGTTTTCTTGATTTCCTTTGAGTTTTCTAACCCCTGATATGTCGTTTGTAGGTCCCTGAGTTCCTACAAATCCAACAACTCCAGCCAACCCTCAATCGGACCACCGAGCAGAAAGCTAGGAATCCGCGGGTCTTTGGCTCAGTTTTCCAGGCCGCATCCATCGAGGAACGAGAGATCCCTTCGCTGTAATCTTCACCGGGCACTTCAGACATTGTCAGGTACACTCCCTCTACCTCCAGTAATTATATTGTAGGAGAACTTGCCCTAATCGAGGCTTCTCAGTCCGGCGATCCTTCTTTAGTACTTTTCTAGGTTCTAATCTGCATGCTTGGATTCAAAAATTCATACAAAATTTTTTACAACTAATTTTGATCTAAAATTCAGGAATTAATTACCTAACCCCAGATATAAAATATACAAAAAGAATTGCATGCATATTAGTTCTGCATCATCTAGTATCAGAGCATAGATTAGGGCTTTTTTTCTGTAATTTTTCAGTCTGTATATGCACTGTTAATTTTGTTATTTCTTCCTGTCCTGAACTCCAAAAATTCTGAAATATGTTTTTCTCAATTCATCATAATTCAATGTGTTTTCCAGAATTTGTGCAGATTTTATTTCAGTCTATGAAATTTCTTCAAGCCGAAATACTGCCGCAAATTTTTAGCTTTATTTTTTCAGCAAGATAATTTTAGAAGGTTTAGGGTTTTGCTTAGCATCTTTTTGAATATCTTTTAATTTTAGTATATTTCCTACATATTATGCCATAATTCTCAAGTTTTCTTCTGTTTAAGAAAATACCAAAAAAAAAAATTTACATATTCTCCAAAAATACCAAAAGAACATCTAAACCCTAATTTGCATCCTCATATGCTTGCCATCTTTGCATAATTTACTTTAAGGGCACTCTCTTTATATCAGATAAGGGAAGGAGGTCATTACCTTTCCTTAGCCCAAAACCACCTCCCTTGCATTCAGTCCCAAGCCTAACTTAAAATCGATTAGACTTAATTTGCCCTAGTGGGCTAGGGACACCAACTGGTCGGGTCCGGGCTAAGTGTCAGATCATTGTGTCAAGCTAACCTGTGTGTGCCTTGTGCTTGGTGTCTAGAATGGTGGTTCAGGGATTCAATCCTAAAAGGCTTGTGTGCTGGTCTGCCTACCTAGCCAATCTCTGATTGGTGTCTAGGATTGGCAATCAGGGATCTAACACTCCCCTTACACTTGCCTGGTTGAGTACAGAGTTACTATAGGCTAGTTTGCCACCCTGATTGAGCCCTTAGTTTGGACTCTAGGTCTAGTCAGCTGTAGTCGGTCTGATCGAGTGTTGCATGAGCACTAGATCAGGGGTTTCATATCACCCACCTCCTTCACAAATGTCTGAACCCATGAAAAATTTGCAAGCCCAAATGAAAGCACTCACTGAGCAACTAACCCAATCCATGGCCCAGATGGCTACATAAATAACTACCTAGTTGACTACCCAGTTAACTCAGTCTGGTACCGAAACCAACAACAGAATTGACCATCTTGCTAATAGGTTTGACCAGTTAGAAGGCCGTGTAGGGACCATAGAAAGAACCCATGGGTCACAGTCTGAGCCAGATCCTGAGTCCCCTTAACCTAGGAGGACCCCAAACCCTGATCCATACCATGAGGTCGAACCTAGGAGAGCCCCTCATCCTGACCCATACTATAATCCTCAACCTAGGAGGACCCCAAACCCTGATCCATACCATAAGGTTGAACCTAGGAGAGCTCCTCATCCTGACCCATACTATAATCCTTAACCTAGGAGGACCCCAAACCCTGATCCATATCGAGTGGTTGAACCTAGGAGAGCCCCTCAGCCTGACCCATACTATAATCCTGAGCCTAGGAGGACCTCAAACCCTGATCCATATCTTGAGGTTGAACCAAGAAGAGACCATCGTCCTGAGCCAATCCCTGAGGTTCGTCCTAGAAGGCCCAATCAGGATTTTGTAGACTAGGAGGACCGATCCTATAGACATGTTAAGCTTGATGCCCCAACTTTCGATGGTTGTCTAGATCCTAAGGTCTATATAGATTGGGAGGGAGAGGTGGATCAATATTTTGAGTGGTATGATATGACAGAGTAGCATGAATTTAGGTTTGTTATGCTTAAGTTGGTTCGGGAAGCAAGGTTACATTGGGCTAGTGTTGAGAGAACCCTTAGTCTAGGAGGGCGTGATCCTATAACCACCTGGTGGGCCATGAAGGGTAAGCTTAGGACAAGATACGTTCTAGCTTTATATCGTAGTGGGTTACTTGATCAATGGCAACGATTTAATTAGGGTAACAGAAGTATAGATGAGTACATCGCAAAATTTGATGAGTATTCCATGCGATGTGATTTGTGGGAGTCTGAGGATGTTGTCTTATCTAGGTATAGAGCTAGACTGAGAGATGACATTAAGAAAGAGCTCTATATGAGAGAGGCTAGAGACCTGGACCATGCTTACCAGATTGCTAGGGATCATGAGTGTTTTCATAGAGGACCCCTTTACCATAGACCTGAGCCCACTAGATACCCTAGTCAGTATCTAGGAGCAAGCTAGCCCAAACAGAGTCGACCCATGCCCAGCCAACCTTGCCCGAGTCGATCGAGTCCTAGTCAGTCAGGCCCAAATCGACCCACTCCTAATCAGTCAGGCCCGAGTCAACCCCAGCCTAGTAATCCTTTGACCCGTAAGGATGATCGAGGAAAATCTGTAGAGGTCAATAAGAGTTACACTCCCCAGAAGACCTGTTTTAGATGTAATAAAATAGGCCGCTTTATGAGCCAATGTCCAGTTAGTGCCTTACACCTAGGTGAACTACAGGAAGAAGAGCCTGAATCCATAGTCGAACTTGAGGGAGAAGTTTATGAGGCTGATGATCAGTTAATAGATGAATATGAAGGTGAGGAGGAGGAACCTGAGTCTGAGAACCAATTAGGAGTGGTTAGGTGCATCTTAGCCCAAACCCCAGTTAAGGAAGATTGGCATAGGACTAGCATCCTACAGACTTTTGTTAAGGTAGGGGGTAAGGTTCTTAAGATCATCATAGATAGTGGGAGTTGTCTCAATGCCGTCTCTTCCAAGATAGTTAAATCTTTAGGGTTGATCAAAGTTTCCCATCCTAGCCCGTACAAAGTTTCTTGGATAGATTCCACCTCCATCCAGGTTCATGTTTGGTGCCAAATCTTAATTAGATTGCAGACCTATGAGGAAAAGATTTGGTGTGATGTCATCCCCATGGAAGTAAGTAGTATCATTCTAGGTCGACCTTGGCTTTTTGATCATGATGCAACCATGTATGGTCGAACCAATGTTTGTGCTTTTAACTACCATGGGAATAAGTTTGTTATCAATCCAGCTCCCCCTAGGGACCCAGTTAAGAGGGGTTCTAGTAGTCTTAAGGACAAGAAACCTGGAGTTAACCTGATTAAGGCTAGGGAGTTAGTAAAGGAGATTATTGAGGGTAACCTTGTTTGGATCTTGACCTCCAAGGAAATACTCGAACCAACCCAAAAGGAACACCCTAAAGAAATTGTTGAAGCTCTGAAAGAGTTTGAGGATGTCTTCCCTGAGGATTTACCTGATCAACTACCACCCCTTAGAGACATCCACAATGCAATAGACTTAGTTCCAGGAGCCACTTTACCAAACCTTCCTCATTATAGACTGAATCCCAGTGAACATCAAGAATTAAAGAAACAAGTGTGAGAATTACTTAGGAAGGGTTTCATTAGAGAGAGCCTGAGTCCATGTGCAGTCCCCGCTCTACTGACCCCTAAGAAGGATGGTTCCTGGAGGATGTGTGTAGATAGTAGAGCTATCAACAAGATAACTGTGAAGTATAGGTTTCCCATCCCCTGATTGGATGATATGTTAGACATGATGGCCGGAGCCAGAGTTTTCTCTAAGATAGACCTTAAGAGCGGCTATCATCAGGTTAAGATTAGACTTGGGGATGAGTTGAAAACTGCTTTCAAGACTAAGGATGGCCTGTTTGAGTGGGTTATAATGCCTTTCGGACTTTCAAATGCACCAAGTACTTTTATAAGGATTATGACCTAAGTGCTGAAAGAGTTTATAGGAAAATTCGTTGTGGTCTACTTTGATGATATTCTGATTTATAGCAGGACCAAGATGGACCACCTTAGTCAACTAAGACTAGTATGCCAGACCCTTAGGGAGAATAGCCTCTATGCCAACTTTAAAAAGTGTGATTTCATGACACATAGGGTTATCTTCCTAGGTTTTGTTGTCACCCATGAGGGAGTTTCTGCAGATCCTGAAAAGGTTAGGGCAATTGTTGAGTGGCCTACACCCTCTAGTATCCATGATGTGTGTAGTGTCCATGGCCTAGCAACCTTTTACAAGAGATTTATTAGGGTTTTAGTACAGTCGTCGCACCTATCACTGATTGCATTTGGAAGGGTACATTTGAGTGGACCAAAGCAGTTGATAAGGCTTTCCTAGAGCTTAAGGATAAGATGACCCATGCACCCATCCTTAGATTACCTGATTTTACTAAGGTGTTTGAGGTCGCTTGCGATGCCTCAGGAGTAGGAATAGGTGGGGTACTAAGTCAAGAGAATCACCCTGTAGCCTTCTTCAGTGAGAAACTGAATGAGGCTAAACTTAAGTACTCTACCTATGACAAGGAATTTTATGCGGTAGTCCAGGCCCTTAGATATTGGAGACATTACTTACTACCATAGGAGTTTGTCTTATTTTCTGACCATGAGGCACTCCGATTCCTGAACTCCCAAAAGAAACTGAACCCACGGCATGATAAATGGATTGAGTACATTCATGCTTACACTTTTTTCCTGAAGCACCGTGCCGACACAGAAAATAAGGTAGCAGATGCCCTGAGTCGTAGGTCTCTATTATTAGGATCGGTTAGCACCCAAGTCATAGGGTTTGATAGGTTAAAGGATGAATATGAAACTTGCCCAGACTTTGGAGACATTTATCAGACCCTCAGTGATGCAGAACGAAAGAGATGATGTGATGCGGAAGTAAATTAAGACTAATTTCTTTTTTTTATATATATTTTCAGAAGTCGACTTTGACTCAAATGAAAGTTAAACTAAATTGAAAGAAACTATATAATAATTGAAAGCACAATTCAAAGAAACTAGATTATCAGAGTAGTTCAGAAGTAAAGGATCGCTGGGGGTTGAGAAACTCCCAGACCTAGGGTTTCGCTCTGAACTTTCAACAGGACAGAACTAAAGAGAAGGGAAGGATTGTGTACCAGGTAGTGATCTTCACAGAGTTTGGTGGAAGGACTCTCTCGAGCAGATTGTTGGATACTCTGATTCGGATATCTTCGCAATGGATCCTCTAATACTGGTCCTTTGGCAGAGTTGGCTTCTCCTGAACTCAGGATCTGGGAAAGAAGAAGAACAAGTTAAGGAACCAGATACTCAAAGAAAGGATTTATAAGATAAGAAGAACTTGAAAAATTGATGTTGCTGAAATCCTGATTCTCCTGGATGCTGATCTGACTTCCTCTGGGATTTGCTCTGTATTCGAAGTAGCCAATCTGGACCTGGATGCTGGTGGTCGGCCTCTACTTGGAAGAGAGGGGCCGGAGATGATGAGGTAGATTAGGGTTTGGATGCTGGTGGTCGGCCTCTACTTGGAAGTGAGGGGCCAGAGATGATGAGGTAGATTAGGGTTTAGATTAGGGCCGGAGATGGTGGAATGAAGAAGATGATGGCGGCTAGGGTTTGGAATTGAAGTGGCTAACCTAGGGTTTTGGTAGGGTTTTGGGGTTGGAGATCTCACACCTCCTCAAGGTTCCTAGGGAATCCGGATTTACTCCCTCACGAAGCTCAACACCTGAATACAAGTGCGGAAGAGAGAAACACAAAGTTGCTCACACAGAAATTGATTTCATTCATCATTAAATTCAAGAGTTACATAGAGTTGAATATATAGGCATAACAAAGAAATAAAACTTTATACATTTCCCATGTGGGACTAATAGGACTAACCCATACTTTAGGCATCAAATTCTCTTCCCAAGACTCCTTCCATGAGTAGGCAGCCCAAAAACTCCAAGAAAACTTGAAAATCAGCTCCAAATAGCAGGTTATGGGGGTGTCTCCTAGTATCTCTCCATGAATCAAGGATTTTTCCTTCATGGTTTGACCCATTTGGACACCTCCTAGTCTTGCTCCACAAGTTTAGGCTTCTTCCTTTCATGGCTTTGGCACTTTTGGAAACTTTTGAGAACCTTCTTGAATTCCTCCCCAAGACATGCTCTCTTTCCTTTTATAACTTGGATTTTTATGGAACATTGTGGGGCACCTCCTTGATCCTCTCTTCAAGAAAAATTCTTGCCATCCTGGCTTGGGTTTATTTCTTGTGGTGTAGGGACCAAAGACACTGGATGGAGATGTGGCGCCTCCTGGACTCTGGCGTGTGGCTGGGAGTGTGGCGCCCACTTGCTTAGGCCTGGGAAAAAAAATGTGGCACCTTGGACCTTGACTTGACTGAAAAAAAAAAAGTGGCACCAACCTGGAGAAGACCTAGACCACTACTAGGACTTGTACTGAGTCAACATGACTCAACAAAATTTAAATTGCAGGGAAATACAGACTCAAGACTAAAATTGAGTTGACCAAGTCAACCCTTATTACAAAACCAGAAAACACTAATTCTTCGGGCAAGGTCAATCAGAGATCCAGATGGAGCCCTGAAGCCTTCTTCTGAGTCTGGTGCCTGCACCAATTCTCCCGGGGTGGGAGGAACTCGACCCTGTCGAGTATGAATCAAGTTGGCTCTGGTATCTGTCCAAGAGGTCTGGGTCGAATTCTTGTAATTCTTCTTGGGAGATCCAAGAGTCATCAGAATTTGGCCTTCCTTGCCAGCGGACCAGGTATCTTTGGTATCCTCGATTACGAGTAGAGATAACCTGATCATCCAGGATCTTTTTAATCTGCTCTTTCCTCACAGGCCAGTTTGTTGGACACACAGGGTCGGGATCACTCTCAATAACAGGATTAGGTTTCAAAGGCTTACTAGGAATCACAGCTGGCTCCCTATACTCTACTAAGCCTGTAATGTTAAAAGTAGAGCTATTGCCTAGTTCTGGAGGCAACTCGAGCACATAGGCATTGGATCCTACTCTCTTCACTACTCTAAATGGTCCAGCTCCTTTAGCATGTAACTTTCTAACGATTCCAGGAAAAAACTGCTCAGGCCTTAACCTAATCATTACATAGTCTCTCTCAACAAAAGTTTTGACTCGTCTTTGAGAATCAGCCAACTTCTTATAAGTTTCATTACTTAAAGTTATTTTGGCATGAATTTCTTTAAGCAAGTCCTTTACATGCTATGCAAGTGCATCAAGAGACTTGTGTGTGTGGGCTAATAGTGAAATCTGATGCGGGACTAATATGCATGCAATTTTTTTTTTATGTTTTACATGTTGAGTTAGGTGATTAATTCTCGAATTTCAGATCGAAATTATTTGTAGGGAATTTTGTATGAATTTTTGAATATCAGCATGCAGATTAGGACCTAGAAAAGTAGCAAAGAAGGACCGCCGGGGCTGAGAAGCCTCGGTTAGGGCAAGTTCTCCTACAATAAAACTACTGGAGGTAGAGGGATGTACCTGACAACATCTGTGAAGATCGCAGCGAAGGGGTCTCTCGTTCCTCGATGGATGCGGCATGAAAAATCGAGCCAAAGACCCGCGGATACCCGGCTTTCTGCTCGGTGATCCGATTGAGGCTTGGTTGGAGTCGTTGGATTCGTAGGAACTCAGGGACCTTTAAATGACCTGTCAGGGGTTAGAAAACTCATAAAGGAACAAGAAAACAAAGGAAAAATATCAAGGGAAGGCTTCTTTTGGAGTGGGCATCCAGGGATCTGAGAGGCTTGTTAGCAGCAGGAAGATGATTGCAGCACTGGGAAGAAAAACTCTCACAAACCCCTTTATGCACACAGCAGGGTATCACACAACTCAATAGAAGAACTCAAGGTTTTTTTATTCATCAAAAATTAGGTTTCATACAAGAGGCTAGGGTCCCTTAAATAGACCCTTAACCTTGGGCTCCAAGTAAGGGTACATAAGTCTTTACATAAGAATCCTTTTCCCTCTCAAACCCTAGCTAGAAAATAAGGAAATATTAGGTAGAAAAATCCCTAAAAATTTTCTTGACTTGGTCAAGACTCCAAGGATGCCTAGGGGGGCGTGTTGGGTTTCTAGTAGCAGTAAAAGGCCAGCCCAAAGGGGCTCGGGTGCATGGGTTTGGGCCTCTGGAAGCTGGGGTGGCCTGGTAGCCAGGTAGCAGGAATATTCCCTGGTATCTTGCTTCTTAGGGGCTTGGGCTTGGCACCTGGGCTTGATTTCTTTGGTCTAGGATGCAGATGGACCTCTGGAATCATGGATGCCCTTATCTATGAATATACTTTGGCATCTGGAAGGGAATCTGGGCATCTGGATGGCATCGGCAAGAAATCAGGATTTTCTGAATTTTCCTCCTGCGGTCTTCAAATCTTCAAGCTGGGTTGGACTTGTGCTATACTTCCATGTCTTCAATCTAGTTAGACTTGGTCTTCACTTGTATGATATAGTCTTAAGTCTTCAGTATGCTTGGACAGGACTCCAAAAAATAAAATAAGCTCAACATGAGCTGACTAGCATTGGACTGAACTAGCTCAACATAAGCTGACTAGTACAGAACTGAAATAACAACTCAAAAGACTCAAACAACAACTAAAAAAAGGACTCAGATGGGTTAAGCCCTTATTACAGATGGACTCATAAATTATTGATCAATTCATAGAGGGTTGAGAAGCCTCTGCCTTATTCTGGTGCCTTTGGTGTCCGCACCAATTCTCCCAGGGTGGGAGGAACTCGACCCTGTCGAGTGAAGATCAGACTGGCTCACATATCTCTCGAGAAGGTCTGGGTTGAGGCATTGCATGTCCACTCGAGAAATCTACGAATCGTCCGACTCTAGCTGGCCTTGCCATCGGACCAGGAAGCATTGATAGTCACGGCCCCGGGTCGTGATGGCTTGATCGTCCAGGATACGCTCGATCCATTCTCCTCTCTCAGGCCAAATTTGTTTGTGGACACTCTAGGTTAGGGTCACTCACAATGAAAAGGAATAGGTCCAAAGGCCTCACTTGGTATCGCTGTCGGTTCCCTATACTCAACCAGGTCTGTAATATTGAAGGTAGAACTAATGCCCAAATCCGAAGGCAATTCTAACACCTAGGCATTTGATCCAACCTTCTCTATCACTTTAAAAGGTTTGGCTCTGCGAGCATAAAACTTCTTTTAGGCCTAAGCCTAACCAAGATAGAATCCACTACATCAAATTCTTTGATCCATCTTCGGGAATTAGCCAGTTTGTTTAACATTAGTGTGGGTGGTGAACATGCTAGGCACATGCAGACTCCTAACAAGATGATGCAAAGGACTCAAACTAACACATAACAGACTTGACTATGCATTCCTATAGAAGGAAATCTTATTGAACTCTTTGGATCTAAACCTAACAGATTATAGGTTCCTTAGGTTTGATCCTAGCTTGACATGCACATGTAAATTTACAGTGAACTCCTAGCAAATTCCAAAGAGTATGCCAGAAGTAAGATGCAAACCTAACATACGTGATGAATGCATGCAGTATGCTAATCTCAACTAAATGCAATCTAATGATCCTAGAAATGCTGGAGGTGTCAGGAAAGGGCAGAAAATAGGAAGTGGGTTCAGAATTAGTTTGGTAAGGTAAAGAAAAAGGTTCATGGTTAGTTGGATAAAGTAGGATAAAAGACGGGGTGTCAGGAACTAATCCTATACTAATGAGGTTAACCTTACGAGGTTAAGCTATATCTACAGGGTTTGCATAATGGAAGGATGGGTCGCCAATTTCGGGGAAGAGGTCCTTAATGGGAACTCTAGGAGGGGACTCATCTTGAAGGTATTGATTCAAAGATATAAGGTCCTTAATAAATTCTTCTGGTTCTTGTATTTTAGGACTAGACTCTATAATTTGGCTCTCCTCTATGGTTTCCTCAGGTAAGGCTCTAGCAGCAGTACCTAGGTTCTCTTCCTCTATTTGTTCTTCCACTATAGCTTTAGGTTGGATGTGGTCAAGGTCAATTAGCTCTGGGTTGGTTTCTACCTGGGTATCTACTGGGTCAGCTAATTCTAGGTCATCTAAAGGTGTCTCCTCTTCTCCCTCATACTCATCCACTAGGCTCACATCAGCTTCATACACTTCCACATTAATGTAAGCCTTGCGAATCTCAGGAATGGTTGGAGAAGGTCGGTTAGCAGGAAATTGGTTAGGTTCTGGTCTTTGATTATGGGTACTACTCCTAGTAGGTTCAGGTTGTATAAGAGGTAGTGGCTCACTATTGGGTTCATATTTAGGGATACTAATCCTATGGGGTTCAAGTTGACTAGGGGAAGCATGACTAGTACTAGGCTGATACTTAGGGGTTATGGGTTTTCTAGGCTCATAGGACAAGGGTGCAGATCTATGGGTCATAGGATTATAGGATCTGGGGTCATATGATTTTGGGTCAGCTCTATGATCAGGTTCTAAGGATGGATCAAGGTATGGGGTCCTCCTAAGGTTGGGCTCTCTATATGGGTCAGGATATTGGGTCCTCCTAGGATTGGACTCCCTATATGGGTCAGAATACTGGGTTCTCCTAGGATTGGACTCCCTATATGGGTCAGAATATTAGGTTCTCCTAGGGTTGGACTCCCTATATGGGTCAGAATATTGGGTGTTGGGTCTACTAGGCTCATAGGGTGTGGGTGCATAGGATCTATGATCATAGGATCTAGAGTCATAGGATCTAGGTTCATAGGTTATGGATTCATAGGTTCTAGGTTCATAGGATTTGGAGTCATCAGATCTATAGGTTGTGGGTATACTAGGCTTATAGGGAGAGGGTAAATAGGATCTATCTTCCTGGTCTATAAAATCCTGATTGGGTCTTCTAGGACTAACCTTAGGGATTGGGTCATGACGATGGGCTCTCCTAGGTTCGACCTCTTGGTAAGGGTCAGGGTCTGGGGTCCTCCTAGGCTGAGGGTTATAGTATGGGTCAGGATGAGGGGCTCTCCTAGGTTCGACCTCAGGGTATGGATTAGGATTTGGGGTCCTCCTAGGTTGAGGGGAATTAGGATCTGGCTCAGATTGTGATCCATGGTTTTTTTCTGGGGTCCCTACCTGGACTTTTAACTGATCAAACCTATTGGCAAGATGGTCAATTCTATCATTGGTTTGAATACGAAGCTGAGTTAACTGGGTCATTTGGGTAGTTATCTGGGTAGCCATCTGGGCCATTTGATCAGCTAGGGCTTTTATTTGAGATTGTAAATTTTTCATGGGTTCAGACATTTGTGAAGGAGGTGGGTGATATGAAACTCCTGATCTAGTGCTCATGCAATACTCGATCAGATCGACTATAGCTGACTAGACCTAGAGTCCAAACTAGATGCTCAATCAGGGTGGCAAACTAGCCTATAGTAACCATGTACTCAGCCAGGCAGGTGTAAGGGAAGTGTTAGGTCCCTGATTGCCAATCCTAGACACCAATCAAAGATTGGCCAGGTAGGCGGACCAGCACACAAGCCCTTCGGGATTGAATCCCTAAACCACCATTCTGGACACCAAGCACAAGGAACAAACAGGTTAGTCTTGACACAGTGATCTAACACTTAGCCCGGACCCGACCAATTGGTGTCCCTAGCCCACTAGGGCAAATTAAGTCTAATTAATTTTAGGTTAAGGCTTGGGACCGAATGCAAGGGATGTGGTTTTGGGCTAAGGAGAGGTGATCAAATCCTCCCCCCATCTGATATACCAAGAGTGCCCTTAAAAGTAAATTATGCAATGATGGCAGGCAGATGAGGATGCAAATTAGGGTTTAGATATTTTTTTTTTTGGTATTTTTGGAGAATATGTATTTTTTTTTGTTTGGTATTTTTTTAAATAGAAGAAAACTTGTAAATCATGGCCTATTATTCTGGAAATATACTAAAATTGAAAAATATGCAAAAATTGCTAAACAAAAACCTAAAACTTCCAAACTTGTCTTGCTGAAAAAAAATAGAGTCAAACATTTGCAGGCTGTATTTCGGCTTGAAGAAAATTCACAGTTTGAAATAAAATATGAAAAAATTCTTAAAATTACTTTGAATTATGATAAATCCACAAAAAAAAATTTCAGAATTTGTAGAGTTTTTAACAGGGAGAAATAATTAAAATAACAGAGTATATATGGACTAAAAAATTGCAGAAAACAAGCCCTAATCTAAGCTCTGATACCAAATGATGCGGAAACAAGCCCTAATCTAAGCTCTGATACCAAATGATGCGGGACTAATATGCATGCAATTTTTTTTTTATGTTTTACATGTTGAGTTAGGTGATTAATTCCCAAATTTCAGATCAAAATTATTTGTAGGGAGTTTTGTATGAATTTTTGAAGATCAGCATGCAGATTAGGATCTAGAAAAGTAGCAAAGAAGGACCGCCAGGGCTGAGAAGCCTCGGTTAGGGCAAGTTCTCCTACAATAAAACTACTGGAGGTAGAGGGGTGTACCTGACAACATCTGTGAAGATCGCAGCGAAGGGGTCTCTTGTTCCTCGACGGATGCGGCCTGGAAAACCGAGCCAAAGACCCGCGGATACCCGGCTTTCTGCTCAGTGATCCGATTGAGGCTTGGCTGGAGTCGTTGGATTCGTAGGAACTCAGGGACCTATAAATGACCTGTCAGGGGTTAGAAAACTCACAAAGGAACAAGAAAACAAAAAAAAAATAGCAAGGGAAGGCTTCTATTGGAGTGGGCGTCCAGGGATCTGAGAGGCTTGTTGGCAGCAGGAAGATGATTGCATCACTGGGAAGAAAAACTCTCACAAACCCCTTTATGCACACAGCAGGGTATCACACAACTCAATAGAAGAACTCAAGGTTTTTTTATTCATCAAAAATTAGGTTTCATACAAGAGGCTAGGGTCCCTTAAATAGACCCTTAACCTTGGGCTCCAAGTAAGGGTACATAAGTCTTTACATAAGAATCCGTTTCCCTCTCAAACCCTAGCTAGAAAATAAGGAAATATTAGGTAGAAAAATCCCTAAAAATTTTCTTGACTTGGTCAAGACTCCAAGGACGCCTAGGGGGGGTGTTGGGCTTCTAGTAGCAGCAAAAGGCCGGCCCAAAGGGGCTCGGGTGCATGGGTTTGGGCCTCTGGAAGCTGGGGTGGCCTGGTAGCCAGGTAGTAGGAATATTCCCTGGTATCTTGCTTCTTATGGGCTTGGGCTTGGCACCTGGGCTTGATTTCTTTGGGCTAGGATGCAGATGGACCTTTGGAATCATGGATGCCCTTATCTATGAATATACTTTGGCATCTGGAAGGGAATCTGGGCATCTGGAGGGCATCTGCAAGAAATCAGGATTTTCTGAATTTTCCTCCTGCGGTCTTCAAATCTTCAAGCTGGGTTGGACTTGTGCTATACTTCCATGTCTTCAATCTAGTTGGACTTGGTCTTCACTTGTATGATATAGTCTTGAGTCTTCACTATGCTTGGACAGGACTCAAAAAAATAAAATAAGCTCAACATGAGTTGACTAGCATTGGACTGAACTAGCTCAACATAAGCTGACTAGTACAGAACTGAAATAACAACTCAAAAGACTCAAACAACAACTAAAAAAAGGACTCAGATGGGCTAAGCCCTTATTACAGATGGACTCATAAATTATTGATCAATTCATAGAGGGTTGAGAAGCCTCTGCCTTATTCTGGTGCCTTTGGTGTTCGCACCAAAATCAGATCAAGTGGTGTGTGAGGCTTGTATCCATGAACAATTTCAAAGGGACTCTAGCCTATAGACCTATTGATCGAAATATTGAATGCAATTTCAGCCCTGGACAAAATACAAATCCCAATTCCTGGTGCTCTCAATCAAACCAAAATCTGAGCCAAAGCCTAGTAAAGGGTCAAGAAAAACTAAACTAGACTGACGACGCACTCCTAAAGAATGGACTTTATTCCAAAGGAACCCTAGGTCTAAACCTAACAAACTAAGGCTCTCTAGGTTTGACCTTGGGTCGGAGGAGGGCATGCAGAGCATGAAAACTTATTATGGATGCCTAGTAGGTGCCATAAGGTCTTCCAGAAGTAGGTGGTAAACCTAATAGGTTCTAAGGAGTCTTGCAATCTAGAGATCTCAGTAAAGTATAATCCCATAGCTCTAGAAACATGAGAAGATTCAGGGAAGGGTAGGAAATAAGAATCAGAGTTTTGAGGTGGCTTATCAGAAACTAGAAACAAACCTTGGTTATTCAGGACGACCTTAAAATGAGGACATTGTTCTATTGGTGCACTCATCCAAACCTCATGATTTGCTCTAGGAGGGTCTACAAGTGCAAGTTCTAGGATAGGCTGGGTGCTCCTAGAAGGTGGAAGGTTATCAGGAAGGTCTTTGGAATGTTAATCTAAAAAGTCCTCTAAGCTACTGTCTTTTTCTTGTTCTTGGACCTTCTCAATGGGAAATTCTTGTGAACCCCTTCCTTCTTCACACTTCTCTACCAGATTTGACTCAGGGGTGTCTTCTTTGGATTCCTCAATGAGTTCAGGGGTATTCTCACTTAAACTTTCATTTGGTGTAATTTCCTCTTCCTGAACTTCCTCAAAAGGGTCTTCTCTTAGGGTTAGCTCCTGAATTCCTTGAGTGGCAGGGGTCCCCTCAATAACCCCACTAGGTAGGAGTTGGTTAATTGAATTATCGGGAGAGATATCCTCAAATTCTTTTTCTTCATATTCATCTATCAAACTTATGTCAGGCTCATATATTTCTTCCTCAATCTCACTGAAAGGTTCTAATCTATTCTCCTTTGATTCCTCTTTAAGTACGGCTCTAGTCGGGTCAACTAATTTTGGGATGGCCATGCCTAACTCCTTCTCAGTGTTATCCTTCTGGTCAAGAGGTAACACAAGTGGGAATTGACAAACAAAAGTCTGGTTCACTACGGATGTCGGATCAATCGGAACATGACTCAAGTTGATAGAGGTTGGCTTTAAGTCCAAAGTACTTGATTGGTTATATCTTAAAGACCACTCATAGTCTTGGGCTTCTTGGTAGGCTCGGTCTAACTTATTGGTCTTTTCAAGGCATAGCTTCCTATAAATGTCTGGTTGTAACCCAACCCTAAACCTCGATGTGATCTGAGCTTCAGTCTCAATAGTATTGCATTTCATGTCATACCACTGGAAGTCCTCGATATATTTAGACACATGCCTATTACCTTGTCGCAATTGGTACCATTGGTCTAAAAGTCTTTTCTCATAGGATCTACCTAGGTACCTATCTCTCAACTTACTTCTCGTATCTCTCAAAGTATATATTTCCTCTTTTCTTTGATAACACTCACGCTCAATAGCATACCAATGCGACCTAGCATGTTTGGTGAACTTGGTTTTGGCCAACCTAACTTCTCCTAATTCCGATATGTTAGTGCACTCAAAATACCGATCCATTTGTTCTTCCCACTTAATATATGTCTCTTGTCTTCCATCAAAAGTGGGTGCATAAGGTTCGGTGTTCCTAACGGGTCCCTTCTCTGAGTCAACCAAGTATGGGTATAGGCTCCTAGGGCTAGAATCAGGGGCAAGATCATGGTCATAGGCTCTTAGATCAAACCTCCAATGACTAGGTTTAGGATCCCTGTATAAAGGTCTCCTAGGCTCTGGGTATGGGTAAGGTTGGGGTCTACCAAATTCTGAGTCAGGGGTCCAATTTCGGTGCCTAGACTCCTCAAGTACCTGGGCTTGGTCTCTAAACTGGGCAACAGTATCAGTCATATCCTGACTCAATTTGGTCATACTTTCGGTAAGAGTTCTAATCATGGCCTCTAAATCAGGTTGGGTTTGACAAGGTTGGTAGGGTACTCCATTCTAGGTGGACATGATGATGCAAGCAAGCATACCAAATGAGACTCGACTGAAATGACTACGGGCGAACTAGACCTAGAGCCCAAACTAGAAGCCCAATCAGAGTGGCAAGCTAGCCTGTAGTAACTCGGGACTCAGCTAGGCAGGTGTAAGGGGAGTGTTAGGTCCCTAATTGCCAATCCTAGACACCAATCAGTGATTGGCCAGGTAGGCGGACCAGCACACAAGCCCTTCGGGACGTAGTCCCTGAATCACCGTTCTAGACACTGAGTACAAAGCACACACAGAGTAACCAGACAAACTGACTAAACCCTAGGCTGGACCTGACCAGTTGGTGTTCCTAGCCCACTAGGGCAAATTAAGTCTAATAAATTTTAAAATTAGGCTTAGGATCGAATGAATGGGTGGTGGTTTTGGGCTAAGGAGAGGTTATCAACTCCTCCCCTTATCTTAGATGCTCAATTGCCCTTAAGATGAATTAGGAGATGATCACTCAAAAAAAAATTGAATTGCAGAAACATAGAAATAGAATTGCTGTAATTTAACTCTCAAAAATTTCACAGAAACCAATAAATTACATTAAAATTATGAAAAATAGTTTCAATTATACTGGTTCCAGCAAAATAAAAATCACACAATTTGAAGTTACTTGTAATGAGAAATAATTCCTGCAACAGGATAGTTACAGACTGAAAATAGAATGCTTCCCCCGTTTACAATTCCTGCTACGAAGTTGTAACCCAGCGGATCCCCTACATGCCCTAGGAACACCCCATGGAATGGGAAGAGGAGGCTTGCACCTCGCTTCGTTCCTTGGACCGGACGTCCTGGGGAGTCTACTTCGAGCAGACAAAGTAAAAAAGAGAGACACTCAAAACATGCAAGCAAGTCAGAAATCCTAGACAGGGCTCTGATACCAAAATTGATGCAGAACGAAAGAGATGATGTGATGTGGAAGTAAATTAAGACTAATTTTTTTTTTTTATATATATTTTCAGAAGTTGACTTTGACTCAAATGAAAGTTAAACTAAATTGAAAGCAACTATATAATAATTGAAAGCACAATTCAAAGAAACTAGATTATCAGAGTAGTTCAGAAGTAAAGGATCGCTAGGGGTTGAGAAACTCCCAGACCTAGGGTTTCGCTCTGAACATTCAACAGGATAGAACTAAAGAGAAGGGAAGGGTTATGTACCAGGCAGTGATCTTCACAGAGTTTGGTGGAAGGACTCTCTCGAGCAGATTGTTGGATCCTCGGATTTGGATATCTTCGCAATGGATCCTCCAATACTGGTCCTTTGGCAGAGTTGGCTTCTCCTGAACTCAGGATCTGGGAAAGAAGAAGAACAAGTTAAGGAACCAGATACTCAAAGAAAGGATTTATAAGATAAGAAGAACTTGAAAAATTGATGTTGCTGAAATCCTGATTCTCCTGGATGCTGATCTGACTTCCTCTAGGATTTGCTCTGTATTCGAAGTAGCCGATCTGGACCTGGATGCTGGAGGTCGGCCTCTACTTGGAAGAGAGGGGCCGGAGATGATGAGGTAGATTAGGGTTTGGATGATTGGTGGAATGAAGAAGATGATGGCGGCTAGGGTTTGGAATTGAAGTGGCTAACCTAGGGTTTTGGTAGGGTTTTGGGGTTGGAGATCTCACACCTCCTCAAGGTTCCTAGGGAACCCGGATTTACTCCCTCACGGAGCTCAACACCTGAATACAAGTGCGAAAGAGAGAAACACAAAGTTGCTCACACAGAAATTGATTTCATTCATCATTAAATTCAAGAGTTACATAGAGTTGAATATATAGACATAACAAAGAAATAAAACTTTATACATTTCCCATGTGGGACTAATAGGACTAACCCACACTTTAGGCATCAAATTCTCTTCCCAAGACTCCTTCCATGAGTGGGCAGCCCAAAAACTCCAAGAAAACTTGAAAATCAGCTTCAAATGGTAGGTTATGGGGGTGTCTCCTAGTATCTCTCCATGAATCAAGGATTTTTCCTTCATGGTTTGGCTCATTTGGACACCTCCTAGTCTTGCTCCACAAGTTTAGGCTTCTTCCTTTCATGGCTTTGGCACTTTTGAAAACTTTTGGGAACCTTCTTGAATTCCTCCCCAAGACATGCTCTCTTCCCTTTTATAACTTGGATTTTTATGGAACATTATGGGGCACCTCCTTGATCCTCTCTTCAAGAAAAATTCTTGCCATCCTAGCTTGGGTTTATTTCTTGTGGTGTAGGGACCAAAGACACAGGATGGAGATGTGGAACCTCCTGGACTCTGGCGTGTGGCTGGGAGTTTGGCGCCCACTTGCTTGGGCCTGGAAGAAAAAATATGGCACCTTGGACCTTGACTTGACTGAAAAAAAAAGTGGCACCAACCTGAAGAAGACCTAGACCACTACTAGGACTTGTACTGAGTCAACATGACTCAACAAAATTTAAATTGCAGGAAAATATAGACTCAAGACTAAAATTGAGTTGACCAAGTCAACCCTTATTACAAAACCAGAAAACTCTAATTCTTCGGGCAAGGTCAATCAGAGATCCAGATGGAGCCCTGAAGCCTTCTTCTGAGTCTGGTGCCCGCACCACTCAGGCTAGGACCATCCAGTACCCATAGTGAGTGTACCCTTCAAGATGGCTACCTTTTCCAGAACAATTGACTCTGTATACCCAAAACTTCCCTTAAAGAATTCCTAATTTGGAGATCCATGCTGGAGGTTTAGCATGTCATTTTGGTAGAAATAAGATGATCTTAGCAATAGAGGACCAGTTCTTTTGGCCAGGATTGAAAAGGCACATTGCGCAGATTGTAGCCAGGTGTAAAACTTGTGCTGTTGCAAAATAGCAGAAGCAGAACACTGGTCTTTATACACTTTTACCAGTGCCTGATCTCCCTTGGCAGGACCTAAGTATGGACTTCGTGTTAGGATTACCTAAGACCCAGAAGAGACATGATTCTATCTTTGTAGTGGTCGATATGTACTCTAAGATGGCTCACTTCATCCCCTGTTCCCAGACCTTTGATGCATCTAGAGTAGCCAAGCTTTTCTTAGATCATGTGGTTAAACTCCATGGCCTACCCAAGACCATCGTATCTGATAGGGATGTTAGGTTCACCATTTATTTCTGGAAGACCTTATGGCACCTGTTAGGGACCAAGCTTAAGTTTTCTACAGCCTACCACTCTCAAATAGATGGCCAAACAGAAGTGGTGAATCGTAGTTTAGGAAACCTCCTTAGATGCTTGGTAGGTGAACATGTTGGAACTTGGGATCTATTATTACCTAGAGCAGAGTTTGCCTACAACAGTTCAGTAAATAGGACAATGGGTAAGAGTCCTTTTGAGATAGTCCATGGGTACCAGCCTAATCGCCCCATTGATCTAATTCCTTTACCTATTCATGCACGAGTCTCAGAGTCTGCAGAGTCATTTGCACAGCATATTAGAGACTTGCACAAGGACATTATCCAAAAGATAAACATAAGCAATGAAACTTATAAAAAATTGGTTAATTCCCGAAGAAGGATCAAGGAATTTGATGTAGGGGATTCTGTCATGATTAGTCTTAGGCCTCAGCGGTTCCCACCTGGGACTGTTAAGAAGCTTCATGCTCATGGAGCTAGACCTTTTAAAGTGTTATAGAAGGTTGGATCAAATGCCTATGTGTTAGACTTGCCTTCGGATATGGGCATTAGTTCTACCTTCAATATTATAGACCTGGTTGAGTACAGGGAACCGGCAACGATACCCAGTGAGGCTTTTGGACCTATCCCTTCTGTTGAGAGTGATCCTTTACCTAGAGTGACAACCAATTAATTGGCCTGAGAGAGGAGAATGGATCGAGCGTATCCTGGACGATCAAGCCATTACGACCCGGGGCTGCGATTATCAATGCTTCCTGGTCCGATGGCAAGGCCGGCCAGAGTCGGATGATTCGTAAATTTCTCAGAGGACATGCAATACCTCAACCCAGACCTTCTCTAGAGATAGGTGAGCCAGTCTGATCTTCACTCGATAGGATCGAGTTCCTCCCACCCTGGGAGAACTGGTGCGGACACCAAAGGCACCAGAAAAAGGCAGAGTCTTCTCAACCCTCTGTGGATCACTTAATTGACATTTGAGTCCACTGTGATAAAGCTTAGTCCAGCTGAGTTGTTTTATTTGAGTCCTGTAATTAGTCAGCTCATGTTGAGCTAGTTCAGTTCAGTATTAGTCAGCTTATGTCGAGCTAATTTTATTTTTTGAGTCCTGTCCAAGATATCGAAGACTCAAGACCACATCATACAAGTGAAGACCAAGTCCAACCTAATTGAAGACATGGAAGTTGAGCCCAAATCCAACCCAACTTGAAGACCTGAAGATCCCAGGAGGAGAAAATGAAAACAGGAACAAACCTGAAGCCCTGTTCCAGCCAGAAGCAAACTGGGCCAGCCCAGGCCCAGGAAGAGGAATTAGGGCGCCACTTCTTAGGATTACCCTCCTCTTGGTTGGCCACTTATGGTCACCCCCTTGGCCGACCAAGACAAGGAGAGGGAGTCCAAGTGCTTTAGGGATTTCTACCTAGGTTGCCTTGTATTCCTAGTTAGGGTTTGAAAGGGAGAAGGAGTCCTATGTAAAGTCTAAAGTACCCTTACTTGGGGCCCAAGGTTAAGGGTCTATTTAAGGGACCCTAGCCTCTTGTATGAAACTTGATTTTTGATATGAAATAAACCTTGAGTTCTTATATTTCTTTGTGTGATTACCCTGCTGTGTGCATAAAGGGGTTTGAGAGTTCTTCTTCCCGGTGTTTGCTACCATCTTCTTGCCGCCAACCATCCTTCCAGCCCCCTCCAAAACTTTTTTTTCCTTGCTATTTTCCTTTGTTTTCTTGATTTCCTCTAAATTTTCTAACCCCTGACAGGTCGTTTGTAGGTCCCTGAGTTCCTACAAATCCAACGACTCCGGCCCTACAAATCCAACGACTCCAGCCAACCCTCAATTGGACCATCGAGCAGAAAGCCGGGTATCCGCAGGTCTTTGGCTCGATTTTATAGGCCACTTCCATCGAGGAATGAGAGATCCCTTTGCTGTGATCTTCACCGAGCACTTCAGACATTGTCAGGTACACCCCCTCTACCTTCAGTAATTATATTGTAGGAGAACTTGCCCTAATCGAGTCTTCTCAGCCTCGGCGATCCTTCTTTAGTACTTTTCTAGGTTCTAATATGCATGCTTGGCTTCAAAAATTTATAAAAAATTACCTATAACTAATTTTGATCTGAAATTTGGGAATTAATCACCTAACCCCACATATAAAACATACAAAAGGAATTGCATGCATATTAGTTCCGCATCATCTGGTATCAGAGCTTAGATTAGGGCTTATTTTCTATAATTTTTCAGTCCGTATATGCTCTGTTAATTTTGTTATTTCTCCCTGAACTAAACTCCAAAAATTTTGAAATATGATTTTCTAAATTCATAATAATTCAAAGTGTTTTCTAGAATTTTTTCAGAATTTATTTCAGTCTGTGAATTTTCTTCAAGCCGAAATACTGCCTGCAAATTTTCGGGTCTATTTTTTTAGCAAGACAATTTTAGAAGGTTTAGGGTTTTGCTTAGCATCTTTTTGTGTATCTTTTTATTTTAGTATATTTCCTGCATATTATGCCATAATTTTCAAGTTTTCTTCTGTTTAAGAAAATACCAAAAAAAAAGAATTTACATATTCTCCAAAAATATCAAAAAAATATCTAAAACCTAATTTGCATCCTCATATGCTTGCCATCATTACATAATTTACTTTAAGGGCACTCTCTTTATGCCAGATAAGGGAAGGAGGTCATTACCTTTCCTTAGCCCAAAACCATCTCCCTTGCATTTGATCCAAAGCCTAACTTAAAATCGATTAGACTTAATTTGCCCTAGTGGGCTAGGGACACCAACTGGTCGGGTCCGGGCTAAGTGTCAGATCACTGTGTCAAGCTACCTGTGTGTGCCTTGTGCTTGATATCTAGAACGGTGGTTCAGGGATTCAATCCCGAAGTGCTTGTGTGCTGGTCTGCCTACCTGGCCAATCTCTGATTGATGTCTAGGATTGGCAATCAGGGACCTAACACTTCCCTTACACCTGCCTGGCTGAGTACAGAGTTACAATAGGCTAGTTTGCCACTCTGATTGAGCCCTTAGTTGGACTCTAGGTCTAGTCAGCTATAGTCGGTCTGATCGAGTCTTGCATGAGCACTAGACCAGGGGTTTCATATCACCCACCTCCTTCACTAATGTCTGAACCCATGGAAAATTTGCAAGCCCAAATGAAAGCACTCACTGAGCAACTAACCCAATCCATGGCCTAGATGGCTACACAAAAAACTACCCAGTTGATTACCCAGTTAACTCAGTCTGGTACACAAACCAACAATAGAATTGACCATCTTGCCAATAGGTTTGAACAGTTAGAAGGCTGTGTAGGGACCATAGAAAGATCCCATGGGTCACAGTCTGAGCCAGATCCTGGGTCCCCTCAACTTAGGAGGACCCCAAACCCGGATCCATACCATGAGGTCGAACCTAGGAGAGCCCCTCATCCTGACCCATACTATAATCCTCAACCTAGGAGGACCCCAAACCCTGATCCATACCATGAGGTCGAACCTAGGAGAGCCCTCATCCTGACCCATACTATAATCCTCAACCTAGGAGGACCCCAAACCCTGATCCATACCATGAGGTCGAACCTAGGAGAGCCCCTCATACTGACCCATACTATAATCCTCAACCTAGGAGGACCCCAAACCCTGATCCATACCGAGAGGTTGAACCTAGGAGAGCCCCTTAGCCTGACCCATACTATAATCCTGAGCCTAGGAGGACCTCAAATCCTGATCCATATCTTGAGGCTGAACCTAGAAGAGACCATCGTCTTGACCCAATCCCTGAGGTTCATCCTAGAATGCCCAATCAGGATTTTGTAGACCAGGAGTGGTGCGGGCACCAGACTCACAAGAAGACTTCAGAGCTCTATTTGGATCTCTGATTGACATTGCCCGAGAAATTAGGGTTTGTAATAAAGGTTGACCTGGTCAACCAGTTTATTTATTTTTATTTATTTCTTGAGTCACCATTTAAATTTTGTTGAGTCATGTTGACTCGGTGCAAGTCCCGATGTGGTTTCAATTTTATCCAAAATGGTTCCGCAATTGTCTTCCAATCAAATCAAGGTCCAATATGGTGCCACATTTGTCTTCCAATCAAATCAAGGTCCAAGCAAGTGGAGGCCACACTCCAAGCCACATGCCCAGCCACACTCCGAGCACACGCCAGGGTCCAGGAGGCACCACAGAGGCATCCCAGTGTCATGGTCCCCACATCCAAAGAAGAAAAAAATCAAATTGGAAGCCAATTTAAAGGAGGCGCCCATACCTGCCAATTTTGTCTAAGCAAAGAAGGAAAGGGACTTCTCTTGGAGAAAAAATCAAAGAAGGACATCCAACCTACTCCTAATTGAAGTTCAAATCAAAATCAAAGAGCTTAACTTGGAGTGGAAGAAAAGAAGAAATGCCATAAGGAGAAGAGGACTCCAAATCCAAATCCAACTCCAAAGAAGGTGCCATAAAAATTCCAAAAAAAATCCTTTATGGCCATCCCAAATTTTTTTGAATTCTTGGTCGGCCAAGAGAGGAGGTTTTCTACCTAATCTAGAGGTTGGAGGAGTTTAGTCCCACATGGGAATTTGTACAAACTTGGAGAAAATTTTATGTCTATATAATAGACCTCTCTTTGTAACTTTAGAAATCAATGAAGAAAAAATTATTTTGCTATTCTCTTGTGTTGAGTAACCTAGGTTTCTCTTCTTCCGTACTATTCTAAGTGTTGAGCTCCGTGAGGGGGTAATCCGGGTTCCATTGGAGCCTTGAGGAGGTGAGAGATCTCCATCTTTATCCAAAACCCTAGGTTAGCCACTTAAAATTCCAAAACCCTAGCCGCCCTTCATTATTTTCAATCCATCAAACCCTAGCTCCTTCCATCTCCCACGGCCTCTCTCTCTCTACAAGTCCAGGCCGTCCACCTTCATCCAGATCCAGTCCGGCTACTTCAGATCCAGAGCAAGTTCCAAGGAAAATCACATCAGTTTCCAGGAGAATCCAGTTTTCAGCAATTTCAATCTTCAAGTTCATCAACCTGGTAAATTTTTCCCTTGACTCTCTGATTCCATCAATTGTTTTTCTTCTCTTCCAGATCTTGAGTTCAGGAGAAGCCAACCCGCCAAGGACCAGTATTGGAGGATCCATTGCGAAGATATCTGAATCCGAGGATCCAACAATCTGCTCGAGAGAGTTCTTCCACCAAAATCTGTGAAGATCATTGTCTGGTTAGGTAAACCATCTCTTCTCTTTATTTCTATTCTGTTGAAAGTTCGGAGCGAAGCCCTAGGTCTGGGAGTTTCTCAACCCCCAGCGATCCGTTGCTTCTGAACTACTCTGATAATTTAGTTTCCTTAAAATTGTGCTTTCAATTATCATATTAGTATCTTTCAATGTTAGGTTAACTTTTCTTTGATTTGAAGCCAACTTCTACAAATATATAAAAACAACAAAAAAATTAGTTAATCTTAATTTACTTCTGCATTGCATCCCTTTATTTGTTCTGCATCAAGGAGGACCGATCCTATAGACATGTTAAGCTTGATGCCCCAACTTTTGATGGTTGTCTAGATCCTAAGGTCTATATTGATTGGGAGGGAGAGATGGATCAATATTTTGAGTGGTATGATATGACGGAGGAGCGTAAATTTAGGTTTGCTAAGCTTAAGTTGGTTCGGGAAGCCAGGTTACATTGGGCTAGTGTTGAGAGAACCTTTAGTTTAGGAGGGCATGATCCTATAACCACCTGGTGGGCCATGAAGTGTAAGCTTAGGACAAGATACATTCTAGCTTCATATCGTAGTGGGTTACTAGATCAATGGCAAGAATTTAATCAGAAACCCTGAAGCCCTGGACCACAGCTGGAAGCAAATTGGGCCAGCCTAGGCCCAGGAAAGGAGCTAGGGTGCCAAATGCTTAGGGTGACTCTCCCCTTGGTCGGCCACTTAGAGTCACCCCTCCTGGACGACCAAGGCAAGGAGAGGGAGAGAGATTGTAGGGATTTTTCTGCCATGGGTTTCCTTATTTTCTAGCTAGGATTTGGGTGGAAGTAGAATTCCTAGGTAAAATACTATTGTACCCTTACTTGGGGCCTAAGAATAAGAGTCTATTTAAAGGACCTAGTCTCTTGTATGAGAAGTTAATTTTGATATATGAAATACTCTTGAGTTCTTTTCTTGCTGTGTGCCTCCCTGCTGTGTGCATTAAGGGATCTTGTGTGAGCCTGAAGTCTTGCCGAAGTGCTGCCTTCCAAGCCTGTTCTTCCGACATGCCCTTTCTGCCTTTTTTTGAAATTATTCTTGTTTCCAGACTTTGCTTTCTCAACCTTGACGGTTGTTTGCAGGTCCCTGAGTTCCTACGAATCCAACGACTTTAGTCAGGTTACAATCGGACAACCGAGTAGAAAGCCGAGAATCCACGGGTCTCTATCTCGATTTTCCAAGATGTATCCATCGAGGAACGAGTGATCTCTTCGCTGCAATCTTCACCGAGTGCATCAGACATTGCCAGGTACACCTCCTCTGCCACCAGTAGTTTTATTGTAGGTGAACTAGTCCTAACCGAGGTTTCTCAGCTCTGGCGATGCCCCTTTACTGCTTTCTTAGGTCCTGATCTGTATGCGTAGTTTCTGAAATTCATATAGAACTCTCTACATCTTATTTTGATTTGATATTCAGGATTTAACCACCTCACCCCACATATAAAACACACAAAAATAATCGCATGCATATTAGTTCTGCATCACAAGTGTTATGGATTAAACAACAACTAGAAGACTTTGGTGTTACACAATTTAAAATTCCAATCAAATGTGATAACACAAGTGCTATTAATTTGACAAAAAATCCTGTTCAGCATTCATGAACTAAGCACATTGAAATTAGGTACCATTTTATAAGAGATCATGTATTGAATAATGATATTATACTTGAATTCATGCCAACTGGAAACCAGCTTGCAGACATTTTTACCAAACATTTGAATTTTGATAGATTTCTAATGATTATAAGTGAACTAGGATTAGGTGACCCACTCTAGAAACACTCCCATAATCTTAAGGACAAATTATCTATGTGACCTCCTAATCCCAAACTTTATGTTAAATGAGCTTTGATTGAAATCCAAAAATCACTTGTGTGCTCCCTCTGCTCGAGCTGACTCGAGTAGATGACCTATTGGTTGAGCCGGCTCGGATGTCGAGCCATCTCATTTTAGTTCGAGCCATAGGGTTTTACTTTCCCATTTCTATTCCTAACCCTACTCTCCTTCCCTCCAAGAAACTTTCCAAATACTTCCTACTTTCAAAAATCACTTTGGAACTCAAGTGTACTTTTGCAATGGCACCAAAGAGGGCAGTTAGGAAGAAATCAAGACGGGATACAGAAGCTGCTCTGCAAGAAAGGAGAAAAAAGTTTCGAGAAGATAGTGCTTCCCAAATTCCACCTCAGTCAGAGCAAGAACCAAGCCCAGTTTCTCCAAGCCACTAGATTTCCTTAGGTATGAGACCTATTACTACTGGAAGAAGGATTTTGTTCGAATACTTAAAGGAAATAGGTTTTGTTATTGGAGATTTTATTGAGAATCAAGCATGGAGAAATAAGTATTCCTTGGATATTAAAATGTACCCAAACCTAGTCAGAACTTTTTATGAAAATTTGAGGTTTGGAGAGAACTTTATAGAATCATCTGTTAAGCAAAAAAGAATAATAATATCTGCTGAAATTCTTGAAAATATTTTAGAAATGCCATTTGAGGGCACTGAGTACTTGGTCCTAAAAGACAGAACTAAAACTTTGCAAACAGTACTGGAAACGACTGAAGTAGATGAAATTGGAATTCTCAAGGCCAACACATTGTCAATTGAAATGAGAATTCTTCATAATTTTATCAGTAGGATATTTTTACCCAAAACTGGCCGCTTTGATTGGATAAGTGAGCGGGATCTTTGCTTCATGGAGCTGCTAATTAATGGTGACAAAATTAACCTACCAGCTATCATGATTTGTCAAATGAAGAGGCAGTGAGAAAAGTTAAGGCATGTCTACCTTATGGTATGGTCCTCTCACTTTTTTTTCAAAGTGCAAATATAGATTTGATAGGAGAGGATAGGAAAGCCCTCTTACATACCGATACTTATATAGCCAAAACTCTTCAAAGGATGGGTTATTTATTATTTGAAAGAACTTGATAAAAGAAGTCTGATGCTCCAATAATTGAAGAAATAGAGGAAATACAAGAGCAAGATGAAATGAAGACTAGTGAAGGCACTTCAATGCAAATTCCATAGTCATAGCCATAGCTAGGGTCTCCAGTCCAGATAGATTTTGATGCTTCATTTCTAGATGTTTCAGTGCTTGATATGCCCCTTAGCACACCTATCTACACTCAGGCCACCACTGATATTCCGGTTCACAGTCATGCTACTACTACTCCTGTTGTGGATATCTCAATGTTACAAAATTTCATTGCACAACAGTTAGGAAACTTGACTGAAACTCTTAATTTCTCAATGTCTACTATGTTTGGAGATCTTTGCCAATCTGTTAATGAAAGACTCAATCAATTTGGAGGATAGATAGATAATCTAAAAAGCAGAATTAATAACCTAGAAACCTCCAAGACTATAGCACATTCAACTAAGACAGATTTGCAACCTATTCTTCAATTGATTACTTCAAGTTCTGAAAAGATTGAGAAATCTGTTACTCAAGTACTTGAAGCTTATAGAGTTGAGATGGATAATTTAAGAATAAGAATGGGATTAGTAGAAGAAGGAAAGAGAATGGAAGAAGACTACACCAGGGGTATTGGAGTACTTAGAAGTGAGTTTGGAAGACTGAGAGGCTCGGCTGAAGCTTTTGCAAATGTACAAGCCTCAAAAATCTTTACAATGCAAAAGGAAGTTGCAAAATAAAAGAATCAATAGATGATTTAGCTGCTTCCAAAAGTACAAAGAAATTAGAAGCCGAATTGAAATCTATCAACAGTTTTGTATGGAAAATGATGACTAAAATTGAAGATATCCAAGCTGCTCAAAGTGCTCCTCCCTCTTCTAGACCTTTTGCTGTTCAATCTGTTCATCCAAGACAACTTGCTCCATACTTTAGGCCACAAGGATCCCACAATATTCCACCATCTCATATCTTAGATGTTGACCCTATGGCTTCTCTACCACCGGGCATTCAAATTCCTGGTCAACCTTCACATCCTAAAGTAGATATAGATAGTGACTAAATGTATTGCTTTTCACTTTGTACTTTGTATTGAACATTCTTGAAATGAAATGAAAATACACTTTTTGTCTCTTAAATTGTTCTATTTCTTTATGCAAATGAGTGTTTATGTTCAATTGTTCATACAATGATTGATCCAATGACTGATTTTTTAATTAGAATTTCAAGTTGAATATGAGAAAGAAAAATTATCTGAAACAAATTTTAAATACTTTCTCATTCTATTTTAAAATATGAGCTTATCTCTTGCTCTACCTTTTTGAGTGATTGACAAAAAAGGGGAGAAAGTTATGAAGTTATTGCATGAAAAGGATAAAATATGTTCATGTTTGTATATTTGCTCTGATTCATAAAGATTGGAAGCTTTGGTACATAATGTATATGAAAGCTCTGATAATGTTTTAAATGCTTTAAACTTTGATACTTAATAAGCTATGAATATTTAAACTTCTGTTAGAAACTTTTGAGCTTTGAAGTATGAAATTGCATAGAAAGTGTGTCAAAACATGGAGTATCTTATTGAGGGGGAGATTACCTCTCATTGCCCTAATTCTCCTTCCATAGTTTGGCACTAATTGAAGTCAATTCATCATTTCACTTGTTCATAAATTCTTGCAAATACAGTTATACAAGTAATTGTAAAGTTTTATCTTGCTTTTTCATGCCCAGTGTTTTGTCATCATCAAAAGGAGGAGATTGTTGACCCCATAAGTGATTTTGATGATAACCAAATATTGGAGGATGTACATTTATTTCTAACAACTTTTCAAGTGTTTTACAAGTTTTTGTAGGATGAGTTAATTGTTCAAACTTCAACTCCTACACCTTTGTTTCTTGTTTGAGTTGTGTTATAATTTGTTTTTGTAAAGAAGAACCCAATGAAAAAGCTAAGAAAAAATCATGTAAAAATGGTTACTTCTATATGTGTGCACCTTAGAATTAATTTGAGTTGCTATGATTGAAAAGTTGTAAGAGTGTTGGTAAGAGTTTTTCTTTGAGTTCAAATGTAAAAATCCTGAAGAAGATACTCGAGCCGACATAACATGTTGAAGAGCCGACTCTACTTCATGGCATGCAGCAATCCGAGCTGACTCGAAGGTAACCGAGCTGACTCCTCCAGAGTCCAGTTTTTGAACATTTCTGAGAACAGCCAGGCGAGCCAACCTGAACCAGAAAGAGCTGACTCTGCCAGAACAAATTTTGAAGACCTGAGAAAGCGAGCGGACCTGAACTGCATCGAAACGACTCTTCCAGAGTGATGATTTCAGAACCTAAGAAGAAGAGCCGACCTGAGCAGAAAAAGTCGACTCCTCGAGTTCAAGTTTTTCAAAGATATAAGTTCGAGCTGATCCGAGCTATCAAGAGTCGACTCATCCAGAGTGAAGTTTTGCACCCTAAGACAAAGAGCCGACTGCACTGAAAATTTGGTGACTCGACCTATCGACTCGAAGGATCCGAGCCGACTCGAAGGAATCCGAGCCGCCTCGAACCTCGCTTTCAGGTATCCAACGGCTAGTTCCAGAATTTGTTTTTGAATGCTAAAGAGTGCTCCAACAGTCACAAACCACTTTCTAATGGTCTATAATGGCTATAATTCCCTTGGAGTGATGGAAGACCATATATTTGAAAGATTTGAACTTCCTTGAAGCAATGAATTAAAAAGTTCTTCAAAGTTTTGAGATCTACATTGAATATCCCACCTACCAAAAAGAAAAAGAGCACAAGAGCATTCAAGCAAGCCTTCAAGTCTTCACCAACTCTAATCTGAAGCTTGAAACAATTTTAGAAGAAGCCACTGAAGCAATTAAAGCTTATTCAAGCTTATTCAAGTGGACTTCTATCAAGCTACACCGGCAACTATCCGACAAATTGAGTTTGTCATTTATTGTTGCATTTTACTTCAATTCTTTTTCTGAATTGTTGTTGGGTTATTGGTGAGTCCGGTTAAAAAACCAAAAAGGTTCTTGGTGAGCCTTGATAAAAACCAAGTGTTGGGTTCTTGGTGATCCTGGTAAAACCAAGTTAGGTTTCTTTAGTGAGCCTGTTCAAAACCAAAGGGTGTTGGATTTTCTTTGGCGATCCCGTTAAAACCTATGTGTAGAGGTTTTGAATTGTGATCCTGCAAAACAATCTGACTGTATTCAAGTATGAATATAGTGGAAATCACAAGTGGTATCTTTGATAGTGGACGTAGGAGCTGGGTTGCTCCGAACTACTATAAATTTTGTGTGTTTATGTTGTGCTCACTTGACTCTATTTAGCTTCTGTAATTTAATACTCTATCACAGTACCTACTACTTATAAGGGATTTTTAATTGCATATTATCTGCTTTAAATTTTTAAATTCCCAATTCACCCACCTCTTGGATAGCCACTTAGGCAACAACATGTAATCTAACTAGGAGAAGGCTTGTAAACCTAAGTGTAACCCTAGTTAGAGAGGGTATAAGAACTCTATAAATATCTCACCCCTCCCCCTCTTGTAATCATCTCTTTCTTAAGAATACAACTTACTGAAATTTTATGATATTGCCTTGTGTTTGGTATTCTAGTGTTGGTTCTCTTGTTCTTGTGTGCTCTTCTTATGTTCCCGGATTGAAACCCTACTACCCTAGCTTCCATCTGCATCTTTGGAGATCAGCCACACCCAGAGGAAGACACCCTAGCTACTGCCCCAGTTGAGCAACTACTTCTTCCCCAGGACATCCACACCTAAATCTAGTTCTTTCAATTCTAAACTCTAGTTTTATTTTCTTTGTTTAATTGTTGTTTTGATTGATCCCTGAGGTGTTTCACCTCCCCTGAGGAGGCATTCCTTGCCTTCAGACTGGGTCTAGATCAGCCATTTGATTCAAGAAACAGAAGCTTTTTCATCCAGGCTTCAGTCTAAGAGTAGCATGATCCCTATAATTGAAAATTCAAATCTCTGACTGGTAAGAAACCTTCCCAACTCTTATTATCTAATTTGATGAAGATAAACTATTCTAAACTGAAAGTTTCACAACTCTCAAGTCCTGGCTATTTTATTAGTTTGCATGAGTTCGCCTGCGATCCGATGATTCTTTGCATTGCTAGTCTTTTCGCTTGTTCTTGCTTTATTTTGGAAATCTAGCCTGCAAATAAAATTATAAAAATTACAAAAGAATATTTTGCTATTTTCCATGCTTGTTTAGCAGTCTTAGAGTTGTCCCGCATCAAATCATATCTCTTTCTTATGAATACAACTTGCTAAAATCTTGAGTTATTGCCTTGTGTTGGTGTTTTTGGTTTTGGTTCTTTCCTTTGACTGCTCTCCTTTTGCATCCCTAAAGATCAGCCACGCCCAAGCAAAGGAAGCGCTAGCTGCCATCCAAGACAAGGAGCTTCTTCCTCCCCAGCTGCCATCTCTTAATGCTAATCCTGACTCCTTCAAAATCCTAGTTCCTTTTCATTTTGTTTAATTACTATTTTGATTGACCCGTGATGCTTGCAGGATGCCCGAGGTGTTTCACCTCCCTAGAGGAGGCTTTCCTTGCCTTCAGACTGGGTCCAGATCGGCCATTTGATTCAAGGAATTGAAGCTTCTTCTTACAGACTTCAATCGGAGTGTGAGTGATGCCTTCTAATGCAAAGTCTTCAATTTCTATCTGATAAGAAACCTTCCCTTCTTTTAATTTATGATTTCATAAAGATAAGCTATCCTAAACCAGGAGTTTCTCAACTCTCGGGTCCTGGTACTTATTATCTTGCATGACTTCTTTACAATCATGATGATTTCTAGAATTGCTGATTACCTGCTAATCTTTACTTTACTTTTAAAATTTAGCCAACAAACCTAAATTATAAAAATCACAAAAAAATTAGTTTACTATTTTTTCTGCATATTTAGCATTCTTAGAGTCATCTCGCATCACTTGGTCTAGGTTAAGATGCATCTAACAACTCCCAAAAATTCAGATAAGTCAATGATTTCTTCATCTCTTTCATACTCACCAACAAAGTTTACTCCTGCTTCATATACCTCTTCCTCATAATCTTATATGGGTTCAGGGGCTTCCTCTTCCAATTCCCCTATGTGTAAAGCTCGGGTAGGGCACTGACTAGCATAGTGGCCAACTTTATGATATCTAAAATAATGAACATTACTCTCTCTTTGAATTTCAAGGTTTTTACCTTTGTCATCCTTGTGAGCTAGTGGGGTAGCGGGACTGGGTCGGTTGGATGGAATTTGACTTGAACTTGGTCTATTTCCAGGGGTGCTAATTCTATTTATTTTAGGTCGATGGATAATGGGTCTCCTCTGAAATTCCGTACAGTCCCTAGAAGTTTGGTTGTCTTGGTATAGATCATGAACTTCCCTCAAAAATAATTTTCTTTGAATTTTCTCACATAGGCCAGCTCGAAACCTAGACAAGCTTACAACTTTAGACTCAACCATACTACATCTCATAACAAACTCATCAAATTTGGCAATGTACTTAGACACGGTCTTATTTCCTTGACTCAATTTTTGCCATTGATTTAAAAATCTTTGTTCATAGGTCATGGGCAGATATTTCTCTTTGGGTTTAATCTTCATGGCTCTCAATGTCACTATAGGTATGTCTCCTCTCTGGCAACATAAACGCTCAACATTTCTCCAGTATAACCTAGCCTTTCAAACTAACCTAAGTTTGGCAAACTTAATTTTTTCTCTTCCGACATCTCATACCACTCAAAATATTGGTCCATGTCTTCCTCCCAGTCTATATACACCTTAGGATCTAAGTTTCCATCAAAAGTGGGTGCATCTAGATGAATGTTCCTAAGAGCTCTTTCATCCGGGTCAACATAGTCATGGTGTGGCCTTCTTCAGTAATGATCAGGAGCAGGTTCATGGCATTGGACTCTAGGATAGAAGGGTGCCAATCTAGATGCTTGTAGCTCAGTAGCAATCATGCGGGTCTCTTCAAGGGTTCCTATTCTTTCCTCTACTTGATGAAACCTATTGTTCAATTATTTGAATTGCTCAGTCATAGTTCTCAATAGGGTTTCTAGATTTGGGTCTGTGGTGATGGTTTCTAGATTTGGATATATGGTGACATTGGGTTGGGTGTGAGAGGGTTAGTATGGAGTCTCTGATCTAGTGGTCATGCAAAATAAAAGACTTGTTTTAGGGTTTGCTAGACCATGAAGTTTAATGTAGTATGAATTGACTAAGTATAGATCAAGACTACAATTATCCTTTCAACTAGCTAGGTAAGAGGTGGATTGTAAGAGACTCCTCCTGCTCTCACAGGGTCCTAATTAACTAACCACAAGTCCACTTAAGGTGTTTGCCATTTGACCCCTAGCATTAGACACCAATCTTCGAAAGTAAGAAAAGAATTGATTCATACTAGCCCCAACACACTACTTGTGCTTGACTTGTTGGTGTCCCTAGTTCTAATTAGGTTTCTACTCAATTTTATTTAAGGCTTGGGTTCGATGCAAGATGAGATGGGTTATTTTTGGGCCAAGGAAAGGTGATGAAATCCTTCTCTTATCTTATGATAGCATTGCCCTTAAGTGATTTAGAATGCAACATCACAACAATCTTAACTAATCAACAAAATTTAAAACTAGTTATTCAAAATTTAAATTTCTAATTTGAAATTTAAAATTTAGATTTTCAAATTTCAAATTTTAGAATTAAAAATTCAATATTTAAAATTTTAAATTCCAAATTCCAAAATTCCTAGTGGGAAAATTTAAATTTGAAATGTGTCAGAAATTATGGGGTGTTCAATGTGCTAACAAAAAAAATCATGCAATTCAAGCAATTACTTTGGCAAATTTATGCAATCACACATCAAGCAAGCAATTATCACATCAAACCTTTAATCTAAGGATCTCACATCCGGTCGTAGCTCATTACTCCCATGGGTCGTGACAGTATACTTTCGTATACCCGCTCAAGAGGCATGAAACCTTAGATCAAAGAATGAAAATGATGCAATAATTTTTTAAAATTTTATATTTGAATCTATGAAGGAGATTTCAGACTTGGTTTGAACTGGAAAATATTGATGTTGGAAGCTAAATTAAACTAAGGTCTAAATAATTATTGAATCAATTTTCAGATCTATGTCCTAATATGAAGAAATTTTAACATATGCAGACATTTCAGCACTTATGCATACATGTCCTAATCTACCATACTCTGATACCAAGATTAGTGCAAGATGGTGATCGGAAATTTTTCTTAAGATATTGAGTAATTAAAGTTAAGCAATAACCCTAAACATAAAAGCAAGATTCAACCATAAAGGAGTGATTAAGTGCACTAAAGAAGAATAATAAAGAGATAGTTGGTATCCTACAGTGCAAATCACATGCAAGGAAAGAAAATGGACCTTCTTGATTGAGAAATCATCTGATTAGGATAAAACTCTTTTCAATATTTTAGACCTTAGAGGGAAGGAAGGAATTTTGTACCAATAATGAACTCAAGAATTCTTTGTAATGGGATCACTCTTCAACACTTGAAGATTGATGATTGAATAAAAAGGCTATCTCTTCCTTGAATGTAGAAACTTCTTGCTACTAGTTTAGAGGCAAAGAGGACACAATGCTTGACTAGAAGTACTTGAGGGATCTTGCAAAACAACGAACATGAGTGGGCATGGATAAGTTGGGAATAAACAAAGCAAGAACAATAGAGATAGGAAAGGGAAGGAAAAGGCTTGATGGCGATTTCTTGGATGTTGGGAGAGCCGACTGGGAGAGACTTCTTGGAGCTAGAACAATGGTTGGGCCTCACGCCTTTCTCCCTCATGGAGTGGCAAAGCAAAAAGATTGCAATGGAGGAAAAAGAACTTCAAATTTCATTCATAATATAACATACTTAATTACAAGAGGATTAGGGTTATTTATAGACTTCCGTAGCCCTTTCAAACTCAAATTAGAAGCTTCAAGAGTGGAATGAAGAGTGGAGGGATAAGTGGGATTTATGCATGAAGAGTGGAAAGATAAGTGAAGGAGTTACAACTTGAATTCAAATTCAAAACTCTTGGGTGCCCAAATGGAGGTGAGGTGGCATGGTGAGGTGGCATCTTGTTATGGCTTGGGAGGTGAGGTGGCTTCCCATCTTAGTGTGGTGAGGTGGTACTCCAACTTAGCAAGTTGGTTGGGGTGGTTTGCTCCATCCCATCTTGATGCTTCATGGTCTTGATCTTACCCAGTTTGAACCCAACTTGAACCCAACTTGTCTAATTACAAGATCCAACTATTTACAAGATCAAATTGATCCCAACAAGACTAATTTGAGCCTAACAAAATTAAATTAAAATTGAAATTGGAACGAACTCAACTCTAATTACAGGACTCATGCTGAAATAAAAAATAAAGTTGAAGACAAAATTGGAGTCTGTTTTATTCACTTGTAATCCATATGGAGTTTGGATTGACCTGATTTGCTTGGAGCCTATTTCGTATCCTGGTGCTCTCACCACATCAAGGTAAATTCAAAGAAGATTCAATCAATTCTTGATATTAGGCATCCAACTTCAAAAAATGAAGTGCAATAACTTAAAAAGCAAGTTGCAACACTTAGTCAATTTATCTCAAAATCTACCTAGTGGTGTTTGCCTTTCTTCAAAGTTTTATAGTAGATGCATAACTTTACTTGGATAGATTAATGTCTATAAGCTTTCAAGGAATAGAAGAAGTTTCTCAGATCTCCACCATTGCTTTCTAAGCTGAAGTAGGAGAGGATCTATTCTTACATCTTGCTGCATCTCTTGAAGTGGTGAGCTTGATGCTTATTTGGGTGAACAAAAAGGGGTTCAAAAGCCTATATATTATACTAGTTAAGTTCTTCATGATGCTAAAAACAAGTACTCTAAACCTAAAAAAATTATTTATGCACTAATCATCTATACACAATATTTTAGACCATACTTTCAAGCACATTCAATTGTAGTCTTAACTGAACAATCACTTAAAGCCATTCTACAACCATCAGATTCCTCTGAAAGAATGGCCAAATAGGCCATTAAACTTAATGTGGTTAACATATCCTACTGTTGCCCAGTAAGCAACCCAAGAGGGGGGGGTGTATTGGATCTCTAAAAATTTAAATGCAAGTATAAGAACCAATCTAATAATCAAACTAAGCACTATAAATGCAAGTGCGAATTGCTTTTAATAAGTCTGCAGTGGAAATATAAAAGCAATAAAAGAAGAGCAAATGAAATAGACTAGCAATCACAAACACAAACAAAATATAGTGGTCGGTGCTATCCAATGCACCTACATCCACTCCCCAAGGCCCACTTGGGAATTCGTTATAATCTCAACTGATTACAACCGATTAGTTTTCATTGAGATTTTCATAAAAATAGTTAAACTTCTCCTGAAACCAATTTGTGTTGAACTCATGTGTTCTTTTAAGCATTCTTCAACTACCAAATCCTCTTTAAGCAGATCTTTCATCCATGTTTGGGACTTTTCAATTGATCAATTTTTTGTTAAGTTGATGAGTACCTTTTTCTCTAAAAACACACTTCAAAGAAATAGTTAGTACTCAACTTATACTTAAGCATTTTGCTTATCATCAAAATCAATAACGGAGTCAACAATCTCTTCCTTTTTGATAATGATAAAATCTTTAAGTATAATTTGCATAATAAGCTTTCAAAGAAACTTTTCAAAGTGCATAGAGCTTATTACAATAGGTATTGAAATACTAAAAGAGATGTATCAGAGCAAGAGTATTGCAATGGTTAAGAGTATCAGAGCTTAAAATATATAAGAGATAAAATCATGTATCATGATACTCTTAAAAAAAGTATGTAACAAATTTAGCAATAAACACTGTGAAGAGTGTAAATACTCCTCCTGAAGAGATGACCAATAAAATTGATTTCTGAACACCTTTTAATGTCTCAAAGACTAAAATTTAAATATCTAAAGATAAGAATTGAGCATGAAATTTAATTCAAAACAGATTTTCAAATTAAAGTAGGTATTACTCCCCCTCACTTAGTGAATTTTTCTGCTCATTCATATTTATACTTATTCTTATTTCTCCCCCTTTTTGTTATCATTAAAAAGGAAAGAAGAGGATAATAAATAAGAACATGAATGTAAGAGATTCAGTCATTCATAAGAGAAAACATTGAATTGATGAAAATAAGTAATGTATTTCATTCATTTAAAGTCATAACTTAACAAGATTGCATTCACTTGATACAAGAGTGCTACAAAAAGTGAACATCAAAACATACAAAGAGTATAGAATTGTAAACTATCTAAATGTAAAAACTATTCTAAGCATCATCTTTATCCTTTGAGGACCCAATCTCGATTGGTCTGGTATCAGTAGAAGCATGAGATCGAGGCCACATCGATTGAAGATCACGAAGACAGGTCCTGATCGATCGTGAAGGAGTACGATGACCATGTCCTTTACGTCTAACATAAGTCCTCCCTCTAGCTGGAGTAAGAGAGGTAGAAGCTATATCAGTAGCAGGAGCAGAACTGATCGGAGTGACAGTCTCAACAACTATCGGATGTGGAGTATGATCAAATAACGGGCCAGAATCAAGATGATGGGAACCAGGAGTGTAGATCCTATCACTCGGATAAGAGAAGATGTCTTCAAAGATGGAGACAATAGGTGTATCGAAAGTAGGTTTATCAACAATAGGTGTATCAAGTAAAGACATAATAGGTGTATCAATAATAGGTGAAAGTATAGGAATGGTAGAATGATCGACTGGTATAGAAGGAGGTGTGGGTAAAATAGGAGTCCGAAAGGATGAACTCGAAAGATCATGAATGGGACTCCTAGGTTAGTCAGCTGCTATCTCCGGCCCTGGCTCTGTCATCAAATCTGGAAAGTCAAAACCATTAGAGTCAATCTCATCATCATCATCTCTTTCTGGTCCCGGAGCAAGTGGAACTGGAGCAAAATCAGCTGGAGCTGAAGTATCAGGAACACTCCCAGAAGAGGGTCTACTCAATGCAGACAATATAGCAGAGATACCATCCCTCAATCATCGATGGCTCTCTTTGGTCTCTACAACAAAACATCAAGTCACTGGCGAATAATCATAATCTCCATCTCAAAATGAGTGACTCTATCCACAAGACTCTCAGAAGCTCCTGGAACATCTAATCATGCTAGCTCAGGCTAAGGAGCAGACTCTGGCTATGCTGTAGGCTTGGGCTAAATCTTAAGCAAATGTGTCTTTGAAGGTCTTACCTCACCCAAAAATATGTGCTGCTCCTCTATAGCATCCTCACCTCTATCAGAGGTCTGACCTTATACTTGTCAACTCCACTGGCCTCTGATCAACTGATATCCCATCCAGTGAAGTGATCTGATGTTGTAGACATCAACGTGCAATAACATCCGGTAGGGCTCATTATCCAATACCACTCCATTTGCTCTGAAGAGCAAGGTCAAGCCCATCCTGTAGGGCAAACATAGTCACTAACTAATAGATGCCTCCATCATCTGATGTACCATAAGTACCGGAAGGCAAACAAGTGCATGCTAAACTAAAGAAACCATCACTAGCAACTCTCCCTTTGTGATGAAGTCAAAACGGCCGGTCTTCGATAAAAGGATTCGGGCTACGATATGATGTAGTAACCTCATCTCAGCGAAGAGCCTGGATGCAACAACAATGGCTCCCTCAAGTAGATCATTTGACTCGAAAATGCACTGGAGTCCATTGAATCTATCCACTAAGCTATCAACCATAGATCCTATCATGGGTATATCCCATACTCTACTCAGCACATCTGCAGTCATTAGAATATCTCTACCATGGACCTGTGTAATCCATCCATCACTGCCACGGGCTAAGGATCCGTAGAACTATCGTATCAAGCCCAGGTAGAATCTCTCAGTCAACGAATAGAAAGGAACCAAACCAGCATCCCTAAGCTGCTGACCTATCTAAAAATGCTACTGGTCTATGAATCCAAAGTCCACATGGCGTCCTCCGACAACGGTCTTCAAACCCATGCAACTAGATACAGGAAAAAGTGGCCGAACTGGGTGATCATGTGCATCAGCTCCATGTCTAGCTTTTGTCCTTCTTTCATCTTCTTGGATGGATGGCCAAGGGTGGCGAACAACTTGCTTTCAAGATCCCATTCCATAGATTCAAGGTTTGAACAAAAGAGGAGAGGGAACTAGGGTTTTTAACGGTCCAAAATCAAAATGGGAGAGGGAATGTGGCAAAAATCGAACCAATAACCATCCAAAATGGGAATTTAAGAGGGTTTGAGATGAAATTTGGAGGGAAATAACAGGTAGAACAGTGTTAGGGCAGGTGTCGGCTCAAATTGGGAGAGAAAATGCCAAGAAAATACTTCATTTCCATTTTTATTCTCAGTCTGTCGCCATTCAAGTGTCGACACACGACATAGGGCCAAGTGTCGACACTTCAAGGTGTCGACACTTATAGGTGTCGACACTTCGACTTAAAACCGAAAAAAATGAAAATGAAGTATTGATCAAAATCACTAAAAATACAATGAAATTCAAGATAATTGAATGTAATTGATTATCAAATTTGATCTTTCATGGATCAAAGAGTAGAAATTCTCAATCAAAAGGATTGATGACCCCAAGTTCTCTTCTAATCATACTGAACCGATCTTCTTGGAGAGGCTTAGTCAAAATATCAGCTAATTGCATTTCAGTACAAATAAATTCAAAGACAACATCGTTATTTTCAACATGATCTCTGATAAAATGATGTCTAATTTCAATATGTTTGCTTCTAGAATACTGAACAGGATTTTTAGTTAAGCATATTGCACTACTATTATCATATTTTATGGGTGTCTTAGTTAATTTGATTCCAAAATCTTCATGTTGTTGCTTAATCTACAAGATTTGAGCACAACAACTTCCTACTACAATATACTCAGCCTCAGCTGTGGATAGTGCAACTGAAGTTTGTTTCTTGCTAAACCAGGAGATTTAGTTAACTCCAAGAAATTGGCAAGTTCCACTAGTACTTTTTCTATCAAGTTTACAACCAACAAAATCAGCATCAGAAAATCTAATTAAAACAGCAGATGAGTTTCTAGAATACCACAAGCCAATATCAATTATACTAGATAAGTATCTAATAATATGCTTAACAGCCAATAGATGAGATTCTTTAGGATCAGACTAATATCTAGCACATATGCATACGCTGAACATTATATCTGGTCTACTAGTAGTCAAATATAATAAAGAACTAATCATATCTCTATATAATTTTTGATCTACAGATTTACCATGCTCATCTTTATCAAGTTTACAAGAGCGGCTCATAGGTGTACTTGTTGACTTAGTAGTCTCCATCCCAAACTTCTTTATGATTTTTCTTGTATATTTAGCTTAGTTAATGAAGATTCCATCTTTGGTTTGCTTGATTTGGAGTCCAAGAAAGAAATTAAGTTCTCCCATCATGCTCATTTCGAGCTCTCTCTACATTAGCTTAGCAAACTCTTGACAAAGGATTTCATTAGTAACACCGAAAATAATATCATCAATATAGACTTGCACTACTAATAAATCATCATTTTTTTCTTTAGAAAAAAAGTTGCATTAACATGGTCTCTAAAAATTTATTTTCAATCAGAAACTTGCTGAGTCTTTCATACCATGCTCGGGGTGCTTGCTTTAAACAATAAAGTACTTTGTGCAATTTAAAAACATAATTAGGATGTGTATGATTTCAAAACCAGGTGGTTGTTCAACAAAAACTTTTTTTGCTATATAACCATTTAGAAAAGCACTTTTAACATTCATTTGAAATAGTTTGAAATTCATAAAACAAGCAAATACTAATAGTAGTTTAATTGCCTCAAGTCTAGCAATAGGAGCAAAGGTTTCATCAAAATCAATTCCTTCCTCTTTGTTGTAGCTTTTGGCAACTAGCCTAGCTTTATTTCTAGTTACAATTTCATTTTCATCTAATTTATTTCTAAACACCCATTTAGTGCCAATAACAAAAACATTAGATGATCTTTCTATTTATGTCCAAACATTATTTCTATCAAACTGAATTAGTTCATCTTGTATAGCATTTATCTAGTTAGGATCTTTTTCAGCATCTTCAAAATATTTAGGCTCTACTTGAGAAACAAAAACAATATAGTCATATTCATTTCTAATTGAAGATCAAGTTCTTACCCTTTTTGATGGATCACCTAGGATTAATTCCCTAGGATGTCCATGAGCATACCTCCATGCCTTAGGTAGATCTTGATGCTTTGGTGTGGATTATAGGGCTTCTTCATTTTCATCTTTGTCTTGATTTTCTTCACTTTGTTGAGAAGGTTGATCATCCAATGTCAGCTTTTGTAACTTATCAGCACCTACACATGCATCAGAAGTATCCTCTTTTCTAGAGGATTTGTTAGTAGACTCTTCAAAAACTACATGTACAGACTCCTCTACAACTAGGGTTTTTTTGTTAAAAATTCTGTATGCCCTGCTTGATGTAGAGTATCCTAGAAAGATACCTTTATTAGACTTAGCATCAAATTTTCCAAGATTGTCTTTACCATTATTTAAAATAAAACATTGACAACCAAAAACTCGAAAGTACTTTAAAGTTAGTTTTCTTTGATTCCAAAGTTCATAAGGAGTTTTCTTTAAAATAGGCTGGATTAAAACATGATTTAGGATATAACAAGTAGTATTAATAATTTCAGCTCAAAAATATCTTAGCAAATCATTTTTATAAAGCAAAGTGCATGCCATTTCTTCTAAAGTATGATTTTTTCTTTCTACCACCCCATTTTGTTGAGGTGTCCTAGATGCAGAAAAGTTGTGTTCAATACCTTTCTTATTACAAAAATTTTTGAAATCTTGAATTTCAAATTTAGAACCATGATCACTATATATGTAAATAATTGAAGTACCTTTTTTATTTGAAACTTTTCGGTAAAACTTTACAAATACTGAAAATGATTCATCTTTGTTTCCCAGGTGGCTTCCCAAGAGGGGGGTGAATTGGGATTAAAAACTTTTTCATAATTATATACACTTTGAAATTCATTTTGTGTTGTGGTGCAATATGCAATGCGGAAGTAATTAAGTAAGAGCAATAAAGCAACAAGAACACAAGCACAAACACAAAGGATTTAGAGTGGTTCAGAGCAACCGGCTCCTACATCCACTACCTAAGCACCACTTGGGATTTTTACTATATCCCCGAACCGGAATACAGTCGGATTGTTTTACCAGACTCACAATCCAAACCTATACACTTTGGTTTTATCGAGATCACCAAAGAAACCCAAACTCCCTTTGGTTTTAAACAGGATCACCAAAGAAAACCCTAACACTTGGTTTTATACCGGGATCATCTAGAGCCCAACTTAGGTTTTCACAAGGCTTACCTAAAAACCTTTAACCCTCTCTTAAGACATAGCCTCTTGCTGTTCTTAGAGAGAAAACAATGATAAAGAGAAGATAAACAAGCAACTACAACAAACCGAGTTTATTTAAGTGTTGCCGATGTAGATCAAGACGAAGCCTAGCTTTGAATGCTCTTAATGCTCTTTAATGCTTTTCAAGCTACTTCTTTGCTTCTTCAATGAGTGGATTCAATGATGAAGTAGAGTTGGTGAAGCTTTGAATCATATCTTGAAAGCTCTTGAAGTAAGGTAGGTGAAAGACTTGAAGGCTCTTCAATATCTCAAGATAAATCAATAATAATCTCTAATAATTGTTTAATCCCTCAAAAACAATCCCTTTTATAGTTTTCCATAAGATATGGCCATTGTAGGGCCTAGGGATTTGTGAAAGAGCTATTGGAGATGAAATGGGATTCAAAATTCACTTTCAGCAACTAGCCGTTGGAGTGTAGAAAATGGCTACTCGAGTCGACTCGAGATCCACGAGTCGGCTCGAAGTCTTAGACAGCCCAAAACAAATTTCTGTGAGAGTCGACTCTTCAAGCTGGAGTCGGCTCTTGCCTTCAGTAAATTTAAAATGACAAATACCCAGAGTCAGCTCTTCAGACTGGAGTCGGCTCTAGTTCTCAGTTCACCAAAAACCATAACTCTGGACGAGTCGGCTCTTGGAGCAGGAGTCGGCTCGAGTTCTCAGCCTTCAAAATATATATTCTTTCCATGAGTCGGCTCTTATGACAGGAGCCTGCTCTTGATACTGAAACTCTGAAATTTTCTCCCTGCGATGCCATAATGAGTCGGCTCTCGATCCATGAGTCAGCTCTTGCTAAGTCTTCAATTGATGCTTCAAACTTCTTCAAAACTCTTCATCATTTGACTCAAACAAAAGCTAATCTACATAATCTTAATTTTACAATTTTCAGCCCATTTTACAAGATTACAAGATTGATAAAACTAGGGCTTTTACCAGTTCAAGTTCATAAAATTACATACATAATTGAATTACCTTCCAATCAATTTGAAAACCATTTTAAACTAAAGGTAACCAATTTCCTGCAAAACTTCTCAAGTAATTTGAAAGAATTAGTATCAAATACATGCTCTAATATTTTGTGATCATCAAAATCATTCCAGGGGTCAACAATATATCCCATTTTGATGATGACAAAATATTGGGCATGAATAGAATTTAAAATACTTTACAATTACTATATATTCATATTTATCAAATAACATTGATCATAGTGTCTATCACATAGATTGAGTATCAAGGTATCAACACAGTGTGTCACAATGTATCATATGTATCAAGTATATAAAACTAAAAATCATTAACACCATGTATCATATGAGCAATAAGTATCGAACAACACATAATATAACAGGAGTATTGCATATCGAAACTTAAAAAACTAACAAGTAATAAATCTCAAACAAAATCTATATTATGGCTCCCCCTTACTATTGTAATACCATTTCTTTTTATTTTCATCAAATTTTTCATGTACACCTGTAAATCCAATATTAAGTCCAACATTCATATTAGCCTTTTCATGTTCCAAGTCATACATTCATGCACATTCATATTAACTACCTTCTCCCCCTTTTTGTCATCAACAAAAGGTGTAGAAGATAACATACATGTACAGTAAGTCATATATAATAAGAAGACATATGAGAGTATCATAAGAAGACATGTGGCATGAAAAGTAATATATATATATATATATATATATATATATATATATATATATATATATATATATATATATATATAAGAAAAAGTGAGTACATGAGTGATACAATACAATGTGCCTCGACACGACAAAATAGTATCACAACATCAAAATATAACAACCATAGAGTCCTAAAACATCAAGATAAAAGCCTAAAAACATCAAAAAGAAGGGATAGGATCATCACTATGGTCTTCTTCATTGGAAGAAGAACTGACTTCTAAGATTCTAGGACTAGGCTTAAACTTAGGAAATCTAGGTCTAAGATCCCTAATCCTAGTCCTAGTAGGAGTGGTAGTCCTAGAAACTTTAGTTTTAGCTTTGGCTTTAACTTTGGACTCTAAAGAAATGATAATGGGAGTGGGTCTGACAGTCGGAGGATCAAAGGATAATGCCAAGATGCTGGTAGTAGATAGAATATCTATGGCTGGAGTCTGTCTAACATCAGATCCTGGAATGTCCATACCAGCATCGGCCTCTACAGGAATATCGGTAAACTATGCAACCTCTCCCTGCTCACAATCAGTGCCAGTACCAGTGCCAGGTGCTATAGTCGAAGTCGTTGGTACAAATGGCTGGCAAAAAGCTGTCTAAGAATGGTCAAAATCTCCTGGAATCCGTGCTGCATCTCAGACTGAAGTAGAGTAATCCTGGTGTCAGTGTCAGATCTGAGACAAGATATCTCATCTAGTACTCTATATAGTCTATCATCTACATCGGGTCCAATAGCTATAGATTTCATGACTAGTGAACAAGGTGTGGTAGGAGCTGGCTCTGACGGTCTAGCCTCATTAGCATGTGTATCAGCCTCCTCATCAAGTCCCTCTACTACCTTAGTGTCCTCCTCTGAGTCATCTGAGTGTGCAACTGGTATACCTGCAGTCTTCCAAGTCCAATGACCATCTACGTTTATAAATCCCATCCGAGTAAGGGATTTCTGAGTGTATCTTTCAGTGTCCAGAAGTAGCCGACTATCCTCACTTGTCAAGTCTACCAGGGCATCTTGAAATAGAAGAGTGAAGGCCATCCCATATGGTAGATAGGCTCGGGTCCTAAGAACCACCTCTCTCATCTATGAGAGCATGATAAAAGGTAGATTGAGGGCCTCCCCCTCAATCAGACATCTCATAAAAACAAGGTCACGCTCGCTGACCCAATCAAAACGCCCTGTCCGGGGCAAGAAAATGTGACTGATAATGTTGTGCAACAGCATCATTTCCAATAAAAGCTGATTTGCACCAACATGCACAATACCCTTAACATTTGATCTTTCTAGTACAAGTCTAAGGGTTTTCTGCTTTTCCTTCAGAACTAAGTAGCATTCACCTTCTTTTGGAATTTGGAGGATGTTTGACAGTTTATGCTCACTAATCTCAATGTGCTTTCCTTTTACAGTTCCTTCGATATGAAAAGCACCTAAAGACATACATTCAAAGAATTGCTTGACCAGATTGGGATAGGTGGGCACATTTAATAGACAGAACAGCCTAATGACTCGAGTCGGCTCGAGCCAAAAATCAGCCAAAAAATCGAAAAAAGTCAAAATCAATTTCTATGGGTTTTTTGATACTAAAATAGGTTATCCTAGGCTCTAGAGAGAAATTTGAAATACCTAGATAATATTTCCTTATTTTTCAAAAATTAGGTCAGAAAGTTTAGAATGGGTCACACAGCCCTAATTTGCCTCTAATTTTCTCAAATCTATCTAGACTTAGGGGTTTAGTAAAAATATCAGCAAGTTGATCATCAGTAGGTACAAATTCTAGCTCAATAATATTAGTTAAAACATGATCACAAATAAAATGATGTCTAATTTCTATGTGCTTAGTTCGTGAATGTTGAATTAGATTTTTGGACAAATTAATAGCACTAGTTTTATCACCTATAATAGGAATTTTAGATTGGACAACACCATAATCTTCTAGTTATTTCTTAATCCATAACACTTGAGTACAACAGCTCCTAGCAGCTACATATTCTGCCTCAGCAGTAGATAGTGCTATAGAGTTCTATTTGCGACAGTGCCAAGAAATCAAATTAACACCTAGAAATTGACAAATACCACTTATGCTTTTTCTATCAACTTTATAGCCTCCATAATCAGCATCAAAATAACTAATTACTTTCAAAGATGTGTGCTTAGAATATCATAAGCCTACATTGCATGTGCCTTTTAGATATTTAATGATTATTTTAACAGCTATGATGTGTAACTCTTTTGGATTAGATTGAAATCATGCACACATACAAACATTAAACAAAATGTCATGTCTACTAGCTGTCAAATAAAGTAAAGAACCGATCATACCTCGGTACAGCTTTTGATCAACATTTGTGTCATCCTCATCTTTGTCAAGTCTACACTCAGGATTCATGGGTGTTCTAATTTCTTTGCTTGATTGCATGCCAAATTTTTTGATAATCTCCTTAATGTATTTGGCCTAGTTGATCAGGATACCTTCTTTAGTTTGTTTTATTTGAAGTCCAAGAAAGTAATTCAGCTCACCCATCAAGCTCATCTCGAATTCACCCTGTATTAGCTTAGCAAAATCTTGACACAAAGATTCATCAGTAGATCCAAAAATAATATCATCAACATAGATTTGAACAACTAAAAAATCATTATTTTTTCTTTGAATAAATAGTGTAGTGTCAACACTACCTCTTACAAAATCATTTGTAATTAAAAACTTACTTAATCTATCATACCATGCTCTAGGTGCCTATTTTAGACCATACAAAGCTTTATTCAAATTGAAAACATTATTCGAAAAAGTGTGATCAATAAAACCTGGTGGTTGCTCAACAAAAACTTCTTCAGATAGAAAACCATTCAGAAATGCACTCTTTACATCTATTTGAAATAATCTAAAATTCATAAAGCATGCATAAGCCAATAATAGTCTAATGGCTTCTAATCTAGCTATTGGGGCATAGGTTTCATCGAAATCTATTCCCTCTTCTCGATTATATCCTTGTGCTACCAGTCTAGCCTTATTTCTAATTACATTTCTATCTTCATCTAGTTTATTTCAATAAACCCACTTAGTACCTAAAAAAGGATAGTCACTAGATCTTTCTACTAGGGTCCAAACATTAGTTCTCCTAAATTGGTTTTATTCATCATGCATTGCTAATATCCAATTAGGATCAGTTTTAGCTTCTTCTATAGTGGGTGGTTCAACATGAGAAACAAAAGCAATTAAGTCATGTGTATCTCTATGTGCAGCTCTAGTTTTAACACCTTGAGATGAGTCTCCTATAATTAATTCCTTAGGATGAGTGTACATACCCTCATTCTTTGGGTATATCATCATGATTTTTGCTTACCTCTTCTTCATATGGTTCACTTGATTGTTTATCTTTGAGAGTCAAATCCTTCAGTCCATGTTCTAGAGTACCTGCATCATCATCAGTAAAATTTTTCTTTCTAGAAGATGTAATGTCAGGTTCATTGAAAACAACATATATAGATTCTTCAACAGTCAAAGTTCTTTTATTGAAAACATGATAGGCTTTACTATTTAAAGAATATCCAAGAAAAATAGCCTCATCATATTTTGCATCGAATTTGCCAAGATTATCCTTTCCATTGTTAAGAACAAAACATTTACAACCGAAAACATGAAAATACTTAATATTAGGTTTTATATTATTCCAAAGTTCATAGGAGGTTTTCCTGATAATAGGTCTAATCAAAACTCTGTTCAAAATATAGCATGTGGTATTAACAGCTTCTGCCCAAAAATTTTGGAAGATTTCCTTTACAAAGCATTGTTCTGGACATCTCTTCCAAAGTATGATTCATTCTTTCTACAACATCATTTTGCTGTGGTATTCTAGGTGCAGAGAAGTTATGATCAATACCGTGCTTTGTGCAAAAATGATCAAAATGTTGATTTTCAAATTCGGTGCCATGATCACTATGAATTAAAATAATAGATATAATTTTCAAATTAGTAACTCTTTTATAAAACTTTTTGAATACATTGAAAGTTTCATCTTTATGTGCAATAAACAAAACCCATGTGTATCTTGAAAAATCATCTACAATCACAAGGCCATATTTCATACCACCTAGGCTTGTAGTCCTGTAGGTCCAAATAAGTCCATGTGAAGTAGCTTTAAGGGTCTAATATTGGAAACAATGTTTTTGGATTTAAAACTCCCCCTCACTTGCTTTCCTAACTGACAAGCATCACAAACATAATCAAAATTAACTTTAAATTTTGGCAAACCTTTGACTAAATCTTTTAAAATAAGTTTAGCTATAATGTCCATAATAGCATGTCCAAGTCGCCTATGCCATAGAAAACTTGATTGCTTACTCTTGTCATTCATTGCTACAAGACTCGTGTTACTTGACATTGCTTGATCATTAAGATCTACTACATAAATATTACCAAGTCTATGTCCAATGAATTTAGTACTAGAGTCATGTTGATCAACTACTATACACTTTAATAACTTGAAGAAAACATTAAAACCAATATTACAAAGCTGACTAATACTCAAAAGATTATGCTTTAACTTTTCTACAAGTAGCACATTTTCAATAAATGTAGAATGAGTAATTTTGATTTTACCGATACCGCTTATCCTTCCTTTTCGATTATCACCAAATGTTACCATTCCACCATCTTTTTGTTCTAGGATGAAGAATTGATCAGCATCACCCATCACATGTCTTGAATAGCCGCTATCCAGATACCATCTTTTCTTTATATTTGTGGCTGCAAGACATCCCTGCAAGACAATATTTAATAAATTTAGGTACCCAAGCTTTCTTGGGTCCTTGCAAGTTAGTGGAAATAGTTTCTTTTGGAACCTAAACTTTCTTAATTTTCTTTTTATCATTATGTTTCAAATGACACTCAAATGCTTTATGACCAATATTGTTGCAAGCATAGAATATAATTTTTGACTTTGAATAATAAGCATGAGATGATGCAAATTTAGGTCTAACTTATTTTGAAGTGATAAACTTAGGAGCATAAAAAGTAGATGCAGAAAATTTGTTTGAAATAGAATCTTTATAACCAATTCTAAATTTATTATTTTTCTCTCTTTGATCTTTCAAAATTAATTCAAGTTTGTTGGAACTTAGAGTTAATTTTTCAACCAAAGGCTTTAGCTTTTGAACTTCCTTCTTTAAATCATTATTTTCATTTTTCAAATCTTTGTTTTTCTCACAAAGCTCTTCTTTTTCAAATTGAGTAGTCTTAAGTCTTTCACAAATAAGGTTTAATTCTCTTTGCAAAATTATATTTCTTTCACCAAATTCATTTTTGTCCTTTTCAAATGTATCACACTGATTTTTTAAAGTTTTCATTTTCAAACCAGCTTTCTTATATTCTACTAATAGTTCACAAAATGCATTATGCAATTCATCATATATAAATTCTAAGTTAGATTCAGAAGTAGTTACCTCATTCTCCAAACCCATAAGATAAATTTGTGCAGTCTTTATTGTTTCTTCATCCTCTTTAGTGGATGTAGAATCATCCCTGTCACTCCATGCAGCAAGCATTGCCTTTTTCTTCCTTTTTGTGATCATCTTTTTCTTTGCCTCGGGACAGTCAGGACGAATGTGTCCAGGCTTCTTGCATCCATAGCAGATTGGTACTTGATCTTTATCTTTATCCTTCTCTTTTTCTTTATCTCTCTCTCTTTCTTTCCCAAAATCTCCTTTTCTAAATTGCTTTATCCATCTGTTTGTTTTTCTTTGCCTATAAACCTTTTAAATCTTCTCATTACCAGGGCTATTTCATCATTCTCTAGATCATCATCATCTGATGAGTTACCGTCTTCATTTTTATCTTCTTCTATAGCTTTAAATGCAATAGCTTTCTTTCTTTTGGTACTTCCTCAGTCCTTTGTTACATAGCTAATTTATGTGTGATCAGTGATCGAAGTAGTTCATCTAGTGGTAGAGTGTTTAGGTCATTTGCCTCTTGAATAGCTGTCACCTTAGCTTCCCATTTATCTGGCAAGGATCTCAAAATTTTTTGAATAAGATCAGCATTAGTGTAAATTCTACCAAGACTTTTGAGACCATTTATAATATCAGTAAAATAAGTATACATAGCACATATAGTCTCACTAGGATCCATCTTAAATAACTCATAGTTATGCATAAGAAGATTGATTTTTGATGTTTTGACTTGTGATGTGCCTTCATGTGTAATTTCTAGCTTGTCCCAAATTTCTTTAGCAGAATTACAAGTAAAAATTCTGTTAAACTCATTTGGATCCAAAGCACAATACAATAAATTCATCACTTTGGCATTCAACTCAACTAATTTCATATCATTATCGTCCCAATCCTCTTCTAGTTTCGGAATCTCTACATCATTAACTCTAACAGTGAGTGTGTGAGGTCCTTTCAAGATAATTTTTCATAAATGAAAATCTACAACTTGAATGTATATTTTCATTCTTGCCTTCCAATATGTATAATTGGTTCCGGTGAAAAGTGGAGGTCTATTTATGGATTGACCTTCGGCCAATGAAGTGCTCATGAGATGTGCCATATATCTTTACTCTAAGCAAATTTCAGAGACTCTGCTCTGATACCACTTGTTGCCCAGGTGGCTTCCCAAGAGGGAGGTGAATTGGGATTAAAAACCTTTTCAGAATTATGTGCACTTTGAATTCTTTTAGTGTTATGGTGCAATACGCAATGCAGAAGTAATTAAGTAAGAGCAATAAAGCAACAAGAACACAAGCACAAACACAAAGGATTAGAATGGTTTGGAGCAACCGGCTCCTACATCCACTATCCTAGCACCACATGGGATTTCCACTATATACCCCAACCGACATATAGTCGGACTGTTTGACCAGGCTCACAATCCAAACCTATACACTTTGGCTTTACCGGGATCACCAAAGAAACCCAAACTCCCTTTGGTTTTAAACAGGATCACCAAGGAAAACCCTAACACTTGGTTTTATACTGGGAGCACTAAGAACCCAACTTAGGTTTTCACAAGGCTCACCTAAAAACCTTCAACCCTCTCTTAAGACACAGCCCCTTACTGTTCATAGAGAGAAAACAATGATAAAGAGAAGATAAACAAGTAACTACAACAAACCGAGTTTGTTTAATTGTTGTCGATGTAGATCAAGATGAAGCCTAGCTTTGAATGCTCTTTAATGCTCTTCAAGCTACTTCTTTGCTTCTTCAATAAGTGGATTCAATGATGAAGTAGAGTTGGTGAAGCTTTGAATCCTATCTTGAAAGCTCTTGAAGTAAGGTAGGTGAAAGACTTGAAGGCTCTGCAATATCTCAAGATAAATCAATAATAATCTCTAATAATTGTTTAATCCCTCAAAAACAATCCCTTTTATAGTTTTCCATGAGATATAGCTATTGTAGGGCCTAGGGATTCATGAAAGAGCTGTTGGAGACGAGATGGAATACAAAATTCACTTTCAACAACTAGCCGTTGGAGTGCAGAAAATGGCTACTCGAGTTAGCTCGAAGTCCACGAGTCAGCTCGAAGTCTCAGACAGCCCAAAATAAATTTCTATAAGAGTCTACTCTTCAAGCTAGAGTCAGCTCTTGCCTTCAGTAAATTTAAAATGACAAATACCCAGAGTCAGCTCTTCAAACTGGAGTCGACACTAGTTCATAGTTCACCAAAAACCCTAACTCTGGACGAGTCAGCTCGAGTTCTCAGCCTTCAAAATATATATTCTTTCTTGAGTCGGCTCTTAGGACAGGAGTCGGCTCTTGAACTGAAACTTTGAAATTTTCTCCGTGCCGTGCCACAATGAGTCGGCTCTCGATCCTTGAGTCAGCTCTTGCGAAGTCTTCAATTGATGCTTCAAACTTCTTCAAAACTCTTCATCATTTGAATAAAAAAAAAGCTAATCTATATAATTTTAATTTTAGAATTTTCAGCCCATTTTACAAGATTACAAGATTGATAAAACTAGGGCTTTTACCAATTCAAGTTTATAAAATTACATACATAATTGAAATACCTTCCAATCAATTTGAAAACCATTTTAAACTAAAGGTAACCAATTTCCTGCAAAACTTCTCATGTAATTTGAAAGAATTAGTATCAAATACATGCTTCAATATTTTGTGATCATCAAAATCATTCCAGGGGTCAACAATCTTTATGAGCAAGAAAGAAAACCCAAGTAAATCTTGAAACATCATCCACTATAACTAATCCATATCTCCTACCTCCTAGACTACATGTTTTAGTTGATCCAAAGAGATCCATATGGAGTAGTTCTAGTGGCCTACTAGTAGTAACAAAACCTTTAGATTTGAAAGATGTTTTAATTTATTTTCCAAATTGGCAAGCTTGGCAAACTCTATTTTTTTCAAAAACAAGTTTTGGTAAATCCTAACTAAACCCTTTTTGCAATGTTTTGAGAGCAAATACATATTAGCTTGTCCTAGTCTTCTATGCCAAAGCCAACTAGTCTCATCTTTAGTAGAATTCATTGCAACTAGCCTTCTCCATTAGGCAAAGATAGATCATCTAAATCTACCAAATAGATATTACCATTCCTTTTTCCAATGAATTGTACTATATTTTTATCAGGACTAGTAATCATGCAATAGGATGATTTAAAAATAACTTGAAAATTTTTATCACAAAACATGGTAATACTTAAAAGATTATGATTTAAACCTTCAACCAAAAGTATATTATTAATACATGCAGAAGGGGTAATGTGAACCTTACCTATACCAATAATTTTATCTTTGCCATTATCACCAAAGGTCACACTGCCTCCATTCATTGCCTCAAGAGAGGTGAATTGCTTCACATCTCCTATCATGTACCTTGAGCAACCACTATCAAGATACCATAGCCTTTTGCATTCCTTGGTTGCAAGACACACCTGTAAAATTTATTAAGTTTTGTTTTTAGGTACCCTAGCTAACTTGGGTCCTTTAGGGTTAATACTTAAATTAGTTCCTTTTGGAATCCAAATTTTTCCAGAGTCATTGATCTTTCTCATATTACATTGAAAAGCTTTGTGTCCTTATTTTTTGCATGAAAAGCATGTTATACTTGAAGATGCAGGTACAAAAAAGTTTTTCAAATACTTTTCTTGTTTTTGAGGTCTATAACCTAATCCTGTTTTGTTAAAAATAGCTCTTTGGTTGTTTAAATGAAGATTTAGTTTTACTGAGCTATAGGTGAACTTTTCAACAAAAGGTTTTATTTTATCAAGCTCATTTTTGTAATTTTTGTTTTTTAATTATAAATCCTTGTTTTTCTTCAAAAGATCACCATTTGAAATGATAGTTTTAGGTCTTTTCAAATATCATTTTTCATAGTTAAAGCCTTATTTTTCTTTTCTAAAACATCCAGCTTAGTTTTCAATTCACTAACTTTGTTTAAAAGAGTATTGTTTTCATAAGAAAAACTATTTGCATGCTTTTTCAAATTTTTATTTTCAGATAAAATTAGTTTGTAATCATGTATTAACTCATCAAAAGTATTTTTTAATTCATCAAAGATAAAATCTACTTCAGTGTCAGAAATTAACTATTACTATTCTTGTTGTGCCATGAGACAGATTTTCAATTTCAGCTTGTTCTTCTTCTGAGCTGGAGTCTTTAGTATCACTCTAGGTTGCCATCATAGCTTTCTTCCTAAGCTTCTTTCTTGACTTCTTTAGGAGAGGGCATTCAAATTTATAGTGTCTAGGCTTCTTGCACTCGAAGCATGTAGGTATCTCCTTCTCTTTTTCCTTTTCTTTCTCCTTTTCTTTTCTCTTCTCTTTAGTTGATTGGAACATTTTCTTATAAGGGATTTCCTTCTTTTAATGAACCTTCTGAGTTTTCTTGCTAGGAGTGCTTCTTCACTCTCTTCTCCTTCTTCTTCTTCAGATTTATCATTTGAGGATTCTTCTTGAACAGTAGACTTGAAGGCTATCCCATTTTTCTTCTTGTCCATATCCATAGACTTTTGCTTTAAGTTCAGCTCAAAAGTCATAAGCGATCCCATCAATTGCTCCAATGATAGTTTGTAAACATCTTTAGCTTTTTGGATGGCTGTCACCTTTGGATCCCATGAAGTTGGAAGTGACCTGAGAATTTTGTTGACAAGATCAGCATTTGACATTATTTTTCCGAAACTTCTCATTCCATTTATAGTATTTGTGAATCTAGTGTACATGTTAGTGATAGACTCATTTGGTTTCATTCAGAATATTTCAAAAGTATGTACTAACATGTTCACTTTTATGTTTTTCACTTGATTGGTATCCTCATGGGTAACTTCAAGTATGTCCCATATTTCCTTGGCTGATGTGCATGTAGAAATCCTATTAAACTTACTAGGATCTAATGTACAATAGAGAAGATTCATTGCTTTCGCATTGATCTCGAATTGTTTAATATCATTTTCATCCCAATCTACTTCGAGCTTTGGGATGGAAATACCATTCACAACAATCGAAGGAACATGAGGACCCTTATCAAAAACCTTCCACAAATTATAATCAATTGAGTGCATATATATTCTCATTCTAGTTTTCTAATAAGTATAATTTGTTCCATTAAAATATGGAGGTCTATTTAAGACTTGTTCCTTAACTACACTATACCAAAGGGGCCTGCCGTAGATCTTTACTCAAGGCAGTTATACCTATAAATTAAGAACAGGACTCTGATACCACTTGTTGTCCAATAAGCAACCCAAGAAGGGGGGTGAATTGGTCTCTAAAAATTTAAATGCAAGTATAAGAACCAATCTAATAATCAAACTAAATACTATAAATGCAAGTGCAAATTGCTTTTAATAAGTTTGCAGCGAAAATATAAAAGCAATAAAAGATAAGCAAATGAAAGAGACAAGCAATCACAAACACAAACCAAATATAGTTGTTCAGTGCTTCCAATGCACCTACATCCACTCCCCAAGGCTCACTTGAGAATTCACTATAATCTCAACCGATTACAGTCGATTAGTTTTTCGGGCTCACAAATCAAAACTCGACTTGTTTTCACAAGGCTTACAAGTCAAATCCTCACTTGATTTTCCGGGCTAACCAATAACCTAATTGGTTTTAAGGCTCACCAACATCCTCCCTTGATTTTGTGGGCTAACCAAGAACCTAATTAGTTTTCAAGGCTCACCAATAACCTCCTTGGTTTTCTAATAGGCTAACCAGAAACCTTTACAACAAAGATTAGTTTGAAGTAATAAAACAATGAAAGCTTTCTAATAAAAACAGAAATCTCTTTGAAGCTTTGTTGTAGTGCTACCTTCAACTTGATGAAGCCTCTTTTTAATGCTCAAGAAGGTTGAACTTGAAGGCTCTTGAAGGCTCTTAAATGCTTGGGGTCTTCTTTTTGCTTGAAGGTGGTTGAACTCAATGAACAGTAGTAAATGCACTTCTTTTCTTCTCTCTTATTTTTTCTCTTTTCATTATCTTCTATTTTGATTTGATTTGAAATACTTAAATACCTTTCCAAGGCCTCAAACTTGGTTCATGGCCGTTAAACATGAAAAACTAGCTATTGGGAGCCAAGAGGAGCAAGTTCTGCCTTTGAAAAACTAGCTGTTACTGTTCCCAGAACTCCAAGTATCGACACTTCAAGCTATAAGTCGACATTTAGGGTCGACACTTGCACTCCATGAGTTGATACCTAGTTCAAATATCTTCAATGAAGTCTTCAACTTTAGCAAGTTCTGTAACACAAAAATCTTAGACGATGAGCTGATCCATGTGTCGACACTTTGAGTCGATACCTAATATCCATGTGTTGACACTTCAATCGTGCCATCTGAAACTCTGTTCACATACCGGCTTGAGTCGACACTTCCACAGTCATGTGTCGACACTTGACTCATGTGTCGACACTTTGAGTTGGCACTTCACTGAGATTTTTACAAAAATAGCTAAACTTCTGCTTAAACCAATTTGTGTTGAACTCATGTATCTTTTCAAGCATTCTTCAACTACCAAAATCCTCTTTAAGCAGATCTTTCATCCATGTTTGGGACTTTTCAATCAATTAATTTTTTGTTAAGTTGATGAGCACCTTTTTCTATAAAAACACACTTCAAAGAAATAGTTAGTGCTCAACTTATACTTAAGCATTTTGCTTATCATCAAAATCAATAACATAGTCAATACCTACCAACCAAGATCATCTTTAAAAGCCCAAGTCTTGGTTGACTTTCTAATTTAATAGACCTAGTTAGAAGAGACACTTGATGAGGAGCCTATCGAGCAGCTTGATCCTAAGACCGCTTGGATTTTACATGTAGATGGAGCTTCAAATTTTCAAAGTAAAGCTAGACTAATCTTGACAATCTCGAAAGGAGTGGCTACTAAATATACACTTCACTTTTTATTCAGAGCAAATAACAACCAAGTCAAGTATATATGAAGCCCTGTTAGTCAGACTAAAGATTGAAACTTGGAGTAAAAATCCTTAAGGTATTCATCGACTCTCAATTAGTAGCTGGTCAAGCAACTGGTGAATATAAAGCTTGGGATCCAACTATGATCAAGTATCTTGACAATTTATAGACTATCACATCAACCCTTAAGCACTTCAACATATTTCATATACCTAGATAAGAGAATGCTTAGGTAGATGCACTTTCTTGCCTAGCAGTTTTGACTAAAAGCTCCCTCGGTCGAACTTACATTGAATACCTGGAGGTGCCTAATATCAATGAGAATTCTAGAGAAGTCCAATAGGTCGATCTTGAGTTAAGCTGGATAAACCCTTTGGTCAAGTTTCTAATGAAAGAAGTCCTATCGAACAATTCCTTGGAAGCAAAGCAATTAAAGTGAAAAGCTTCTCATTAGGTGCTACTGCATGGATAACTCTACAAGAGGTCTTTCTATTTCCCCTTACTCAAGTACTTATAGTCCACTAAAGTCAATTACTCACTTTAAGAAATTAATGAAAAAAATTGTAGAATTATCTAGGGGCAGGTCCTTAGCTTACAAAGCTTTAAGGCAGGGATGCTTCTATTCCATAATCCAAGAAGATACCATGAGCTTGTTCAGAGGTGCAATTTATGCCAATGGCATGCAAACATCCAATGGCAACTGACTAGTCAATAGATTCAACTCTCATCTCTGACACATTTTTTAGTGGGGTACGGACTTACTCAATTTGTTTCCCCCAATAATAGGTCAAAGGAATTTTTCATCATCACCATCGACTACTTTACCGAATGGGTTAGGCAGAATCCTTGGCCCGCATCACCAAGAGCAAAATCAAAGAATTCCTATGAAAATCCATATATGTCAATTTAGCCTTCCTCATATTATTATCACCGATAATGGATGATAGTTTGATAACCTAGTATTTAAGAAACTCTATGCTGAACTACACATTCAGCATTGATTCATATCTGTTAGAAATCCTTAATCAAACGGGGAGGCAAAAATCACAAACCAAACAATTCTATAAAGACTCCAGACTAAGCTGGATGAAACTAAAGGCAAGTGGGTAGAAGTTCTACCTGAAATATTATGGGCATACCAAATAACTCCTCGAGTGCCAACTAATGAATCTCCCTTCAACTTAGCCTTCAACATTGAAATGGTGATTCCAATCAAGATTGAAATGCTAACTATAAGGATAGAGTGCTATGATGAATCAAGTAATTCAAGATGATTGAGAGCCATCTTAACTTATTGGAGGAGACTTAGAATCATGCCCATCTAAGAATGGCAATGCACCGATAATGGATTGTTCGATAATACAAAACTCGAGTAAGGTTGAAGACATTCCACCAAAGAGATCTCATATTACGATGATCAGAAGTCTTGAGGCCAACTAAATAATCTATCTTTAAATTGGGAAAGACCTTATCGAGTAACTAAAGCACTTTAGTAAGGAGCCTACAAAATCAAAAGCCTTGATGGGACCCTGTTGCTTAGACTTTGAATGCCGAGAATCTTTAAATGTACTATTAATGTTATATTGACATCTGCTCAGCAATACAATAAAGCTTTCTTCAGTTATGTTTGTAAAAGCTATGTCACGATGATTGATTAAGACCTGATCATCTAAGGAGAGGCCCATTGAAGTCTCTAGGACCCACTAAAATCCACCTGGCCCATTGAAGCCAGAAAGGCCCACTGTAGCCTACCACAAGCCCGCTAAAGCCCAAGGGCCCACAAAGCTCAACCAGTCGATTAACACCTGGATGACAAAGGTGATTGGCTAATACCTGATCATTCGGAAAAAGAGGTCTGCTGAAATGTCTAGAGCCCACCGAAGCCCAAGAATCCATTGAAGCACACCAGTCAATTAACATCCGGTCAACAAAGGTGATTAGCTAATTCATGGTCTTCTAAGAAAAGAAGTCCATTGAAATATCTAGGGCCTACTGAAGCCCAAGGGCCTATTTAAGCCCAATCAATTGATTAACACTAGGCCAACAAAGGTTTGCTAAAATCTATCAAACATTAAAACCCAGTCGACAAATGTGATTGGCTATTACCTAGTCATTTGAAAAGGGAGGTCCACTAAAACCTCTCAAGTCCATTAAAGCCCAAGGGCCCATTGAAGCTGAAGTAGCCGATTAACACATGGCAACTACAAAGCGGAAAAATCACCAAGTTAGATGATTTTCATTTAACTAAGTTACAATGACAACTAAATGACACTCGGACACAAGATTCCATATGATTGATCAACACTCGGTCACTTAAAGGAAACCAATAGCAAAGTTAGTCAAATTAAGGCAACACCTACTGATTAATAGCTGATTATCACAACCATGGTGATTGACTAAAACTCAATCATCCAAGGAAAAAGCATGGATACATTCAAGTGATGACTAACTTTCTATAGTTGAGTGAAAATACACAAAGTCCTATCGTTGGAGGTTCTATGCCTATGTTCAAGGATTAATGCTTAAGATGTGTTGACAAATGACCTAACTAAGAGACTTGGTTCGAGGATTACTTATTTGATTGAGTTTGAAAGGTAATGTTGTTTGGCTAGAGCTACTTCCTTGACTAAAGGACTTAACAAAAATTCATTCACATCAAAAAAATATACAAAGATATAGTATTGAAAGAAAGTTGAAATTTCATTGATACTTGCAAAAGTCTTTACAAAAGCTGAACATAGTGTAGAACAGTGAAGTATTACAGAAATAAAAGAAAAATTCTTAATATTGATCCCCAAGAGTAGTGGCTGGTTTTTTCAGACCCTTAATTATGACTGCCTAAGCTTCAGATCTGTTGTCAATAGGTTCTTCAATCTTAATGTTGCTGCTCCTTCCTCCTCTCCTTCCTCAGGCATATCCTCGACTACTGATATTTTGCTTAGGTCTAGTTGGGGATAGGCCCAAGCAACTTTTTACTTGCAGCTGGCAAAGCCAACTTCATAAGCATCTATTATGGTCTTGACAACCTCTTGGACAAAGTTTTCCATTTTCTTGTATTCTTCAATGGCCCAAGGCATAGTGGTGGTAGCTTGTTCTTTGACTACCTTGACTTTCCCATTAGTCATGCAGAGGAGGTACTCAATCTCACCATGTCGAGTTTTTAACTCAATGACATGGTTTTGCCTCTTAGCAAGAATTTCCTTCTTCTTTGTTATCTGGGCTTCTAGCCCGTGGATAGCAGCTTCAGATGAAGACTAGGAGGTGGCAAGCTCCTCTCAGAACTTGGTCTCTCTTGCCTTAGATTCCTTTAGTAGTTCATCAACAACTTCTTCATGAGCCTCTACTATCTTGACTTGTTCATCCAAGGAATGATCAAGTTCATCGAATACGGTAAACCCCTTGTGGATAGTAGACATATCATGATCTAGCTACAAATAGAAAAGATACAAAGTTAGTTACTCTGGAAAAAGGTTATTCAGCCAAAGAAAAAGTAAAGTGAAGGAACATACCCCCAATCAAGGTTGGAAAGATGATGATAATAATATTGTCCAAGGAATGAGACTTTCATTCCTCCAAGTGTTGAGGGAGGAGCAACATTTTTGTCAACCTTCGTCAACTTGAGGGTCATGCAATGCTAAATTGTTGGTATTGATTTCAATCCAATGAACATAGTCCCCCTCTTTTCTTCCAGGAGGAATAGTGTCATTTCCCAAGGCTGAGAGACCCTCCCTTGGGAAGACTTTGCCATTGCTGGAGCCGAGGAAGATGAGCTAGGGCACCTCAAGGATGGTGCCTGGGAGGTTAATGGAGGAGCCACTACCATGACTACTTTGTCATCATTGGTAGGGGTGGTGACAACATTTCTTAGCTGGGATGTTGGAGCTCATGGTGCTGGAGCCCTAGCAGCTATTGAGGAACCTCCAATAGAAGGTCTTGGGTGTGGCTGCTTGGTGACAACCTTCTTGGAGGGCCCCTCAGCGGGTGCAGCCCGCTCTTAGATTGCTTCACATAGAAACATGGCTAGAACCTTCATGCCTACAAAGTGAATATGATGGGAACCGAGAGTCTATGTTATTTTATTTTATTTGAGTCCATTAATCCTATGTCACTTGAGTCAAAGTGAGCTAATTGAGTCCTATAATAAAGTGAGGCAATTGAGTCAGTTGAGCCCACTAAATCTAGCCCAGTTATTTTTAGTTCAATCAAGTCCGATCGAGTCCATTCAAGTTATGTTCAAGAGGAGAGTCAGCAGACCAGGAGATTCACCGGGCCACCCCAACTAGAGCTGGCCTTCATGCACCTGGGCCCTTTTTGCCGCTAAGCCCGCAAGAGAGAGCTCCAGTCCAAGACAAAGCCCCACTGTTGACCAGGTCCACCAGGGTTTCTTGGCCCACAAGTCAGGGTTTCTTAGCCCTCAAGTCATGTACCCTGGGGTGAATCTATAAATACCACCCCTCCCCTCTTGTAGGAAGTATCTTTTTCTCATGAATACAACTTAAAATTGAAAGTTATTTTGTCTGAGTTTTCTCCGATTTGGAGTGGGTGTGACGCCCGTGTTCCCTATTTTTGAGTGTAAGCCCTAATCCCCTTGTGACTTCTACACTCGCCAGCATCCCCCCGCTTCCCATCTCGCATCAACTTGGTATCAGAGCCCAGAGGACTAGGGTTTTCCTATTCCTCCCCAGCTCCATCTCTTTCCTCTCATCCAAATCCATCCCTGTTGCACGATCCCCGCTTCCTCTCTCTTTCTCTTTTGTATTTTTTTTCTTTGTTCTTCAGGATTTTATTTGGATCGAGGGAGAGGAGGAGATGAAGTGAACGGGGAGAAGATGATTATCCGTGTCTGAAGCCATGACGAACTGGAGTGCATCACCGTCCTCGATGGTGGCACCGCCTAAGTCGCCACCATCCACTCCCTCATCGAGTCCCAGTTTGGTGTTCTAGCCATCGCCCAGACGCTTTCGCTTGACCCCACACTCCTCTCCACCACCTCTGCTGCCCCCCACTTCGATCCCTCCACCACACTCTCATCCCTTGGCCTCTCTCATGGCTTCATCATCTTCTTATCCTACTCCGGCACCTCCCATTCATCCACCCCTCCACCTCCCCCCCTCACCCCGCCGGCTCCTTTGGCCGCAAGATGATCATGGACGACCTTATCGCCTGCCAGATCCGCATCTCCAGTCAGGAAACCCCCCACTGCTCCACTACCTCCTTCAACCATGATGCTACCCATGCCTTCCAGCTCTACATCTCCGAGACCCTCAACTTTAACGTCAAGCATGGTGGCTTCCTCTATGGCCACGTCGCCGACGACGACGCCGTCGACTTCATCTATGAGCCCCCCGAGCAAGGTACCAAGGAGGCTCTCGCCCTCCTTCATGACCGCGACGAGGAGGCCCTCGTTGAGGCTATCGCCGTCGGCCTCGGCTTGCACTGCATCAGCTTCATCTTCATGTAGGCCATCAACCGAAAGTGCGGTATGGGAGAGTACACGATGTCTGGCTGAGAGGTGCTGTAGGCCACCTAGACCTTCTGGTGCTAGAGCCTCACCCACGCTTCACCGCTCCAGTCTTGGTCCCACCTGTGACTCTCTCTCTGAGGCCTCTGTCTTCCTGTCTTCACCCCAGCGCCACTGCCGACGAACACCCGCCAGACTACCCTCTGAAACCTCCCCTATTCCAGTCTTTGGTCTGTGGAGAAGAAGGAAGTCCGGTGCACGAACGTGAATGCAATCTCCCACCCTATTGTTGACTTCAGTGCTGCATGGTTTCTGAAGCTACACAATTCTCAGAGTAGCATAATTTCAGTACTGCACAGCTTCCAAAGTGCATGGCTTTTAGTGTAGAGATGATTAAAAAAAAAAAAAAAGAAAAAAATGAAAAGTGAAGAAATTAGTCTTTTTGTGATTGGTTTTGATTCCATTAAACCCCCGCTCATCCAAACTCGACGGAGTCGAGTTCTCTCTACCGTAGGAGAATGATGGGGACCGAGAGTCTATGTTATTTTATTTTATTTGAGTTCATTAGTCCTGTGTCACTTGAGTCAAAGTGAGCCAATTGGGTCCTGTAATAAGGTGAGACAACTAAGTCAGTTGAGTCCACTTAATCAAGTCCAGTCATTTTTAGTTCAGTCAAGTCTGATCGAGTCCATTCAAGTTATGTTCAAGAGGAGAGTTAACAAACCAGGAGATTCACCGGGCCTCCCCAACCAGAGCTGGCCTTCATGCACCTGGGCCCTTTCATGCCGCCAAGCCTGCAAAAGAGAGCTCCACTATTGACAAGGTCCACCAGGATTTCTTGGCCCACAAGTCAGGGTTTCTTAGCCCTCAAGTCATGTACCCGGGGGTGAATCTATAAATACCGCCCCTTTCCTCTTGTATGAAGTATCATTTTTCTTATGAATACAACTTAAAATTGAAAGTTACTTTGTCTGAGTTTTCTACGGTTTGGAGTGGGTGTAATGCCCATGTTCCCTGTTCTTAACTATAAGGCCTAATCTCCTGGTGACTTCTAGGCTCACTAGCGATCCCCCTCGCTTCCCGTCCCGCATCAGAATAAGTGCTTAGTAAAAATTGGAATACACAGAAGGCATTGAAAGTGTTCAAGAAAAGCTTACTGAGAGAGTTTGTTAGGTTCAATCTAACTTCATAGAGATTTTGTTCTCTTAGCAAGTCCAGTTGGAGTGGAACCTCTACATCACCTAGCTTTTTGAAGCCTTCCTTATCAGTAGTGAGGATCTGGTCATTCTTGCTTGGGAACATATTTGGCTCCCTCCAAACATAGCTAGTCACCTAGGAAAGGTTAGAAGAGACAAAAAAATCCACTCTTCCAATTATGGATGGAAAAGGGTAGACCTAAGATAAATGTTCATCCATGGTGAGGGCTAATGAAGTTTTATCCCTTCACCTTAGGGTGCTTCTCAAGCATAAAGAACACCAAAACAAGGAAACCTAGGATTAGATGCTGAGCATAGAGTAAAGGTCGATAAAAGAACATGGGATTTGGAAGGAATTAGCACAAGCTAGGTTGAAAAAAGCTAGAAAAGATCAAGGATATTGATGATGATGGGGTAAAGAGGAAACCTAAGGCTAGTATGAAAGAATTCTTTGTGCACAACCAAGCAGCTAGGTAGACCAGATAATACTCAATCCTCTAATTGATGGACATGGATATTCATCTGGGAACCATAATGTTCCTGGATCTAGAGGATTTCTTGATCTTTGATGAAGCTTCTCCTGCTAGACTGGCGGGTAAGATATCTAGGCTACTAGAGCATTCAGCCTTAAGACTTTCCTAGAAGGAGGAGACTTTAGTTTCTTCTAGACCTTGGGAACCCACTTCCTCTAGAGATGGATCTTAAGATTCTTGCAACTAAGAGACATTGCTAACCGAGTAACCTTTTCCCTTGGAATACATCTCTTGGAAGAAGGGTAGAAAGATCAAGAAAATCAAGAAAATCAAGGGAAAATTGAATGAAATTTCTTCAACCAAGAAAAGGATGAAGATTTAAAGATTTGAAGAAAAGGAAAAGTAGAGACTACCAAAAGCAGTTCTACTAGGAAAGTCCTAGAAAAGAGCCCTAAGAAAGGTGAAGAAACACAAGGAAAGGAAACAAAGGAGGACCAACTTGGGGAGCTTTGACTTTTCTTGGAGAGAGGTGTTCGAAGCTCAAGGGAAGCCTTCTTTTTCCTCTTCTTCTTGCTCTGCAAATAGGAATTCCTACAACAATGGTAGAAGGGTCCCTTTTATACCTGACTTAGATGGCTGAGATCGAAACTAGAATTTGGCTAGAACCCCAGATCTTGACATGTGGTTTAATCTAACACAAGCAACATCGTGCCACTTCAAAATTATAATTGATCAATTAATTCTTGTTTTCAGGTTCTACATAAATTATTTGAAGGCTATGGCCATCTGGCCACATGGTGCAATATGACTGACTAAGGAAGATTGGTCGAATCACCAGCCATTTAAGGAGTTAATATGCAGTCCTTTCGAGCACTACATCAATAATTTCCTCTTTCTAGCATGATCAAGATAACAAAATAGCTGGTGATGGTTTTCGAGGAGCTAATGAATTCCTAGGTGGTGAAAAGATCTACTACTTGACTATGGAGGCCAATGAAGTGACTACTTCCATTGACCAGAAATGACAAAAATTGGAAGGGTTACTCAGTAGAGTTTTGGGCTAGGGAGTGAGGAGAAACTATTGTGGCAACTACTCATTCGATCTCGAGGAATAGCTAGGTTATGGACCAAGTTGGAGATGACTGAGTCAGCAATCACACCATGCAACTATGATGTCCAAATTTGGAAGACTATAAGTGACTATAAGCTCGATGACATGATATCCCTCCATGAACATTCATCGAGTAACTATTCAGACTCGACTAAGTACTAAGATGGGCTTAATCGAGTATACTAGGATACAATGTCAAGACCACTATAGTTAATAATGAGCAAAGTATTCTGATGACTAGAGTCTATGATGCTTAAGCAAGAGCTACAAATAGAAGGGGATAGCTATCCTAATAAGAAGTTATCATAACAGAAAGATCCCAATCTCTATAGAAAAGGGATCTCAATAGAAGCTATTGCCTCCAACCAGAAGAGGTTAGGATCTTAATTGAAAAGGAATATCCTAACTGAAGGAAGTTACATTTCAATAGAAATCGGTTACCCTGAGTAACTATAAATAGGTAAGAAGGAACTCTCGATAGGTAATGCTTTACCATCCATGCTCACACTAGCACACTCGCTCACCATTTCTTTTGACTCCATTGTTGCCTACTTTTCTTCACTGACCTAAGCATCGGAGGATCTCTTGCTGGTAACTATCGATCAACCAAGACTTTTTATAGGCATCATCGAGAGATGCTCAAGAGTAGGAGTGCACCCTGCTATGCAAGATAGTGGGACCACCTAATGTCGTTGAAGTTTTAGGAGTGTGGATTTGTCTGCAACAGCCTACATATAGAGGAGACAAAAGAAGGAGGGCGTGATCTACCTCTCCTTGGCTAGATTTGATAAACAAGGAAAGGAGGAAGCTTCTTCGATCCCTTTTAGATTGAGTGAAAAAAGATAAGGAAATTGTAGGTTTTTTGGTAGATTTGGCTAGATTGCAATGAGTCTCCAAGTCAATTTTGAAGGTTGTCATGGTCTCTGAGATTCTCCCTTGCTGGTTGCCAAAGATGGCAAGCTAGGGAAGAAAAAGGAATTAGAATATGGGAGGAAATCCATCCCTTCCGGGTTTCATGTCATTACATTTTGTACAACAAGATTTTGCATTTAGTTGGATAAGACAATGGCTTATGGTGTCTAGCAGGTTAGGTTCTACTGAGTTCCGTGGTTACTTGAAGTTATTTAAACCAAATCAAGATTTTAGACTCAAACCCAAACATTTTTCTTGACTAAACCTGCTAATCACAAGCCCAACCAGGTTGCATCAGTGTTCTGTGCTTTGTATCTAATTATTCTTTTCATATTTTATATAAAATATATTCTTGTATCAGACTGATCTTGCATCTCATCTTGAGTTAGGACTATTTAGTATCTGTCCACTTTTGCTGTATCCGTATCTACCATAATATCATAATGTGTTCTAGATTGAAGTCCAAAATTAATCCACAAGTCTCAATTTTGAATCCAAGACTATGATAAAATAGTTGTTTAATAAACCCAATCTCCAATACAACCTAAAATAGCACAAATTGAGCATGAATATTGTTGCACCATAGAGTACTACCGCACTTGGTACCTTCCATCAAGAGATGGATGACTATCGAACAAGAAGTCTTAGGTTCCATGCATGGCACGTTGTTTTCGATATCTATTCATCTCTTGATGATGGCTATAAAGTATCGTATAACATACTGCAATGCAAATTATGCATGGCATAGATCCTAGGTTTCACAAATTTAGACCTATTATTTGTACTATTGACATAGTATGTCTAGATAGGATCCAGTCCTTCTTGATCCACTAGTTTTGGAATTGTCCCAAAAGAACTGTCAAGGGATGAAGTTTTACATATCTACTTTTAGGTTACTCAGAAAGTAGATAGGCACATAGGTATCATCATAAAGGCACATAGCCATATATTTATGTTGTGACAATTATTCAGATACTCACACTCAATGCATATCCAGATCAATGACTAAGTTGGAGACTACAAGTTACTGATGAAACTAAGTAACTATGATGTTTTGAACCGAGTAACTATCAATGACTGCAAGCCAAATAAGCATGACATCCTTTGATGCACAAAGGTCAAGTAATTAGTCAAATCCATCTAACTACCAAGGCAAAATTATGTGAATAGACTAAAGAACAAGGATTCTAAGTGCCAAAGCTTTTACTATCGATGACGAACAAGGCACACTAATGTCATAAGTCCGAGATGTCGAGCAAGAGGCATGGATAGATGAAAAAAGTTATCGTAACTAGAAATCATTTCTCTAGCCAAAAGATGTTGTTACTCTCAACCAAAAGAGGCTTCTCCCATTGAAAGAGATTGCTCTTAACTAAAAGAAGTTATCATTACCGAAGGAGGTTATCTCCAAATAGAAAGCCAAAACATCTGAATGTTATGAATAGGTAGGAGGAGGCTAATCTCTTCTTAGCTCTATTGTTGCCCAAATAGCCAACTAACTTGAGTATTGGAGAGTACCCTACCAGAAAACCTCCTGTTAAGTGGGATGTTTCTTGTAAGAAGTGTCAAGCACCTCCCAGGAGCACACCCATGCCTAGCCAAAAATCCTTAAAACGACCATTAAGCACTGCTTTGAAACCAGATCAAGAATTTGGTTACAATAGATTGGTGAACCAGGTAGAGGGGAAGAAGACACCAGAGTTGAGAAGATCATGATGAGAACTAGGGCTCACAATGCCTTCACCGGCAATACTAGCTGGTCCTCTTACTATGAAGGATGCCCAAGCCAAGCCATCGAGACTAGTGCTCATTAGTCGATGGATCAGTAGTAGCTACTCACAACTTTGGTACAGCAAGTGAAGACACTGACCACTGCCATGTAAGGTTTGCTATAGGTGGCTATAAATTAGCAACAACAGACCATTGCACATCAATGACAATAGTTGGAGACTCCCCCTATCCCTATTGCTGCTATTTGACCAAGCTAGTGATCTCCTCTCGATAGATCTCCACATTAACCAACTTCCTATCAATTGTGATCACTATCACCATGATAGATGAGTTCCCAGCATAAAGATTTGAGATAAGGAAGAGAGCGAATGCAAGAAAAATGCCTCCATTCCTTGTTTGAACCTTTCCAAGAGGGATCAACTTATAGAGTTTCTCGGTAACTTGCCAGATCTCGATGATTCGATGACTATGACTGCAAATTATGGAGATCAACCAATGACTTGTAGACCTCTAGGGAGAAAACAAGGCCTAATGGATTTCAACATCCTTTCTCCCTTCTCTTGATGAATAATGGGAGATGATTCCTATCAATTCAAAATGAACTGAAGTCCTACGATGGCACCACTGATCCACTAGACCTCCTGGAGGGCTGCAAGGCTCTCCTAATGATTTAAGGTGCTATAGATGCCTTGCTTTATTTGGCCGTCTTGATCACTCTATAGAAAGCTACCCTAGTTTGGTATTTTAGACTTGCGCCAAGGAGTATTAGCTCCTTCAAACAACTAGAGAAGCAATTTGTAAAATACTTCAATGCTAATAGAAGGATGCCATATGATCCCAACAACCTCTTCTTAATCGTTAGCATGATGGGGAGCCAATGAAGGATAACGTGACTCACTTCAAAGCAGCCATGCTGGAGATCTACCACCTTGATGGATCTGTGGCTATGTTGACCATAAAGAGAGTACTTTCTTCCTGATTTACTTTCACATTGGATAAGACTTTCCCTAAGTCTTATTCGAAGCTCATAATGTGTGCTCGAAGTACATCCATGCAAAGCAAGGTGCACTTTGTCAATGAGAAGTCAAAGGAAGGCTCAAGAAGTAGGCCCAAGAAAGAACAAGTAGGAGTTTGGCCAAGAAACATGACTACTCGCACTAATGAAGTCCCAGGACAAAGGGTCTAACCAACCGATATGGCAACTACATTCCTCTCTTGGCTCCTAGAACAAAGATTCTTATGGAAACTAAAGGAGAAAGATATCTAAAAAGGCCTTGTCTAATGAAGGCTTCATCGATTGCTTGCAATAAGAGCAAATATTGCCAATTTCATCATGACCATGGCCATGATACCAAGGAATGCATTCAACTAAGGATGTGATTGAAGCACTTATTCAGTAGGACTACCTAAGGAAGTACATCTATGGTAGTGCTCAACCTAATACCTAGAATCCTCACTAGCAACAAGCAAAATGAGAGATGAATGAACCAAAGGCTGGGTTGTCAACATGATTTTTAAAGGCACACAGTCTGGGGGGGGAGAGAGAAAGTTCTTCAAATAGGTAGAGGGTTGATAATGTAATCTCCTTTTTTGATGACAATCTACTAAAAGTCCAAACTCTTTGCAATGATACTATTATCATGTCTATGATAATAGCAATTAAAATGTAAAAAGAGTGTTAGTTGATAATGGAAGCTCTACAAACACATTATTATATGATGCTTTCTCTTGGATGAAATAGTCTGAGGATAAACTAAGGAGAGTTACAATTTTTTAGTTAGATTTTTGAGAAACTGGATCAAGGTTGATGGCAATATCACTATTCCCATCATAGAAAGAAGGCCACCTCGACAAAGTATAGTTCAACTAATATTCATGATTATTTGAGTACTTTTGATGTATAATGACATTCTTAGATGACCAAGATTGAATCTATTGGGAGCAATTGTCTCAATTTATCATCTTCTCATCTGGTTTCCTACAAAGAATGGAGTCAAAAAATATATAGAAATCAATAGCTAGCCCGATAATGTTTCATGGTTATTGCTAATGTGTAGAGACCCAAAAAGACACATACAACCAATCAATTAGATCAAAGAGAGCTAGAAAAAATAGGAGAATCAGCAAAGCAACTGATCTCTTTCTTACTAAAGAATGAAGTGTTGGGAAATGTGTTCCAAAGCCAATCGTCTAGCTTGTAGACGGTTGAGCTATTGTTGTAATTGTATATGAATTATAATAAATAAAATATTTATTCTGGCTGTTCATCACATTTTATATTTTTCTATAATAAACTCTTATGTGATGAAATCCTTTGGACTACTTTGATATGATATAGAGAGGATATATCATCTAGTTCTTAAATTGGTTCGTGACCAAATGATACATTATCATAGGATGATAGTGTATCAAGTATAGGTCATTGTATGTCATAGTCATTGATTGTCCTCTTAACTAAGGAGTATGGAGGCACTGGTATGGCATGCAGGTATTGCGTATGACACTTTATTGGATGTGACCCATCTGTAGAACGTTCTTTCTGCTAAAGAGTAGTTCTCATTAAGATATGGATATAAGTGTTCCTCTGACTTGAGATTACCATGGTAGCTTGCAAGCAACTCACTATGCTTAGATGCCAGACTACCTAGATTTCTAATCCGGTGATAAAAGGTTACTGGGTATAGTCAAGTACTTGTATAGCAGTGGTTGGATTAAGATGGGATTAACCTCTCCAAAAGAGTTTGGAGTGAATGACTCATTATGTCTCAATTGAGTAAAACCTTGACCATGGTAGTCTTTGTAAGCAATTACAAGGATTTTGAGTTTTACACATATTGTGATGGACTATTCTAGGATTGGGCAGTTAAACCCTAAGTCATTCGGAGCATTAGGGTTAAAGGAATGTATTATATGATTATCATATCCATTTGGTTCTTGATAGTTGCTCTGCAACCTTCGATCTATCCAGACACCGGGTGTCATTGCTAGATGGTGACTTTGGTTGGTACTAGAAGTGTTCTAGTACTATCAGCTTAGTGTTTGAACCTATAAGGTCACACACTATAGTGGTTTTTGATTGACCTAATGGCTATTGAACGATTGGAAATCATTTTTTTGGAATCTTTGGATAATTTGATTGTCCATCTACATTTCGGAGTCGACTCATGAGTCGACTCAGTTATAGGGATTTGATGATTTGTCAAGTGTTGACATATCATCTTGCAAATGTTGTGACAAAGATTTTAATTATTAAATATTGATAATTATATGGAGGGTTAGTGGCAATGTGATTACTTGATTAACTCAATTTGATTGAATAATTTTATTTGGGTCAAGTTGAATGTGATTTGGTTTGGACTCAAGTTACATCCAATGTGATTGGGCTAAATCATTGCATCCCATTTTAGATTTAAGTTTGGATTATAAATTCATATTTTGATTTGGCATTTAAATTCAGAATTTAGTTTGAATTTAAAAGGATATAACTCCCATGGCCTTGAATGTCATGCAACCCCCCATAATTATGTAAGCCCATAACTTATGTAACCCCCTTTATTTTGTAACTCTCTCCTTTTCTTCTCTCCCCACTTATCTCTATATTTGGGGGCTGAATAAGGATGTGTTGAAGAGAGATTTTTAAAAGTTTTTGCTAAAAAAAACCCTTTAAAAGAGGGAGAAATGTCTAGAAGATTTTGAGACCTTTGAGTGGGGATGAAAGGTTTATGTTGGGTGTGTGCTGCCTAGTGTTCCAGGCTTGGGAAGAGTATCTTGGAAAGGGTTCTTGAGTACACTTCCTAAATCCTCCATAGTATTTCTTCATCTCCTATAGTGTCCAGATGAAGAAGAAGAAAAAGAGTCCATAAGCCATTTCATTCTGGTGAAGCTAGCACTTCAAAGGAAAAAGGTCAAGGAAGAACTCTGGTGTGGATTATCTGTAGAGGCCGAACATGTGTGTGGCTTCCAGAGCGATTGCCTTCCTTGGTGAGCTTTTTCTCAACCCAATGAGTGTTGCATCGAATTAAATGTAAGGTTCTTGGTGAGTTTGCTAAAGAAGTGTGCTTTAGCATGTGCAACAAACATAAAGTTGTTCTATGTGATGCACGACTTTGTGTGCTTATGTTTTCTTTCATTTGTATGTTAATATTCATACATAATCCTATTTGTAGGCCTATATTAGAAATGTTCTAATATTATATGTTGATTAATATGATTAATCTAGTCTTTCGCTATGATGCAAGGTTGAAAAAATCTTAAAGTTGAATGACCATGCCTACATGATGTTTCCTTACAGTGGTATCAGAGCCAGGTTCATTTGTATGATTATTTATCATGTAGATATGAAATCCTAGTTTCCTTTCACATAGGAAGTACTTGGATTAAGATGAATTCGTATTGGCCATCCAGTCATAGGAGAGAAGTAGGGTTTAAAGGCTCTCTCTTCCCATTCAATGGGATCTCCTATGGCATGTAGGGGTGCCGCTTGCATCATGATCTTATGAAGAAAATAAGTGAAAGGTTTAGAAGATTAAAATAGTTTTAATCTTGTATGTTAGATCTTTAATTTGTTTAGATATGATCTAATACAATGATATAATCTAAATCCATTAAAAAGTTTAGTGAAATCTTTGAATTTTTGTAAAATTATTTCACATATTTGAAATTATTTCAAATAATAAGTGAATAATTGAAAATATTTCAATTAGGATTGATAAACTTAATTATTAATTAAGTTGTCTAATAACCTTTTAAGATTTTGGAATGTGATCAAAATCTTAAGACATGATCATAACCTTGGGTTAATTGGGTTAGCTATGATTAAGTCTTTAATTAGGTTAGACCTAAGTTTAGATGAAATGGATTAAATAGAGAAAAAGTCTAATCAAATGTTGAATTAGGTCTCTTCTCTATAGATCACTCTAATTAGTTAGTTTGATCAGTCCATACATCTAAATTGACTTGATTTTTTGCTTCATGGTGAGCTCGAGTATTTAGGTTAGTCCAATTGAGTCTGGTAAACCAATTGGTATCTAAGGTAAGTCTAGCATCTTGATCAAGATTCTTTGGGGCTAACTCTTACCTGACCAACTCAAGGTTGGTGTCAAAGGCAAGAGGCTAACTTGGCGCAACCCATCCCTTGATCTCACTTACCTGGCCAATGTGGTGAACCAAAATTGATTGGATAACTTGTTGATTTGAGCTAACCCATGTCAACTAAAGTTAATCAGTCATGACTGGTTATTAGGTGCCCAAGGACCAATTGATCATGAACCCCTTTATAAGATAGTGGGAGGTTTTTTAATTAGGTCCATATTTTTGCTTGATGTGTCATGATGAATTAAATCCTCTAAATTATTAGGTCCTTTAAAAGACAAATTATAGGATAACCTAATCTTAGCCTTCTGTTGAGTGGATGGTAATGAGTCCATTAGTTGGGTAATCATCAGTAGATCCAAAGATCGGGTGGTTATCAGGCCGGTGGAATTGCCATTCATAATATGATGGCTCAGTGCAACTATCTTAACAAGTGGTCAGGTTAGCTGGCCAAAGTTGGGCTTGATCATTCGTTTGTTATAAGCATTGAATTCGATCATATTAATAGTTGGACCAGACCAGGACCTTCAATTGGAGGCCCAAAGGCCAATTGATTGGCATCCTAGGGCAAAAATTATTCATTAGAAATTGCTTCGAGAAGTAATTGGTCGTGAACCTACCTTTAAATGCACATGAGTTGGTTGGCCAAAGTCAAGCTCATGTATAATCTATTGGATTCTAGTACCCGCTAAGGAGTAAGTGTTATTCTCTAGATTAGAGTGTAGAGGCTACCAATCTGTACAAAATAGTGGGAGAAACCTTTAGACTAAAGTCTATATCTTTAAAATGTTAATAATTCATATACACTAATATTTTTTTTGGGGGTTTTCCTTTTAGATTATATCTACCAATCTATCACTCTAGTCACCACTTGACAATGACAAACTTATGGTGATGTCGAAACATCAGGAGTAGACTAGGATTTCAAGGTTCCAATCTCTGAATCATGTGGGTCAATTTTGTTGAGTCCTATAATGAAGTCTAAATTTTGAGTCCTATAATAAGGTAAGCTGATTGAGTTCACTAAGTCAGTTGAAGTCCCTTTATTTTAGTCCAATATGAGTCTTGTATTTTCTTTCAAGACAAGAACCAAGAGGGAGAGTCATCAGATCTAGAGATCCATCAGACCCCTACTCCAGCACCCCAATCCTTGACCTGGGCCCCTTGCATGATGCCCAAAGGTCTCAAGCATTTGTGCCCCAGCACAAGGCCCACTAGGTTGGCACACATCTCAGAGCCCACTGGAGTAGGCGCCCATCCCAGTCCAACTCAGTTGGCGCCCCCAGGCCCAAAGCCCATTCATGTTGGCGCCCCCTCCCCAAGGCCTTGACCCAGTCTATCTACATTGGGGCCCAAGGCTTTGACTAGTCAAAGAAGATGTCATCACAACCTAGCAAGGAGTCAACTAGTCCAAGCCCATTCCAAGTCCAGCAAGAATTTCATACCAGTCCAAGCCCATGGAGAAAAGTAAAAGCTTCCAAGTTCAAGGAGTTGATGTCCAAGTCCTACAAGGATTTCAGTCTACCAATTTTATTCAAACTATGTACTCCTTATTCTACTCAACTTTGTTTTTCTAATCCTTTTCATACAGTGTACTACTAGTTTAACAAGAAAAGGGCTGGATGAGTCTATAAATACCCATCCCCTTTCTCTCTTGTAATCAATCTCTTTTCATGAATACAATCTAAAGTTACTCTGTCAAATTGTGTCCTCCAGATTGGAGTGGGTGTGAGACCTAATTTTTTAATTTTTTCTTATGAGCAAACCCTAGCTACCAACCTTCCTTCCCCTTCCACCAAACCCTAGCCATCATCCATCTAGGCTGAAGCCCTAGCATGCCCTCTTCATCCAAACCAGGCATCCATACAACAAGCCAGGTTGCCAGCACCTGCTGCCACCCTCCAACCTTCTCTACTTTCCAAATCTCCTGTTCTATATTTTTCTTATTTTCTATCATACTAACCTTTGACATTTGCAGAATACCTCCAGTGCCATGCCCTCTAGATGATGTCTTTTCTTTGCCTCCGAATCAATTTGATAAAAAGCCGACAGATCCGAGAAAAAACAAGTCGATCATCCAGGCACCGATCTGAGCGGAGCAATCTTTTCCCCGGCATCAAGGCAATCATTGCTAGGTATGTAGAACCTTTCCCTTTTCCCTTTTTCTATTTTATTAAAGTTTATAGCATGTCCTATAGGTCTTTCTTAACCCTAGGATCCTTAGTTTTTTTAATCTCTTTGATAGTTTCTTGCATGTGGGTAGGATTCTAACTGTTACTCAAAAACCCTAACCTAGTCTTGACCTGTTTCGGGAATTTAATCATAATAAAATCTAAATTTAATTTGTTGCATATTTTATGTTCCTCCCCTGCATCCTCATCATGCATCATGTTAGAATTCCATCCCCCATCAATTTGGGTATCATAGCAGGATTAGGGCATGTTCTTGCATCATAGTTTAGGTTATCTGTATGCTGAAATCTACATACACATCAAAACTTAGGATTGTTTACCCATGAAAATGTTTTTATTCATTTTGATTTTCATGGTATTTAATCTTTGTTTAATCCTCTATTTTCTGTAATTTTTGTGGATTTTTTCTTATTTAAAAACAGGGTGAAACCTGCATGAGAAAACAGTCCTAACAAATTTTCTGCATGCTGAACATGCACCAGTAGTCTGAATTTATGTCTAGTTTTCCATCAATTTCATACTGTTATTCTCTAAAATTTGCATCACCCGGCTAGAAATCCTAGGTTTTTCATCATCATACTATTTTTCTTTTTTTGCATGAAATTTGGTAGGAATCATCCTCACACATAACTCTCTATTCTGAAAATTTTTTAGAATTTTTCTGCTCTAAAAATAGTGCTAAACTATGCATCAAAATAGAATAAAAAAATTCAATTTATGCTATTCCTGCATACCTAACTTGACTAAACCTAATCACTACCAAACCCCACCCAACCCAAGCCAACTTTGATAGATCACTTAACCAACTTAAATTTAAGTCATCCACATCATAATAAGACAAAAAAATATATTTTATTCTCTATTTTTTTATTTTAGATTGAATTAGGGTTTATGTGTGCGCATCATACCTAAATTAATCTTAAGGGCAATTTACTCTGTCAAATCAGGGTAGGATTTCATCACCTGTCCCAGGCCCAAAACAACCACTTGCATATCGACCCAAGCCTAATTAAAATCAATTAGGAATCTAATTACTTTAGGGACACCAACAATTTGAGTCCAAGTCTAGTGGGAAAACTAGTGCATTCAACCCTCCACTTTGGTAGGGACACCAGAGGCACCAAAATAAGACAGAGGCTTCTCAACCTTCTGTGGATTATTTAGTCACATTTGAGTCCATTTGTAATAAAGGCTTAGTCCATTTAAATTATTTTTTTCTTACTTGAGTCCTGTACTAGTCAGCTCAAGTTGAGCTAGTCTTTTTCTGGAGTTCAGTACATGTCCAGTAATGACTCATACAAGCGAAGACGAAGTCAGCCCAAGTGAAGACCAACCCAACTGAAGCTACGAGGATCATGGAAGGCCTAGGAGGAGAAATCAAAAGCCTAAGATAAGAAATCAGAAGCCCAGGAGACAAATTCAAAAACCTGAAGCTCTGGATCGCAGCGTGAAGCAGATTGGGCCAATCAAGGCCTAGGAAGAGAACAAAGGGGCGCCAAGCTTATGGTCACCCTCCCCTTGGTCGGCCACTTAGAGTCACCCCTCTTGGCTGACCAAGGCAAGTGAGAGAAGGAGTAAATCAAGGGATTTTTCTACCTAGCCTACCATGTTTTCTGGCTAGAGTTTGATTTGGATTAGAATTCTTATGTAAAGTCTCTTTTAACCTTACTTGGGGGCCAAGACTAAGAATCTATTTAAGAGACTCTAATATCTTGTATTAAGGAGCTTTTTCATGAAATAATATTGAGTTTACAACCTTGCTGTGTGCTACCCGCTGTGTGCTTAAAGGGATTCTGTGTGAGCCCTTCTTCTTTCTAGTGTCCTGCGCCTTTTTCCAACCTCCACCCGCTTCTCCAAGCTCTAGCCGCCCACCTCAAATCCTATCTTTCCTTTGCTGGTTTTTTAATTTACTCTCCACCTATGCTTTATTTTCTAACCCTAGAATGATTATTTGTAGGTCCCTCGACTTCGACGAATCCAACGACTCCAGCCGGGCTGCAATCAGATCATCGAGCAGAAAGCCAGGAATCCGTGGGTCTCTGGCTTGATTTTCCAAGCTACATCTGGGAGTGAGAGCGAACTCTTCACATACGATCTGCATCAGGTGCATCTACCATTGCCAGGTACACCCGCTCTACCTACCAGATGCTTTATTATAGATGAACTAGCCCAACCGAGACTTCTCAGCCTTGGCGGTCCTCTTTCCATTGCTTTTTAGGTCCTGGTATGCATGCTTTTAGCTTCTTAATTTCATATAGAACTCTCTACATAGTTCCTTGGTCTGATCTTTGGGATTCAAACATCTAAATTAATATATAAAAACATAGAAAATAATCTGCATGCATATCTAGTTCCACATCATTTTGTATCAGAGCCTGTTTGGGCTCAGTTCTCTTTAGATATTCAGATCGGGTGCTTCACCATGGCCGTCCGGTCATAGGAGACTAGTAGGGCTGCAACACCCTCTCTTCCTAATCTTCGAGATCTCCTATGGCGGTAGGGGTGCTGCTGTGAATTGACCCCTGAAGAAGAACACAAAGAGTTCCTTTAGGTTTTTTTCATATTCGGCCTTCTCAGTATATATCCTGTTGTTTTAATTTTTTTATCCATAGAAAACTCAAAAGAATCTAAAATTTATTTTTGTGGATTCATCATAATTCAAGTTAATTTTTAGAATTTTTAAAGAATTATTTCAATCTGTGAATTTTCTCCCAACTGAAACAATACCTGAGAACATTTCTACTCTATTTTGGTAGTAAAGCCGATTTCTTAAAGTTCAGGTTTTTTTTAGTATAATCTTTGCATATCTTTAATTTTAGCATATTCCCTGCAAATTAGGTCATAATCTACAAGCTATCTTTCTATTTAAGAAAATCCCAAAACAAAAAAAAAATTACATATACTAAAAAAAAACTCCAAAAATAGCTAAACCCTAATTTTTATTTTCATCTGCCTGCCATCATTGCATAAATTACTTTAAGGGAACTTTATATATGCCAGATAAGGGGAGGAGTAGATAACCTCTCCTTAGCCCAAAACCATACCCCTTGCATTCGGTCCCAAGCCTAATCTAAAATTAACTAGACTTAATTTGTCCTAGTGGGCTAGGGACACCCATCGGTCAGGTTCAGTCTTTGTGGAATGACTAGTGCACCCAATTCATTTTCTTTTATTGGATACTGGTGTCTAGGCAAGAGGTACAGTGTCAAATGATCTAAGCAGATCGGTGGTTCCTTAATTGGGTCCCTGCAAGAGCGGAGGGGCCTCCCAACATCCCACCTCTTACCCTTATCTTGGTATGGGCCATGATATGAGGTTCTTATAGGATTGGGCTCTAAGTATGGGTCATAGTATTACGACAAGTTCATCATTTTAAGATTAGGGAAGGAAGAAAGTTGTCAGGACAAACTTCAGATACTTTGGTTTCAATCATCGAAGCTTTTAAATAGGAAGAGAGGAGGTGTTTAATATATCCTTTTATCAATCCTTAATCAGATATTTAACATATCAGATAAGATCCTTCAAATAGAAGGAGTTTCTAGGCAGAAAGGTACAAAGTAAAATATTATTTCACTAATATTTTGCACCAAGAGTTGCTCATCGAAACTTCAAAGAAAACTGATAATTAGTCTTTAATTTCAAAATTAAATACTTGGTCCAACACCCCAATAGGCATATAAATTAGAGAGGCTTATCTAGAAAATGTGATTGATAAGCGAAAGCACTCTAGCTCATCCTATGTGCCATATATTCCAAGCATCGCAATCCGTCATAAAATCATGCCCATAATTACATAATTTGATCAATCAAATCCAATCCACATGGGCATCTATTAGAAAGGAAAGTGGATAAGGCTTATCACTAAAAAGGTGATTTAATTATAGAAGGACTCTTGATCCTTTTGCATCCCTTAATGTGCGCGTATGCTAATATTGGTGCCAAGAGTCTCAAGCCCTTGGGACTCTTGGTTTAATCAATGGATAAAGGTTATAAAATTAGAATAAATTCCAATTTGACTATTCCACTTAAGGTTCAACCCAATTTAAGTTTTACTCAAATTAGTTAGCCCAAATAACAAGCATTTAAATCCAATCTAATTAGGTTAGGAGTTAGGTTAGCAATATATACTAGTATGTTAAATAGTTAGCCAATTAGGATCCTATGATCCTAATAAAAATAGAAATGAATTCTTTGATCAGTTCATTAATGTGCGTGACCCTTTGGACTCCTCATCTAGCTAGTAGTGGGTCTAGGTTCATATTGATTAGGTTCATATTGATTTAGTTCGATTAGAAACCAACTAATCAAATTAGGTTAAATGAGCTAACCGTAGCCGCTAATTTGAGCCATCTTCAAATTAACTCATAAATTCAATCAATCTAATTCATAATAACCTACAAGACATGATTGATATTTAGCAATATCTCATGCCTACCCAGAAAATGAGAAATTTGATAAAAATTATCAAAAGATCTTTAGTGGCAAGTTACTATGCAATTCAATCCTTCGATCTTCCACTATCCTGAATAACTGATGGGAATGAAAAATTGTTAAATCCTCATACTTTATTCATTTGAACCTCAAATCACTAATGAAGACTTAACTGATGAAAGATTATAAACCCTTTTCTAATTTTATCTTGCTTTGATCAAGGACTTCCTAAGTCATTATTTGATGAGATTGCATGAGATAAATACTCCTCTTACTAAGAGTGATCAATTTCTTGTTGACCTACTCATAACCTTTATATACAATTACTATATCCACGAACATCTCGTACATGATTAAGCCATGAATGTGTATGAACCAAAACATGGAATCATGTGTATAAGATATCATGATGATTTTAGGTCTAAGGATCACTTGCATAACTTCCACTAAGAGAATCATTTTTGATAAGTAAGACTTCTATAAGATGTTCTCACAATGGATCAATTTAGTGAACTCATATCCTGGTGAGCACCCACATCCTTGTATTAGTATGCCTACACAAGTGGTTATGAGGCCAACCACTCTCTTCATCCAGTATACATAGGACGTGCTAGTCTCTTCAGAAATATCGATCTCAAACTCGATGATCCTATGACTAGGAATATTTTAGATTAGGATTTATAAGATCTTAGATCTCACTATTATGAACTCCATCATAACCCTAAAATCATTGCCCTAATTATGGGATTCATCATAATCTTAAAACAACAAAGTATAAGATAGCATATGATGAAACAAAAAACCTTTTATAAATATCATACATGAGTCAAGAGAATTTTATAGATAAGCCCCTATTTGATAAGAAATATGATTGTCTTTTAGGGCACTATGCTTTCATACTTATCATGAAATGCTTTAGTTTGAGCTTTATAGATTCATGAACTTTCATATGCATCATTATGAAGATCTTCGAGTTCATTAAGTTGCAACCTTTTATTAGAACATGCATTCTACATGTCAAACTTGAACATTCGAGTGGTTTAGAATGCGTGATGTTCTAACTCAATCAATAAATGGTATGCTTTACTGTAGACTAATCGGTAGGGTGACATGCCGATAGGGATTTTGAAGGTTGTCCGGTAGGCCCATAAGACATCATCTAAGCATAGGGACCAGTCCTTTCTATCGGGCCTTACAATCTTTTCTAAGATGTGTTTAATCTCCTTATTTGACACCTCTACCTAACCACTAGCTTGGGGTGATATGGTGTTGCAACTTTGTTTGTGATATTGTACTTTTTCATTAGTGCTTCAAATTGCTTGTTCATGAAGTGAGTCCCAATATTGCTAATGATCACGCTAGAAAAACTGAATCAACTAATGATATTGCAATGGATAAAACTAATTATAACCTTACTATCATTAGTCTATGTGGCTATCGCCTCCACCCATTTAGACACGTTGTCCACTACTACTAGAATGTACTCAAACCCAAAAGAGACCAAAAAGGGTTTGATGAAATCAATCCCCCCAAACATCGAAGATTTCTACTACTAATATGGGGGTTAATGGTATCATGTCCTTTCTCGATAAATTTCCTATTTATTGATACCATAAATAGTGTTGGCCAAACTCATGTATATTATTAAAAAGTGTTGGCCAGCAAAACCTATTTTGCAATACTTTTGCTATAGTTATTCTTTCAATAAAGATACTTGGAGAAACATCTTTTGGTTTGGAAAAAACCTCTTTTGGTTAAGATAACCTCTTTCGAGTAGAGTAATCTCTTTCAGTTTAGATAACCTATTTTGGTTAAGATAACCTCTTTCAATTGAGATAATCTCTTTTGGCTAAGATAACAACTTCTTGTTATGTCAATTTTTTTCTATTTATACATGCTTCTTGCTTGGGCATCTTGGACTATGGCATCAGTTGGTGGTTTAATACCCTTGTTCATGCTTTGTTTGTTGTCGATAATAATAGCCTTGGCACTTGGAGTCCTGACACTTTAGGTTATTCGCTATGCTCTACCTTGGCAGTTGGTAGTTGGGTCTGACTAATTATTTAACTTTATGCATCAAGGGATGTCATGTCAATTTGGTATGTAGTCATTTATAGTTACTCGATCCCGAGCATCATAGTTAATCAATTGTATCAACAATTTGTACTCTCTAACTTAATTATCAATTTGGATATTCCTTGAGGTTCAGTATTTAAATAGTTGTCACAATAATTTCCCTCCACTCTCGAGCCCAAAATGCTATTGATTAACTATTTTGGCCTTTATCATTTTTGAAGAAAAGCATTAGAGTTGTTTTCTCAGCCTCAATAGTAAAGTAAGAGCTTTTCTTTCACTTTAGTATTCATTATTTTCTTGAAAATATTGCTAGCCATTTTGTCACCTTGATCATGATGAAAAGGGAGAATCATGGGTATCATGCTCAAAAAGGTTGCCTATTAATTTCTTAAATGGCTGATGATTCAATTGATCTTCCTTGACTAGTTGGGCCTTGCCAATGGCTTGATAGGTGTAGTATATTAATGATTTGCATAGATCTCGATAATGTAAGGTAATCGATTGGTTAGATTTTCAAAGTGGCATAATATTGCTTGGTACAAATTAAGCCACATATTGAGATCTGGTAGCTTTGGTTCGATCATGGCTTTGATCTTAGCCATCCAAGTTGGGTATATATAGGCCTTCCCTGCCATTATTGTAGGGATTCTAGTTTTTACAGTGCAGAGAGAAAGAACAATAGAGCTTTCTTCTCCTGTGGCTAAGTGCTTCACTCCCCAAGGACTCTAGTGCCCCTAGGTTGGTGGTCCAATATCTTTGCCTTCTTTGCTTGCATTTCCATTCGAAAATTCTTCTCTTTAGATTCTCATAGCCTTCTTCTTTCTGCCTAATAGTGCTTTTTTTTTGTAGCTTTTCCTTCTTCATTTTGGTCCCTTAGGTGAAAATATTTTCACCTTTCTTTCTTCTATTCTTCTACTATTATTTGATCCTTTTTTCAATCTTTTCCCGCTCTTTCTAGAGTCAATTTGAAAGATGTCTTCATCCGATTATGAAAGCCACTTGGTGAGTAGAGTCTCTCAGCTTCAAGAATCTCAAGAACCCTCTCTGGAGGAGATGGGTTTATAGACTAGGAGGAGGTCAAAGTCTCTTACCTCTGAGAGTATGTCTGGGCTAGTCGATCTAATAGCCTAGGCACTGCTCCTTCCACTAGTCTGGTGAGTGAGTCCTCACACATGACCATGTCTAATGTCCTACAACTTTAGAAAAAAATATCGATTCTCAAGTCACTTCTTGGTTCATGTTCTTGGACTAGATGCTTGGGTGATATCTAGTCCAGCTAGCCATATTGCACTATATAAGGAATTTTTCATGTAGGCCTTTGCCTTCCGTTTCATCCCATTATTTTGAACATACTTGATTTATTCCAAATTGTTTTAGCTCAATTAGCTTCAAACTCTTTTTTCCTTTTCTATTATTTCACTGTCCTCTATGACATGCTCAGAATCCAAGTAAATACTTCTTTATTCTGAGCATTCTTTATCCTTATGAGACTCTCGATGGCTAAGAATTGGTGGTATATTGACCTTCGTCATGGTTGCTCCTTTATCCCTGGTCTGCCTTCTTCCATCCATGGATGGAAGAATGAGTTTTTCTTGATCTCTTTTGATTACACTCGGGATACCAGTTGGGTTTGGGAGGAGCCTGACCAGTTTCCTAACAAGAATGATGAGATCCTCACTACCAACGAGGATGATTTTAAAAAACAAAGCAACATTAAAGTTCCACCCCAATGAGTTCTGTTATCGAATAAAAACTTATTTGATGCAAGACTTAGTTCAGTATTGCCCCCTCGGTAACTTTTTGAACACCTTCTTTTTCATATTCACATATCTTTGATTTTTTTTTTTAAGTAAATTTTTCAATTTTTTGTAGGCATGAAGCCCTAGCCAAGCGCATTTGAAATGCTATTCAAAAAAGGGCCTCGACCTAAGTGGGCCTTCAAAGAAGCCCACTTCGAAGAAATATAATATTAGATCTTCTACTAGCTATCCCTCAAAGCCAGCAACTACTTTGATTCCACAATCGAGAGGTTCCACCACCCTCGAAGAATTTGATGACAAAGTGGTTGTGATCCCAGCCCCACCATAGTCTTCTCGGGCATTTGCATGAAGGTGCCCAACCTCTTCTTCGGCTTAGGAAACAACTAGCCCATCTTGAGGGAAGGCTTCATAGAATCCCTCAGGTCTTAAAGCTGAATCCTCCAGGCTGAAATGTCCCAATGAAGAAGGAGAGAACACATTCATCCTAAAGGTCGAGATCATGCCACATGACTCAGCCTTGCATTATGCCCAACTCATGCAAGAGTTGATTAAGATGATCCTTAAAATGATCCTTATCCTCCAAGACTAGGATAAGTGGAAATCTCGTCCCTTGGATGAGATCATTTCTTCTTTCTATCCAACCCTCTTCAAAGTAAGTCACTCTTACTTTATGCTTTCTTTTATCAAATAAGTTTTTACTGAATAACTTAGACCTTTTCTAGATGCAGTTGGCCTATGATATCACTTTTGTCTAGGGGGTTTTCTACTTTCACCTAGCTTAGTGATTTTTTGAAAGAAAAAGTTAAGGCCACCAAAGCCCAGGCCAAGGTCACAAAAGAAGTCTTGAAGGCATTTGAGGAATGGGAAGTGAAGCTTTGGGAGGAGCTGACTACTTCTTAGAACACTATTCGGGAGCTGGAGGCTTGACATAATTGCCAAAAGATGAGCATATGCCATTGAGCTAGAGGCAAGGCTCGATGATTGATTGCTATCATAGATAGTCAAAAATAAAAATCTAACTCATTACTATAGCTTGGATGAGTAGGGATTGTATCCTCGGAGATCAAGGATAATTATTTCACGAAGAAAGTAAGAAATAAATAATTATTTAGATTTTTGAAAGGTAGATGATAGTTTAATTAAAACTGATCAATTTTAATTAAATCTGATATCAATGAGGTTTATATGATAAAAAGATGTCTTCAGGGTTCTAGGTAATCACATATATAAATTCTGTACCTATTCCAATCCATGCAATCAAAGTCTATAATTGTTTCAGAATTTTTCAAACTAATCCCTAGCATAGGCTATCTTGCCATGTACGAACTATATCCTATTAGAATAATGGCCCATCCCATAAGTATAGACTATCCAATGATTAAGTTGAATAGATCCTACCAAGATACATGAATAAAAATCCTAGTTACAATTTTATATGTTGGGTTTGGACCATATCGTATCAAGATCATGATCCATCCCACCTATAAGTAATTAATTTTAGGAAATCAATTAGAAAAGAGTTTAAAAGAAACTTAAAGCTTTATTCCATTGTATAGAGTAGAAAAGCAAATATAAAACTTAATTATGGTAACCTGTACTTCCCTATAAACTGCACCTTAGTTGATTATGTCTACTAGATTCATCTTCCTAGAGATTCAGGGTTCTATCATAGCACCTCCTCCCCTGAAGATTTCTTTTTTTTATTCCTCTTCCTTTCTCTCCAAACCTAGAACTAAATTATAAAAGAAAATGAAAATTATATTATGGCTGGTTGGGCTCTAGCTCTCTACTTATTGCCTCTCATTGGTTCCTTGAGGTCCTCAATTTATAGGCCTTGATAAGAGCTTTTTCTAGTCAAATTAGGACTCAATCTGATTCAAAATTAGCCATATATCATGAAAAACACTTTCAGTCATCCGATCTATTACTTGATTGATATAGGTCATTGATTTGTTGATGCTATTTCCTTCTGGCATCATGGGATAGTGACGGGCCATCAAAAAATGGCACGAGAGGAAGATGGCGGTTGCAGGGATCTTCAGAAGAAGGCCAAACTGAGAGGGAGCTACGGTGGCTTCTTCAACCATGGGCAGGTTCTCAGTGACTCTTTTGACCATGGGCAATGATAATCGAATGACAACAGTAGCTCTAGTGGGTTGGTGGGAGGTGGGTGGCTTGAAATGAGGAAGATGATCCATGAAATGGACCTATGGACCAGTAATAATGGTTGCCACTGACCACTTGCCTCTTTTGTAAATCGAGCAACCAGTCCACCATGGACTAGCTACTTTGATTATAGGTCCATTTGCACTTTGATTTGAGTCCCATTTGAGCCGTTAATTCTAAAAATCAAGCTCTTTATATTCATGGACTCCTTTTCTATAAAATACTAATAAAAATATCAATTCTTAAAAAATATAGAGGAATTAATATTTATTTTTATGCTTGAATTAGGATATTTATAGTCTTATCACTCCTCCCAACTTCTTTATTGCTAGTCCTTTGGCAATGCAATTAATTTATAACCATGTATCATTAAGATCTTCCTTTACAAAGTTAAATCTAGGATTAAAGTTAAAAGAAGTTACCTAGTATCACTAACTAAGTATTGAATTTTTAAAGTAAATTTCATGGTCATAACTATTAAAAAGTTTCTTAGAGTTTATCCAAAGGTCTACAGTACTTGTGTTTATAATGGCTAACTTAGCATTTCGGTACTAGCCTGTAAAGAATAATTATATCTTCACTTGTCACCTACATTGGTCAATTTTTTATACTACAAGAAAATAGTATTTTAGCAACCGATTTTGCAACCAGTTTTTTTGGTTACATTTGTGACTTATTTTGCAACCGATTTTACAACCAATTTATTTTTTTAATAATTTAGCAACCAATTCAAATCGGTTGCAAATGCAGTTACAAGATTTCTATTTTTCAACCGATTTTGCAACTGAAACTGAAATTCATTTAATTTTTTTTTAAAAGTTTATTTCTTAAATGTGCAACCAAATTTTTGGTTACAAAATTTCATTTAAAATCATTTTTTTTTTAGAATTTTGCAACTGAAAATTTGGTTACAAAAAAATGATAATTTAAAATATTTTTTAAGTTTATTTCTTAATTTTGCAACCAAATTTTTGGTTGCAAAATTTCATTTAAAATTAATTTTAATTTTCTTTAGAATTTTGCAACCAAAAATTTGGTTGCAAAAAAATGATAATTTAAAAATATTTTTTTAAGCTTATTTATTAATTTTGCAACTGAATTTTTGATTGCAAAATTTCATTAAAAATTAATTTTATTTTTTTTAGAATTTTGCAATAGAAAATTTGGTTGCAAAAAAATGATAATTTAAAAATATTTTTTAAAGTTTATTTCTTAATTTTGCAACCAAATTTTTGGTTGTAAATTTTCATTTAAAATTAATTTTAATTTTCTTTAGAATTTTGCAACAAAAAATACAGTTACAAAAAAATGATAATTTAAAAATATTTTATAAGTTTATTACTTAATTTTGTAACCAAATTTTTGGTTGCAAAATTTTATTTAAAATAAATTTTAATTTTTTTAAAATTTTGCAACCGAAAATTCGGTTGATTTTTTTTTAAAAAATTTCTTTTTTTTTTTTGGTTGGGAATTTTTGGTTGTGAATTTAAATTTAAAGATATATTAATTTTTTTTATTTGTTGCAACCAAAAAATTTGTTGCAACAATTTATTTAAGTCAGCCTCCCATATCCTAATCACCAATTCCTATTACCCCGCTCCACCTCCACCTCCACCTCCACCGATCCACATCTCCCTTGGTCTCCCTCCTTCCTCTAGTCCTCCCATCGTTAGATCTCCCCAGTTAAACTTCACCACCTTGGTGCCTTTCTCGAGGTCGATGCTCGGTGAGAAGAACTCTGGTGAGGTGGCGATGAAACCCTAGAATGGAAACCCCAAATTTAGGAACTCTTCAATCAGGTGAGTTCTCCTTCTCAAATCCATGTCCTCTTCACTTGGTGGGGTGGCAGGGCTACAAGTCCTCCCAGGGGGGTTTCAATGGAAGTTGGGCAAAATTGAGAGGTGAAGTCTTATTTAATCTAAAGAGAAAGAAAAGGGGAGGCCCAGGCGGAGGCGTATGCCTTCCTCGATTCCATATTTACCTTGTTCTTTTTTCTCCATTCTGCACTTCGTGTTGCAGGATACCCTACCGCACGACGGTCTCTGATACGCTCTCATCCGTCCCCTAACTCCTGCTGGATCGGAATCAAGAAGTAGACGCCCTCTGCCTTTTGTGTCTCTAGGTAAGCATTGCGATCCCATTCTTTGAAATCGCCATTATGGACTTCAATATTGTTCTTTATATCTAATGTCTTCATGCGAGCAATTAACCTCATTTTTGGTCCGAAATCTCATGATTATTGGGGTTTCTAGAGGAGTTTTGGCAATTTATTCTGATTTTTTGCTGGTTAATTTGGAGAATTAATGATCACTGTGCTGATCTCGGGTGTTTGCATGGTTCTTTGTTAAACTCTTAAGAATCATAATTACATTGTTTTGAATCATGAATCTTTTGTAATGTTTTGCTGGAATGACTATAAGGTTATTTCTATCTTTTTTTCCCAAAAGTTGGAATTTTTTTTCTTTTTAGATTCAGCAGCTATGAGTGATCATGAACTATCCGAAACTTGTTGGGGATTGTGGGATCTTGAGCTACTTCAACTATTAAAGCATGCAAATTGATGTGACTAGACTGGTGGGACATTAAAGATAGGGAAAACATAATTTTAGAGCATGCAAGTGTTTGAATAATCATCGTAATAAGATTATTTGTATTAGGATAGCATTTTGAAGTTATTTCCATATGAAAAACTTGACATGGATTTTTTTGTTAGGAGCTTATGTTGTTTATCTTACTTCATGAGGAATTTAATGAATTAATTATTTGTACTTATGTCTAGATGATTATCATCTTGACATACTGAACTGAATTCTTTTCTTTATATATGCATTTTGTGTATGCTTTTGTACTTGATACATGTGTTCTCTATAATCGATATCTAGCTAATTCACTGGTAAGATGCTTGGCTTTGAAGGTAAAATTAGTAGCTGAAGTCTTATAATGAGGGTAAGGCACCCACTTTGGAATCTTCTCTATGTTCTAGTTGTGTAAAGAGAGACAACTATAAGAGAAAGTTGGATGAGGAGAATGGTAGATAGAGAAACAAGAGTGATGGGTGGGACTTTGGGAGATGGATTGGGATGGGACTCCTCTTGCTATCAGCTGAGAGGTTTGTTTAAGAGTGAGAACGGTAAGCCTGATTTGGATTTCTTTTAGTTTTTTGGTTGCCGCAATGCACACCGAAGCTTGGGATGGTCGGTTTCCATGATTTGAGTTGAAAAAATTGGGTACAGTGCACTAGATTAGGCTTAAAGATTGTGATAAGGTTATATTTAACCTTTTATATTTAAGTTTTAAGTTTGTGATAAGTATATGACATTAGATTAAGATAATTTTCTATATCCTCATATTTTGATATGCTACAGAATATGGATATCTTTCATCTTCGTAGTTGGATATATAATAAACTTTTACCAGGTCGAAAGGGATAACTGAAGAATTTTTAAAAGGCGTGGAAGATTTTATACTCTTTGGGTGTCAGCAACCTTACTTTCAAAGTGAAGAAAAAATTAGAAGTACTTGTTGTAAGTGCAAAAATCAAAGGTACTTAACTACCGATGAAGTGAAGCTTCTTCTTTACAAAACAGGATTTGTACCTAATTACTGGTATTGGACATCTCATGGAGAGAGTGATCCTCGTGTGGGTGGGTTACCTGATTTGTATGCAAATGATCCTGCTATTGCATAAATGGATAATGATCCACAGAACACATATCAATGCATGATATTCGATACCTTTAGAACAGAGTTTGTACCTGACCATTCATCTAATGTAGAGGAGACACAAAATTTGGATGATCAAAAATTTTATGACTTGTTGCATTCATTCTAAAAACCATTATGGCCGGGATGTGCTGATCATTCTGAGTTATCAGTAGATGTATGGTTGCTTAGCATCAAATCTGAAGGTAATATTTCACAACGATCTTTTAATCAAATTGTAGGTCTTATGAAAGAGATACTTCCAACCGATAATACTATACCTTAGAATTTTTATAGGACAAAAATGTTGGTGTCCAAACTTGGCCTTACTGCTATGAAGATAGGTTGTTGTATTAATGGTTGCATGCTATATTATGGTGAACAATCTGAAGATAAGCAATGCAAATTTTGTGGGGCAAGTAGATATAAACCTCGATCCTATGCAGATAGTCAACATAAAGAGGTGCCGATGAAGAGAATGCATTATTTACCTCTAATTCCTAGATTAAAAAGATTGTATGCTTCAATGAGTTCTGCATCACACATGACATGGCATTATGAGAAAAGGCATGAGCCAGGGATATTATTATGTCATCCATCAGATGGAGAAGCCTGGAAACATTTTGACCAACGCTATCGAGATTTTGCAGCTGAACCACGTAATGTCAGGCTAGGGCTATGTGCTGATGGTTTTACTCCTTATAATCAATCATCAGCCCCATATTCTTACTGGCTAGTAATTGTTACTCCCTACAATCTACCACCTGAATTGTGCATGACCATTCCTTATATGTTCTTAACAATAATTATTCCAAGTCCACATAATCCAAAGAGTAGGATAGATGTGTATCTACAGCCTTGGATAGATGAGTTAAAATATTTATGGGAGGAAGGTGTCCTAACATATGATATTGCAAGAAAGCAAAATTTTATGATGAGGGCTGCATTGATGTGGACCATCAATGACTTTCCTGCATATGGAATGCTGTTCAGATGGAGTACAGCTAGGAAATTGGTGTATCCATATTGTATGGACCAATCAAAGGCATTCACTTTGAAACATGGTCGAAAGAATTCTTGGTTTGATTACCATCGATAATTTCTGCCTATTGATCATGTGCTAAGAAAAAATAATGATGCATTCTACAAAAACCGGATTGAAAAAGATCAACCTCCATGAAGGTTGAGTGGAGAAGAAATATGGGAAGCTGTATCTTCTATTCCAAAGGTAATCTAGCAGGGTTCATGCAGAATTGAAGGATATGGGGTTACACATAATTGGTTAAAACAGAGCATTTTTTGGAATTTACCATTTTGAAAAACTAATTTGATCAGACATAATTTGGATGTGATGCACATTGAAAAAAAATGTTTTTGATAATGTTTTTAACACGGTAATGGATATCAAAGGCAAAACCAAAGACAATGTCAAAGCATGAATGATCTAAAGGAATGCTGCAAGCGTAGGGAACTTGAGTTGCAAGAGTTGGCTAATGAAAATTTATTGAAACCAAAAGCAACATATTCTTTAAACCTAGAGCAGAAAAGAGGTGTATTTAAATGGATGAAGGAGTTAAAAATGCCTGACGGTTATGCATCCAACTTAAGTAGATGTGTTAATATGAATGAGAGAAAATTAATTGGAATGAAAAGTCATGACAGCCATGTCTTTTTTGAGCATTTATTGCCAGTTACATTTATTGCTCTATCGGATCATGTTTGGAAGCCCATAGTAGAGCTAAGTAGGTTTTTTAAGGATTTGTGCTTAACAATGTTATGAATCGATGACTTGTTGCAAATGGAACAGAATATTGCTTTGATTATATGCTAATTGGAATGAAGTTTTTCACCCGATTTTTTTGACTCAATGGAGTACTTACCTATTCATTTACCATATGAAGCAATAGTTGGTGGCCCAATTCAATATCGTTGGATGTACCCATTTGAGAGGTAGATATTACTAACTTCAATTTAACAAACCTATTATTCTGCATTAAATTTCTATCCAATATGTAATGTGTACCATATTTTAATACTTGAATGATGTAGGTTCCTTAATAAAATAAAATAGATGATCAAGAACAAAGCTCGTGTTGAAGGATCCATATGTGAGGCATATTTGTGTCAAGAGACAACTACTTTTTGTTCATATTATTTTGAACAACATATGCAGTCATCAAGAAATAGAATCGAAAGAAATGATGCTGTGGGTCAGGATATGACATGTGAACATACTCTGTCAATATTTAATAAACATGGCTGATCTTCTGATAGATGTCAAAGTCGATATCTAAATGATAGGGAATTAGCTGCTGCACATTTACATATATTACTTAATTATGAAGAGGTTCAACCATTTATCGAGTAAGGTTAAATAATCATTGATACAAAATTATTCAAACCATATATTGATTATTGAAATACTAACTCTAAAAAATTCTTGGTTTCAGAGTTTTTAGCAAGCAATTACGACTTTCAACACCAAATATAAGCACTACAGACATTGATTCTAAGATTCTATATGAGTTTCCATATTGGTTTAAGTCTTATGTAAGTTTTTGTTTGGAACATCATGTATTTTTATCAAATTATGTTATATCGATACTTATTGGCATTCATGCTCTTTGTTTATATCATGTGTAGGTTCATAATCCATAGAGCGAGGTTAACAATCAATATTTCCTTGATTTGGCATGGAGTCCAAAAAGAAAGGTTTTTACATGGCAGACATATTTTGTCAATCGTTATATGTTTGACACAGATGAATGGAGTTCCTATAAAAAAATAATTAATAGTGGAGTGTGCATCAAAGGTTCCGAACAAGCTGTAGACCAATTTTATTACTATGGCATCATTAAGGAAATAATTCAATTAGAATATCCTGGCCATCTAATGAAATAGGTAGTGTTATTTAATTGTGAATGGTTTGATATGGTGTTGAATCGTGGTATGAAAGTGCATAAAGATTACGGGATCGTTGAGATCCGGCATAATAGAAGGTATCCAAGATATGATCCCTTCATAGTAGTACAAAAAATGATTTAGGTATACTATCTGCCATATCCTGAAATGTTAAGAGACAAGCAACATTTTCGAATTGTCATTATGACTAGACCGAGACGTACTATGCATAATCGATATACAATTGAGGTTGCTTACCAAAAGGATACAATATCCCATGTGAATAGTATACCAAATGATAATGCAGTTGAAAATTTGGTCGACAACGACTGTACTTTTGATAAAGTTGACGGAATCGTCGATATGAATTTGAACATAGATGACGAAGATGAAGAAGAGTATGATGAGTTTGATTCTAGCCAAGAGGATGACACCGAGCATGACCAATATGGAAGTTCTTCTGATGATAAATAATAGTCATATAAGCAGAACCCTACTGTACGATCATTTTTTAAATGCTTTATCATATTATTGATAAAATTGACTTATATTCTTTATATTTTTTATAGATGGCAGATTAGTCTAGAAACACTCCTACATCATCTAGTAGGGGTCATGGTGGGAAGCATCATCTTTCTATTGCTATCCCATCCTCATCATCTACTATCCCACCTGCATCTTCCACCATTCCTGTGCCTTAATTCCTTAGTCCCCCACATACTATTACTGTGGTATGTTCACCAGGAGCCACGTTTTCACCTCCATTATACTCAGGACCTCCTATACATACTCCAGCACTTATCATGTATAATATACCATCCCTTACTTATGCTACATCTCCTATGGTCCATTCATCATCTCCTCAGTTAGGGTCCACCATTATTCATTCATCATCTCCTTATTCATCAACCGGCACTGTTTCTTCATCATCTCCTTATGTATTGCCAGTTAATCATGAGCCTAGCAGTTCTCACAATGCACGAGGCTCACAGACCAGCGATGGCAGGACTATACTAGTCCTTGATGGAGAGGGGTATAGTAATATTAAGTTTTAGCCTTATGATAATTATTGAAATATATATTCTGTATTAGATTTATTGATTGACTTACTCATACTTTGTAGGTTTTTACCATCTCATCTAGTTGCCAATGCCATTGTAAAAATAATGAGGGGCCATTTTGATGAGCCGTGGGTATCATGGAAAAAATACCACACGGTGTAAAAGATATGTGGTTTGATGAGTTTAAGGCAAGTAATTTTGCTTAGTCTAATGTAAGTTACTTTTTTTTTTTTTTTGACATTAAACCGACCGTTGAATTCATAATAGAAGAGATATCAGTTTCAGCCACTGGATGAAATATAGGCATGCTATAATTTTGAAAGACATGGTGTGGCTCGACTAAAAAATCTCCTTGCTAATGCTAGAAGTGCCATGGAGAGACTGCCATGGCTCAGAGACTTTGTATGGAATAGATTGTGCGAGCACTGGCGCACCGCCCAATATCAAGATAAGTCATAAAAAGCAAAAGTAAATAAGGCTTCTGATAGCGATGGTTTTGGTCCTTCCTATCATACTTGTGGTTCATCACTACATCCCAGCACATATACAATTTGGTAAGCAATACCAACCAAAATCTTTAATACATTTACAATTCATATTAATAAAATATCTTGTTCTTCAAAATATAGATTTTGAATAAGGGTACTGTGCCTTCTCCATCTGAATTTTTTATTCATACACATCATAGGAAGGATTAGACTTGGGTTGATAGGAGATCAGAGCATATTTGTGTAAGTGAAAATTTTGATTTTATTCTACTATTTTTTTTATACGAACTGAATTAAATATTTTAGTATGAATTTAGACATAACATGGAAGAGGCACAATCTCAAAGTAGTGCTGATTTTAGCTAGCAGCAAACTCCACCATCAGAATTGGATGTATGGATTCGTACTGTTGGTGGAAAGAAGAAAGGAAAGGTGTATGGGCTAGGATTAGAGTCCATTGCATTGACAGGCCCGTCAAATTTTTAAGGACAATCTTCATCCCCTTTACAATGATTGAATAGTAAAGAATTCCAAGAGCAAGTGCAGAAGCAGGTTGAAACCGAAGTCAATGCTAAGGTACAAGCTAACAAGCAAGAAAGGGATGAACTACGGAGGCGAGTTGAACACAATGAACGACTATTGCAAGAGATATTATCTAACATAAATTTTTCAGCCTTCAGCAACTCCTGCTTTACTGTTAATCCCTCGCAAAGAACTAAAATTGATCCTTTTTAGAGGTACCATGCATAAGGATCATGGCAAGGAGGGGGGGAGGATAACGATGAGGAGGATGAGGAGGAATAAGAGCATTAGCACATTCTTAATATTACCTTGTTGCACCTTTTACTGTTATTTGTTTTGCTTTGTATTATGTACTCCACCTCTTGTTTGACACTTTTGTTTTCTTTTTGTTGTTTTATTGTGCATTTTCATGGATTGCCTCCTCTTCATATCTATGGTTAGAGGTTGTCATGAGTTGCCTTGGTATCTTCATGATGCTTCAAGTGTTGAAAGTGTATGATGGCTCGGACCATTTTGCCTAGATCTAAATGGTGTTGCAAATTTGGATGGCTTGCTATTATTGCAAGCAACCATTTGCTGCCTTAGACCCTTCTCAATGTATAAAAATAGGCAATCTTGAGCCTCTGAATCTTCTTGTTTGACACTTTTGTTCTCTTTTTGTTGTTTTATTGTGGATTTTCATGGATTGCCTCATCTTGTTATCCGCTGTAAGAGGCTATGATGAGTTGCCTTGGTATTTTCATGATGCTTCAAGTATTGAAAGTGTATGCTGGCTAGGACCATTTTGCCTAGATCTAAATGGTGTTACAAATTTGGATGGCTTGCTATTATTGCAAGCAACCATTTGCTGCATTAGACCCTTCTCAATGTATAAAAATAGGCAATCCTGAGCCTCTGAATCTTCTTGTTTGATACTTTTGTTCTCTTTTTGTTGTTTTATTGTGCATTTTCATGGATTGCCTCCTCTTCTTATCTATGGTTAGAGGCTGTGATGAGTTGCCTTGGCATCTTCATGATGCTTCAAGTGCTAAAAGTGTATGCTGGCTCGGACCATTTTGCCTAGATCTAAATGGTTTTGCAAATTTGGATGGCTTGCTATTATTGCAAGCAACCATTTGCTGCCTTAAACCCTTCTCAATGTATAAAAATAGGCAATCCTGAGCCTCTGAATCTTCTTGTTTGACACTTTTGTTCTCTTTTTATTTTTTTATTATGCTTTTTCATGGATTGCTTGTGTTACATACATTTCTCTTTAGGTGTTACTTTATTTTGTCAATATTGCCAATCCATGCCAACAATTTTAGAGACTTGAAATAATTCCAAAATATGCCTGCTAGTTTTAATGTGGATATTTGGTTAGGCCCATCTATGGTAAGTAGATCTTCATGCCATTCTGGAAAGCTAAGCTAAATAGTTGCTCATGATTTTGTTCCCATGGTAAATTTGTGTTAACTTTTCTACCGTCCATTTTTGTTTCCATCAACCATGAAATTAGTATGTCAGAGGTTGCATGTCAATTAGCTCAGACAATATTTTCTAGATGGTACCATTTTTATTATTATGACAATATATTAAATATACATTCTTAATTGGTTTTGTAAATATTTATATGAATTCAACCTTTTGCTTCATGTCAATCAACTTCTTGTCATTTTAACTGTATGATTTGTTCCCCTGAAGGCTAAAGAAATTGTGTGCATAATGATTGTATTTTTTGTGTGCATTTTGATTTTTGATTTAGAACATCTAATGCAGGCTCACGGAATGGCAAGGCAAAATCACTTCTGGATTCAGTTGGTGATTTGTACTCTGTGTCCAATGCTACATTTACAGTTATCAGAGGTTTTTTGCTTCACAATGTTATGTTTGGTTCATCTAAGCACCAAGCATTGGAAAATGCAATCAATTGTTAAGCATAATAATAATACATTTCTTCTTTTGTAATTGTTTCCCAAGTATGTCAACACAGATACTTGGCTTGCTGATCCATTTTGAAAATTTCTTGACTTTCACAGGCAATGATGTCATAATGATTTTTTTCCCACTCTTGTTTGGGGATAATAAGTAAATTGATATCATGAGGAAACAACTTGCAGCACTTGGAAATGTTGGTGTGGCATGATTTTTCAAACTGTTATGGTATATCAGAGAATGTCTATTTGAAATGATGTTCTTGGTCATGTAGCTATCTGGAGCTTAGTTAGTATAATATGATTTATCAAATACTAGAGTTCCTAACACAGTGTGTTTATTATGGTTGGTATTATCACCATGGCAATTTATCTTTTATAGTTATATTTGCTTGGCTATAGAAGAACATATAACAAATTGTTCATTCAATTCGGTTCTTATGTTTGTTTAGTGCAACTTTACAAGTAGTTTTGTGGTTCATGTAATCTTAGCATTTTTAGGTTCGTTCTCTATTTGCACCAGTAGTGTACCAACATCTCAATTTCATTCTCATGTTTTCCACAAATCCACTCATATCATTGCTTTGATTGGCTTAAATGTATCTGATTCAATGTTGTTGAATTGTTCATGGTTGCTCTAATCATAACCCAGCGATAATTTCTTTTATTATTGATTGGTTATATGACTATTTTGATACCATGTTTCAATGGTTATATGACAATGTTTAGTAATGTTGTAAAAAACAAGAAAAGATTAGTATTTTAAAGTTATTTTTTTAATTATTTTATTAATTTGCAACCAATATTTAATTTTTTTTTAAATTTTTATTAATTTGCAATTGATTTTACATTTTCTTCGAATTTTTATTAATTTGCAACCGATTTTGCAACCGAGTTTTATTTTTTTTTCAAATTCTCATTATTTTGCAACCATTTTTTATTTGTTTAAAAATTTTTATTAATTTACAACCAATTTTTATTTTTTTCTAAATTTTTATTAATTTGAACCGATTTTGCAACTGATTTTTAATTTTTTTTAAAATTTTTATTAATTTGCAACCGATTTTACAACTGGTTTTTTTAAATCTTTTTTTTAAAAAATAATTACCTAGCAACCAAATTTGAAACCAGTTTTTTGACTTGAAAATCATTTCAAAAAAAATTTAAATTTTATAAATATACCAAAAAAATAAATAATCAGTCTCTAAATCAATTGCTAAATTTTTGCAACCGAATAAAATCGGTCATAAAATTTTACAACCTATGTTTTCGCAACCGAGGTCTTTCGGTTGCAAAATCAGTTGTAAATTAATTTTGCAAATGATTTTCAATTATTAGCAACCGATTATTTGGTTGCTAAAATACTGTTTTCTTGTAGTGTTATATACCTCTAAATTAAGCACATGAGCTAAGATAGTTTTCACACTACTTGAATTTTTTTATTGACAATATCTTCACACTGTCCACTTTTTGATGCGAACAACAATACTTACTTAGACGAAGGTACTCGGTTACTCAATAGAAAACCAATGTTTAGAATATGCCCTTTCTTTTTTCTCTCTTTTTTTGATTTTTTTTGATTTTTTTCTTTTTTAGGTAGGTAGCTCTTTTCTTAAATTCAATTTTTTTTTAATGGGATGTATATCAATTACCATGTTTTCAATAATAATTAAATCTTTAATTGATCTTATAACTAATACCGACTTTACCTCATTTGTGTGCATATGCAATGAAAGTGCTAATAGCTTTTAGGTGATCTAAGTAGGCCACTAAAAGTCTGATCAGTTAGTTAACTCTTTGACTTGCTACAGTCATTAGCAAATATTTTTTCTAGCTCTATTATCTTTTCCAAGTTTATTTTGCTTAAGAATTTCTTTCATGGCATATGATTTATAAAAAATTTTCTGCACATATTTTTTTTAAAATTTTCAAAAACTTTTAAAGTATTTTCAAAATATTTTTCAAAAATTTTTTTAAAAGGTTTTTCCTAACCACCATCTTAATTTATATTATCCTTAATTGAGTAAGGAAAAATTAATACATGAGAGTAAGATAAGAAGAGGTACCATTTGGACTAGATATATGTCATGTATTGCCAGGTGATGCGAAATGAAACTAGGACTGATGAAAAATAGAAAACTAATTTTTTTAGATTTTTTTAGAAATTAATTCAGTGGCTAAAGGTCCAAAAATAAGTAAAGAATTAGTAGGAAGACTAGTAATGCAAGAAAACTATCATACCCACAAAATAACTTAAGCAAAATAATAAAGCCAGGACCCAAGAGTCGAGAAACTCCGAGTTTAGGATAGCATACCTATCACTAGATCAGAACTCAGGAGGGAAAAGGCTTTTACCAGGCAGCAATTACAGTTCCTTTGAAGAAGAGATCCCTCAACACTCTAGATGGTTCCTGAAAGAACAAGCCTTTGGTTCTCGAATTTGAAGGCGATCTGGACCCGGTCTGAAGGCAAGGAAAGCCTCCTCTGGGGAGGGAAACACCTTGGGGACCCTGCAAGCATCACGGTTAGGCACAAAATAGGTGATCAATGAAAAGAAACAAAATATGAAAGAAAGAACAAGGGGACTCAGGGTTAGGGCTGCTAGCAGGGAAGAAGAAGGAGCTCTTGATCTGGGACATCTTCAAGGTGATGCAGCACGAATGCTCTGATACCAAAAATGATGCAGAACAAAGAACAAAGAAGCATATGCGGAAGTAAAATTAAGATTAATTCTATTTTTTTTTTTTTATATATATTTCAGAAATTGGCTTCGACTCAAAGTAAAGCTAAACTACGTTGAAGGAAACTAGGTAAGGATTGAAAGCACAGTTTAGAAGAAACTAAATTATCAGAGTAGTTCAGAAGTAACGGATCGCTGGGGGTTGAGAAACTCCCAGACCTAGGGTTTCGTTCTGAACTTTCAACATAACAGAAATAGAGAGGAGAGATGGTTTACTAACCAGACAGTGATCTTCTCAGGATTTTGGTGGAAGAACTCTCTCGAGCAGATTGTGGGATCCTCGGAGTCGGCTATCTTCGCAATGGATCCTCTAATACTGGTCTCGTGGTTTGGTCGGCTTCTTCTGGACTCAAGATCTGGGAAAGAAGAGGAACAAATGATGGAATTCAGAAACTCAAGAAAAGATTTTACCAGGTTGAAGAACTTGAAAGCCGAAGTTGCTGAAATCAGGATTCTCCTGGAGGCCGATCTGACTTCCTCTTAGAATTGCTATAGATCTGAAGTATCTGGACTGGAGCTGGATGCTGGTGGCCGGCCTGGACTTGGAGATGGTGGTCGTGAGAAGAGGAATAGACTAGGGCTTGGTGGAAAGAGAAGGGTGATGGTGGCTAGGGTTTGGGAGTGGAGTGGCTAACCTAGGGTTTGGGTTTTGGAGATCTCACACCTCCTCAAGGTTCCTGGGGAACCCGGATTTACTCCCTCACGGAGCTCAACACCTGGAAGCAAGTGTGGAAAAGAGAAAACACAAGTTTGCTCAAAAAAAATTTCTTTCATTCATCTGATTGATTTAAACTTATAAGAGGGGTTTAATTTATAAGGCTTTACAAGGGAGGAGGGTTTCACATCTTCCCATGTGGGACTAAAGGAGGGGATCTACAAATTAGGGCAAATCATTCACATATGGTCGGCCAAGGTACCAAAAAAATTGGATTTGGGTTATAAAAGGCAAGTAGATGGCGCCTCCTTGCTTGGATCTTCAAGAAAAATTTTTTTCCTTCCCTGGATCAACTCTTTTGGACTCCTCCTTTTCTTCCTCCCTAAGTCAAGGTCCTTCCCATCTTTGTTTTGGATGTTTTTGGCAGGTAGTGGGCGCCCCCTTGAAGTTCTCTTCCAAGAGAATTTCTTCCCATCTTTGCTTTGGAGTTCTTGGGAAAGTCTTGGCCGCCCCCTTGATTTGTGGACTCTTGGTGGACTTCTCCTCATCTGGTGCATGAGAGAAGGGAGTTGCTATCTGTGGAGTGGGGACCAAAGGCTGCTGGATGCAGATATGGCGCCCCCTAGACTGGGAGTGTGGCTGGGAGTGTGGTGTCCACTTGCTTGGTCTTGGGAGAAAATGTAACATCCCAGGTTGAAACCCTAGTCCACTACTGAGTCAACATGACTCAATAAAATAAAATGCAGGTAATGTAGACTCAAGCTAAATTAAGTTGATCTAGTCAACTCTTATTACAAACCAAAAATCCTAATTCTTCGGGCAAGGTTAATCAGAGATCCAGATGGAGCTCTGAAGTCTTCTTTTGAGTCTGGTGCCCGCACCAATTCTCCCAGGGTGGGAGGAACTCGACCCTGTCGAGTATGGATCAAGTTGGCTCTGGTATCTCTCCAAGAGGCCTGGGTCCAGCTCTTGTAACTCTTCTCGGGAGATCCAAGAGTCATCAGAATATGGCCTTCCTAGCCAGCGGACCAGGTATCTTTGGTATCCTCGATTATGAATAGAGATAACCTGATCATCCAAGATCTTTTCAATCTGCTCTTTCCTCACAGGCTAGTTTGTTGGTGGACACACAGGGTCAGGTTCACTCTCAAGAGCAGGATTAGGTTCAAAAGCCTCACTGGAAATCACAGCTGGCTCTCTATACTCTACTAGGTCTGTAATGTTAAAAGTGGAGCTAATGCCTAGTTCTGGAGGTAACTCGAGCACATAGGCATTGGATCCTACTCTCTTCACCACTCTAAATGGTCCAGCTCCTCTAGCATGTAACTTTCTAACGGTTCCAGGAGGAAACCGTTCAGGCCTTAACCTAATCATTACATAGTCTCCGTCGTCAAAAGTTTTGACTCGCCTTTGAGAATCAGCCAACTTCTTATAAGTTTCATTACTTAAATTTATTTTGGCATGAATTTCTTTATGCAAGTCCTTTACATGCTATGCAAGTGCATCAAGAGACTTGTGTATGTGGGCTAATAGTGAAATTAGATCAAGTGGTGTGTGAGGCTTGTATCCATGAACAATTTCAAAGGGACTCTAGCCTATAGACCTATTGATCGAAACATTGAATGCAAATTTAGCCCTGGGTAAATACAAATCCCAATTCCTGGTATTCTCACTCAATCAAAATCTGAGACAATGTCCTAAACTCGACTGACGATGCATTCCTAAAGAATGGACTTTATTCAAAGGAACCCTAGGTCTAAACCTAACAAACTACGGCTCTCTAGGTTTGACCTTGGGTCGGAGGATGGCATGCAGAGCATTAAAACTTATCATGGGTGCCTAGTAGGTGCCATAAGGTCTTCCAGAAGTAGGTGGCAAACCTAATAGGTTCTGACACGTGGTTCACTCTAAAGACTTCGACAAAGTATACTTGGATGGTGTAAGAAGCATTGGAAGTCCTAGAGAAAGGGAGGAAATATGAGGTGGAGTCTTGAATTACCTGCTGATTAAAGGTGGTGACCTGAAGGTTTGAATGGTGATCTATGAGTGTCAACTGGTCATCCTTACGAAAGGAAAAGTTTGCTATTCCTAGGAATGGATCAAGAGATGGTTCGGGGAGTAGCCTAGGACATGTGATTGCAATAGTTAAGGTTTGTTCTCTAAGCAAACAATGATCCACTTTCTCAAGAAATGGATTAAAGAATGATTCATGGAAGGGCCTATGGATGATGACCTCAAGACTTGAAATTTGACCTATGGGTGAGGAAAGGTATACTCTATAGAAGGGTAGGTCAGTCATGCGAAGGAAGGGGTCTGGGGTCATAAGGAGGACTTCTACAGGACTGGGAGAATCAATCCGCTCAAGACAAGGATGTTCAACTGAGATTACGGGAGAGACCTTAGTGGCTGGGCATGGGACAAGGTCCAATTGTAAGAGGCTTGATTCAGTCATCCTAAGGAGAGGATCTACCATAGGGTGGGCAAACTTAAATAGTTCAGTGCAAAGATCTTTAATTGGTACTTGGGGAATGACTGTCATTAGAGGGTACGAACTGATAGCTCGGGCTAACACTATGAGTTCTTCCTGGGGGTATTTGACTAAAGGAACCTGATTCTCACAAATCTCTTGAATTTTTGAACTAGGTCCTACCACTTGGTTGCTCTCCAAGGTCTCCTCAGATAAGGAACCAATAGTATCGATGTCACATTCTTCAAGTTCTTCCCCCTCATATTCATCAACTAGACTCAAGCCAGCATCATATACTTCCTCGATGCCATCTTCAATGGGTTTCGGGTCAGTGGTAATCGGGTCAACTGATTCTAGGCTTGTCATACCTAACCGTTCTTCCTCATTGGTAGGCTTGGGTTCTCCCTCATTAATGTCATCCTTAGGATTCTTACCACTTAGCTGTGCACAAGCCAGTCCTATGCATGGGCACTGACTAGATTTATGGCCTCTTTCTCCACAAAACAAACATTCTTGCGATATAGGAACCTGGGTCACACTGGGTTTCAAGCTAGTAGAGACCTTACTTGGGCATGGGTGTGGATCTAAATGGTTTGATCTAGAAGACTTGGGTTGTTGAGTGACTGGTCTAGAATATTGTAAGAACTTCTCATAGACACGATCCACACTATAGATATCATGGTTAGCCTTCCTAAGGTTATGCTCGGGATCACGGTATAAGGTCCTCCTAGGCTCCTGACATGGATGAGGTTGGGGCCTATTAAAGTTTGGATCAGGGGTCCAATTTTGATGTCTACGTTTCTCAAGTACTTGGACTCGATCCCTAAGCTGGGTAAAATTCTCATGGACTTGTTCTTTACACTGGGTAACAGTAGCAGTCACATCCTGACTCAATTTGTTCATACTCTCAGTAAGAGCTCTAACCATGGCCTCTAAATCAGGTTGGGTTTGACCAGGTTGGTAGGGTACTCCATTCCGGGTAGACATGATGATGCAAGCGAACACACCAAATGAGACTCAACTGAACGACTACGGGCTAACTAGACCTAGAGCCCAAACTAGATGCCCAATCAGAGTGGCAAGCTAGCCTGTAGTAACTCGGGACTCAGCCAGGTAGGTGTAAGGGGAGTGTTAGGTCCCTAGATGCCAATCCTAGACACCAATCAGTGATTGGCCAGGTAGGCGGACCAGCACACAAGCCCTTCGGGATAGAATCCCTGAATCACCGTTCTAGACACTGAGCACAAAGCACACACAGAGAAACTAGACAAACTGACTCAACACTAGCCTTGACCCGACTTGTTGACGTCCCTAGCCCACTAGGGCAAATTAAGTCTAATAAATTTTAAAGTTAGGCTTAGGATCGAATGAGTGGGTGGTGGTTTTGGGCTAAGGAGAGGTTATCAACTCCTCCCCTTATCTTAGATGCTCAAATGCCCTTAGGATGAGTTAGGAGATGTTCACTCAAGATAATTGAATTGCAGAACACAAAAATAGAGTTAAAGTAATTTAACTCTCAGAAATTTTATGGAAACCAATAAATCACAGGAAACTTATGTAAAATAGCTTCAATTATACTGGTTCCATCAAAATAAAAATAACGCAATTCGGAGTTACCTGCCCTAAGAAACAATTCCTACAACAGGATAGTTACAGACTGAAAACAGGGTGCTTCCCCCGTTTACAATTCCTGCTACGAAGTTGTAACCCAACGGATCCCCTACACGCCCTAGGAACACCCCGTGGAATGGGAAGAGGAGGTTGGAACCTCGCTTCGTTCCTAGGACCGGACGTCCTAGGGAGTCTACTTCGAGCAGACAAAGTAAAAAGGAGAGAGACTTAAAACAAGCAAGCAAAACAGAAACCCTAGACAGGGCTCTGATACAAAAATTGATGTAGCACGAATGCTCTGATACCAAAAATGATGCAGAACAAAGAACAAAGAAGCGTATGCAGAAGTAAAATTAAGATTAATTCCTTTTTTTTTTTATATATATATATTTCAGAAATTGGCTTCGACTCAAAGTAAAGCTAAACTACGTTGAAGGAAACTAGGTAAGGATTGAAAGCACAGTTTAGAAGAAACTAAATTATCAGAGTAGTTCAGAAGTAACGGATCACTGGGGGTTGAGAAACTCCCAGACCTAGGGTTTCGCTCTGAACTTTCAACAGAACAGAAATAGAGAGGAGAGATGGTTTACTAACCAGACAGTGATCTTCTCAGGATTTTGGTGGAAGAACTCTCTCGAGCAGATTGTGGGATCCTCGGAGTCGGCTATCTTCGCAATGGATCCTCTAATACTGGTCTCGTGGTTTGGTCTGCTTCTTCTGGACTCAAGATCTGGGAAAGAAGAGGAACAAATGATGGAATTCAGAAATTCAAGAAAAGATTTTACCAGGTTGAAGAACTTGAAAGCCGAAGTTGCTGAAATCAGGATTCTCCTGGAAGCCGATCTGACTTCCTCTTAGAATTGCTGTAGATCTGAAGTATCTGGACTGGAGCTGGATGCAGGTGGCCGGCCTGGACTTGGAGATGGTGGCCGTGAGAAGAGGAATAGACTAGGGCTTGGTGGAAAGAGAAGGGTGATGGCGGCTAGGGTTTGGGAGTGGAGTGGCTAACCTAGGGTTTGGGTTTTGGAGATCTCACACCTCCTCAAGGTTCCTGGGGAACTCGGATTTACTCCCTCATGGAGCTCAACACCTGGAAGCAAGTGCGGAAAAGAGAAAACACAAGTTTGCTCAAAAAAATTTCTTTCATTCATCTGATTGATTTAAACTTACAAGAGGGGTTTAATTTATAAGGCTTTACAAGGGAGGAGGGTTTCACATCTTCCCATGTGGGACTAAAGGAGGGGATCTACAAATTAGGGCAAATCATTCACATATGGTCGGCCAAGGTACCAAAAAAATTGGATTTGGGTTATAAAAGGCAGGTAGATGGCGCCTCCTTGCTTGGATCTTCAAGAAAAAATTTTTTCCTTCCCTGGATCAACTCTTTTGGACTCCTCCTTTTCTTCCTCCCTAAGTCAAGGTCCTTCCCATCTTTGTTTTGGATGTTTTTGGCAGGTAGTGGGCGCCCCCTTGAAGTTCTCTTCCAAGAGAATTTCTTCCCATCTTTGCTTTGGAGTTCTTGGGAAAGTCTTGGCCGCCCCCTTGATTTGTGGACTCTTGGTGGACTTCTCCTCATTTGGCGCATGAGAGAAGGGAGTTGCTATCTGTGGAGTGGGGACCAAAGGCTGCTGGATGTAGATATGGCGCCCCCTGGACTGGGAGTGTGGCTGGGAGTGTGGTGTCCACTTGCTTGGTCTTGGGAGAAAATGTAACATCCCAGGTTGAAACCCTAGTCCACTACTGAGTCAACATGACTCAATAAAATAAAATGCAGGTAATGTAGACTCAAGCTAAATTAAGTTGATCTAGTCAACTCTTATTACAAACCAAAAATCCTAATTCTTCGGGCAAGGTTAATCAGAGATCCAGATGGAGCTCTGAAGTCTTCTTCTGAGTCTGGTGCCCGCACCACAAGGCTTCTCTTCTTGGACATGGCTACTACTTGGAGGCTTGATTCTCTGCTAGGGCATGGAGAATTCCAAGGACGGGTGGTCGGCCAAGCAAGAGAACAAAGAACCAAAACCAAAGAACCAAAAACCAGAACACCAGAAGTTGAACACCAAAATAACAGAGTTTTATTTCATAAGAGTTGATTGAATACAAGAGGAGGGGTGGGGTATTTATAGAGTTCCCATGCCCTCTCCTTATTAGGACTTCATCTCTCTCCTAGTTAGGATAGGTTTACAAGCTTTGAGTGGGAGAAGGACTGTAATATTAACCTAGAACTAGGAGTACATAGTTGAATGAAAGAATAACTTGTTTTCCTACTTTCATTTGGACTCTTCCACCATGCTTAGACTTGGTCAACTCATTAAGGATGCCTCCTCTTAGCATATTGGGCTTCAAAGGGCAGCCAAGAAGGGCTAGGGTGAATGGGCTTGGGCCTCCTGGAAGCTGGGGCACCTGGGATCCTGGGGCAATCATATTCCTGGTATCCAAAGAGCATCTTAGTTCTTAAGTGCTTGGGCCTTGCTCCTGGGCTTGAATTTCTTGGACTAAGATGATGGTATCTCCCTGGAATCAAGGAGCACCCTGGGTTGAAGATATTCTGTGGCATCTGGAAGGAATATGGCATCTAGAATGGCATCTAAGAGGAATCAGGGCATCTGGAGAGCATCTGGAGGGTATTTAGGGCTCTGGGGTATCAAACAAGATCCTATAAGCTGATGTTAATGCCTCTAGAACTTAGGTAAGGCTTGGTGGAACTCCAAAATTGGGTAACCTCCTCTCTTGTACAAAAATTAGACTCTCACTAGACTAATACTCAAGTACAGGACTGAATGACTGACTAGGGTTGAGACAAATCAACTAGTCTTAACTTATTACAGGACTCAATCTTACTTGCTTACAAAATTGTGACACATGGCTAAGATTATAAAAATCCTAATCAGTAAACCATATAGGATCCAGTGATTTGTGTTTGATCCTGGTGTCCCCACCAATTCTTCCGAGGTGGGAGGAATTAGACCCCATCAAGTAAAGGTCAATTTGGCTCTCATACTGCTCAAGGAGGGTCTGGGTTGAGGCGTGGCAGATCCTCACCAGTGCTTCACAAGTTCTTAGATTCTGGCTGACCTTGCCACCGGATCAAATACCTCTGATAGCCTTTATTCTGGGTACGATGGCTTGATCATCCAAGATTCGCTCACTCCTTTCCTCACTATTTGGCCAAATTGTCTATGGACACTCTGGGATGGGTTCTCTCTCAAAGATAGAGAGTGGCTCAAAGGGCTCGCTAGGTATCACTGCTGGCTCCCTATGCTTCATAAGGTCTGAAATGCTGAAGGTGGGACTAATGCCTAAATCAGGTAGCATCTCAAGCACATAGGCATTGGGTCCAACTCTTTTCATTATTTTGAATGAGCTAGCTTTATGAGCATAAAATTCTTAATGATTACATAATCTCCCACATAATCCTTTGGCTTACTTATGGGAATGAGCCAAGTTCTTATATGTTTTATTACTTAGATTAATCTTTGGCTAATTTCCTGATGTAGATGCAAACATGCTGACACATGCAAACTGATGATGCAAGGGACTCATGAGATGTCGACTTGACTATGCATTCCTATTGAACTCTTTGGGTCTAAGCTTAACAGACTATAGGCTCTTTAGGTTTTATCCTGGTTTGGTATGCACATGAAAATGTGACATGAGCTCCTAATAGATGCCAGAGGGTCTTCCAAAAGTAGGAAGCAAACTTAATAGACTCAATGAATGAATACAATATACAAACCTCTATAAAATGCATATGAATGATTAAGAAAGCATGAGAAGATTCAGAAAAGGGTAGAAAATAAGATGTCGGTTCAGGGTCAGTTGGGTAGGGTAATAAATAAGAAGATGGTTCATGGTCAGTTGGATAAAGCAAGATATAAGAAGTGATGTCATGGATTAATCCTAGGCTAATGAGGTTAACCTTATGGGATTCCTGTTTACCTAAAGGGTCTGCATATGGATGAAAGGGTCATTAATCTCAGGGAAGAGATCAAGTGGAGTCAAAGAAGTGATTTCATCCTAAGGGTACTGATTTAAAATGATCAAGTCCTTAATAAACTCTTCGGGCTCAAGAAATTTAGGACTAGGCTCTATAATTGGGCTTTCTTCTAAAGTCTCCTTAGGTAGAGTTGCAGTCACAGGGTCATGGATTTCTTCCTCTAATAATTCTTCTACTATGGGTTGGGTATGGTCAGGGTCAGCTAACTCTGAATTGGCTTCTACATGGTCCAACCTATTAGATAATTGGTCAAGCCTATTGGTTGCTTGGTTGTTGGTTTGGGTCATTTGGTTGGTTTGGGTGGTTGATTGGGTAAACTGTCTTTTGGATTGGGTGATCATCTGGTCAAGCTAGGCATGGTTTTGGGTGTTTATCTGGGTCAATTGTTCAATCATGGCCTTAAGGAGGGTTTCTAGATTGGACTCCATGGTTGAACTAGGTTGATTACACTGGACTTCCGACTCAACTAATTCTGGGTTGGTTTTTATATGGGTTTGGTCATAGTTAACTAATTCTGGGTCTTCTATAGGTGCATCTTCCTCTAGATCTTCAATAGACTCATTATCTTCATACTTCACTAAACTTGGATCAGCCTCATATACCTCCTCTTCTAGGTCATCCTTGTGAACTAATGGGGTAGTAGGAGGGGTTTGGCTAAAGGAAAACTAGCTATTAACTGGGGTAGCAGGGATGGGTTGACTAAGGGGTTCCTGATTAATACTAGGGTTCTGACTATGGGCACTGATCCTAGTAGGTTTAGGTTGACTAAGGAAAAGTGGACTAACACTGGGTTCATATCTAAGGGTACTAATCCTATTAGGCTCAGGTTGACTAAGGGTTATGGGTTCAGTCCTATGGGTTGACTCGAATTCCAAAGCTATGTGATAGGCATCATCTAGGTCTAGAATTTGCCATCTAAACAGTTCCCATTGGATAACTCTGCGTAGGCCAGCTTTAAACCTATATATGATTTTTGACTCAGGTTCAACTGTGTAACATGTCCCATAAAACTCATCAAATTAGTCAATGTACTCGGACACAGTTTTGTTATCCTGTCTCATATCCCACCACTGTACTAAATGTTTGTGATCTTGGAATCTGGAATCAGTGCATTTGGGTAAATAGGGACTGGAAGGTTGGGTTCTTGGTATGGGTCATGATATGAGGTTCTCATAGGGTTGGGCTCTAAGTATGGGTCATAATATTGGAACAAGTTTGTCATTTTAAGATAAGGGCTTAGCAAGAGAATTAGAAAGGACAATAGGATAATAAGAGAGTTTTTGAAGAGGTTTTGAGATACTCTTTGAAATGAAAAATGTCCTAGAAGAGAAGAAAGGCTACTGAATGAAGAGGGCTACCGAAGGAGTCGAAAAAGAAAAAGGAGTGCTTCCTTGATGTAGTTCCTATGTGGATCACCTCTAGAGGGCATACACTTATATATCTAATGGAATAAAGGATATTAGCATTATAGGTATTCTTCTATTTCCTAATATTTTATCTTGTTAATTGATATAATTAAGGGAGTCCTAGGTCTAGGGTTTCGGTTGACTAAGGTTTCAAAGATGAAAATTTTGAAATTTGGTCTTTCACTACATGACCGTAACCCAACAGTGGTATTGATCCACCTTGATTCATTCAATTAATTATCAATTAAATGTTTGGATGATTATGTCTAGTATAATAGTCGTAGCATATGTTGTTATAGATATAGAGATATGTTTAGATTATTGAATCATCATTCTAAAATAAGGTTGTCCTAACATAGTAGTGGATATCTACTATGTTGTAAGGTTATCCTAGAATGATGACACACACTTGGCACATATAATGTTTGGTATGCCTATTAGATAGTTTGTAGAAAAAGGATGTGTGACCATGGAAGCCCTTTTTAAAATTATATTTAGTCACAGTGTTATAAAATCATAATGCAAATCTATTTAGAATTCGATTGATCAATTGGTATCTAGGAAAGTGGTTATAGGATGATAAAAAGAATATGGTTTTTAATTGGATACGTTGCTTATCTGGCCAAAGTTTTTGGTGTCTAAGGCAAGCACCGGGGGCCTCCCACCTCTCTCACACTTACCAAGTCAATTTGATTGATTTATACCTCGAGTTGGAAATACTAATTTATTAAAATACTACTAATTACCTTCTTTCATGCTAAGCCAAATTTATGTCAAAAACTATAGTAGGTTTGTTGTGTAAACACAGGGGATACTCTAAGTTTTGATGTAAAATTTTGTCTTGAAGCATCTAATGCTTTATAGCATGATTAGTAGTGTTGCTTTGTTATATAAATACAAGGGAAACATTATTTAATTTACTATATAGAATTGAAGGGTCTGGCTAAATTATGATATTATAGTTTGTTGTGTAAACACAATGTTGTAAGTGTCTTAGAGGTAGCTGTCATGTTGAGAGTTGCATGGGTTACAATAAGAAAAGAAAATTTCGTACCCTTGAACTCATAAATGTTTATTGTATAAATACAAGACATTTATGAGAAATTGGGATCTCAACCCCACTAAAAAAATCTTGTTAGGGTTTCTCACTTACGATAGGTGAGGGCTATGGTATTCATAAAAAAATAGTGGGATATATAATTAGATTAATAAGTCCTTATCGAGTTGTGTATATCATCTTGAGTGGTATGCTAATACATCATTCTTTATTTATGTAGATTAATATTATGAATTCTACTTTATCACTACGGGGTATTTTAGATGCCAATAAATTGATCAATTCTAATATGTGGATTGGTTAAGGAACCTGAGAATTGTCTTAACTCAAGAGAAGGTATCCTACATCTTTGATTTTCCTTATCCAGATCTGATCTAAGATAATGCTTTGGAGGAGGAAAGGGCCACATATAAAATATGGTAGAATGACAGTTTAACTATCAAGTACATTTTGTTGGCCTCTATGAGCAATGAATTGAGAGGCAACAAGAAAAAATGGAACCTCAGTCCATGCACTCAATCTTAAAGGGCTTTATGGAGAGCAAAGTAGGGCTACCCGATATAAAATATCGAAGTAGTTGTTCTGACCACATATGAGTGAGAGCTCATCTATTCAAGTCCATGTACTGAAGATAATTGACTTAATCACTCGATTAGGTTAATTAGGATTTGTTATGGATGGAGAGCTTAATCAGGACTTGATCCTGCAATCATTCCCTCATTCCTTCTCTCAGTTTGTCATAAACTATCACATGAATAAATTGAACCTTTCATTACCAGAGCTACTTAACATGCTTAAGATAGCTGAGAGCTATTTTAAAGAAGACAAGGCTTATCTTCTTCTAATTGATAGGAAGAAGAAAATGATAATGAAAAAAGTTTGAAAGAAAAAGTGGAACCCGAAGAAAAGAATCCAGAAGAGGAAGAAGGCAAAGAAGCCCTCTACTAATGAAACTTATTTTCACTATGGCAAGCAGGGACATTGGAAGAAGAACTGCAAGTCATATCTTGCTAGTCTGAAGCATGATACCGATAGAGCATCAAAAGGTTTGTACATGATACAAACTAACTTGTCATTGAGTACTTCATCATTTGATTCATGGGTATTAGAAATTGCATGTGGGTCTCATATATGCAAGTCTTTGCATGGACTTCATAGAATTAGGAGCTTGAAAAAGGGTGACTTTGAGCATTATGGTGTGAATTGTGAGCCATTCAAGTGAAAGCTATGGGTACCTATCTATTGCTATTGCCTTCAAGCAAAATTTTATAATTGAAAGACTGTTACTATATTCCAAATATTATTAAAAATATTATTTCTAAACCCTTGTTGTTACAATAAGGTTTTGAAATTAATATAAAGAGTAGTGGATGCTCTATTTCTCTAATAACTTTTTTGGAACTAGTTTATTTGTTGATGGTCTTTTAGTTCTTTTACTCAATGATGAAGTTTTACTTGTTAAAAATAAGAAAAGAAAGAGAGAAAATGTTAATGTCACTTTTCTCTAGCATTGTTGATTAGGTCATATTAGCAAGTCTAGGATAAACAAGTTATATAAAGATAAATTCTTTGATCATTATGATTATCAATCTTTAGAAACTTGAGAATTCTATCTCATGGATAAAATAACCAAATCTCCATTTACTGATCATGAAGATAGGAAAATTAAGTTAGTAAGGTTAATACATACAGATATATGTGGACCCATGTCAACTCAATCCAAAGGAGGATACTCTTATTTTATCACCTTTACTAATGATTTATCTAGGTTTGGATGTGTGTATCTCATGAAACATAAATCCAAAGCCTTTAATAAATTTAAAGAGTATCAAAGTATGGTTAAAAAACAAACTAAAATGAGTATTAAAGTCCTTTGGTCAGATTGAGAAGGAGAATACCTATCTAGTGAGTTTCTTGATCATCTTAAGGACAAAGGCATTCTCTTAGAATGGATACCTCCATATACACCACAATTAAGTGGTGTAGTAGAAAGGAAGAATCATACCTTGTTAGACATGGTAAGGTTTATGATGAGCTTCACTGATCTTCCTGTTTCCTTCTGAGGTTATGCCCTAAAGATTGCTACTTATATATTAAATAGAGTACCATCAAAATCAGTAGCTAGCACTCCATATGAATTATGGAAAGGCAAAAGACCAAGTCTTAAATATCTTAAGATTTGGGATAGCCCAGCTTATGTTAGAAATATATTTGGGCATAAGCTGAGTGCTAGAACTGATAAATGAAGGTTCATAGGTTATCCTCGAGAAAATATTGGATACCTCTTTTATCATCCTACTGAACAAAAGGTTTTTATCAGTAGGCATGCCACGTTCATGGAAAAGAAATTTATCCAAGGAGGTAGTGGAAGGATTCTTGAACTTAATGAAGTACAAGATCAACAACCTACTCCTATAGACAGTCAGCCTCAAATTCCTCAACCACAAGTACCTATTAATAAGGTACCACCACAATACACACCTCCTCTCCATAGGTTAGAGAGAGTGCAGGATGCACTTCTCAGATATGGCTTTGTCATTAGAAATGACAATGAAGCTAGCATCATTCAAGATGATCCTTTAACCTATATAGAAGCAGTCAAGAATAAAGACTCTGACAAATGGCTTGAAGCCATGAAATCTTAAATGGACTCCATGAATACCAACCAGGTTTAGACCTTGGTTGACCCACCTGAGAGAGTAAATCCAATAGGATGAAAATGGGTCTTCTAAAGAAAGATTGGAGTAGATGGCTAAGTAAAATCCTAAAAAGCTAGACTAGTGGCAAAAGGTTTCAAACAAAGATATAAAAATTGACTATGATGAAATATTTTCACTAGTAGCTATACTAAAGTCCATTAGAATTTTTCTTGTTATAGCAACATACTATGATTATGAAATATGGCAAATAGATGTAAAGACTGCCTTCCTCAATAGGCATCTTGAGGAAGAAGTCTATATGTTATAGCCAAAAGGGTTTGTCTCAAGTGGGAGACCAAACCAAGTATGCAAGATTAAGAAATCCATTTATGGATTAAAGCAAGCATCAAGAAGTTGGAACATCCAATTTGATGAAACAATTAAGAAACTTGGTTTTATAAAAAATGTAGATGAACCATGTGTGTATAAGAAGATAAATGGGAGTACCATTATCTTTTAATATTGTATGTTGATGATATACTTATTATTGGGAATGATATTCCAATATTGCAATCAGTCAAAGCTTGGCTAACTAAACTATTTTTCATGAAGGATTTGAAAAAAGCTACTAGGTATAAGATCTATAGAGATAGATCTAAGAGGATGCTCGGCTTATCTCAATCCAGGTACATTGACTTAGTATTGAAAAGATTTAGTATGGAGGGAAGTAAAAGGGATTACTTGCCCATAAGTCAAGGCATACATCTTTCTAAGAAGATATCTCCTAAGATACCAAAAGAGAGATAAAAGATGAGTAAGATTCTTTATGCTTCAGCTGGAAGATCTATCATGTATGCCATGTTATGTACCAGGCCTGATGTTTCTTATGCCTTAGGCATAGCAAGTAGATTTCAGGCTAATCCAGGAGAGGATTATTGAAAAGCTGTAAAAAATATTCTAAAGTATCTTAGAAGGACTAAAGATATATTTTTAATATATAGAAAATCAGATTTAAAACTAGAAGGCTATATTGACTATAGTTTTCAATCAGATCTAGATGATAGTAAATCCATATCAAGATATGTTTTTACTCTATATGAAGTGCAGTGAGTTGGAAAAGTACCAAGAAAGAAACTATAGCTGACTCAGTTACTGAGACAGAATACATAGCTACTAGTGAAGCCATTAAAGAAGCTATCGAATGAAAAAGTTCATCTCTGAGTTAGGAGTAGTTCCTGTAATACAATAATCGATGCACTTTATTGTGATAATACTAGGACTATTGTATAAGCTAACGAACCAAGATCTCATAAATAATCCAAGAACATCTTCAGACTCTTCCATCTCATTCATGAGATCATTTAAAGAAATGATTTTAATGAGTATATACAAAGAACAATATAGCAGACCCATTTACTGAGGCCCTTCCTCAAAGTAATTTGATCACCATTTAGATTGTATGGAAATTAAATACAAGAGTGATTGACTTTAGTGCAAGTGGGAGATTCAAAAAATAGTACCCTAAAGCTGATCATATTTCTTATAAAATAGGAGCTTATCTATAAAATTCTCCCAACTCATATATGATATTAATATTAGGCATTTTGTTTCATCATATATTGTGTCTTATACTTTGTTGTTTTAAGAATATGATACATACCATAAATTAGGATAATGAGTTTAGGGTTATGATGGAGTTCATAATAGTGGACCTAAGATCTTACAAATTCTAATCTAAAATATTCCTAGTCATAGGATCAGCGAGTCAGGGATCAATATTTCTAGAGGGAATAGTACATCCTTTGTATGCTCGATAATGAGAGTAGTTGGTCTCATGACCACTTGTATAGGGACACTAATACAAGGATATGAATACTCATCAAGGTATGAGTTCACTTAATTAATCCATCATGAGAATTCTTATAGAAGTCTTACTTGTCAAAAAATGATTCTCTTAGTGAAAGTTATGCAAGTGATCCTTAGATTTAAGGTCACCATGGCATCTTATACACATGAATCCATATTTTGGTTTATACTCATTTATGACTTAGTCATATACGGGATGTTCATGGATATGGTGAATTGTATATGAAACTTACAAGTATGTCAACAAGAAATCGATCACTCCTAGTAAAAGAAATATTTATCCCAAGCAATCTCATCAAATGATGACTCAGGAGTCATTAATCAAAGCAGGATGAAATTAAAAAAGAATTTTAATCTTATATTAGTCGAGTATTCATTAGAGATTTGAGATTTGAATGAACAAAGTAAGAGGGTTTGACAATTTTCCATACCCATCACTTATTTGAGATAAAGGAAGATCGAATGATTGAATTACATGATAACTTGCTACTAAAGGATATTTTGATAATTTTTATCAAATCTCATCTTCTAGATAGGCATGACATATTATTAGACATCAATCATGTCTTATAAGTTATCATGAGTTAAATTAATTGAATTCATGATTCAATTTGAAAGATGGTTCAAATTGGTAGCTAGGGTTAGCACAATTTGACCTAATCAATTAGTTGGTTTCTAATTAAACTAAATCAACATGAACCTAGACCTACTGCTAGCTAGATAAGGAGCTCAAAGGGTCACACATATTAAGAAATTGATCAAGGAAGTCATTTATATTTTTATTAGGGTCATAGGATCCTAATTGGCTTGCTAACTAACATACTAGCATATGTTGGCTAGCCTAACTCCTAACATAATTAGATTGGATTTAAATGCTTACTATTTGGGGTAACTAATTTGAGTAAAACTTAAATTAGGTTAAGCCTTAAGTGGGATATCCATATTGGGATTTATCTTGATTTTATAGACTTTATCCATTGATTAAACCAAGAGTCCCATGGGCTTGGGACTCTTGGGGCCAATATTGGCATATGCACACATTAAGGGGCACAAAAAGACCAAGAGTCCTTTTGCAATTAAATCACATGTTTTGTGATAAGCCTTAGCCTATATCCTCTCTAATAGATGTCCATTTGGATTGGATTTGACAGGTCAAATTATGTAATTATGTGTATGATTTCATGTAGGGTTGTGATGCTTGGAATATATGGAGCATGGGATGGGCTAGAGTCCTTCTGCTTAGCAATCACCTTTTTTCAGATAACCCTCTTTAATTTATATTCCTATTGAGATGTTAGACCAAGTCTTTAATTCTAAAATTAAAGACTAATTATCAGTATTTCTTGAAAAGTTTTGATAAGCAGCTCTTGGTACAAAATATTAGTGAAATAACATTTTACTTTGTATCTTTCTATCTAGAGACTCCATCTATTTGAAGGGTCTTATCTAATATATTAAATATCAAATTAGAGACTGATGAAAGGGTGTATTAGGTGCCTCCTCTCTTCCTATTTAATGGCTTCGGTGATTGAAACCAAAGTACTGAAGTTTGTCTAAACAACTCTCTTTCTTCTCTTATTAGAACAAGTCTTTTATTTCAAGACAAATCCACCATTTTAAAACAAGGGCTTAGAAAGAGAATTAAAAAGGATAATAAGATGATAGTAAGAGAGTTTTCAGAGAGGCTTTGAAGTACTCTTCGAAAGAAAAAGGTTCTAGAAGAGAAGAAAGGTTGCTGAAAGAAGAAAGGCTACCAGAAGGAGTTGAGCAAGAAAGAGGAGTACTTCTTTGATCATGTTTCTGTGTGGATTACCTTTGGAGAGCATACACTTGTATGTCTAGTTGAATAAAGGTTATTGGTATTATAGGTATTCTTCTATTTCCTAATATTTTGTCCTATTAATTTATATAATCAAGGGAGTCCTAAGTCTAGGATTTTAGTTGACTAGGGTTTGAAGGATTAAAATTTTGAAATCTGGTCTTCCACTACGCGATCATAACCTAACAAAGTATATCTCCCAAAAATCATTCAAGTCAAACCAAAAAGTGTGGCTCTTCAATTCTAGATTATGCCTCTTCCCTGGTAAACTTCACTACTGATAGGATGGACCATTCATTGTCATACAAGTATTCTCACATGAAGCAATAGAAATAAAAGATCCTTAGAATGGCAACACATTTAAGGTAAATGGCCAACGCTTGAAGCCATATGTATATGGAATTGCACACAAAGAATGAATCACTAACATTTATTTTATGGATCTAATTTATAATAAATAATGAGCTTAATGTTCTGCTGAAGATGTTAAGCTTAGCACTAATTGGGAGGCAATCAACAATCTCATTTTTCTTTTAGTATAATTATAGGAACTTAGGTGGAAGAACAGGAGCTTGATACTTTATGAAGCCCTCTTTAACTTCCAAGCACACTCATCTTAAGTGCATTCTCTCCTTTTTGTGTATGCTTATTTTCTTTCCTACTCCATTGAGGACAATGTCGATTAAGTTGGGGGTGAAGAAAAAAAACTTACTTAAATCCTTGGATATGGTTAGAAATAATTATATTGTGTATACCTAATTATTATCTCAATTTGGAGTTACATAGTCACCTAAATCAATGATTGATTAATAGTCTAGATAATTCTAAAGATACTAAGGGATAAATTATTAAAGAAACTCAATAAATAATATGGTTTAGATAGAAAATAATTTCATGGAAAAATTCTAGAACCTTCTAACCATGATTTCAATGAAAAATATACTTTATGGGGGTATAAATAAAAAGGTCAAGTATGCTAAAGTATTTTCTTGAAAAAAAAGAGAGAAAAGAAAGGTACTAGACTCTCACTGAGTAACTGGGTCCTTTCATCAAAGTAAGCATTGTGGTTTATGTCTAAAGGTGGGGATGCCAAAAGACCTATCAAAGATTCAGTCTTGCCTCATAGCTTTACTTGAGCTTTTATTGAGTATCCGAGCCCCTTCTCCTAAGTAAGCATTGTCTTTCATGACAAAAGGTAAGAAGGCCAAGAAATCTATTAAGCAATGGTACCTCACCGAGTAACTGAGCCCCTTTGCCTAAGTAAGCATTATGGTTTGCATCAACAGGTGGGGATGCTAACACTTAAGAGGATCAGATATTGCACTAAACTTTTCTAAAATAAAATAATAATTAAAAAAAGGAGAACAAACTAGCAAAAAGATACTTCACCAAATCCTTGGCAAGTTAGAGGATTCAAAGAATGAGGTGGAAAGTTGAAAAAATAAGAACTCTAGAAATTTCTATGGGCTTGACTCAACTGAAAGAATTATGCCCTGAAAGCCAATCATATATAATATTTCAGTGGTAAATTCATATTTTTTTTCCAACCATGAATGATAATAAAGGCAATGTTTGATTCATCATATGTTATGTATTGTGTTTTAATTATAAAATTATGATGAATCCCATAGATTACAACAATGATATTAGGGTTATAGGGATAACAGTGAGACCTAAAAACTATAAACCCTAATCTAGAATATTCCTAGTCATAGGATTATCGATTTTGGGATTGATAAATCTGGATAGACTAGCATAACCTATGTATGCTCGATGGAGAGGGTGGTTGGTCTCACAACCACTTGTGTAGTGACACTAATACAAGGATGTAGGTTCTCATTAGGTTACGAGTTTACTGAATTGATCCAATAAGAGAACATCTAATATAAATCTTACTTGTCAAAAAGAATGTTCGCTTAGCGAGAGTTGTGCATGTGATCCTTAGACCTGAGATTACCATAGTATCTTATATACATGAACCCATGTTTATGTGCATACTCATTCATGGCAATTAAGTCATATACGGGGTGCTTCTGGATATGGCAAATTATGTATGAAGGTAATGAGTAGGTCAATAAGGAATCTATCACTCTTAGTAATGGGAGAACTTATCTCGTGTGATCTCATCGAATGATGACTCAGGAAGTCTTTGATCAAAGCATGATAAAATTAGAAATGGTTTTCTAATTTATCATCAGTTGAGTCTTCATTAGTAATTAGAGATTCAAATGGATTAAGTGTAAAGGTTTGACATTTATCCATGTCCATCACTTAATTAGAATAAAGGAAGATCGAATGATTGAATTACATGGTAACTTGCCATTGAAGGTTATTTTGGTAAGTTCTATCAAATTCCTCATCTTCTAGGTAGGCATGACAAGTTGCTAGATGTCAATCATGTCTTGTAGATTTTTTATCAACCAATTTGAATAATTTCATGAGTCAATTTGAATGTTGGTTCAAATTGACAGTTTGGGTTATCTTAATTTGACTCAATTTGGCTAGTCGGTTACCAAATTAATTCAATTCAAGCTAAACATAAACCTACTACTGGCTAGATAAGGAATCCAAAGGGTCACACACATTAGAAAACTCATTAAATAAATTAATTATAATATATTAGGATTTTAGATCCTAAATTGGTTAGCTAGGTTCACATACTAGCATATGTGGGTTAACCAGAACTCCTGACCTAATTGGTTTAGGTCTGATTGCTTGCTGATGGGGATAATTAATTTAAGATAGACTTAAATTAAGATTAGCCACATGTTAGGTAGCCTATCTAAAATTGACTCTGATTTTACAAAATTTTCCCAGATTTTTCTAAGTGTTCTAATTCAAATTGGATTCGAATTCAGCTTGTTTAGGTGAGTTCGGGTTAACCTGGTCTCATAGTCTCCTTTGAAATAATTTATTTGAGTTTAAAATGGATTAAATTTTATTTATCCATTTTAAATTTATTTTAAATATGTTTTTTAAATAAATAAATACTTTATGGGTTAGTTGGGATTTGAACACATGACCTTGGATTCATTGGCGCCGTAGATATGGCAAAATAAGAAATGGCGCACGTAATTTTTCCTTTCTGTGCACAGAAATTCCAAGAGGCACCTCCTCATGAGGAGGCACCACATGTCACTCCCTAATTAACCATAACATAAATATTTACTTGATGGGGTATGGAATCAAACATGTGTTCTTCTAGATAGAAGACCAAAAAGCATCATATTTTTTCCAGAGAAGAGAATGCAACTCTTCATCGTGCCCCTTCTCATCATGCCCCATCATCAACGAATGTGCCCTTTTGATAGCACATCTCCTCTTCATATGACATCTCATATTCATTCCCCCTCATTCTCTATTTAAAGGGGGATGGCATGGGTTTCAGAATAAGTGAAACAAAATACCGAAGCCTTCCGATTACTCTGCTTCCTTGTCAGGACAAGGTCCATCCATTAGGATAAGTCCTATACTTTAAGACAAGGGTATAAAGAGAGTTAAAAGAAGGTTTTATAAGGAAAAAGGGTGTCATTAAAGAGCATTTGGAGTGCTCTTGAAGAGGAAAAGGTCCAAATAAAGAGAAAAAAGGCTGCACTTGAAGAAAAGGCTGCTAGGAAGAATCAAGCAATCAAGGAGTACTTCTTTGGATAAATTCTCATGTGGATCATCTTTAGAGGGCATACATTTGTGTTCCTAGTGGGATTTCTTAATTTCAGCAATCCAGGTATGTCGCATGATCATTTATTTATATTTATTTGGTTGATTTACTTTTGAAATGGATAATAGAGATTCTGGATTAGGGTTTTTTTTGGTGTCTTTGGGTTTCAAAATGATCAATTTTTGAAATCCATGATTACATACTACACTAACATTCCCAACAGTGGTATCAGAGCATCCTTCATGCATTCAATTAGTGATCAAAATGATTATAAATGATCAAATTAGTAGTCTTGCTTGTTTTGCTATGACTCTTGCATGATTAGTTCATATTACATATGTTATGATCCTAGTAACTGCTTCGAATTAGGTTAGTTATCATGGCCGTCTAGTCATAGGAGCTAAGTAGGGTTTAGAGGCCCTCTCTTTTCATTCAATAGGATCTCCTATGATGTGTTAGGGTGCCACTGTGATCTTATCTCATGAACAAGTGTGGTGAATGGATTGTTATTTTAATCATGCTAAGGTTATGCATACTAGGATTAATATGCTGATTTGTTGGAATATGCTGTATGCCACTTATTAGAAATTTTCACTAAAGCCCTAATCGATATAAAAATATGTTTAGATGATGTTAGTCATCATTCTATTATAAGGTTATCATAGAATGATGACACACGTGGCATATAGAAAGAAATATGCCTAAGTCATGATAGATTGAAACATTAAGATGTGCTCGAGATGGTAAAAGCCCTCCTCAAAATTATATTTAGTCATAATGTTATATAAAATCATGGTGCAAATACTTTCTAGGGTTTGATTGATTGATTGGTGTCTAAAGAAAGTGGTTCTGGGAAGGTAAAGATAATGTGATTTTTAATTGGTTTTGTTTCTTACTTGGCCAAAATTATTTGGTGTCTAATGCAAGAACGAGGGGACTCCCACACCTCTTCCATTTATCTGGCCAATTCGATTAACTTAGACCTTATAATTGGAAATACAAATTAATTTTAAACACACTACAATTTGCCTTCCTTCATGCCAAGCCAAATTTGTATCAAAACTATAGTAGGTTTGTTGAGCAAACTCAAGGCTTACTATTAGGATTTGATAAAAATTTGATATGCTACATTTTATGCTTTATGGTATGCTTGATAACATTACTTTGTTAAGCAAACTCAAGGATGACATTATTCAATCATGACTATATAAAATGAAGGCTCCAACTAAACTAAGACATTATGGTTTGTTGTACAAACATAAGGTTGTAAGTGTCTTAGAGGCAAGGATTATGTTTAGATTTGCAAGGGATGCAAGTGGGAAAAATATTTCCTACCCTTGAACTTATAAATGTTTGTTTTACAAATACAAGGCATTTATAAGTTGGGATCTCAACCCCACTATTGAAACTAGATATTGGTTTCTCATTTACTATAGTTAAGGGTTATGGTATTCGAAGAAAATAGTTGGAGACACAATTAGATTTAAAATGCTTATCTAATTATGATTACCATCTTGATTGGTCTGCTTATATATTGTTCTTGTTTGATTGTAGATTTAAATTAATGGCTTCATCATTATCATTGTGAGGCATACTAGATGCCAATAAACTGACTGGACCAAATTATGTGGACTAGTTGAGAAACCTGAGAATAGTACTTACTCAGAAAAAAGTATCCTATATCCTCGATTCTCTAGATCCAGCTTTGATTAGAGATAATGCAATAAAGGAGGAAAAGGCCACTTATAAAATATGGAAAAATGATAGCTTCACTGTCGAGTGCATCATGTTAGCATTGATGTGCAATGAGCTACAAAGGCAACATGAAGATATGGACCTCAGTCCATACTGTTCAATCTCAAAGAGCTGTATGGAGAGTATAGTAGGATTGCTAGATATGAAATGTCGAATTAGTTGTTCCGGGCATGTATGAGTGAGGGCTCACCCGTACAAGTCCATGTTCTCAAGATGATTGACTTAATCACCCGATTAGTTCAATTAGTCTTTGTCATGGATGGAGAGCTTAACTAGGATTTGTTCCTACGATCACTCTCAAATTCCTTCTCTCAGTTTTACATGAAATACTATATGAACAAACAAAACCTTTCATTACTAGAGCTGCTTAACATACTTAAGATAGATGAAAGCCACTTCAAAGGTGATAAGGCTCATCATCTTCTTTTAGTTGATGGAAAGAAGAAAGGGGTAATGAAGAAGGATATAAAGAAAAAGCTGAACCTGAAAAAGAACATCAAAAAGAGGAAGAAGGCAAAGAGGCCTACAAATGATGGGTCATATTTTTTTTATGACAAGAAGGGACATTAGGAGAAGAACTACAAGATGTACCTTGCAAGTCTAAATCAAGATGCCAGTGGAGTATCAAAAGGTTTGTTTATGATACAAACAAACTTATTATTGAGTTCTTCAACTTCTGATTCATGGGTATTGTATACTACATGTGGGTCTCATATATGCAAATCTTTGCAGGGACTCCACAAGATTAAAAGATTGAAGAAAGGTGACTTCAAGCTTTTTGGTATGAGTGGAGAGGCCATTCATGTTGAAGCTATTGGAACCTACATGTTATTGTTGCCTTCAGGCAAGATATTGGAATTAAAAGATTGTTATTACATTCCAAATGTTGTTAGGAATATTATTTCTGTACCTTTATTATTAAGATAAGATTTTGAAATAAAAGTTAAGAGGGATGGTTGCTCCATCTTTCATTCTATTGACTTTTATAGAATGGATAAATTTATGAATGGTATTTTAATTCTGTTGCTCAAAACAAAAAGAGAAAGAGAGATGATAACAATGAAACATTTCTTTGGCATTGCCGATTAGGTCATATAAGTGAGTCAAGGATTAACAAGTTATAACAAGATGATTTCTTTGACCTTTATGATAATAAATTATTAGGGACTTATGAATCTTGCCTCATGGGTAAAATAACCAAGTCTCTATTCACTAGACATAGAAAAGGCAACTGAGTTGTTAGGGTTAACACATTCAGATATACGTGGACATATGTCAACTAAGGCTAAAAAAGGATATTTTTACTTCATCATATTTATTGACGATTTATCTAGGTTTAGATATGTGTATCTCATGAGACATAAATCCAAAGCCTTTTATAAATTTAAAGAGTATCAAAATATGATTGAGAAATAAATTAGAAAAAGTATGAAAGTGGTGCGGGCACCAGACTCAGAAGAAGACTTCAGAGCTCCATCTGGATCTCTGATTAACCTTGCCCGAAGAATTAGGGTTTTTGGTTTGTAATAAGAGTTGACTAGATCAACTCAATTTAGCTTGAGTCTACATTACCTGCATTTTATTTTGTTGAGTCATGTTGACTCAGTAGTGGACTAGGGTTTCAACCTGGGGTGTTACATTTTCTCCCAAGGCCAAGCAAGTGGGCACCACACTCCCAGCCACACTCCCAGCCATACGCCTGAGTCCAGGGGGCGCCATATCTACATCCAGCAACCTTTGGTCCCTACTCCACAGATAGCAGCTTCCTTCTCTCATGCGCCAGATGAGGAGAAATCCACCAGGAGCCCACAAATCAAGGGGGCGGCCAAGACTTTCCCAAAAGAACCAAAGTAAGAATGGGAAGAAATTCTCTTGGAGAGAACTTTAAGGAGGCACCCACTACCTGCCAAAAAAATCCAAAACAAAGATGGGAAGGACCTTGACTTAGGGAGAAAGAAAAGGAGGAGTCCAAAAGAGTTGATCCATGGAAGGAAAAAAATTTTCTTGAAGATCCAAGCAAGGAGGCACCATCTACCTGCCTTTTATAACCCTAATCAAATTTTTTTTACCTTGGCCGACCATATGTGTATGAATTATCCTGATTTGTAGATCCCCTCCTTTAGTCCCACATGGGAAGATGTAAAACCCTACTCCCTTGTAAAGCCTTATAAATTAAACCCCTCTTGTAAGTTTAAATCAATCAGATGAATGAAACCAATTTTTTTGTGAGCAAACTTTGTGTTTTCTCTCTTCCGCACTTGCATCCAGGTGTTGAGCTCCATGAGGGAGTAAATCCGGGTTCCCTAGGAACCTTGAGGAGGTGTGAGATCTCCAAAACCCAAACCCAAGGTTAGCCACTCCACTCCCAAACCCTAGCCGCCATCACCCTTCTCTTTCCACCAAACCCTAGCCTATCCCACTTCTCATGGCCACCCTCTCCAAGTCCAGGCCGACCACCAGCATCCAGCTCCAGTCCAGATACTTCAGGTCTACAGCAATTCTAAGAGGGAGTCAGATCAGCCTCCAGAAGAATCCTGATTTCAGCAACTTCAGCTTTCAAGTTCTTCAACCTGGTAAATCTTTTCTTGAGTATCTGAATTCCATCACTTGTTCCTCTTCTTCCCAGATCTTGAGTCCAGGAGAAGCCGACCAAACCACAGACCAGTATTGGAGGATCCATTACGAAGATAGCCGAATCCGAGGATCCAACAATCTGCTCGAGAGAGTTCTTCCACCAAAATCCTGAGAAGATCACTGTCTGGTTAGTAAACCATCTCTCCTCTCTATTTCTGTCCTGTTGAAAGATCAGAGCGAAACCCTAGGTCTGGGAGTTTCTCAACCCCCAGCGATCCATTACTTCTGAACTACTCTGATAATTTAGTTTCATCTAAATTATGCTTTCAATCCTTACCTAGTTTCCTTCAACTTAGTTTAGCTTTACTTTGAGTCAAAGCCAATTTCTGAAATAAAAAAAAAAGAAAAAAGAATTAATCTTAAATTTATTTCCACATACGCTTCTTTGTTCTTTGTTCTGCATCATTTTTGGTATCAGAGCTTCCGTTCTGCATCAATTTTGGTATCAGAGCCCTGTCTAGGGTTTCTGTTTCGATTGCTTGTTTGAGTCTCTCTCTTTTTACTTTGTCTGCTCGAAGTAGACTCCCTAGGACGTCCGGTCCTAGGAATGAAGCGAGGTGCAAACCTCCTCTTCCCATTCCATGGGGTGTTCCTAGGGCGTGTAGGGGATCCGTTGGGTTATAACTTCGTAGCAGGAATTGTAAACGGGGAAGTGCTCTATTTTCAGTCCGTAATTGCCCTGTTGCAGGATTTATTTCTTACTGTAGTTAACTCCAAATTCAGTGATTTTTATTTTTATGAAACCAGTATAATTGAAACTAATTTTCATAATTTTATCATGATTTATTGGTTTCCGTGAGATTTCTGAGAATTAAATTACTGCAACTCTATTTTTGTATTCTGTAATCCATTTATTTTGAGTGTTCATCTCTTAATTCATCTTAAGGGTATTTGAGCATCTAAGATAAGGGGAGGAGTTGATAACCTCTCCTTAGCCCAAAACCACCACCCCTTCATTCGAACCTAAGCCTTTAATCTAAAATTTAATCTAAGATTGGCTAGTGTTGAGTCAGTTTGTCTGGTTACTCTGTATGTGCTTTGTACTCAGTGTCTAGAACGGTGGTTCAGGGATTCCATCCCGAAGGGCTTGTGTGCTGGTCCGCCTACCTGGCCAATCTCTGATTGGTGTCTAGGATTGGCATTCAGGGACCTAACACTCCCCTTACACCTGCCTGGCTGAGTCCTGAGTTACTACAGGCTAGCTTGCCACTCTGATTGGGCACCTAGTTTGGGCTTTAGGTCTAGTTAGCCCGTAGTCATTCAGTTGAGTCTCATTTTGTGTGCTTGATTGCATCATGTCTACCCGGAATGGAGTACCCTACCAACCTGGTCAAACCCAACCTGATTTAGAGGCCATGGTTAGAGCTCTTACTGAGAGTATGAACAAATTAAGTCAGGATATGAATGAGAATTTTGCCCAGCTTAGGGATCGAGTCCAAGTACTTGAGAAACCTAGGCATCGGAATTGTACTCCTGACCCAGATTTTAATGTGCCTCAACCTCACCCACACCAAGAGCCTAGAAGACCTTTATACCGAGATCCTGAATCTAATCATAGGAGGCCTGACCCAGAACCTGAGGATAGAGATGATAGGTTCATTCGGAACATCAAGTTAGATGCACCCACTTTTGATGGTAGTTTAAATCCTAAGGTGTATTCTGATTGGGAGGGTGAGATGGACCAGTACTTTGAGTGGTATGCTATGTCTGAGGAGAGGAAATTCAAGTTTGCCAAAATGAAATTAATACTTCAAGCTAGGTTATACTGGGGGAACATTGAGCTAACCACTAGAAGACGAAATGTAGAGCCCATAACCACTTGGCAGGGTATGAAAGAGAAATGGTGGGGACACCTGAGGCACCAGAATAAGACAGAGGCTTTTTCAACCCTCTGTAAATTGATCAATAATTTATGAGTCCATCCGTAATAAGGGCTTAGCTCATCTGAGTCCATTTTAGTTGTTATTTGAGTATTTTTAGTTGTTATTTCAGTTCTGTACTAGTCAGCTCATGTTGAGCTAGTTCAGTCCAATGCTAGTCAGCTCATGTTGAGCTAATTTTATTTTTTTGAGTCCTGTCCAAGCATACTGAAGACTCAAGACTATATCATACAAGTGAAGACCAAGTCCAACTAGATTGAAGACATGGAAGTATAGCACAAGTCCAACCCAGCTTGAAGATTTGAAGACCCGAGGAGGAAAATTCAGAAAACCCTGATTTCTTGCAGATGCCCTCCAGATGCCCAGATTCCCTTCCAGATGCCAAAGTATATTCATAGATAAGGGCATCCATAATTCCAGAGGTCCATCTGCATCCTAGCCCAAAGAAATCAAGCCCAGGTGCCAAGCCCAAGCCCCTAAGAAGCAAGATACCAGGGAATATTCCTGCTACCTGGCTACCAGGCCACCCCAGCTTCCAGAGGCCCAAACCCATGCACCCGAGCCCCTTTGGGCCAGCCTTTTGCTGCTCCTAGAAGCCCAACACGCCTCCCTAGGCATCCTTGGAGTCTTGACCAAGTCAAGAAAATTTTTAGGGATTTTTCTACCTAATATTTCCTTATTTTCTAGCTAGGGTTTGAGAGGGAAAAGGATTCTTATGTAAAGACTTATGTACCCATACTTGGAGCCCAAGGTTAAGGGTCTATTTAAGGGACCCTAGCCTCTTGTATGAGGGAATTTTTTGATGAATGAAAACCTTGAGTTCTTCTATTGAGTGGTGTGATACCCTGCTGTGTGCATAAAGGGGTTTGTGAGAGTTCTTCTTCCTGGTGTTTGCAATCATCTTCCTGCTGCCAACAAACCCTCCAGATCCCTGGACGCCCACTCCAAAAGAAGCCTTCTCTTGTTGTTTTTCCTTTGTTTTCTTGTTCCTTTGTGAGTTTTCTAACCCCTGATAGGTCATTTGCAGGTCCCCGAGTTCCTACGAATCCAACGACTCCAGCCAAGCCTCAATCGGATCACCGAGCAGAAAGCCGGGTATCCGCGGGTCTTTGGCTCGATTTTCCAGGCCGCATCCGTCGAGGAACGAGAGACCATTTTGCTGCGATCTTCACAGATGTTGTCAGGTACACCCCTCTACCTCCAGTAGTTTTATTGTAGGAGAGCTTGCCCTAACCGAGGCTTCTCAGCCCCGGCGATCCTTCTTTTCTACTTTTCTAGGTCCTAATCTACATGCTGATCTTCTAAAATTCATATAAAATTCCCTACAACTTATTATAATCTGAAATTCAGGAATTAATCACTCAACCCCACATATAAAACATATAAAAAAAATTGCATGCATATTAGTTCCCCATCAAGAAACTTAGAAACAAGTACCTACCCATTTCATACCAGCAAAATCTATTAGACCAATGACAGACTTTGAAACAAGGGAACCGATCTGTTTCAGACTACATAACCACCTTTGATGAATACCTAATGAGATGTGATGTGAGTGAAGCCCATGAAGTCACCTTGTCTAGATTTAGGGCTGGGCTTAGGGAAGATATTAAGAGAGAGTTGTTTTTGAGAGAGGTTACTGACCTAGACCAAGCCTATCAGATTGCACTGAACACTGAGAAGTTTCAGAGAGGACCCATGCCATGTAGGGTTAGTACCCCAATCCCAAGAAATGGACCTAGCCAGGTTACCCTTAGCAAGCCTAATCAGGGTATCCCCACCCCTAGGCCCATGGACAATGGTAAGGCACCTGACACCCAGAGAACCCCTAGTATCGTCTGTTTTAAGTTCCAGAAGCCCGGTCATATCTCCACTCAGTGCACAGCCATAGCTTGTTTTAAGTGTCATAAGGTAGGTCATGTTTCTAGCCAGTGCCCTCGTAGATCCCTATATATAGAAGAGGGAGGAGAAGAGAGTTCCGAGCCTAATGAGGAGTTTGAAGAAGAAGTTTATGAGGCCGGAATGAATTTGGTTGATGAGTATGAAGGAGAGGAAGAATCCACTGAATCTGACCACTTAGGGGTTGTGAGATGCATCCTGTCCCAGACTAAAGTTCAGGAAGATTGGCGTAGGACTAACATCCTACAGACTTTCCTTAAACTAGGGGATAAGGTTTGTAAAATCATCATAGATAGTGGGAGTTGTGTGAATGCCATTTCTACTAGCACTGTCAAAATGTTAGGCTTAACCCCAGTCCCCCACCCAACCCCTATAAGGTTTCTTGGGTAGACTCTACCTCTATACCCATCCAGTCTAGATGTCAGGTCCAAATCCAAATGCAATCCTATCAAGAGAAGATTTGGTGTGATGTCTTGCCCATGGGGGTGAGCAGTATAATTCTTGGAAGACCCTGGTTGTATGATTATGATGCCACCCTCTTAGGAAAATCCAACACCTGTGTCTTTAGTTTCAATGGGAAGAAAATCAAAATCCATTCAGTCCCTCCTAAGGACAAGGTAGCTAAAGGAACCAGTAAGGTTAGGGAAATGAAGACTGGAGTGAACCTAATTAGTGCCAAGGATCTAGAACAAGAAATTCATAGTGGTTCACCCATTTGGATGTTGACTGCTAAGGAACTTAGGACTCCTACACCCTCAGAGCCTCCTCAGGAAGTTAAGCCTTTATTAGAAGAATTTGAGAATGTTTTTCCCAAGGATCTGCCAGACCACCTTCCACCCCTTAGGGATATTCAGCATTCCATAGATTTAGTCCCCGGAGCTACTTTACCCAACTTGCCCCATTATAGGATGAATCCATCTGAGCATAAAGAACTGCAAAAGCAGGTTGGCGAATTGTTGAGGAAGGGTTCATTAGAGAGAGTCTTAGCCCATGTGCAGTCCCTACACTTCTAACCCCGAAGAAGGATGGCACGTGGAGGATGTGTGTTGATAGTCGTGCCATCAATAAAATCACAATCAAGTATAGGTTCCCCATCCCTAGACTAGATGACATGCTTGATATGATGGACGGTGCCATGGTTTTTTCTAAATTTGATCTCAAGAGCGGCTATCATTAGGTTAGGATTAGACCAGGGGATGAGTGGAAAACAGCCTTCAAGACTAAGGATGGTCTCTTCGAATGGGTTGTTATGCCTTTTGGGTTGTCCAATGCCCCTAGTACTTTCATGAGGATTATGACCCAAGTACTTAGAGCTTTCATAGGGAAGTTTGTAGTGGTCTATTTTGATGATATCCTGATCTATAGTAAGACCCCTGCAGATCACCTAGGCCACCTTAGACAAGTCTATCAAGTTTTGAGGAATGATAGTCTCTACGGTAATCTCAAAAAGTGTGAATTTATGACCAGTAGGATTATCTTCCTTGGATTTGTTGTAACCCCTGACGGCGTGGCTGCCGATCCTGAAAAGATTAGGTCCATAGTAGAATGGCCAGAGCCGACCAGTGTGTATGAAGTCAGAAGTTTCCATGGCTTGGCTACCTTCTATAGGAGATTCATCAAGGGGTTTAGTACCGTAGTTGCTCCTATCACAGACTGCATCAGGAAGGGAGAATTTCGGTGGACCAAAGCAGCCCATAAAGCCTTCCTAGATCTTAAGGATAGGATGACCCAGGCACCCATTTTGAGACTACCAGACTTTTCAAAGGTATTTGAGGTTGCCTGTGATGCTTCAGGAGTAGGTATAGGTGGAGTCCTAAGCCAAGAGAACCATCCCGTAGCATTCTTTAGTGAAAAACTTAACGATGCTAAGCTTAGGTATTCTACCTATGATAAGGAATTTTACGCGGTAGTGCAAGCTTTGCGTTATTGGAGACATTATTTACTACCACAAGAATTTGTGCTGTTTTCGGACCATGAGGCTCTTAGATTCTTGAATTCTCAGAAGAAGCTTAACCCTAGGCATGCTAAGTGGGTAGAGTATATCCAGTCCTATACTTTTGTTTTGAAGCATAAGGCTGGGTCTGAAAATAAGGTAGCTGATGCCCTTAGTCGTCGATCTTTGTTGTTGAATTCTGTTAGGGCTGAAGTCATAGGGTTTGAGCAAATCAAAGAAAAATATGAGTCATGTCTAGATTTCAAGACTGTATACCAGGATCTAACTCAACGACCATCTAGTGAACATAAGGATTATTCCCTTTTAGATGGCTTTCTGTTCTTTAAGAATAGGCTTTGCATCCATAGAACCTCTCTTAGGGAATTCTTGATTTGGGAAACTCATGCTGGAGGTTTAGCTGGCCATTTCGGAAAAGATAAGACCACCCTGGCTATTGAAGACCATTTTTTCTGGCCTAGCTTAAAAAGAGATGTAGCACATATTATGGCTAGGTGTCGGACCTGCGCTGTTGCCAAACAGCGAAAACAGAACACCAGCCTTTATACCCCACTCCCTGTCCCAGATCATCCTTGGCAAGATGTGAGCATGGACTTTGTGTTAGGTTTGCCTAAGACCCAGAGGAGGCATGACTCTATCTGTGTTGTAGTAGACCGATTTTCCAAGATGGCCCATTTCTTGCCTTGTTCCTAAACATTTGATGCGTCTAAGGTAGCCACCCTGTTCTTTAATGAGATAGTTCGACTCCATGGCCTACCCAAGACCATTGTTTCAGATAGGGATGTTCGGTTCACCAGCTATTTCTGGAAAATCCTTTGGCATAAGTTAGGGACGAAACTTAAGTTTTCAACTGCCTTTCATCCCCAGACTGACGGCCAAACCGAAGTAGTGAACCGTAGTTTAGGCAATCTGCTAAGGTATCTTGTTGGTGAAAACATTAGGAACTGGGATTTGTACTTACCTAGAGCTGAATTTGCATACAATGACTCGGTCAATAGGTCTACGGGTAAGAGTCCATTTGAAATTGTGCATGGTTACAAACCCCACACACCTCTTGACCTAGCTCCTTTACCAGTCCACACACGGGTCTCCAAGTCTGCCGATGTTTTTGCACAGCATATAAAAGACTTGCATAAAGAAATTCAAGCCAAAATAAATTTAAGTAATGAAACTTATAAGAAATTGGCTGATTCTCAAAGGCGAGTCAAAACTTTTGACGAAGGAGACTATGTAATGATTAGGTTAAGTCCTGAACGGTTTCCTCCTAGAACCGTTAGAAAGTTACATGCTAGGGGAGCTGGACCATTTAGAGTGGTAAAGAGAGTAGGATCCAATGCCTATGTGCTCGAGTTGCCTCCAGAACTAGGCATTAGCTCCACTTTCAACATTACAGACCTAGTAGAGTATAGGGAGCCAGCTGTGATTCCTAGTGAGGCTTTTGAACCTAATCCTACTCTTGAGAGTAAACCTGACCCTGTGTGTCCACCAACAAATTGGCCTGTGAGGAAAGAGCAGATTGAAAAGATTTTGGATGATCAGGTTATCTCTACTCGTAATCGAGGATACCAAAGATACCTGGTCTGCTGGCTAGGAAGGCCAGATTCTGATGACTCTTGGATCTCCCGAGAAGAGTTACAAGAGCTGGACCCAGACCTCTTGGAGAGATACTAGAGCCAACTTGATCCATACTCGACAGGGTCGAGTTCCTCCCACCCTGGGAGAATTGGTGCGGGCACCAGACTCAGAAGAAGACTTCAGAGCTCCATCTGGATCTCTGATTAACCTTGCCCGAAGAATTAGGGTTTTTGGTTTGTAATAAGAGTTGACTAGATCAACTCAATTTAGCTTGAGTCTACATTACCTGCATTTTATTTTGTTGAGTCATGTTGACTCAGTAGTGGACTAGGGTTTCAACCTGGGGTGTTACATTTTCTCCCAAGGCCTAGCAAGTGGGCACCACACTCCCAGCCACACTCCCAGCCATACGCCTGAGTCCAGGGGGCGCCATATGTACATCCAGTAGCCTTTGGTCCCCACTCCACAGATAGCAGCTTCCTTCTCTCATGCGCCAGATGAGGAGAAATCCACCAGGAGCCCATAAATCAAGGGGGCGACCAAGACTTTCCCAAAAGAACCAAAGTAAGAATGGGAAGAAATTCTCTTGGAGAGAACTTCAAGGAGGCGCCCACTACCTGCCAAAAAAATCCAAAATAAAGATGGGAAGGACCTTGACTTAGGGAGAAAGAAAAGGAGGAGTCCAAAAGAGTTGATCCATGGAAGGAAAAAAACTTTCTTGAAGATCCAAGCAAGGAGGCGCCATCTACCTGCCTTTTATAACCCTAATCAAATTTTTTTTTTACCTTGGCCGACCATATGTGTATGAATTATCCTGATTTGTAGATCCCCTCCTTTAGTCCCACATGGGAAGATGTAAAACCCTACTCCCTTGTAAAGCCTTATAAATTAAACCCCTCTTGTAAGTTTAAATCAATCAGATGAATGAAACCAATTTTTTTGTGAGCAAACTTTGTGTTTTCTCTCTTCCGCACTTGCATCCAGGTGTTGAGCTCCGTGAGGGAGTAAATCCGGGTTCCCTAGGAACCTTGAGGAGGTGTGAGATCTCCAAAACCCAAACCCTAGGTTAGCCACTCCACTCCCAAACCCTAGCCGCCATCACCCTTCTCTTTCCACCAAACCCTAGCCTATCCCACTTCTCACGGCCACCCTCTCCAAGTCCAGGCCGACCACCAGCATCCAGCTCCAGTCCAGATACTTTAGGTCTACAGCAATTCTAAGAGGGAGTCAAATCAGCCTCCAGAAGAATCCTGATTTCAGCAACTTCAGCTTTCAAGTTCTACAACCTGGTAAATCTTTTCTTGAGTATCTGAATTCCATCACTTGTTCCTCTTCTTCCCAGATCTTGAGTCCAGGAGAAGCCGACCAAACCACAGACCAGTATTGGAGGATCCATTGCGAAGATAGCCGAATCCGAGGATCCAACAATATGCTCGAGAGAGTTCTTCCACCAAAATCCTGAGAAGATCACTGTCTGGTTAGTAAACCATCTCTCCTCTCTATTTCTGTCCTGTTGAAAGATCAGAGCAAAACCCTAGGTCTGGGAGTTTCTCAACCCCCGGCGATCCATTACTTCTGAACTACTCTGATAATTTAGTTTCATCTAAATTGTGCTTTCAATCCTTACCTAGTTTCCTTCAACTTAGTTTAGCTTTACTTTGAGTCAAAGCCAATTTCTGAAATAAAAAAAAAAAAAAATTAATCTTAAATTTATTTCCGCATACGCTTCTTTGTTCTTTGTTCTGCATCATTTTTGGTATTAGAGCTTCCGTTCTGCATCATAAAGTCCTTTTATCTGATCGAGGAGGAGAATACTTTCTAGTGAATTTCTTAATCATCTTAGAAAAATGGTATTCTTTATTAGTGGACCCCTCCATATATACCATAATTAAATGGTATAGCAGAAAGGAGGAATCGTACTTTATTTGACTTGGTAAGGTCTATAATGTGCTTCACAAATCTTCCAATATCTTTCTAGGGATATGCCCTAGAAACTGTGGCATATGTATTAAACAAGGTACCATCAAAATCAGTACCTAGCACTCAATATGAATTGTGGAATGGTAAGAAACCAAGTCTTAAACATATTAAGATTTGGGATTGTCTAGCTTATGTTAAAAATGAATTTGGACATAATCTAAGTACTAGGACTGAGAAATGTAGGTTTATTGGTTTTTCTCAAGAGGGTATTGGATATATATTTTATCATTCTACTGAACAAAAGGTCTTTGTTAGTAGGCATGCCATTTTCTTGGAAAAGAAATTTATCCAAGAAAAAGGTAATGAGAGAATAATTGAATTGAGTAAAGTTCAAAATGAACAAACTCAAGTTCCTCAACCAGAAGTACCAGTTGATAAGGTACAACCACAATGCACACCTCCTCTCCATAAGTCAGAGAGAGTGTGAAGTGCACCTCTAAGATATTGTTTTATGATTGGAAATAATAATGAAACCATCATCATTGAAGATGATGATCCACTGATCTATACAGAAGCAATCATGATTAAGGACTCTGACAAATGGCTCAATGCCATGAAATCTGAAATGGACTCTATGTATGACAACCATGTTTGGACCTTGGTTGATCCACGTAAGGGAATTATCCCAATAGGGTGCAAATGAATCTTCAAGAGAAAGATTGGAGTAGACGGAAAAATAGAAACCTACAAGGCTTGGTTTGTGGCAAAAGGTTTCAAACAAAAGCATGGTATTGACTATGATGAAACTTTTTCGCCAGTTGCCATGCTCAAGTCCATTAGGATTATGCTTGCCATTGCTGCATACTATGATTATAAGATCTGGCAGATGGATATTAAGACTACATTCCTTATTAGAAATCTTAAGGAAGAAGTCTATATGTCATAGCCAAAGGGTTTTGCCTCAAGTGGGAGACCAAACCAAGTATGAAAGCTTAGGAAATCTATTTATGGATTGAAGCATGCATCAAGGAGATGGAACATTCATTTTGATGAAACAATTAAAGAATTTGCTTTCATCAAGAATGTGGATGAGCCGTGTGGGTATAAGAAGACAAGTGGGAGTGACATTATTTTCTTGGTCTTCTATGTCGATGACATACTCATCATTGGAAATGACATTTTGTTGCCCAGGTGGCTTTTCTAAGAGGGGGGTGAATTGGGAATTAAAAAAATTAAGCAATTATGTGCTCTTTGAAATCCCTTTTAAGGTGTTAAGTGATGTGATGAATTATTTAAATGCAGAAGCAAAATCAGATTAGAAAAGCACAATACAAATACACAACAATTATAGTGGTTAGAAGCAACCTAGCTCCTATGTCCACTATCCAAGATTACCACTTGGGATTTCCACTATATCCCCCACCGGAATACAGTTAGATTGTTTTCACAGGCTCACTTTCCAAACCTCTACACTTTGATTTTTCCGGGATCACCAAAGAAACCCAACTTGGTTTTACCAGGATCACCAAGAACCCAACACTTAGTTTATAACAAAGGCTAACCAAGAACCTATTTGGTTTTTCAACCGGGCTCACTAATAACCCAACAATTCAAGAATGAATTGAAAAGAAAAGCAACAGAATGATAAATAAATTTTTTGTCGAATGGTTGCTGATGCAGCTTGTGGGAAGCCCACTTGAATGCACTTCAATGCACTTTAATGGCTTCTATAGCTTCTTTACTAAGTGCTTCAAGCTTCAGATGAGAGTTGGTGAAGGCTTGAAGGCTATCTTGAATACTCTTAGTGCTCCCTTTCTTGTTGGCTTGGTTGGATATTCAATAATGCATTAACTCCCTAAAAAGCATTGTTCAAATAGTTCAAATCCCTCAAATATATAATCTTTTACCTTTCTCAGGCAGTTTCAGTTATTGTAGACCATTAGGATGTGACATTTGATCATTGAAGCACTTTTTGGATTCAAAATCCAAGTTCTGAAACTAGCCGTTATATGCCTGTAACTGCCATTTGAGTTGGCTTGAATTACTCGAGTCAGCTCGGATCCTCAGAGAAGTTTTAGTTGAGTTGACTCTTTTCAATCTAGTCAGCTCGCTTGCATAGTGTTCTGATTCCTCACTCTGTAAGAATTGGCTCGTCTTGATTCTAGTCGACTCGGATCCTCAGGATCCTCAGTCCTTCAACATGTCAGTATAGACAAGTCAGCTAACATCCATTCTAGTTGATTCGGTTGGCTGTGGTTCTTAGAATGCATTTTCTGGACTCTAGAGAAGTCGGCTCGGATGTCTGACTATATAGTAGAGTCGGCTAGGACTCTCTTTGGGTTGGCTTGCCTGTCTGATTCAGGAAGTAGTACACTAGACGAGTCAGCTCGGGTCCCTTAGAGTCGGCTCGGATATCTACATGCCAGAATCATTATGTGTGCCATGTGCCAGAGTTGTCTCTCTTCTCTTCAAGTCGACTCGGATGAATGTTTCAGTATTTTTCTCAATCTTTCTCTATAATTCATCCAGCAAGTCTTTAAGCTTCAAGATGTCTTCAAACTTAACATATTTCTAAGAAATATAAAGCTTGAAACACATTTAAAAGCAACCTAATTTTATTATCTTTCTTAACTTTTTTCTTTGAATTCTTCTTTACAATATACAATTACAACACAACTCAAAACAAGAATTTAAAATGTAGGAGTTGAAATTTGAACAATGAATTCATCCTACAAAAACTTGTAAACTACTTAAAGAGTTGTTACTAAAACAAATGCATGCACCAATATTTGGTTATCATCAAAATCACTTATAGGGTCAACACATTCCAATGATGCAATTAGTTAAAACATTGCTGTCAAAATAGTTTTCCATCAAGAATTTGGGAGAAGAATCCTATATTCTAGGAAAAAAAATCTATAGAGTTATATCTAAAAGGATGCTAGGTTAATCCTATCTAGGTACATAGACTTAATATTGAAGAGATTCAATATGGAGGAAAGTAAGAAGGGTTACATGCCCATGAGTCAAGGCATACACCTATCTAAAAGGATGTCACCTAAGACTCTGAAAGAAAGAGATAGAATGAATAAGGTCCCTTATGCTTCGGCAATAGGATCAATCATGTATGCAATGCTATGTACCAGGCCTGATGTTGCTTATGCTTTAGGCATAGTAAGCTCGTTCCAAGCCGATCTAGGGGAGGATCATTGAAAAGCTATGAAAAACATTCTTAAGTACATAAGAAGGACTAAGGATGTTTTTCTAATCTATGGAGGATTGGATCTAAAACTAGAAGGATATACAGATTCCAGTTTCCAATCTAATCCAAATGATAGTAAATCCATGTCAAGGTGTGTCTTTACTCTGAATGGAAGAGCAGTGAAGAGTACCAAGCAACCAACTACAACTAACTCAGCCATTGAGGCAGAGTACATAGGTGCTAGTGAAGCTGCTAAGGAAGCAGTCTAGATGAAGAAATTCAACATGGAATTGGATTTGGTTTCTACAATACAACAACTTGGACCATTGTATTATGATAACACTGGAGTTGTTGCACAAGCAAAGGAACCAAGGTCTCACCATAAGTCCAAGCCCATCCTGAGATGCTTCCACCTCATTTAAGAAATCATCAAAAGAAAAGATGTGGTTGTAGAATGAGTTCTTACAAAGAACAACATAGCAGACCCATTCACTAAGGCACTTCCTCTACAGTAGCAGATCGCCATCTAAATTGTTTGGGTATTAAATCCAAGGGTGATTGGCTTTAGTGCATGTGAGAGATTGAAAGAATTGTGCCCTGAAAGCCAATTATATTTAATGTTTTAGTAACAAATTTGTAATTTCTTTCAACTAATGAATGATAATATAAGCAATGTTTGATTCATCATATGCTGTGTCTTGTGTTTTAATTATTAGATTATGATGAACACATAGATTAGGGAAATGGTTTTAGGGCTACAGGGATAACAGTGAGACCAAAACCTATAAACCCTAATCTAGAATATTCCTGGTCATAGGATCATCGATCAGGGATCGATAAATCCGGATAGACTACCACATCCTATGTATGCTCGATGGAGAGGATGGTTGGTCTCACGACTACTTGTGTAGTGACACTAATACAAGAATGTGGGTACTCATTAGGTTATGAGTTCATTGAATTGATCCGATAAAAGAACATTTAATCGATGTCTTACTTGTCAAAAAGAATATTCTCTTAGTGGGAGTTGTGCATGTGATCCTTAGACCTGAAATCACCATAGTATCTTGTGCACATGAACCCATATTTTGGTGCATACTCATTCATAGCAATTAAGTCATATACGGGGTGCTTCTGGATATGGTGGATTGTGTATGAAGGTAATGAGTAGGTCAACAAGGAATCGATCACTCCTATTAAAGGGAGAACTTATCCCGCATGATCTCATCGAATGATAACTTAGGAAGTCTTTGATCAAAGCATGATAAAATTAGAAATGATTTTCTAATTTATCATCGGTTGAGTCTTCATTAATGATTAGAGATTCGAATGGATCAAGTGTAAGGGTTTGACATTTATCCATGTCCATCGCTTAATCGGGATAAAGGAAGATCGAATGATTGAATTGCATGGTAACTTGCCACTGAAATGTATTTTGATAATTTATACCAAATTCTTTATCTTCCAAGTAGGCATAACATGTTACTAGATATCAATCATGTCTTGTAGGTATTTCATGAATCAATTTGATTGATTTCATGAGTTAATTTGAAAGTTGGTTCAAATTAACAGTTTGGGTTAGCTCAATTTGGCTAGTCAGTTGCCAAATTAAATCAATTCGCACTAAACATACATCTACTGCTAGCTAGATAGAGAATCCAAAGGGTCACACACATTAGAGAACTCACTAAAGAAGTTAATTTTCATATATTAGGATTTTAGATCCTAAATTGGTTAGCGAGGTTCATATACTAGCATATATGGGTTAACCAAAACTCTTAACCTAATTGATTTAGGTTTGATTACTTACTGATGGGGCTAATTAATTTAAGATAGACTTAATTTAAGATTATCCACATGTTAGGTAGCCTATCTAGAATTGATTCTAATTTTACAAAAATTTTCTAGATTTTTCTAAGTGTTCTAATTCGAATTGGATTTGAATTCAGCCTGTTTTGATGAGTTCGGGTTGACCCAGGCTCACAGTCTCTTTTGGACCAATTAATTTGAGTTTAAAATAGGTTAAATTTTATTTATCCATTTTAAATTTATTATAAACTCATTATTTAAATAATTAATTAATTTGTTGGCTAGTTGGGGTTTGAACATGTGACCTTGGATTCATTGGCACCCCAGATATGGCAAAATAAAAAATGGTGCATATAATTTTTACTTTCCGCATCCATGAAATTCCAAGAGGCATGCCCTCATGAGGAGGCACCACAAGTCATTCCCTAATTAACCATAAAATAAATATTTATTTGATATGGTATGGAATCGAACTTGTGTTCTTTTTGATACAAGACCAAGATGCATCATATTTTTTCCAGAGAAGAGAACGCAACTCTTCATCATGCCCCTTCTCATCAGGCCCCATCATCGATAAATGTGCCCTTTTGATAGCGCATCCCCTCTTCATCTGACATCCCATATTCATGGCCCCTCATTCTTTATTTTAAGGGGAACGGCATGGGTTTCAAAATAAGTGAGAAACAAATACTGAAGCCTTCCAATTACTCTACTTCCTTGTCAGGACAAGGTCCATCCATTAGGACAAGTCCTATACTTTAGGACAAGGGTATAAAAAGAGTTAGAAAAAGGTTTTATGAGGAAAAAGTGTGTCATTAGAGAGCATTTGGAGTGCTCTTAAAGAGGGAAACATCCAAATAAAGAGGAAAAAGGCTGTACTTGAAGAAAAGGCTGCTAGGAAGAATTAAGCAATCAAGAAGTACTTCTTTGGTTAGATTTTTGTGTGGATCACCTTTGGAGGGCATACATTTATGTGCCTAGTGGGATTTCTTGATTGCAGCAATCCAGATATGTCACATGATCATTTATTTATATTTATTTAGTTGATTTACTTTTGAAATGCATAAAAGAGATCCTAGATTTGGATTTTTTTGGTTTCTTTAAGTTTCAAAATGATCAATAATTAAAATCAATGATCACATACCACACCAAAATTTCCAACATCAACAACTAATTGAGTAGAATTAAAAATCTGATTTAGTATCTAATTAATGGTCTAGCCAAGTATCAACCACCCTTAGGAATGTTTGAACTAACTTTCAATTCAAGGACAAGTTTATACACATGGCTAATTTATCTATGTTACTTGAGGATGAGCAAAATTTAAATTGGTGGGTGTGATAATTATATTATATATCTATTGTTAATTTAAGAATTAAGTCATCTTCATTTATTTAAAATTGATACATCTATATATCTTTTGTAGGAAAGAAAATAGTCAATGCAAAGAACTCAATTTATAGGTTCAAATGAAATAAATTTGAAGCAAATCAGATTTAAAATGAGCCCAAAATTTTAGTTTGAAGATTATTAAATGGTTTGCATTAATTTTAAAATAACTGGTCTCTGATGCATTGATTGCTTGGTCTACAAATCAATGCTCAGTCCACGGTTACCATTGACCATGGTCCATGGTTAAACATTATGGACCATGGGTGATTTTAACCAATCCTTGGCCAAGAGGGTGGCCAGCAACCATCCCAAGGGGTTCGACAAGGCTCATGACTTGGTGAAGAGGGCGACAGTGCTTAGATCTAGTGGCAACATGATAAGGCTATTAAGTTTCCCAATTAAAACATTAAAATAAATATTGATTAATCTATAATTATTAAGAATGATGCTTTTTATCAGAGTTTTGTAGAAAAGGTGTCCATGGATGGAAAGAGCTCAATTTTTGAAGTCCAACAATGCAAACAGCACTTAAATCAGAGTTCAAATGAGCCAGAAATCAAATTTTAAATTTTATATAGGATTGCACATATTTTATAACAGCCAATCCATCATGGACTGGTCGCTGGGTTTACAAAATGATGATTGGTCCACTAGTAGCCATGAACTACAATCCACAACCTTTGTCCAAGGACCATCTACCCTATTTTGAGCTGCCGACCATTGGACCTGTCTCTCACGGCCTCCTGCCACTATCAACACCACCAAAGACTGCCTCATGCTGCCAAGAAGCCACACAGTTGCTACCCTTCGGGTTTCATTCACTTTTTTCTTTGCTCGATCACTTTGTCATAGTGGTCAGCCACCACCATCACCACCAGCCATGACACCCTTCCCTTGGTCCGACATGCTCATACTGGAGAAGCTGTTGCCGCTCCTCCCTACACCAACCATCTTCTTCCCATGTCCACCTAGCCACTCCATCCTTTCCCTTGATTGACTGCTTAACTCACCTACTATTTGCCATCTCCCACCGCCTCCTACCACCTTCCATCACCATCTAATCATCATCATTCGCTGCCGTTGGAAATGGGAGAAGTAGAGTTCAAATCCTAATCGAAGAGTGGATCCTAGGGATTTGGGATTCGATGACAAGTTAGACTATGTTTGCTCAAGAAGGAAGGAAGCGGTGATCAATCCATCAAGTAATAGATCGATGGGTGAGATTGCTCTTCATGATATATGGCAGATTTTAAGCTAGATTGACTCCAAATTTGACCAGGAGAAAGCCCTTGATGAGCTTTATAAAAGGACCCCGAGTAATAGTACAGGCATCAATTCCACTAACAAAATTTTATGTTATTTTTTTGTAATTACTCTAGGTTTTGAGAGAGAGGGAAAGGAATAAAGGAAAAGAGTTCTTCAAAAGAGGTGTGGTGACAATGTCCTAAATCTCTAAGAAAATGTATCCAGGAGCCATGTGTGATTGAGGTGCAATGTGAGGGAAGTACAGGGGTCCTTCCATTAATTTTGTAATTGTTTTCTCCTCTATGTAGTTGATTAAATACTTTCAATTACCTTTTCAATTCTTTTCCATTTGATTTCCTGAATTAATTACCTACGTGAGATGGATTACGATCCTAACATGGTATGGTCCTTGCTCAACATAGATATTTAATTCTAGGACTTTTATTTATTTATCTTGTTAGGATCCTTTCAACTCAATCATTGGATAGCCTATACTTATGGGACGGGCCATGATCTTAACAAGATATGGTTCGTACTTGGCAAGATAGCCTATGCTAGGGATTAGTTTGAATGATTCTGAAACAAATATGAATTTCAATTATCTAGATTAAAACAAATACATGATTTATGTTTGTGATTAGTTGGAAATCCAAAGATATCTTTTTATATATAAATCTCTCGATCTCATGTTTAATTTTAATTGATTAGTTTTATTTAAACCCTTTTAAAAAATCTAAATATTTATTTATTTCTTTACTTTCTTCATGAAATAATTATCCTTGATCTCCAAAGATACAATTCCTACTCACCCTAGCTATAGTAGTGAGTTAGGTTTTTATTTTTGATTACCTACGACAACAATCATAATGGCAATTCGGTAATGATTCTTGGAACACGGTCACAGGGGACTCTTGAGCAAGCTTCTTTAGGTGATGATGACACCAACTTTGGGATGGGATGGCTCTGGTGAGGCTCTTAAGTTATGTAATTGAGCGATGGAAGGATAGGTTCGATGATGGGGAGAGTACTCAAAAGGAAGAAGATGGTAGCCCCAGGAACACCCGAGCAGATGGAGATGATAGCAATAGGTCCTAGGCTTGGCACACTCATTGATAGCAATGGCAAGAACTTCGATAGTGGCAGAATGAGGGGGTTTTACAATGGCAATTGGCAATAGTGGCTGATATTCAAAGATGGGTGTTAAGAGAAGGATTGGGTTAAATCCAATGGTGATGGGCTTTGATCAAACAATCCAATGGTGGAGACCCCATTAGCTAGTCAAACACCAAGAAGGATGGGGAATTTAAGCCTACTTTGGTTAAGATTTGGTGATACTATTTAGAAGACCCTCTTTTCATCCAACCATTGATTCTTTGTAAAATTAAATCTTAGCCCTCTATGATTTCTCTTGTTTAGTCCCATAACAGAAAATCAAGAAGACCTCTCCCTTGCTAACACCTATAAAAAGGCTCTTGGACCTCTACATGGAGGCACCACTCCCTGGAATCCCTTTAGAGCCTTTACATTGGGGGATAGGAAGGGATCAACTTAGGAGAAGTTAAGGATAGAAATTTAGGAGAGAAGAAGAATCTTGTAACAAGGTAGAGCATGGTTCTTTTATTCTCCATTCTCTTATATTTCTTTAGTATGAAATAAAAGATTATGTTTTTAATTATGAGTTCTTTAATTATTCTCTTTTATTTGCTTTTTATTATGCTTTAACAATAAATTAAGTATAGGGATAGCTCTTGCTTTTTGAAGATATATCATGATCTATTATGAATACGGAGCATGCCAAGGAAAGAAGAGTTGAATACCTAATACCTCTTAGAGGTGTGCCATGATCTACAGATATGGAGCATGCTGAGAGAACATAGATAATTCTCTAAAACTAATTATATTCAAATCATAAAAAGAAATACATTTTTATCATTGTAAGATTGACTTATAAACCTTCAAAATATTCTCTTTTACTTGCTTTGATCTTAAAAGTAGTTTGTTTCTTGCTTTTATTTTCATGCAACAACAATTACTTTCTTTTCCTTTAAAAATCATAACCTAGCCCTTAGGTCCTTGAGGATATGATCCTGACTCACCCTAGCTATAGAGTTTGAGTTGGTGAATTATTTTTGATTATCCATGATAGTGATCATGCAGCCTTCATCATAAAATTTTATTTCTTCGATACATCAAAAGTATGTGTGCCATCAGACTATAAGAATTTCACCTCATCAATAAGAGGCCTTAGATAACATCCATATCTCTACCAAGGTATCATGATCTAGGAATGACTAGTATAAAAAAGATATTATATTCTTTCATGCACATCCTTGGTGATAAATTGTATGGAATAATAAAGACTAGCCAACATGAATAAGGGGCCATTGCATGATTGAATGGTGTAAACCCATTCATAAACAAACCCAGTCGGACATTGTATGATTCTTGAGCAAATAAAGGATGGAAAGCATTAAAGTTCTTCTATGCCTCACTATTCAATAGATGACTCATCATATCAGTGTACTTGCACATTCATTTTTTTTGCCATCTTATCTGCTCAGTGAGGGAAGGATACCAAAGAACCTTATATGGTATGTCATTCTAATTTCTGCCCCCTTGTTTTGACTTAAATTGGTTTTCACCATATACATCACATGAGTTCTTCAGTTAGTCCTTCTTATAGAAAAGCATGCAATCAGTATGACATGCATCTATCTTCTCGTAATACATACCTAAACATTTCATCATTTTCTTTGAAGCATAGAAGCTTCTAACAAGCTTCTCATCCTTTGATGGCATCTTTTTTATTATTATTGTCATCCTATCATATTAAACTAGCCTTTCATGTTTAATAACTCTAACACAGTTGATAGTACATGTATTTTTACATCCCGGCCATAGTGGTTCATTAGTATCTTTTAAAATATGATAGAAATCTTCACTGTTAGCTTCTAGATGATTCTTCATATCCCAATCAAATTCAGGACAGATTGCATCCATAACCATGTCTACCATTCTATCTATGTCCTTGTCCAGTTGATTTCTAATCCTTATAGTTGTCTCCCATGTCTCCTCGTGCTAGTACCAATGCTTATAGTTTGACATAAATCTACTCCTATATAAATGGATAATTATTGTATCCATATCAAGCATTTTTCTATTGACATATCTCTTATAAGGACAATGAGCATGTCCATCAACTAAGAGTAATATATTTCCAAAAGTATAATTATAAAAGTACTTAACACCCTCCTTGTATTTAGCAAAAATCAAGTCATCGTCTATTGACGGTCCATCTAACTATGATCCATGGAACACTATCTAAGAATTTTGCATATACAAATACAAGGCGAATGCTTACCAATTATTTTATCATTAAAAATGGTAAGATAATTAAAATGATTCAAAGAAATGCAAGAAATAATAAGATACCAAAAGGTTGCAATGATTTTGAGTTTGCATCCCATCACTAAAGGCAAAACTCAAGAGAATGAGAGTGACAGGAAGAGTGATGTTCTGGATGCGAGATATAAGAATTTAGATGCCTAGGTGGAGACCATCACTGAAAGGTGCTTGAACTTGGAAGTGAAGTCCAAGAAAAGAAAAATGGGGCTTCAAAAAAGTGTACCCAAGCAAGAGCAGAATCTTCACAATGAGAGGCACGGGAATACTTTGCTTGAGGTGAAGCATAGGGAGTTAGATATCCAAAATTTATCACAAGCGATAATCATAACTCATCAAACTCTTCAGATATTTAGTACCCTTCATATTCTTCATCTGATTCTTCTTCTTCATCATTTTCTTCCTTTTCTTCCTCTTCTTCCGCTTCTTAGATAGATTTTTTTTATCCAAGAAGGGGAAGAAGAGGAAGAAGAATAAAAGGATGAATAAGTGAAAGAAGAGGAAGAATAGATGAAGAATCTGAAAGGCATCAAATATCTGAAGAAGCTGATGAGTAATGCTCCTTGCTTGTGATGAACTTATAGACCTCTGACTTCCTGTGCTTTATCTCTAATGAAGTATTTTTATATCTCTCCTAATGAAATTTTTGCTCTTGCTCGAGTACTCTTCTTCAAAGCCCTACCTCTCTTTTCTTGGACTTTGCTTCTAAGTCTAAGCACCTCTCAATGACAACCTCCACCTAAGCATCTAAGCTTTTATATCTCACATCTAGAATGCCACCTCTAATTAATCTCATTCTCATGAGTTTTACCTTTAGTGATGGGATGGAAACTTAGAATTGCAGTGACCTTCTAGTTTCATTTAATGCATCATATCACAAACTAGTAGGTAAAGTTATGCCCTATTTCGTTCAAGAATTGCATTAATGTTATAAGTCAATTACAATAATCAAACGATATGCCATAGGGGCCAAAAAAAACTCATAGCATTTCTCCTTATTTCTTCCCACATGACTGAAGATGTGTCAGGTGAATTAAAGAAAAATTGTATCCAGAATTTCTTTTGAACCCTCAATATATCATTTGATTAATATAATTACCTATATAATTAATTATAATTTTCAAACTATCCAAACTAGATAATTAGTAGGCCAATATCCATAATTCTTCCACCCCTACGAAAATATATAAACATATGGTTGCCATAGAATATGTATGTTAATCAAAAGACCAATCAATGGTTCTATATAACGCAAATCTTATTTTATAAATACCTAGTTAATTTATTAAATTAACACAATTATAAAACATGAATTTATCAATAATAATAGTTCATATATATTAAAATATGATATATTATAAAATATAAATTCATCATTAATAATAGTTTATATACATTAAAATAAGATAATAAAGTAGGATGATAATTAAACAATAGTCCCAAGATATTTGGAAATAACTCCAAAACTCTACACCTCACTAGTAAGGACAAGACCCCTCATATAATCCGAGAAGGCTTCCTAGATGCCTAAAGATGCATGACACATAGCTACGATGGTTAAGGTCAGCCAAGAAAGAAGGCATCTATCTCCATCTTGGGGATTGCTTGATGTGGAGCACAAGCACAAACCCCCTTTACACGAGGTTGGTAAGATGAGAGGTACACTCCTGCCCACAAGTAGATGGAGGAGAAAAGCTGATGGATCAAGGACAAAGTTAAAGAAGCTGACAGACTATCCCCTACATATCCTAGAGATGGCACCATTGATTATCGTAGTAATGCTACAAGGGCCTCTTCACCAAAGGCCTAATCTTGCTCGAGATTGAGCAAGAAGATAAGGCATCCTCTCCAACTTCATTTGACCAGTGATAGTAGTAGTGACACAATTATTGCACCAGCCATTCTTGATACCTCCTACTCTAAGGTGAGCATTTATCAACATGCCTTAGCACCAAAGCAGCTTAGAACCCTAGCTTGTGCTTTACATGTTAAGATCCGAGTCCTGTGTGATATGATAGGATCCGATTGGTCTAGCATGGAACCTAGTCTTTGACCCACTCAAAATATGTATTACCCAACTTGAGCGATGGGGTTACCTCCCTATACCTCATCACCTGGATACTGAGATGCACACTCACTAACTTCCCACATAGGCATCAACTATTGCTGGGCTGCACCATCCATCTAGTCATGCGTGCTCCTAGTGTGATGGCCCTTAATGTTTACCACCTAAGGGATGCCCCATCATAGGGATGCCTATGCTAGTCACCACTCCTTGCCTCACCTATCGTGGCATAATCCCCCATTCCAGGTATGCCTGAAATAGTCAAAATATGCCAACCATTATTCCCTACCTTTAGGAATTAAGTACATGCCTATAATTTGTTTCCCTTAGACCCTCCAGGCAAGCAAGTGGAGAAAAAGAGAAAGCAAGAGAGAAGAGGTCCTAAAAAGGAGACGAGGTCACTCGGAGTTGAGAACTCACTACTAGCCACTTTGAGATATATACCCCTGGCTCCTTGATTTTGTGAGCATCCACTTGAGTATTTATCAAGATATTTGTAGGCCCCTTTATACACTTCCCATCACTCATAGAGTGTCTAGGCCTTCGTAAACCTACTCACTAGTGTGCCATCTCCCAGGAAGTAGGCCTCATATGCACTGAGCACCCTTTCTTTACAAGCCTCACTCCACCTCATTACCCTTAGCCTTTTTTCTAACTCCTCTAATCACTCACTATACCTAAAGAAGACTCCAAGCCTCCTATGTTTTCTTTTCTAGGAAACTAACTTGGGCATCGAACGACCCACCACTGGGAGACCACCCTCGATGTGTCAAACCTTCTAGTCTTCTGTATCTTGTAGGACCACTCCTGGTAATAGAACCCTATTAGACCTAGCTTCGTGATAGCAGCCACATCAGCTCCAGCCCTATCCAAGTCGATTTCAAGTCAACACCATCTCTTGGAGTGACAACAAATTAGCACTAGATGAAGGGCCTAGATTCCCATAAACTTCATTGAGAATTGGAGTTTGCCACTGGTTTCACCTTACCCTCGATTAGCATAATGGCTAAGGGGAAGAGGATAATTGTATTTGCTCGTATTGAGGCATCTACAACCTTGACAACCCCATCCCAAGCTCTTCCAAAAGGAGAAGAAGTGGGACATATGGTTGCTCCAACTGTCACCCTTGAATAGTTCCAACAACTCTCCCAGCAAGTAGTCCAGGCACTAATGGCCTTGGTGCAAGGCCTACAGTAGACCATGCGAAGGCTAGATAAGGAACTAATCCACCACCCATCTCCATCACATCCACCTTCCACCAAGCAAGGTAACATTCCTGGGGTGCAAGGCTAGCCTAGGGTTCAAGCCAAGCTCGAGGCACCCCCATTATAAAGCCAGAGGCCTCCAAGTGAGATGGTCAACACGAAGAGTGAGGCAAGCTCCCCGCTAAGTGTCATCCCAGCCCATAGCATCTCACAATCAACACTCCCACTAAAAGCTAGACAAGGTGTACCTATCTAAGTCTTTTATTTTTCTTTCGTCCTCCTCTACATACGACACTTCATTGGAGGGATCTTTAAGCCATTGCCCTACCTAATAGTTCGAGCGATGAGGTGAGCTAACCATAAGATTCAGGAGGTGGATGGCTACTTGAGGGAATTTCACCAACAAAACCTATTTTCAGACTATGAACCTTGATTTATGGTTCACCACCCATTTTCTCACAAGATTATGGAGGAACTAGTGCTTTGTTATTTCAAGGCACCAACCATGGAGGCCTATGATGGCACCCGACCTGTTTGACCACCTAGAGAGCTTTAGATCCCTCATGCTACTCCAGGGGGTATTGGATAGCCTTGGGTGTAAGACCTTCTCAACCACATTCAAGGAAGTGGCAAGAGCATGGCACACTTAACTCCCATCAAGGTCGATCCATTCTATTGAAGACTTTGGCCAGTAGTTCATGGCCTAGTTTCATAGTAAGAGACCCGAGCAAAGCTCTGACTTCCCCTTATCCATCTAGCAAGAGGAAGGTGAATCTCTCCACTACTACATGGGTCACTTTAAAATTGCCATGCTACAGGTTCGTGGCCTCGAGCCCTCCATTGTCATGTCAACCCTAAAGAGAAGACTTTATGGAGGCAGTTTTTACTTCTCCCTTTCCAAGAAGTTCCCATAGAGCCTTTTGAGCTTTTGGCCCATGCTGAAAGTACATCAATGCCAAGAAAGGCATGGTAGAGAAGTGAAAGGAAAGGGGGATCGAAAAAGTCCCAAAGAGTACCGCTCCCATCCTACCCTTACTCTTTAATAGTAGTAGCAACAACAACAAAACAAGAAGTAGGACAAGGAGTTCCACCACTAATCAGGATGTCTTAGGCTACCTCGCTAAGAAGACTTCACTCCTCTAAATACTCCCTAGGGATTGATCTTGATGGAGATCAAAGGTTAGGATATTATCTAGTGGCTATGGAAGATGAATAAGAAGGCTCATAATGATCCCAAGAAGTATTGCTAGTTTCATCAAGACCATGGGCATGACACTGATGACTACATCTCCTTAAAAAGAAAGGTTGAGTCACTAATTTGATGGGGCTATCTATGTAGCTATGTCAATTAGCCTAATACCTCAGAGGCTGCTAGTGAAGAACCCCAATTGGCAGCTGAACCTCTTATAGAAAATAGAATCCTCATTGGATCCATCTTTGGTGGACTATCTGCTGAGGGGGCAAGCTTTTCTAGGCAATGAGCATATGCCAGGGTGGCCTTGATGGAAGTCCCTCAACCCAAATGCCACAAGACAGGGGAAGAGCCTATTACCTTATCCACTATTGATGCCGAGGTGTCATGTAACTACATGGTGATCCTATGGTTGTTTCCTTTATGATAAGTCTATTTAATATCCTAATTTAAGCCTTAAAATAAATATTAATTAATCTATCTTAATTAAAAGAGTCAATGGATTGAAATAGCTCAATTTTTGAAGTCCAATGGCACAAACGGTTCTGAAATCAAAATTCAAATAGGCCTAGAATCGAAGTTTGAAATTTATTTAAAAAATAGCATGAATTTTGGAGCAGCCAATCCATGGTTGATCAATCGCTCAGTCTACAAAAGTTGGGTGCGGTCCATGGTAGCCATGAACTCCGATCCACGACCATGTTCTATGGACCATTGGCCTTCCCGAGAATCATTTTTGTCAGAGATGCTGTCCGATCACCACCCACTATTGGAGACATATCGAAAAAAAGCTTGAGACCTCCCCCTCACCTCCAATGCTCCGCACCAGCCACTCTCAATCTTTCCTCTTTTCCACTATCTTCCTCCACCATTCAATCACCCAAAATTGCCTCCCATCATAGCTGCAAGCCACCATCCTTCTTCTCATCTCCATCAATCATTAAGACCGCCCATAGCCACTATCCAGTTATCTTCCTCGAGACATGGTCACTACTAAATCCTCTCAATCCAAATTGACACTCATCACCAGTTTTCTTCCCCTTCTACCATTGTGCATCGCCTTCCTCCCTAGCGACCATCTTTCCTCCTACCAGCACAAGTTGCCATCCCACAGAGAGTCCAAAGCTGTCACCCTACCCCGACCATAGCTTCATACCATCACAATCACCTGTAGATGCTGCTACAGAATGCCACCAGCCATCGCATGCTACAAATCGCTACCATCTATCCACTTGCCATAGTCCATCATGGAATAGGATTGATCACTTGTCAAAGGTTGAATTTGACTGGGAGGTGGAAATCTCAGGCAATCCAGGATTTGGTATGCTTGTGGGAAGGAAACTGAGTCATTGCTCGACAACCAGAAATCCATCAAGAATAGATTAATGGCTGAGATTAGTCTGCATGATATACGACTGATTTTGATCTAGATTGACTTCAAATATGACCAGGAAAAAGCTCTTGATGAGCTCTATAAAAGGAGGACCCTGGGTAATAATGCAGGCATCAATTCCATCAACAAGATTTTATTCTATTTTTGTTTTTGTAAATAGTCTAAGCTTTGAGAGAGAGGGAGAGGAATGAAGAAAAGGAGTTCTTCAGGAGAGGAGGTGTGGTGCAGAGCCTAAATCTCCAAGAAGATGTATCTAGGAGCCATGTATGACTAAGGTACAGATTGTAGAGAAGTATAGGTATCCTTCCATTAAATTATGTAATTATTTTACTTTTATATATTGAATAAATACTTTTAATTCCTTTCTCTTTTCTATTTGATTTTCTAAATTAATTATCCAGGTGGGATGGATCATGATCCTAATATGATATGATCCATGCTTAATATAGATAATTAATTATAGAATTTTTATTTATGTATCTTGTTAGGAACTTTTTAACTCAATCATTGGATAGCCTATACTTGTGAGATGGGCCATGATCCTAATAAGATATGATTTGTACTTAGTAAGATAGCCTTATGATAGGGATTAGTTGAAAAGTTCTAAAACAAATATGGATTTTGATTATTTAGATTAGAACAAATATATGATTTATGTTTGTGATTACTTGAAAACTCGAAGACATCTTTTTATCATTTAAATTCCTTGATCTCATATTTAATTTAGGTTGATTAGTTTCAATTAAACCATCATCTATCTCTTAAAAATCTAAATATTTATTTTTTCTTTACTTTCTTCATGAAATAATTGTCCTTGATCCCCAATGATACGATCCCTACTCATCCCAGCTTTAATAGTGATTTAGGTTTTATTATTGACCATCTATGACAACAATCTCTTTACCATATCAAACTATAATGTAAAAAGAATCTTGGTAAATAGAAGCTCCATAGATATATTGTTCTATGATGCTTTTTTTTAGGTGGGTTTGCCCAAGGATCGCCTCAGAAGGATGAGCACTCCATTGATTATATTTCTAGGAATGTCATTTCTATCGAGGGCATCGAGATACTTCCTATGACAGCCAACAAGGCCCTAACCAAGGTCATGGTCCTTCTAGATTTCCTAGTGGTCAGAATCCCAGTGACCTATAATGCCATCCTAATGAAACCTGACTTGAATGCTTTGCAGGTTGGTGGTCTTAACCTACCACCTACTGATGAAGTTCCCCACTCCCTATGAAGTGGGAGAGGTACAAGGTGATCCAGCCTTGGCAAGGCAATGTTACATAGTGACCCTTAAGCAAAAGCCCAAGGAGGCCATGTCCATCGAAAGCCTTGACCCTCAAGGCCAACAAAAGCTGCAGTGGGGAGAGCTAGCAGAGGAACTAGTTCTTGTGTCCTTAAACTCAACCGACCCCTCCCGAGTGGTGTATGTTGAGAGCAACCAAAGCAAGGTGTCCAAAACCTAAATGGTGGAGTTCCTCCATGCAAACACTGAGGTCATGGTACATCACCTCAACGTCAACCCTATGTACCCCCCAGTTTGCTAGAAGAAAAGAAGCTTCACCCTTGAGTGCCAGCATGCCATCAAGTAGGAGGTGGAGAAGCATCTAGAAGCTCAATTCATCTATGAGGTCTAGTATCTAGACTAGCTTGCTAATATTGTCCATGTAAAAAAGGCCAATGGTACATAGCGAGCATGCATTGACTTCACCGACTTGAATAAGGTTTGGCCGAAGGACTACTTTTCTCTACCATGGATTGATCAACTGATAGATTTGACCTCCAAGCATAAAATTCTTAGTTTCATAGATGCCTTTTTTGGGTATAACCAAATCTAGATGGCACCGGAGGGTGAAGAGAAGACCATGTTCATTATAGATCAAGGGTTGTATAGCTATAAGGTTATGCCTTTCACTTTGAAGAATGCAGGAACCACCTACCAATGCCTCGTTAATAAAATCTTCAGTAACCAAATCGACCATAGCATGGAAGTTTACATCAACGACATACTAGTGAAGAGCTACAAAGAAGGCCAGCATGTGGTGAACTTGGAGGAGACTTTCCAGACCCTATGTAAGTACTATATGCAACTCAACTCCAATAAGTGCATGTTTGGGGTCTCCTCTAGAAAATTTCTAGATTTCATGGTGTTCCACAAAAAAATCAAGGTAAATCACAAAAAAACTCCCAAAGATCCTAGACATGAAATCCCCTAGAAGTCAAAAGGAGGTCCAACGCCTTGTGAGACTTATTGCATTGAATTGGTTTGTTGCAAGGTCAGGTGTCAAGTGCCCACCCTTCTTTAAGGCCTTCGGATAGATCAAGGATTTTCAATGGATGGAGGAATGCCAGGCTGCCTTTGAAAAGCTCGAGACCTATCTTGCCACTATGCCACTCTTCACAAGGCTAGTTACGGGAGAGACATTGATGCGGGACTACTGATGCATGAAAATTATTTTTCTATTATTTAAGGATGAGTTAGGAGTTTAAATCCTAAATTTCAAACCAAGATACTAAGCAGGAAATTGTATAGAAAACTTGAAGCACAAGCACACAGAAAATAGGCCCTACAGAGTGAAAAAGAAGGATCACCAAGGCTAAGAAGCCCTGAAAAGGCTAGCTCTTCTACAATATCGTAACTGATGAAGCAAGGGGGTGTACCTGGTAGAGATTTGAAGATCAATCCATGAAAAGATCACTCTACGCTCTCGGATGCAACTTGAAAAGTCAAGCTGATGACCTTGCAGATCCATTGCTTTTGACTTGCTGACCCGAAAGCTAGTCAGATGGAATCCTGGGATTCATGAACTCAGAGGGACCTGCAAATCACCTATCAAGGGTTAGAAAACAAAGAAGTAGGCTAGATGGCTGAAAGAAGAAGGAGGGGAAGAGGTTTGATGAGTGGCGGCCAAGAGATGAAGAAGGCTGGTGACTAGGGTTTTGGGTAGGAGGCTTGGAGGCAGGGTGCAAGGATCACACAAATACCCTAAGGGATCACACAGATACACTTAATCACACAGTAAATTACATAGTAATTGGAAAAAACTCAAGAATTTCATTCATAATAATTGATTAAAATACATGAGAGGGGGGGCCTTTATATAGGCTTACAAACTTGGGCTCCAAGTAAGGGCATACAAGAGAATTCCCAATGTATCCTTTTCTCACAGAAATACATAGAAGTGTCCTCTCCGAAATAGGCTGATATTCTCTCTCTCCTTCTCCTTTCTATGGTTGGCCAAGGGGGTGACCCAAAGGTGGCCAACCAAGGGTGGTCCACTTCTATCCTCGGTAGGCTTTAGGGTTTCTTCAATTGTCCTTCCTCCCAGCAGGCTGATGTAGTGATGATCCTTCTCATGAAATCAAAGGTGGCACATTCAAGTATGACTAGGACTCCTTGAAGTTGTTAAATTTTCACTCTGGCTGGGGTCCATCAGTGTTTTGAGTCTTCTCTTTTACAAAATTGGACTGAACTCAATATAAAACTTATAGGACTCGTAGGAACCAAAATGAAAAAAGGCTCAACATGAGCAGACTCAAAACTGAACATGACTCAACTAAACTGATCATATCCAAAACTCTAATGGTATGGATTGAATTCTAAATACAGGACTCAAATGATGAAAGGCCCAAAATAGGACTCAGGGGCCAAAGTAGGGACTCAAATGGACTAAGCCCTTATTACAAAATTGAACTCAAACACTGAATAAAATTGGACTCAAATACAGAAACTACTAATCTGATAACCATAAAGGGTTGAGAAGCCTTTGCCTAACTCTGGTGCCTCTGGTGTCCGCACCAGACACTTTATCTCTACTTAGGTTTCTCCCCCATAGTCATGAGCTCTATGCTCTTTTGAGAGGAGGATGAGGTCCAGAAGCTAGTTTACTACATCAGCCAAGTCCTTAAGGATGCAGAGACCTGGTACTTAAAAGTGAAGAAGGTCACCTTTGCCCTTTTAAGTTTGGTGAGGTGACTTCATCTCTATTATCAAGCACACCCGATCATTGTCCTGTCTAATCAACCCCTATGATAGATTCTATGAAGATCGATGCCTCAAAGAGGATCGCCAAGTAAGCAGCGGAGCTGGGAGAGTTTGACATTCATTAACAACCTCGCCCTTCGATTAAAGCCCAGCCTTGGTAGACTTCATTATAGAGTGCACTGTCCTTGATTAGGCAAGGACTAGACCTACATAGGTAGAACCAAAACTTGTAGTTAAGCCCTGGACTCTCTTCCAATGTTAGGGGGTCTAGGGCTGTGATGATCCTTGCCAGCCCAGAAGGAGTTGTCGCCAAGCAGACACTCCTCTTCAACTTCAAAACTTCTAACAATAAGATAGATTATGAGGCCCTCCATATGGGTCTGAGACTCACCTGCAAACTTAAGGTCTAACATCTCAGAGCCTTCATCGATTCACAGTTCATAGTGGTGCAAGTTCACAAAGAATTAGATATCAAAGCCCCCACAATAAAATATACCTCAAATAGGTAAGGGAAATCACCCCATCTTTCCTTTGCTTTGAGATTATATAGATCTCCTAGACAAAAGATGACCAAGTGGACCTATTATTAAGGTTAGCAATCTTCAGTTATGAGAATATTCCAAAAATCAACTACCTAGAGGACCTTAAGAAGTCGAGTATCAAGAAAGAGCCAGCCCCAGTCCTACAAGCGAGTAGCTAGTCTTGATGGATGGATTCCATGATCCATTATTTGCAAGAGAGAGTGCTACCAAAGGATGAGGTTGAGGCAAGGAGGCTCAGGCACCAGTTTGCCTTGCTCATGGTACTCGATGGAATGCTATACAAGTGAGCCTACTCGATGCTGCTCCTTCATTGCCATCATCCCTTAGAAGGAGATTTCATCTTTTAGGAAGTTCATGAAGGGATCTATGGTAGCCAATAGGAGGTCACACCTTGGCCTACAACATCCTAAGGCAAGGATACTATTGGCCAAGCATCCTCAAGGATACTATTGAGTATGTGTGATATGATTGTTGCTAGATGCATACCGTGTGATGCTTTGATCATTGCCAAAGGCATGCCCACATCCAGCATCAACGATCATTACCTCCAGCTCCTTGAGCTCTCCATGGCCCTTCTCTTGGTGGGGGATATATATCCTTGATCTTTTTCAACTAACCACCAGTGAGAGGAAATTTTTGATCATCACTATCAATTCCTTTACTAAGTGGGTCAAGGCAGAGCCTTTGACCTACACCATTGAGCAAGAGGCTTGAAAGTTTATCTAAAGGTCAATAATCTATTGCTTTATACCCCATGTTATCATCATTGATAATAGTGGATAGTTCAAATATGCATCCTTTAATTAGTTTTACAAGGACCTGTGAATCATACACTAGTTTACTTCAATCATGCATCCATACACAAATGGAGAGGCCAGAGTCACCAACTGAATGATTCTCCAAGGACTAAAAACCTGACTAGATAAAGTTGGAGGACTCTAGATGGAAGAATTGCATAGCATCCTCTAGACCTATTGTACCACCCACCAACTCTTGATGGGAAAGATATCATTTAACCTTACCATCAGGATTGAGGTTGTTATTGTAAGGAAACATTACGTAGGCAATAGTCAAGCAACTTTAAAATTTTTTAACCTTGCATCATAATGGAATACTAGATTAATCATATTAATCAACATATAATATTAGAACATTTTTAATATAGGCCTACAAATAGGATCATGTATGAATATTAACATGCAAATGAAAGAAAACATAAGTACACAAAGTCAGGCATCACATAGAATGACTCTATGTTCGATGCACATGCTAAAGCACACTTATTTAGCAAACTCACCAAGAACCTTACCTTTAATCCGATGCGACACTTGCCGGGTTAAGCAAATGCATACCAAGGAAGGCAATCGCTCTGGAAGCTGCACACGTGTCCAGCCTCTATAGGTATCTACACCGAAGTTCTTCCTTGACCTTCTTCCTTTGAAGTGCTAGCTTCGCCAGAATGAAATGGCATGTGGACTCTTATTCTTCTTTACTGGGACACTCTAGGAGATGAAGAAGTACTATAGAGGATTTAGGAAGTTCACTCAATAACCCTTCCAAAGATACTCTTTCCAAGCCTAGAATATTAGGCAGCACACACCCAAACCCAAACCTTTCTTTCCCACACAAAGGTTTCAAGCTCTCCTTCTTCTTTTCCCCCCTTTTTAAGGGATTTTCTAGCAAATAAATTTCAAAAATCTCTCTCTCTCACATCCTCATCAAGCTCCCATATGTAGGTAAGTGGGGAGAGAAGAAAAGGAGATAGTTACATAAGTTATGGGATTACATAATTATGGGGGGTAACAAATATTCAAGGCCATGCGAGTTACATCCTTTTAAATTCAAACTAAATTCTGAATTTAAAATTTAAATCAAAATTTGAATTCATAATTCAAACGTAAATCATAAATGGGATGCAATGATTTAGCACAATCACATTAGACCTAACTTGAGCCCAAATTGAATCACATTTGGTTTGACCCAAACTTAATTGCTCAGTCAAATTAAGTTAATCAAGCAATCACATTGCCACTAACCCTCCATATAATTACCAGTATTTAGTAATTAAAACCTTTATCACAATATTTGTAACATGTTGTGTCAACACTTGACAAATTATCAAATCCCTAAAACTGAGTCGACTCATGAGTCGACTTCAAAATGTAGATGAACAATCAAATTGTTTAAAGAGTCCAAAAATGATTCCCAATCATTCAGTAGCCATTAGGTCAACTAGAAACCCCTATGGTGTGTGACCCCATAGGTTCAAACACTAAGCTAGTAGTATTGCAACATTTCTAGTACTAGCCAAAGTCGCCATCTAGCAATAACACCCGGCATCCAGATAGGTCAAAGGCTGTAGAGCAACTATTAAGAACCAAATAAATATGATAATCATATAATACATTTCTTTGACCCTTAATGCTCTGGATGACTTAGGATTTAATTGCCCAACCCTAGAATAGTCTATCACAATATGTCTCAAACTCAAAATCCCTATAACTGCTTACAAGGACTACCTTGGTCAAGGTTTTTCTCAATAAAGACATAATGAGTCATTCACTCCAAACTCTTTTAGAGGGGTTAATCCTATCTTGATCCAACCACTGCTATACAAGTATTTGACTATACCTAACAACCTTTCATCACCGGATTAAAAATCTAGGTAGTCTGGTACCTAAGCACAGTGAGTTGCTTGCAAGCTATCATGGTGATCTCAAGTCAGAGGAACACTTATATCCATATCCTAATGCGAACTACTCTTCGGCAAAAAGAATGTTCTATAGATGGATCACGTCCAGTGAAGTGTTATACATAACACCTGTATGCCATACTAGTGTCTCTACACTCTTTGGTTAAGAGGACACCAACAACTATGACATACAATGACCTACACTTGATACACTATCATCCTATGACAATGGGCCTTTTGGTCATGGACCAATTTAAGAACTAGACGATATATCCTCTCTATATCACATCAATGTAGTCCTAAGGACTTCATCACACAAGAGTTCATTACCAAGAAGATGTAAAATATGATGAATAGCAAGAATAAATATTTTATTCAATATAATTATATATATAATTACAAAAATAGCTCAATCATCTATTATATAGATGATTGGCTTTGGGACACATTTTCCAACAACTCCAATTTGGACTAAAGTCAATCATAACAGAATTGTATTCCCATATTTCATTTACAATCATTAAGCTCTAGAACTCCAATGGCTTTTGTGAAAGGGTCAACCAAATTCTCCTTTCCATCGATCTTCATAAGTTCGATGTCACCTTGTTCCACAATCTCTTGTACAAGGTGGTAGTGACACAGAATGTGATTAGTACACTAGTGGGACTTTGGCTCTTTGGCTTGAGCAATGGCTCAAGTGCTATCATAGTATACTAGAATAGGACCATACAGGGAAGGTGCCACTCCCAGCTCACCTAGGAATTTCTACAACCACACAGCCTCCTTTGTCGCATCTGATGCTGCAATGTATTTTGCTTCGCACATTGAGTATGCCACTATATACTGCTTGTACATTTCAAGCAGATGGCTCCTCCATTCAGGGTAAACACAAATCTGGATATACTCTTGCTATCATCTCTATATGACTGAAAATTGAAATCAGCATACCCCATAAGTTTTAAGTTAGATTCTCCATAAATTAGCCATTGGTCTTTAGTATTTCGCAAATACTTAAGGATAGTCTTTACTACCTTCCAATGTGCCTCACCTGGGTCAGACTAGTATCCACTCACTACCCCTAGTGAATATGCCACGTCTGGTCTAATACATGTCATGGCATACATGATAGAACCCACTATTGAAGCATATAGAATCTTACGCATGTGCTCTCTCTCCTCAGGAGTTGTCACATAGTCTTTCTTGGAAAGAGAAATTTCATGGCCTATCAAAAGATAGCCTTTCTTGAAATTTTCTTGCTGAACCATTTCAGCATAGTGTCTATGTACGTAGATTGAGACAATCCCAAAAGCTTCCTAGATCTATCTCTATAGATTTTCATACCAAGTATATAGGAAGCTTCACCCAAGTCCTTCATAGAAAATTGAGATGACAACTAAACCTTTATTCCCTGTAATGCAGGAATGTCATTCCCGATTAAGAGAATGTCATCCACATACAGAACAAGAAATACAATTACAGAACCATTAGCCCATTTATATATGTAGGGTTTTTTTCCTTTCCTAATGAAGCCATACATCTTGATAGATTTATCAAAATGCATGTCCCAACTTTGAGATGCCTGCTTCAGTCCATAAATACACCTCTTTAGCTTGCACACCTTAAACTCGTCTGTGGATGTAAACCCTTCAGGTTGCATCATATACACCTCCTCTTCAAGCACACCATTTAGGAAAGCTATTCGGACATCCATTTGCCAGATTTTATAGTCTAGATTTGCTGCCAGAGCAAGCATAATCCGAATAGACTTGAGCATTACCATAGGAGAAAATGTCTCGTCATAGTCTATACCATAATGTTGATGATATTCCTTGGCAACTAGACGAGCTTTATAGGTCTCCACCTACCCGTCTGCACCCCTTTTCCTTTTGAAGATCCATTTATGTCCAACAGATTTTATCCCTTCAGGTGGATTAACCAATGTCCATACATTTTTTATTTCAGTGGACTCCATTTCAGATTTCATGGCATCAAGCCATTTCTTAGAGTCGACCTCTATATTGCATTTATATAGGTGATCAGATCCTCATTGTTCTCATCGAGTGCAACAAGATCACTGTCCCAGACCAGAAAACCATATTATCTATCCAGCTAATGTAGTACTCTATCGAATCTCCTTGATGGTTGCATAATAGGCTCAGATATTATCAAATCTAGTTCTATAGCAATCTTAGAATGTGTTGTTTCCTCTACCTATTGAACTTTCCCAAGTTCAACCTCAGCAGCTAAAGTGCCTTCAATAAGGTACTCCCTTTCCAAAAAGGTAGCCCTAAGACTAACGAACACTCTATGTTCCTTAGGTAGATAGAAAAAGTATCCTTTATACTCTTTTAGAAACCCAACAAAGAGGTAATTGTCAGACCTAGGTCCAACTTTATCTATTTGCAAACGTTCGACATAAGCCAAACACCCCCAAACCTGAAGATGTGAAAGTGTTGGCTTATGCCCAATCCATATCTCATATCTAGTTTTGTCAATGAATTTACTAGGAACCAGTTGGGAATCTGGATCAGTGCTTATACCGCAGAAGCAACGAGGGAGAGAATAAGAATTAGCCTTCTTGATTCAAGAAACCAGCAATCAAAAAAGCTATCTAGCTGAAACCTTTCCTTGGATTCAATTTGCAAATAGAGGAAGTAGAAGAAATAGAAAAGAGATTAGGAAAAAAGAGAGATTGCTTTTTATTTATTCCTTGGAGAAGAATCTTGCTGCTATTTGGTGTGGGCACCAGACTCAGAAGAAGACTTCAGAGCTCCATCTGGATCTCTGATTGACCTTGCCCGAAGAATTAGGGTTTTCTGGTTTGTAATAAGGGTTGACTTGATCAACTCAATTTTAGCTTGAGTCTGTATTCCCTGCAGTTTATTTTGTTGAGTCATGTTGACTCAGTAGTGGTATAGGACTTCAACCTGGGGTGTCACATTTTCTCCCAAGGCCAAGCAAGTGGGCGCCACACTCCCAGCCACACGCTTGAGTCCAGGGGGTGCCACATCTCCATCCAGCACTCCCAGCCATACGCCTGAGTCCAGGGGGTGCCACATCTCCATCCAGCAGGCTTTGGTCCCCACACCACAGATAGCAGCTCCCCTCTTTCATGCGCCAATTGAGGAGAAATCTACCAGGGGTCCACAAATCAAGGGGGCGGCCCAAGACTTCCCAAAAGAACCAAACTATAAAAGGGAAGAAATTCTCTTGGAGAGGAATTCAAGGAGGCGCCCATTACCTGCCAGAAATACTCAAAACAAAGTTAGAAGGAGCCATAACTTGGGGAGAAAGAAAAGGAGATATCCAAAAAGGGTTGAGCCATGGAAGGAAGGAGATTTCTCTTGAAAAGCAAGGTTAGGAGGCACCCTAATCATTCCAACTAAAGCCAGATATAAAAGGCAACAAATTTTCTCTTGGAGGGCAAGGTTAAGAGGCACCCAAACACTTCCAGATAAGGCCAAGCATAGAAGGAAAAAAATATTTTCTTGGAGGTCAAGACAAGGAGGCGCCACCCACTTTCCTTTTTGAAGCTTCAATCAACTTTGGAATTAATTGGCCGGCCATATGTGTAGGGATTGATATCCTAATTTGAAGATCTCCTCCTTTAGTCCCACATGGGAAGATGTAAAACCCTACTCTCTTGTAATGGCCTATAAATTAAAATCCCATGTAAGTTTGAAAAGAATCAGATGAATGAAACCAAATTTTTTTTGTGAGCAAACTTTGTGTTTTCTCTCTTCCGCACTTGCATCCAGGTGTTGAGCTCCGTAAGGGAGTAAATCCGGGTTCCCCAGGAACCTTGAGGAGGTGTGAGATCTCCAAAACCCAAACCCTAGGTTAGCCTCTTCTACTCTAAAACCCTAGCCGCCCACCATCCACTTCAATCCACCAAACCCTAGCCTAGTCCACCACCCACGGCCTCTCTCTCCAAGTCCAGGCTGACCACCAGCATCCAGCTCCAGTCCGGATACTTCAGATCCAAAGCTCTTTCCAGAGGGAGTCGAATCAGCCTTCAAGAGAATCCGGATCTCAGCGACATCAGCCTTCAAGTTCTTCGAACTGGTAAATCCTTCCCTGAGTCTCTGAATCCATCACTTGTTTTTCTTCTTCCCAGATCTTGAGTTCAGGAGAAGCCGACCTAGCCACGAGGCCAGTATTGGAGGATCCATTGCGAAGATAGTCGAATCCGAGGATCCAACAATCTGCTCGAGAGAGTTCTTCCACCCAAATTCTGTGAAGATCACTGTCTGGTTGGTAAACCATCTCTTCTCTTTATTTCTGTCCTGTTGAAAGTTCAGAGCGAAACCCTAGGTCTGGGAGTTTCTCAACCCCCAGCGATCCGTTACTTCTAAACTACTCTGATAACATAGCTTCTTCTAAATTGTGCTTTCAATCCTTACCTAGTTTCCATCAACTTAGTTTAACTTTACTTTGAGTCGAAGCCAATTTCTGAAATAAAAAAAAAAAGAATTAATCTTAATTTTACTTCCGCATACGCTTCTTTGTTCTTTGTTCTGCATCATTTTTGGTATCAGAGCTTCTATTCTACATCATTTTGGTATCAGAGCTTTCGTTCTACATCATTTTGGTATCAGAGCATTCGTTCTGCATCATTTTGGTATCAGAGCCCTGTCTAGGGTTTCTGTTTTGATTGCTTGTTTGAGTCTCTCTCTTTTTACTTTGTCTGCTCGAAGTAGACTCCCTAGGATGTCCGGTCCTAGGAATGAAGTGAGGTGCAAACCTCCTCTTCCCATTCCACGGGGTGTTCCTAGGGCGTGTAGGGGATCCGTTGGGTTATAACTTCGTAGCAGGAATTGTAAATGGGGAAGTGCTCTGTTGTTAGCCCATAATTACCCTGTTGCAGAAATTATTTCTCACTGTAGGTATCTCCAAATTGGTGATTTTTATTTTTCTGAAACCAATATAATTGAAACTATTTTACATAATTTTCCTGTGATTTATTGGTTTCCGTGGGATTTCTGAGAATTAAATTACTGCAACTTTGTTTTTGTGTTCTGCAATCCAATTATTTTTGAGTGTTCATCTCTTAATTCATTTTAAGGGCATTTGAGCATCTAAGATAAGGGGAGGAGTTGATAACCTCTCCTTAGCCCAAAACCACCACCCACTCATTCGAACCTAAGCCTTTAATCTAAAAATTGATTAGACCTAATTTGCCCTAGTGGGCTAGGGACATCAATAAGTCGGGTCAAGGCTCGTGTTGAGTCAGTTTGTCTGGTTACTCTGTGTGTGCTTTGTACTCAGTGTCTAGAACGGTGGTTCGGGGATTCCATCCTGAAGGGCTTGTATGCTGGTCCGCCTACCTGGCCAATCTCTGATTGGTGTCTAGGATTGGTATTTAGGGACCTATCACTCCCCTTACACCTGCCTGGCTGAGTCCCGAGTTACTACAGGCTAGCTTGCCACTCTGATTGGGCATCTAGTTTGGACTCTAGGTCTAGTGAGCCAGTAGTCGCTTTAGTCTAGTCACATTCTGTGTGTTTGCTTGCATCATCATGTATACCCGGAATGGAGTACCCTACCAACCTGGTCAAACCTAACCTGATTTAGAGGCCATGGTTAGAGCTCTTATTGAAAGTATGAACAAATTGAGTCAGGATATGACTGCTACTGTTACCCAGTGTAAAGAACAAGTCCATGAGAATTTTACCCAGCTTAGGGATCGAGTCCAAGTACTTGAAAAACATAGACATCAAAATTGGACCCCTAATCCAAAATTTAATAGGCCCCAACCTCATCCATGCCAGGAGCCTAGGAGGACCTTATACCGTGATCCTGAGCATAACCTTAGGAAGCCTAACCATGATATCTATAGTGTGGATCGTGTCTATGAGAGGTCCTTACAATATTCTATACCAATCACTCAACAACCCAAGTCTTCTAGATCAAACCATTTAGATCCACACCCATGCCCAAGTAAGGTCTCTACTAGCTTGAAACCCAGTGTGACCCAGGTTCCTATATCGCAAGAATGTTTGTTTTGTGGAGAAAGAGGCCATAAATCTAGTCAGTGCCCATGCATAGGACTGGCTTGTGCACAGCTAAGTGGTAAGAATCCTAAGGATGACATTAATGAGGGAGAACCCAAGCCTACCAATGAGGAAGAAAGGTTAGGTAAGACAAGCCTAGAATCAGTTGACCCGATTACCACTGACCCGAAACCCATTGAAGATGGCATCGAGGAAGTATATGATGCTGGCTTGAGTCTAGTTGATGAATATGAGGGGGAAGAACTTGAAGAATGTGACATCGATACTATTGGTTCCTTACCTGAGGAGACCTTGGAAAGCAACCAAGTGGTAGGACCTAGTTCAGAAATTCAAGAGATTTGTGAGAACAAGGTTCCTTTAGTCAAATACCCCCAGGAAGAACTCATCGTGTTAGCCCGAGATATCAGTGCATATCCTCTAATGACAGTCATTCCCCAAGTACCAATTGAAGATCTTTGCACTGAACTGTTTAAGTTTTCCCACCCTATGGTAGATCCTCTCCTTAGGATGACTGAATCAAGCCTCTTACAATTGGACCTTGTCCCATGCCCAGCCACTAAGGTCTCTCCCGTAATCTCAGTTGAACATCCTTGTCTTGAGCGGATTGATTCACCCAGTCCTGTAGAAGTCCTCCTTATGGCCCCAGACCCCTTCCTTTGCATGACTGACCTACCCTTCTATAGAGTATACCTTTCCACACCCATAGGTCAAATTTCAAGTCTTGAGGTCATCATCCATAGGCCCTTCCATGAATCATTCTCTAATCCAGTTCTTTAGAAAGTGGATCATTATTTGCTTATAGAACAAACCTTAACTATTGCAATCACATGTCCTAGGCTACTTCCCGAACCATCTCTTGATCCATTCCTGGGAGTAGCAAATTTTTACTTTCGTAAGGATGACCAGTTGACACTCATAGATCACCATCCAAACCTTCAGGTCACCACCTTTAGTCAACAGGTAATTCGAGACCCCACCTCATATCTCCTCCCTTTTTCTAGGACTTCCAATGCTTCTTACACCATCCAAGTATAATTTGTCGAAGTCTTTAGAGTGAACCACGTGTCAGAATCTATTAGGTTTGCCACCTACTTCTGGAAGACCTTATGGCACCTACTAGGCACCCATGATAAGTTTTCATGCTCTGCATGCCATCCTCCGACCCAAGGTCAAACCTAGAGAGCCGTAGTTTGTTAGGTTTAGACCTAGGGTTCCTTTGAATAAAGTCCATTCTTTAGGAATGCATCGTCAATCGAGTTTAGGACATTGACTCAGATTTTGGTTGAGTGAGAATACCAGGAATTGAGATTTGTATTTTGTTCAGGGCTGAAATTGCATTCAATGTTTCGATCAATAGGTCTATAGGCTAGAGTCCCTTTGAAATTGTTCATGGATACAAGCCTCACACACCACTTGATCTGATTTCACTATTAGCCCACACACACGTCTCTTGATGCACTTGCATAGCATGTAAAGGACTTGCATAAAGAAATTCATGCCAAAATAACTTTAAGTAATGAAACTTATAAGAAGTTGGCTGATTCTCAAAGACGAGTCAAAACTTTTGTTGAGAGAGACTATGTAATGATTAGGTTAAGGCCTGAGCGGTTTTCTCCTGGAACCATTAGAAAGTTACATGCTAGAGGAGCTGGACCATTTAGAGTAGTGAAGAGAGTAGGATCCAATGCCTATGTGCTCGAGTTGCCCTCTAGAACTAGGTATTAGCTCCACTTTCAACATTACAGACCTAGTAAAGTATAGGGAGCCAGCTGTGATTCCCGTGAGGCTTTTGAACCTAATCCTGCTCTTGAGAGTGAACCTGACCCTATGTGTCCACCAACAAACTGGCCTGTGAGGAAAGAGCAGATTGAAAAGATCCTGGATGATCAGGTTATCTCTACTCGTAATCGAGGATACCAAAGATACCTGGTCCGCTGGCTATGAAGGCCAGATTCTGATGACTCTTGGATCTCTCGAGAAGAATTACAAGAGTTGGACCCAGACCTCTTGGAGAGATACCAGAGCCAACTTGATCCATACTCGACAGGGTCGAGTTCCTCCCACCCTGGGAGAATTGGTGCGGGCACCAGACTCAGAAGAAGACTTCAGAGCTCCATCTGGATCTCTGATTGACCTTGCCTGAAGAATTAGGGTTTTTTGGTTTGTAATAAGGGTTGACTTGATCAACTCAATTTTAACTTGAGTCTGTATTCCCTGCAGTTTATTTTGTTGAGTCATGTTGACTCAGTAGTGGTATAGGACTTCAACCTGGGGTGTCACATTTTCTCCCAAGGCCAAGCAAGTGGGCGCCACACTCCCAGCCACACTCCCAGCCATACGCCTGAGTCCAGGGGGCGCCACATCTCCATCCAGCAGACTTTGGTCCCCACACCACAGATAGCAGCTCCCCTCTTTCATGCGCCAATTGAGGAGAAATCCACCAGGGGTCCACAAATCAAGGGAGAGGCCCAAGACTTCCCAAAAGAACCAAACTATAAAAGGGAAGAAATTCTCTTGGAGAGGAATTCAAGGAGGCACCCATTACCTGCCAGAAATACTCAAAACAAAGTTAGAAGGAGCCATAACTTTGGGAGAAAGAAAAGGAGATATCCAAAAAGGGTTGAGCCATGGAAGGAAGGAGATTTCTCTTGAAAAGCAAGGTTAGGAGGCGCCCAAATCATTCCAACTAAAGCCAGATATAAAAGGCAACAAATTTTCTCTTGGAGGGCAAGGTTAAGAGGCACCCAATCACTTTCAGATAAGGCCAAGCATAGAAGGAAAAAAATATTTTCTTGGAGGTCAAGACAAGGAGGCGCCACCCACTTTCCTTTTTGAAGCTTCAATCAACTTTGGAATTAATTGGCCAGCCATATGAGTAGGGATTGATATCCTAATTTGAAGATCTCCTCCTTTAGTCCCACATGGGAAGATGTAAAACCCTACTCTCTTGTAATGGCCTATAAATTAAACCCCCATGTAAGTTTAAAAAGAATCAGATGAATGAAACCAAATTTTTTTGTGAGCAAACTTTGTGTTTTCTCTCTTCCGCACTTGCATCCAGGTGTTGAGCTCCGTGAGGGAGTAAATCCGGGTTCCCCAGGAACATTGAGAAGGTGTGAGATCTCCGAAACCCAAACCCTAGGTTAGCCTCTTCTACTCCAAAACCCTAGCCGCCCACCATCCACTTCAATCCACCAAACCCTAGCCTAGTCCACCACCCACGGCCTCTCTCTCCAAGTCCAGGCCGACCACCAGCATCCAGCTCCAGTCCGGATACTTCAGATCCAAAGCTCTTTCCAGAGGGAGTCGAATCAGCCTTCAAGAGAATCCGGATCTCAGCGACATCAGCCTTCAAGTTCTTCGAACTGGTAAATCCTTCCCTGAGTCTCTGAATCCATCACTTGTTTTTCTTCTTCCCAGATCTTGAGTTCAGGAGAAGTTGACCCAGCCACGAGGCCAGTATTTGAGGATCCATTGCGAAGATAGTCGAATCCGAGGATCCAACAATCTGCTCGAGAGAGTTCTTCCACCCAAATTCTATGAAGATCACTGTTTGGTTGGTAAACCATCTCTTCTCTTTATTTCTGTCCTGTTGAAAGTTCAGAGCGAAACCCTAGGTCTGGGAGTTTCTCAACCCCCAACGATCCGTTACTTCTGAACTACTCTGATAACTTAGCTTCTTCTAAATTGTGCTTTCAATCCTTACCTAGTTTCCATCAACTTAGTTTAACTTTACTTTGAGTCGAAGCCAATTTCTGAAATAAAAAAAAAAAAAAATTAATCTTAATTTTACTTCCGCATACGCTTCTTTGTTCTTTGTTCTGCATCATTTTTGGTATCAGAGCTTCTGTTCTACATCATTTTGGTATCAGAGCTTTCATTCTACATCACTATTACAAGATGGCATCCCTTCTTTAAAAACCAAGAAGCCCCATGCCAAGCCTCATGCATGCACTCCTCTCCAAAACCATGAGCCACTACCAAGAAGTCTCACGCACGCCCCTTCTCTCAAGAACCAAGAAGTCCCCACGTGATGGGGACCTAAAGACCTATTATATTTTATTTTATTTGAGTCCATTAGTCCTGTGTCACTTGAGTCTAAGTGAGCCACTTGTGTCTTGTAATAAAGTGGGATAACTGAGTCAGTTGAGTCCACTTAGTCAAGTCCAGTCATTTTAGTTCAGTCAAGAGTCCAGTTAAGTTGTTAAGTCAAGAGAAGAGTCATCAGCAGCCAGGAGATTCACCAGACCCCTCCAACCAGAGCCGGCCTTCATGCACCTAGACCCTTTCATGCCGCCAAGCCCACAAGAGAGAGCTCTAGCCCAAGACAGGCCCACTGTTGACTGGTCCACCAGTGTTTTTTGGCCCACAAGTTAAGGTTTCTTAGCCCTCAAGTAATGTACTCTGGGGTGAATCTATAAATACCATCCCTCTCCTCTTGTATTAAACATCCTTTTTCTTATGAATATAAACAAAATATTATTTTGATCTGAGTTTTGAATTTTCTCCGGATTGGAGTGGGTGTGATGCTCTGGTTCCCTGTTCTTGAGTGAAGCCATAATTCCCTGGTGACTTCTATGCTCGCCAGCGATCCTCCTTGCTACTCTGTCCCACATCAACTTGGTATCAGAGCATAGCAGATTAGGGTTTTCTCCTCTTCCCAGCTTCCCATCCTTCCTCCAGTGCAGATCCCTGTGCAACTTCTCAAACCTTGGTTAGCCGTCGAGGTTCGTCAACACCCTCGCACCCGATCCTCTCTCCTCTCCAACGCTCATGAAGCCCATCTCCAACCTTCTGCCTCCATCCCATGACCCTTCCCAATGCCTCCACCCGTGAAGCCCGATCGCATCCCATGCCCACCGCTACTGCCAATTTCGCAGATCCACACTACCGATCTCTGACCCCACCGGGTCCACCTTGGCCACCACCACCGGTGAAGCACGCCGGAAGACCCTGCTCCACCCAGCCACCGAGCGAAAGAAGTGCGTCTGGAGGCGCTGCCTGATTTACGCCATCGCCAGCCATCGCATGACACCACCAGCAATCGGAACTCCGTCCGTCCAGCCATCCTTGTCACGTGCCACCATCGGCCTCCGCCCAGCGCCAGTCACCAGTGAAGCTCGATGGGAAGCCTTCCCCTATTATCCTGGTTTAGTCTGTGAGGGAGGGAGGGGCAATGGTGAACTTATAGATCGGCCACTAGGAGCAGCGGTCGACGATGGCCCTCCTCCACCTCGTCGTCCTCCTCGCGGTGGCGCTCCTGGCCTCCTTCCGACCGTGGATGGCGGAGATCCGGGTGATGGAAGCCCGATCTGACGGGCGGGCTATCATTCTCTTCGACGAGTTTGGCTTCTCCCACTGCCGACGATGTTGCCGAATGCCGTCGCCCCCGTGCTGTCTACCGGAGTTGTCCCCTCGAGCCGCCGACTCCACCATAGCAGCTGATCAGTGATGCCTCCCGCCAGATCCTCTCCGGCAAGGGAAATGGCTCTGAATTCTGACTCCCCAGCTGTAGATTCCCTCTCTGGATCCGCCCCCTCTACGGATCCACCGGTGCCACCACACGGATCTCCACCATCGCTGGCCGTCGTCTTCCTCCCTATTGTCATCACCGGCGGAGCAGCCCGAAGCCCCTGCCTTTCCTCCCTGGTGTTGGTTTGCGAAGAAGACGAAGAAGGCACGAACATGAAAGCATACCTGCATCACTATTGCCGACTTCAACAACCCATGGTTTCCATAGCAATGCGATTTCTAGAGTGCACGACTCTTGGAGCAGCGAGAATTTCAAAGTTGCACTGATCTCAGAGCAGCAAAAAAAATCAAAGGAAAAATCAAAGGTGAAAAAAAAAATTGAAACTAGCCTTTTTGTTTTGATTTGGTTTGTTCCGGTTCTGTCAAACCCCGCTGAGCTTGACTCAACGGAGTCGAGTTCTCCCCACCGCAGGGGAATAATGGGGACCCGAAGACCTATTTTATTTTATTTTATTTGAGTCCATTAGTCTTGTGTCACTTGAGTCTAAGTGAGCCACTTGAGTCCTGTAATAAAGTGGGACAACTGAGTCAGTTGAGTCCACTTAGTCAGGCCCAGTTGTTTTAGTTCAGTCAAGAGTCCAGTTAAGTTCTTAAGTCAAGAGGAGAGTCATTAGCAGCCAGGAGATTCACCAGACCCCTCCAACCAAAGCCGGCCTTCATGCACCTAGACCCTTTCATGCCGCCAAGCCCACAAGAGAGAGCTCCAGCCCAAGACAGGCCTACTATTGACTGGTCCACCAGTGGTTTTTGGCCCACAAGTTAGGATTTCTTAGGTCTCAAGTAATGTACCCTGGGGTGAATTTATAAATACTGCCCCTCCCCTCTTGTATTAAACATCTTTTTTCTTATGAATACAAATAAATATTATTTTGATCTGAGTTTTGAATTTTCTCCAGATTGGAGTGGGTGTGATGCTTTGGTTCCCTATTCTTGAGTGAAGCCCTAATTTCCTAGTGACTTCTATGCTCGCAAGCGATCCTCCCTGCTACTTTGTCCTGCATCACCACGGACTACCCCTAGCCCACCAAACAGTCGACCTCCCTCCTCATCTTTATATAAAGGGCAATTTTAGTTCTAGGCAATTCTTGATTCTTGGTCTTGGGCGGTTAGACCTCTTCTTGGGTAGTTAGGCTTCTTAGGACCAAATAGGTTAGGACTCCTTAGTTAGTTAGGCTTCCTAAGTGGTTAAAACCAACCAACTAACTAAGCTAACCTACTAACCAACTGAACCCCCTTTCAAACCTAAAAGGGCAGCTGGCTAACCCTTGATGCGGGATGACTCTAAGAATTCTAAATATGCAAGAAAAAATAGTAAACTATTTTTTTTATGATTTTTATAATTTAGGTTTGTAGGCTAAATTTCAAAAGTAAAGTAAAGACTAGCAGGTAATCAGCAATTCTAAGAATCATCATGATCGCAAAGAACTCATGCAAGATAATTAGTAGCCAGGACCTGAGAGTTGAGAAACTCCCAATTTAGGATAGCTTATCTTCATCAAATTAGAAATTAAAATAAGGGAAGGTTTCTAACCAGTCAGAGATTTAAACTTTACAATGGAAAGGATCACTAACTCTGATTGGAGCCTGGAAGAAGAAGCTTCAGTTCCTTGAATCAGATGGCTGATCTGTGGTGGGGACACCTGAGGCACCAGAATAAGATAGAGGCTTTTTCAACCCTCTATAAATTGATCAATAATTTATGAGTCCATCTGTAATAAGGGCTTAGCTCATCTAAGTCCATTTTAGTTGTTATTTGAGTATTTTTAGTTGTTATTTCAGTTCTGTACTAGTCAGCTCATGTTGAGCTAGTTCAGTCCAATGCTAGTCAGCTCATGTTGAGCTAATTTTATTTTTTTGAGTCCTGTCCAAGCATACTGAAGACTCAAGACTATATCATACAAGTGAAGACCAAGTCCAACTAGATTGAAGACATGGAAGTATAGCACAAGTCCAACCCAGCTTGAAGATTTGAAGACCCCAGGAGGAAAATTCAGAAAACCCTGATTTCTTGCAGATGCCCTCCAGATGCCCAGATTCCCTTCCAGATGCCAAAGTATATTCATAGATAAGGGCATCCATGATTCCAGAGGTCCATCTGCATCCTAGCCCAAAGAAATCAAGCCCAGGTGCCAAGCCCAAGCCCCTAAGAAGCAAGATACCAGGGAATATTCCTGCTACCTGGCTACCAGGCCACCCCAGCTTCCAGAGGCCCAAACCCATGCACCCGAGCCCCTTTGGGCCGGCCTTTTGCTGCTCCTAGAAGCCCAACACGCCCCCCTAGGCATCCTTGGAGTCTTGACCAAGTCAAGAAAATTTTTAGGGATTTTTCTACCTAATATTTCCTTATTTTCTAGCTAGGGTTCGAGAGGGAAAAGGATTCTTATGTAAAGACTTATGTACCCTTACTTGGAGCCCAAGGTTAAGGGTCTATTTAAGGGACCCTAGCCTCTTGTATGAAGGATAATTTTTGATAAATGAAAACCTTGAGTTCTTCTGTTGAGTGGTGTGATACCCTGCTGTGTGCATAAAGGGGTTTGTGAGAGTTCTTCTTCTCGGTGTTTGCAATCATCTTCCTGCTGCCAACAAACCCTCCAGATCCCTGGACGCCCACTCCAAAAGAAGCCTTCCCTTGCTATTTTTACTTTGTTTTCTTGTTCCTTTGTGAGCTTTCTAACCCCTGACAGGTCGTTTGCAGGTCCCTGAGTTCCTACGAATCCAACGACTCCAGCCAAGCCTCAATCGGATCACCGAACAGAAAGCCGGGTATCCGCGGGTCTTTGGCTCGGTTTTCCAGGCCGCATCCGTCGAGGAACGAGAGACCCCTTCGCTGCGATCTTCACAGACATTGTCAGGTACACCCCTCTACCTCCAGTAGTTTTATTGTAGGAGAACTTGCCCTAACCGAGGCTTCTCAGCCCCAGCGGTCCTTCTTTTCTACTTTTCTATATCCTAATCTGCATGCTGATCTTAAAAAATTCATACAAAATTCCCTATAAATAATTTTGATCTGAAATTTGGGAATTAATCACCTAACTCGACATGTAAAACATAAAAAAAAAATTGCATGCATATTAGTTCCCCATCATTTAGTATCAGAGCTTAGATTAGGGCTTATTTTCTGCAATTTTTTAGTCCGTATATATTCTGTTATTTTAATTATTTCTCCCTGTTAAAAACTCTAAAAATTCTGAAATTTATTTTCCTGGATTTATCATTATTCACAGTAATTTTAAGAATTTTTCCAGATTTTATTATGGCCTGTGAAGTTTTTGAAAGCCGAAATAGGGCCTGCAAATTTTTGGCTCTGTTTTTTTTAGCAAGACAAGTTTGGAAGTTTTAGGGTTTTGTTTAGGAGTTTTTGCATATTTCTTAATTTTAGTATATTTCCAGTATATTAGGCCATGATTTGTAAGTTTTCTTCTATTTAAAAAAATACCAAAAAAAAAATACATATTTTCCAAAAATACCAAAAAAAAATCTAAACCCTAATTTGCATCCTCATCTGCCTGCCATCATTGCATAATTTACTTTTAAGGGCACTCTTGCTATATCAGATGGGGGGAGGATTTGATCACCTCTCCTTAGCCCAAAACCACATCCCTTGCATTCAGTCCCAAGCCTTAACCTAAAATTAATTAGACTTAATTTGCCCTAGTGGGCTAGGGACACCAACTGGTCGGGTCCGGGCTAGTGTTAGATCACTATGTCAAGTTAACCTGTGTGTGCCTTGTGATCAGTGTCTAGAATGGTGGTTTAGGGATTCAATCCCGAAGGACTTGTGTGCTGGTCCGCCTACCTGGCCAATCTCTGATTGGTGTCTAGGATTGGCAATCAGGGACCTAACACTCCCCTTACACTTGCCTGGCTGAGTACAGGGTTACTATAGGCTAGTTTGCCACCCTGATTAAGCATCTAGTTTGGACTCTAGGTCTAGTCAGCTATAGTCAGTCTGATCGAGTCTTGCATGAGCACTAGATTAGGAGTTTCATATCACCCACCTCCTTCACAAATGTCTGAACCCATGGAAAATTTACAAGCCCAAATAAAAGCCCTAGCTGATCAAATGGCCCATATGACTACCCAGTTAACTCAGTCTGCTACCCAAACCAACAATAGAATTGCCATCTTGCCAATAGGTTTGACCAGTTAGGAGGCCGTGTAGGGACCATAGCAAGAACCCATGGGTCACGATCTGAGCCAGATCCTGATTCCCCTCAACCTAGGACGACCCCAAACCCTGATCCATACCATGAGGCTGAACCTAGGAGAGCCCATCATCATGACCCAATCCCTAAGGTTAGTCCTAGAAGACTAAATCAGGATTTTATAGACCAGGAAGATAGATCCTATTTACCCTCTCCCTATAAGCCTAGTATACCTACAACCTATAGATCTTATGACTACAAATCCTATGAACCTAGTGATGCAGAACAAATAAAGGAATGCGATGCGGAAGTAAATTAAGATTAACTAATTTTTTTGTTGTTTTTATATGTTTGTAGAAATTGGCTTCAAATCAAAGAAAAGTTAACCTAACATTGAAAGATACTAATATGATAATTGAAAGCACAATTTTAAGGAAACTAAATTATCAGAGTAGTTCAGAAGCAACGGATCGCTGGGGGTTGAGAAACTCCCAGACCTAGGGTTTCGCTCCGAACTTTCAAAAGAATAGAAATAAAGAGGAGAGATGGTTTATCTAACCAGACAATGATCTTCACATATTTTGGTGGAGGAACTCTCCCGAGCAGATTGTTGGATCCCGGATTCAGATATCTTCGTAATGGATCCTCCAATACTGGTCCTTTGGCCGGTTGGCTTCTCCTGAACTCAAGATCTGGAAGAGAAGAAAAATAATTGATGGAATCAGAGAGTCAAGGGAAAGATTTACCAGGTTGATGAACTAGAAGATTAAAATTGCTGAAAACTGGATTCTCCTGGATGTTGATGAGATTTTCCTTGGAACTTGCTCTGGATCTGAAGTTGCCGGACTGGATCTGGATGAAGGTGGACGGCCTGGACTTATAGAGAGAGAGAGGCCGTGGGAGATGGATGGATCTAGGGTTTGATGGATTGAAAATAATGAAGGGTGGCTAGGGTTTTGGAATTTCAAGTGGCTAACCTAGGGTTTTGGATAACGATGGAGATCTCTCACCTCCTCAAGGCTCCAATGGAACCCGGATTACCCCCTCACGGAGCTCAACACTTAGAATAGTGCGGAAGAAGAGAAACCTAGGTCACTCAACACAAGAGAATAGCAAAAAAATAATTTTCTTCATTTCTTCCACTCCAAGTTAAGCTCTTTGATTTTGATTTGAACTTCAATTAGGAGTAGGTTGGATGTCCTTCTTTGATTTCTTCTCCATGAGAAGTCTTCTTCCTTCTTTGCTTAGGTAAAATAGGCAGGTATGGGCGCCTCCTTTAAAGTAGCCTCCAATTTGATTTTTTCTTCTTTGGATGTGGGGACCATGACACTGGGATGCCTCTGTGGCGCCTCCTGGACTCTGGCGTGTGCTCGGAGTGTGGCTGGGCGTGTGGCTTGGAGTGTGGCCTCCACTTGCTTGAACCTTGATTTGATTGGAAGACAAATGTGGCACCATTTTGGACCAAATTGAAACCACATTGGGACTTGCACTGAGTCAACATGACTCAACAAAATTTAAATGGTGACTCAATAAATAAAATAAATAAACTGGTTGACCAGGTCAACCTTTATTACAAATCCTAATTTCTCGGGCAATGTCAATCAGAGATCCAAATGGAGCTCTGAAGTCTTCTTCTGAGTCTGGTGCCCGCACCAATTCTCCCAGGGTGGGAGGAACTCGACCCTGTCGAGTAAGGCTCAAGTTGGCTCTGGTATCTCTCCAAGAGGTCTGGGTCCAATTCTTGTAATTCTTCTCGGGAGATCCAAGAGTCATCAGAATCTGGCCTTCCTTGCCAGCGGACCAGGTACCTTTGGTATCCTCGATTACGAGTAGAGATAACCTGATCATCCAGGATCTTTTCAATCTGCTCTTTCCTCACAGGCCAGTTTGTTGGTGGACACACAGGGTCGGGATCACTCTCAATGATAGGGTTAGGCTCAAAAGGCTCACTAGGAATCACAGCTGGCTCCCTGTACTCTACTAAGTCTGTAATGTTGAAAGTAGAGCTAATGCCTAGTTCTGGAGGCAACTCGAGCACATAGGCATTGGATCCTACTCTCTTTACCACTCTAAATGGTCCAGCTCCCCTAGCATGTAACTTTCTAACGGTTCCAGGAGGAAACCGTTCAGGCCTTAACCTAATCATCACATAGTCTCCCTCAACAAAAGATTTGACTCGCCTTTGAGTATCAGCCAACTTCTTATAAGTTTCATTACTTAAATTTATTTTGGCATGAATTTCTTTATGCAAGTCTTTTACATGCTGTGCAAAATTCTCAGCAGATTCGGAGACTCGAGTGTGGACAGGTAAAGGGACTAGGTCAAGAGGTGTGTGAGGTTTGTACCCATGTACAATTTCAAATGGACTCTTACCCGTAGACCTATTGACCGAGTCATTGTACGCAAATTCTGCCCTTGGTAGGTATAAATCCCAATTTCTGGTGTTTTCACCAACAAGACATCTTAGCAGATTTCCTAGGCTACGGTTCACTACTTCAGTTTGGCCATCAGTTTGGGGATGATAGGCAGTTGAAAACTTAAGTTTTGTCCCTAACTTATGACAAAGGGTCTTCCAAAAGTAACTGGTGAACCGGACATCCCTATCTGAAACGATTGTCTTAGGTAGGCCATGGAGTCTAACTATCTCATTGAAGAAAAGTGTGGCTACCTTAGACGCATCAAAGGTTTGGGAACAAGGCAGGAAGTGGGCCATTTTAGAGAATCGGTCGACTACGACACAGATAGAATCATGTCTCCTCAGGGTCTTAGGTAAACCTAACACAAAATCCATACTCACATCTTGCCAAGGACGATCTGGGACAGGGAGTGGGGTATAAAGACCAGTGTTTTGTTTTCGCTGTTTGGCAACAACGCAGGTTCGACATCTAGCTACAATATTAGCTACATCCCTTTTCAAGCTAGGCCAGAAAAAGTGATCTTCAATAGCTAGAATGGTCTTGTCTTTTCCAAAATGGCCGGCTAAATCTCCAGCATGGATTTCCCAAATCAAAAATTTCCTAAGAGAAGTTCTAGGGATGCAAAGCCTATTTTTGAAGAACAAAAAACCATCTACAAGGGTATAATCCTGGTGATTACTAGATGGTCCTTGAACTAGATCCTGATACACAGTTGTGAAATCTGGACAAGACTCATATTCCTCTTTGATTTGCTCAAACCCTATGACCTTAGTTCTAACAGAAGTTAATAACAGAGATCGGCGACTAAGGGCATCAGCTACCTTATTCTCAACTCCAGCCTTATGTTTCAGGACAAAAGTATAGGACTGGATATATTCTACCCACTTAGCATGCCTAGGGTTAAGCTTCTTTTGGGAGTTCAGAAATCTAAGAGCCTCATGGTCCAAAAATAGTACAAATTCCTGCGGTAGCAAATAATGTCTCCAGTAACACAAAGCTTGCACCACCGCATAAAATTCCTTATCATAGGTAGAATACCTAAGCTTAGCATCATTAAGTTTTTCACTAAAGAATGCTATGGGATGATTCTCTTGGCTTAGGACTCCACCTATTCCTACACCTGAAGCATCACAGGCAACCTCAAATACTTTAGAAAAATCGGGTAATCTCAGAATGGGTGCCTGGGTCATTTTATCCTTAAGATCTAGGAAGGCTTTATGGGCTGACTTAGTCCAATGAAATTCTCCCTTCCTAATACAATCAGTGATAGGAGCAACTAAAGTACTAAACCCCTTGATGAATCGCCTATAGAAGGTAGCCAAGCCGTGGAAACTTCTAACTTCATGCATATTGGTTGGCTCTGGCCAGTCTACTATGGACCTAAATTTCTCAGGATCGGCCGCCACGCCGTCAGGGGTTACTACAAAACCAAGAAAGATAACTCTACTAGTCATGAATTCACACTTCTTAAGATTACCGTAGAGTCTCTCATTCCTCAAAACTTGGCAGACTGCTCTAAGGTGGCCTAGGTGATCTGCTGGGGTCTTACTATAGATCAGGATGTCATCAAAATAGACCACCACAAATTTTCCTATTAAAGCTCTAAGTACCTGGGTCATAATTCTCATGAAGGTACTAGGGGCATTGGACAACCCAAAAGGCATAACAACCCATTCATAAAGACCATCCATAGTTTTGAAAGCAGTTTTCCATTCATCCCCGGGTCTAATCCTAACCTGATGATAGCCGTTTTTGAGATCAATCTTAGAAAAAACCATTGCACCAGCCATCATATCAAGCATGTCATCTAGTCTAGGGATGGGAAACCTATATTTGATTGTAATTTTATTGATGGCATGACTGTCAACACACATCCTCCACGTGCCATCTTTCTTTGGGGTCAGTAAGGCTGGGACTGCACAAGGGCTAAGACTTTCTCTAACAAACCCCTTCCTCAATAATTCTCCAACCTGCTTTTGCAGTTCTTCATGCTCAGATGGATTCATCCTGTAATGGGGCAAGTTGGGCAAAGTCGCTCTTGGGATTAGATCTATGGCATGCTGGATATCCCTAAGAGGTGGAAGGTGGTCTGGCAAATCCTCGGGAAAGACATCCTCAAATTCTTTTAACACAGGTTTAACTTCTTGAGGAGGCTCTGAGGGTTCCGAAGTTCTAAGTTCCTTAGCAGTCAACATCCAGATGGGTGAACCACTATGAATTTCTTGTTCTAGATCCTTAGCACTGATTAGGTTCACTCCAGTTTTCATCTCCTTAACCTTACCGGCTCCTTTAGTTACCTTGTCCTTAGGGGGAACTGAATGGATCGTAATCTTCTTCCCATTGAAACTAAAGACACAGGTATTGGATTTTCCTAAGAGGGTGGCATCATGATCATACAACCAAGGTCTTCCGAGAATTATACTGCTCACCCCCATGGGTAAAACATCGCACCAAATCTTTTCGTGATAAGATTGCATTTGGATTTGGACTTGACATCTAGACTGGATGGGTATGGAGGTAGAATCTACCCAAGAAACCTTATAGGGGTTGGGATGGGGAACTGGGATTAAGCCTAACATCTTGACAGTGCTAGTAGAGATGGCATTTACACAGCTCCCACTATCTATGATGATCTTACATACCTTATCCCCTAATTTAAGAAAAGTCTGTAGGATGTTAGTCCTACGCCAATCCTCTTGAACTAGATTCTGGGATAGGATGCATCTTACAACTCCTAATTGGTCAGATTCATTGGGTTCCTCCTCTCCTTCATACTCCTCAACCAAATTCATTCCGGCCTCATAAACTTCTTCTTCAAATTCCTCACTGGGCTCGGAATTATCATTCTCTCCCTCTTCTATGTAAAGGGATCTTCGTGGGCACTGGCTAGCAACTTGACCTACCTTATGACACTTGAAACAGGCTATGGCAGTACACTGACTGGAAATGTGACCTGGTTTCTGACACTTAAAACAGGTGATATTTGAACTAGGGGTTCTCTGGGTGTCAGGTGCCTTACCTTTGTCCATGGGTCTAGGGGTAGAAGTACCCTGAAAAGGTTTACTAGGGATAACTTGGCTAGGTCCATTCCTTGCGATTGGGGCACTAACCCTAGAAGGTATAGGTCCTCTCTGAAATTTCTCAGTGTTCAGTGCAATCTGGTAGGCTTGGTCTAGATCAGTAACCTCTCTCAGAAATAGTTCTCTCTTGATTTCTTCCCTCAGTCCAGCCCTAAATCTAGACAAAGTGACTTCGTGGGCTTCACTCACATCACATCTCATTAGGTATTCATCAAAAGTAGCTATGTAGTCTGAGACAGATCGGTTTCCTTGTTTCAGGTTTTGCCATTGGTCTAACAGGTTTTGCTGGTATGAAATGGGTAGGTATTTATCTCTCAGTTTTTCTTTCATACCCTGCCAAGTGGTTATGGGCTCAACATTCCGTCTCCTAGTGGTTAGCTCAATGTTCCCCCAGTATAACCTAGCTTGACGCACTAATTTCATCTTGGCAAACTTGTATTTCCTCTCCTCAGACATAGCATACCACTCAAAGTATTGGTCCATCTCACCCTCCCAATCAGAATACACCTTAGGGTTCAGACTACCATCAAAAGTGGGTGCATCTAATTTGATGTTCCTGATGAACCTATCATCTCTATCTTCAGGCTTTGGGTCAGGCCTCCTATGATTAGGTTCAGGATCTCTATATAAAGGCCTTCTAGGCTCCTGATGTGGGTGAGGTTGAGGCACATTAAAATCGGGGTCAGGAGTCCAATTCCGATGTCTAGGTTCTTCAAGTACTTGGACTCGGTCCCTAAGTTAGGTAAGATCCTCATGAATTTGTGCGCTAAACTGGGCCACAGTGTTTGTCATATCCTGATTCATTTTAGCCATACTTTCAGTAAGAGTTCTGATCATGGCCTCTAAATCAGGTTGGGTTTGACCAGGTTGATATGGCACTCCATTTCTGGTAGACATGATGATTCAAGCAAGCACACAAAATGAGACTAGACTAAATCGACTACTGGATCACTAGACCTAGAGTCCAAACTAGATGCCCAATAAGAGTGGCAAGCTAGCCTGTAGTAACTCAGGACTCAGCCAGGCAGGTGTAAGGGGAGTGTTAGGTCCTTGATTGCCAATCCTAGACACCAATCAGTGATTGGCCAGGTAGGCGGACTAGCACACAAGCCCTTCGGGACGTAGTCCCTAAACCACCGTTCTAGACACTGAGTGCTAAGCACACACAGAATAACTCGGCAAACTGACTCAACACTAGCCTAGACCCGACCAATTGGTGTCCCTAGCCCACTAGGGCAAATTAGGTCTAACTGATTTTAAATTAGGTCTAGGTTCGAATGATTGGATGGTGGTTTTGGGCTAAGAAGAGGTAATCAACTCCTCCCCTTATCTTAGATGCTCAATTGCCCTTAAGTAAATTATGAGATGATCACTCCAAAAAGAATTGAATTGCAGAACACAAAAAACAGAGTTGCTGTATTTTAATTCTCAGAATTTTTACCGAAACCAATAAATCACAGAAAAATTATGGAAAATAGGTTCAATTATACTAGTTTCAACGAAGTAAAAATCATGCAATTCGGAGTTTTCTGCAGGGAGAAATAATTCAGAAAACAGGGAAATTACGGGCTGCAACTAGATTGTCTTCCTCGTTTATAATCCCTGCTACGAAGTTATAACCCAATGGATCCCCTACACGCCCTAGGAACACCCCGTGGAATGGGAGGAGGAGGCTTGCGCCTCGCTTAGTTCCTAGGACCGGACGTTCTGGGGAGTCTACTTCGAGCAGACAAAATAAAAAGAGAACAATCAAAACAAGCAAGCAAGCAAATCAGAAACCCTAGACTGGGCTCTGATACCAAAAATGATGCAGAACAAATAAAGGAATGCGATGCGGAAGTTAATTAAGATTAACTAATTTTTTTGTTATTTTTATATGTTTGTAGAAATTGGCTTCAAATCAAAGAAAAGTTAACCTAACATTGAAAGATACTAATATGATAATTGAAAGCACAATTTTAAGGAAACTAAATTATCAGAGTAGTTCAGAAGCAACGGATCGCTGGGGGTTGAGAAACTCCCAGACCTAGAGTTTCGCTCCGAACTTTCAAAAGAACAGAAATAAAGAGGAGAGATGGTTTATCTAACCAGACAATGATCTTCACAGATTTTGGTGGAGGAACTCTCCCGAGCAGATTGTTGGATCCCGGATTCAGATATCTTCGTAATGGATCCTCCAATACTGGTCCTTTGGCCGGTTGGCTTCTCCTGAACTCAAGATCTGGAAGAGAAGAAAAACAATTGATGGAATCAGAGAGTCAAGGGAAAGATTTACCAGGTTAATGAACTAGAAGATTGAAATTGCTGAAAACTGGATTCTCCTGGATGTTGATGTGATTTTCCTTGGAACTTGCTCTGGATCTGAAGTTGCCGGACTGGATCTGGATGAAGGTGGACGGCCTGGACTTGTAGAGAGAGAGAAGCCGTGGGAGATGGATGGATCTAGGGTTTGATGGATTGAAAATAATGAAGGGTGGCTAGGGTTTTGGAATTTCAAGTGGCTAACCTAGGGTTTTGGATAAAGATGGAGATCTCTCACCTCCTCAAGGCTCCAATGGAACCCGGATTACCCCCTCACAGAGCTCAACACTTAGAATAGTGCGGAAGAAGAGAAACCTAGGTCACTCAACACAAGAGAATAGCAAAAAAATAATTTTCTTCATTTCTTCCACTCCAAGTTAAGCTCTTTGATTTTGATTTGAACTTCAATTAGGAGTAGGTTGGATGTCCTTCTTTGATTTCTTCTCCAAGAGAAGTCTTCTTCCTTCTTTGCTTAGGTAAAATAGGCAGGTATGGGCGCCTCCTTTAAAGTAGCCTCCAATTTGATTTTTTCTTCTTTGGATGTGGGGACCATGACACTGGGATGCCTCTGTGGCGCCTCCTGGACTCTGGCGTGTGCTCGGAGTGTGGCTGGGCATGTGGCTTGGAGTGTGGCCTCCACTTGCTTGAACCTTGATTTGATTGGAAGACAAATGTGGCACCATTTTGGACCAAATTGAAACCACATTGGGACTTGCACTGAGTCAACATGACTCAACAAAATTTAAATGGTGACTCAATAAATAAAATAAATAAACTGGTTGACCAGGTCAACCTTTATTACAAACCCTAATTTCTCGGGCAATGTCAATCAGAGATCCAAATGGAGCTCTGAAGTCTTCTTCTGAGTCTGGTGCCCGCACCACCTAGAACCTATGAATCCATAACCTATGAACCTAGATCCTATGACTCTAGATCCCATGATCATAGATCCTATGCACCCACCCCCTATGAGCCTAGTAGACCCAACACCCAATATTCTGACCCATATAGGGAGTCCAACCCTAGGAGGACCCAATATTCTGACCTATATAGGGAGTCCAACCCTAGGAGAACCCAGTATTCTGACCCATATAGGGAGTCCAATCCTAGGAGGACCCAATATCCTGACCCATATAGAGAGCCCAACCTTAGGAGGACCCCATACCTTGATCCATCCTTAGAACCTGATCATAGAGCTGACCCAAAATCATATGACCCCAGATCCTATAATCCCATGACCCATAGATCTGCACCCTTGTCCTATGAGCCTAGAGAACCCATAACCCCTAAGTATCAGCCTAGTACTAGTCATGCTTCCCCTAGTCAACTTGAACCCCATAGGATTAGTATCCCTAAATATGAACCCAATAGTGTGCCACTACCTCTTATACAACCTGAACCTACTAGGAGTAGTACCCATAATCAGAGACCAGAACCTAACCAATTTCCTGCTAGCCGACCTTCTCCAACCATTCCTGAGATTCGCAAGGCTTACATTAACGCGGAAGTGTATGAAGCTGATGTGAGCCTAGTGGATGAGTATGGGGGAGAAGAGGAGACACCTTTAGATGACCTAGAATTAGCTGACCCAGTAGATACCCAGGTAGAAACCAACCCAGAGCTAATTGACCTTGACCACATCCAACCTAAAGCTATAGTGGAAGAACAAATAGAGGAAGAGAACCTAGGTACTGCTACTAGAGCCTTACTTGAGGAAACCATAGAGGAGAGCCAAATTATAGAGTCTTGTCCTAAAATACAAGAACCTGAAGAATTTATTAAGGACCTGATCTCTTTGAATCTATACCTTCAAGATGAGCCTCCTCCTATAGTTCCCATTAAGGACCTCTTCCCTGAGATTAATAACCCATCCTTCCATTATACAAACCTCATAGATATACCGCAATCCCGTAAGGTTAACCTCATTAGTATAGGATTAGTTCCTGACACCCCGTCTTTTATCCTACTTTATTCAACTAACCATGAACCTTTTTCTCTACCTTACCAAACTAATTCTGAACCCACTTCCTATTTTCTGCCATTTCCTGACACCTCCAGCATTTATAGGATTATTAGATTGCATTTAATTGAGATTAGCATACTGCATGCATTCATCACGCATGTTAGGTTTGCATCTTACTTCTGGCACACTCTTTGGAATTTGCTAGGAGTTCACTGTAAATTTTCATGTGCATGTCAAGCTAGGATCAAACCTAGGGAACCTATAATCTCTTAGGTTTAGATCCAAAGAGTTCAATAAGATTTCCTTCTATAAGAATGCATAGTCAAGTCTGTTAGGTGTAGGTTTGAGTCCTTTGCATCATCTTGTTAGGAGTCTGCATGTGCCTAGCATGTTCACCACTCACACTAATGTTAAAACAACTGGCTAATTCCCGAAGATGGATCAAAAAAAAATTTGATGTAGTGGATTTTATCTTGGTTAGGCTTAGGCCTAAAAGAAGCTTCATGCTCGCAGAGCCTGACCTTTTAAAGTGATAGAGAAGGTTGGATCAAATGCCTAGGTGTTAGACTTGCCTTCGGATTTGGGCATTAGTTCTACCTTCAATATTACAGACCTGGTTGAGTATAGGGAACCGGCAGCGCTACCTAGTGAGGCCTTTGGACCTATTCCTTTTCATTGTGAGTGACCCTAACCTAGAGTGTCCACAAACAAATTTGGCCTGAGAGAGGAGAATGGATCGAGCGTATCCTAGACGATCAAGCCATCACGACCCAGGGCCATGACTATCAACGCTTCCTGGTCCGATGGCAAGGCCGGCCAGAGTCGGACGATTCGTGGATTTCTCGAGAGGACTTGCAACGCCTCAACCCAGACCTTCTCGAGAGATATGTGAGCCAGTCTGACCAACACTCGACAGGGTCGAGTTCCGCCCACCCCGGGAGAATTGGTGGGGACACTTGAGGCACCAGAATAAGACAGAGGCTTTTTCAATCCTCTGTAAATTGATCAATAATTTATGAGTCCATCTGTAATAAGGGCTTAGCTCATCTGAGTCCATTTTAGTTGTTATTTGAGTATTTTTAGTTGTTATTTCAGTTCTGTACTAGTCAGCTCATGTTGAGCTAGTTTAGTCCAATGCTAGTCAGCTCATGTTGAGCTAATTTTATTTTTTTGAGTCCTGTCCAAGCATACTGAAGACTCAAGACTATATCATACAAGTGAAGACCAAGTCCAACTAGATTGAAGACATGGAAGTATAGCACAAGTCCAACCCAGCTTGAAGATTTGAAGACCCCAAGAGGAAAATTCAGAAAACACTGATTTCTTGCAGATGCCCTCCAGATGCCCAGATTCCCTTCCAGATGCCAAAGTATATTCATAGATAAGGGAATCCATGATTCCAGAGGTCCATCTGCATCCTAGCCCAAAGAAATCAAGCCCAGGTGCCAAGCCCAAGCCCCTAAGAAGCAAGATACCAGGGAATATTCCTGCTACCTGGCTACCAGGCCACCCCAGCTTCCAGAGGCCCAAACCCATGCACCCGAGCCCCTTTGGGCCGACCTTTTGCTGCTCCTAGAAGCCCAACATGCCCCCCTAGGCATCCTTGGAGTCTTGACCAAGTCAAGAGAGTTTTTAGGGATTTTTCTACCTAATATTTCCTTATTTTCTAGCTAGGGTTTGAGAGGGAAAAGGATTCTTATGTAAAGACTTATGTACCCTTACTTGGAGCCCAAGGTTAAGGGTCTATTTAAGGGACCCTAGCCTCTTGTATGAAGGGGAATTTTTGATAAATGAAAACCTTGAGTTCTTCTGTTGAGTGGTGAGATACCCTGCTATGTGCATAAAGGGGTTTGTGAGAGTTCTTCTTCCCGGTGTTTGCAATCATCTTCCTGCTGCCAACAAACCCTCCAGATCCCTGGACGCCCACTCCAAAAGAAGCCTTCCTTTGCTGTTTTTACTTTGTTTTCTTGTTCCTTTGTGAGCTTTCTAACCCCTAACAGGTCGTTTGCAGGTCCTTGAGTTCCTACGAATCCAAAGACTCCAGCCAAGCCTCAATCGGATCACCGAGCAGAAAGCTAGGTATCCGCGGGTCTTTGGCTCGGTTTTCCAGGCCACATCCATCGAGGAACGAGAGACCCCTTCGCTGCGATCTTCACAGACGTTGTCAGGTACACCCCTCTACCTCCAGTAGTTTTATCGTAGGAGAACTTGCCATAATCGAGGCTTCTCAGCCCCGGCAGTCCTTCTTTGCTACTTTTCTAGGTCCTAATATGCATGCTGATCTTCAAAAATTCATACAAAATTCCCTATAAATAATTTTGATCTGAAATTTGGGAATTAATCGCCTAACTCAACATGTAAAACATACAAAAAAAATTGCATGCATATTAGTTCCCCATCAATCTGGATCCTGTCTGAAGGCAAGGAAAGCCTCCTCAGGGCATGTGAAATACCTCGGGAATCCTACAAGCATCAAGGTCAATCAAAATAGCAAATAAGCAAAGGAATAAGAAAATAGGGTTTAGAATTCAAAGAACTAGGTTTAGGTGTGGATGTCCCGGGGAAGAAATAGTTGCTTGATTGGGGTAGCAGCTAGGGCATCTTCCTCTGGGCATGGTTGATCTCCAAGGATGCAAAAAGATGCTAGGACAGCAGGGATTTAGCTAGGGTACACAAGGAGAGCACTCAAAGTAAAGAACTAAAACCAAAAACACCAACACAAGGCAATAACTTAAAATATCAACAAGTTGTATTCATAAGAAAGAGATGATTAAAAGAGAGAAAGGGGTGGGGTATTTATAGAATTTCAATGCCCTCTCTAAAAGGGTTACACTTAGATTAACAAGCCTTTTCCTTGTTAGATTACATGTCCTTTCCTAGCTAGGTTAGAATTACAAAGCTTAAAAGAACTAGGAATCCTAACTAGGTTAGGCTAGTCTTCTCCTTTTCACTTAAGGACACCTCCCTTTGAGCTTGGACTTGGTCAACTATTCAAGGATGCCTAGGAGGGTATGTTGGGCTTCTAGAAGCAGCAAGGGGCCGGCCCAAAGGGGCTTGCGAGCATGAGCTTGGGCCTCCGGAAGCTGGAGTAGCCTGGTAGCCTGGAAGCAGGAATATTTCCTGGTATCTTGCTTCTCTAGGGTTTGGGCTTGGCACCTGAGCTTGATTTCTTTGTGCTAGGATGCAGGTGGACCTCTGGAATCATAGATGCCCTGGTTTGGAAATATGCTCTGGTATGTGGAGAGGATTCTGGGCATGTGGAGGGCAACTGGAAGGAATCAGGGTTTCAGGAAGCATCTTCGATCCTAGGTTATCACACAAAATCCAATAGGCTGATGTAGTGGCCTCTGACTCCTGGATGTGGCCTGGTGGAACTCCAAAATAGGGTAACCTCTTCTCTCATACAAAAATTGGACTCATACTAGACTCATACTGATGTGTAGAACTTAATGTACTGGACTAGGTTAAGGGTTGAGACAAATCAACTAACCTCAACTTATTATAGGATTCAATCCTAGTTGATTACAAAACTTTGATATATAACTAAGTAAATCAAATAGGGCCCAGTAATCTTTCTCTGATCCTGGTGCCCCTACCATCCCTAGAGCCAAACCACAATACCTAATTGGGTTATGTTACAATCTCTCAAAAATTCCCTCCAATAAGTCAATGTAAGAAAACACTCAAACCCCAAGCCATATACACCCATGTCTCACATGTTCTTTCAACCCTTGGGTCAAGCCCCCTAACCCAACACGACTTCAGGACCTTGGGAACTAATAAACATCAGGCTCCCAAACCTATCTTAGCCACCCATGAATACATTATGAACCCCCTGGAACACCTCCAAGCACCTAGGGATTGCCTCGAACATCCCTGCAATGGCCTCCCAAGTCTCTCTAGAGCTTGAGAGCACCACACAAAACTCTACAATCTCCACCTTAGTGCCTCCAAGCCTAAGCAAACCTAGAAATGTCCTCCTACACAACTTCGCTGTAATTGCGTGTCTTGACAGCGTCTAGTGCGGATCTCCTTACCTCTGCCAACACCCTTTAGTTGCTGAGCTCCCTTGGAGGCCTTTGGGATGACTGCCTCCCCTATTGAAGATCCTTGCTTGTACCCTGGCACCACCATTATAGCCTTCCTTTTTCCAGGTAGCTACATCAATCTTTTCCTTGGACTTCCCTGGAGAGATTGCAGCAATCCTGAACTAGCACTCGTTGTAACTAGAGCTCTACTTGGCACCATGTCCTCAGAGCCATGCCTCACTGCATGTGCACACTGCTCCACCTGCCTCGGTGCACCCCTGGCACTGGTACTAAGATGTGACTCCTCCCCATGCACCCCTCTGCTCTAACCTCATGTCGAGTCCTGCTCCACCCATGAAGCCAACTCTCCCGGTGCTCTGCCTGAGATTGAAGTCTCCTTGATGCCACAGAATGAAATCCTGAGGCCAGCCACTCAACGATGCCCTGCTAAGCCTGCCATTGCATATCATAATTTGTCTTTACCTCCTTGGATGCTTCGCATCCCGCAAACCCTCCAAGACTATTTTGGATACACTGCACCCCGTAGGCTCCTCCGAAATAACCAAGAGCTCATCTGACTCTTCCTTTGATCTAGTAACTGAACCTGAGAAATTTGAGATTTTCCTTTCTCCATCCCTGCACTTTTTCCTAAGCAAACACTCCCACTTAAAGTGCCTTGCTACACCATACCTGTAGCACTTGAATTCTCTCTTGCCCTTCTAGGACTTGGACCACCCCTCGTGCTTGCTACCTTCATTCCCTCTCCTGGTCCTCTTTCCTACCATGAGGCCCTCCTGAGGTACTCCCTCCATCATCATCTTTTTCCTTTGTTCATTGGACCTTAGCACTGATACTATGTCCTCATACATTAGTGTCTCCTTCCCATATAGCAAAGTAGTGATAAGTGGATCATATGAACTCGACAATGAGCATAACGAGAGTAGGGACTTGTCTTCTTCCTCCAGGATGCTGTACAAAGCTGCATCAACCAAACACCCTTTGATGGCTGCACACGCCCTCTTTTGCAAAGACAACCAATCTCGATCCGTCATCCCCTCTGGCTTTTCCTTCAAAGCCATGTCCAGAAAATTCTGCACCAACAAATCCTCCTTTCGAACCTTCCACATAGAAAAGCTTCCTTTCTGATTAAATTTCTTAAACTCCACCTTGCTACTGCTATTCATGGTTGATCAGGCCATGAAGAACAACTCAAAAGGCTCAATTTCATAAATACCTTGAAGTGATCCTAGGGTAGAAATTCATAACACATGTGGACAGGTGCAGCAGAATCGGTTTCAAGGCTGGCATCTTCCTCTTTCTTCTTCAAGACGAACCAGGGAGCAGCACCTCCTTCTTCCTTGAATTCTCCTCTCCCAATGCTCAAACCTTGCTCTAATATCACCTGTAGGGAATCCGGATCAGAGCTTATACCGTGGAAGCAACGTGGGATAGATCAAGAATCATCTTTCTTGACTCAAGAAACCAGCAATCAACAAAGCTTACCGGCTGAAACCTTTCCTTGGATTCAATTAGCAAAGAGAGGAAGGAGAAGAGATGGAAGAGCGATTAAGAGAAAAGAGAGATTTCTTTTTATTTATTCCTTGGAGAAAAACCTTGCTGCTATTACAAGATCGCATCCCTTCTTTAAAAACCAAGAAGCCCCTTGCCAAGCCTCATGTATGCACTCCTCTCCAAAATCGTGAGCCACTCCTAAGAAGTCTCACGCACGCCCCTTCTCTCAAGAACCAAGAAGTCTCCGCAGACTCCCCCTAGCCTCCCAAACCATTAGCCTCCCTCCTCATCTTTATATAGAGGGTAGTTTTAGTTCTAGGCAGTCCTCGATTCTTGGTCTTGGGCAGTTAGACCTCTTCTTGGGCAGTTAGGCTTCCTAGGACCAAACCGATTATGACTCCTTAGTTAGTTAGGCTTCCTAAGTGGTTACAACCAACCAACAAATTAAGCTAACCTACTAACCAATTGAACCCCCTTTCACACCTAAAAGGGTAGCTGGCTAACCCTAGACCCAAACTCCATAACCCAATTGGGTTATGTTATAATCTCTTGAAAACTCTCCCCAACAAGTCAATGTGAGAAAACACTTAAACCCTGAGCCCATGTACACCCATGTCTCACATGTTCTCTCAATCCTAGGGTCAAGCCTCTTGACCCAACATGACTTAGGATTCTTGGGAACTAATAAACCTCAAGCTCCCAAACCTATCCTGGACACCCATGAATACATCATGAACCCCCTAGAACACCTGTAGGACCTCTTGAATATCTCCAGAAATCACTTAGCATGCCTCCAAGCACCCAAGGATCACCTCGAACATCCCTGCCATGGCCTCCCAAGTCTTTCCAAAGCTTGGGAGTACCACACAAAACTCTATAGAACCCTATGTAGAAGATAACATGATAACTGAAGAGCATATCCCCAAAATGATATGATAGAGTGACTAAGCCCATCATGGATCAGACCATATCTAATGCAGTCTAATTCCTCCTTTCAAACACTCCATTTAATTGAGTTATCCCTAGAGGAGTACATTGAGAAAGAATCTTATTCTCCTTAAGATAAGTTAGAAACTCATCAGAAAGATACTCACCACCTCGATCTAACCGAAGGGTTTTAATAAACTTCCTAGTTTGTTTTTCTATTTCATTACGATATCTTTTGAACATTTCAAACAACTCAGATTTATGTCTCATTAAGAAGACATAACCATACCTTGATAGGTCATCTGTAAATATAATGAAATAGTTATACCCACCCCTAACACTGATATTCATTTGTCTACATACATCAGTATATACCAAACTAAGAATATCGTTGGCTCGCTCACCTTTTCTAGTAAAAGGTGACTTGGTCATTTTACCAAGAAGACAAGATTCACAAATTGGAAGTGATTCACAATCACTGATATTCAGGAGATCTTCTCCAACTAACTTGTTGATCCTATTCTTATTAATATGACCAAGCCTATAGTGCTAGAGATAAGTATCACTAACATTATCTATCCTAGGATATTTGCAAGTAGTAGTCATTACTGTAATAGGTCATGAAAGTAAGTATATGCCATTACTTAAACGTCCATCCATAAGTTTCACACCATTCACAATGATAAAAAAACATCATTCATTATTGAAAATTCATAATTTTCATTGGCCAATTAGCTTACAGAAATGATATTGATAAGAAAAGATGGACAGTAATGACAGTCATTCAAAATGACATTACAAGACTCGAAAACTAGCTTGATAATTTCCAATGCTAGGATTGGAACTTGGATTCCATTTCCCATATTCAAGAATTTATCACCATCCTCGAATCTCCTACTAACTTGAAGCCCTTACAAAGAATTATAAATATGAACAGGACTTCCGATATCCAATACCCAAATAGTAGTATCACATATAGATAAATTATAAGGTGTTATCATATAATTACCTTGTGCAGCAATAGATTACTGCTTTCTCTTCTTTGGCCTATTCGTGTCAAGAGTAGGCAGGACAGTTCCTCCTCCAATGACCCTGCTTCTTACAATAGAAGCACTCTGCCTTACTCTGATTAGCCTTCTTCCTCGTTTGACAGGCCTAGTGGTGCAGACACCAAAGGCACTAGACTTAAGCAGAGGATTCTCAACCCTCTATGGTTATCTGATTAGTATTTTCAATATTTTAGTCCAATTTTGTAATAAGGGCTTAGCTTATTTGAGTCCGTACTTTAGCCCTGAGTCCTATTTTAGGCCTATCAACAATTGAGTCCTGTATTTAGAGTCACTCATACCATTAGGGTATTGAGTCAAGTTTTGAATGCCCATTGTTAGTTTTGTTGCTTTGAGTCTTATGTGTTTTACATTGAGTCCAGACTAATTTTAGAAGTCTTATATTAAATCTAGTCCAATTTTGTAAGAAGAAGACTCTTGCTGCTAATAAACCCCAGCCAGAGTGATAATCTGACAACTACAAGGAGTCCCAGTCATACTTAAATGTGCCACCTTGGATTGCATGAGAAGGACCATAAGATCATCACCATTAAAGACCAGGATGACAACAACATCAGCCTACCGGGAAGACGGATACCAGAAGAAACACTAGAGCATACCTAGGACTGAAATGGAGCCAAAGGCCCATGCTCTTCATGAATTCGATGCCCCAACCTTATGGTCACCACCATAGGGTCAACCACCTTAGGGCCACCCCCTTGGCCAACCAAAACAAGGAGAGAGCCTAATTGGAAGAGGAATTCTAGGTAGGGTTTGTGAGGGAAAAGGATACAAAGAGAGTCACTTGTATACCCTTACATGGGTCCTAAGTTTGTTAAGCCTATATAAAGGCCCTACCTTTCATGTATTATGACGAATCTTTTAATGAAATTTTCTTGAGTTCTTCAACATTGTTGTGTGCCTTGCTATGTGCTTTGTCCTCCTGCACCCTGCCTCCAAGTCTCCAATGAAACCCTAGCTGCCAACCCTGCTTCAACCTTGGACGCCTCCACCACTTGGCTGCCTGCATCCAACCCTCTTCTTCCTTTCTTCCTTCAGCCTTCAACTTTGTCTCTCCTTTGTTCACTAACTCTTGAGTGGTGTTTTACAGGTCTCCTAGAGTCCATAAATTTAGGATTCCATCTGACCAGCTTTCGGGTCAGCGGATCGAAAGCCATTGATCCGTGGGGTCTCTGGCTTGATTTTATAGGATGCATCCGGGAGCGTAGAGCGATCCCTTCATGGATTCATCTTCAAATTACTACTAGGTATACCCCTTTGACTCACAAGTTATGGTATTGCAGAAGAGCTAGCCCTATCGGGGTTTCTTAACCTTGGTGGTCATGTTTCTTTCACTTTAGGATTTATTTTTGCATGCATGTGCTTCTAATATTCTATAGAACTCCCTGCTTAGACTCTTGGCTCAAAATTTGGGATATGAACTCTTAGCTCACTGCCTAATAACAAAAAAATAGTTTTCTTGCATAAGTAGTCCTGCATTATTCAATATCAAAGAATCTTCTAGGGCTAATTACTGCATCTTGTCATTCCTGCATATGGTCTATTCCATTAATTGTTTCTCCATGCAGGTAGCTTAGAAACTCCTGATTCTTATTTTTTTGGATTTCCTGTAATTGGTAATATTTATTAGAGTCTTTTCATAATTTAATTCGGTCTTTATGTTTTCTTCACATCTAATTTACTACTTGAGAATAGTTTTACCCTAAAATTTCAGCAAGTCTAGTTTCAGCATGTTTAGGGTTCTTTCTGCATAATCTCTACATATTTAATTTTTCTGCATATTTCTTGCATATTAGGTACTTTCCTATAAATTATATTTTTACAAAAAAAAATATAAAACATATACATACACAAAAAAAAAAATCAAAAACCATAGTTTTCATTTGTGTGCCATCATATGCATAAGCTATATTAAGGGCAATTCTACTATGCCATATGGGGAGAGGATTTGATCACCTCTCCATAGCTAGAAACAACAACCCTTGCATTCGAGCCCAACCTAATTAAAATCAATTAGATCTTATTTGCTTTGCACTAGTGAGCTAGGGACACCAACAGGTCGGGTCCAACCTTTGTAGGAAGACTAGTAGACCCAATACCTCTCCTATTACTGGAAGCTGGTGTTTAGGCTAGAGGTCCAGTGGCAGACACCCTAAGCAGATCGGTGGTTTCTTAATTGGGTACTTGCAAAAGCAGGGAGGCCTCCCACCATCCCACCTCTTACCTGGCTAGTGAAAGGACTAGGGGTTGTGTTGTGTGTAAGTTAAGTCGACCCATTCTATTTAGGCTCTAGGTCTAAGAAGCATAGACGATTCATCTTTGAGTCTTGCATGTGCACTAGTTCAGGAGTCTCATGTCATCCACCACACCCACAGTCAACTGAACCCATGGAAAATCCAAATCTTGAAGCCCAGATTAGAGCCCTCACTGATCGATAGCCTAATCATTTACCCAAATGAACTAGAGGTTCAACCAGGTGGAAACAAGGGTAGAAGCCCATATGGCCCATAAATCATCTAGGCCCAATTCCCTTGATCCAAGAGCCTATTATAATGATCTTGTCCCTGAGTCTAACCTTAGATGTCCATATCCATACTTGGTTGACATAGAGGAAAGACCCATTAGGAACACCCAACCCTATGCACCCACTTTTGATGGAAGCCTAGATCCTGAGGTATATATTGATTGGAAGGAGAGAATGGATCAGAATTTTGAGTACACTAAGATGTTGGAGTTAGGAAAAGTTAGATTGGCTAGACATAGGTTAACCCGACATGCTAAGTGGCACTAGAAAGTTATTTAGGATGAATGTTATCAAAGAGGAGATGAAATACTTGGAGATCCATGAGAAGTAGATTGAGAGAAAAGTACCTAAGTAGATTTTATGAGTACAAACTTTTTGACCAATGGTACAAATTGAGACAGGGTAATAAAACTGTGTTTGAATACATTGACCAATTTAATGAGTTTATTAGGAGATGTAACACAGTTGAACTTGAGTCTAAGATCATAGCTAGATTTCGAGATGGCCTATGTAGGGACATCCAGTGGGAACTATTTCAATAGCAAATTCAAGACCTAGAAGATGCCTATCAACTTGCTATGGAATTTGAGTCATATAAGAGGGAACCCATGAACTATCGAGTTGAGCCCAGCAGGATTAGTACCCCTGAACCCAAATCCAACACTAGTCGACTGATATCAGAGTAGGAAATCTCCACCCCCAGATAGATGGTCAAATTGAAGTGGTGAACTGTAGCCTAGAAAATCTCCTTAGGTGTCTAGTAGGTGAAAGCACAAGAAACTGGGGCTAATTATTGCCTTGAGTAGAGTTTTCCTACAATAGCTTATTGAATAGGTCCACGGGCTAGAGTCCTTTTGAGATAGTCCATGGGTATAAGCCTAATCGCCCCATCGATCTGATTCCCTTACCCATCCTTGCACGAGTCTCAAAGTCTATATAGTCATTCGTATAGCATATTAGAGACTTGCATAAGGACATTAGCCAAAAGATTAATCTAAGTAATGAAACATATAAGAAACTAGCTAATTCCCAAAAGAGAGCCAAGGAATTTAATGTAGGGGATTTCGTTATGATTAGGATTAAGTCTAAGTGGTTCCCACCAGGGACCATTAAGAAGCTTCATGCTTGTGGAGCTAGACCCTTTAGAGTGAGAGAGAAGGTCGGACCCAATGCCTATGTGCTAGATCTATCCCTATATTTTGGCATTAGCTCTACCTTCAATATCGCGGACTTGGTTGAGTATAGGGAACCTACAGTGATTCCTAGTGAGGCCTTTGGACCTACCCCATTCTTTGAGAGTGAACCTAACCCAGAGTGTCAACCTATAAATTGGCCTAGGAGAGGAGAACGGATTGAGCGTATCTTGGATGATCAAGCTATCATGACCCGGGGCTGCGGCTATCAACGCTACCTGGTCCGATGGCAAGGTCGACCAGAATCCAACGATTCATAGATTACTCGAGAGGACTTGTAGCACCTCGACCCAGACCTCCTTGAGCGATACTAGAGCCAGAGCGACCTGTACTCGACAAGGTCAAGTTCCTCCCATCCTAGGAGAATTGGTGCGGACATCAGAGGCACCAGACTTAGGCAGAGGCTTCTCAACCCTCTGTGGTTATCTGATTTTTGAGTCTAATTTTATAGTTAGGGCTTAGCTCATTTGAGTCCGTACTTTTGCCCCTGAGTCCTATTTTCAGCCTGTCAACAATTGATTCATGTATTTAGAGTCACTCATACCATTAAGGTATTGAGTCAAGTTTTGGATGCCCATTGCATGTTTTGTCATTTTGAGTCTTATGAGTCTTACATTTAGTCCAATCCAAGTTTTGTAAGAAGAAGAATCAAGTCATTGATGGACCCCAGCCAGAGTGATAATTCGACAACTATAAGGAGTCCCAGTCATACTTGAATGTGCCACCTTGGATTGCATGAGAAGAACCTTAAGATCATCACCATTGAAGACCAGGATTACAACAACATCAACCTACTGAGAAGACAGATACCAGAAGAAACCCTAGAGCCTACTTGAGATTGAAGTGGGCCACCCAAGGCCCATGCTCTTCATGAATTTGGCATCCAAACCTTATAGTCACCACCATATGGTTGGCCACCTTACAGTCACCCCCTTGGCCAACCAAAATAAGGAGAGAGAGCCTGATTGGAAGAGGAATTCTAGGTAGGGTTTGTGAGGGAAAAGGACACAAAGAGAGTTACTTGTATACCCTTACTTGGGACCTAAGTTTTGTAAGCCTATATAAAGGCCCTACCTCTTATGTATTATGATGAATCTTTTAATGAAGTTTTCTTGAGTTCTTCAACATTGCAGTGTGCTTTGTCCTCCTGCGCCCTGCCTCCAAGTCTCCAACGAAACCCTAGCTGCCAACCCTGCTTCAACCTTGGATGCCTCCACCACTTGGCTACCCGCATCCAACCCTCTTCTTCCTTTCTTCCTTCTGACTTCAACTTTGTTTCTCCTTGGTTTTATAACCCTTGATAGGTATTTTACAGGTCCCTCAGAGTCCATAAATTCAGGATTCCATCTGACCTGCTTTCGGGTCAGTTGGTCGAAAGCCATGGATCCGTGGGGTCTCCGGCTTAATTTTTTTGAGATGCATCCGGGAGCGTAAAGTGATCCCTTCGTGGATTCATTTTCAAATCACTGCCAAGTACACCCCCTTGACTCATAGAATGCAGTATTATAAAAGAGCTAGCCCTACCAGGGCTTCTTAGCCTCTGTGGTCCTGTTTCTTTCACTTTAGGGTTTATTTCTACATTCATGTACATCTAATTTTTTGTAGAATTCCCTGCTTAGACTCTTGGCTCAAAATTTAGGATATAAACTCTTAACTCACTTCCTAACAACAAATAAATAGTTTGCATGCATAAGTAGTCCCGCATCACCTAGCACTTTGCACCTTCTTAGATTTATTCTTTTCTTTTTTGCTTTCCTAAATGGATGACGTCATGCCGCACCGCGTCCTACTAGGTTAACCAACCCTTTATTAAGGTGATGATCTTTCTCATAAGTCTACAGTAAACCCAATAAATAATGATAGTTTACTACAGTCCTATTCAATCTATAGTCATCAAGAATGCCCAAATAGTAGAGAGGCAGGGAATTCAAAATCACATCTTTCCCTAGCTACTCATGTAAGGAAAATCTGAGCTTGCCCAAATGCTCAATCAACTTGATCATGTACAGTCATGATCAATGATTGATGCTCTATCATGCATCCGAGTGCTAAAAAAGATAGAGAAAATTATGTACTGCTTAATATCATCAGGTGTGCCAAAAGACACCTTCAAATTTTGAAGGATCTCCTCTAGCTGGGCTTCCTCGAACCTATGACTGAACTTATCATTCATCATCACCAACATAATACATTGCACCGTAGTGTGGTCAGAGAGCCACTTCTGATAAGCATCCCTGACTGTAGTATGGGCATTGGTAGCAGGTGTTCAGGTGCAGGATCTAATATCACAAATAGGATCTTTTCATGCTCCAAAACTATTCTGAGTCTTCGATACCAGCTATTGAAGTTGGGACCCATAAGTTTGTCATTGTCAAGCAATGACTAGAGCGACAAACCGGTAGACATAATCTGAAGGGAAAAAAATATTAGTGTATATGAATTATTAACATCCTAAAGACATGGACTTTAGTCTAAAGATTTTTCCAACTATTTTGTACAGACTGGTTGCCTCTACACTCCAATCCAAAGAATAACACTTACCCCTTAGCGAGTACTAGAATCCAATAGATTACATATGAGCCTGACTATGGCCGGCCAACCCATGTACATCTAAAGGTAGGTTCACAACCAATTACTTCTCAAAGCAATTTCTAGTAAATAATTTTTGTCCCAGGGTGCCAATCAATCGGCCTTTGGGCCTCCAATTGAAGGTTCTAGTTATGTCCAACCATTAACATGGCCGAATTCAATGCTTCTAACTAACGAATGATCAAGCCCGACTTTGATTGGCTAACTTGACCACTTGTTAAGATAGTTGCATTGAGCCATCATATTATGAATGGCAATTCCACCAGCCTGATGACCACCCAATCTTTGGATCTGCTGATGATCACCCAACTAATGGACTCATTACCATCCACTTAATGGGAGGCAAAGACTAGGTTATCCTATAACTTTGTTTTTTAAAGGATCTAATAATTTAGAGGATTTAATTCATTGTGACATATTAAGAGAAGACATGGACCTAATCAAGAAACCTCCCACTATCTCATAGAGGGGGTCATGATCAATTGGATCTTGGGCACCAAATAACCAGTCATGATTGATTAACCTCAGTTGACATCGGTTAACTCGAATCAATAAGTTATCCAATCAATTCTGGTTCACTACATTGGCCAGGTAAGTGAGATCAAGGGATGGGTTGCGCCAAGTAAGCCTCTTGCCTTTGACACCAACCTTGAGTTGGCTAGGTAAGAGTTAGCCCTAAAGAACCTTGATCAAGATGCCAAACTTACCTTAGATACCAATTGGTTCACCAGACTCAATTGGACTAACCTAAAGACTTGGGCTCAGCACAAAGACAAAAATCATGTCCATTTAGATGTATGGACTGATCAAAATAACTAATTAGAGTGATCTATAGAGAAGAGACCTAATACAATATTTGATTAGACTTATTATCTATTTAATCCATTTCATCTAAACTTAAGGTCTAACCCAATTAAGGACTTAATCATAACTACCCCAATTAACCCAAGGTTATGATCATGTCTTAAGATTTTGAATCACATTCCTAAATCTTAAAAGGTTATTAGACAACTTAATTCATAATTAAGTTTATCAATTCTAATTGAAACAGTTTCAATTAATCACTTGTTATTTGAAACAATTTCAAATATGTGAAACAATTTTACAAAAATTCAAAGATTTTCACTAAATTTCTCAGTGGATTTAGATCATATCATTATATTAGATCATATCTAAGAAAATTAAAGATCTAATATACAAGATTAAAACTATTTTAATCTTATAAATCTTTCACTTTTCTTCTTTATAAGATCTTGATGCAAGCGGAACCCATACACACCAGAGGAGACCCCATTGAATGGGAAGAGAGGGCCTTTAAATCCTACTTCTCTCCTATGACTGGATGGCCATGGTGAATTCACATAAATCCAAGTACTTTCTATGTGAAAGGAAACTAAGATTTCATATCTAAAAGTTAAATAATCATACAAATGAACCTGCTCTGATACCATTGTAAGGAAACATTATGTACGCAATAGTCATGCAACTTTAAAATTTTTTTAACCTTGCATCGCAATGCAAGACTAGATTAATCATATTAATCAATATATAATATTAAAATATTTCTAATATAGGCCTACAAATAGGATCATGTATGAATATCAACATGTAAATGAAAGAAAACATAAGCACACAAAGTCGTGCATCACATAGAATGACTCTATGTTCGATGCACAAGCTAAAGCACACTTATTTAGCAAACTCACCAAGAACCTTACCTTTAATCTGATGCGACACTTACCAGGTTGAGCTAAAGCTTTCCAAGGAAGACAATCCTCTGGAAGCTGCACACATGTCCATCCTCTACAGGTAATCCACATCGGAGTTCTTCCTTGACCTTCTTCCTTTGAAGTGCTAGCTTTGTTGGAACAAAATGGCTTATTGACTCTTCTTCTTCTTCGCCGAGACACTCCAGGGGATGAAGAAGTACTATTAAGGATTTAGGAAGTGCACTCAAGAACCCTTTCCAAGCCTAGAACATTAAGTAGCACACACCCAAACCCAAACCTTTCTTCCCCACACAAAGGTTTCAAGCACTCCTTCTTTTCCCCCCTTTTTAAAGGATTTTCTAGTAAATAAACTTTAGAAATCTCTCTCTTTCACATCGTCATCAAGCCCCCATATGTAGGTAAGTGCGTAGAGAAGAAAAGGGGAGAGTTACATAATTATGGGGGGTTACAAAAGATTCAAGGCCATGTGAGTTACATCCTTTTAAATTCAAACTAAATTCTGAATTTAAAACATAAATCAAAATTTGAATTCATAATTCAAACTTATATTTGAAACATGATGCAATGATTTAGCCCAATCACATTAGACCTAACCTAAGCCCAAATCGAATCATATTTGGTTTGATCCAAACTTAATTGCTCAATCAAATTGAGTTAATCAAGCAATCACATTGCCTCTAACCCTCCATATAATTACCAACATTTAGTAATTAAAATCTTTATCATAATATTTGTAACATGATGTGTCAGCACTTGACAAATCATCAAATCCATACAACTGAGTCGACTCCGAAATGAAGATGCACAATCAAACTATCCAAAGAGTCCAAAAATGATTCCCAATCATTCAATAACCATTAGGTCAATCAAAAACCTCTATGGTGTTGACCCCATAGGTTCGAACACTAAGTTGGAAGTATTGGAACACTTCTAATACCAGCCAAAGTCACCATCTAGCAATGACACCCGATGTCCGGATAGGTCGAAGGTTACAGAGCAACTATTAAGAACCAAATGAATATGATAATCATATAATACATTCCTTTAACCCTCAATGCTCCAGATGAATTAGGGTTTAACTGCCCAACCCTAGAATAGTCCATCACAATATGTCTCAAACTCAAAATCCCTTTAACTGCTTATAAGGACTACCCTGGCCAAGGGTTTACTCAATTAAGACATAATTAGTCATTCAATCCATACTCTTTTGGAATGGTTAATCTCATCTTGATCCAACCACTGCTACACAAGTACTTAACTGTACCCAACTACCTTTCATCACCAGATTAGAAATCTAGGTAGTCCGGTACCTAAGCACGGTGAGTTGCTTACAAGCTACCATGGTGATCTCAAGTCAGAGGAACACTTACATCCATATCCTGATGTGAACTACTCTTTGGCAGAAAGAATGTTCTATAAATGGGTCATGTCCAGTGAAGTGTCACACACAACACCTGCATGCCATACCAATGTAATGGGGACATCAGAGGTCCCAGACTTTGGCAGAGGCATCTCAATCCTTTATGGTTATCAAATTAGAGTTTAGGATTTGTGTCCAATTTGTAATTAGGGTTTAGTTAATTTGAGTGAGTTCATTTGAGTTTTATGGGTTAGTCCATATGAGTCTTTGAATGGCCCCTAAAATCTGTTTTGGGCCTTCCAATATTTGAGTCCTGTATTTGGGTTTTGATCCATACTATTAGGATTTGAGATCAGTTTTTGGTTTATGTCAAGTCAGTTAAGTCAGGCCAAGTTTTGAGTCATGTAATTTTTGAAGTTAAATTATGTAAGTGTGAGTCCAGTCTATTGAGTCCATTCTAGTCCTATAAAAAAGAAAAAGACTCAAATCATTTTGAAGCCTATCAGCATAACACTCTGGTCATCCATCCAATTGAGCTATTTAGGAGCATGAAGCCATCAAGGAAGACTTGGAGGACATGTGATCTTGCCCTCTAGAGAGGAGAACAGCTGAAGAAGCCCTGAAGCGTGCCCAGCATTAAATTGGGCCTCCTAGGGCCCAAAAGCAACCAAGAAGGAACCAACCCTTAGGGTTACCACCCCTTGGTCGGCCACCCTTAGGGTCACCACCCTTTGGCAGACCAAGAAATGTAGAGGGAGAGAGAGAGACTCAGTCAGAGTGGAGAGAACTTGAGGGAGAGTTTGTATAGGTTAGGGTTTACTGTGAGATTACTTGTATACCCTTTCTTAAGCCCCAAGTTTGTAAGCCTATATAAAGGCCTCCCATCCTCATGTAATTGGAGATGAATTAATGAATTAAATTGAGTTTTTTCTCTTTACTGTGTACGAGCTGTGTGAATTATTTTTTGTTTGTTCCTGTGCCCTGCCTTCCTCCCCAACATCAAAACCCTAGCCACCCTCCTTCTAAGCCTTTGATGCCCAACACAAAACACTCTTTTCCTTGCTATTTCTTATTTTTTTCTTCATTCCTACATTGTTTTCTATCCCTTAGAAGGTGATTTGTAGGTCCCTCAGTTCCCATGAATCCGAGGATACCTTCTGATCAGCCTACGGATCACCGAATAGAAAGTCGCGATTCCATAGGGTTAAAAGCTTACTTTTCCAGGCCGCATCGGGTAGCGAGAGTGATCTCTTCGTGCACGATCTTCATCAAGCACTTCAACCATTGCCAAGTACACCCCCTTGACTCCCCAATAGTGGTATTGTAGAAGAACAGCCTTACCAGGATTTTCTTAAACCTTTGCGATCCTATTTTATCTAACTTTTAGGGTTTATTTCTGCATGCTTGACTTCTAAAAATTTTCTAGATTCTTTACTTTGAGTTTTTGCTTGAAATTCAGGATCTAAAACCCTAACTCTAAGTTAATCATGAAAAAATACCTTTCATGCATAAATCATCCTGCATCATTTGGTACCAGAGCATAGTTTAAGGCTAGTTTTTGCATCCCATCATCTTAGTATATGGTATGTTATTCTTATGATTTCTATATGTAGAAGATCCAAAAATCCTGATTTTTGTTTTTCTAGATTCTTTATAATTGAAAGTATGTTTCATTATTTTCTCATGATTTAATTCGGTCTGTGGATTTTTTGTACGCCGGAATACTTCCTGAGAACAATTCTACTCTATTTTTTAGCAAGATAAATTTTAGTATGTTTAGGGTTCGTCTTGCATAATCTTTCTATATTTAATTTTCTGCAAATTTCTTGCATATTAGGTACTTTTTGGCATATTTTATTTCCTGCCAAATATAAGATAAAAAAATATATTCAAAATCAGAAAATACCAAAACTACAAAATCCTAATTTGCGTTTCATATGTATGCCCCATCATCAACATAACTTACCTTAAGGGCACTTTTACTATGTCACATGGGGGGAGGTTTTGATCACCTCTCCTTAGCCTAAAACTACAATCCTTGCATCTGAACCTAACCCTAACTAAAATTGATTAGACCTAATTTGCTCTAAGGAGTTAGGGACATCAACAGATCGGGTTCAACCATTGTGGGAAGACTAGTGCACCCAATTCATCTCCTATTACTGGAAGCTGGTGTCTAGGCTAGTGATATAGTGTCAATCGACCTAAGCAGATCGACAGTTCTTTAATTGGGTCATACATTAAGCTAGAGGGCCTCCCACCATCTCTCCTCTTACTAGATAGTGGAAGGATTAGGGGGTGAGTTATGTGTAAGTTGAGTTGACCCATTTTATTTGGGCTCTAAGTCTAGGTACACCCGTAGTCAATTTGTTTGAGTCTTGCATGTGCACTAGATCAAGAGCTTCATATCATCCACCACCTCCACAACCGGCTGAACCCATGGAATCCCACCTTGATGCTATCCTAAAGACCTTGAGTGACCAGATGGCCCGATTGAACACCTGATTAGACCAAATGGATGACCAGATGATCCAATCGAATGCCCAATTAACTCATAGATTTGACCAAGTAGATGTTCAGCTAGGAACCCTAGAGAAAACCCGTAGGACCCATACTAGATCCAAACTTGAGCCACCTTTACCCACATTATCCAGGTCCTATGAACCCAGAACCTATGAACCTAGAACCTATGAACCTAAATCCTATGACTTCAGATCCTATGACCATAGATTCAATGCATCCAGATCCTATGCATCCATACCCTATAAGCCCAGTAGACCCATGACCGATAGATCCGAACCCATGACCTACGAGTAGAATGGACCCATAGGCCATCAACCTGAATCCCATAGGATTAGTATCCCTAAATATGAGCCCAGTACTAATCCCCTTCCCCATAGTCAACTTGAACCAACTAGGATCAGTGCCCATAGTCAGAACCCAGATATTGGTCAGGTACCCCTTAGTCGACCCACCCCAGCTACCCTAGTCACTAGCTAGTATTCCCTTAACCAAACCCTCCTACCAAAACCCCTCCTACCACCCCACTAGTTCACCATAATGACATTAAAGTGGAAGTGTATGAAGCTGATATGAGCTTAGTGGATGAGTATGAGGGAGAAGAAGAAGAGACATCTCTAGAAGACCTAGAATTAGTTAACCCCGTAGGCACCTAGGTAGAAGCCAATCAAGAGGTAGCTGACACATCCAAACTGAAACCATCTTGGAAGAACAGTTAGAGAAAGAGGACCATGAGGAACCTGACCCTACTATTAGAATCATGCCTGAGGAGTCACTAGAGGAAAGCCTAATTATAGAGCTCGGTCTTAAAATTCAAGAGCCCAAGGAATTTATTAAGGACATGATCTCTTTAATTCAGTACCCTCAGGATAAATCCCCTCCCATATTTTCCATTGAGGATCTCTTCCTAGAAATTGTTGACCCATCCTTCCAAAGCATGGATCATTTCTTGCCTAGAGACATAACCCAATGTTCATACATTAAGGTCAGTCTCTTTTGTCCAGAACCAGTCCCAGAATCCCCTTCCTATTTCCTACCCTTCCTTGAGTCGTCTCATGTATCTAGAAATATTAGGTCACATTTTGTTGAGATTATCAGGTTGCATGAATCCTTAGAGCCCATCCCATTGGCTACCTACTTTTGGAAGACCCTCTGGCATCTATTAGGAGTTCTTGGCAAATTCTCATCTGCATGTCACCCATCAACCATGACTCATGCCTAATGCCCAAGTTGTAGTTAAGACCTAATAAACCTCTTTCGATAGGAATGCATAGTCGAGTCTATTAGGTGTTAGTATGAGTCCTTTGTGTCACCTTTTAGGACTCCATAAACCCAGTTCAACTATCCACACCTAAAAGAAGTTTCAAGCTCGTAGAGCTTGATCCTTAGAAGTGATAGAGAAGGTAGGACCCCATGTAAACGATTTGCCCTTGGAGTTTGGCTTTAGCTTTACCTTCAATACAGTAGACCTCGTTGAGTCTAGGAAACCTGCAGCGATTCCTAGCAAAGCCTTTGAACCTACCCCATCTATTGAGAGTGAGCCTGACCTTGAGTGTCCACCTATATTTTGGCCTGAGAGAGGAAAACGGATCGAGCGTGTCTTGGACGATCTAGCTAACTTGACCCAAGATAGCAGTTTTTAGTGCCACCTGGTCCATTGGCAAGGTCAACCAGGATCCGATGCTTCATGGGTTACTCGAGAGGACTTGTTGCACCTCTACTCAGACCCTCCAGAGAGACACCAGATTCAGTGTGACCCTTACTCGACAGGGTCGAGTTCCTCCCATCCCGGGAGAATTGATGAGAACATCAGAGATCCCAAACTTTGATAGAGGCATCTCAATCCTCTATGGTTATCAAATTAGAATTTAGGATTTGAGTCTAATTTGTAATTAGGGTTTAGTTAATTTGAGTGAGTTTATTTGAGTTTTGTGGGTTAGTCCATATGAGTCTTTGTATAGCCGCTGAGTCCTGTTTTAGGCCTTTCAATATTTGAGTCCTGTATTTGGGTTTTGATCCATACTATTAGTGTTTGAGATCAGTTTTTGGGTTATGTCAAGTCAGTTAAGTTAGGTCAAGTTTTGAGTCATGTAAATTTTGAAGTTAAATTATGTAAGTGTGAGTCCAGTCTATTGAATCCAATCTAGTCCTGTAAAAAAAAAGAAGACTCAAATCATTTTGAAGCCTGTCAGCATAACACTCCAGTCATCCACCCAGTTGAGCCATTTAAGAGCATGAAGCCATCAAGGGAGACCTGGAAGACATGTGATCCAGCCCGCTAAAGGGGAGAACAGCTGAAGATGCCATGAAGCTTGTCCAACATTGAAGTGGGCCTCCTAGGACCCAAGAGCAACCAAGATGGCACCAACCCTTAGGGTTACCACCCCTTGGTCAGCCACCCTTAGGGTCACCACCCTTTGGCCGACCAAGAGAATGAGAGGGAGAGAGAGAGACTCAATCAAAGTGGAGAGAACTTGAGGGAGAGTTTATATAGGTTAGGGTTTACTATGAGATTTCTTGTATACCCTTTCTTAAGCCCCAAGTTTGTAAGCCAGTAAAAAGGCCTCCCCTCCTCATGTAATTGGAGATGAATTGATGAATTAAATTAAGTTTTCTCTCTTTGCTATGTGCGAGTTGTGTGCAAGCTGTGTGCGAGCTGTGTGCGAATTATTTTTTGCTTGTTCCTGTGCCCTGCCTTCCTCCCCAACATTAAAACCCTAGCCACCCTCCTTCCAAGCCTTGGCCATCCAGCATAAAACACTCTTTCCCTTATCATTTTTGATTTATTTCTTCATCCCTACACCATTTTCTAACCCACAGATGGTGATTTGCAAGTCCCTCAGTTCCCATGAATCCGAGGATACCTTCTAATCAGCCTTCGGATCATCAAGCAGAAAGCCACGAATTCGTAGGGTCAGAAGCTTGCTTTTCCAGGCCGTATCTAGGAGCGAGAGTGATCTCTTCATGCACAATCTTCATCAAGTGCTTCAACCGTTGCCAGGTGATAGAAAAGTGCCCTAAGAGCCAATCATTATAAGGACCTTTCTGTAAACTTCCAAATCATGTATGACATATTTTTATATTAATAAAGACATGTGATTCATCATATACTACTATATCATGTTTCTGATGATTATGATGAACACCATAGAATAGGGCAATAGAATTATGGTTATGATAAAATAACAGTGAGACCTAATTCCTATAAACCTTAATCTAGAATGTTCCTAGTTGTTGGACCATCTATTCGGGGATCGATGAATCCGAAAAGACTAGCTTATCTTATGTATGCTCAATTGATGAGGGTGGTTGATCTCACAACCACTTGTGTAGAGACACTAATACAAGGATAAGGGTGCTCATCAGAGTATGTGTACACTTGAACTGATCCACACCGAGACTATCTTATGGAAGTCTTACTACTTGTCAAAAGATAGATCCCAGAGTAGAAGTTGTGCATGTGATCTTTAGACCTGAGGTCACCATGGTTCCTTATGCACACTAAGCCATACTTTGGTTCATACTCATTCATGGCATTGTGACATGTATGGGGTGTTATGGGTATGGTGGAAGGTGTACGAAGGATGTTAGTGGACCAACAAGGAATCGATCATTCCTAGTAAGAGAATTTGTTATCCCATGCAATCTCTTCGATGAGAGACTCAAGGAGCCTTTGATCAAAGCAGGATGAGATTAGTGAAATCTAATCGGTCATTAGCTGAGTCCTCATGATCGAGCTGAGATTCAATATGATTAAGTGTTATGGTCTGGCATCTATCCATACCTATCACTTAATCGGGATAATGGGAGATCGAAAGATTGAATTGCACGGTAACTTACTATTGAATGGTATTTTGGTATTTTCCATCAAATTCCTCATCTTCCGGGTAGGCATGACACGTTGCTAGATGTCAATCTTGTCTTGTAGGTTTTCATGAACCAATTTATTTGGTTTCATGAGTCAATTCGATGTGTGATTCGAATTGGATAATTAGGTGAGCTAATTTGACATAAATAGGACAATCGGGTTTGATCAGATCGAATCTGCTCAAACCTAAACCTACTACTGGCTAGATGTAGAATCCAATGGGTCACACACAATAGAGACTTGGCCAAGGAAGTTATTCATAATTTAATTAAGGTCATAGGATCCTAATTGTTTAGCCGGATTACATACTAGCATATGTAGGATAACCTAATTCCTAACCCAATTAGATTTGATTCGGTTGCTTGCTAATTGGGCTAACCTAATTATGGGAGACCTAAATTAGGTTGAGTCCTAAGTGGGGCTATCCAAATCAGAGCTTGATCTGATATAAATTTAGGCTTAAGGGCATTTTAGGCGCCATATATGAAGAGTCCCAATGGCATGGGACTCTTGGTACCTAAATGATACCTTAACTTGAAAAAGGCACAGAATGAGATATAGACCTCTGATTTGAAAATAAATTATATGGTCAGAAAGCTTATTTAATGCACTTTCCAATGAAACCCATATTGCATATATTTCACTGATCAATATATGCTACTTTGGGTGGAGATAGAAGTGGGAAAGGAAAGTGGCGCCCTTTTGGCGCACCCGGGAGAAGTATGGCGTGTGCAGAAGGACTAAGAGTCCTTCTGTAGATGAAACTGTGGGAGTTTCATCAAAGTGGCACCTCTTCACTCTATCCCCACACCTCTTGGAGAGGATTTATCGGTCAAAGTAGTGGAAGGGGCGGCGTGAAAGCAGAAAGAAATATTGGCACGCTAATGAAGAGTCGCTTCTCTTCATCTGCACGTGCACTATTCTAAGCCAGAGTCCTTCTGCCCTTAGGACTCTACCTATTCCACACTCTTCAAAATTGAAAGGACGCATCCTTCCATTCTTCATAACCGGTATATGCCACATGGCATATGGGAAACTACTTTGGAAAGTGAAAGAACATCAAATAATACTCTTGAAGCATGAAGAGCCTTATCAGACATGAAGAGTCATATCTGATAAGGAGTCTCGAGATGCTTTTCAGGCCCCATCTGAATCTATATAAAGGGTGTACAGTGAAATGTGACTTGAGATTTTTGATCATCAGAAATAGAAGTCCATTTTCCCGAGAGTTATCTGAGTGCCTCTTTCTGTTGTCTCCCTCCCTTTTTTTTTTTAAGACAAGATTTGTCTTTTTAAGACAAGGTCTCATCTTTTAGGACAAGTCTTTGTTTTAGGACATAAGCCTAAGGGGTCCTAGGGGAGGGTTGTCCTAAATCCAAGAGTGCCTTAGGAGAGTGTCAAAAGAGCCCTACAGTAGGATACGGTGTCCTACAGTGGTCAAAGGTCCAAAGGCTGTCCTAAGAGTCCTATTGAAGCAAGCAACCCTGGTAGGGATTCTTCCTTGGTTCAAGTCTCGTGTGGATCATCGTTGGAGGGCTTGCACTTGTGAGCCTAGTGGAAAGGATTGGATTTAGCGATCCAGGTATGTTAATTGACTTTATTTTATGATTCATTAGTTGTAATTACCCAAGGGGTTCCTGGGAATTAGGGTTTTCTATACATGTTAGGGTATCATGCTATGAAATTTTGTTTTGAAAGTCAATTCCGCATGCTGCATGATCCCCGTGACCCTGGGTTAATTCCCATCAGTGGTATCATAGCCCACCTTGTGGCATACCAATTATGAATCTATTTGAAGTTTGATGAAATTTCATTACCGGCCGACCCGAACCCTGTCGAGTCGACTCGGCCAAATTCATATTCATGATTTCTTGTTTCTTTATGAAATGACATGATAATGCAATTATATGAAATTTTACATATTAGGGTAATATGTTTAATTTCAGTTTTTATGAAATGCATGATATTATGTCTTGTATGAATTATGCATGTTGGTTTTACTCTAGTAATTGCTTTGGATTGGGTTAGTCACCATGACTGTCCGGTCATAGGATCCAAGTAGGGTTTAAAGACCCTCTCCTCCCATTCAATGGGTCTCCTATGACGTGTAGGGGTGCCGCTGTGGCCATATCCCATGAACAAGTGAGGTGAATGGGATATTGAAATATCAAGCCATGTTTTGCATATTAGGGTAATATGCTTGTTGTCATATAATGCTATGCATATTAGGGTAATATGCTTGATGACATGAAATTTTATGCATATGCTAGAGTGATATGCATTGTGTTTGTTATAAACTTGGTTATCATGTTCAATGTTTATACTTGTAGTAATAAACATTATTATCATGTTCAATGTTTATACTTGTAGTAATAAACATTATTATCATGATAGTAATTAGAATGTGTTTTGAGACCATCAAAGCCCTCATCAAAAATAATATTTAGTCATAGTATAAAACTTAGTCAAGATGCAAAACCAGTTAGAGTTTGATCAGCCAATTGGTGTCTAGGCAAGTTGTTCTGGGAAGGTAAAGGGAATGAGGTTTATAATTGGTTTTGTTGTCTAACCTGGCCAATCTAATTGGTGTCTAAGGAAAGCAACGGGGGGACCCCCTCACCCCTCCCACTTACTTGGCCAATTTGGTCATATCTAAATCTTAATTTGGTAATGCTAATTGGTTAAGTATACTATAAAGTTGCCTTCCTTCATGCTAAGCCAAATTTATGTCAAAGCTATAGTAGGTTTGTTGTGTACACACAAGGCCTACTCTAGGGTTTGATATATGATTTGTCTTGGTGCACTTAGTACTTTATAGCATGGTTGGATATGTTGCTTTGTTCTGTACACACAAGGGCAACATAATTTAATCATGGCTATATGGAAATGAAGGGTCCGACTAAACTAAGACTTTATGGTTTGTTGTGTACACACAAGGCCATAAGTGTCTTAGAGAAAAAGATAATTGTTGAGAATTGCACGGGTTGCAATTGGAAAGGTTGTCCTACCATTGAACTCATGTGTGTTTGTTGTGTACACACAAGGCACTCATGAGGAATAAGGATCTCAACCCCACTAAGGAAACCAGGAAGGTTTCTCGCTTACCATAGTTGAGGGTTATGGTATTTGAAGAAAATAGTGGGAGACATAATTAGATATAAAGTCCTTATCTAATTATAAATGTCATAATTGAGTGGTCTGCTAATATTGTTCTTTAATTAAATGTTTGACATTTATTTTAATGGCTTCAAACTTATCACTGAGAGGCATCTTTGATGCCAACAAGTTAACCGATCCAAACTATGTGGATTGGTTGAGGAAGAAGGCTGATGGAGCCTGTTTCCATTTCAACATGTTTGGGCATTGGAAGAAGGATTGCAAGACTTGTCTTGCAAATGTGAAGCTTGATGCATGTGGTGCATCTAGGGGTTTGTACATGATACAAACCAATTTATCATTGAGTAATACCATTTCTAATTCATGGGTATTAGATATCGCATGTGGATCTCACATATGCAATTCATTGCAAGGACTCCACAGAATTAGAAATATAAAGAAAGGTGACTTCAAATTATATGGGGCAAGTCGAGAACCCATATATGCTGAAGCTATGGGCACCTATATTCTGTTATTACCTTCGGGTAATATTATAAAGTTAGAAGAATGCTACTATGTGCCAAATATTGTAAGAAATATTATTTCTATACCCTTGTTATTACAACAAGGATATGAAATAAATGCAAAGAGCACTGGCTACTCTATTCTTCAAAATAATACAATATTTGGGCATGGTAGTTTTGTTAATGATCTTCTAACTTTGGAACTCAATGATAAAATTTTTCTTATTGATGATAAGAAGAGAAAAAGAGATAATGACAATGTCACATATCTCTGACACTACCGATTGGGTCATATTAGTGAGTCAAGGATAAACAAGTTAGTCAAAGATAATTACTTTGACTCTGATGATTTCCAATCATTAGGAACTTGTGAATCTTATCTCGAAGGAAAAATGACCAAGTCTCCATTCACTAGACATGGAGATAGGACAACTGAATTGTTAGGTCTAGTACATACTGATGTATGTAGTCCTATGTCGACTCAGTCCAAAGGAGGATATTCTTATTTCATCACTTTTATTGATGATTTATCAAGGTATGGTCATGTGTATCTATTACAAGTCCTAAGCCTTTGATAAGTTTAAAGAATATCAAAGAGTAGTTGAAAAACAAACTGGACTTAGTATTAAAGCTCTTCGGTTTGATCGAGGAGGGGAATACTTGTCTAGTGAGTTTCTAAACCATCTAAAGGACAATGGCATTATTTTTGAATGGACCCCTCCTTATACACCCCAGTTAAATAAAGTCACAAAAAGGAGAAATCGCACCTTGTTGGACATGATGAGGTCCATGATGAGCTTCACTGATCTTCCTATTTCCTTCTGGGGACATGCCCTAGATACTGCTACATACATATTAAACAGGGTTCCATCTAAATCTATGAATAGCACTCCATATGAATTATGGAATGGCAAAAGACCAAATCTTAAGTATTTGAAGATTTGGGGTTGCCATGCTTATGTCAAGAATACCTTTGGACATAAGCTAAGTGCAAGGACTGATAAATGTAGGTTTGTTGGTTATTCAAAAAAAGGTGTTGGATACCTCTTTTATAATGCTGCTAAGCAAAAGATAATTATCAATAGGCATGCTACATTCTTGGAACAAGAATTTATCCAAGAAGAATGTAGTGATTCTTCACTAAAGTTATGTGAAGAACAGAACTAACAAATCAATGAGCCTTCAAGTGAAATTCCTCAACCAGAGGTTCTTGTGGATCAAGAATAACCACAATACACACCTCCTCTCTGAAGGTCAGAGAGGGTGTAGGATGCACCTCTCAGATATGGCTTTGTCATCGTGGATGACAATGAAGCCAGTATCACATCAGGATGATGATCCTGTGACCTATTTGGAAGCTGTCGAGAGTAGAGACTCTGACAAGTGGCTTGGTGCCATGAAATCTGAAATGGACTCCATGTATTCCAATCAGGTTTGGACTTTGGTAGATCCACCTGAAGGAATTAACCTAATAGGGTGTAAATGGGTCTACAAGAAGAAGATTGGAGCAGATGGTCAAGTTGAGACCTACAAGGTTAGACTTGTAGCAAAAGATTTCAAACAAAGACATGGTGTAGACTATGATGAAACCTTTTCTCCAATAACTATGCTCAAGTCCATTTGGATAATGCTTGCTATAGCAGCATACCATGACTATGAGATCTGGCAGATGGATGTAAAGACTGCTTTCCTCAATGGAAATATTGAGGAAGAAGTCTATATGTCACAGCCAGAGGGTTTTGTCTCAAGTGGGAGACCAAATCAGGTATGCAAATTAAAGAAGTCCATTTATGGACTTAAGCAAGCATCGAGGAGTTGGAACATCCATTTTGATGAAACAATCAAAGCATTTGGTTTTGTCAAAAATGTGGACGAACCATGTTTGTATAAGAAGACAAGTGGGAGTGCACTTGTTTTCTTGGTTTTGTATGTGAACGATATATTGATAATTGGGAATGATATCCCCATGTTGCAGTCGGTTAAAACTTGGCTATCATCAATGTTTTCCATGAAGGATTTGGAAGAAGCATCCTATATACCGGGTATAAGGATTTATAGAGATAGATCCAAGAGGATGCTGGGCTTATCCCAATCCAGGTACATTGACTTGGTGTTGAAGAGATTCAACATGGATGGAAGTAAGAAAGGTTACTTGCCAATGAGTCAAGGCATACAACTCTCTAAGAAAATGTCTCCTAAGACATCAGAAGAAAGAGAGAGGATGGCTACGATTCCTTATGCTTCGGCTATAGGATCGATAATGTATGCCATGTTATGTACCAGGCCTAATGTCACTTATGCCTTGAGCATAGTGAGCAATTTTCAGGGAAATCCAGGAGAGGATCATTGGAAAGCTGTGAAAAATATTCTTAAGTACCTGAGAAGGACTAAAGATATTTTTCTAGTATATGAAGGATCTGAATTGAAACTAGAAGGTTATAAAGATTCTAGTTTTCAATCAGATCCAGAAGATAGCAAATCCACATCAGGATATGTCTCCACCCTGAATGGTGGTGCAGTGAGTTGGAAAACTATAAGGCAGCCAATAGTAGCTGACTCAGTCACTGAGGCAGAGTACATAGCTACAAGTGAAGTCATAAGGGAAGCTGTGTGAATGAAGAAATTCATCACGAAATTGGGCTTGGTTCCTACTATAGAACAACTAGTGTCACTTCATTGTGGAAATACTAGAGTTGTTGTGCAAGTTAAGGAACCAAGGTCTCATAATAAGCCCAAGCACATTCTAAGATGCTTCCACCATGTTCAAGGACAAGATGTTGTCATGGAATAAGTTGACACAAAGAACAATATAGCAGACCCATTCACTAAAGCATTAGCCAAGCAACAGTTAGATTGTCACTTAGATTGTATGGGCATAAAATACAAGGGCGATTGGCTTTAGTGCAAGTGGGAGTTTGATAGAAAAGTGCCCTAAGAGTGAATTATTATGAGGGCCTTTCTGTAAACTTCCAACTCATGTATGATATATTTTCATATTAATAAAGGCATGTGATTCATCATATACTGCTGTATCATGGTTCTGATAATTATGATGAACCCATAGAATAGGGCAATTGAATTATGGTTATGATAAAATAACAGTGAGACCTAATTCCTATAAACCTTAATCTAGAATGTTCCTAGTTGTTGGACCATCGATTCGGGGATCGATGAATCCGGAAAGACTAGCTTATCCTATGTATGCTCAGTTGATGAGGGTGGTTGATCTCACAACCACTTGTGTAGAGACACTAATACAAGGATAAGAGTGCTCATAAGAGTATGAGTACACTGGAACTGATCCGCACCGGGACTATCTTATGGAAGTCTTACTACTTGTCAAAAGATAGATCCTAGAGTAGATGTTGTGCATGTGATCTTTAGACCTGAGGTCACCATGGTTCCTTATGCACACTAAGCCATACTTTGGTTCATACTCATTCATGGCATTACGACATGTACGGGTTGTTCTGGGTATGGTGGAAGGTGTACGAAGGATGTGAGTGGACCAACAAGGAATCGATCATTCCTTGTAAGAGGAATTGTTATCCCATGCAATCTCTTCGATGAGAGACTCAAGGAGCCTTTGATCAAAGCAGGATGAGATTAGTGAAATCTAATTGATCATCAGCTGAGTCCTCATTATCAAGCTGAGATTCGATATGATTAAGTGTTATGGTTTGACATCTATCCATACCTATCACTTAATCAGGATAATGGGAGATCGAAAGATTGAATTGCACGGTAACTTACTACTAAAGGGTATTTTGGAATTTTCCACCAAATTCCTCATCTTTTGGATAGGCATGACACGTTGCTAGATGTCAATCTTGTCTTGTAGGTTTTCATGAACCAATTGATTTGGTTTCATGAGTCAATTCGATGTGTGATTCGAATTGGACAATTAGGTGAGCCAATTTGACCTAATTAGGTCAATCGGGTTCGATCGGATCGAATTGGCTCAAACCTAAACCTACTGCTGGCTAGATGTGGAACCCAATGGGTCACACACAATAGAGACTTGGCCAAGGAAGTCATTCATAATTTAATTAGGGTCATAGGATCCTAATTGGTTAGTCGATTATATACTAGCATATGTAGGCTAACCTAATTCCTAACTTGGATTCGGTTGCTTGCTAATTGGGCTAACCTAATTATGGAAGACCTAAATTAGGTTGAGTCCTAAGTGGGGCTAGCCAAATCAGAGCTTGATCTGATTTTAATTTGGGCTTAAGGGCATTTTAGGCACCATATATGAGAGTCCCAATGGCATGGGACTCTTGGTACCTAAATGATACCTTAACTTCAAAAAGGCACAAAATGAGCTATAGACCTCTGATTTGAAAATAAATTATATGGCCAGAAAGCTTATTTAATGATCTTTCCAATGACACCCATATTTCATATATTTCATTGATAAATATATGCTGCTTTGGGTGGAGCGGGAAGTGGGAAAGGAAAGTGGCGCCCTTTTGGCGCACCCAGGAGAAGTATGGTGCGCGCAGAAGGACTAAGAGTCCTTCTGCAGATGAAACTCTAAGAGCTTCATCAAAGTGGTTCCTCTTCACTTTATCCCCACACCTCTTGGAGAGGATTGACCGGTCAAAGAAGTGGAAGAGGCGACATGAAAGCAGAAAGAAATATTGGCGCGCAGATGAAGAGTTGCTTCTCTTCATCTGCACGTGCACTATTCTGAGGCAGAGTCCTTTTGCCCTTAGGACTCTACCTATTCCATGCTCTTCAAAATTGAAAGGACACCTCCTTCCATTCTTCATAACTAGCATATGCCACATGGCATATGGGGAACTGCTCTGGATAGGGAAAGAACATCAAATAAGACTCTTGAAGCATGAAGAGCCTTATCAGACATGAAGAGTCATATCTGATAAGGAGTCTCGGGATGCTTTTCACGCCCCATCTGAATCTATATAAAGGGGGTACGGTGAAATGAGACTTGATATTTTCGTTCATCAGAAATAGAAGTCCATTTTTCTGAGAGTTATCTGAGAGCCTCTTTCTGTTGTCTCCCTCCCTTTTTTTTTTTTTAAGACAAGGTCTTATCTTTTAGGACAAGGCTTTGTTTTAGGATATAAGCCTAAGGGGTCCTAGGGAAGGGTTGTCCTAAAGCCAAGAGTGCCTTAGGTGAGTGTCAATTGAGCCCTACAGTAGGACAGGGTGTCTTACAGTGGTCAAAGGTCCAAAGGCTGTCCTAAGAGTCCTATTAAAGCAAGCAACCCCGGTAGGGATTCTTCCTTGGTTCAAGTCTCGTATGGATCACTGTTGGAGGGCTTGCACTTGTGAGCCTCATGGAAAGGATTGGATTTAGTCATCCAGGTATATTAATTGACTTTATTTTATGATTCATTAGTTGTAATTGCCCAAGGACTTCCTGGGAATTAGGGTTTTCTATACATGTTATACATGTTAGGGTATCATGCTATGAAATTTTATTTTGAAAGTCAATTCCGCATGCTGCATGATCCCCATGACCCTGGGTTAATTCCCATCACCAGGTACACCCCTTTGACTCCCTAGTAGTGGTCTTGTAGAAGAGTAGCCTTACCAGGGTTTTCTTAAACCTTGGCGATCCTGTTTTCAATAGCTTTTAGGGTTTATTTCTTCATACATGACTTCTAAAAATTTTCTAGAATTCTTTACTTTGAATTTTGGCTTAAAATTCAGGATCTAAAACTCTAACTTCTTTGTTAATGATGAAAAAATACTTTGCATGCATAAATCATCCCACATCATAATGTCTATATACTCCTTGGTTAAGAGGACAACCAATGATTATGATGTACAACGACCTACACTTGATACACTATCATCCTATGATAATGTATCATTTGGTTACAGACCAATTTAAGAACTAGATGATATATCTTTTCTATATTACATCATAGTAGTCCTAAAGACTTCATCACACAAGAGTTCATTACAAGAAGATGGAAAATGTGATGAACAACCAGAATAAATATTTTATTCAGTATAATTCATATACAATTATAATAATAGCTCAATCATCTACAAGCTAGACAATTGGCTTTGGGACACATTTTCCAGTAGTTATCCCCTTAGAGGTGGGCCTACCATCACCCCAAGTCAAAGCTTATGATGATTGGTGCAACTTGAATGATCTTAAGATGAACCTCAATCTCCTGGAGCAAGTCTAAGATAGTGCCTATGTCTGAATGGCTACGTACTAGTGATGCATGGCCCATTACTTCAACACCAATGAAGGCAAAGCAATTTCAGCCAGGAGAACTTGTCCTTCAAAAGGTGGCAACCAACCAACCCGTAAAGCATGGAAAGCTATTCCCTAACTAGGAAGGAGCCTATCATATCATCGAGGTGGTTCGACCTGGTATGTACCATTTGAATTAGCTAGGTGGCATGCCCATCATGCATACATGAAACTCTAATAACCTCTGACCATACTATAAAGGAGATGTATCCCTAGCTACTATACTTGATCCCTTAAATATAAAGCCTTTCCTTTATCCCAAAAAGAGCGAGCAATCAACACTAGGTACATCTCTAAATGTCTTGGGATGGAGATGTCCCAAGCAAGGTTACCACATCCCTTATTCAAAAGTCCTAGGATGAAGTCATCCTAAGCCGGGTTTTAACATCCCTTATTCTTGAAATTCTAGTTGAGTAGTCAAACACCCAAGTTAGGTCTTGATAACTATGATTCTCGGTTAAGTAGTTAGTCTCCCAAGCACCTTAGGCGAGATAACCCAAGCAAGATTTAGAAATTCCAAAGCCTTAGGCATGGTTGCCCAAAGTATCTTGGCCAAGCTATCAGACTCCAAGGCTAGGTCATGATATCCCTAAGTCTCGATTAAGCAGTAAGTCTCCCAGGTTCCAAAGCCTTGGATGAGGTTGTTCCAAGCACCCTGGTCAAACTATTAGACTCCAATGCTAGGTTGCAATAACCTTAAATCCCAGTTAAGTTATTGCCTAGGTGGCTTTTCCAAGAGGGGGGTGAATTGGGAATTTCAAAATTTATGCAATAATGTGCTCTTTGAAATCCTTTTTAAGGTGTTAAGTGCTGTGATAAAATATTTAAATGCAGAAGCAAAATTAGATCAGAAAAGCATAACACAAACACACAATAATTATAGTGGTTCAGAGCAACCCAGTTCTTACGTCCACTACCCAAGATTACCACTTGGGATTTTTACTATATCCCCCACTGGAATATAGTCGGATTGTTTTCACAGGCTCACAATCCAAACCTCTGCACTTTAGTTTTTCTGGGATCACCAAAGAAACCCAACTAGGTTTTACCAAGATCACCAAGAACCCAACTTGGTTTTAACAAAGGATCACCAAGAACCTAATACTTGGTTTTAACAAAGGCTAACCAAGAACCTATTTGGTTTTTCAACCGGGCTCGCCAATAACCCAACAATTCAAAATGAATTGAAAAGAAAAGCAACAGAATGACAAACAAATTTTGTCGAATGGTTACCGATGTAGCTCGAGAGAAGCCCACTTGAATGCACTTCAATGCACTTTAATGACTTTTATAGCTTCTTTACTCAGTTCTTCAAGCTTCAGATGAGAGTTGGTGAAGGCTTGAAGGCTATCTTGAATGCTCTTAGTGCTTGCTTGCTTGTTGACTTGGTTGGATATTCAATAATGCATTAACTCCCTCTTAAACCTTTTTCAAATAGTTTAAATCCCATAAATATATAATCTTGTACCTTTCTCAAGTAGTTTTAGTCGTTGTAGACCGTTGGGATATGACATTTGATCGTTGGAACACTTTTTGAATTCAAAAATTGAGTTATGGAACTAGCCATTATATGCCTGTAACTACCATTTGAGTTGGCTCGGATCCTCAGAGTTGTTATAGTTAAGTCGACTTTCTTCAATCCAGTCGACTTGCTTGCATAGTGTCCTGATTTCTCACTCTGTAAGAGTTGGCTCACCTTGATTCTAGTCGACTCAAAATCCTCAGGCCTTCAACATGTCAGTCTGGTGTAGTCGGCTAACTTCCATTCTAGTTGACTCGGTTGGCTATTGTTCTCATAACATATTTTCTGGACTCTGGAGGAGTCGGCTTGATCTTCTAAAGAGTCAGCTCGGATATCTATCAATATGATAGAGTCGCTCGGACTCCCTTTGGGTTGGCTCACTTGTTTGATTCAAGAATTAGTACTCTGGATGAGTTGGCTCAGGTCCCTTAAAGTCGGCTCGGATCACTGCATGCCAGAATCCTCATGTGTGCTATATGCCAAAGTCGGCTCTCTTTTCTTCGAGTTGGCTCAGATGAAAGTTTCAATGATTTTTTCAGTCTATCTCCAGAATTCATCCAACATATTTTCAAGCTTCGAGATGTGATGCGGGATGACTCTAAGATTGCGAAACATGTAGAAAAAATAGAAAACTAATTTTTTAATATTTTTTTATAATTTAATTTGCAGGCTAAGTTTCTAAAATAAAGTAAGAACTAGCAGAAAGAGTAGTAATGCAAAGAATCACCATGATCGCAGGCATACTCATGCAAGATAATGAAAGTCAGGACTTGGAAATTGAGAAACTCCCAGTTTAGGATAGCTTATCTTCAACAAATCAGATATCAAGAGAAGGGAAGGATGTTACTAGTTAGAGATTTGGAGATCTTCCGATGAAGAGATGACACAGCACTCTATCTTGATATGATTGAAGCTGGATCTGGACTTAATGGGTATAAAGGTGGAATCTATCCAGGACACCTTATAGAGGCTTGGGTGAGGAACTGGGTGTAAGCCTAGGGTTTTGACAGCTTTATGGGATATGGCATTCACACAGCTCCCTCTATCTATAATTATTTTACACACCTTGTCCCCAATATTCACAAAGGTCTGTAAGATGTTGGTCCTATGCCAATCTTCCTGGATTTTACTTTGGAACAGGATGCATCTAACTACCCCTACGAGATCTGTGGTGCGGGCACTAGAATCAGAAGAAGACTTCAGGGTTCCATCTGGATCTCTGATTGACCTTGCTCGAGAAAATTAGGGTTTGTAATAGGGATTGACCTGATCAACCCAATTTTGAGTCTATAATTTTGTCATTTCAATTTTTGTTGAGTCATGTTGACTCAGTCCAAGTCCAGGTCCAGGTTGGCGCCATTCCCTTTGCCATAGGGTGCCACATTTTTTCTTCCATAGTTCAGCAACAAGTGGGTGCCACACTCCCTGCCACATCTGCATCCAGTGTCTTTGGTCCCCACACCATAAGAAGTAAGTTCCCCTTTTTCTTGCACCACTTGGGGGAGAAATCCATCAAGATACCTCAATCCAAGGAGGAGCCAACTTCTTTCCAGATAAACCCACCCTAGGATGGCAAGAATTTTTCTTAAAGAGAGGATCAAGGAGGTGCCCCACAATGTTCCATAAAAATCCAAGTTATAAAAGGGAAGAGAGCATGTCTTGGGGAGAAAATCAAGGAGGCACCCAAAAGTTTCCTAAAGTGCCAAAGCCATGAAAAGAAGAAGCCTAAACTTGTGGAGCAAGACTAGGAGGTGTCCAAAAGAGCCAAACCATGAAGGGAAAATCCTTGATTCATGGAGAGATACTAGGAGACACCCCTAAAACCTGCCATTTGGAGCTGATTTTCAAGTTTTCTTGGAATTTTTGGGCCGCTCACTCATGGAAGGAGTCTTGGTTGGCCAAGGGAAGAGAATTTGATGCCTAAAGTGTAGATTAGTCCTATTAGTCCCACAAAGTAACTTGTATGGTTTTGATTTTTCTTATAGGTCTATATATTAGACCCCTTTTGTAACTTGAACTTATCATATGAAATCTTATGAATGAAATCCCTTATTTTTTAGCAAAGTCTTGTTCTTCCGTACTTATTCTGAGTGTTGAGCTTCGTGAGGGAGTAAATCCGGGTTCCCTAGGAACCTTGAGGAGGTGTGAGATCTCCAACCCCAAAACCCTCGCTTAGTCCACCCATCTCTACTCCACCACCACCAAACCCTAGCCTCTACACCATCTCCAAGGTTCTTCTTCCAAAGGGTGGCCGACCACCAGGACCCCCAGTCCAGCCATCTTCAAGTCAGCTACCACTGCTTCAGAGTCCATCCAGCAGATCCAGGAGAAGAAGTCCCAAATCCGCAGCCTAGGAGTTCCAGATCAGCTGAAGACCTTCAGATCCCATCCTTTCTTCTACTCTGGTAACTCTCTTCCCTGAGTCTCTTGTTCCTAACCTTGTTCTTCTTCTCTCCAGGATCCAGGGTTCAAGAAGAGGCCAACTTTGCCAAGGACCATTATCGGAGGATCCATTGCGAAGATACCTTGACTCCCGGGATCCAATAATCTGCTCGAGAGAGTCTTTTTCCACCAAATGGAGAGATATCACTGCTAGGTAACAAGAACCTTCCCTTCTCACTTTGTCTATTTCGTTGAAACTCAAAGCGAACCCTAGATATGGGGGTTTCTCAATTCCCAGCGATCCTACTTCTGAGTTACTCTGATAATCCACTCCTTTTAATTGTGCTTTCTGTCATTTCTTAGTTTCTTTCAACATTAGTTTATCTTTCCTTTGAGTCAAATCCGACTTCTAAAAATATATATATAAAAAAAAATACATTAATTTTAATTTGCTTCCACATTCCACATTTTCATTTTGCATCATTTATGGTATCAAAGCTTTTGTTCTGCATCAATCTGATTGATCAAAATCCTCCTCATCACCTTCATATTCCTCACCTAAGTCTGGTTCAGCTTCATAGACCTCTTCCTCTTCATTCTCATTGGGTTCAGGCTCATCTTCCTCAAGCTCCCCTATGTGCAAAGACCTGGTGGGACATTGGCTTGCAAATGACCTACCTTGTTGCACCTAAAATAGGCATTGGGGCTGGGGCTTGGATTCTTTTGAAAAGCTGGTGCCTTACCCTTATCATTTCTAACATATGTTGAGTTACTTGATCTAGCCTAACTTGGATATGGGTTAGGACGAGGTGGGTTAGGGTTGGGATGGGTTGGGTTGGAGTTGGGTCAACTTAGGTTTGGGTTTGGTCGACCTGGGTTGAAGTTGGGGCAGTTTTGGTTAAAGCTGGGTCAATTTAGATAAGCCTGGTTTGGGTTGGGCCTAAGGCTAGGAGTGTTGGTTTTAAAAGGTTTAGGTCTCCTAACTACAGGTACTCTCTGGAACATCTCAACGTTTTCAGCTACCTGGTAGGCATGGTCCATGTTTTCAACTCCCGTAAGGTACAGCTCCCTTTGGATATCCTCTCTAAGGCCATGTCTGAACCTAGAGAGGGTAACTGACTCAGGTTCATCTATGCCACATCTTAGGGTGCACTCATCAAACTGGGCTATGTATTCATGTACAGTTTTGGTCCCTTGTTTTATTTGCTGCCATTGATCTAAGAGACACTGCTTATAGTATTGAGGGACATATTTAGCCCTAAGCTTTAACTTCAAGGCTTCCCAAGTGATAATGGGTGGGCGGCTTAGTTGATTATCGAGTCGCTCTACCTGCTCTCAGTACAATCTAGCTTGATTAGTTAACCTGAGCTGGACAAATTGACACTTTCTCTCATCACTCAAGGGATAAAATTTGAAACACCTCTCCATACCTCCTTCCCAATCTATATAGACCTTTGGATCTAGGTTTCCATCGAAGGTGGGTTGGTCTATCCTGATGCTCCTAAGAATTTTATCATCCTGATCTTGGTCTTCATGGTTGGGCCTCCTGAGGTTAGGTTCACGATATTGATCCTAATGTTGGTTAACCTATGGTTAGGCTCCCTAAATTGATCCTGGTTCTGGGGTCTCCTAGGGTTGTGTTCTACAAAGGGTTCATGGGTTTGGACTCTTTTAGGGTTTTGAGGGGTAGAAGGGGTGGAGTCAAGATCAGGTTCAGTGTTAGACTCTGGGTTCTTTCTATAGTCCCTAGTCGCTTCTCTACTTGTTCCATCCTATTGGTTGTCTCATTGTTGGTTTGGTTTATTTGATTAATCTGAGCAGTTAATTGAGCAAACTGGTTCTGATTGTGGAGGTTCATCTGTTCAAATTGGTTTTGGGTTTGTGTGTATACCTGGTCAAGTCGGTCTCGGGTTTCGGTGTTCATTTTGATAAACTGGTCAGTCATGGCTTTCAGAAAAGCATCAAACTTGGAATCCATGGCTGAATTGGTTTGGGGTGTGGACTTCTAGTATTGGGTTCCTAATCTAGTGGTCACATAATCAAATAGTGAGTCAAGATGAGATGGTGTAGCCAAGCATGCAAAATTGGTTAGCTTAATCTAGGGTTTCCTAGACCTGGAGCCAAAACTGCGTGGGTCAGCTCAACTTACACTTAACCTAGTAGCTAATCATTCCTCTGGCCAGCTAGAGGGTGGGAGTGTAGGAGGCCCCCTGCATTCGCAGGGACCCAATTAAAAACCATAACACCACTTAGATCGTTTGACTCTGGACCCTCAGCCTTAGACACCAGATTTCAATAATAGCCACATGATTAAATACAGTAGTTGGCCCACATGGCTCAGACTCGACCTGTGGGTGTCACCTAGCTCTCTAGGGCAAATTAGGTCTAATCAATTTTAATTAAGCTTTGGTCATTATGTTGATGGTTGTTTTGGGCCCAGGACAGGTGATGAAATGCTGCCCTGATGTTATATTGATTGCCCTTAAGATTAGATTAGAGAGATGATGGCATTCAATGATCCAAATGCAATCTAAAACAATCAGAATAATAAAAATATTTTATGTATATTATATGGAATGACAAATTAGGTTTAGGTTGATTAGGTTAGCAATCAAATTGGGCTTGGGATTGGGGTGTGTGGAAGTTAGTTAGGTTTGATTGAGTTAAGTGTGCAGAATTAGCAGAATTCTAAACATTAGTGTTTCAAATGATGGAGGTTTTTACACATATATATATTCATAAAAAAATTCAGAAAAACTCTATGATATAGGACGGAAGGTGATGATGATACCTACCAAATTTCGTGCACAACAAAAATTAATTGATGATGCAAATCATAGAGTTTTCAGACTGCTACAGAAATCTCAGGATTTTTTTAGGATTTCTAATATGCCGAATTTTGATAATTTAAGTTTTTTATAAAATTAATTAAAAATTATGATAAATCATAGGATATGACATAAAGTAATTCATGAAAATTTAATATAAAAATAAAATTTCTAGGTGGTCAAAATCAGATGAGAAATAGACACCTAATGCAGCTAGCAGGATGCAGAAATTAGGGTTTGTGATCCTAATGCAAATGAAAACTATCCTAAACCTGCTCTGATACCAAACTAATAAGGGATGACTCTAAGATTTCTAAACATACAGGAAAAATAATAAAATATTTTTTTTGTATTTTTTTAGAGTTTAATTTGTAGGCTATATTTTCGAAATTAAAGACTAGCAAGGAAACTAGCAATGCAAAGAATCATCATGCAAGTGTGCTCATGCCAAAATAATGAAAGTAACAGGACCCGAGAATTGAGAAATTCCTAGCTTAGGATAGTTAACTTCAATCAAATCAGATAATAAGAGAAGGAAAGGTTTCTTACCAGTCAGAGATTGAAAACTTTGCAGTGGAAAGGATCACTCACACTCTGATTTGAACCTGGAAGAAGAAGCTTCAGTTCCTTGAATCAGATGGCTAATCTAGACCCAGTCTGAAGGCAAGGAAAGCTTCCTCTAAGGAGGTGAAACACCTCGGGGATCCTACAAGCATCAGGGGTCAATCAAAATAGCAATTAACAAAGGAATAAAAACTAGGGTTTTGAAGGAAACAAAATTAGGTTTAGATGTGGATGTCCTAGGGAAGAAGCAGTTGCTTGACTGGGGCAGCAGCTAGGGCATCTTCCTCTAGACATGGCTGATCTCCTGGGATGCAGAGGAAAGCTAGGGCAGTAGGGGTTCAGCCAAGGGACATAAGGAGAGCACTCAAGAATAAGAACCAAACACAAGAACAAGTCAATGTCTAAAAATTTCACCAAATTGATTCATAAGGGAGAATTGATTACAAGAGGAGGGGTGGGGTATTTATAGAGTTTCCATGCCCTCTCTAACTAGGGTTACACTTAGGTTAACAATCCTTTTCCTAGCTAAATTACATGTCCTTTTCTAGCTAGGTTAGAATTACAAATCATAAAGCAAGTAGGAACATAAATCCAAACTAGGTTAGACTAGTCTTCTCCTTCTCGCTTAAGGACACCTCCCTTTCAGCTTTGACTTGGTCAACCCTTCAAGGATGCCTAAGCTTGGCATGTTGGGCTTCATGGCAGCAAATGTGTCAGCCCAATAGGTGGATGGCGCATGGGCTTGGTTCTCCTAGAAGCTGGGGTGGCCTAGTAGGAATATTCCATAGGATCAAAGTGGAATCTTGCTTCTTTATGGGCCTGGGCTTGGCACGTAGGCTTGATCTCCTTGGGCTGGGGCACAAATGGACCTCTGGAATCATGGATGTCTTGGTTTAGGAAGATGCTCTGGCATCTGGACTAGAATATGGGTATCTGAAAAATATCTGGAAGGAATCAGGGTTTCTGGAAGTGTTTTGGATCCTGGGATGTCTCACAAAATCTAATAAGCTGATATAGTGGCCTCTGACTCCTGGATGTGGCCTGATGGAACTCCAAAATAGGGTAACCTCCTCTCTTGTACAAAATCTGGACTTATACTGGACTCATGGCTAAAGTACAGGACTCAAAATTGGACTAAGGTTGAGGGTTGAAACAAATCAACTAACCTCAACATTTTTTTACAGGACTCAATCTTAATTGATTACAAAATTTTCAAAACTTTGACACATGACAAAGTAAACCAAATAGGGCCCAGTAATTTATGTCTAATCCTGGTGCCCCCACCAAGATGTCTTCAAACTCAACAAATTTTTAAGAAATTAAAAGCTTGAAACATATTTAGAAGTAACCCAATTTTACAATCTTTCTCAACTTTCTTTCTTTGGGTTCTTCCTTACAATATTCAATTACAAAATAACTCAAAACAAGGAATGAAAATGTAGAAGTTGAAATTTGAACCATGAATTCATCATACAAAAACTTGTAAACCACTTGAAGAGTTATTAGTAAAACAAATGCATGAACCAATGTTTAGTTATCATCAAAATCACTTATGGTGTCAATAATCTCCCCCTTTTTGATGATGACAAAACACTAGGCATGAAAAACATTTTACAATTACATATATAATAATATCTGAAAGTAAGTATGCACATGTATCATAGCTAATTATATTTGTAAATAAGTATCAGAGCTCTTGTGAAGAATTTGTACAGTATCAATGTTAGTGCTTTTGTGTGTATCAGAGTATTAAATTTTGTATCCTTCAAAGTATCAGAAATAGCACAAACATGGAGATTATAGCTCAAAATTGAAAGAATTAGAGCTAATTGTAGAGCAATCAGAGCAAACTTTAGGTTTTGAGCAAAAGCCATTTGATTTCAAAAAATTTCTCCCCTTTCTATAGGTTCTTAAATTATGAAACATTTAAGCTCATTTTAAACACAATCATTTATACTCTCCCCCTCTTTCATTCTTTTCATGCACTTATTAACATTCTCCCCTTTTTGAATATTTTCCAATGCATGAAACCAGTTGTAGATATTTTTCAAGTAAGCTCAAAGTTCTCCTGTCAGCTCTCAAATTTTCAAATTTTTCATGTCAGCTCAAAGTTCTCCCCCTTTTTGTCAAAAAATAAAAAGGGTATTGAAATAAAGCTCAATTTTTGAAATAGAATGAGAAAGTTTTTAATATTTGTTTAAGATTGTTTCAATTTCTCAATTTCATTTTGATATTCTAATTAAAACTCATCACATTAGCATTGTAAACATTGCATAAGCTTAAAATAATTCAAGATAGTGCTAGTAGATACCAAAATAACTTTCATTTCATTTAAAATGATCAATACAAGTTACAAAACATGAAAGGAAGTACAATTAATCACTGTCTATGTCTAATCTAGTGCTAGTGGAATATCTAGGTATCTTAATGCCAGGAGGCATAGATGCTATAGGATCTGCATCAAGTACATCAGAAGGTATAGGAGTGGGATGTGAACCCTGAGGCCTAAGGTGAGGAGCTAGCTGTCTGGGATGTGAAGATTGACCAGCAAAGGGAGTGGATTGAGGCGTAGGTGTAGAATGTGGAGCAGGTCTAGGCTATGGAGAGGGAAAATTTGCAATGATTGTTGTCCTCAGCTGTTCAAGTAGAATTTGAATATGTTCCATCTCCTCACTAGTCTTCTTCACCTTAGCATTTAAGGCAACCAAGTCAGCTGCTTGTACATTGGCAAAGGCTTTAGCTGATCCTTTTAATCTTCTAGATTCTGCTCTCAAGATTCCAATGCGCTTAGTATAGTCCTCTTCCATCCTTCTTCTTTCTTCCAATGAATCCATTTTAAATCAAAGATCATTCAATTCAATTCTGAATTCTTCAAGTGTATGATTGACAGATTTCTTAATAGATTCAGAACCTGATGATGCCATATCAACATTGTGTTGAAGATCAGGCTGTGATACACATTTGGAGGTCTCAAGAATGTCTACTCTGCTATGCAAATCTTTTATTTCCCCTCCAAACTTGTCCAGCCTTGTCTATATTGAGTGGCGAAGCTCACTAAACATATTAGATAGAGTGCAAGTCAGTGTGTCAGTCAAAACTGCTGAGTGATAAAATCCTGCAAAACTAATGTATCAATTGAAGGTGCAGGTGGTCTAGGAGTAGTAGGTGCTAGTAGAGATGTAGGTATAGAAGTCTCAAGGTGCACATTCTCCATGGCTTCAAATGAATTATGCTCAAACCTAGTAGTTGCAAACTCAGTCTCAGCTAGCTCAGTAAAATGCTTAATAGAAGTGCCAAACTCACCAATAAGAATGTCAAAAATCTACTCTGAGCTTGGAATAATCTCCTCAGGTGCTGATAGACCTACAGTGGAGATCTCTCTAGGTAGATCTTCACTCACATCTTATGAACTGCTGCTGCTGCTTGAGGAGGCTGCAATTGTCCTTTCATTAGTTCCCTTTTTCTTCCATACTCCTTCAGTACAAATATAGCACATTCTTAACAGTGACTTGGAGGTGTATGTATCTGTATGGTGAAGGGATTTACCAACTTCCCCTTCAAGGCTTATTCTTGAGGCTTGAAATAGCAAAGTTAAGACCATTCCTTAAGGAAGAGAAGCCTTTACCTTTCAGACTACCTCTTTCATTTGCATGATCATTATGAAGGGTAGGTTAAGTGACTTTCCTTGAATAACATTCTCCATGAAGCTCAAGTCTCTTTCACTGACCCAATCAAATCTCCCTATTCTTGGTGTGAGCAAAAATCATTTCGATCAATGTCCAGCAGAAGCAATTTAGAAATCTAGATGCGCGAATGACCATTTGCCAGCGATTCAAACACGATCATGGTAGGATACAAATCAAACAAAGATCAAACGATCCCTTGGAGTGATCGAGAAATAAAGAAGAAAAGAGAAAAAAAATGAAATCTGGAAGAAATGAGGGTTTTCTTTTTTGATTGGTTTTCTTGGACTGTTACAGAATGACCTCTCTTTGACTAACCTCCCATATACATATATATACACACCATGATTAAGAAGAACCAAAAACTCTATAAAACTTCCCAGCACGGCAACATGTGATTCAAAGAATCCCGTCATCCGAGCCAGCTCAAACTGCTCGAGTCGACTCCTTACTGCAGAGAGTACTCTAGAAGAGTCGGCTCGAACTCCTCAAGTCGGCTCTTCCAGACCACAGATTATCCGTTCTGTGTATGAGAGTCGACTCCCAGACATCTGAGCCGGCTCCTAGTAGAACCGAGCCGACTCGCTTGAAACCGAGCCAACTCCTCTCAGAATCTAGCCAACTTGAATGAACCCGAGCCGACTCTCTCCTAACAATCATGCCATGCCAACCATTATAGTCGACTCGAACCAGAACCGAGCTGACTCCAAAGCCCAAACTGACCAAAACTCAGTCTAACATCCAAGACTTTTCTCGGACACAATCCTAACCCTAGATATATCATGAGAGACCATGATAACTGAACCAACTTTAACCTTGGCCTAACCTACTGGAATCTTGGATACACCACCTGAGACTTAACAATCTCCATCTTGGTGATCTAAGATTACAGGTTTATTACACCAGACTCCTCAAACCCATCAACAATATACATGACTGAAAGCTTTCTCCCGGTAGAGCCTTTGTAAGTGCATCTGCCTGATTCTCCTTAATATGGTCCTTCACCAGTGACACCTCCTTCCTCCACCAACTCTCGAATCCTGTAGTACCTCAAGTCTATATGTTTTGTACGTGCATGATAGACTAGGTTCTGAGCCAAATGTATGGCACTCTGACTATCACTGTGCAGGACCACCATACATTGTTCTCCCCCATCTCAACCACTAGACTCTTCAGCCATAGTGCTTCCTTTGTAGCTTCAGTAATACCTATATACTCAGACTCTATTGTAGATAGAGCAGTGATAGGTTGAAGGGTAGATCTCCAAGAAATTGGTCCACCATATAAGTAGAAGATATAACCAGTAGTAGACTTTCTTATATCAAGATCACCTGTATAACTAGCATCCACATACCCTTCCAAAGGACTAAAACCTCCATATGACTCCCTGGAGTTCCTTCCTTGTCCTTCTGGCTGCCCACCAAATACTAGTCCATGCTTTTGAGTCCCTTATAGATACCTTAGAATCCACTTCAGTGCTTTCTAGTGTTCCTTCCTAGGATTTGCCATGTACCTGCTCACCTGGCTAACAGCATATGCTATGTCTGGCTTGCAACATACCATAGCATACATAACACTGCCTACAGCATTTGCATATGGAACTCTCTCCATGTACTTTCTTTCTTCATCTGTCTGGGGGCTCTCCATCTTTGAGAGAGATATGTGCCCTAGTAATGATGTCTTCACTGGTTTGGCTTTCTCCATCCCAAACCTATCAAGAATCTTCTTGATGTAACATCCTTGTAATAAATGGAGAATCCCCTTGCATCTATCCCTGCAAATTTCCATTCCAAGAATTTTCTGAGCTGTACCCAAATCCTTCATCTCAAACTCAATAGATAATGCTTTCTTCAGCTGATTCACATCACTCATGCTTCTGCTGGCTATCAACATATCATCCACATATAGAAGTAGATACAAAGCATTATCAGTATCCACATCCCTGACATACACGCAACAGTCATGTTCACATCTGAGAAACCCAAGGCTTAAGATAAATGCATCAAATCTTCGATACCACTGGCGAGGTGATTATTTCAAACCAAACACTGACCTCTGAAGTAAACACACGTTATCTTCCTGTCCAATCTTTATGAAGCCATCAGGTTGCTTCATATAGATCTTCTCATCTAGACTTCCATGTAGAAAGTCTATCTTTATATCCATTTGCTCCAATTCCATATCATGTTCTGCCATCAATGACAGCAACACCTGGATTGAAGTATGACGTACCACAGGAGAAAATACCTCGGTGTAGTCAACTCCTTCCCTTTGTGAGTATCCCTTTGCAACAAGTCTTGCTTTGAATCTCACTCCACCTTGCTCTGAAGGTACTGATTTCTTTGTGAACACCCATTTGGAGCCAATTGCATGAGCATCTTTCGATAGATCCACCAACTGCCATGTCTTGTTCTTCCTAAGAGATTGCATCTCTTCCATCATGCCTTGCTTCCATGATTTTTTATCAGAACTCTCCATGGCCTCCTTGTATATTTCTGGATCTCCATTCACAGATATGAGAGCATAAGATATGCTTTCATCCATACCATATCTCATCAGTTTTCAGATTGTACGCTGAGGTTTATGCAAAGTCACTCCCCTTGCACTGGCCTGCAAGTCTTCTTTATGTGGCTGTTCCAGCACTTGTTCCTATACTTCACTTTGAACAACTATTCTTTTCTTCTGATCATTCAACACAAAAGAACTTTTTCCGCCTAACTCCACCTCAACTGAAGCACCTTTGTTAGCTAACGTAGACGGCCTATCCTCCACCTGTGATGGACAATCACTGCTGTTCACCTTTGAAGTTGCAGTTCCATCCACACTTCCTGATATCTTCAAGATGCTCTTCTCATCAAAAATGACATCCCTACTGATCACTACCTTTTGAGATTATGGATCCCACAGTAGGTAACCCTTGACTCCTCGTGGATACCAATGAAGATCATCTTCTTTGACTTTGGGTCCAACTTACTCCGTTTAGTTGCCTTTACATGTGCATAGGCTGAGCAACCAAACACCTTCAGGTGGCTAATCTCCACCTTCTTCCCACTCCAAGCTTCCTTTGGAAGTCCTCCATCTAGCTTGAAATGAGGGGACCTATTCACAAGAAAACATGACAAAGTAATGGCATCACCCCAAAAGGCCTTAGGCAGTGATGACTATAGCCTCATATTCCTTGCCTTCTCTGATGCAGAATGGATATGTGGAATGCGGAAGCAAATTACAATTAATGTATATTTTTATTTTTATTTTTATTTTTTTTATATATTTTCGGAAGTCGGCTTTGACTCAAATGAAAGTTAAACTAAATTGAAAGAAACTATATAATAATTGAAAGTACAATTCAAAGAAACTAGATTATCAGAGCAGTTCAAAAGTAAAGGATCGCTGGGGGTTGAGAAACTCCCAGACCTAGGGTTTCGCTCTGAACTTTCAACAGGACAGAAATAAAGAGAAGGGAAGGGTTATGTACCAGGCAGTGATCTTCACAGAGTTTGGTGGAAGGACTCTCTCGAGCAGATTGTTGGATCATCAGATTCGGATATCTTAGCAATGGATCCTCCAATACTGGTCCTTTGGCAGAGTTGGCTTCTCCTGAACTCAGGATCTGGGAAAGAAGAAGAACAAGTTAAGGAACCAGATACTCAAAGAAAGGATTTACCAGATAAGAAGAACTTGAAAAATTGATGTTGCTGAAATCCTGATTCTCCTGGATGCTGATCTGACTTCCTCTGGGATTTGCTCTGTATTCGAAGTAGCCGATCTGGACCTGGATGCTGGTGGTTGGCCTCTACTTGGAAGAGAGGGGCCGTTAGATGATGAGGTAGATTAGGGTTTGGATGATTCGTGGAATGAAGAAGATGATGGGCGGCTAGGGTTTGGAATTGAAGTGGCTAACCTAGTGTTTTGGTAGGGTTTGGAGATCTCACACCTCCTCAAGGTTCCTGTGGAACCCAGAATTACTCCCTCACGGAGCTCAACACTTGAATACAAGTGCGAAAGAGAGAAATACAAAGTTACTCACAAAGAAATTGATTTCATTCATCATTAAATTCAAGAGTTACATAGAGTTGAATATATAGACATAACAAAGAAATAAAATTTTATACATTTTCCATGTGGGACTAATAGGACTAACCCACACTTTAGGCATCAAATTCTCTTCCCAAGACTCCTTCCATGAGTGGGCAGCCCAAAAACTCCAAGAAAACTTGAAAATCAGCTCCAAATGGCAGGTTATGGGGGTGTCTCCTAGTATCTCTCCATGAATAAAGGATTTTCCTTCATGGTTTGGCTCATTTGGACACCTCCTAGTCTTGCTCCACAAGTTTAGGCTTCTTCCTTTCATCGCTTTGGCACTTTTGGAAACTTTTGGGAACCTCCTTGAATTCCTCCCCAAGACATGCTCTCTTCCCTTTTATAACTTGGATTTTTTATGGAACATTGTGGGGCACCTCCTTGATCCTCTCTTCAAGAAAAATTCTTGCCATCCTGGCTTGGGTTTATCTGGAAAGAAATTGGCTCCTCATTGGATTGAGGTATATTGATGGATTTCTCTCCCAAGTGGTGCAATGAAAAAAAGGAACTTACTTCTTGTGGTGTAGGGACCAAAGACACTGGATGGAGATGTGGCACCTCCTGGACTCTGGTGTGTGGCTGGGAGTGTGGCGTCCACTTGCTTGGGCCTGGGAGAAAAAATGTGGCACCCTGGACCTTGACTTGACTGAAAAAAAAGTGGCACCAACCTGGAGAAGACCTAGACCACTACTAGGACTTGTACTGAGTCAACATGACTCAACAAAATTTAAATTGCAGGGAAATACAGACTCAAGACTAAAATTGAGTTGACCATGTCAACCCTTATTACAAAACCAGAAAACCCTAATTCTTCGGGCAAGGTCAATCAGAGATCCAGTTGGAGCCCTGAAGTCTTCTTCTGAGTCTGGTGCCCACACCAATTCTCCCGGGGTGGGAGGAACTCGACCCTGTCGAGTATGGATCAAGCTGTCTTCGGTATCTCTCCAAGAGGTCAGGGTCCAATTCTTGTAATTCTTCTCGGGAGATCCAAGAGTCATCAAAATCTGGCCTTCCTTTCCAACGGACCAGGTATCTTTGGTATCCTCAATTACGAGTAGAGATAACCTGATCATCCAGGATCTTTTCAATCTGCTCTTTCCTCATAGGCCAGTTTGTTGGTGGACACACAGGGTTGGGATCACTCTCAATAACAGGATTAGGTTTCAAAAGCTTACTAGGAATCACAACTGGCTCCCTATACTCTACTAAGTCTGTAATGTTGAAAGTAGAGCTATTGCCTAGTTCTGGAGGCAACTCGAGCATATAGGCATTGGATCCTACTCTGTTCACTACTCTAAATGGTCCAGCTCCTTTAGCATGTAACTTTCTAATGGTTTCAGGAAAAAATTGCTCAGGCCTTAACCTAATCATTACATAGTCTCTCTCTCAACAAAAGTTTTGACTCGTCTTTGAGAATCAGCCAACTTCTTATAAGTTTCATTACTTAAAGTTATTTTGGCATGAATTTCTTTATACAAGTCCTTTACATGCTATGCAAGTGCATCAAGAGACTTGTGTGTGTGGGCTAATAGTGAAATCAGATCAAGTGGTGTGTGAGGCTTGTATCCATGAACAATTTCAAAGGGACTCTAGCCTATAGACCTATTGATCGAAACATTGAATGCAATTTCAGCCCTGGATAAAAAACAAATCCCAATTCCTGGTGCTCTCAATCAAACAAAATTCTGAGCCAAAGCCTAGTAAAGGGTCAAGAAAAACTAAACTAGACTGACGACGCATTCCTAAAGAATGGACTTTATTCCAAAGGAACCCTAGGTCTAAACCTAACGAACTAAGGCTCTCTAGGTTTGACCTTGGGTCGGAGGAGGGTATGCAGAGCATGAAAACTTATTATGGATGCCTAGTAGGTGCCATAAGGTATTCCAGAAGTAGGTGGCAAACCTAATAGGTTCTAAGGAGTCTTGCAACCTATAGATCTCAGTAAAGTGTAATCCCATAGCTCTAGAAACGTGAGAAGATTCAGGGAAGGGTAGGAAATAAGAATCAGAGTTTTGAGGTGGCTTATCGGAAACAAGAAACAAACCTTGGTTATTCAGGACGACCTTAAAATAAGGACATTGTTCTATAGGTGTACTCATCCAAACCTCATGATTTGCTCTAGGAGGGTCTACAAGTGCAAGTTCTAGGATAGGCTGGGTGCTCCTAGAAGGTGGAAGGTTATCAGGAAGGTCTTTGGAATGTTTATCTAGAAAGTCCTCTAAGCTACTGTCTTTTTCTTGTTCTTGGACCTTCTCAATGGGCAATTCTTGTGAACCCCTTCCTTCTTCACACTTCTCTACCAGATTTGACTCAGGGGTGTCTTCTTTGGATTCCTCAATGAGTTCAGGGGTATTCTCACTTAAACTTTCATTTGGTGTAATTTTCTCTTCCTGAACTTCCTCAAAAGGGTCTTCTCTTAGGGTTAGCTCCTGAATTCCTTGAGTGGCAGGGGTCCCCTCAATAACCCCATTAGGTAGGAGTTGGTTAATTGAATTATCGGGAAAGATATCCTCAAATTCTTCTTCTTCATATTCATTTATCAAACTTATGTCAGGCTCATATATTTCTTCCTCGATCTCACTGAAAGGTTCTAATCTATTCTCCTTTGATTCCTCTTTAAGTACGGCTCTGGTCGGGTCAACTAATTTTGGGATGGCCATGCCTAACTCCTTCTCAGTGTTATCCTTCTAGTCAAGAGGTGACACAAGTGGGAATTGACAAACAAAAGTCTGGTTCACTACGGATGTCAGATCAATCGGAACTTGACTCAAGTTGGTAGAGGTTGGCTTTAAGTCCAAAGTACTTGATTGGTTATATCTTAAAGACCACTCATAGTCTTGGGCTTCTTGGTAGGCTCGGTCTAACTTATTGGTCTTTTCAAGGCATAGCTTCCTATAAATGTCTGGGTGTAACCCAACCCTAAACCTCGATGTTATCTGAGCTTCGGTCTCAATGATATTGCATTTCATGTCATACCACTGGAAGTCCTCGATATATTTAGACATAGGCCTATTACCTTGTTGCAATTGGTACCATTGGTCTAAAAGTCTTTTCTCATAGGATCTACCTAGGTACCTATCTCTCAACTTACTTCTCATATCTCTCCAAGTATATATTTCCTCTTTTCTTTGATAACACTCATGCTCAATAGCATACCAATGCGACCTAGCATGTTTGGTGAACTTGGTTTTTGCCAACCTAACTTGTCCTAATTCCGATATGTTAGTGCACTCAAAATACTGATCTATTTGTTCTTCCCACTTAATATATGTCTCTTGTCTTCCATCAAAAGTGGGTGCATAAGGTTCGGTGTTCCTAACGGGTCCCTTCTCTGAGTCAACCAAGTATGGGTATAGGCTCCTAGGGCTAAACTCAGGATCACGGTATAAGGTCCTCCTAGGCTCCTGGCATGGGTGAGGTTGGTGCCTATTAAATTTTGGATCAGGGGTCCAATTTTGATGTCTACATTTCTCAAGTCCCTGGGCTCGGTCTCTAAACTGGGCAAAACCCTCATTCATATCCTGACTCAATTTGGTCATACTTTCGGTAAGAGTTCTAATCATGGCCTCTAAATCAGGTTGGGTTTGACCAGGTTGGGAGGGTACTCCATTCCGGGTGGACATGATGATGCAAGCAAGCACACAGAATGTGACTAGACTAAAGCGACTACTGGCTCACTAGACCTAGAGTCCAAACTAGATGCCCAATCAGAGTGGCAAGCTAGCCTGTAGTAACTCGGACTCAGCCAAGCAGGTGTAAGGGGAGTGTTAGGTCCCTAAATGCCAATCCTAGACACCAATCAGTGATTGGCCAGGTAGGCGGACCAGCACACAAGCCCTTCGGGATAGAATCCCTGAACCACCATTCTAGACACTGAGTACAAAGCACACACAGAGTAACTAGACAAACTGACTCAACACTAGCCTAGACCCGACTTGTTGGTGTCCCTAGCCCACTCGGGCAAATTAGGTCTAATTAATTTTAAAATTAGGCTTAGGATCGAATGAATGGGTGGTGGTTTTAGGCTAAGGCGAGGTTATCAACTCCTCCCCTTATCTTAGATGCTCAATTTCCCTAAAGATGAATTAGGAGATGATCACTCAAAAATTGAATTGCAAAAATACAGAAATAGAATTGCTATAATTAAACTCTCAGAAATTTCACAGAAACCAATAAATTATAGTAAAATTATGTAAAATAGTGTCAATTATACTGGTTCCAGCAAAATAAAAATCATGCAATTAGAGTTAACTGTAATAAAAAACAATTCCTGTAACAGGATAGTTATAGGCTGAAAACAGAATGCTTCCCCCGTTTACAATTCCTGCTACGAAGTTGTAACCCAGCGGATCTCCTACACGCCCTAGGAACACCCCATGGAATGGGAAGAGGAGGCTTGCACCTCGCTTCGTTCCTAGGACCGGATGTCCTGGGGAGTCTACTTCGAGAAGACAAAGTAAAAAAGAGAGACACTCAAAACATGCAAGCAAGTCAGAAACCCTAGACAGGGCTCTGATACCAAAATTGATGCAGAATGGATATGTGGAATACGGAAGCAAATTACAATTAATATATATTTTTATTTTTATTTTTATTTTTTTTATATATTTTTGGAAGTCGGCTTTGACTCAAATGAAAGTTAAACTAAATTGAAAGAAACTATATAATAATTGAAAGCACAATTCAAAGAAACTAGATTATCAGAGTAGTTCAGAAGTAAAGGATCGCTGGGGGTTGAGAAACTCCCAGACCTAGGGTTTCACTCTGAACTTTCAACAGGACAGAAATAAAAAGAAGGGAAGGGTTATGTACCAGGCAGTGATCTTCACAGAGTTTGGTGGAAGGACTCTCTCGAGCAGATTGTTGGATCCTAAGATTCTGATATCTTAGCAATGGATCCTCCAATACTGGTCCTTTGGCAGAGTTGGCTTCTCCTGAACTCAGGATCTGGGAAAGAAGAAGAACAAGTTAAGGAACCAGATACTCAAAGAAAGGATTTACTAGATAAGAAGAACTTGAAAAATTGATGTTGCTGAAATCCTGATTCTCCTGGATGCTAATCTGACTTCCTCTGGGATTTGCTCTGTATTCAAAGTAGACGATCTGGACCTGGATGCTGGTGGTCAGTCTCTACTTGGAAGAGAGGGGCCGTGAGATGATGAGGTAGATTAGGGTTTGGATGATTCGTGGAATGAAGAAGATGATGGGCGGCTAGGGTTTGGAATTGAAGTTCCTAACCTAGGGTTTTGATAGGGTTTGGAGATCTCACACCTCCTCAAGGTTCCTGTGGAACCCAGAATTACTCCCTCACGGAGCTCAACACTTAAATACAAGTGCGGAAGAGAGAAACATAAAGTTGCTCACAAAGAAATTGATTTCATTCATCATTAAATTCAAGAGTTACATAGAGTTGAATATATAGACATAACAAAGAAATAAAATTTTATACATTTCCCATGTGGGACTAATAGGACTAACCCACACTTTAGGCATCAAATTCTCTTCCCAAGACTCCTTCCATGAGTGGGCAGCCCAAAAACTCCAAGAAAACTTGAAAATCAACTCCGAATGGTAGGTTATGGGGGTGTCTCCTAGTATCTCTCCATGAATAAAGAATTTTCCCTTCATGGTTTGGCTCATTTGGACACCTCCTAGTCTTGCTCCACAAGTTTAGGCTTCTTCCTTTCATGGCTTTGGCACTTTTGGAAACTTTTGGGAACCTCCTTGAATTCCTCCCCAAGACATGCTCTCTTCCCTTTTATAACTTAGATTTTTTATGGAACATTGTGGGGCACCTCCTTGATCCTCTCTTCAAGAAAAATTCTTGCCATCCTGGCTTGGGTTTATCTGGAAAGAAATTGGCTCCTCCTTGGATTGAGGTATATTGATGGATTTTTCTCCCAAGTGGTGTAAGAAAAAAAAGGAACTTACTTCTTGTGGTGTATGGACCAAAGACACTGGATGGAGATGTGGCGCCTCCTGGACTCTGGCATGTGGCTGGGAGTGTGGCGCCCACTTGCTTGGGCCTGAGAGAAAAAATGTGGCACCCTGGACCTTGACTTGACTGAAAAAAAAGTGGCACCAACCTGGAGAAGACCTAGACCACTACTAGGACTTGTACTAAGTCAACATGACTCAACAAAATTTAAATTGCAGAGAAATACAGACTCAAGACTAAAATTGAGTTGACCAAGTCAACCCTTATTACAAAACCAGAAAATCCTAATTCTTTGGGCAAGGTGAATTAGAGATCCAGATAGAGCCCTGAAGTCTTCTTCTGAGTCTGGTGCCCGCACCATTCTTCAATAGTGTTCGGTTCATCCTTTCCACAATACCATTCTACCGTGGAGTCATCCTTACTGTGAAATGGCGTTTAATCCCATTATCCTCACAGTAATTTCTAAACTCTATGCTAGAGTATTCTCCTCTATTATCAGACCGAAGGAACTTCACATGTTTCCTTGTCTCCTCTACTTCAACCCTCCAGGCTTTGAACCGGGTGAACACCTCTAACTTTTCCCTTATCAGATACACCCATAATTTCCTAGAGAAGTCATCAATGAAGGTAACAAAATACCTTTCTCCGCCCCTAGATAAAATAGGTGCCGGTCCCCATACATCTGAGTGAACCAGTTCTAAGACTTCTTCACTCTGCTTGGTACCACTGGCAAACCTCACCCTATGCTATTTATCGAAAATGCAGGGCTCACACAGGTCATTTCCTTCTTTCCTTAGCTCTGGAAGATTTCCTCATTTGCTTAATTCTGTAAGCCCTCGGTCACTCAAGTGACCCATTCGATAGTGCCATAACTAAAAGGAAAGCTTCTCCTCCTATGCTGCTACAAGCACCTCCGCACTATCAATCATCATTGAGCATTCCATCTTGTATATATTATTGCTCAGTCTTCTCCCTCTCGTCACTACCAAAGCTCCCTTGGTAATCTTCATACATCCAGTACCAGCTCGGTAGCTAAAAGCATAACCCTGCCCTTCTAAGTAGCCTAAAGAAATTAGATTCTTCTTCAATTCTGGTACACGTTTGACATTAGACAGAGTCCTTATCACTCCATCATACATCCTTACCCTAATGGTGCCAACTCCGGCCACTGAACAAGGGTGATCATCACCAAGGCTTATGCTACCTCTATCAGCCTTTTCAAAGGTATCAAACCAGTCCCGATGTGAGGTATAATGATAAAAGCACATTGAATCCGATGTCCAAGCATTATCCCATCCAACTGATCCATTTGAAGCTATCAGTACATCTTCTTTATTGCCTTCAGATACACCAACACCACTAGTGTTGGCATTTCCTTTCTCGGTCTTCAAAAGAGGGCAATTCCTTTTGAAGTGACCAAGCTGATGACACTTGAAGCACTTCAAACACCTCTTACTGCCTTGAGACTGTGATCTGCCCTTTGATTTCTCCCTAACTCTTTCTTTTGGTCTTCCTTGCCTCTCATTCACAGCAAGAACCTCTGAATTAGGACATCCTTTGCAGAGCTTCTCCCTTTCCTCATTTGATCTGAGCACTCCAACAACCTCTTCATAGATCAAGATTTCTTTCCCATACACCAAGGTTGTTTTTAAACCATCATACAATCCCGGGAGCGAACACAGCAGCAATAATGCCCTATCCTCCTCATCAATTTTCACATCCAGACTCATAACCTCTGCACAAACTTGGTTGAACCTATGAATGTGAGCCATAAGGTCACCTCCTTCAGGCATTCTCAGATTGTATAGCTACTTCTTCAGCCACAACTTGTTAGTCATGTTCTTGTCCATGTATGTGTTCTCAAATTTAGCCAAAGACCCCTTGCCGTAGTCTTGGTATACACCTCCGATGAAACCTGATATGCCAGACACATTCTGATGGTGCTGAATACGATCTCTTCCAACTCTTCCCAATCCTCAACACTGATCTTTTATGATCTCTCTTTAACCAAGATCTTATAGATCCTCTGTTGAACTAGCAAGTATTTTACCCTTTGTCGCCATAGGGTAAATTTCTCCTTGCCATCATACTTCTCGAAATCTACCTTGAAACTACTTGACGCCATCACCATAATCAAGAAGAATCAATAACGTACTAGATCTTACCTTCTAGCACTCCTTGGATATAGAGATCTTCCTTCCTTTATGTAACCAAAGCTCTATACCAAATTGTGAGCGAAAATCATTCCGATCAATGCTCCAGCAAAAGCATTTCAGCAAAACAAATGCACGAATGACCATCTGCTAGCGATCCAAAGATGATCATGGTAGGATACAGGTCAAACAAAGATCAAACAATCCCTTGGAATGATAGAGAAATAAAGAAGAAGAAGAGAAAAAAAATGAAATATGGAAGAAACGAGGGTTTTCTTTCTTGATTGGTTTTCTTGGATTGTTACAGAATGACCTCTCTTTGACTAACTGTCCCATATACATATATATACACACCATGATCAAGAAGAACCAAAAACTCTCTAAAACTTTCCAGCATGGCAACACATGATTCAAAGAATCCCATCATCCGAGCCAACTCAAACTGCTCGAGTCGACTCCTTGCTGCAGAGAGTACTCTGGAAGAGTTAGCTCGAACTCCTCAAGTTGGCTCTTCCAGACCGCAGATTATCTATTCTGTATATGAGAGTTGACTCCTAGACATCCAAGCCAGCTCCTAATTAAACTGAGCCGACTTGCTTGAAACTGAGCCGACTCCTCTCGGAATCTAGCCGACTCGCATGAACCCAAGCTGACTCTTCTCCCTGCAATCATGCCGAGCCAACCATTAGAGTCGACTCAAACCAGAACCGAGCTGACTCCAAAGCCCAGACTGACCAAAACTCAGTTTAACATCTAGGACTTTTTCTGGACACAATCATAACCCTAGATACATCATGAGAGACCAGGATAACCGGACCAACTTTAACCTTGGCCCAACCCCCTAGAATCTTGGATACACCACCTGAGACTTAACACTTAGGAGAAATATCCTACTTATAAAATTATGTAGTAACCTCATTTCCAATGACAATGTGTTGGCCATTACTATACAAATTCTACCAACATCTTCTCTGCCAAGAACTATTTGAAGGGTCCTTTCTCTGTCCTTTAAAACTAAATGCTTAATTCCATTAGCAGGCATTTCCAGCAAACTACTCAGCCTCTCTTCAGTTACTATAACCCTCTTTCCTTTCACAGTTGATTCAATGTGATTGGGCTCTAAAATGAGGTTTTCATAAAAGGCCCTAACAAGTGTTGGATAGGTGGTGATATTCAAGGAACAAAAATTTGTCCAACCTTGTACTTCAATCAGATTTCTGATATTCAGACCAATCTCTTCCAGAAAGTTAAATAGAATTCTCTTGCTGCTAGTCATAGGTCTATTTGACATAGAGACTACCTATCTCAGAGATGGAGCCATGACCATTGCTTCTCTTTCTTCCTCTTCTTCTTCTACTACTCGAGTCGGCTCTTCTTGCCAACATTTTGTTCTTCTTTCTATCTCTACAGAGGGTGTTGTCCGTTTAGATCTCTTTCCCATAGTAGTTTTATGAGCCATTTTAAGAATTTGGCAAGAAACAAGAATTTGAGGCTTTGGGTAAAGAATTTAGGAGGATTGGAGAGAGTTTAGTGAAGAGTGTTAGGGTTTGGAGAGAAAATGACAACCATAAAAAGTTAAAAAAAGTTACTGGACTCTATTGAAAAACCATAAATCCGACATCCGAGTCAGCTCGGTTAGCCCTAAAATCATCCGAGTCGGCTCGTCCAGAGCAAACACAGAAGAAACAGGAAATCGAGTCAGCTAGGCAAAACCTAAATTGACCTAGTCGGCTCATCCAGAGCAAGATCCAAAAAAATAGAGATTCAAGCTGGCTTAACCAGGGCAAAATTTCCCGAGTCGACTCAAACAGAAACTTTCCAAAAAAATTAAAATGATTTAGAAATTGGAATTAATTCAATAAAATCTCAAGGAAAGTTGTTCAAAGATTTTGAATTGATGTAGGAGGTTTTCTAGATAATTTTTTCTTAATTTTTGAAGGAATTAGGTTAGGAAAATCTAGAAGGGATCATAAAGACGAAATTCACCTATAAGCATTTCAAATCTATCATGATTGAGTGGCTTAGTGAAAATGTTAGCTAGTTGATTCTCAGTTGGGATAAATTACAGTTCAATATCACCATTCAAAACATGGTGTGGGCACCAGACCTCTGGTTCGGGTTTCAATTTTCAGGTCTTGTAATAAGGCTTCAAGCCTCAACCTTGTAATTTTTTTTTGCTTTGAATCGAGTCAGTACTTTGACCAATTGGGTCAAATTGTGTCCTGTACTAAGTCCAGTCATAAATTGAGTACAGTCTGAGTCTGTTGGAAGTATGGGTCCATGCAAGAATTCGTCTTAAAATTTAGTCTCCTTGGAGCCAAGTCTGAAAGGAATCCAAGTCAGCTCTGGGCCCACCTTTTCAACCTATGTGGTGCCACGACAACTTGCCATGTGGGCAGCACACTTTTCATCTTTGGACACCCAAAGAGGAGGAACACATCACTTGACACTAGCCCTTTTTCCCTCCCCCTATCAAGCTCCTTTCCAAGCAAGGGTGGTCGACCAAAGAGAAGGTCAAATGGGAGTTGAAGTTGGGAATTCAAATCCCTTGCTTCAAGCCCTCTAATCAAGTCTTCTTCCCAAATTGTTTGAACCCCTTTGGAAGGAAGGGACAAGATCCATGGGCACCTCCACTTGCCACTCCCCATGTCATGCTTTGTACCAAAAAGGGATACACAACCAAAGAAGGAAGAAGAACACTTGCCTTGCTCCAAGCCTTACTTCATGCTTTCTTCCAAAACAAAGGAGCCACTTTCCAAGTTCAAGGTGCCAAGATCTCTCTTCCAAGCCTTGCATCATGCCATGCCCAATCAAATCAGCTCTTGGTTTGCCAAGGAGAGAAGAAAGTCAAAGGTTTTGGGCACCGATTCAAGAAATTTTGTAATTTTTCATTTGAATTTCAAAAGGGTCCTAAGGTGCCTATTTAAAGGACCTAACCCCTCCTTTGTAAAGTTAATCTTGATGAATGAAAAAAAATACATTTCTTGAGTCCAATCTCTCTCTAGTTGCCTTCGTTCACTAGGAACGTCGATCTCCGTGAGGGAGCGCCTTCGCCTTCAGGCGACGAGAGGTGTGAGGCCTCAACTACCGTCACTTCCGCAACTCCATCATCCGACTCCGAATCAAGAAGAACACCACCATCACTTTAACAACTCCTTCTTTCATTCTTCCATTGCTTTCCTTCTGATTGAAACTTAACCTTTCTCTTCTTTGAATGCTTGCAGGTCCTCCAGGTGACACGAGTACGGAGATGGTTGCCTTAGCCATCGAGATCTTCGGACAACCAGCTGGCACCTCCGCAGGGTTGATGGCTCGATCATCTAGGCCGCATCCACCAAAGTGAGCGATCTCTGCATCATGCGCTTCAGATCTTTTGGTCTGGGCACCAGACCTCTGGTTAGGGTTTCAATTTTTGGGTTTTGTAATAAGGCTTCAAGCCTCAACCTTGTAATTTTATTTTGCTTTGAACTAAATCTGTACTTTGACCAATTATGTCAAATTATGTCCTATTCTGAGTCCAGTCATAAATTGAGTCCAGTTTGAGTCTGTTGGAAGTATGGGTCCATGCAAGAATTGGTCTTAAAATCTAGTCTCCTTGGAGCCAAGTCAGGAAGGAATCCAAGTCAGCTCAGGGCCCACCTTTTCATCCTATGTGGCGGCATGACAACTTGCCGTGTGGGCAGCACACTCTTCATCCTTGGACGCCCAAAGAAGAGGAACACATCACTTGACACTAGCCCTTTTTCCCTCACCCTTTCAAGCTCCTTTCCAAACAAGGGTGGTCAGCCAAAGAGAAGGTCAAATGGGAGTTGAAGTTAGGAATTCAAATCCCTTGCTTCAAGCCCTCCAATCAAGTCTTCTTCCCAAATTGTTTGAACCTCTTTGGAAGGAAGAGACAAGATCCATGGGTGCCTCCACCTCACACTCCCCATATCATACCTTGTACCAAAAAAGGATGCACAACCAAGAAAGGAAGAAGAACACATGCCTTGCTCCAAGCCTCTCTTCATGTTTTCTTCCAAAACAAAGAAGCTTCTTTCCAAGTTCAAGGCACCAAGATCCCTCCTCCAAGCCTTGCATCATGCCATGCCCAATCAAGCTAGCTCTTGGTCGGCCAAGGAGAGAAGAAAAGTCAAAAGTTTGGGCACCCATTCAAGAATTCTTGTAAATTTTTCATTTGAAATTCAAAAGGGTCCTAAGGTGTCTATTTAAAGGACCTAACACCTCCTTTGTAAGGTTAAATTTGATGAATGAAAAATTATATTCCTTGAGTTCCAATCTCTTGCTAGTTGCTTTCGTTCACTAGGAACGTCGATCTCCGTGAGGGAGCACTTTCGCCTTCGGGTGTCGAGAGGTGTGAGGCCTCAAACTACCATCACTTTCGCAACTCCATCATCCGACTCCGAATCAAGCAGAACTCCACCATCACTTCAACAACTCTTTCTTTCATTCTTCCACTACTTTCCTTCTGATTGAAACTTAACCTTTATCTTCTTTGAATGCTCACAGGTCCTCCTGGTGACACGAGTATGGAGATGGTTGCCTTTGCCATCAAGATCTTCGAACAGCCAGCCGACACCTCCGCAAGGTTGACGGCTCGATCATCCAGGCCGCATCCGCCAAAGTGAGCGATCTCTGCATCGGGTGTTTCAGATCTTTGAGGTTTGGCCCCTGACTCCTAAGTAGGTCTTGATTGGAGAGCTAAGTCCTACGAGATTTCTCAATCCTGGGGTCCTTTTTTTATCACTGCTTAGGGACTACCTGCTTTTTGATAGTTCTTGTTATTGTAGAACCCTAGCTCATCTCTTACATATTTTTGGGAACCCAAAGAAAACCATTAAAATCTAAAAATCACAAAATCCTAAAAATCGCTTGCATCATCATTTCATCTTCACATTTAGTTAGTCACCTTTCATTTCTGGTATCAGAGCATGGTTAGGACTTTAGCTCTTCTTAAGTACCTGGATTAGGTGCTTCACCAGGCCATCCGGTCTTAGGAGAAAAGTAGGGTTTCAAGACCCTCTCTTCCCATTTCACAGGGATCTCCTAAGGCGTGTAGGGGTTCCATTGTGATAGACCTTTGAAGGAGAATACAAGAAGAATAGATTTAAAAAGAACAAAATTTTTTTTTGCATCTTAGATCGCTTCTTTAATTTATGCAATTTTTTCCTTTCCATACATGGTCTGTTGTTTTAGTTTTTACTATTTGTAGAAATCTCCAAATTTCATAATTTTTATTTTAATAGATCACATATAATTAATAGTATTTTTGGTAATTTTCTTAGATTTTATTTCAGTTTGTATAATTTCTACAAGCCAAAATATTACCTAAGAGCAAGTTCTATTCAGATAATTTCAGCAATTTGCATTTTCTTATGTTTTCAATTGTCATCTAGTTTAATCTTGCATTTAGAGTAATATCATTTCATTCCCATTATCTTAACTCTATTTACATACATCAAAACACAAAAACATAATTTAGTGACATCTCATTAGATCATTTGCTTGCATTCATTTTCATAAATCACTTAAGGGCAGCAATTTGACAGAGGGTCAGGATTTCATTACCTGTCCCTAGCCCAAAAATGACCACCCGACATATCGAACCCAAGCTCTAACTAAAATCAATTAGACACTTAATTTGCTCTAGAGAGCTTAGGGACACCAACTGGTTGAGTTAAGACTAAGTGTCTATTCTTGGTGTCAGCCCATTCTGTGTGTGCTGTTGCTCTTGGTGTCTAGGCTTGGTGATTCAGGGCTTATGAGTTTGGTCCGCCAACTTGGCTAATCCCAGATTGGTGTCTAAGGTTGATGTTTAGGAACCTCCACTCCCCTACACCTACCTGGCCAAGAACAGAGTTACTACAGACTGGTTTGCCTACCTGACTTAGGTAACTGGTTGGGATTCTAGGTCTAGTAGATCTTAGACGTTTTTTATGTGCTTAACCCATGTCCACTAGATCAGGAATACCCTATCATCCCCATCCTTTCCAACCAAGTAAACCCATGGACAACACTTGAGAAGATCTATTAAAGGCCATCAAGGAACAATTGGATAAGATGGACAATAAGCTTGATATGTTTGATCAAAGTGTAACAAGACTAGAACTCGGGTTAGGACCCAGAAGCCTCACACTAAATCGGAGTTTAAATTACTTCCCCATCCTAGGAGTTTCCCTCGACATGATCCCTCCTTAGAGGCTGAGTCTAGAAGATTCCCACATCAAGGGAGCAGGAGTGTGGCCAAATACATCACAATGTTTGATGAGTATGTCATGCGATATTATGTCAATGAATTAGAATCTATAACCCTGTCTAGGTTTAGGGCTGGCTTACATCTTGATCTTCAAAGGGAGCTTTATTTTAGAGAGGTCAATAATTTAGAGCAGGCTTACCACACTGCAAGGTATTGTGAGCATTTCTAAAGGGCACCCACCTATTATAGACCGGAACCCTTTAGGAACCCTAGCTGAGCCCTATGAACTAGCCATGAGTATGGTTAGGTCTACCTGAGTTGACCTAGTCCAAATCGATCTGACCTGAGTTGACCCACCCCGGCTACCCCATGTGTTCACCAGGGTAACATTAAAGAGGGAGAGTATATCGCTGACCTGGGATTGGTTGACCTAGAAAACACCCAAGCGGAAGCTACTTTGGAAGGACCCTTAGAAAATCTTGAACCCACCAGTAAGCCTAAAGTAGAAGTATATGAAGCTGAAGCACACTTAGTGGATGAATATGAAGAACAGTTAGAGGATGAGACTACTGAGGGAACCCCTATTTCTTAAGAGACTCATGAACTGACGCAGAAAGAGGAACCTTCTGAAGAATTTCATGGATAAAAGATTGAGCTCACTGAGAATATAAGTGAAGAAACCCCTGAGCTTATTGAGGAATCCAAAGAAGACATCTCAGAGTCAAGTCTAATGGGGATGTGTGATGTAGATGAACCCAAGGTTGAAATCATTGAGGAATCAAAGGAAAATGAACTTGAACCCATTACAAAATTTGAAGAGGAAATGACCGAGCCAGAATCACATCTAGTAAATGAACATGAGGATTCACCAGTCTTTTCCACAAAAGTTTAGGAACCAGCCCTTAATGAACCGATCCAAAGAAAACATCCTCAAGAGATGGTTGAAGCTCAGAAAAAATATGAGGATGTAGTTCCTGATGAGTTACCTGATCAGTTATCATCTTTGAGGAACACCCAGCCTACCGTAGAACTTGCACCCATTGATCAATGTCCAAATTCTAATGTCATCCTGATTAACCAGGGTCTGTCTCATGCTTCTCATAGATTGCCCCAAGACTCCGACTCCTATTTTCTACCCTTCCCTGAGCCTTCTCACATTTCTAGAGCCATGGGATTGCATTTTGTTGGAATTACAAGGCTGCATGACTCCTTAGAACCCATCCCTTTTGCCATTTACTTCTGGTATACTTTATGGCATTTGTTAGGGATCCTTGATAATTTTTCTTGTACATACCAGACCAGGGTCAAACCTAGAGAGTCCATAATCTGTTAGGTTTAGATCCTAGGAGTCCAATAAGTTTTTTTCCTCTATAGGAATACTTAGTTAAGTCTGCATTTTGCATAATGTTAAGATTATGCATTAAATATAATTTTTTAGAATAATCTGGCTGATTCCCAGAAATGAGCTAAAGAGTTTGATCAAAGAGATTCTGTAATGATTAGGCTTAGGCCTGAACAGTTTTTACTTGGAACTGTTAAGAAACTTCATGCTCGTGGAGCTGGCCTCTTTAGAGTGATAAAGAGAGTTGGCCCTAATGCCTATGTTCTTGAGCTGCCTCCAAATTATGGCATTAGCTCGACTTTCAATATCTCAGAATTAGTTGAGCACAGGGAACCAGCAAACATACCTAGCGAGCCATTTGGGCCTGACCTTTCTTTTGAGAGTGAACCCGAACCTGAGTGTCCAACTCCAATTATACCTGAGAGAGAGAGCGGATCGAGCGTGTCCTGGATGACCAAGCTATCACTACCCGGGGCAAAGGTTATCAATGTTTCTTAGTTCGATGGCAAGGCCGACCTGAGTCCGATGACTCGTAGATTACCCAGGAGGACTTGCAGCGCCTCGATCCCAATCTTCTGGAAAAGTACCTAAGCCAACTCAACTCTTACTCGACAGGATAGAGTTCCTCCCACCCAGGGAGAATTGGTGTGGGCACCAGACCTCTGGTTAGGGTTTTAATTTTCGGGTCTTGTAATAAGGCTTCAAGCCTCAACCTTGTAATTTTTTTTTGCTTTGAATTGAGTCTGTACTTTGACCAATTCGGTCAAATTGTGTCCTGTACTGAGTCCAGTCATAAATTGAGTCCAGTCTGAGTCTGTTGGAAGTATGGGTCCATGCAAGAATTGGTCTTAAAATTTAGTCTCTTTGGAGCCAAGTCAGGAAGGAATCCAAGTTAGCTCAGGGCTCACCTTTTCATCCTTTGTGGCACCATGACAACTTGCCATGTGGACAGCACACTCTTCATCCTTGGACGCCCAAAGAGGGGGAACACATCACTTGACACTAGCCCTTTTTCCCTCCCCCTATCAAGCTCCTTTCCAAGCAAGGGTGGTCGGCCAAAGAGAAGGTCAAATGGGAGTTGAAGTTAGGAATTCAAATCCCTTTCTACAAGCCCTCCAATCAAGTCTTCTTCCTAAATTGATTGAACCTCTTTGGAAGGAAGAGACAAGATCCATGGGCGCCTCCACCTCATGCTCCCCATGTCATGCCTTGTGCCAAAAAAGGATGCACAACCAAGGAAGGAAGAAGAACACATGCCTTGCTCCAAGCCCCTCTTCATGTTTTCTTCCAAAACAAAGAAGCTTCTTTCCATGTGCAAGGCGCCAAGATCCCTCCTCCAAGCGTTGCATCATGCCATGCCCAATCAAGCTAGCTCTTGGTTGGCCAAGGAGATAAGAAAAGTCAAAAGTTTTGGCGCCCATTCAAGAATTCTTGTAAATTTTTCATTTGAAATTCAAAAGGGTCCTAAGGTGTCTATTTAAAGGACCTAACCCCTCCTTTGTAAGGTTAATTTTGATGAATGAAAAATTATATTCCTTGTGTTCCAATCCCTTGCTAGTTGCCTTCGTTCACTAGGAACGCCGATCTCCGAGAGGGAGCGCCTTCGCCTTCGAGCGTCGAGAGGTGTGAGGCCTCAAACTACCGTCACTTCCGCAACTCCATCATCCGACTCTGAATCAAGCAGAACTCCACCATCACTTCAACAACTCTTTCTTTCATTCTTCCACTGCTTTCCTTCTGATTGAAACTTAACCTTTATCTTCTTTGAATGCTTACAAGTCCTCCAGGTGACACGAGTACGGAGACAGTTGCCTTTGCCATCGAGATCTTCGAACAGCCAGCCGGTGCCTCTGCAGGTTTGATGGCTCGATCATCCAGGCCCCATCCACCAAAGTGAGCGATCTCTACATCGGATACTTCAGATCTTTGACGTTTTCCCCCTGACTCCTATGTAGGTCTTGATCAGAGAGCTAAGTCCAATGGGGTTTCTCAATCCCGGGGTCCTCTCTTAATCACTGCTTAGGGACTACATGCTTCTTGATAGTTCTTGTTATTATAGAACCCTAGCTCATCTCTTATTATTTTCAAGAATCCAAAGAAAACCATTAAAATCTAAAAATCACAAAACCCTAAAAATCACTTGCATCATCATTTCATCTTCGTCGCATTTAGTTAGTCCTCCATCATCTTTGTGGTTTGCCCCCTGACTCCTAAGTTGTTATTGATCCGAGAGCTAAGTCCTACGGGGTTTCTCAATCCCGGGGTCCTCTCTTTATCATTGTTTAGGAACTATTTACTTGCTTGATAGTTCTTATTATTATAGAACCCTAGATCAACTCTTACTTATTTTCGGGAATCCAAAGAAAACCACAAAAAATCTAAAATACACAAAACCAACAAATCGCTTGCATCATTCTTCATTTTGCATTTAGTTAGTCCCCAATCATTTCTGGTATTAGAGCTTTATCTGCCATCATTTCTGGTATCAGAGCATTGTTAGGACTTAGCGCTTCTTAAGTACCTAGATTAGGTGCTTCACCAGGCCGTCCGGTCTTAGGAGAAAAGTAGGGTTTCAAGACCCTCTCTTCCCATTCCACGGGTATCTCCTAAGGCATGTAGGGGTGCCATTGTGATTGGCCTTTGAAGGATAATACAAGAAGAATATATTTAAAAGAACAAAAAAAAAAAAAAATTTGCATCTGAGATCTCATCTTTAAATTTTTGCATTTTTTTCCTTTTCGAATATAGTCTGTTATTTTAGTTTTTTCTGTTTGTAGGGACCTCTAAATCTCATAATTTTTATTTTGTTAAATCACATGTAATTGAATGTTTTTTTGATAATTTTCTCAGATTTTATTACAGCTAGTAGAATTTCTACAAGCTAGAATACTACCTAAGAAGAAGTTCTGTTCTAAGAATTTCAGCAATTGCATTTTCTTACATTTTCATTTGACATATAGTTTAATCTTGCATTTAGTGTCATATCATTTCATTTCCATCATCATAACTCTGTTATCATACATCAAAAAAAAAAAAAAAACCAAGCAATATAACTTAGTGACATTTCATTAGATCATTTGTTTGCCATCATTCTGATAAGTCATCTTAAGGGCAGCAAATTGATATAGGGTCAGGATTTCATTACCTGTCCCTAGCACAAAAAAATCACCACCCGGCATATCGAACACAAGCTCTAACTAAAATCTAGTAGACACTAATTTTGCTCTAGAGAGCTTAGGGACACCCATTGGTCGAGTCAAGACTTAGTGTCTATTCTTGGCGTCAGCCCATTTTGTATGTGCTATTGCTCTTGGTGTCTAGGCTTGGTGATTCAGGGCTTGTAAGTTTGGTCCGCCTACCTGGCCAGTCCTAGATTGGTGTCTAAGGTTGGCATTCAGGGACCTCCACTCCCCTATTCTTACCTGGCCAAGGACAGAGTTACTACAGATTGGTTTGCCACCCTGACTTAGGCAATTGGTTGAGATTCTAGGTCTAGTAGATTTTAGATGTTTTTGTGTGCTTAACCCATGTCCACTAGATCAGGAGTACCCTATCATCCCCATCCTTCCCAACCAAGTAAACCCATGGACAACACCCGAGAAGATCTATTAAAGGCCATCAAGGAACAATTGGATAAGATGAACAATAAGCTTGATAAGTTTGATCAAAGTGTAACAAGACTAGAAACTCGGATTAGGACCCAGAAGCCTCACACTAAACCGGAGTTTAAATCACTTCCCCATCCTAGGAGTTTCCCTCAACATGATCCCTCCTTAGAGGCTGAGTCTAGAAGATCCCCACATCAAGGGAGCAGGAGTGTGGCCGAATACATCGCAATGTTTGATGAGTATGTCATGCGATATAATGTCAATGAATCAGAATCTGTAACCCTATCTAGATTTAGGGCTGGCCTATATCTTAATCTTCAAAGGGAGCTTTATTTAGAGAGGTCAATAATTTAAAGAAGGCTTACCATACTACGAGGTATTATGAGCGTTTCCAAAGGGCCCCCACCTATTATACACCTGAACCCTTTAGGAACCCTAGCCGAGCCCTAGGAACTAGCCATGAGTTTGGTCAGGTCTACCCGAGTCGACCTATTCCAAATCAATCTGACCTGAGTCGACCCACCCCTGCTACCCCATGTGTTCACCAAGGTAACATTAAAGAGGGAGAGTATATCGCTGACCTGGGATTGGTTGACCCAGAAAACACCCAAGCATAAGCTAATTTGGAAGGACCCTTAGAAAATCTTGAACCCACCAGTGAGCATGAAGTAGAAGTATATGAAGCTGAAGCACACTTAGTGGATGAATATGAAGAACAGTTAGAGGATGAGACTACTGAGGGAACCCCTACTACTAAAGAGACTCATGAACCAACCCAGAAAGAGGAACCTTCAGAAGAATTTCAGGGAGAAAAGATTGAGCCCACTGAGAATCTAAGTGAAGAAACCCCTTAACTTATCGAGGAATCCAAAGAAGACATCTCGGAGTTAAGTCTAATGGTGAAGTGTGATGTAGATGAACCCAAGGTTGAAATCATTGAGGAATCAAAGGAAAAAGATCCTGAACCCACTAAAGAATTTGAAGAAGAAATGACCAAGCCAGGATCACATTTAGTAAATGAACATGAGGGTTCTCCAGTCTTATCCACAGAAGGAGTTCAGGAACAAACCCTTAATGAACCGACCCAAGGAGAACATCCTCAAGAGATAGTTGAAACTCTGAAGGGATTTGAGGATGTACTTCTCGATGAGTTACCTGATCAACTTCCACCCCTGAGAGACATCCAGCATACTTTGGACTTGGTCCCAGGATCCTCTTTAACAGACCTTCCTCACTATGGGATTGACCCTAGCGAGTCCCAAGATCTACCGGAACAAGTGGACCATATGACACCTATAGAACAATGTCCAAATTTTAAGGTCATCCTGAATAACTAAGGCCTGTTTCATGTTTCCCATAAGCCACCCCAAGACTCCGATTCTTATTTCCTACCCTTCCCTGAGCCTTCTCACATTTTTAGAGCCATGGGGTTGCATTTTGTTGAAATTGCTAGGCTGCATGACTCCTTAGAACCCATCCCTTTTGCCATTTACTTCTTGTACACTTTATGGCATTTGTTAGGGATCATTGATAATTTTTCTTGTACATACCAGACCAGGGTCAAACCTACTGAGTCCATAATCTGTTAGGTTTAGGTCCTAGAGAGTCCAATAAAATTCTTCTCAATAGGAATAGTCTGCATTTTGCATCATGATAAAATTCTGCATTAAATATAAATTTTAAAATAATTTAGCTGATTCCCGGAAATGAGCCAAGAGTTTGAAATTAGGGATTCTATAATGTTAAGGCTTAGGCCTGAATGGTTTCCACCAGGAGCCGTTAAGAAACTTCATGCTCATGGAGCTGGCCCTTTTAGAGTTATAAGAAGAGTTGGCCCTAATGCCTATGTGCTTGAGCTACCCCCGAATTATGGTATTAGCTTGACTTTTAGTATCACGGACTTAGTCGAGTACAGGGATCTAGCAAACATACCTAGCGAGTCATTTGGGCTTGACCTTTCTTTTGAGAGTGAACCCGAACTTGAGTGTTCACCTCCAATTATACCTGAGAGAGTAGAGCGGATCGAGCATGTCCTGGATGACCAAACTATCACTACCCGGGGTAAAGGTTATCAACGTTTCTTAGTCCGATGGCAAGGCCGACCTGAGTCTGAAGACTCGTGGATTACCCGGGAGGACTTGCAGCGTCTTGATCCCAACATCTAGAGGAGTACCTAAGCCAACTCAACTCTTACTCGATAGGGTTGAGTTCCTCCCACCCCGCGAGAATTGTTGTGGGCACCAGACCTCTGGTTAGGGTTTCAATTTTCAGGTCTTGTAATCAGGCTTCAAGCCTCAACCTTGTAATTTTCTTTTGCTTTGAATTGAGTCTGTACTTTGACCAATTGGGTCAAATTGTCTCCTGTACTGAGTCCTGTCATAAATTGAGTCTAGTCTGAGTCTGTTGGAAGTATGGGTCCAGGCAAGAATTGGTCTTAAAATTTAGTCTCCTTAGAGCCAAGTCTGGAAGGAATCCATGTCAGCTCAGGGCCCACCTTTTCAACCTATATGGCACCATGACAACTTGCCATGTGGGCAGAACACTTTTCATCCTTAGACGTCCAAAGAGGAGGAACACATCACTTGACACTAGCCCTTTTTCCCTCCTGTAGGCTCAGGTAGGCAACCCAAGAGGGGGGGTGAATTGGGTTTTATAAAACTTTTGTACTATTTAAAAAGTGTGAACTAAAGCAAGTATGTGCTAATGCAATTCAAGTGCTTGTATATTTCAAATAAATGCAGCGAAAATAAAGAAATATTGGCACAAGAAGAACAATCACACAAACACAAAGGTTTATAGTTGTTCGGTGCAAACCAAGCACCTACATCCACTCCCCAAGAACACCTTGGGAATTCCACTAAGTTTGGTTTTATAACTTAGGCTCACCAACAACCTTTACAACTTGTTTTGCCTTCGGGCTCACAAGTCAAACCCTAGTTGGTTTCAAGGCTCACCAATAACCACCCTTGGTTTTACGGGATAACCAAGAACCTAAACAACTTGTTTTGGCTTCGGGCTCATAAGTAAAACCCTAGTTGGTTTCAAGGCTCACCAACATCCACTTTGGTTTTCAAAAGGCTTACCAAAAACCTCTTTGGTTTTCCAAGGCTCACCAAAAACTTTAAGTAAAACAATGTAAGAGCAAGTATAAATGAATACAATAAAAGCTTTCTAAAATAAAGCAAATATCTCTTTGAAGCCCTTGATTGTTGATGAAGATCTTGTCTTCAAGTTGATGAAGCCTTTGATTGATGCTTGTAGATGTAGACTTTGAATGCTCTCTTTGAAACTTGGAAGCTTAAAGGCTTTGAATCACTCAACTCTTGAATCATTGAAGAATATTCAAAAAACTCACCAAAAGATTACTTCCCCATTTGATTTTTGATGTTTATATAGCTCTCCAAACCATAGATGACCGTTTATGACCATTAGGGATGAAGATATGGCCGTTTGAAGCAAGTTGGAGAAGTTCTGCAGCTTTTAAAAACTAGCCATTACAGTCAAGTGTCGACACTTGAACAGTGCAAGTGTCGACACTTGCTACAGTAAGTCGACACTAGAACACTATTCACAGCCAATTTGATTTTTCATTTTTTATGTATTTTTCTTGTTCTCAGGCCTCGAGTCGACACTTCACTCTTTAAGCGTTGACACTTGATCCTCAGGTGTCGACACTTCATTTCCAAATCAATTCCAAAGTCCATATACTAAATTTTTCATTAATTTAAGGACTTTTTAAATTGAAATACAAGCATTTTTTCATTCAACATGGATGAGTACTAAGATCTGAAAAAACATACTTAAAATATAATTAGTACTCATATATACTTAAACATTTTGTCAATCATCAAAATTAAGACTAGAGTCAACAATCTCCCCCTTTTTGATGATGACAAAATCTTTAAGTATATGAATAGGGTAAGCTTAAAAAGATTAACAATAAGATAAACATGTAAGCTCAAAACAATAAGCACAAAGCTCCCCCTCAAAATATGATCCAAAAAAATCTTCAAAAATATTTTTCAAAATATGCAAAATTTTCAAATTTTTTAAAATTTCTTCTTCTTACTAATTCTTCCCTTTAGATAAAAACATTTTACATTATTCTCCCCCTTTTGCACTTTCTTTCATTTCTCAAATAATTTTTCATGTTTATCCTATCTTCTCCTTTTCATACTTAACAATTTTCTCCCCCTTTTTGACATCATGAAAAAGGGTGAAAGGAAATACAAAGTGGGAATGAAGTCGAAAAGAATAGCAAGTAGGTCATCAAAATCAATGCATGAAATCAAATAATTATGATATCAATTGAATATGATACAAATTGAACAAGATACCAAAAAATGTAAGCACATGCAAGAAATGATTTGATGTATATTATCCATTCGCCTTACTTGTTCATGGGATAAGGTCACAGCGGCACCCCTACACGTCATAAGAGAGCCCATTGAATGGGAAGAGAGGGTCTTTAAGCCCTACTTATCTCCTATGACCGGACGGCCATGGTGACTAACCCAATCCGAAGCGGTTACTAGGAATTCTTTTAAAAATAATTTTGATACCAATAGAATATGATACCATTTGAATGTAACTCCCCTCAAAGAATTAGATTTGAAAACAAGAAGAAGGAGTATCATAGCAATATAAGCAAAGCATGATATCAACAAGATATTCAAAGCATCAAATATGATAACAAATCTTTGGATGCTCCCCCTGAATGTTATTCCTCCTTTAAAAATATGCATTTATTTCAGGAATAAAACATGAAAGCTTATGCATCAAGATTTGAAATTTTTCAAGATATTCATGATTTTCAAAATACAAAGCATTTATATCACTTAAAAACTTTTAGCATGATTTCAAATTCATTTTAAGATGATTTGATATCCATACAAATGCTAGAAGTAATATGATATCAAGTCTAGCTACTAGAGCAAGGGTTTGTCAATATGCATACATTCTTCTTAAATGTATCCCTTAACTACCAGTTCTATACTTGATTCAAATCAGTTCTAACTTAAGCATAGATGCCAACAATGAAAGCACATAAATCGTAACATTTCATTTGAAATAATTTAGAAACTATATTAATCAAAATCAAGTGAAGATCTAATAATCACAAGTTTGACCATGAGAGCTTGAAATCCATCAACATCAAAATGGTCATAATCACAACAAATGATTATTAGTCTAAGCTTGATTCTAATCAATCAATTAAAACATTTTTCAAATCAATATGCATCTTTAAAAGTATTTTTCATGAAATACATTAATCAAAATCAAGTGAAGGTTTTACAATCATAAATTTAATCATGATAGCATGAAATTCATCAACAGCAAAAAGTTCATGATCATAGCCAATGATGATAAGTCCAAACTTGATTCTAATTAACTATTTAAAATAATTTTTCAAAGTAATTGATGCAATAAAAATTAATCTACATTTTTAATTATGGAAGGAGATGTTTATAATTTACCAATATACAAAGTCCTTCCTTTTACCATTTAGTTCAAAATGTAGCTTGTCCACTTCTTTAAATTGTCTTGTACAACCTTTTTTCAAGAACTTCCTTTCTTCATTTTGGGTTGCAAGACATTCCTGCAAAACAAATTATATGGACATTTTTGGTACCCAAACTTTCTTGGATCCTTTATGATTAGTAATTATGGTTCCTTTTGGAGCCCAAACTTTTCTTAATCTAGAAGGATAAGCATTAAAACCAAATTTATAAGAAAAATTGAAAGAATCAGGAATATAGAAATTCTTCAAAAGTTTTTTCTTCTTTTTCTCAATCAAAATATTTTTCTCATTAAAAACTTTGTCACATAAATCTTTTAAAAAGACATTTTCTTTTTCTAAAAATTTTTTTTCATTAGAAAAATTATTCTTTTCATTTTTCAAAATATCAATCTTGGCATTTAAATCATCATTTTTATTTGCAAGATTGGTGTTGTCAAGAGAAAATGAATCTACATGCCTATTTAATTTATTGTGCTCAATTTTTAGCAATCTATATTTATGCACAAGATCATTAGATGCATCATGTGATTCTTTAAAGGTAAAATCATAATTATTTTTAGCACATACCTTTTTCTCATTTTTCATGAAGCAAAGATGGGCAACTACATCATCCGTACTTGAATCTTCGCTATCGCTCCAAGTTGCCATCATTGCCTTAAATTTTATTTTGGCCTTGAGAGCTATTATCTTTTTATTTACATTAGCTTCCACTATCCTTTGCCATATGTTCAACTCATAGGTCATGAGTGAACCGATAAGCTCCTCCAAAGGTAAGATTTCTACATCTTTAGCTTCTTGGATCGCCGTCACCTTTAGATCCCATGATTTTGGCAAGGATCTAAGAATTTTGTTCACCAAATCAGCATTAGTATAGATTTCGCTAAGACTTTTTAATTCATTAATAATAGTCATAAATCTTGAAAACATATCAGATGTAGATTCATAATGCATCAATTCAAAATTTTCAAAAGAATGTACAAGAAAATTAATTTTATTGTTCTTCACTTGAAGAGTACCCTCATGAGTAACTTCAAGTGTGTCCCATATTTCCTTAGCCGATGTACATGTAGAAACTCTATTAAATTCATTTAACTCCAATGCATAATAAAGCAAGTTCATTGCTTTAGCATTGAGTTTAATTTGTTTAATGTCATATTCATTCCAATCCTCTTCGAGCTTTGGAATGGAAATGCCATTAACCAACATGGAAGGAATATAAGGACCACTAACAATAATTTTCCAAAGATAATAACTAATAGATTGAATATGAATGCGCATGCAGGTTTTCCAAAATGTATAATTTGTACCATTGAAAAATGGTGGTCTAACATTAATACCTACAAGGGTTGCCATGAACTTTAGCTCAAAATCGTTAGATTTTCAATCAGAGCACCGAGCTCTGATACTAATTGTAGGCTCAGGTAGGCAACCCAAGAGGGGGGGTGAATTGGGTTTTATAAAACTTTTGTACTATTTAAAAAGTGTGAACTAAAGTAAGTATTTGCTAATGCAATTCAAGTGCTTGTGTATTTCAAATAAATGCAGCAAAAATAAAGAAATAAAGGCATAAGAAGAATAATCACACAAACACAAAAGTTTATAGTGGTTCGGTGCCAACCAAGCACCTACATCCACTCCCCAAGAACCCCTTCGAAATTCCACTAAGTTTGGTTTTATAATTTAGGCTTACCAACAACCTTTACAACTTATTTTGCCTTCGAGCTCACAAGTCAAACCCTAGTTGGTTTCAAGGCTCACCAACAACCACCCTTGGTTTTACGGGATAACCAAGAACCTAAACAACTTGTTTTGGCTTCGGGCTCACAAGTAAAACCCTAGTTGGTTCCAAGGCTCACCAACAACCACTTTGGTTTTCAAAAGGCTCACCAAAAACCTCTTTGGTTTTCCAAGGCTCACCAAAAATCTTAAGTAAAACAATGTAAGAGCAAGTATAAATGAATAGAATAAAAGCTTTTTAAAATAAAGCAAATATCTCTTTGAAGCCCTTGATTGTTGATGAAGATCTTGTCTTCAAGTGGATGAAGCCTTTGATTGATGCTTGTAGATGTAGACTTTGAATGCTCTCTTTGAAACTTGGAAGCTTGAAGGCTTTGAATCACTCAACTCTTGAATCCTTGAAGAATATTCAAAAAACTCACCAAAGGATTACTTCTCTATTTGATTTTTGATGTTTATATAGCTCTCCAAACCATAGATGACCGTTTATGACCGTTGGAGATGAAGATATGGCCATTTGAAGCAAGTTGGAGAAGTTCTGCAGCTTTTAAAAACTAGCCATTACAGTCAAGTGTCGACACTTGAACAGTAAGTGTCGACACTTGAACAGTAAGTGTCGACACTTGAACAGTGCAAGTGTCGACACTTGCTATAGTAGGTCGACACTAGAACACTATTCATAGCCAATTTGATTTTTCATTTTTATGTATTTTTCTTATTCTCAGGCTTTGAGTCGACACATCACTCTTCAAGTGTCGACACTTGATCCTCAGGTGTCGACACTTCATTTCCAAATCAATTCCAAAGTCCATATACTTAATTTTCCATTAATTTAAGGACTTTTTTAATTGAAATACAAGCATTTCTTCATTCAACATGGATGAGTACTAAGATCTGAAACAACATACTTAAAATATAATTAGTACTCATATATACTTAAATATTTTGTCAATCATCAAAATCAAGACCAGAGTCAACACCTCCCCCTATCAAGCTCCTTTCCAAGCAAGGGTGGTCGGCCAAAGAGAAGGTCAAAGGGGAGTTGAAGTTGGGAATTCAAATCCCTTGCTTCAAGCCCTCCAATCAAGTCTTCTTTCCAAATTGTTTGAACCCCTTTGGAAGGAAGGGACAAGATCCATGGGTGCCTCCACTTGCCACTCCCCATGTCATGCTTTGTACCAAAAAGGGATACACAACCAAGGAAGGAAGAAGAACACTTGCCTTGCTCCTAGCCTCACTTCATGCTTTCTTCCAAAACAAAGGAGCCACTTTCCAAGTTCAGGCACCAAGATCTCTCCTCAAAGCCTTGCATCATGCCATGCCCAATCAAGTCAGCTCTTGGTTAGCCAAGGAGAGAAGAAAGTCAAAGGTTTTTGGGCACCCATTCAATAAATTTTATAATTTTTCATTTGAATTTCAAAAGGGTCCTAAGGTGCCTATTTAAAGGACCTAACCCCTCCTTTGCAAGGTTAATCTTGATGAATGAAAAAAAATACATTTCTTGGGTCCAATCTCTTTCTAGTTGCCTTCGTTCACTAGGAATGTCGATCTCCGTGAGGGAGCACCTTCGCCTTCGGTCGTCGAGAGGTGTGAGGCCTCAAACTATCGTCACTTCCGCAACTCCATCATCCGACTTCCAATCAAGAAGAACTCCACCATCACTTCAACAACTCCTTCTTTCATTCTTCCATTTCTTTCCTTTCGATTGATACTTAACCTTTCTCTTCTTTGAATGCTTGCAGGTCCTCCAAGTGACACGAGTACAGAGATGGTTGCCTTTGCCATCGAGATCTTCGGACAACTAGCCGGCGCCTCCGCAGGGTTGATGGCTCGATCATCTAGGCCGCATCTACCAAAGTGAGCGATCTCTGCATCGGGCGCTTCAGATCTTTTAGGTTTGCCCCCTGACTCCTAAGTAGGTATTGATCCGAGAGCTAAGTCCTACGGGATTTCTCAATCCTGGGGTCCTCTCTTTATCATTGTTTAGGGACTATTTACTTGCTTGATAGTTCTTATTATTATAGAACCCTAGATCAACTCTCACTTATTTTCGCGAATCCAAAGAAAACCACAAAAAATCTAAAATCCACAAAACCAACAAATTGTTTGCATCATTCTTCATTTTTGCATTTAGTTAGTCCCCCATCATTTCTGGTGTTAGAGCTTTATCCCCCATCAAAACATGTTCTCTGATAAAATGGTGTCTAATCTCTATATACTTAGTTCTAGAATGCTGAATTTGATTTTTTGTCAAATTTATAGCACTTATCTTATCACATTTGATAGGAGTTTTAGATTATGTAACACCAAAGTCTTCTAGTTATTGTTTAATCCATAACACTTGTGCACAACAACTCCTTACAGCAACATTCTCTGACTCAGCAGTTGATGCGGGACAGGGATTGGACTGGATCGCTGGTGAGCATGAAAGTCACCAGGGATTAGGATTTGCAAAGGAGGAAAGAAGAGGGTGCAGGGTTAAGATAAAATACTGGGGTTCACATAGATTCCCCAAGAAGAACAAGCACATAGCAAAGGGGCTCACACAGATGCCCTAGAAGAACAAGCACATAGCAAAGGGGCTCACATAGATGCCCTGGGCTCACACAGATGCCCAAAATCAGGGATCACACAGAAACCCTGGGAAGATGGAGGATGGATGAATAAAAGAAAAAATAAAAATTTTCTTCTATGTGAGTTCTATGTGCCTAAGTGGTAGTTCTAAATTCCTCTCCCTATCCCACGCCAACCCTACTTTCTCCTCCTCCATCTCCAACGCCTAAGACACTCTCCTTCTTCTCCAATCTCAAGCTAGCTCTTCAATATTCAAGGTTGATCAAGAAGACCATCACAAGGAGGCCGGCCAAATCCATTTCAAGTGATCTACCATGGCGCCAAGATTATTCTTCAACAATGCTTCCTCGACTCTTCTTTAGTTTCTCCATTTCATGACTAACGTATTTTACCAAGTTCCTAATCTCAAGGTTTCTTTGTTGTAGGGTTCTCCGGGATTCCGAACTCAAGAGGAAGGAATTACTTGCCATAATCCAGAAAACAAGAAAGGCCCTCAATTTGTAGTATGGTCTTGTCATTTGGGAGGTCTCTTCATGAGTGATCTTGATCTACTTGAAAGATTAATGCTAGGTATGTTCTAGTATCGATTAGGTCTGAAATATTAAATTTGCCTAGCTTAACTTGTGTGGTTCGAATCTTATTCCTATTTCTTTGTTATTTTGATAGTCTTATTAATTAGGTTTACATTTGATCGTTCGAGTTCTCTTCATTAGACCTCCTTTGATACTATATGCTGAACTAATCATATGCAAATAAGAAATTGCTAAGTTAATCTTTGCTAATCTCCTTTAGGGTTGCATAGTTGCATTCTCATCTTGCATGTCCCCACCAGCAGTACAAAGTGCTATCAAGTTTTATTTCTTACAGTGCCATGAGATTAAATTCAACCCTAAAAATTGATATGTGCCACTAGTACTTTTTGTATCAATTCTACAACCAGCATAATCAGCACCCAAAAATCTAATTAAATTCAATGAAGAATGTTTTGAAAACCATAGACCTAAATTACTTGTACCTTTTAGATATTTAATAATCCTTTTAACAGCAAGCATATGTAATTCTTTAGGATTAGATTGGAATCTAACACATACACATATGCTATACAAGATATCAGGTCTACTTGCAGTTAAGTATAATAAGGATCTGATCATATCTCTATAGAGCTTTTGGTCAATGTTGGATCCATTTTCATCTTTGTCCAATCTGCTAGATGGGCTCATGGGTGTGTTCATTTGTTTGCTTGACTCCCTACCAAACCTTTTGATTATTTCTTTGGTGTACTTGGCTTGGTTGATGAAGATTCCTTCCTTTGTTTTACTTGAAGTCCAAAGAAGCAGTTAAGTTCACCCATTAGGCTCATTTCAAATTCTCCCTACATTAACTTAGCAAATTCTCTACAAAAAATTTTATTAGTTATACCAAATATAATATCATCAACATAAATTTGTACAACTAATATATCATTATTTATCTTCTTGATGAAAAGAGTTTTATCAACATTTTCTCTTGAAAAAATATTTTCAATCAAGAAAGTGCTAAGTCTATCATACCATGCTCTAGGTGCTTGTTTCAACCCATATTGTTACGGTCGTAATGATGACGTGGTCGGTCTCAGATCCCGTCGGGCATGATTCGAGCCACATGGAGGTTTTCGGCCGAGTCAGCTACGGCTCCAGCACGTCCGAGGTCGAGCTCGGCCCGGGCTCCCCCGCTCTTTTGCCAGGTGGCACCCTGAGACGGTCCCACCTCGGCCGAGGTCGAGCCGGGCCCCTTTGCTCCTTCGCCAGGTGGCTCCCAGAGACGGGACCACCTCGGCCGAAGCCGAGCATCTTTTTGCCGCCCCGCCAGGTGTCCACCCAAGAGGGGTCCACCTCGGCCAAGGTCGGCTACTCCCCCGCTCCCTCGACAGGTGGCACCCAGAGACGGTCCCACCTCGGTCGAGGTCGAGCCGGGCTCCTCCGCTCCTTCGCCAGGTGGCCCCCAGAGACGAGACCACCTCGGTCGAAACCGAGCATCCTTATGCCGCCCCGCCAGGTGTCCACCCAGGAGGGGCCCACCTCGGCCAAGGTCGGCTGCTCCCCCGCTCCCTCGCCAGGTGGCACCCTGAGACGGTCCCACCTCGGCCGAGGTCGAGCCGGGCTCCTTCGCTCCTTTGCCAGGTGGCCCCCAGAGACGGGACCACCTCGGTCGAAGCCGAGCATCCATCTGCCGCCCTGCCAGGTATCCACCCAGGAGGGGTCCACCTCGGTCAAGGATGGTTGCTCCCCCGCTCCCTTGCCAGGTGGCACCCTGAGACGGTCCCACCTCGCCGAGGTCGAGCCAGGCTCCTTCGCTCCTTCGCCAGGCGGCCCCCAGAGATGGGACCACCTCGGCCGAAGCCGAGCGTCCTTCTACCGCCCCGCCAGGTGTCCACCCGGAAGGGGTCCACCTCGGCCGAGGTCAGGCAGCTCGTACAGAGAAGGTCCCAAAGAGCGGAGGCTCGGGTTCCGAGGTTGGCCCTCGAGCCATGCGTGCTGCACCCTGAAGAAGGCACCCCGTACGGATGGCGGCGGCACGCGAAACATCACTTACGTTGGCCTGACAGGTTCTGCAGTCGAGAGACGTGGTCCTGGCAAAACAGGTCCCGTTAACGGACAGCACCGGCACCTGGGAAGGAGAGCGCCCACACTCGGCCCAAGGTCTGGCCGACCGCCCTGCCGGCGCCCCCTCCTTTACCTTTCCCCCTCTAGGCTCGGCAAACGAGGCCGGAAAGTCGTCTGGCCCTCAGAACCAGAAGGGAAAAGAGAAAAGGATGGAGGAGGGCGACGAGAGTGACAAGGGGAGCCTCCCGAGAGCGTAAAACGAGCAGGCTGCGGGAGGAGATAAAAGGAATGAGAAAAGAGACGACCAGGTAAGCGGGGACAAGTAAGAAACAGAGGCTGGAAGCTCCGCTCCCAGAGCAAGATCCAAGGTCTCGAGAGGGGATCGCTTGGCGTGAGCTCGGCAAAGGAATCCAGCCGGGTTTCTGGTCTCTCTGGCATCTTTCTTGCTAGTAAATTTTCTGAGTTTGAGACTCCTTCGGGGGCCCATCCCAGAGAATCTGTTCCCTCTCGCCATCTACTAACTTGATCGTCGGAGCTCCCTCGTCGGGATCCCCAGCCAGGGTCTTCTGACCTTACCTTGCAGGTTCGGTCAAGCCAGGAGGCCCTAGGAGCAAGACGGTCTAGTAGGATAGGCGGTTCCGAGGCACGGGCGCGGCGGCGAGATCGGCAACAGATTGGCACGCCAGGTAGGGGGGCAGGACAACACCCTTAGTGGGAGCTAGCTTTCTGCAGACGAAGCGCTCTCCAACAATGGTGGTCACTCGTGGGCGCGAGGCATCCACCAGCCGTGTGGGGGAGGTTCCCTCCCCTCAAGGGGCCCACAGCCTGGAGACGGAGCTCCCAGCTCCCCCTCCTCTTCATCCACAGCCGACCCCGGCAGACGGGCCCCTCGCGGCCATCATCCAATAGCTGCAGACCTTGACCTCGGCGGTCCGGTAGCTTCAACATCAGCAGCGCTCCCTGGCCACACAGCCGCAGCCAGGGACCCCCGCGGCTCGTGCCACGGGGCCGCGTGGGATCCTGCACTCTATTCAGGGCAGGCCATCCCACCCGAGGGCAGTCTCCAACCCCCGCGGGAGCCACCAAACTCCCATAAAAAGAAAGTACTCCGGTTCGGCGGATCACGAGAGTCGATCCCCGGTCGATGAAGCCGAGACGGTGCATCGCAGTAAGCGACGCCGAGGGGTGACTCTTCGCTGAGACCGATCGGCGCCCCCTTCACCAGCAGCCTCGATGGAAGATTCCACCGACGAGGCCATCAGGCGCCAGGCCGAGAGGAGCCTGGAGGAGCACGAGCGCAAGTTGGCGGAGTTCGTCCACCGATTTGCCGACCTGCAGAACTCATCCGCGGACCCGTCGGGCTACGACTCCCGTCCCCCCTTCTCTGAAGAAATCCAGGCGGAGCCGATCCCGAACCGGTTCCGCATGCCGCAGGTGGATCCCTACGACGGGACCACCGATCCTCTGGACCATCTGGAGAGCTACAAGGCTCTCATGAGGGTCCAGGGGGCCACCGACGCCCTTTTGTGCATCGCCTTCCCCGCTACCCTTCGGAAGGCCGCTCGAGTCTGGTTCACCCACCTCGAGCCCGGATCTATTTGCTCCTTCCACCAGCTGGAAGGAAAGTTTGTGGTGCACTTCGACGCTTATCGGAAGGTACCAAGAGAGGTGGATAGCCTCTTCTCCATCCGCCAGCAGGACCAGGAGCTGCTCCGGGACTACATCACCCGGTTCAAGACGCAGCCCTGGAAATCTACAGCCTGGACAAGCCCGTCGCCATGCTGGCTTTGAAGCGCGGGCTCAAGACGTCCCGGTTGACCTACTCCCTGGATAAAAAGCCCCCCAGGACGTACTCCGAGCACCTCCTCCATGCCCACAAGTACATCCGAGCGGATGAGGCTGACCGAACCCGTCGAGAGCTAGACGGGAAGACTCTGAAGAGGCCATCCCCGAGGGATATTCCAGGAGCTCGAAAGCCCGGGCCATCTGCCGACCCTCGCCCGAATCCGAGGTCAACGGGCGAGGTCATTCCGGAGCGGAGGTTCACCCCTATCCTCGCCCCCCGAACAAAGATCCTCATGGAAATTGAGGGTGAGCACTACCTCCGCCGACCTCCTCCTCAGAACCCAAGAGGTACCCAGGACAAAACAAAGTATTGCCAGTTCCACCGCGAGCACGGCCACGACACAGTGGAGTGTCACAACCTGAAGCAGGAGATCGAGGAGCTGATCAAGAGGGGCTACCTCAGGAAGTTCATCAAGAATGAGGTTCCGGCAGATGGGCAGCCGCTCGCGGCCTTACCCCCAGTTCCTGCAATCAACAACCGCCCGATGGAGAAGCCAGTGGGCATGATCTCGCTTGGGGTCGGGTGGGCGACGAAGAGAGCCCGGGAGATCGGAAACCCGGAGAATGTACCCCCTTCTGAGAAGGGGAAGGAGAACGAAAATGTAAACAATGATGCTGTGGTGGTCGAGATGACCATCGCGAAGCATCCTGTACACCGAATTATGGTAGATAGTGGAAGCTCAGCTGATGTGCTTTTTTACAATGCTTTCTCTCGAATGAATTTGTCCCATGATCAGCTGAGACCAGTGCATACCCCCTGGTAGGCTTTACCGGGGACTCGGTGGGGGTCGAAGAGGAGATCACTCTTCTAGTCACCGTCGGATCCTCACCTCGGTAGACGACCATCCTGATGACGTTTACCGTCGTCAAGCTCCCTTCACCTTACAACGCGATTCTCGGGCGTCCCGGGCTCAACCAACTAGACACCATGATTTCTACGAAGAGGTTGTTGGTGCAGTTCCCCACGTCTTCCAGGCTCGGGGTGATGAAGGGGACGACCCTGCCGGTCCCGCATTGCCTCCAGACGGTCCCGGGTGCACGGGGCATGAAGCTCGGCCCCGACGTTGACGACCTCAACCTAAGGGAGAAGGAACCCAGGGGAGGCCCCGTAGAATGCCTGTTGACTTATCCCCTTGGTTCGGACATGCTGAAGATGGTGCAGGTCGGGGCGTAACTCCCAGAAGAAGAACGGACCCGCCTGCTGGAGTTCCTCCATGCGAACGCGGACGTGTTCGCCTGGTCAGCGGCCGACATGCCGGGCATTCTACCCGAGGTCATTACGCACAGGCTGAACGTGGATCCGAGCTGCCACCCGGTTCGCCAGAAGAAGTGGAGCTTCGCGATGGAGAGACAAAGGGCCATCAACGAGGAGGTGGAGAAACTCCTCGCCGCCGGCTTTGTGCGGGAAGTCCAATATCCCAGCTGGTTGGCGAACATGGTCATGGTAAGGAAAAGCAGTGGGAAGTGGAGGATCTGTGTAGACTACACCGACCTCAACTGAGCTTGCCCGAAGGACAGCTTTCCCCTTCCAAAGATTGACCAGCTGGTCGACACCACCTCGGGGCATCGCCTCCTGTCCTTCATGGACGCCTTCTCCGGATACAACCAGATCCGAATGAACCCGGAGGACGAGGAGCACACCGCCTTCATCACCGACCGCGAAACTTTTTGCTACAGGATGATGCCGTTTGGCCTCAAGAACGTCGGGGCCACGTAGCAGCATCTGGTTAATAGAATATTCAAAGACCAGATCAGCCACAACATGCAGGTATTCGTGGACGATATGCTGGTGATGAGCAAGCCCGATTCGGACCACGTGGCTGACCTGGCGGAGACATTCGGCAACCTCCGACGTCATCAGATGAAGCTGAACCCGGCGAAGTGCGCCTTCGGTGTCTCCGCTGGGAAGTTCCTAAGATTCATGGTGACCTAGAGAGGAATTGAAGCCAACCCGGAGAAGGTCCAGGCCATCCTGGACATGGAGCAGCCCGCCTCCAAGAAGCAAGTGCAGCAACTCACCGGCCGGGTTGCGGCCCTTAGCCATTTTATCTCCAGGTTGGCCGATCGCTGTTGACCCTTTTTCAAGGTGCTGAGGAAGATGAACGACTTCGCCTGGACCGAGGAGTGCCAAGAGGCCTTTGAACAGCTGAAGAAGATGCTCGCATCGCCGCCACTGCTTTCCCAGCCCAAAGAGGGGGAGGAGCTCATCCTCTACCTGGCGGTCACCCCGGAGGCCGTCAGTTCGGTCCTGGTTCGGACCGACGACCAAGGAGTCCAACGGCCGGTGTACTATACCAGAAAACTTCTCCGTGACACGGAGCTCAGGTACTCTCAGCCCGAGAAGCTCGTTTTTGCGTTAATAGTGTCTGCTCAGCGTCTCAGGCCTTATTTCCAAGCGCATCCCATCACCGTCCTGACGGATCAGCCGCTGAAAGCGGTGCTCAGCCGACCCGACACATCGGGGCGATTGGCGAAGTGGGCACTGAAGCTCAGCTAGTTTGACATCGCATATAGGCCGAGGTCGGCCATGAAAGTGCAGGTGCTAGCCGACTTCTTGGTCGAGTGCGCGGGCTTAGGCAAGGAGCCCGAGGAGGACCCCTTGCGCCGGCAGCTGAAAGCGGGCCATGAAGAGCCCGGGGAGGACGCGTGGATCCTCCACGTAGATGGAGCCTCGAACTCTGGCGGGAGCGGAGCCGGACTCATTCTCGCCAACGGCGACGGGGTCGTCGTCGAATGCGCGCTCCGTTTCCAATTCACCGCGACAAACAATCAGGTGGAGTATGAGGCGCTCCTCGCCGAGCTGAGGGTCTCTCACAAGCTGGGCGTGGCTAACCTTAAAGCCTTCACTGACTCCCAGCTCGTGGCGGGACAAGTCTCCGGAGAATATGCCGTGCACGACCCCCAAATGGCGAAGTACTTGGAGCTCGTCAAGGCGGGCACGGCCGGTTTCCAGTGCTTCAACATCTTCCACATCCCCCGCAGGGAGAATGCCCGTGCGGACACTCTTTCCCGGCTGGCGACCCTACCAGACTTGATGCTGGGCCGCGCTCATGTGGAGCGCCTCAAGGCCCCAAGCTACGAGACCCCCGTGGAGGTCCACCAGGTCAGCAGTGAGCCCAACTGGATGGACAAGTACGCCGAATACATAACCAGCGGCACCCTACCGGAGGACCGCGTAGCGGCCTGCCTCATCAGAAAGAAGGCCGCACGGTTCGTACTGATGGATGGGCAACTATATCGGAGATCCTACTCCTACCCCCTCCTCAAGTGCCTGGGACCCGCGGAAGCCAGACTCGTGCTCCAGGATATTCACGAGGGCATCTGTGGGAACCACGTGGGGGGCAGGGCGTTAGCCTACAAGGCCCTCCGTCAGGGCTACTTTTGGGAGACGATGAAGGAGGACGCCGCCGAGTTCGTGAAGAAGTGCGATCGGTGCCAGCGGAACACCATGGTGCAGCGGTAGCCCTCCAATCTAATCTCCCAGCTCTCAGCTCCGTGGCCGTTCACCCAATGTGGAATGGACATTCTAGGCCCATTCCCACTGGTGTCTGGACAGCGAAAATTCCTGATCGTGGCCATAGACTACTTCACGAAGTGGGTCGACGCCGAACCCTTGGCACGGATCACCGAAGCAAACATTGCCAAGTTCTTCTGGAAGTCAATCATTTGCCGCTTCGGCCTCCCCCACACCGTGATCACTGATAACTGCTGCCTGTTCGACTGCTGGGAGTTTGAGGAGTTCTGCGGTGTGATGTAGGATGAATGCTCTGATACCAAAAATGATGCAGAACGAAGAACAAAGAAGCGTATGCGGAAGTAAAATTAAGATTAATTCTTTTTTTTTTATATATATTTCAGAAATTGGCTTTGACTCAAAGTAAAGCTAAACTACGTTGAAGGAAACTAAGTAAAGATTGAAAGCACAGTTTAGAAGGAACCAAATTATCAGAGTAGTTCAGAAGTAACAGATCGCTGGGGGTTGAGAAACTCCCAGACCTAGGGTTTCACTCTGAACTTTCAACAGAACAGAAATAGAGAGGAGGGACGGTTTACTCACCAGACAGTGATCTTCTCAGGATTCTGGTGGAAGAACTCTCTCGAGCAGATTGTGGGATCCTCGGAGTCGGCTATCTTCGCAATGGATCCTCCAATACTGGTCTCGTGGTTTGGTCGGCTTCTCCTGGACTCAAGATCTGGAAAAGAAGAGGAACAAATGATGGAATTCAGAAACTTAAGAAAAGATCTTACCAGGTTGAAGAACTTGAAAGCTGAAGTTGCTGAAATCGAATTCTCCTGGAGGCCGATCTGACTTCCTCTTAGAATTGCTGTGGATCTGCAGTATCTGGACTGGAGTCGGATGCTGGTGGTCGGCCAGGACTTGGAGAAGGTGGCCGTGAGAAGAGGTAAAGACTAGGGCTTGGTGGAAAGAGAAGGGTGATGGCGGCTAGGGTTTGGGAATTGAGTGGCTAACCTAGGGTTTAGGGTTTTGGAGATCTCTCACCTCCTCAAGGTTCCAGGGGAACCCGGATTTACTCCCTCACGGAGCTCAACACCTGGAAGCAAGTGCGGACAAGAGAAAACACAAGTTTGCTCAAGAAAAAAATTTCTTTCATTCATCTGATTCTTGTAAACTTACAAGAGGGGTTTAATTTATAAGGCATTACAAGGGAGGAGGGTTTCACATCTTCCCATGTGGGACTAAAGGAGGGGATCTCCAAATTAGGGCAAATCCATTACATATGGTCAGCCAAAATATCAAAAATTAGGATTTGGGTTATAAATGGCAGGTAGATGGCGCCACCTTGCTTGGATTTTCAAGAAAAAATTTTCTTCCTTCCCTGGATCAACTCTTTTGGACTCCTCCTTTTCTTCCTCCCTAAGTCAAGGTCCTTCCCATCTTTGTCTTGATTGTTTTGGTAGGTAGTGGGCGCCCCTTGATGTTCTCTTCCAAGAGAAATTTCTTCCCTTCTTTGCTTGGAGTTTCTTGGGAAAGTCTTGGCCGCCCCCCTTGATTTGTGCTCTCTTGGTGGACTTCTCTTTATCTGGTGCATGAAAGAAGGAAGTTGCCATCTGTGGAGTGGGGACCAAAAGCTGCTGGATGTGGATATGGCGCCCCCTGGACTGGGAGTGTGGCTGGGAGTGTGGTGTCCACTTGCCTGGTCTTGGGAGAAAATATAACATCCCAGGTTGAAACCCTAGTCCACTACTGAGTCAACATGACTCAACAAAATAAAATGCAGGTAATGTAGACTCAAGCTAAATTGAGTTGATCTAGTCAACTCTTATTACAAACCAAAAACCCTAATTCTTCGGGCAAGGTTAATCAGAGATCTAGATGGAGCTCTGAAGTCTTCTTCTGAGTCTGGTGCCCGCACCACGGTGACCTCGGCATCAGGCATCGCTTCACCTCGGTGGCGCATCCTCAGACCAATGGAGAAGCCGAGGTCACGAACAGGACCATTTTGCAGGGCCTCCGCATGCGGCTGGACTAGGCCAAGTGCAGGTGGGCGGAGGAGCTCCCCAGCATCCTTTGGGCGTACCATACCACCCCGAGGATGATGACCGACGAGACCCCGTTCAACCTCATCTTTGGAACCGAAGCGGTCATCCCGATTGAGCTCAGCCTACCCACACTGCGTGTGGAGCAATATGACGAGGCGGAGAACCCCGCCAGAATGATGCTCAACCTCGACCTTCTTGAAAAGACGAGGGACAAGGCCCGAGTTCGGATGGCGGCGTATAGGTAGCGAGTGGCCAGGTATTATAACTCCCGAGTGCGGTCGAAGTCCTTTCGTCCCGGAGATCTGGTCCTCCGGCGTGCTGAAGCTTCTCAGCCATGAGAGTATGGGAAGCTCTCATCGAACTGGGAAGGCCCGTACCGGGTAGCAGAAGCCCTCCCCCACGGTGCCTACTACTTGGAGGAATTCGGAGGGGCCAGGTTCCCTCGGACATGGAACGCCTCGAATCTAAGGATGTATTATCAGTAATGTAAGGTTCCCCACTCCTGCAATAAAGTTTCTTTGCTTCAAATGCTCTTTCTCACCTTGTAGGGAAACCGGCGCATGGCCCTCAGTTCGGCATGCCCGACCTTGGCCGAAGGCCAGAGGAAGCGAGAAGTCCCGGACTTCGGTCTGGAAGGTGGGGCAAAACCCAGTTCGCCCATGCGAAGCACGGAGAACAGCTCGGCAAGCCGCGCAAGGCTTGAGAAAGCCTGCGGCCTCGGGGTTCAGTCCGGAAGTCCCGGACTTCGGTCTGGAAGGCGGGGCAGAACCCAGTTTGCCCATGCGAAGCACGGAGAACAGCTCAGCAGGCCGCGCAAGGCTTGAGAAAGTCTGCGGCCCTGGGGTTCAGTCCGGAAGTCTCGGACTTCAGTCTGGAAGGCGGGGCAGAACCCAGTTCGCCCACGCGAAGCACGGAGAACAGCTCGGCAAGCCGCGCAAGGCTTGAGAAAGCCTGCGGCCCCGGGGTTCAATCCGAAAGTCCCGGACATCGGTCTGGAAGGCGGGGCAGAACCCAGTTCGCCCACACGAAGCACGGAGAATAGCTCGGCAAGCCGCGCAAGGCTTGAGAAAGCCTGCAGCCCCGGGGTTCAGTCCGGAAGTCCCGGACTTCGGTCTAGAAGGCAGGGCAGAACCCAGTTCACCCATGCAAAGCACGGAGAACAGCTTGGCAAGCCGCGCAAGGCTTGAGAAAGCCTGCGGCCCCGCGGTTCAGTCCGGAAGTCTCGGACTTCGGTCTGGAAGGCGGGGCAGAACCCAGTTCGCCCATGTGAAGCACGAAGAACAGCTCGATAAGTCGCGCAAGGCTTGAGAAAGCCTGCAGCCCCAGGGTTCAGTCCGGAAATCCCGGACTTCGATCTGGAAGGCGGGGCAGAACCCAGTTCGCCCACGCAAGCACGAAGGCAAGCCCAAAGAAGGGCCCGCACAAGGCCTTCTCTGAAGCCACCCAGTCCGGAATGTCCTGAACTTTGATCTGAACGATGGATGGGACCAGGTCCACCCTCGTCTCGGCACTCCATATCAACATCTCAAAAAGAAAAAAAAGAGAAGAAGAAAAGATGAAAAAGAAGGCAAGTTCGAGACATGGCCAAAATAGATTTTCATTGATTCAAGAAGGAAAAGTAAAAGCTGGGAGTCCCAACAGGCCGGGAGTCCCCAAAGAAAAAGAAATGGCAACAACAAAGAAGAAGATACATGGTTCAGTTTGGCACAGTGGCGGGACCCTCAGCCTGGGTTGCGTGCTCCGCATCCTCGCCGTCGGTGGCTGCTGGCTCAAGGGGTTGCTCCGGAGCCACGGCTGTGTCGCTCGCCGGGGTCGCAGCTGTGACGTTGGCCGCACCGGAAGCCCTGCTGTCGGGTCCCTGCCTCCTAACTCCGAGCACCACCCCACTGAGGTCGAGCTCGGGGTAGAAGGACCCTACCTTCTCCCGGCACACTCGGAAGCCCTTCAGGAAGGAGTCCACGGCGGCCTCCCGGACCTCCGAGGTGTACTCGTCGGAGGCCCGGAACTTCGGGATGGCTTCCTGTGCCTCCCGCTTCGCGGCCTCCAGGAGCCCGTTGACGTAGGCGCTCCGCTCCTTCGCCATGCTCGCCTCCTGTCTGGCCTCTTCCAGCTGGCGTTCCAGCCACCGAGAATGGGCTTGGAGGCGAGCCTTCTCGACCGCGTCCTCCTCCGCGTGGCACTGATGGGAGGTCCTCTCCTCGGACAGAGAGGACTCCAGGTCCTTACCGTGCTCCTCGGCGCGTGCCAGGTCCGCCTGGAGGGCCTGGTTGTTCGCTCGCAGCTCGACCCCCTTCTCCATGAGGTCCTTGACGTCGGCCGTGAGCTTGTCGAGCTTCTCTTCCTTCTCGGCATCCTTCTTCGCGTACCCTACGAGAAAGTTCCTCAGTAGGAGCACGTCGTTCCCAATCTGCACATCAAAAAGACCGGGTTAGAGGAAAGGCTGACCGAAGTCACAAAAGACGGAAGAGTCTGAGTTCGGACTTACCATGAAGAGCTACAGGAGGATCCCGAACAGGGCATCGGCGTAGTCCCTGCCGCCTCGAGAACGGCGGTCCCGGGCGGTGGAGGCATACTCCATCACCTTCTCTGTGAGCCCCTTATCACGGATTACTGAGCACCGGTTGGTGATCACCGGTGGTGGAGCCGTCAGGTCGGCTGCGACGACGACTGCCCCTCCAGCAAGAACCGCCGTCGACGGGGCGGCTGAGGTCTTGGGCGGCGCCGTCGGCACCGCGGCGATGATGGGGCCGGCGTTGGGCGGAACTGCTAATGGTGGAGCCCCCTCGTCGGCAGCACCACCGGGTCTGACAGTTGGAGCATCAATGGCCCCACCCCGAGGCAGCCTGGGCGGGGGAGCAGCAGCCACCGGGCTGGGTACGGTCGCCGGCGCGACCTCCTGGCTCACCTCGGTGCGAGCCCTCTTCGCCGCAGGTTCATCCACCTCGACTACATCCCTCTGGGCCGCGCCCTCCAGGTGGTTCTCCAGCGAGAATTTCATGCCTGCAACATAGAGGAAGAAGAGGTTAGTCAGCTCGGCTAAAAAAGAGGAAGAAACAGAGGTCGGGGCCACGTTCTGCTCGGCTAAAAAAGAGGAAGAAACAAAGGATGGGACTGATCCCAGCCTCGAACAAGTTCTGCTCCGAGAGCAGAACCTCGAGCGCCGGGACCACGTCGCTCAGAAGCTGGGAGTAGGCCTCTTGGTCCGCCGACTCAAACTGGGAGTTCCGGTTCGGAGACCGATCCGGTTCGCTCCAGGCCCAGTCAACATCCTCGACCGAGGCAAAAAAGAACCGGTTCTTCCAGCCCTTGATGGAAGAAGGGAGGTCGAACCAGAGACACCTGGGCCGGGGCAAGATGTACCACCAGCCATCATCAGTGGAGTACCTCTTCAGGATAAACAGAGCCCTTAAGAGAGAGAAATGGGCAACAAACCCGTAGAAGTGACAGAAAACAATAAAAGAAAAGATGACCCGGATGGCATTGGGAGCCAACTGGGCCGGGATGAGACGGAAGTGGCTAAGGAAGGAAAGGAAAAAGGGATGCAGAGGAAACCGAAGACCCCCGAGAAGGAAGTCTTCATAGAAGGCAATGCGGCCGGGGCCACTCATGGTGACGCGATCCCCGGGCCACGGGACGAGCTGACAGATTGACCCCGGGATGCCATAGACCTCCCGGAGCAAAGAAAGGTCGCCTTCGGTCATGGTGGAAGCATGACCGGAGGGACCGACAGAAAGAAGAATTGGAGGAGGAAGTGAAGAAAGTGGAAGAGCAGGAGCGACGGGAGGAGACCTGACACCCCTGGGGATGCCAATGGTGATACCCCCAGGTTGCAGTCGCCTGCGGGTCTCCTCCGGGATCACTTCCTCCTCCGAGGAGGAAGAAGACAGAGTCCTCGGCCGGGACGGACCGGCCTCGTCCGGATTAGAGGAAACATGGCGACGACGTGCCATGACAAAGAAGAAAACAAGGAGGATTCACTGGAGAATAAGAGGGGAACAAGGAAGAAAATGATGGCACTCACCGAAAATGCACTGTGCGAGCACGGGGCAGTGAAAATTAGCCTGCAGCAAACCGCCCACGGAGCAAGGGAAAAGGCCTCATTCCGGAAAGTACCCTCCTTTTCAAACTCAATCGACAGTCGCCGTACCCGTCATTCCGCTCCGGGCCATCGGATGATCGCCGCGTGGATGCATGCCCGACACTGGCACCTCGTTAGCAGGGAAACGGCCCCTGCTTCGAAGCAACGCATTTATTGCAGACGAACAGGTGATGCATGGCGGCCTCCTATAGGGCTTCGGGTGCACCGAGAAACGGCGACGAAGATCGTGGCAATTATGATGCGAGATCTTCGCCTCCCCACGTCATATCCGTATTTAATCCCAACATTCCGTCCCACGACGCCCCAACGGAACTTTGGATTAGGGGGCAACTGTTACGGCCGTAATGATGACGTGGTCGGTCTCAGATCCTGTCGGGCATGATTCGAGCCACGTGGAGGTTTTCGGCCGAGTCAGCTGCGGCTCCCGCACGTCCGAAGTCGAGCTCGGCCCGGGCTCCCCCGCTCCTTCGCTAGGTGGCACCCTGAGACGGTCCCACCTCGGCCGAGGTCGAGCCGGCCCCTTCGCTCCTTTGCCAGGTGGCCCCCGGAGACGGTACCACCTCGGTCGAAGCCGAGCATCCTTCTGCCACCCCGCCAGGTGTCCACCCAGGAGGGGTCCACCTCAGCCATGGTTGGCTGCTCCCCCGCTCCCTCGCCAGGTGGGACCCTGAGACGGTCCCACCTCGGTCGAGGTGGAGCCGGGCTCCTCTGCTCCTTCACCAAGTGGCCCCCAGAGATGGGACCACCTCGGCCGAAGCTGAGCATCCTTCTGCCGCCCCGCCAGGTGTCCATTCAGGAGGGGTCCACCTCGGCCAAGATCGGCTACTCCCCCACTCCCTCGCCAGGTGGCACCCTGAGACGGTCCCACCTCGGTCGAGGTCGAGCCGGGCTCCTTCGCTCCTTCGCCAGGTGGCCCCCAGAGACGGGACCACCTCGGTCGAAGCCGAGCGTCCTTCTGCCGCCCTGCCAGGTGTCCACCCAGGAGGGGTCCACCTCGGTCAAGGTCGGCCGCTCCCTCGCCAGGTGGCACCCTGAGACGGTCCCACCTCGTCGAGGTCGAGCCGGGCTCCTTCACTCCTTCGCCAGGCTGCCCCCAGAGACGGGACCACCTCGACCGAAGCCGAGCTTTATTATACCACCCCCGCCAGGTGTCCACCCGGGAGGGGTCCACCTCGGCCGAGGTCAGGTAGCTCGTACAGAGAAGGTCCCAAAGAGCGGAGGTGCGGGTTCCGAGGTTGGCCCTCGAGCCGTGCGTGCCGCACCCCGAAGAAGGTGCCCCGTATGGATGGCCCTCGAGCCGTGCGTGCCGCACCCCGAAGAAGGTGCCCCGTATGGATGGCGACGGCATGCGAAACATCACTTACGTCGGCCTGACAGGTTCTGCAGTCGAGAGACGCGGTCCTGGCAAAACATGGCCCGTTAACGGACAGCGCCGGCAACTGGGAAGGAGAGCGCCCACACTCGGCCCAAGGTCTGGCCGACCGACCTGTCGGCACCCCCCTCCTTTACCTTTCCCTCGCTAGGCTCGGCAAACATGGCCGGAAAGCCATCTGACCCTCAGAACCAGAAGGGAAAAGAGAAAAGGATGGAGAGAGGGCGACGAGAGCGACAAGGGGAGCCTCTCGAGAGTGGAAAACGAGCAGGCTGCGGGAGGAGATAAAAGGAAGGAGAAAAGAGACGACAAGGTAAGTGGGGACAAGTAAGAAACAGAGGCTGGTAGCTCCGCTCCCAGAGCAAGATCCAAGGTCCCGAGAGGGGATCGCTTAGCGTGAGCTCGGTGAAGGAATCCAGCCGGGTTTTTGGTCTCTCTGGCATCTTTCTTGCTAGTAAATTCTCTGAGTCTAGGACTCCTTCTGGGGCCCATCCTAGAGAATCTGTTCCCTCTCGCCGTCTACTAACTTGATCATCGGAGCTCCCTCGCCAGGATCCCGGCTAGGGTCTTCTGACCTTGCCTTGTAGGTTCGGTCAAGCCAGGAGGCCCTAGGAGCAAGACGGTCTAGTAGGATCGGCGGTTCCGAGGCACGGGCACGGCGGCGAGATCGGCAACACATATAATTCTTTATTCAATTTAAACACATGATTTGGAAAAACATGATCTTCAAAACTTGGTGGTTGTTCTACAAAAACTTGTTCAGAAATGAAACTATTTAAAATGCACTTATCACATCCATTTGAAAAAGTTTAAAATTATATAGTAAGCAAATACAATAACTAATCTAATGGCTTCTAGTCTTGCTACAAGTGCATATGTTTCATCAAAATCAATGCCCTCTTCTTGGTTATATCCCGTAGCCACTAATCTAGCTTTGTTTCTTACAATATTTCCTTGTTCATCTAACTTGTTTCTATAGAGCCATTTGGATCCTATGATTGGTTGGTCTAAAGGTTTATCAACTAATGTCCATACCTTATTCTTTCAAACTGGTTTAATTCTTCATGCATGGCCATCATCCAGTTTGGATCATTTTCAGCTTCTTTTAAGGTATGAGATTCTATTTGTGATACAAAGGCTAGGAAATCATGTGCATCTCTATGTGATGACCTAGTCCTAGTACCTTATGAAGGATCACCAATGATTAATTCTCTTGGATAAGAAGTTATGTACCTCCATTCTCTTGGTAGATCTGCATGATCCTTACTTATCGTTTCTTCTCCTTCTTCAATTGGTCTTTCTTGTATGCTCAAGTCTTCAAATTTTTTTGAATTATACCTGCATCATTATCTATGCACTCTTCTTTCTTAGAAGGTGAAAGGTTAGTTTCATCAAAAATAACATGCATGGACTCTTCTACAGTAAGAGTTCTTTATTAAATACTCTATATGCTTTGCTATGTAATGAATAACCAAAAAAAATTATTTTTTCAGATTTAGCATCAAATTTTTCTAGATTATCTTTATCATTGTTAAGCACAAAGCATTTACATCCAAAAATATGAAAATAATTAATATTGGATTTCTTTTCATTTCAAAGCTTATAGGGGGTTTTCTTCAAAATAGGACGAATCAGAACGCGGTTTAAAATATAACAAGAAGTGTTCACCACTTCTATCCAAAAGTATCTTAGAAGATTGCTTTCACATAATATTATTCGGGCCATTTCTTCCAAAGTCCTATTTTTCTCTCTACAACATCATTTTGTTGTGGTGCTCTAGGAGCGGAGAAGTTATGATTAATACCGTTTTCAGTGCCATAATCATCAAAAACTGATTTTCAAATTCGATGTCGTGATCACTTCTAATAAAAATTATTGAAAGATTTTTCTGATTTGAAACCTTTTGTAGAATTTTTGAAATGCTTTAAAGGTTTCATCTTTATGAGCAATAAAAAATATCTAAGTAAATCTTGAAAAATCATCTACGATCACAAGGGCATATTTATACCTCCCAGGCTTGCGATCCTAGTTGGTCCAAATAAGTCCATGTGAAGTAGCTCAAGAGGTCTAGAAGTTGAAATCATATTTTTAGATTTAAAACTCCTCCTAGTTTGTTTACCCATTTGGCATGCATCATAAACATGATCAAAGTCTACTTTAAACTTAGGCATGCCTCTAACTAGGATTTTGGAAATTAACTTGGCAATTGTATGCATGCTAGCATGACCTAATCATCTATGCCAAAGTAAGCAAGACTCCTTGGTCTTAGCATTCATTGCAACAAGACTGTAACTACTTGACATGGCAAGATCATTAAGGTCTATCACATTAATATTTCCAAGTCTATGTCCAATGAACTTATTGCTAGAATCAAGAGAGTTTGTTATAATACACATAGATAATTCAAAGATAACCTTGAAGCCTTTATTACATAATTGACTAATGCTTAACAAATTATGCTTCAATTTATCTACTAGCAAAACATTTGCAAAAAAGCATAGGGGGTTATCTTGATCTTACTGATTCCGATTATTTTGCCCTTGCCATTATCTCCAAAAGTAACCATACTTCCATCTTTTATTTTTTGGATGATAAATTGATCCTTGTCACCCATCATATGCCTTGAGCGGCCATTGTCGAGATACCATCTTTTCTTCAATTTTTGGGCTACAAGACATTCCTGCAAGACAATCAAGAAGTTCTTTTAGGTACCCAAGATAACTTGGATCCTTGCAGGTTAGTAGAGGTGGTTCCTTTGGGAACCAAAATCTTTTTTATTTTACTTTTGACATTTCTAAAGATATTGCATTCAAAAGCTTTATGTCCTAACCCTTTGCATGCAAAACATTCAACTCTAGGATTATGAAAAGATGTAGCTTTTGAAGTTCTAGATGTTGATGCATGAGATGCAGATGTAAAATATTTTCTATTTGAACTCTTAGAAACATACAATGTATTTTTAGAAGTAAAAAAAAATCATTTGTTGCAAAAGCTTTTTGAGATGTAAATTTTGGAACATAAGCTTTTGGTTTCATAAAAGTAGTTGCTGAAAAGATTTTCTTTTCTGAAATCTCTTCCTTTCTCTTAGTAAAGAATCATTGATATTTTTAAAACTTTAATCTTTACTTCTTTTTCACATTAGAAAATAGAATTTCTTATAAATTCAGTAGTATTGGGGTGTTATCGTCTTCGAACCCATCATAAATTCATTGAGATTAGATATTCTTCGGTTTCTTGTGGCAACATCAACTTCAAGATTTCTTTAGTAGTGGATAATCTGAATTGGGTTTCTTACCATAATCTTTATTCTTTTCTTTATCTTTGTCCTTGTCCTTGGAGTGCTTTCCTTGTTTATGGAATTTTGAAAATATCTTCCTTTCTTCTTCTCCCATAAACCTTCTAAATCTCCTTACGACCATTGCGATTTCTTCATCTTCTAGATCGTCTTCGGAGGAGGGGGGAGTCATCTTCGATTTCTCATCTTTCTTTGAGTCCAATACAGCTTTGAAGATAGTTGTCTTCTTCTTCTTTTGATCATCATCAGTTCTATGCTGCATGGCCAATTCATAAGTGATGAGAGAACCCATTAATTCATCCAGAGATAAGATATTTAATCTTTCGCTTCCTGGATGGCAGTCACTTTGGATCCCATTTGTTCGGAAGTGATCTTAATCTTCTGTACTAAGTCAGCATTTGAGTAAACCTTGCAAGACTTTTCAAACCATTAATAATATTGTAAATCGAGTAAACATGGCAGATATGGTTTCAATAGATTCTATTTTAAATATTCATTACTATGTACAAGAAGATTTATTTTTGAAGTCTTCATTTGGAAAGTTCCTTCATGGGTCACTTCAAGTTTATCCAAAATTTTCTTTAACGAAGAGCAAGTGGAAATTTGATTAACTCGTTGGCATCCAAAGCACAGTATAATATTCATTGCTTTGGCATTAATTCTCCAACTTCATGTCATGTTCATCCCAGTCCTTTTCAGTCTTAGGACATCCACGCCATTAATTTTAATTATGAAAATATGTGGCCCTTTTAGAATGACCTTCCATAATGAAAATCGACATCCTACATATAGATTTTCATTCTAGCTTTCCAGTAAGAATAATTAGTGCCAGTGAAGAGTAGAGGTCTATTAGTAGATTGGCCTTTGGCCAAGGATGTACTCATGGGATGAGCCATCAATCTTTACTCTAAATATATTTAGACACTGCTCTGATATCAGTTGTTGCCCAGGTGGCTTTCCCAAGAGGGGGTGAATTGAAAATTTAAAAGTTTATGCAATAATGTGCTCTTTGAAATCCCTTTAAGTGTTAAGTATTGTGATAAAATATATGTAGAAGCAAATCAGATCAGAAAAGCACATACAACACACAACAATTATAGTGGTTCAGAGCAACCCAGCATCTACGTCCACTACCCAAGATTATCACTTGAGAATTCTACTATATCCCCTACTGGAATACAGTCGGATTGTTTTTACAGGCTCACAATCCAAACCTCTACACTTTGATTTTTTGGGATAACCAAGAAACCCACTTGGTTTTACCAGGATTACCAAGACCCAACTTAGTTTTAACACAGATCACCAAGAACCTAACACTGGTTTAACAAAGGCTAACCAAAAACTTATTTGGTTTTTCAATCGGGCTCACCAATACCCCACAATTCAAAATGAATTGAAAAGAAAGCAACAGAATGACAAACAAATTTTTGTCGAATGGTTGCCGATACAGCTCGAGAGAATCCCACTTGAATGCACTTCAATGCACTTTAATGGCTTTATAGCTTCTTTACTCAGCTTCAAGCTTCAGATGAGATTTGGTGAAGGCTTGAAGGCTATTTTGAATGCTCTTGTGCTCGCTTGCTTGTTGACTTGGTTGGATATTCAATAATGCATTAACTCCCTCTTAAACATTTTTCAAATAGTTCAAATCCCTCAATATATAATCTTGTACCTTTCTCAGGCAGTTTTAGTCATTATAGACCGTTGGGATGTGACATTTGACCATTGGAGCACTTTTTGAATTCAAAAATTGAGTTCTCGAACTAGACATTATATGCATGTAACTGCCATTCGAGTCAGATCAGATTACTCGGTCGGCTCAGATCCTGGAGTTGTTCTGGTTGAGTCGACTCTCTTCATCCAGTCAGCTCACTTGCATAGTATCCTGATTTCTTACTCTATAAGAGTCGGCTTGCCTTGATTCTGTCGACTCGGATCCTCAGGCCTTCAACATGTCAGTATGGTCAAGTCAGCTAACTTTCATTCTAGTCAACTTGGTTGGTTTGTTGTTCTCAGAACATATTTTCTGGACTCTGGAGGAGTTGGCTCGATCTTCTGAGTCAGCTCGGCTTGCCTGTCTAATTTAGGATTAGTACTCTGGATAGTTGGCTCGGTCCTTTAAAGTCAACTCGATCTCTACGTGCCAGAATCCTCATGTGTGCTATGTGCCAGAGTCAGCTCTCTTTTCTTTGAGTCGGCTCTGATGAAAGTTTCAATGATTTTTTAAGTCTATCTCCAGAATTCATCCAGCATGTCTTCAAGCTTCAAGATGTTTTCAAACTCAACAAATTCCTAAGAAATTAAAAACTTGAAACACATTTAAAAGTTACCACTTTTACAATCTTTCTCAACTTTTTTCTTTGGGTTCTTCCTTACAATATTCAATTACAAGACAACTCAAAACAAGGAATGAAAATGTAGGAGTTGAAATTTGAACCATGAATTCATCCTACAAAAACTTATAAACCACTTGAAAAGTTGTTAGTAAAATAAATGCATGCACCAGTGTTTGGTTATCATCAAAATCACTTATGGGGCCAATATAAGTAGTAAGTGTCCCAGGTTTCAAAGCCTTAAAAAAGATTGTCCCAAGCACCCTGGCCGAGCTATCAACTTCTGGGCTAAGTCATGATACTCCTAAGTCCCGGTTAAGTAGTCCTAGGTTCCAAATTCTTAGATGAGGTTATCCCAAGTACCCTTGCCAAGCTATCTGACTCCTAGGCTAGGTCTTATACCCCTAAGTCCCAATTAAGCAATAAGTCTCCCAAATTCTAAAGCCTTGGGTGGGATTGTCTAGGTAGGGTTATGACACCCCTTATTCCAAAGCACTCTGTTGGTTAAGGTTACTTAGACAAGGTTGGCGAGCCCCTCATGCGATACATAACACAATTATGCAGACATAAGCAAGTATCAAAGGAATGAATATTCATTTCATTGATAAATATTCAAGACATATGTTTCTGGCTTTGTAACTATATTACATCATGCCAAGGATGCCTTGAGAGGCAGATGAAGACAGGACAAGTTATACAGGTTGTACAAGATTTCTTGAAGCTCCAAAATACCTTCGATGCCTTACTTGTAAGAAGAGGATAATGATCAAATCAAAGCTCCCCCAAGTTCTAATGACTCCCAAAGTTAGGCAGGTACCCTCCTTAGGAGCTTCTCCTCCTCCAAATCCTTCGGAAGGCTTGAAGGTGATGATGTTGGCCAGCAAAGAGAAGATGTGCATCACTCAATAGAGAACCAGTCGGTGCCTAAGAGAGGTGGAGGTGAGCCATAGGTGTTATTGTCTCTCACCTACTGAAGATAGAGAGGAAAGCCCCAAGATGTGTCAGAGATCTTGCAAGATTACCTCTCTAGGCCCTAGTGTGGTCCCACTACTTAATGAGTGAGGTAACATTCCCAAGGCCACTCCTACTCCTGACTTGGTTGACTCTTTCTAAAATGTCGAGCCCCACTCGACAAGGCATAGAACCACATCACAATTGGTAAAGGGCCACCATCGTGCCTCCCTCATTTGGATTCACCAGATGATAAGCAAGGTGGGTCTTTAGAGTTGTACCCATTGTAGGTCCATCCATCGTTGAATGAAAAGATGGGTTATAGTGAAGGAAGAACTAGGTGATAAGGTCTACAACTATTGCCCCTGCTCTAGCTCTATCATCTGATTGATAATGGCTACGATCTAGTGATAAAAGTGCCAGCCTTTTCCAATACTTCCCATGCCAATGAGAGTGCCTACCACATTCTCGCATTGTGAAGGTACCTACCCCAGAGAAAACCCTTCTAGCAAGAAAGGGAACTCCTCGAAAATACTAACTAGAACCTCCACTAATGACATCACATTGAGAACCAACATTGGTGCCTTATTTATAGAGGGAAGGAAGGAAGGTCACCACACTAGTGGCCAACCAGCACATGACAGGTGGTATTATCCCATCAGTCGAGCGACCGTTCCTTCAAAACTAGAAGACAAGGTGTTAAGTGACTTTCCTATGATTGACATTCTCTTGGGAGGTCACACATTGATGACCCTCTACAATCCAACCAAGGTGATGCCATAGAAGCATCACATCACTTCCAACCAGAAACCTTACTAAGATTGGGTCTAAATGAAGTAGTGTATCAGGCCACATTACCCCCTATGGTTTAGGGGCAAGTTAAACCTCCATAGATCTAGAGGCCCTGGCAATGCCCTGAGATTCATGCAAAAACATTCTCCAGGCAACAACACATCAAATACTGGATAGAGCTATTCTAAATGATGCAAAGATATACAAGGCATCGCAATACAAAAACCCAACACAAAGTAATGAAATTAAAAGAAAAAGGATTCCCATTCATTTCTTGGAAAAGATGGGGGGAGTACATAATCAATAAGCCTTAAAGCCTTCATCAATCTCTCGCTCCTATGCTATGTAGCATTTATAATCTCTTCATAACAGCATTGCAAGGAATGAGCTGCTCGATCACCTCTCCTATCCTAAGTAAGCAACCCTTCATGATGAGCTCACACACTTCGAAGTTGAAGTTGCACCCTTACAGTTGGACTTCATCTGCTGCCCTAGACTTTCCTGGTGGCTAAAGGCTCATGCTCCCTTCTTGGATGCTTCCTCTTAGCAGAACTTACACCTTGTTGACTTTTTGAAGCATGGGTAAACTTTGCTTCCAGGTGATCAGCCTTCATCTCTACCTCAACCACCCAAGTCCACAGTGTTGCCATGTGCCAAGCTTCAACCACCTTGGTGGCTTGTTCAGAGGCAACGGCCTCTTCTGCCTCTATTAGCCTTCCTCGCAAGAGCAAGTTCATGTTGTAGGTCTTTGGTGGGCTCGATAGATCAATGTGTCTTCCATGAGCCCTTTCTGTCACCTACAGCCTTGCCTTCTAGAGGAGGACATGCCTCATTCTTCTCTATGAACACCTCACCGGTAGTGCCAGACGGTGTGCTCGCCTCGTTGGCACCTTGCCCTCCTCTGTAAATATGTCGCTAGTAGTGCTAGATAGCATGCCCTGCTAGCAAGGAAACTCCACCACTATAGATTGACCAACAATGCTGAAAGATGTGCTATGCTCGTGAAGCATGCATTTCACCAATGGACTGGAAACCCCCTATTACGGGACCGTACACCTTTTGCTAATGCCATCAGTCTAGGTCAACATGTCGACCCTCACAGGAACCTCAAGATTCTCCATTCGCATGACCATGGAGAACTTAGATGCCACTTTAGAAGCTTTGCCAATGCCAAACCTTATCTAAGAACATTCTAAGAAATGGGCAAACTTATAATGAGCTACCTTCAATTCTTAGATCAGGTCCTCATTCATGCCTATGTACAAGTTTAACTAGCACTCAACCGTCTACCTAGGTTGCTTGGCCATGAATCGGTCATGCTCAACAGAAGCACATATGTCCTCTATGATCTTTAATCTGCACCCACCATAGGTGAGCTCTACTTAGCACTTTCAACCTCTTCACAAAGCTACATGGCACTGATCTCTGCCACCTATCAGGAAAATGAAATGGTCAGCTAGGTCAAAGGAAGAAACTCAGAACAATAATAGGCACCACTCTAACTGCAAGCTCTGGGTAAGACAGTTAATAGGCCTCCCAGGCTACAAGTCGAGCATCGAGCTAGTGTAAGGTGGGGAGTCAAGAAGACAACTACTGCCACTATCATAGGTCACTAGGGGGAGTATCCACACCAGGTGGACCACCCTAGGAGGCACCATAATAGGAGTTGCAACCTCTCCATACATGCCGACCTTGCTCGCAGTCTCTCCTACCACCATGCTTGTAAGTGCATTAGTGGCAACTGGGAGAGCTTCAACATAGCCTTGATCATCAATAAGACCACATGACAGTCCCCTCCTCTTTAGCTATTTTGATAGTAACTGGTTTTGCTAGCACTGTAGATATCGAAAGGCTAGTCACCTACACCTCCTCCCCCTCTACAATGGTGGGAAGTGTAGGTGAGGTAACCACTGGAACCGCCTCTGCCACCTTGACATCCATCGAGAAAGGTGGAGTTGCAACTATGGTGCAGACACTAGGGCTAGAAGAAAATGACAGTCGAACCGACATCCCCGTGGATCACCTGTTAATAAAGCCCTAAGCTCAAACCTCACTTGTAAATAGTTATCTTAAATTTTGTTATTTTACCTTAGTTGGGTTTATCCCTAAACTCCAAAATTGAGTCCCTGTAAAAATCCCTGGTCCCAAGTGAGTCTATAAAAAACCCAAATTTTAATTAGGTCATAAATGGTCCAGTGTTAGTTAGCCCTTTTTACTAATTAGAGTTTTGTATTTAAACCCTATTTGTTAGGTTATGTCAAAACCAAGTTGGGCCAAACCCTATTTACCAAGTTTGTTTAGTTGGTTATGCCTTTTGATATATTTGATCAAGTTGGGCTTCAATTAATTAGTTGGTTGAGTCTTGTAATTATTAGTTGAGTCCTGTAATACCAGAGAGGATCCAAGTCAAGATCTATGTGACTCCATGTGCCAACCCAAATCAAGACATCATGTGCACCAAATTCAAGAATCCATGTGACAACCATGGCCAACCCAAGTTATGCCTTCAGAGCCATATGCCAACTACCTCTTGGTGCCCCACCTTCACATGCACCAATTCTTAGACACCCATGCTACATCACCTGCCACCTCATTGGGACAACATCACATGCCATGTCATTTATCTTGGTTGGCCAATTTTATATCAAAAAATGGTTGTCTTTATTTTTTTATCAAGATATAAGACATCCAGACATCCAGACATCCTAAATCTGAATATTTAACAACATGAAAGCTTATCTAAGAGGGCACCTCATTTAAATCCAAGATATCGATGGTTTTAAGAGAAGCAAAGCAGAAGGACTACATCTTATTTAGCGCATCCTCTCATCTTCATTTTGTCACCCATATGAAGAGGCGCCTCATCCATTCAAAGTTCAAAACCTTATCTCATCCAAATCCATGAAGGATTATCTATCTACTTTTGTTGACCCTAAGTGATTTTGATGATAACAAATATTGGAGAATGCATTTGTTTTACTAACAAATCTTCAAGTATTTTACAAGTTTTTGTAAGATGATTTCATTGCTCAATTTTAACTCCTACATTTCTATTTCTTATGTTGAGTTGTATTGTAATTGAATCTTGTAAAGAAGAACCCAAAGAAAATTTAAGTATAAACCAATTAATGGGTTACTTCTAGGTTATTTCAAGCTTTAAATTACTTTAAGTGTGTTGTAAGAAGAGTTTGAAGATATCTTGAAAGCTTGAAGCCTTGCAGGATGAATTCTAGAGAAGAATTGAAAATTCACTGAAGAACTCATCCAAGTCGACTCGAGGAGAAGAGAGCCAACTCTGGTACATGGCACGCATCAGGATTCTGGCACACAGATATCCGAGCTGACTCATCTAGAGACTACTTCCTGAATCAGATAGGTGAGTTGACCCAAGGGAAGTCCGAGCCAACTCTATCATATTGTCAGACATCCGAGCCGACTCTTCAGTAAATCGAGCTGACTCCTCCAGAGTCTAGAAAAAGAGATCTGAGAACTACAGCAAATCGAGCTAACTCTAAAGAGAAAGTGCTGACTCTTCCAGACTATATCTTTGAAGGCCTGAGGATCTGAGTCAACTAGGATCAAGGCGAGCCGACTCTTACAGAGTGAGGAATCAGGAAACTATGCAAGTAAGCCGACTAGATTAAAGAAGTCAACTGAACCAAACTACTCTTAGGATCCGAGTCGACTTGAGTAATCCGAGCTGACTTGAAGGTCAATTTCAGACTTATAATGACTAGTTCCAGAACTTGGAATTTGAATCCAAAAAGTGCTCCAACAATCAAATGTCACAACCTAATGATCTACAATGACTAAAACTACCTGAAAAGGTACAAGACTATATATTTGAGGGAATTGAACCACTTTAGAAGAAGTTTTGAAAAGAGATGAAGAGTTAATGCATTGTTGAATATCCAACCAAGCCAACAAGCAAGAGAGCACTGAGAGCATTCAAGATAGCCTTCAAGCCTTCACCAACTCTTATCTGAAGCTTGAAGCACTTAATAGAGAATCTATAAAAGCCATTAAAGTGCATTGAAGTAAATTCAAGTGGCTTCTCTCGAGCTGCATCGGCAACCATTCGATAAAAATTTGTTTATCATTTTGTTACTTTTTTTTATAATTCTTTTATTGAATTATTGGGTTATTGGTGAACCCGGTTGAAAAACCAAATAGGTTCCTGGTTAGCCCGTGTTAAAACCAAGTGTAGGGTTCTTGGTGATCCTAGTAAAACCAAGTTGGGTTTCTTTGGTGAGCCTGGTTTAAAAATGAAAGTGTAGAGATTTGGATTCTGAGCCTATGAAATAATCTGACTATATTTCGGTGGGGGATATATTGAAAATCCCAAGTGATAATCTTGGGTAATGGATGTAGGTATTGGGTTGCTCCGAACCACTATAATTTGTTTGTATTTATGTTGTGCCTTTCTTATTTGATTACACTTCTGCATTCTATTATCCTATCACATCACTTAACACTTATAAGGGATTTCAAAGAGCACATCATTGCTTAAATTTTTTAAATTTTCAATTCATTCCCTTCTTGGGAAAGACACCTAGGCAACAACTGGTATCAAAGCAGTGTCTCGAATATATTTAGAGTAACGATTGATGGCTCATCCCATGAATACATCCTTGGCCAAAGGCCAATCTACTAATAGAACTCCACTCTTCACTAGCACAAATTATTCTTAGTGGAAAGCTAGAATGAAAATCTATATACAAGCTATCAATTTTCAATTATGGAAGGTCATTATAAAAGGGCCACATATTCCCATGATTAAAATTAATGGCATGGATGTCCCAAAGCCTGAGGAGGACTGGGATGAACACGACGTGACAATGGGGGAATTAAATGCCAAAGCAATGAATTTGTTATACTTGCTTTGGATGCTAATGAGTTTAATCGAATTTCCACTTTCTCTTTGGTAAAGGAAATTTGGGACAAAATCGAAGTGACCCATGAATGAACTTCCCAAGTGAAGACTTCAAAAATAAATCTTCTTGTACATAGTTTTGAATTATTTACTCGATTTACAGATATTATTAATAGTTTGAAAAGTCTTGGCAGGGTTTACTCAAATGCTGACATAGTACAGAAGATCTTAAGATCACTTCCAGATAAGTGGGACCCTAAAGTGACTGCCATCCAAGAAGCAAAAGCTAAACACCTTATCCTTGGATGAATTAATGGGTTCACATCACACATGAATTGGCCATGCAGCATAGAATTGATGATGATCAAAAGAAGAAGAAGACAATTGCCTTCAAAGCTACATTGGACTTAAAGAAAGATGAGGAATCGAAAGATGACTACAGCTCCTCTGAAGATGATCTAGAAGATGAAGATATTACAATGGTCATGAGGAGATTTAGAAGGTTTTTGGGAAAGAAGAAAGAAAGATACAATAGAAAATTCCATAAATGAGGAGAGCAATCCAAGGACAAGGACATGGATAAAGAAAGGAAAAAGAACAAGTGCCCATATGCTACGAATGTAAGAAACCCGAGCACATTCGTCCCGATTGTCCTTTGTTAAAGAAATTCTTCAAGAAAATGAAAAAGAAGGTGATGGTTGGCACATGGAATGATAGCAAAGAATCCACCTCAACTGAAGAGGAAGAGACCATGAAAACTGCTAATCTTTGTCTAATAGGTCTCGAAGATGAGATAACATCCCTCGAACCTCAATTAGAATTTACATTTGATGAATTGAATTCTGCTTTTCATAATTTATTATCTGAATTCAAAAAGCTGGAGTAAAGATAATCCTTAAAGAATACCAATGATTCTTTACTTAAGAAAAAAGAAGAAATCTCAAAAAAGAACAACATATTGCAAAAGAATTTACATGTCTTTTCTAAAAAGTTTAAAGCTTTGGAAATTGAAAATAATGCATGTATTGACAGAACAAAGCTTTAATTATTGAAACAATGATTTGAAAAAGGAGGTTGAAAAAGTCAAGCCACTTGTTGAAAAACTTACATTATCTTCTAACAAGCTTGAGTTAATCTTAAAATTACAAAGAATTTCTGGAAATAAAGATGGAATCGGTTTAATTCTTCAACTTCAAATAGAATTTCTGCTACTATTTTTGTAAAACCAAAAGCTTATGTCCCAAAATTAATATCTCAAAAAGTTTTTGCAACAAATGTTTCTACTCCTAAGGCTACATTGTATGTTCCTAAGAGCTCAAATAGAAAATCTTTATATCTGCATCTCATGCATCAACATCTAGAACTTCAAAATTTGCATCTTTTTAGAATTCTAGAGTTGAATGTTATGCATTCAAAGGGTTAGGACATAAAGCTTTTGAATACAATATCTTTAGAAATGTCAAAAGTAAGTAAGAAAGATTTGTGTTCCCAAGGAACCACCTCCGCTAACCTGCAAAGACCCAAGTTAGCTTGGGTACCTAAAAGAACTTCTTGATTGTCTTGCAGGAATGTCTTGCAGCCCAAAATTTGAAGAAAAGATGGTATCTTTATAGTGGCTGTTCAAGACATATGACGGGTGACAAGGATCAGTTTATCATCCTAGAGATGAAAGAAGGAGGTATGGTTATTTTTGAAGATAATGGCAAGGAAAAAATAATCAGAATTGGTAAATCAAGATAACCCCCTGTACTTTAATTGAAAATATATTGCTAGTAGATAAATTGAAGCATAATTTGCTAAGCATTAGTTAATTATGAGATAAAGGCTTCAAGGTTATCTCTGAATCATCTATGTGTATCGTAACAAACTCTCTTGATTCTAGCAGTAAGTTCATTATATTGAAATTTGTGTCTTTAAGTCAATTATCTAGACCGTAGATGGTTGTGCTATCTTGTAACTATATATCATTTTTGAATGAATAAAGTTATTCTTTTCTTATTGGCTGTTCATCATATTTACATTTTCTTGAAATGAACTCTTGTATGATGGAGTTCTTAGAACTACATTGTTTGATATAGAGAGGATATATTAATTAGTTCTTAAACTGTTTCATAATCAAATGATACATTGTTATAGGACGATGATGTATCAAGTGTAGATTGTTGTATGTCATATTTGTTGGTTATCCTCTTAACCAAGGAGTGTGGAGATAGTGGTGTGATATGCAAGTAAAATATATGACATTTCATTAAATGTGACCATCTACGGAGCTCCCTTCTGCCAAAAAGTTGCTCGTGAAGGGATATGGATATATATGTCCCTCAGACCTGAGGTCAACATAGTAGCTTGCAAGCAACTCACTGTACTTTGATGCTAGACTATCTGGATTCTAATCTAGTGATGGAAGGTTTCTGGGTTCAGTCAAGTACTTATGGAGTGATGGTGGATCAAGATGGAATTGACCTCTCTAAATAGTTTGGAGTGAATAACTCACTATATCTCAATTTAGGAAAACCTTGGCTAGGGTATTTCTTGTGAGGAGTCACAGAACTTGTGAGGTTGAGACATGATCTGGATAAATATAAATTAGGGTTGGTAGTTGAACCCTTGGTCAACTTGAGCATTATGAGGTCAAAGGGATGAATTATTCAGCAACCATATGCTAGTGGTTCTTATGAGGTGCTCTGCATCTTCGACATATCCGGATGTTGGGATCATTGCTAGATGAGGACTTTGACTGGTACTGGAATGTTCCGGTGCTACCGGCTTAGTGTTCGAACCTATGGGGTCACACAACATAGAGGATTTCTATCCGATCATAAGGCTAATCAATGATTAAGAATCGTTTGCCATCACTGGAAGTCAATATGATTGACTTTGTTCCAAGTGTTGACACTTGAAATTTTGCGGGTGTCAATACTTGGTGAAGTATCGATACTTGGCAATTTTTATGAGTCGACACTTCCTGTGATGAGCAGATTTCTGGAAAAAAATTTTGGAAGGATTTTGGGCAAGTTTTGACATGATTTGAATTTCAAATTCAAACCAGTTTTGGCTCCAAGGTTATTTGGTATGATAGTCATAATTACCTTCTTTGGTTGGACCCATTTGGTATGGCCTTGATCCTCTCCTACATTTTCTCCCCTCATCTCTCCTCCTTCATCTTTCTCCGTCTCAAGGCTGCACCTACAAATCAAGGTCATTCTATAGGCTGTAGAGGTTACAACAACTAAAGAGACACAACAAGAGAAAAGAGAGAAGATAGAGAAGGGTTGTGAGAGGTCTAGGGATTGGGTGTGAGAATCCTAGCATTCAATCTTAGTCTTGGAAAGAGAGTTCTCCTAGAAAAAGGTTCCAGCTCTCATCCTTGTCTTCCCAGAAGATGAAGATCGGTCCAAGGATCCGAAGAGCTAGTACTCCAAAGGAGTTGATCAGAGTCGAGCCCAGGTGTGGATTACCTATAGAGGCCATACGTGTGTGGCTCGAGTGCCCTCCTCCTTCTATAACTTTTCTCCAGTATAAAGGTATGGTACTTTTATATTTGTGTTTCTATCTTGCTTTGATGTTATGATGCATGCTATTACATTATGCTAGATCCTGTTGCAGGCAGATCGGTTGATCATTTAGATCTATCTACCGAGCCTTCCAATGTGCATGTTTTAAAATTATTTTAAAATACATATTTCAGCTCTGCTTTCATGAATGCATGTTTGCATATTGTACACTTCGTAAATGCACTTCACCTTCAATGGTATCAAAGCAATAGGTTCCTTTTGTAGTATAATGATTCTAGCATGCTAATAACATCACTTCTTAAGTACTTGGATTTAGTGCTTCACCATGGCCATCCGATCATAGGAGAGAAGTGGGTTGCAAGACCCTCTCTTCTAGTTCAATGGGATCTCCTATGGCGTGTAGGGGTGCCGATGTGATTGACTCTTGAAAAGGAAAATAAGAAGCAAGAAAATGTATATTAAAAATGTTTTAATCTAATGAAATGATCACAAACAACTTTAGATGAAATCTAAGAGTTTTGTTGATCGATTTTGATTGAATGTTTAGAAAAACATTGGATTTGAAATCACTATGTTTTCACTATATCAGGCTACGAGTCGACACTTGGCCTTGTAAGTGTCGACTCATGAGAAAATTCCCTGATATCTGGGTTCTGCTTTTCTCCTATGACAGGCTGAAGTGTCAACCTTGACCAGGAAGTGTCAACACTTGACCAAGAAGTGTCGACACTTTGGCTCGTGAGCTGACATATGGCCTTATAAGTGTCGACTCATGAGCACTTGCTAGAAAAGTTGGTTTTATATTTTCCTCCTGTCTCAGGCCTTGAGTCAACCCAAGTGTTCCCTGGTGAGTCGACACTTCTTGTTTTATATTTTCGACACTTGCTCCTGGTGATCGACACTTGGGATGAAAATGCAGAAAAAAAATGAATTCAAAATTTGAAATTTTTGTAAAATTGTTTTACATCTATAAATTAAAATTGTTTTAATTTCATTAAGGCTATTGAACTTAATTAAGAATTAAGAATGACTAAGAACTCTAGGAATATAATTTAAAGATTTAAAGTCATTTCAATAAGCCTTAAGGGTCATAGGTTAGCTTCTTTTAGGTCCTTGATTGGGTTAACTAAGTTTAGATGCATTGGACAAATTAGAGAACTAATCTAATCAAATGTTGAGTTAGGATTTCTTCTCTTGATCTATCTAATAGTTAGATTGATTAGTCCATAATCTAAATGGACCTAATTTATGGCTCAGTGGAAAGCCTGAGTCTTTAGGCTAGTCTAATCGAGTATGATGAACCGATCAGTTTCGAGATAAGTTTGGCATTTTGATCATGGTTCTTTGGGGCTACCTCTTACTTGGCCAACTCTATTGCTGTCTAAGGCAAGATGGTTAATGGCAAAACCCAACCCATGATCTCACTTACCTGGCCAATGTGGTCGATCAGGATTGATTGGATAGATTATTGACTCATGTTAACCATTGTCACCCAAGGTTAATCAGTCTTGACTGATTTTAGGTGTCCATGGATCATTTGTTATGAGTAACCCTCTTAGATTACTGATTTGGTCAGTGGGAGGATAATCCATGTCTTCTCATCTCTTCATCTGTCACATTATTTAAAAACCCTCTAAATTATTAGGTCCTTAAAATAACAAAGTTACAGGGATAACCAAGTCCTATCCTCCCATTAAGTAGGATGGTAATGGATCCAATAGTTGGGTGTTCATTGGCAGATCCAAATATCAAGTGTTCATCAGGCTATTAGAATTGTTGTTCCTAATATGATGGCTCAGTACGACTCTCTTAACAATGGTCAGGTGGGCTGGCCAAAGTCGGGCTTGACTATTCATTAGTTAGAAGCATTGAATTTTGTCATGTTAATGGTTGGACCTAACCGGGATCTTCAATAGGAGGCCCAATGGTTGATTGAAGTGCTCCTTGGGGCAAAACCCAAATACTAGAGGTTACTTGGAGAAGTAATCGGTTAAAGAACCTACCTTTAGACATGCATGGGTGGGCCGGCCAAAGTCGGGCTCATGTGCTGTCTATTGGACTCTAGTACTCACTAGGAATTAAAGTAATTCCTTAGATTGGAGGTAGAGGCTACCTATCTGAGCAAAATAGTGGGAGGGAGCTTTAGACTAAAATCCATATCTTTAGGTTAATAATTCATATACTACTTTTAGCTTTCCTTTTCCTTTCAGATGTCTTCTAACCTGTCACTCTAGTCTCTTCTCAACAACAAGAAGCTCAATGGACCCAACTTCAATAGCTGGTATCGAAGGCTCAGGATTGTCCTGGAGCATGAACAGATCCTGTATGTGATATCGAATCCAGCACCTGAGATCCCTGCTGCCAATGCTCGGGGTTCGGTCAGAGATACTTATTAGAAGTGGCTCTCTAACAGGACCACTGTCCAGTGCATAATGTGGTTGTGATGAACGACAAGTTCAGTCGCAAGTTCGAGGAAGCCCAGCCGAAAGAAATCCTTCAAAGGTTGAAGGAGTCTTTCAGAACACCAGACGATGTTGAGAGGTACAGGATCTTCTGTGCTATCTACAATGCATGGATGCATGATGGAACCTCGGTCACTGATCATGTATTGTATATGATCGAGATGATTGAGCTCTTGGGCAAGCTCGGCTATCCCTTGCATGAACTGCTTAAGAAAGATGCGATACTAAATTCCCTCCTTTTTTCCTATCTAGATTTTCTCGATCATTACAAAATGAAGAAGCCTACAGTTAATACCACGATCTGTTAGGGTTGTTGCAGACTTATGAGAAAGACCACCAATTGAATAAAGGTGTGGTGAATCTAGTGGGAGGATCTTTGGGAGGGCATCATTCTTTTAAGAAAGGGAAGAAGAGAAATAAAGGAAAAAAGGTACTGAATGCTTCTGGGCCCAATCAAGCCAAGAGGGTGAAGGCTGATCAAAGCCATGCAGAGTACTTCTTCTACAAGAAGCAGGGTCACTGGAAGAGGAACTATCCTCTTTATATTGCATTCCTTGACTCGAACAGGTCCAAGAAGAAAAAGCTGCAGGATGGTCCTAGGCAAGGTATTTATATATAACATCTTGTAGTTTCTCTGTTTGTGATACTACTAACTAGGTATTGGATATTGAAAGTCCAATTCATATTTGCAATTCTTTGTAGGGACTTCAAGTTAGTAGAAAGATTCGAGGATGTTGAAAGATTCTTGAACGTGGGAAATGGAAGCCGACTTCCAGTCCTGGCATTGGGAGTCCTTAAACTTATTTTCAAGTCCTGTACTATCATTTTGAATGAGTGTCATTTTTGTCCATCCTTTATTTTGAATGTCATTTATGTAGGCCAATTGGCCATGTATGGTTATGAACTATCAATAAAAAATGACATTTATAAAATCATTTGGAATGGTTATGTAGTTTTGAATGGATAAATATGAGATGGCATTTATGTATTGTCACGACCTGTTAGTGTAATGTACATATCTAGCAAATGCCCTAGGATAGATAATGTCAGTGAAGCATACCTATGGCATTGTAGGCTAGGTCATATTAATAGGAACAGGATAAACAGGTTGAAAAGTGATGGTCTCCTTGATTTTAGTGAAGATAGTTCACTTCTAACCTATGAGTCTGTCTTCTTGGAAAAATGACTAAGTCACCTTTTACTAGAAAAAGGTGAACGAGCCAAATAAATTCTGAGTCTAGTATATACTGAAGTATGTGGACCCATGAATGTTAATGCCAAGGGTGGGTATGGTTATTCATTACATTTACAGACGACTTTTCAAGGTACGGTTATGTCTTCTTGATGAGACATAAATCTGAGTCGTTTGAAATGTTCAAACGATATCGTAGTGAAGTAGAAAAAAAAACTGAAAAGTGTATCAAAATCCTTCGATCTGATCGAGGAGGTGATAACCTTTCAGGTGAGTTTCTGACAAATCTCGAAGAGAATGGAATTCTCTCTTAGTGGACACCTCTAGGGACACCTCAATTAAATGGAGTGTCTGAGAGGAGGAATCAAACCCTGTTAGACATGGTTTGGTCCATGATGGGCTTTGCTTCTATATCGATATCCTTTTGGGGATATGCTCTAGAATCAGCTTGTTACCTTCTGAATAAGGCTCCAAGTAAGTCCGTTAGTAAACAACCATATGAGATATGGACTGGACGTAAGCCGACACTATCATACCTTCGGGTTTGGGGGTGCCCGGCTTATGTAAAACTTTTAGAAATGGACAAACTTGGACCTAGGTCTGACCGGTGCCTATTTGTTGGGTATCAAAAAAATCTAAGGGGTATTAATTCAACTGAGCTGAGGAATAAAAGTTGTTCGTCGATCTTAGGGCTATCTTTTTGGAAAAGGAGTTTTATGGTGAAGGGACTGCAGCCGCTAAGATTGAACTCAGTGAAGTTCAACAAGTAGAAGAACCAACATACTTAAAGGACAACATAGAACCGGCTGTGATTAGATCACACCCAGAGCCCACTCAGAAACCATTAAGGAGATCCGGTGAGTACCGAGCTGACCAAACAGATACTACGATTTCTTGGTCTGGGATGGTGATCCGATTAAACATGATAAGAACAATGAGGATCCAATCACCTATATGGATGAGATGCACAGGTCCGACTCTGAGAAATGGCTAGGAGCCATGAAATCCAAAATGGAGTCCATGGAGATCAACAATGTATGGACATTGGTTGATGAACCTAAAGGGAAAAAACCCATTGGGTGCAAATGAATTTTCAAAAGGACAAAGGACGCAGACAGGCAAGTGGAGACCTATAAAGCCCGTCTGGTTGCCAAGGGATATCATCAACATTATGGTATTGACTATGACGAGACATTCTCTTCTGTGGCAATGCTCAAATCAATTCAGATTATGCTTGCTTTAGTAGCACACTATGACTATAAAATCTGACAAACGAATGTCTGAACAACCTGAAAAGGTGTAAATGATACAACCTGAAGGGTTTACATCCACAGACGAGTCAAAGATGTGTAGGCTTCAAAAGTCCATCTATTGACTAAAGCAATCATCAAGGAGTTAGAACATGCGATTTGATAAGTGTATCAAGTCGTTTGGCTTCATTAGGAACAAAGAAGAACCTTGCATTTATAAATGGGCTAATGATTCTGTGATTGTATTCCTTGTGTTGTATGTGGATGACATTCTTTTAATCGGGAATGACATCTCAACATTACCAGGAATAAAGGTCTGGTTATCATCTTAGTTTTCTATGGACTTGGGTGAAGCCTCTTACATACTAGGTATGAAGATCTATAAAGATAGATCAAAGAGGCTTCTAGGACTGTCCCAGTCTACATACATCGACACCATGCTGAAATGGTTAAGCATGAAAAATTCCAAGAAGGGCTATCTCCCGATAGGCACTAGAATTGACTCTCCAAAAGGAATTGTGCGACAACTCCTAATGAAAGAGTGTGTATGAGTAGAATCCCTTATGCTTCAGTAGTGGGTTCTATCATGTATGCCATGACATCTACTACACCTGACGTGGCATACTCACTAGGCATAGTGAGCAGATACCAGTCTGACCCAAGTGAAGCTCATTGGAAAGTGGTAAAGACCATCCTTAAGTATTTACGAAATACTAAGGACCAATGGCTAATTTATGGAGAATTTGACTTGAAACTTGTGGGGTATACTAACTCCAGTTTCTAATCAGATAAGGATGATAGCAAGAATGTGTCAGGATTTATCTTTATCCTTAACGGAGGAGCTGTCTGCTGAAAAAGTTCCAAGCAGCCTAGTGTGGCAGACTCAGTATATGAAGCTGAGTACATTGTAGCATCAGATGTAGTGAAGGAAGTTGTGTGGTTACGGAAGTTCCTTGGTGAGCTAGGAGTGGCACCTTCCCTAGATGGTCCTGTTCTGGTGTACTATAACAGCACTGGAGCCATTGATCAAGCCAAAGAGCCAAAGTCTCATCATCGTACAAAGCATATTCTGCGGTGCTATCACCTTATACGAGAGATCGTGGAATGAGGTGACATTGACCTTCTAAAGATCGATGGAAAGAAAAAACCTGGCTAACCCCTTCACTTAGGCCATCGGATTTCAAGAGTTTGACTATTGTAAAAAGAAAATGGGAATGAGATTCTGTACTGATTGGCTCTAGTCCAAGTGGGAGTTGTTGGGAATTATGTCCCAAAGCCAATCATTTAGACTATAGACAGTTATGCTATCTTGTAACTGTATATGATTTTTGAATAAATAAAAGTTATTTTTTTCTTATTGGCTATTCATCATATTTATATTTTTCTGAAATGAACTCTTGTATGATGGAGCCCTTAGAACTACATTGTTTGATATAAAGAGGATATATTAAGTAGTTCTTAAACTATTTTATAACCAAATGATACATTATTACAGGACAATGATGTATCAAGTGTAGGTTGTTGTATGTCACATTTATTGGTTGTCCTCTTAACCAAGGAGTGTGGAGACACTGATGTGATATGCAAGTGAAATGTATGATATTTCACTGAACGTGATCATCTGCGAAGCTCCCTTCTGCCAAAAGGTTATTCACGAAGGGATATGGGTATATATGTCCGTCAGACCTGAGGTCACCATAGCAGCTTGCAAGCAACTCACTGTACTTTGGTGCCAGACTACCTGGATTTCTAATCCAGTGATGGAAGGTTTGTGGGTGCAGTCAAGTATTTGTGAAGCGATGGTGGATCAAGATGGAATTGACTTCTCCAAATAGTTTGGAGTGAATGACTCACTATGTCTCAATTTAGCAAAACCTTGTCTAGGCTAGTTCTTATAAGGAGTCACAGAACTTATAAGGTTGAGATATGATCTGGATAAACCAAATTAGGGTTGGCAGTCGAACCCTAGGTCATCTTGAGCATTATGAGGTCAAAGAGATGAATTATGCGGCAAACATATACTAGAGGTTCTTGTAAGGTGCTCTGCATCTTCGACCTATCTGGACATTGAGTATCATTGCTAGATGAGGACTTTGACTGGTTTTGGAAATGTTCTAGTGCTACCGGCTTAGTGTTCGAACCTATGGGGTCACGCACCATAGAGGATTTCTATCTGATCTTAAGGTTAATCAATGATTGAGAATCATTTGCCATCACTAGAAGTCAATATGATTGACTTTGTTCCAAGTGTCGACACTTGGAATTTTGCAGGTATCGACACTTGGTGAAGTGTCGACATTTGATAATTTTCGTGAGTCGACACTTCCTGTGACTAGCAGATTTCTGGGAAGAAATTTTGGAAGGATTTTGGGCAAGTTTTGATCTAATTTGAATTTCAAATTCAAACCAGTTTTGGCTCCAAGGTTATTTGGTATGATAGTCATAATTACCTTCTTGGGTTGGACCCATTTTGCATGGCCTTGATCCTCTCCCCCTTTCTCTCCTCTCATCTCTCCTCCTTCCTCTTTCTCCCTCTCATGGCTGCACCAATAAATCAAGGTCATTCTATAGGCTACAGAGATTACAACAACTAGAGAGACACAACAAGAAAAAAGAGAGAAGATAGAGAAGGGTTGTGAGAGGTCTAGGAATTGGGTGTGAGAATCCTAGCTTTCTAGCTAGGTCTTGAGAAGAGAGTTCTCTTGGGAAAGGATTCTAGCTCTCCTCCTAGTCTTCCCGGAAGAAGAAGATTAGCCCAAGGATCTTGAAGAGCTAGCACTCTGAGGGAGTTGATCAGAGTCAAGCCCAGGTATGGATTACCTATAGAGGCCAGACATGTGTGTGGCTCGAGCGCCCTCCTCCTTCTATAGCTTTTCTCCAGTAAAAGGTATGGTACTTTTATGTTTGTATTTCTGTCTTGCTTTGATGTTATGATGCATGCTATTACATTATGCTAGATCCTGTTGCGGGCAGATCAGTTGATCATTTAGATCTATCTACCGAGCCTTCCACTGTGTATGTTTTAAAATTATTTTAAAATACATATTTTCTGCCCTGCTTTCATGAATGCATGTTTGCATATTGGTATGCTTCATAGATGCACTTCACCTTCACATTGGACATAGACTTGGAAACATTTATGTGGTAGACCTTAATGATATTGCCATGTCAAGTAGTTCCAGTCTAGTTGCAATGAATTCTAAGACCAAGGAGTCTTTCTTACATTGGCATAGACAGTTAGGTAATGCTAGCATGCATACTATTGCCAAGTTAATTTTCAAAAATTTAGTTAGAGGCATGCCTAAGTTTCAAGTAGACTTTGATCATGTTTGTGATGAATGCCAAATGGGTAAACAAACTAGCGAGAGCTTTAAACCCAAAATATGATTTCAACTACTAGACCTCTTGAGCTACTTCACATGGACTTATTTAGACAACTAGGACCACAAACCTAGGAGGTATGAAATATTCTCTTGTAATAGTAGATGATTTTCTAGATTTACTTGGATTTTGTTTATCACTTATAAAGGTGAAAGCTTTAAAGTATTTCAAAAATTTTATAAAAAGGTTTCAAATCAGAGAAATCTTTCAATAGTTTTAATTAAGAGTGATCATGGTACTGAATTTAGAAATTAGTTTTTGATGATTATTGCATAGAAAATAGAATTGACACAACTTCTTCACTCCTAGGACACCACAACAAAATGGTGTTGTAGAGAAAAAAAAATAGGACTTTGGAAGAGATGGCCTAAACAATGTTATGTGAAGGCAATCTTTCAAGGTACTTTTGGGCAGAAGCGGTGAACATTGCTTGCTCATTTTGAACCACATTTTGATCCATCCTATTTGAAGAAAATCACCACAAGCTTTGGAATGAAAAGAAACCCAATATTATTTTTCATGTATTTGGTTGTCAATACTTTGTGCTTAACAATGATAAAGATAATCTAGGAAAATTTGATGCTAAATCAGATGAAGCAATTTTTTTGGTTATTCATTATATAGCAAAGCATATAGAGTATTTAACAAAAGAACTCTTACTATAGAAGAATCAATGCATGTTATTTTTTATGAAACTAACCCTTCACCTTCTAAGAAAGAAGAGTGCATAGACAATGATGCAGGTACAATTCAAAAAGAAATGGAAGATATGAGCATACACGAAAGACCAATCGAAGAAGGAGAAGAAATGGTAAGTAAGGATCATGCTGATCTACCAAGGAAATGGAGGTACATAACTTCTCATCCAAAAGAATTAATTATTGATGATCCTTCACAAGGTATTTGGTGCGGGCACCAGACTCAGAAGAAGACTTCAGAGCTCCATTTGGATCTCTGATTGACATTGCCCGAGAAATTAGGGTTTGTAATAAAGGTTGACCTGGTCAACCAGTTTATTTATTTTATTTATTTCTTGAGTCACCATTTAAATTTTGTTGAGTCATGTTGACTCGGTGCAAGTCCCAATGTGGTTTCAATTTGGTCCAAAATGGTGCCATATTTCTCTTCCAATCAACTCAAGGTTCAAGCAAGTGGAGGCCACACTCCAAGCCACACACCCAGCCACACTCCGAGCACACGCCAGAGTCCAGGAGGCGCCATAGAGGCATCCCAGTGTCATGGTCCCCACATCCAAAGAAGAAAAAATCAAATTGGAGGCTAAATTAAAGGAGGCGCCCACACCTGCCTAATTTACCTAAGAAAAGAAGGAAGAAAACTTCTCTTGGAGAAGAAATCAAAGAAGGACATCCAACCTACTCCTAATTGAAGTTCAAATCAAAATCAAAGAGCTTAACTTGGAGTGGAAGAAAAGAAGAAATACCATAAGAAGAAGAGGACTCCAAATCCAAATCCAACTCCAAAGGAGGTGCCATAAAAGTTCCAAAACAATTCCTTTATGGCCGTCCCAATTTTTTTTGGACTCTTGGTCGGCCAAGGGAGAGGATTTTCTACCTAATCTAGGGGTTGGAAGAGTTTAGTCCCACATGGGAATTTGTACAAGCTAGGAGAAAATTTTAGGTCTATATAATAGACCTCTCTTTGTAACTTTAAAAAATCAATGAAGAAAAATTATTTTTGCTATTCTCTTGTGTTGAGCAACCTAGGTTTCTCTTCTTCCGCACTATTCTAAGTGTTGAGCTCCGTGAGGGGGTAATCCGGGTTCCATTGGAGCCTTGAGGAGGTGAGAGATCTCCATCTTTATCCAAAACCCTAGGTTAGCCACTTGAAATTCCAAAACCCTAGCCACCTTTCATTATTTTCCATCCACCAAACCCTAGATCCATCCATCTCCCACGGCCTCTCTCTCTCTACAAGTCCAGGCCATCCACCTTCATCCAGATCCAGTCCGGCTACTTCAGATCCAGAGCAAGTTCCAAGGAAAATCACATCAGCATCCAGGAGAATCCAGTTTTCAGCAATTTCGATCTTCAAGTTCATCAACCTGGTAAATCTTTTCCTTGACTCTCTGATTCCATCAATTGTTTTTCTTCTCTTCCAGATCTTGAGTTCAGGAGAAGCCAACCCGCCAAAGGACCAGTATTGGAGGATCCATTACGAAGATATCCGACTCCGAGGATCCAACAATCTGCTCGGGAGAGTTCTTCCACCAAAATCTGTGAAGATCATTGTCTGGTTAGATAAACCTTCCCATCTCTTTATTTCTGTTTTGTTGAAAGCTCGGAGTGAAACCCTAGGTCTGGGAGTTTCTCAACCCCCAGCGATCCGTTGCTTCTAAACTACTCTGATAATTTAGTTTCCTTAAAATTGTGCTTTCAATTATCATATTAGTATCTTTCAATGTTAGGTTAACTTTTCTTTGATTTGAAGCCAACTTCTACAAACCTATAAAAACAACAAAAAAATTAGTTAATCTTAATTTACTTCCGCATCGCATCCCTTTATTTGTTCTGCATCATTTTTGGTATCAGAGCCCAGTCTAGGGTTTCTGATTTGCTTGCTTGCTTTGATTGATCTCTTTTTATTTTGTCTGCTCGAAGTAGACTCCCCAGGACGTCTGGTCCTAGGAACTAAGCGAGGCGCAAGCCTCCTCCTCCCATTCCACGGGGTGTTCCTAGGGCGTGTAGGGGATCCATTGGGTTATAACTTCGTAGCAGGGATTATAAACGGGGAAGACAATCTAGTTGCAGCCCGTAATTGCCCTGTTGTCTGAATTATTTCTCCCTGCATAAAACTCCGAATTGCATGATTTTTACTTCGTTGAAACCAGTATAATTGAACCTATTTTCCATAATTTTTCTGCGATTTATTGGTTTCGGTAAAAATTCTGAGAATTAAAATACAGCAACTCTTTTTTTGTGTTCTGCAATTCAATTCTTTTTTGGAGTGATCATCTCATAATTTACTTAAGGGCAATTGAGAATCTAAGATAAGGGGAGGAGTTGATTACCTCTCCTTAGCCCAAAACCACCATCCAATCATTCGAACCTAGACCTAATTTAAAATCAGTTAGACCTAATTTGCCCTAGTGGGCTAGGGACACCAATTGGTCGGGTCTAGGCTAGTGTTGAGTCAGTTTGCTGAGTTATTCTGTGTGTGCTTAGCACTCAGTGTCTAGAACGGTGGTTCAGGGACTACGTCCCGAAGGGCTTGTGTGCTGGTCCGCCTACCTGGCCAATCACTGATTGGTGTCTAGGATTGGCAATCAAGGACCTAACACTCCCCTTACACCTGCCTGGCTGAGTCCTGAGTTACTACAGGCTAGCTTGCCACTCTGATTGGGCATCTAGTTTGGACTCTAGGTCTAGTGATCCAGTAGTCGATTTAGTCTTGTCTCATTTTGTGTGCTTGCTTGAATCATCATGTCTACCAGAAACGGAGTGCCATATCAACCTGGTCAAACCCAACCTGATTTAGAGGCCATGATCAGAACTCTTACTGAAAATATGGCTAAAATGAATCAGGATATGACAAACACTGTGGCCCAGTTTAGCACACAAATTCATGAGGATCTTACCCAACTTAGGGACCGAGTCCAAGTACTTGAAGAACCTAGACATCGGAATTGGACTCCTGACCCCGATTTTAATGTGCCTCAACCTCACCCACATCAGGAGCCTAGAAGGCCTTTATATAGAGATCCTGAACCTAATCATAGGAGGCCTGACCCAGAGCCTGAAGATAGAGATGATAGGTTCATCAGGAACATCAAATTAGATGCACCCACTTTTGATGGTAGTCTGAACCCTAAGGTGTATTCTGATTGGGAGGGTGAGATGGACCAATACTTTGAGTGGTATGCTATGTCTGAGGAGAGGAAATACAAGTTTGCCAAGATGAAATTAGTGCGTCAAGCTAGGTTATACTGGGGGAACATTGAGCTAACCACTAGGAGACGGAATGTTGAGCCCATAACCACTTGGCAGGGTATGAAAGAAAAACTGAGAGATAAATACCTACCCATTTCATACCAGCAAAACCTGTTAGACCAATGGCAAAACCTGAAACAAGGAAACTGATCTGTCTCAGACTACATAACTACTTTTGATGAATACCTAATGAGATGTGATGTGAGTGAAGCCCACGAAGTCACTTTGTCTAGATTTAGGGCTGGACTGAGGAAAGATATCAAGAGAGAACTATTTCTGAGAGAGGTTACTGATCTAGACCAAGCCTACCAGATTGCACTGAACACTGAGAAATTTCAGAGAGGACCTATACCTTCTAGGGTTAGTGCCCCAATCCCAAGGAATGGACCTAGCCAAGTTATCCCTAGTAAACCTTTTCAGGGTACTTCTACCCCTAGGCCCATGGACAAAGGTAAGGCACCTGACACCCAGAGAACCCCTAGTTCAAATATCACCTGTTTTAAGTGTCAGAAACCAGGTCACATTTCCAGTCAGTGTACTGCCATAGCCTGTTTCAAGTGTCATAAGGTAGGTCATGTTGCTAGCCAGTGCCCACGGAGATCCCTTTACATAGAAGAGGGAGAGAATGATAATTCCGAGCCCAGTGAGGAATTTGAAGAAGAAGTTTATGAGGCCGGAATGAATTTGGTTGAGGAGTATGAAGGAGAGGAGGAACCCAATGAATCTGACCAATTAGGAGTTGTAAGATGCATCCTATCCCAGAATCTAGTTCAAGAGGATTGGCGTAGGACTAACATCCTACAAACTTTTCTTAAATTAGGGGATAAGGTATGTAAGATCATCATAGATAGTGGGAGCTGTGTAAATGCCATCTCTACTAGCACTGTCAAGATGTTAGGCTTAATCCCAGTTCCCCATCCCAACCCCTATAAGGTTTCTTGGGTAGATTCTACCTCCATACCCATCCAGTCTAGATGTCAAGTCCAAATCCAAATGCAATCTTATCACGAAAAGATTTGGTGCGATGTCTTACCCATGGGGGTGAGCAGTATAATTCTCGTAAGACCTTGGTTGTATGATCATGATGCCACCCTCTTAGAAAAATCCAATACCTGTGTCTTTAGTTTCAATGGGAAGAAGATTACGATCCATTCCGTTCCCCCTAAGGACAAGGTAACTAAAGGAGCTGGTAAGGTTAAGGAGATGAAAACTGGAGTGAACCTAATCAGTGCTAAGGATCTAGAACAAGAAATTCATAGTGGTTCACCCATCTGGATGTTGACTGCTAAGGAGCTTAGAACTTCGGAACCCTCAGAGCCTCCTCAAGAAGTTAAACCTGTGTTAAAAGAATTTGAGGATGTCTTTCCCGAGGATTTGCCAAACCACCTTCCACCTCTTAGGGATATCCAGCATGCCATAGATCTAATCCCAGGAGCGACTTTGCCCAACTTGCCCCATTACAGGATGAATCCATCTGAGCATGAAGAACTGCAAAAGCAGGTTGGAGAATTATTGAGGAAGGGGTTTATTAGAGAAAGTCTTAGCCCTTGTGCAGTCCCAGCCTTACTGACCCCAAAGAAAGATGGCACGTGGAGGATGTGTGTTGACAGTCGTGCCATCAATAAAATTACAATCAAATATAGGTTTCCCATCCCTAGACTAGATGACATGCTTGATATGATGGCTGGTGCAATGGTTTTTTCTAAGATTGATCTCAAAAGCGGCTATCATCAGGTTAGGATTAGACCCGGGGATGAATGGAAAACTGCTTTCAAAACTAAGGATGGTCTTTATGAATGGGTTGTTATGCCTTTTGGGTTGTCCAATGCCCCTAGTACTTTCATGAGAATTATGACCCAGGTACTTAGAGCTTTCATAGGAAAATTTGTGGTGGTCTATTTTGATGACATCCTGATCTATAGTAAGACCCCAACAGATCACCTAGACCACCTTAGAGCAGTCTGCCAAGTTTTGAGGAATGAGAGACTCTACGGTAATCTTAAGAAGTGTGAATTCATGACTAGTAGAGTTATCTTTCTTGGTTTTGTAGTAACCCCTGACGGCGTGGCGGCCGATCCTGAGAAGATTAAGTCCATAGTAGACTGGCCAGAGCCAACCAATGTGCATGAAGTTAGAAGTTTCCATGGCTTGGCTACCTTCTATAGGCGATTCATCAAGGGGTTTAGTACTTTAGCTGCTCCTATCACTGATTGTATTAGGAAGGGAGAATTTCATTGGACTAAGTCAGCCCATAAAGCATTCCTAGATCTTAAGGATAAAATGACCCAGGCACCCATTCTGAGATTACCCGATTTTTCTAAAGTATTTGAGGTTGCCTGTGATGCTTCAGGTGTAGGAATAGGTGGAGTCCTAAGCCAAGAGAATCATCCCATAGCATTCTTTAGTGAAAAACTTAATGATGCTAAGCTTAGGTATTCTACCTATGATAAGGAATTTTATGCGGTGGTGCAAGCTTTGCATTACTGGAGACATTATTTGCTACCGCAGGAATTTGTACTATTTTCGGACCATGAGGCTCTTAGATTTCTGAACTCCCAAAAGAAGCTTAACCCTAGGCATGCTAAGTGGGTAGAATATATCCAGTCCTATACTTTTGTCCTGAAACATAAGGCTGGAGTTGAGAATAAGGTAGCTGATGCCCTTAGTCGCCGATCTCTGTTATTAACTTCTGTTAGAACTGAGGTCATAGGATTTGAGCAAATCAAAGAGGAATATGAGTCTTGTCCGGATTTCACAACTGTGTATCAGGATCTAGTTCAAGGACCATCTAGTAATCACCAGGATTATACCCTTGTAGATGGTTTTTTGTTCTTCAAAAATAGGCTTTGCATCCCTAGAACTTCTCTTAGGGAATTTTTGATTTGGGAAATCCATGCTGGAGGTTTAGCTGGCCATTTTGGAAAAGACAAGACCATTCTAGCTATTGAAGACCACTTTTTCTGGCCTAGCTTAAAAAGGGATGTAGCTAATATTGTAGCTAGATGTCGAACCTGTGCTATTGCCAAACAGCGAAAACAAACACTGGCCTTTATACCCCACTCCCTGTCCCAGATCGTCCTTGGCAAGATGTGAGTATGGATTTTGTGTTAGGTTTACCTAAGACCCAGAGGAGACATGATTCTATCTGTGTCGTAGTCGACCGATTCTCTAAAATGGCCCACTTCTTGCCTTGTTCCCAAACTTTTGATGCGTCTAAGGTAGCCACACTTTTCTTCAATGAGATAGTTAGACTCCATGGCCTACCTAAGACAATCGTTTCAGATAGGGATGTCCGGTTCACCAGTTACTTTTGGAAGACCCTTTGGCATAAGTTAGGGACAAAACTTAAGTTTTCAACTGCCTATCATCCCCAAACTGATGGCCAAACTGAAGTAGTGAACCGTAGCCTAGGAAATCTGCTGAGATGTCTTGTTGGTGAAAATACCAAAAATTGGGATTTATACCTACCAAGGGCAGAATTTGCGTACAACGACTCGGTCAATAGGTCTACGGGTAAGAGTCCATTTGAAATTGTACATGGGTACAAACCTCACACACCTCTTGACCTAGTCCCTTTACCTGTCCACACTCGAGTCTCCGAATCTGCTGAGAATTTTGCACAGCATATAAAAGACTTGCATAAAGAAATTCATGCCAAAATAAATTTAAGTAATGAAACTTATAAGAAGTTGGCTGATACTCAAAGGCGAGTCAAATCTTTTGTTGAGGGAGACTATGTGATGATTAGGTTAAGGCCTGAACGGTTTCCTCCTGGAACCGTTAGAAAGTTACATGCTAGGGGAGCTGGACCATTTAGAGTGGTAAAGAGAGTAGGATCCAATGCCTATGTGCTCGAGTTGCCTCCAGAACTAGGCATTAGCTCTACTTTCAACATTACAGACTTAGTAGAATATAGGGAGCCAGCTGTGATTCCTAGTGAGCCTTTTGAGCCTAACCCTATCATTGAGAGTGATCCCGACCCTGTGTGTCCACCAACAAACTGGCCTGTGAGGAAAGAGCAGATTGAAAAGATCCTGGATGATCAGGTTATCTCTACTCATAATCGAGGATACCAAAGGTACCTGGTCCGCTGGCAAGGAAGGCCAAATTCTGATGACTCTTGGATCTCCCGAGAAGAATTACAAGAATTGGACCCAGACCTCTTGGAGAGATACCAGAGCCAACTTGAGCCTTACTCGACAGGGTCGAGTTCCTCCCACCCTGGGAGAATTGGTGCGGGCACCAGACTCAGAAGAAGACTTCAGAGCTCCATTTGGATCTCTGATTGACATTGCCCGAGAAATTAGGGTTTGTAATAAAGGTTGACCTGGTCAACCAGTTTATTTATTTTATTTATTTCTTGAGTCACCATTTAAATTTTGTTGAGTTATGTTGACTCGGTGCAAGTCCCAATGTGGTTTCAATTTGGTCCAAAATCGTGCCACATTTCTCTTCCAATCAACTCAAGGTTCAAGCAAGTGGAGGCCACACTCCAAGCCACACGCCCAGCCACACTCCGAGCACACGCCAGAGTCCAGGAGGCGCCATAGAGGCATCCCAGTGTCATGGTCCCCACATCCAAAGAAGAAAAAATCAAATTGGAGGCTAAATTAAAGGAGGCGCCCACACCTGCCTAATTTACCTAAGCAAAGAAGGAAGAAAACTTCTCTTGGAGAAGAAATCAAAGAAGGACATCCAACCTACTCCTAATTGAAGTTCAAATCAAAATCAAAGAGCTTAACTTGGAGTGGAAGAAAAGAAGAAATACCATAAGAAGAAGAGGACTCCAAATCCAAATCCAACTCCAAAGGAGGTGCCATAAAAGTTCCAAAACAATTCCTTTATGGCCGTCCCAATTTTTTTTGGACTCTTGGTCGGCCAAGGGAGAGGATTTTCTACCTAATCTAGGGGTTGGAAGAGTTTAGTCCTACATGGGAATTTGTACAAGCTAGGAGAAAATTTTAGGTCTATATAATAGACCTCTCTTTGTAACTTTAAAAAATCAATGAAGAAAAATTATTTTTGCTATTCTCTTGTGTTGAGCAACCTAGGTTTCTCTTCTTCCGCACTATTCTAAGTGTTGAGCTCCGTGAGGGGGTAATCCGGGTTCCATTGGAGCCTTGAGGAGGTGAGAGATCTCCATCTTTATCCAAAACCCTAGGTTAGCCACTTGAAATTCCAAAACCCTAGCCACCTTTCATTATTTTCCATCCACCAAACCCTAGATCCATCCATCTCCCACAGCCTCTCTCTCTCTACAAGTCCAGGCCATCCACCTTCATCCAGATCCAGTCCAGCTACTTTAGATCCAGAGCAAGTTCCAAGGAAAATCACATCAGCATCCAGGAGAATCCAGTTTTCAGCAATTTCGATCTTCAAGTTCATCAACCTGGTAAATCTTTTCCTTGACTCTCTGATTCCATCAATTGTTTTTCTTCTCTTCCAGATCTTGAGTTCAGGAGAAGCCAACCCGCCAAAGGACCAGTATTGGAGGATCCATTACGAAGATATCCGACTCCGAGGATCCAACAATCTGCTCGGGAGAGTTCTTCCACCAAAATCTGTGAAGATCATTGTCTGGTTAGATAAACCTTCCCTTCTCTTTATTTCTGTTTTGTTGAAAGCTCGGAGTGAAACCCTAGGTCTGGGAGTTTCTCAACCCCCAGCGATCCGTTGCTTCTAAACTACTCTGATAATTTAGTTTCCTTAAAATTGTGCTTTCAATTATCATATTAGTATCTTTCAATGTTAGGTTAACTTTTCTTTGATTTGAAGCCAACTTCTACAAACCTATAAAAACAACAAAAAAATTAGTTAATCTTAATTTACTTCCGCATCGCATCCCTTTATTTGTTCTGCATCAGTATTAGGACTAGGTCATCACATAGAGATGCACATGATTACCTAGCCTTTGTATCACAAATAGAACCTCATACCTTAGAAGAAGCTAAATCTGGTCCAAACTGGATGATGGTCATGTATAAATAACTAAACCAGTTTAAAAGAAATAAGGTATGGACTTTAGTTGATAGACCTTCAGACCATCCAATCATAGGAACCAAATAGGTCTATAGAAACAAATTAGATGAGCAAGGAAACATAGTAACAAACAAAGCTAGATTGGTGGCTAAGGGATATAACCAAGAAAAGGGCATTGATTTTGATGAAACATATGCACCTGTAGCAAGACTAGAAGCTATTAGATTACTTTTTGCATTTGCTTACTACATGAATTTTAAACTTTTTTAAATGGATATGAAAAGTGCATTTCTAAATGGTTTCATTTCTGAATAAGTTTTTGTAGATCAACCACCAGGTTTTTAAGATCATGTTTCTCCAAACCATGTGTTTAAATTGAATAAAGCATTATATGGTTTGAGACAAGCACCTAGAGCCTGGTATGATAGACTTAGCACTTTCTTGACTGAAAATGATTTTTCAAGAGGAAATGTTGACAAAATTCTTTTCATCAAGAAAAAAATAATGATTTATTAGTTGTACAAATTTATGTTGATGATATTATATTTGGTGTAACTAATGAAATTCTTTGTAGAGAATTTGCTAAGTTAATGCAGGAAGAATTTGAAATGAGCCTAATGGGTGAACTTAACTACTTCCTTGGACTTCAAGTAAAACAAACAAAGGAAGGAATCTTCATCAACCAAGCCAGGTACACCAAAGAAATAATCAAAAAGTTTGGTATGGAGTCAAGCAAACAAATGAACACACCTATGAGCCCGTCTTGCAGATTGGACAAAGATGAAAATGGATCCAACATTGACCAAAAGATCTATAGATGTATGATCGGATCGTTGCTATATTTGACTGCAAGTAGCCTGATATCTTGTATAGCATGTGTATGTGCTAGATTCTAAATTAATCCTAAAGAATCACATATGCTTGCTGTTAAAAAGATTATCTGATATTTGAAAGGTACAAGTAATTTAGGTGTATGATTTTCAAAACATTCTTTATTGAATTTAACTAGATTTTTGGATACTGATTATGCTGGTTGTAGAATTGATAGAAAAAGTACTAGTGGCACATGCTAATTTCTAGGGTTGAATTTAATTTCATGGCACTGTAAGAAACAAAAATTAGTAACACTTTCTACTGCTGAGACAAAGTATGTTGCTGCAATAAGTTGTTATGTACAAGTGTTATGGATTAAAAATATCTAGAAGACTTTGGTGTTACACAATCTAAAATTTTAATCAAATGTGATAACACAAGTACTATAAATTTGACAAATAATCCAATTCAGCGTTCAAAGACTAAACACAGAGATTAAATACCATTTTATTAGAGATCATATTTTGAATGGTGACATTGAACTAGAATTTATCCCAACTAAGAACCAACTTGCTTACATTTTTACTAAGCCACTAAATTGGGATAGATTTGAAATGATTAGAGGAGAATTAGGTCTTTGTGATCATTTTTAGATTTTTCTAACCTAATTTCCTCAAAATTAAGAAAAAATTATCTAGAAAACCTCCTAAATCAATTCAAGTTCTTTGAACAACTTTCCTTGAGATTTTATCAAATTAATTTTAATTTCTGAATCATTTCAACTTTTATGGAAAGTTTTTGTTCAAGTCAACTTGGGCAATTTGGTCCTAGTCGAGCCAACGCTGGCAATTTAAGGTTGTTATAGCCGACTTGGATATCGGGAAATCGATTTTTTTAATTGAGCTGTGCAATTTTTTTCGAACCTTATTATTTTTTATTCTCATACTAAACCCTAACTCTCCACCAAAAACCTCTAGCAAAACCCTGAAATCTTCTTCCTCAAACTCCCATTTCTTATTTCTTCCCGCAAGTGTTGCAATGGCATCGAAATCGGTAGTGGGAAAGAGATCCAAAAGAACCATACCCTCAGTGGAAGTTGAAAGAAGAACAAAGAGCTGGCAAAAGGAGCTGACTCGAGCAGTTGAGAGGGAAGAAGAACAAACTGGGCAGTTGGCCTCCACTCATTCTCCATGACAGGTGATGTCATGTCTAACCGGCCTGTCACTAGTGGTAGAAGAATTGTTTTCAAATTTCTTGAAGAAATTGGGCTAAAATTAGAGATTCCATAGAAGAGCTGGGGTGGAGTTACTTCTATTCTTTGAATGTATCCACCTATCCTACCCTAGTGAGATCATTTTATGAGAATCTCAAACTTGAACCACATCACATTGAATCTACTATTAAAGAAAAATGGGTTATTGTGACAGAGGAGAGACTGAGCAGTTTGTTAGAGATGCCTGCTAATGGGTCCAAGCACTTAGTACTGAAAGACAAAGAGAAGACTCTCAAATCTGTGCTAGGGAGAGAAGATGTAAGTAGAGTAGGAACTATAATGGCTAATACACTCTCACTGGAAATGATATTACTCTACAATTTCATTAGTAGGATATTCCTTCCAAGGACTAGTAGATTTGACTGAGTAAGTGAACGTGACCTTAGCTTTATGGAACATGTCATTCATGGGGAGGCACTTAATTTATCCTACATCATGATCATGCAAATGAAAGAAGATGTGAGAAAAGTTAAGGCTTGCTTACCATACGGGATGGTTCTAACCTTATTGTTTCAAGCCTCCAGGATTAATTTGGAAGGAGAAGATGGTAAACCCCTCCATCACACATATACATACACTTCCAAATCTCTACTTAGAATGGGGTATATCTATAGTAAAAGAGTGTGGAAGAAGAAGGGCACTGAAGCAAGGGCAATTGCAGCTTCTAGCAGCAGTTCTGAGGATGACAGTGAAGACCTTCCTAGGGAGATCTCCACTTCAGGACCTACAGCACCAGAGGAGACTGTTCCCACTTCAGAGAGCATATTTGATGTACCTATTACTGAGTTTGGGACCTCTACTGAGCCTGCTTCTGAGCCAGCTGCACCTGAGTTTACTGCTATGGAGACTAAGCACATTGATCTACCAGCATCTCCACCTTTGCTAGATTCCACTTATGTTCCTCCGGCACCATCAGTTCAGGATCCATCTATGCACTTTACTAATACTTCAATGATCCAAGATTTTATGGCTCAGCAGATGAGGACTTTGACTGACACACTGACTTGCTCCCTAACTAGTATGTTTAGCGAGTTTTGCCAGTTAGTGGATGCCAGATTGGATCAGTTTGGAGGAGAGATCAGAGATCTGCGTAGCAGGATTGACACACTTGAGACCTCTAGATCTTTATCTTAGCCTAATCTACAGCCTATCATAGATACTATCTCATCTGGTTCTAATTCAATCATGAAAACTATCAATCAAATTTTAGAAGAATTCATAACAGAATTAAATGAAATAAGATTTAAAATGGGATCATTGGAAGAAGGAAAGAGGATGGAGGAAGACTACATAAGGGGTATTGGAATCTTAAGATTAGAAATTTGGAGATTAAAAGGGTCTGCTGAAGCGTTTGCAAATGCACAAGCTACTGAATTAGTTACTTTAAACACTGAGGTGAAAAAACTTCTTGAAGCAATGGAAGTGGTTCAATTTCAACTAGATCAGCTGAAAATAATAGTCATTGCAGCATTTGCTACTCCTGCACCTAGACCTGGACCCACATCTACTACACATCCTAGAAAGCTAGTTCCTTATCTTTAGAACATCCAATACTATACAGCTAGATAGTGTTTGATTGTACTGCTTTCAATTTCTTGTAACTTGTACTGAAAACTTTGATTGAAATGAAAGCACTTTTGTTGACATATTTTCTGTGTTTGAAATGGATTGTGCAATGTCTTGCTATCACATCTTCAATTGTTCAATGCTAATCTAATGAATTTTAATTAGAATATCAAAGTTGTTTTGAGAAAGTGAAATTATCTCAAACAAATTTTATGAACTTTCTCATTCTGTCATAACAATTAAGCCTTATTTGAACATCCTTTTTGATTATTGACAAAAAGGGGGAGAACATTGAGATTGCATGAAAAATACCTGAGAATATATAGAAAGGGGGAGAATATATTTGACTAAGAATAAAATTATATTAAATTTTTTTCAAATCATCAGAAAGGGGGAGTAAATTATTGAAACAGAATGGCTCTAAATCAAAACTTGCAATTTGCTCTGATTGCTTCAAAAATTTAATTTGCTCTGATTGTTTTAAAATTTTTAGCTCAAGAATTAACTCTAATACTTATAATTTTAAGCTCTGATACTTTGTGTTTGTGCTAAGTTTTGATACTTTGAAACATACAAACTTCAATGCTCTGATACATACAAAAGCACTCACACCAATACTATATAGTTTTTCATAAAAGCTCTAATACTTACTTACAAATACAGCTAGCTTTGATACATGTAAATGCTTACTCTCAAATATAATCATACATGTAATTGTAAAGAGTTTTTCATGCCCGGTGTTTTGTCAACATCAAAAATGGGGAGATTGTTGACCCCATAAGTGATTTTGATGATAACAAAACATTGGAGCATGCATTTATTTTACAAACAACTCTTCAAGTATTTTACAAGTTTTTGTAGGATGATTTCATTGCTCAATTTCAACTCCTACATTTCTATTTCTTGTGTTGAGTTGTATTGTAATTGAATCTTGTAAAGAAGAATCCAAACAAAAATTTAAGTATAAACCAATTAAATGGGTTACTTCTAGGTTATTTCAAGCTTTAAATTAATTTGAGTGTGTTGTAAGAAGAGTTTGAAGATATCTTGAAACCTTGAAGTCTTGCTAGATGAATTCTGGAGAAGAATTGAAAATTCATTGAAGAACTCATCCGAGCTGACTCGAGGAGAAGAGAGCCAACTCTGGCACATCGCATGCATAAGGATTCTGGCATGCAGATATCCGAGCTGACTCTAAGGGACTCAAGCCAACTCATCTAGAGTACTACTTTTTGAATCAGATAGGTGAGCCGACACAAGGGTAGTCCAAGCTGACTCTATCATATTGTCAGACATCCAAGTTGACACTTTAGTAAATCGAGCTGACTCCTCCAGAGTCCAGAAAAAGAGATTTGAGAACTACAGCCAATCGAGTCGACTCTTCTAGATTATATCTTTGAAGGCCTGAGGATCCGAGTAGACTAGAATCAAGACGATCTAACTCTTACAGAGTGAGGAATCAGGACACTGTACAAGTGAGCTAACTAGATTGAAGAGAGTCAACTCAACCAGAACTACTATGAGGATCCGAGCCAACTCAAAATCGATTTCGGACATCTAACAGCTAGTTTCAGAACTTGAAATTAGAATCCAAAAAGTGCTCCAATGGTCAAATGTTACATCCCAATGGTCTATAATGACTAAAACCATCTCAGAAAGGTACAAGACTATATATTTGAGAGATTTGAACCACTTTAGAAGAAGTTTTTGAAAAGAGATGAAGAGTTAATGCATTATTGAATTTCCAACCAAGCCAACAAGCAAGGGAGCACTGAGAGCATTCAAGATAGCCTTCAAGCCTTCACCAACTCTCACTGAAGCTTGAAGCACTAAGAAAGAAGCTATAGAAGCCATTAAAGTACATTGAAGTGCATTCAAGTGGGTTTCTCTCGAGCTGCATCGGCAACCATTCGACAAAAATTTATTTGTCATTCTGTTGCTTTTCTTTACAATTCTTTTATTGAATTATTGGGTTATTGGTGAGCCTGGTTGAAAAACCAAATAGGTTCTTGGATAGCCTGGGTTAAAACCAAGTTTAGGGTTCTTGGTGATCCTGGTAAAACTAAGTTCGGTTTCTTTGGTGAGCCCGATTTAAAAACTAAAGTGTAGAGGTTTGGATTGTGAGCCTGTAAAAATAATCTGACTGTATTCCGATGGGGGATATAGTGGAAATCCCAATTGGTAATCTTGGGTAATTGGTATTGGAGCTGGGTTGCTCCAAACCACTATAATTTGTTTGTGTTTATATTGTGCCTTTCCTATTTGATTACGCTTCTGCTTTTTATTATCCTATCACAGCACTTAACACTTATAAGGGATTTCAAAGAGCACATCATTGCTTGGGAAAGCCACCTGGGCAACAACCTTTCAAATTTAAGAAAATCGAAGAGTCCAAGATAAAGACTTTTTTCATCATCTTTTTAAGTTTGAAAAGCAAGAAGAATGGGAAGGAGTCCAAGCCATATGCCGCCCATCCCTCTTCTCATTATTTTCCACCCATGTGAAATCCATCGCCACTTTTTATGATGAGTAAAAGAAGACTCTACATCTTATTTTGACGCCCATCCTCTTCTTATTTTGTGGCTCATTCCAAAAAGAGTTAGCCAAGGAAAAATGGGGCGCATACTTGGAAGAATTCAACTACAAGTGGGCTCTTATCTATCCTGACAAGCTTGAGTTTGAATTCAAGAAAAGAGTAGAGACCATTTTGATGTGGGACAGAATAGGGGAGGATTGCTGGTGAGCGTAGAAGTCACCAGGGGATTAGGGCGTGCACTCAAGAATAAGGAACCAGGGTGTCACACCCACTCCAATCCGGAGAAAAACTCAAAACTCAACCAAAATAATTTTTTTAATTTGTATTCATGAGAAAAAGATCATTCATACAAGAGGGGAGGGGCGGTATTTATAGTTTACCCCAGGGTACATTACTTGAGGGCTAAGAAATCCTGACTTGTGGGCCAAGAAACCGTGGTAGACCGATCAATAGTGGGCTTGTCTTGGGCTAGAGCTCTCTCTTGTAGGCTTGGTGACATGAAAGGGTCCACGTGCAAGAAGGCCTGCTCTGGTTGTGGGGGCTTGGTGAATCTTCTGATTTGATGCCTCTCCTTTTGACTTGAATGACTCAACTGGACTCTTGACTTGAAACAAAAGACTTACAAAACTAAAGGCACTCAACTGGCCTCACATGTTCCACTTTATTACATGACTCAATTGGCTCACTTTGACTAAAGTGACACAGGACTAATGGACTCAAATAAAATAAAAAAAATAGACTCTTGTTCCCCATCATTCCCTTGCGGTGGGAAGAACTCGACTCCGTCGAGTCAGGCTCAGCGGGGGTTTGATTGAACCGAAACTAACCAAATCTAAAAGGGACTCCAAGGCTGGGTTCACCCATTTTTATTTTATTTTTATTTTTTTTCTCTGATTTTTTTCCACTGATTTTCTTTTTTTTTCGCTACTCTGAAATTAGTGCAGCTTTGAAGATTATGCAGCACTTAGATCCATGCTGCTCCAGAAAGTGTGCTGCTCCAGAAATTGTGTGCTGAAGTTAGTAGTAGTGAAGGGATTTGCCTTCACATTCGTGCTGTGGATTTCATCTTCTCCATGAACCAAAACAGGGGAGGCTTACAAAGGGGGGAGGGAAGTCCAGTGAGCTTCGCTGGTGGCGACGCTGGGGCGGAGACAGCGGCTCGGAAAGATGCTTCTGGCGGACGGCACGAGGGCAATGGTGGTGGGGCGTGGGCGACAGTGGGGGCGCTGGCGGTGTCCTGGCACGGGTAGATCTAGGATCATCGATCGTGGTCTGATCCGAGGGGCAGCGGGATGGTCTGCCAGAATCTGGTCTGAGTTGAAGCAAGTGGCGAAGGGGGTTTTGCTAGTGCCAGTGGTGGCACGGATGGGGAGAAGGCTGGCACGGTGAGCATCTCGGTCGGTCTCTCTGATCGGGAAAAGGCCGTAGTTTGGCTTGGGCGTGCGTCCGGAGGAGTCCGGCATCGTCATCGAGTGTTTCCAGTTACAGGCAGAGGGGGAAAGGGGCGAGTGGCCGATGGGGAGTAGGGCAACGGCCGGGTGCGTCGGTATCGTCGGCAGCGGGAGGAGGCCGGGAGCAGATCTGGCACTCTCTTCTTCCATTCGGCCCCTTCGACCGTGCCAGCATCCTCCCGCTGGGAGGAGGAGGCCGGGGCAGATCAAGGAAGGAGCTGATGGGGGTGGATCTTCTCGGGGGTGACATGGGAAGCCGAATCGGTGGACCGCATGCAGAAGTCTGCGGCACGGGGTTCGGTCTACTGGGCATTGATTGGGGCGATGGAGATTGGATGTGCCGGAAGAGACGGGCTTCACGGGCAGAGGTCCGATGGAGATGGCTCGGGCAGCGGCGATCAATGACGATGAGGCATTGGGGTTATGGGAGGAAGGCTAATGTAGGGCATTGATAGACCTCGGTGGCTGACCGAGGTTTGAGAAGAAATCTTGCACTGGAAAATCTAAACGGGAGGAATGATGGGCAGCCGGGGAAGAAGAGAAAACCCTAATTCCCTGGGCTCTGATACCAAGTTGATTGGGACAGAATGGGGGAGGATCACTGGTGAGTGTAGAAGTCACCAGGGGATTAGGGCTTGCACTCAAGAACAAGGAACCAGGGCATCACACCCACTCCAATCCGGAGAAAAACTCAAAACTCAACCAAAGTAATTTTTTTAATTTGTATTCATTAGGAAAAGATCATTCATACAATAGGGGAGGGGTGGTATTTATAGATTCACCCCAGGGTACATTACTTGAGGGCTAAGAAACCCTGACTTATGGGCCAAGAAACCCAAGTGGACCGGTCAATAGTGGGCTTGTCTTGGGTTGGAGCTCTATCTTGCAGGCTTGGCGACATGAAAGGGTCCACGTGCATGAAGGCCTACTCTGATAGGGGGGCCTGGTGAATCTTCTAATTTGATGCCTCTCCTCTTGACTTGAACGACTCAACTGGACTCTTGACTTGAAACAAAAGACTCACAGAACTAAAAGGACTCAATTGGACTCACATGTTCCACTTTATTACAGGACTCAATTGGCTCACTTTGACTAAAGTGACACAGGACTAATGGACTCAAATAAAATAAAAAAAATAGACTCTCGGTCCCCATCACATTTAAATTCAAATCCAAGAGGAGAATGTCATTTCGTCGCCAACATCTCATGAAATATTAGTGCCTCATCCTTCTTATTGTCGCCCATTTAACATATATACAAGGCATCGCTGATTTTAAGAGGAGAAAAAAAGAAAGACTCCTCATTTGATCACCCAAAATTCAAGGGGATGATGCTTCTCAATTAATGTCGCCCAAGCCAGATGAAGTCCAAGGAAAGATCACAGCTAAGAGTTCCAAGATGCCCAAGAAGAAATTCCATAGTCTTTGATGTCCAAGGGAGACAATCAATGGAGTTGCTTACCCTTACTCTACTTGTATATGGTCTATAAATAGCACCATCAATCCCTCATGTAAATTCAATTTTTATTTATCAAATAAAGCTAACATTCTGTCAAAATTTTCTTTGCTATGTGCATCGCGGGATTTGAGGCCCTTCCTTTGTTCTTTGGAGCATCGCGAGGTGTGAGGCCCTAGTTATCCTATATATCCAACAATCAGAAAACCCTAGCCACCTTCCAGCTTCTTCCTCCCTTTTCCTCTTCCTTTGATTTTTTTCTTTTCCATGCCTTCTTATTGTGTGTTTGACTGATTGTAGGTGATCGAGGTTAGACGTAATAATATTTCTTGCCCTGGAACCAGTTGGACTGAAGATCGGACCCCGAGGATCAAGATCTTGAAGCCCTATCACAAGATCCTCGAGAGTCCAATCAGATCTGCAATTAGAGAATTTTATTCACCATTGGTAAAGTAAACCCTCTTCCTTTTCTCTTAATTTCTGATCCATTGAAGGTTTAACCCTAGTTTAAAGTGATTTCTTAATCACCAAGTCCTGTTCCAAATTAGTTTTGTTTGATTTACTTTGCAGGCTTTAGAACAAGTTGACTAGTTTGCTTTTGCATCAGTCTTGGTATCAGAGCGAATGTTAAACTAGGGTTTAACTTCTAGTTCTGAAATTTCTGTAAACCTAGAACTAGGCTAAAATTAAAATAGCATAAAACCTATCTAAACAAATTCAAAAAAATTAGTAATTAATTTTGTAATAATTCTTTGTTAATCCATTATTTAATCTCAGAAAAAATCAGAAAAAAAATTTATTTGCTATTTTTTGGTGGAAGGAAATCATGCCTCCTGAGCGGATATGCACAAGTATACTATCACGACCCATGGGAGTAATGAACTATGGCCGGACGTGATATCCTGAGATCAAAAATCTCACATTAATCAGATTTGAAATTTAATAATTAATTTTTTTATTATTTTCTACCATTTTTAATTTTTTTTAGCTATATTGCATATTAGGGTTTCATATCATGTGATTGCATCATCCAGTAACCTAATCTTAAGGGCACTTGACCATCTCAGATCAGGGCTGGATTTCATCACTTGTCCTTGACCCACAACCACCACCTTTGCATCAATCCTAACCCTAGTTAAAATTAATTAGAAATCTAAAGCAGATTAAGGACACCAACATGTCGGGTTCCAAGTATTATGTGAAAGCTAGTGCACCCAATCCTTTGATTATCACTTAAATCTGGTGTCTAAGGCTAGAGGTCCAGAGACAAACATCCAAGCAATTTTGTGGTTTTTAATTAGGACCCTGTGAGAGCATAGGGAGCCTTCCACGACCCCACCTCTTACCTGGCCAGTGGATAGGGTAATTGCTGAATTGGCTATAATTTGAGCTGACCCATTCTTCTTGAGCTCTAGGTCTAGGAAATCCTAGCTCGAGTTCTGTGTGATTGCATTGCATGGCTACTAGATTAGGAACTCCATACCAATAGTCTCATCCAAACCCAACCCAGCTTGACCATTGAGTCTAACCTTGAAATCTTTCTAAGGTTCATGACTAAACAATGTGCCGAAATGAATAATAGGTTTGACCGACTAGATGAACGGTTAGCAACCCTCGAGAGAACCCTTAAGACCCATAATAAGCCTAAACTTAAGACCCCATGTCCTACACCTCCCAACCCTAGGAGAACCCCACACCCTGACCCATTCCTAGAACCCAACCCTAGGATAGCCCCTCGCCATGATCCAATCTAGGATCTTAGTTTGAAGAGACCGAATTATGATTCCATAGGCCAGGTTGAGAGAGCCACTATAAATTTAGGATAGAAGCACCTACATTTGGTGGTGATCTTGATCTTGAGAATTATATCGACTGGGTAAAAAATATGGATCTGTATTTTGAAAAGAATCTAATGACTGATGAAAGAAAGTTTAAGATTGCTAAGCTTAAGTTAGTACGCTAGGCTAGAATTTACTGGGATGATGTTGAAAGAATGATCAGACGAAGAAGAGACATACCCATAACTACCTAATGTGACATGAACTTAAACTTAGAAAAAAGTACCTAACCAAATCATATGCACCTAGATCCTATGAACCTAGATCCTATGAACCCAGATCCTATGAACCCAAGGAACCCATAATCCTAAGTATCAATCTAGTGCTAGTCAGGTTTCGCTTAGTTGGCCAGAACCAATAGGATTAGTGCTCCTTATCAAAAATCAAGATCTAGTCAAATCCACTTGAGTCGACCCATTCCTCAACAGAGTTGACCCAATTCTAACCCGAGCTGACTCAACCCTAATTTGAGCTGACCTACCCTCACTAGCCCAGATCCTAGCCAATTTTTCCTCAACCGACCTACTCCTACTACCCTATTGGTTCACCAGGATGACATTGAAGTAGAAGTGTATGAGGCTAAGGTGAACTTAATGGATGAGTATGAGGGAGAAGAAGAAATACATATGGCTGACCCAGAATTAGCTGATCCGGTAGGCCTCCAACTGAAACCAGCACAGAGTTAGTTGACCATGACTGTATCCTGACTGAAACTGTACTGGTAGGACCCTTAGAAAAAGAGATCCATGAGGAACCTAACCCTACTACTAAGACTTTACCTGAGGAAATACTAGAAGAGACTCAAGTCATAGAGCATAAAATTCAGGAACCAAAGGAAATTAGTGAAGACTTGGCTTATTTAATCCAGTACCCTCAGGATGAATCCCCTCATGTAGTTCCCATTGAAGATCTCTTCATGAGATTAGTGACCCATTTTTCCATCAAGTGGACCTTTTAGTGCCTGTAGATGTAATTCAGTGTCTAAACTTTAAGGTCAACCCCATTAGCCTAGGACAAATCACCGAACCCTTTTCTTATTTCCTACCCTACCAAGTCATCCCCGAATCCACTTCTTATTTTCTACCCTTCCCTGAGATGTCCAATATTTCTAGGACCATTAGTTTGCATTTTATAGAGGTTAGCAAGTTACATACATCCTTTGAGCATATCAGGTTGGCCACCTACTTTGATAAACCCTCTGGCATTTAGTAGGAGTCCATGCACCATTCTTATCTGCATGTCACCCACCAACCAAGGGTTAAACTCAGTTATAGTTTAGGGTTTACATGCATGTCAATAAGAAAAAAAAAAGAGAAAAAAGAGAAAAAGACTCAAAGAAATTCAATGATGGAGACTTTGTCATGGTTAGGCAAAGACCTAAATGGTTCTCACTTGGAACCATGAAGATGTTTCATGCCCGTAATAGTGGACCATACAAAGTAATTAGAAAAATCAGATCTAATGCCTACGTACTTGAGTTACCACCTGAACTAGGCATTAGTTCTACTTTCAATGTTTCAGACCTTAAAGAGTATAGGGAGCCAACGTTGATTCCTAGTGAGCCTTTTAGGCCTGATCCAATCCTTGAGAGTGAGCCAGTCCATGTGTATCCACCGCCATACTACCAACCTAGAGAGACAGGATCGAGTAGATCTTGGATGACAAGATTATCGCTACTCGGGGCAAAGACCGTCAGCAATATCTGGTTCGTTGGCAAGGATGACCTGAAACTAACGATTCATGGATCACCAGAGAGGACTTACAAAGAATTGACCTAGATTTACTAGAGCATTATCATAGCAAGGTTAATCCATACTCGACAGGGTCGAGTTCCTCCCACCCGGAGAGAATTGGTGCAGACACCAGGGCCAGAAGAAAATGACAGGTTGAACCAACATCCTTGTAGATCAACTGTGAATAAAGTCCTAAGCCCAAACCTCACTTGTAAATAGTTATCTTAAATTTTGTTATTTTAGCTTACTTGGGTTTAGCCCTAAATCCCAAAATTGAATTCTTGTAAAAATCCCTGGATCCAAAATTGAGAATGTAAAAAACCCCAATTTTAATTGGATCGTAAATGGTCCAGTGTTAGTTAGCCCTTTTTACCAATTAGGGTTTTGTATTTAAACCCTATTTATTAGGTTATGTCAAAACTTATTTGGGCCAAACCCTATTTAACATGTTTGTTTAGTTGATTATGCCTTTTGATTAATTTGATCAAGTTGGACTTTAATTAATTAGTTGGTTGAGTCTTGTAATTATTAGTTGAGTCCTGTAATACAAGAGGGGACCCAAGTCAAGATCCATATGACTCCATGTGCCATTCCAAATTAGGACACCATGTGCACCCAATTAAAGAACCCATGTGACACCATGTGCCAACCCAAGTCATGCCTTTGGAGCCATGTGCCAACTACCTCTTGGCGCCCCACCTTCACATGCACCAATTCTTGGATGCCCAGGCTACATCACCTGCCACCTTCTTGGGACAACATCACATGCCTTGTCATTTATCTTGGTTGGCCAAGTTTATGTCAAAAAATTGTTGTCTTTATTTTTTTATCAAGAAATTAAGACATCTGGAAATTCAGACATCCAAACATTTAGATAACATGCAAGCTTATCCAAGGAGGGCACCTCATTTAAATTCTAAGATGGTTTTAAGAAAAGTAAAGCAGAAGGACTACATCTCATTTAGCGCCTCCTCCCATCTTCATTTTGTCGCCCATATGAAGAGGCAGCTCATCCATTCAAAGTTCAAATCCTTATCTCATCCAAGTCCAAATGAAGTATTATCTTATCTACCTTTCAAATTTAAGAAAAACAAAGAGTCCAAGATAAAGAAATTTTTCATCATCTTTTCAAGTTTGAAATGCAAGAAGAATGGGAAAAAGTCCAAGCCATATGCCGCCCATCCCTCTTCTCAATATTTGCAACCCATGTGAAATCCATCGCCACTTTTTATTATGAGTAAGAGAAGGACTCTACATCTTATTTTGACACCCATCCTCTTCTTCTTTTGTCGCTCATTCCAAGTAAAGTCATCCAAGGAAAAATGGGGCGCATACTTGGAAGAATTCAACTACAAGTGGGTTCTTATCTATCCTAACAAGCTTGAGTTTGAATTCAAGAACAGAATAGAGACCATTTAAATTCAAATCCAAGAGGAGGATGCCATTTTGTTGCCAACATCTTATGAAATATTAGCGCCTCATCCTTCTTATTGTCATCCATTTAAAATATATACAAGACATCGCTGATTTTAAGAGGAGTAAACAAGAAAGACTCCTCATTTCATCGCCCAAAATTCAAAGGGATGAAGCTTCTCAACTAATGTCGCCCAAGCCAGATAAAGTCCACGAAAAGATCACAACTAAGAGTTCCAAGACACCCAAGAAGAAATTCCATAGTCTTTGATGTCCAAGGGAGACAATCAATGGAGTTGCTTGCCCTTACTCTACTTGTAGATGGTCTATAAATAGCACCATCAATCCTCTTGCAAATTCAAATTTTATTCATCAAATAAAGTTGACATTCTGTCAAAATTTCCTTTGCTGTGTGCATCATGGGTGTGAGGCCCTTTCTTTGTTCTTCGGTGCATCGCGGGGTGTGAGGCCCTAGTTATCTTACATATCCAACAATCAGAAACCCTAGCCGCCTTCCATCTTCTTCCTCCCTTTTCCTCTTCCTTTGAATTTTTTCTTTTCCAAGCCTTCTTATTGTGTGTTTGACTAATTGCAAGTGCTCGAGGATGGATGTAATGGTATTTCTTGCCCTGGAACCAGTTGGACTGAAGATCGAAGCCCGAGGATCGAGATCTTGAAGCCCTGCAGCAAGATCCTCAAGAGTCCAATCAGATCTACAATTAGAGAATTTTATTCACCATTGGTAAAATATAACCTCTTCCTCTTCTCTTAATTTTTGATTCATTGAAGGTTTAACCCTAGTTTAAGGTGATTTCTTAATCACCAAGTCTTGTTCCAAATTAGTTTTGTTTGATTTACTATGCGGGCTTTAGAACTATTTGACTAGTTTGCTTTAATTGTTTACTTTGAGTCTTTAAAATTGAAAATCTAGAAAAAATAGTTGATGTTAATATCAGATAATTAGCTTAATAATTTGTAGATTAATTTTTGCATATTGTCCCGCATCACCCTATAATTTTGATAGGGATATCCACCCCAAGACCAGCATTGGGCACACTTGGGTCCCCTTCAGTAATAACCCTCGGAGAAGTCGATGCCTATCAACCAATGGCAGCATCCTCCTCTGCCCTAGCCTTGACGTCACCTATTTTCCTCTTTCATGACTCCTTCTTGGCAAGACCCCTGAGCAACTCCTCAAGTGAATTTGAACCTCATTGCCCAAACAACATATCAATGAGACAGATCAACCCACAAGCAAGAAAAATATAAAGCATAATGCATTGAAATCAGAGTTTATCAAAATTAAATTTTATTTTAGTGGATTTCCATGTATTTTGTACAAGCCACAATGGCCAACGAAAAAAGACAAAGAAGAAGCAATGGGATGTGCGAGCTGACTGTGGTAGGTTAGCCTGATCTTCTTTTTTTGTAAGGGCCTTTCAACTAAAGTATGTAGAGACTTCGCCATTACCCAAAGGTAGTTCCATCTTTTAGCTTCTCGACATCAACAATCGAGAATAGCTCGGTGACCTACCCCTTCAAGAACTTGAAGCTCTATTGGAATGCATCCCTACTAGCTTTCAATACCTATAGATAGTACTCCTCACCATCCCTAAAGGCCTCAACTGCCTCTGCCACTACTTTGGATGCCAATACCTTCACTGCAATATCATCCTCCTTCATAGTTGAGGCTCGGTCCTTGGCCTCGCACAATGCATCCTCCACTACCTAAGCCCTCACCTCAACCTTTGTGACCTTTGCCTCATTGTTGGTGATCCTCACTTTAGCATCGGTGCCCTTGGCCTCTACCTTGCCAAGCACTTTCTCTGCCTTGACAACCCTTGCTTCTACCTCACCAAGCACCACTTGGACTCTAGCAAGGTCCCTTTTCCTCTGGCTTAGCACCTCTACCAACAAGCAATGAAGCTCCATGCACTTCGCTGCACTCTTGTCATGGTAAATGGATGTGATCACTAGAGAGGCCTCTGCTATGTCTGCGCTTACCCTCTTAGCCATCAATTGATCATTGGATAGGTTAAGTTCCTAGACTGCCACATCATGCTTTCCTTTCACCATCTCAGCAAGCTTCCATAACTACTCTGTCTCCTTGAAAAGGTGGTCCACATATTCTAGTCGACCTCAGGTCTCCATATAGCCCTACATTTAAATGCCTTGCTCAAGATAGAACTAAATCCCTAAAGGAGAATCATCATTAAGATCCCTTACTGAGAAGACTTACCAACATGGCGATCTAGATGAACTACTGCAAGCCCTCACCAATGGGCCTCTCTAGCACCTCTTCTTTGACTTCCAAAGGAATGGAGTCATCTAGAAACCTGAAGCACCTATCCACCTCCAGCAAATAGATCTTGCTAGGGGTAGGAACACCCTCTTGTGTTGTAGAAGGCCTTGCCACTCCACCCTCCCCTATGATTGTCACATGGGCTACCACCCACTTCACCTTAGCCAAGACTACCTTAACCTTTGCAACTGACCTAGTTAGCTGCATTAAAGACTCCACTTCCAAAGCCTGAACTTCACCGAACTCTACTTGAGTCACCGTGATAGCCACCGATCCCTCCTTTCTCCCTCTAGAGCCTCGCTTGCACTAGCTGAGGGGCATTGTCTAAGTCAAGGGATGCCCTAATTTCCTCCTCTGTCTCCATGATCGATGCCCTACTAGAGCTCAAAGTGAGGTCTGAAGGGGAGGAAGCCCTCTATTCTTCCTCACCTTCCCTGCCCCCTCCACTGGAGATAGAGAACGCACCCTCTTCCCTTTCAGATCAACCAAAAAAGGTGGAAAGGTTCACTAACGACCACCATCCATGGCTTGCTACACATAGTCAAGCTTGCAACAAAGGTTGGAGTCACTTCACTTGTCTATAAAAGCGGGAGACTATTCATTAAACAGCTAATAGGGGCCAACCTCAAGATAGAAATCCCTATCACGTAGGGAGCCTCCAACCTACTCTTCAACAAGATAGTATCATATGGTGGGACCGGCACTAGCAATAGCTCATCCACCATGACCTGCTCCTACTCCTGCAACACTAGGGGATCTAGCAACTGCAAAGGCTTTACCTTGCCCCAACATCTAGGAAATAGCCATGGTGATGGGGAAATCATGAAGAAACTTGACTTCCACCAGTGTAGTTTCGTTGGACCATCCAGAAAGCTAAATCCCCTATGAGGAGAGATGTACTGCCACCCTTGGAAAGCCTTCACTTAAAAGAAATGATGAAATACCCTCATGCTGGGCTACATGTGGTGGTGGACCATCAAGTTGAAGAAGTCAACAATGATCCTCCATGTATTGGGACTAATTGACCAGCCACAGGTTATACCATCATAGCAGATCTACCATCACCGAGAGCATAGGGATCCTAAGACCCATGTTCAGCAATTCCTCATGAATGGTGACTCTCATCGCCATCCCTTAGGTGATGCACTCATCCTCCCCAAGAACCTCCAAATGAATGCCCATCATCCCCCAGCTGACAAACCTTCTCTTCTGCCCCCATGATTGTCATACATTAAATATAAAAGAAAAAGAAGGAAAGAAAAATAGAGGAATACACCATAGGTAGCCACTGGTATGTCTTTTCAATAGACTAAAGACTCCTCTCCTCTTTGTTGTAGCTTCACTATTCTCGACCACCCAAATGGCACTGATAGAGAGGCCTAACCAACCCTCCTATGCATATATATATATATACTCATCAAAAAGACCCATCCATTTAATGATGAATGGGCATCAATTTTAGTCTTTTTGATCGATGTGTCCCATGATGGTTCATCATTAAAGGAGCCATCCCAAGAGGTGCATCGTAAAGTCTCAAAAGTGTAAACCAGCATAGGAATTTTTAAAACTACTACTACTTTAGATGATGTCACCTCCTAAAGGATTGGACCCAATCTGGACATGGATCCTAATAAGTGTACCTTCGCCTGCCACACCATGAGCTGTTGTGCCCAGCATAGCCTCACCTGCTGCATCACGAGCTATCTCGCCTAGTATAGCCTTGCCTACCTTGGCATGAACTACCTTATCTAGTATAGCCTTACCTACCTCCCCATGAGCTATCTCATGTAATATAGCCTCGTCTTGAACTGCCTTACCCAGCAAAGCCTTGCCTACCTCAACGCAAGCTACCTCACCTAGTGCAGCCTCACCTACCTCACCATGAACCATGTGCAATGCCTGCCTTGCCAACTTCACCCTAGTATGGCTAGCCCCTATGCCTCACTAAACCTATTAGGTCTATACTTCCTTCACCCAAGGCCTTGAAAGTTGAGCCACTTGGTTGGAAATTAGGGGACATTTGATACGTCAGGGTCTAGTTGCTCCAACATGGTACCTAGGCTCTGACCCACTCTAAACACATGTCAGCCAACTCATGTGATGGGTTAACCTCCCTATACCTCACCACTTAGACACTAAGATGTATGCTTACCAACTTTTTATATAGGCATCAATCGCTAGTGAGCCTGCCTCATCCATCTAATCATGCATGCTCCCAGTGTAGTTGCTATTAATGTTTGCCACTTGAGGGATGCCCCACCTCATAGATGTGCCATTCCAGTCACCACTTCCTGCCTCACCTACAATGACATGATCTCCCAATCTAGGCATGCCTGCAATAGCCAGAATATACTAGCCATCATTTCCTGCCTTTAGGCATCAGGTACTCACCTATAAATTGGTTCTCTAAGACCCTCCATGTAAACAAGAGGAGAAGAAGAGGAAGCAAGAGAGAAGAGGTCCTAAAAGTGAGCTAAGGTCACCTAGAGCCAAGAACTCACTACTAGCCACTCTAAGAGATACACCCCTAGATCCTTGATTCTGTGAGCATCTACCTAAATGTCCATTAAGACATTTATACGCCTTTTTATACACTTCCCATCACTCATGGTGTTGGGTCTCCACAAACCCACTCACTAATATTTTATCTCCAAGGAAGCGGGCCACATATGCACTAAGTACCCCTTTCTCTATAGACCTTGCTCCTTCTCGTCACCCTTAGCCTCTTCTCTGGCTCTTCCGAACTCTGCTCCACTCTCTATACTCAAAGGGGATTGCAAGTCCCCTCTATTTGCTTTTCCAAGAGATTGACTTAAGTATCGAAAGGTCCATCATTGGAAACCCACACCTAGTGTGTTGAATTTTATAATCTTCTGTCTTGCAGGATCGACTTTCGATGTTAGAATTCTATGAGACCCAACTCCATGATAGTAGCCACATCAGCTCCAACCCTGTCCTAGACAAGTTTGAGTCAACACCACCTCTTGGAACTGCAACATCATGAATATAGGACATACATCCATGCACACCTAATTAAATAATTAATTAATTAATTTATTAATAATTAATTAATAACTAACTAATTAGTTAAATAAGTAATTAATTAATTAAATTAATAACAAATAAATAAATAACTAAGTAATTAATTAACTAATTAATTAGTATCTAATTAACTATTTAAATAAATAACTAATTAAATTTAATTAATATATTTTGGTGATGGTTCTATTGCTATCAACACTACCATCAATAATACTCACAAAATCCAAAATAGGTAGGCCCCATGTAGAATAAAGCATATGAATGGATGGTGGCACAGGGATAAGATGCCAGCTTGAGGATGCAGTCATGGGGATGGCAGCACAGGGGAGGGGGAATCGATAGGAGGAGCACAACAACAAGGAGCAGGGAAGCAGTAAGGGGAGCATGAGACACCGAGGAGTAGGAAACTAGTATGATGCAGAACAAAGAAACAAAGAAGCGTATGCGGAAGTAAATTAAGATTAACTAATTTTTTTGTTATTTTTATATGTTTGTAGAAGTTGGCTTCAAATCAAAGAAAAGTTAACCTAACATTGAAAGATACTAATATAATAATTGAAAGCACAATTTTAAGGAAACTAAATTATCAGAGTAGTTCAGAAGCAACGGATCGCTGGGGGTTGAGAAACACCCAGACCTAGGGTTTCGATCCAAACTTTCAACAGAACAGAAATAAAGAGAAGGGAAGGTTTATCTAACCAGACAATGATCTTCACAGATTTTGGTGGAAGAACTCTCCCGAGCAGATTGTTGGATCCTCGGAGTCGGATATCTTCGTAATGGATCCTCCAATACTGGTCCTTTGGCGGGTTGGCTTCTCCTGAACTCAAGATCTGGAAGAGAAGAAAAACAATTGATGGAATCAGAGAGTCAAGGAAAAGATTTACCAGGTTGATGAACTTGAAGATCGAAATTGCTGAAAACTGGATTCTCCTGGATGCTGATGTGATTCTCCTTGGAACTTGCTCTGGATCTGAAGTAGCCGGACTGGATCTGGATGAAGGTGGACGGCCTGGACTTGTAGAGAGAGAGAGAGGCCGTGGGAGATGGATGGATCTAGGGTTTGGTGGATGGAAAATAATGAAAGGTGGCTAGGGTTTTGGAATTTCAAGTGGCTAACCTAGGGTTTTGGATAAAGATGGAGATCTCTCACCTCCTCAAGGCTCCAATGGAACCCGGATTACCCCCTCACGGAGCTCAACACTTAGAATAGTGCGGAAGAAGAGAAACCTAGGTCACTCAACACAAGAGAATAGCAAAAATAATTTTTTCTTCATTGATTTTCTAAAGTTACAAAGAGAGGTCTATTATATAGACCTAAAATTTTCTCCTAGCTTGTACAAATTCCCATGTGGGACTAAACTCATCCAACCCCTAGATTAGGTAGAAAATCCTCTCCCTTGGCCGACCAAGAGTCCAAAAAAAATTGGGACGGCTATAAAGGAATTGTTTTGGAACTTTTATGGCACCTCCTTTGGAGTTGGATTTGGATTTGGAGTCCTCTTCTTCTTATGGTATTTCTTCTTTTCTTCCACTCCAAGTTAAGCTCTTTGATTTTGATTTGAACTTCAATTAGGAGTAGGTTGGATGTCCTTCTTTGATTTCTTCTCCAAGAGAAGTTTTCTTCCTTCTTTGCTTAGGTAAATTAGGCAGGTGTGGGCGCCTCCTTTAATTTAGCCTCCAATTTGATTTTTTCTTCTTTGGATGTGGGGACCATGACACTGGGATGCCTCTATGGCGCCTCCTGGACTCTGGCGTGTGCTCGGAGTGTGGCTGGGCGTGTGGCTTGGAGTGTGGCCTCCACTTGCTTGAACCTTGAGTTGATTGGAAGAGAAATGTGGCACCATTTTGGACCAAATTGAAACCACATTGGGACTTGCACCGAGTCAACATGACTCAACAAAATTTAAATGGTGACTCAAGAAATAAATAAAATAAATAAACTGGTTGACCAGGTCAACCTTTATTACAAACCCTAATTTCTCGGGCAATGTCAATCAGAGATCCAAATGGAGCTCTGAAGTCTTCTTCTGAGTCTGGTGCCCGCACCAATTCTCCCAGGGTGGGAGGAACTCGACCCTGTCGAGTAAGGCTCAAGTTGGCTCTGGTATCTCTCCAAGAGGTCTGGGTCCAATTCTTGTAATTCTTCTCGGGAGATCCAAGAGTCATCAGAATCTGGCCTTCCTTGCCAGCGGACCAGGTACCTTTGGTATCCTCGATTACGAGTAGAGATAACCTGATCATCCAGGATCTTTTCAATCTGCTCTTTCCTCACAGGCCAGTTTGTTGGTGGACACACAGGGTCGGGATCACTCTCAATGATAGGGTTAGGCTCAAAAGGCTCACTAGGAATCACAGCTGGCTCCCTGTACTCTACTAAGTCTGTAATGTTGAAAGTAGAGCTAATGCCTAGTTCTGGAGGCAACTCGAGCACATAGGCATTGGATCCTACTCTCTTTACCACTCTAAATGGTCCAGCTCCCCTAGCATGTAACTTTCTAACGGTTCCAGGAGGAAACCGTTCAGGCCTTAACCTAATCATCACATAGTCTCCCTCAACAAAAGATTTGACTCGCCTTTGAGTATCAGCCAACTTCTTATAAGTTTCATTACTTAAATTTATTTTGGCATGAATTTCTTTATGCAAGTCTTTTATATGCTGTGCAAAATTCTCAGCAGATTCGGAGACTCGAGTGTGGACAGGTAAAGGGACTAGGTCAAGAGGTGTGTGAGGTTTGTACCCATGTACAATTTCAAATGGACTCTTACCCGTAGACCTATTGACCGAGTCGTTGTACGCAAATTCTGCCCTTGGTAGGTATAAATCCCAATTTCTGGTATTTTCACCAACAAGACATCTCAGCAGATTTCCTAGGCTACGGTTCACTACTTCAGTTTGGCCATCAGTTTGGGGATGATAGGCAGTTGAAAACTTAAGTTTTGTCCCTAACTTATGCCAAAGGGTCTTCCAAAAGTAACTGGTGAACCGGACATCCCTATCTGAAACAATTGTCTTAGGTAGGCCATGGAGTCTAACTATCTCATTGAAGAAAAGTGTGGCTACCTTAGACGCATCAAAAGTTTGGGAACAAGGCAAGAAGTGGGCCATTTTAGAGAATCGGTCGACTACGACACAGATAGAATCATGTCTCCTCTGGGTCTTAGGTAAACCTAACACAAAATCCATACTCACATCTTGCCAAGGACGATCTGGGACAGGGAGTGGGGTATAAAGGCCAGTGTTTTGTTTTCACTGTTTGGCAACAGCGCAGGTTCGACATCTAGCTACAATATTAGCTACATCCCTTTTTAAGCTAGGCCAGAAAAAGTGGTCTTCAATAGCTAGAATGGTCTTGTCTTTTCCAAAATGGCCAGCTAAACCTCCAGCATGAATTTCCCAAATCAAAAATTCCCTAAGAGAAGTTCTAGGGATGCAAAGCCTATTTTTGAAGAACAAAAAACCATCTACAAGGGTATAATCCTGGTGATTACTAGATGGTCCTTGAACTAGATCCTGATACACAGTTGTGAAATCCGGACAAGACTCATATTCCTCTTTGATTTGCTCAAACCCTATGACCTCAGTTCTAACAGAAGTTAATAACAGAGATCGGCGACTAAGGGCATCAGCTACCTTATTCTCAACTCCAGCCTTATGTTTCAGGACAAAAGTATAGGACTGGATATATTCTACCCACTTAGCATGCCTAGGGTTAAGCTTCTTTTGGGAGTTCAGAAATCTAAGAGCCTCATGGTCCGAGAATAGTACAAATTCCTGCGGTAGCAAATAATGTCTCCAGTAACGCAAAGCTTGCACCACCGCATAAAATTCCTTATCATAGGTAGAATACCTAAGCTTAGCATCATTAAGTTTTTCACTAAAGAATGCTATGGGATGATTCTCTTGGCTTAGGACTCCACCTATTCCTACACCTGAAGCATCACAGGCAACCTCAAATACTTTAGAAAAATCGAGTAATCTCAGAATGGGTGCCTGGGTCATTTTATCCTTAAGATCTAGGAAGGCTTTATGGGCTGACTTAGTCCAATGAAATTCTCCCTTCCTAATACAATCAGTGATTGGAGCAGCTAAAGTACTAAACCCCTTGATGAATCGCCTATAGAAGGTAGCCAAGCCATGGAAACTTCTAACTTCATGCACATTGGTTGGCTCTGGCCAGTCTACTATGGACTTAATCTTCTCAGGATCGGCCGCCACGCCGTCAGGGGTTACTACAAAACCAAGAAAGATAACTCTACTAGTCATGAATTCACACTTCTTAAGATTACCGTAGAGTCTCTCATTCCTCAAAACTTGGCAGACTGCTCTAAAGTGGTCTAGGTGATCTGTTGGGGTCTTACTATAGATCAGGATGTCATCAAAATAGACCACCACAAATTTTCCTATGAAAGCTCTAAGTACCTGGGTCATAATTCTCATGAAAGTACTAGGGGCATTGGACAACCCAAAAGGCATAACAACCCATTCATAAAGACCATCCTTAGTTTGAAAGCAGTTTTCCATTCATCCCCGGGTCTAATCCTAACCTGATGATAGCCGCTTTTGAGATCAATCTTAGAAAAAACCATTGCACCAGCCATCATATCAAGCATGTCATCTAGTCTAGGGATGGGAAACCTATACTTGATTGTAATTTTATTGATGGCACGACTGTCAACACACATCCTCCACGTGCCATCTTTCTTTGGGATCAGTAAGGCTGGGACTGCACAAGGGCTAAGACTTTCTCTAATAAACCCCTTCCTCAATAATTCTCCAACCTGCTTTTGCAGTTCTTCATGCTCAGATGGATTCATCCTGTAATGGGGCAAGTTGGGCAAAGTTGCTCCTGGGATTAGATCTATGGCATGCTGGATATCCCTAAGAGGTGGAAGGTGGTCTGGCAAATCCTCGGGAAAGACATCCTCAAATTCTTTTAACACAGGTTTAACTTCTTGAGGAGGCTCTGAGGGTTCCGAAGTTCTAAGCTCCTTAGCAGTCAACATCCAGATGGGTGAACCACTATGAATTTCTTGTTCTAGATCCTTAGCACTAATTAGGTTCACTCCAGTTTTCATCTCCTTAACCTTACCAGCTCCTTTAGTTACCTTGTCCTTAGGGGGAACGGAATGGATCGTAATCTTCTTCCCATTGAAACTAAAGACACAGGTATTGGATTTTCCTAAGAGGGTGGCATCATGATCATACAACCAAGGTCTTCCGAGAATTATACTGCTCACCCCCATGGGTAAGACATCGCACCAAATCTTTTCGTGATAAGATTGCATTTGGATTTGGACTTGACATCTAGACTGGATGGGTATGGAGGTAGAATCTACCCAAGAAACCTTATAGGGGTTGGGATGGGGAACTGGGATTAAGCCTAACATCTTGACAGTGCTAGTAGAGATGGCATTTACACAGCTCCCACTATCTATGATGATCTTACATACCTTATCCCCTAATTTAAGAAAAGTCTGTAGGATGTTAGTCCTACGCCAATCCTCTTGAACTAGATTCTGGGATAGGATGCATCTTACAACTCCTAATTGGTCAGATTCATTGGGTTCCTCCTCTCCTTCATACTCCTCAACCAAATTCATTCCGGCCTCATAAACTTCTTCTTCAAATTCCTCACTGGGCTCGGAATTATCATTCTCTCCCTCTTCTATGTAAAGGGATCTCCGTGGGCACTGGCTAGCAACATGACCTACCTTATGACACTTGAAACAGGCTATGGCAGTACACTGACTAGAAATGTGACCTGGTTTCTGACACTTAAAACAGGTGATATTTGAACTAGGGGTTCTCTGGGTGTCAGGTGCCTTATGGTGGGGACACCTGATGCACCAGAATAAGACAGAGGCTTTTTCAACCCTCTGTAAATTGATCAATAATTTATGAATCTATCTGTAATAAGGGCTTAGCTCATCTGAGTCCATTTTAGTTGTTATTTCAGTTCTGTACTAGTCAGCTCATGTTGAGCTAGTTCAGTCCAATGCTAGTTAGCTCATGTTGAGCTAATTTTATTTTTTTGAGTCCTGTCCAAGCATACTGAAGACTCAAGACTATATTATACAAGTGAAGACCAAGTCCAACCAGATTGAAGACATGGAAGTTTAGCCCAAGTCCAACCCAGCTTGAAGATTTGAAGACCCCAGGAGAAAAATCAGAAACCCTGATTCCTTGCAGATGCCCTCCAGATGCCCAGATTCCCTTCCAGATGCCAAAGTATATTCATAAATAAGGGCATCCATGATTCCAGAGGTCCATCTGCATCCTAGCCCAATGAAATCAAGCCCAGGTGCCAAGCCCAAGCCCCTAAGAAGCAAGATACCAGGGAATATTCCTGCTACCTGGCTACCAGGCCACCCCAGCTTCCAGAGGCCCAAACCCATGCACCCGGGCCCCTTTGGGCCGGCCTTTTGCTGCTCCTAGAAGCCCAACACGCCCCCCTAGGCGTCCTTGGAGTCTTGACCAAGTTAAGAAAAATTTTAGGGATTTTTCTACCTAATATTTCCTTATTTTCTAGCTAGGGTTTGAGAGGGAAAAGGATTCTTATGTAAAGACTTATGTACCCTTACTTGGAGCCCAAGGTTAAGGGTCTATTTAAGGGACCCTAGCCTCTTGTATGAGAGAATTTTTGATGAATGAAAACCTTGAGTTCTTCTATTGAGTGGTGTGATACCCTGCTGTGTGCATAAAGGGGTTTGTGAGAGTTCTTCTTCCCGGTGTTTGCAATCATCTTCCTGCTGCCAACAAACCCTCCAGATCCCTGGATGCCCACTCCAAAAGAAGCCTTCCCTTGATGTTTTTACTTTGTTTTCTTGTTCCTTTGTGAGCTTTCTAACCCGTGACAGGTCGTTTGCAGGTCCCTGAGTTCCTACGAATCCAACGACTCCAGCCAAGCCTCAATCGGATCACCGAGCAGAAAGCCGGGTATCCGCGGGTCTTTGGCTCGGTTTTCCAGGCCGCATCCGTCGAGGAACGAGAGACCCCTTCGCTGCGATCTTCACAGACGTTGTCAGGTACACCCCTCTACCTCCAGTAGTTTTATTGTAGGAGAACTTGCCCTAACCGAGGCTTCTCAGCCCCGGCGGTCCTTCTTTGCTACTTTTCTAGGTCCTAATCTGCATGCTGATCTTCAAAAATTCATACAAAATTCCCTATAAATGATTTTGATCTGAAATTTGGGAATTAATCACCTAACTCAACATGTAAAACATATAAAAAAATTGCATGCATATTAGTTTCGCATCATTTGGTATCAGAGCTTAGATTAGGGCTTGTTTTCTGCAATTTTTTAGTCCGTATATACTCTATTATTTTAATTATTTCTCCATATTAAAAACTCCAAAAATTCTGAAATTTATTTTCCTGGATTTATCATAATTCACAGTAATTTTAATATTTTTTCCATATTTTATTATGGCCTGTGAATGTTCTGCAAGCCGAAATAGGGCCTGCAAATTTTCGGCTCTGTTTTTTTTAGCAAGACAAGTTTGGAAGTTTTAGGGTTTGTTTAGGAGTTTTTGCATATTTCTTAATTTTAGTATATTTCCAGTATATTAGGCCATGATTTGCAAGTTTTCTTCTATTTAAAAAATACCAAAAAAAAAATATACATATTTTCCAAAAATACCAAAAAAAAAATACCTAAACCCTAATTTGCATCCTCATCTGCCTGCCATCATTGCATAATTTACTTTTAAGGGCACTCTTGCTATATCAGATGGGGGGAGGATTTGATCACCTCTCCTTAGCCCAAAATCACATCCCTTGCATTCAGTCCCAAGCCTTAACCTAAAATTAATTAGACTTAATTTGCCCTAGTGGGCTAGGGACACCAACTGGTCGGGTCCGGGCTAGTGTTAGATCACTGTGTCAAGTTAACCTGTGTGTGCCTTGTGCTTAGTGTCTAGAACGGTGGTTTAGGGATTCAATCCCGAAGGGCTTGTGTGCTGGTCCGCCTACCTGGCCAATCTCTGATTGGTGTCTAGGATTGGCAATCAGGGACCTAACACTCCCCTTACACCTGCCTGGCTGAGTACAGGGTTACTATAGGCTAGTTTGCCACCCTGATTGAGCATCTAGTTTGGACTTTAGGTCTAGTCAGCTATAGTCGGTCTGATCGAGTCTTGCATGAGCACTAGATCAGGAGTTTCATATCACCCACCTCCTTCATAAATGTCTGAACCCATGGAAAATTTACAAGCCCAAATAAAAGCCCTAGCTGATCAAATTGCCCAGATAACTATCCAGATGACCCAGTTAACTCAGTCTCGTATTCAAACCAATGATAGAATTGACCATCGTGCCAATAGGTTTGATCAGTTAAAAGTCCGGGTAGGGACCCCAAGAAAAACCCATGGGTCACAGTCTGAGCCAGATCCTGACTCCCCTCAACCTAGGAGGACCCCAAACCCTGATCTATACCATGAGGTCGAACCTAGGAGAGCCCCTTATCCTGACCCGTACTACAATCCTCAACCTAGGAGGACCCCAAACCCTGATCCATACCTTGAGGCTGAACCTAGGAGAACCTATCATCATGACCCAATCCCTAAGGTTAGTCCTAGAAGACTCAATCAGGATTTTATAGACCAGGAAGATAGATCCTATTTACCCTCTCCCTACAAGCCTAGTATACCTACAACCTATAGATCTTATGACTCCAGATCCTATGACTCTAGATCCCATGATCATAGATCCTATGCACCCACACCCTATGAGCCTAGTAGACCCAACACCCAATATTCTGACCCATATAGGGAGTCCAACCCTAGGAGGACCCAATATTCTGACCTATATAGGGAGTCCAACCCTAGGAGAACCCAGTATTCTGACCCATATAGGGAGTCCAATCCTAGGAGGACCCAATATCCTGACCCATATAGAGAGCCCAACCTTAGGAGGACCCCATACCTTGATCCATCCTTAGAACCTGATCATAAAGCTGACCCAAAATCATATGACCCCAGATCCTATAATCCCATGACCCATAGATCTGCACCCTTGTCCTGTGAGCCTAGAGAACCCATAACCTCTAAGTATCAACCTAGTACTAGTCATGCTTCCCCTAGTCAACTTGAACCCCATAGGATTAGTATCCCTAAATATGAACCCAGTAGTGAGCCACTACCCCTTATACAACCTGAACCTACTAGGAGTAGTACCCATAATCAGAGACCAGAACCTAACCAATTTCTTGCTAGCCGACCTTCTCCAACCATTCCTGAGATTCACAAGGCTTACATTAACGCGAAAGTGTATGAAGCTGATGTGAGCCTAGTGGATGAGTATGAGGGAGAAGAGGAGACACCTTTAGTAGACCTAGAATTAGCTGACCCAGTAGATGCCCAGGTAGAAACCAACCCAGAGCTAGTTGACCTTGACCATATCCAACCTAAAGCTATAATGGAAGAACAAATAGAGGAAGAGAACCTAGGTACTGCTACTAGAGCCTTACCTGAGAAAACCATAGAGGAGAGCCAAATTATAGAGTCTAGTCCTAAAATACAAGAACTAGAAGAATTTATTAAGGACCTGATCTCTTTGAATCAATACCTTCAAGATGAGTCCCCTCCTATAGTTCCCATTAAGGACCTCTTCCCCGAAATTAGTGACCCATCCTTCCATTATGCAAATCCTGTAGATATAGCTCAACCTCATAAGGTTAACCTCATTAGTATAGGATTAGTTCCTGACACCCCGTCTTTTATCCTACTTTATCCAACTAACCATGAATCTTTTTCTCTACCTTACCAAACTAATTCTGAACCCACTTCCTATTTTCTGCCCTTTCCTGACACCTCCAGCATTTCTAGGATCATTAGATTGCATTCAGCTGAGATTAGCATACTGCATGCATTCATCACGCATGTTAGGTTTGCATCTTACTTCTGGCATACTCTTTGGAATTTGCTAGGAGTTCACTGTAAATTTTCATGTGCATGTCAAGCTAGGATCAAACCTAGAGAACCTATAATCTATTAGGTTTAGATCCAAAGAGTTCAATAAAATTTCCTTCGATAGGAATGCATAGTCGAGTCTGTTAGGTATCAGTATGAGTCCTTTGCATCATTTGTCTGCATGTGCCTAGCATGTTCACCACCTGCACTAATCTTAAAACAACTGGCTAATTCCCGAAGAAGGGTCAAAGAATTTGATGTAGTGGATTTTATCTTGGTTGGGCTTAGGCCTAAAAGAAGCTTCATGCTCGCAGAGCCGGACCTTTTAAAGTGATAGAGAAGGTTGGATCAAATGCCTAGGTGTTAGACTTGCCTTCGGATTTGGGCATTAGTTCTACCTTCAATATTACAGACCTGGTTGAGTATAAGGAACCGGCAGCGCTACCTAGTGAGGCCTTTGGACCTATTCCTTTTCATTGTGAGTGACCCTAACCTAGAGTGTCCACAAACAAATTTGGCCTGAGAGAGGAGAATGGATCGAGCGTATCCTGGACAATCAAGCCATCACGACCCAGGGCCATGACTATCAATGCTTCCTGGTTCGATGGCAAGGCTGGCCAGAGTCGGACGATTCGTGGATTTCTCGAGAGGACTTGCAACGCCTCAACCCAGACCTTCTCGAGAGATATGTGAGCCAGTCTAACCTTCACTCGACAGGGTCGAGTTCCTCCCACCCCGGGAGAATTAGTGGGGACACCTGAGGCACCAGAATAAGACAGAGGCTTTTTCAACCCTCTGTAAATTGATCAATAATTTATGAATCTATCTGTAATAAGGGCTTAGCTCATCTGAGTCCATTTTAGTTGTTATTTCAGTTCTGTACTAGTCAGCTCATGTTGAGCTAGTTCAGTCCAATGCTAGTTAGCTCATGTTGAGCTAATTTTATTTTTTTTTAGTCCTGTCCAAGCATACTGAAGACTCAAGACTATATTATACAAGTGAAGACCAAGTCCAACCAGATTGAAGACATGGAAGTTTAGCCCAAGTCCAACCCAGCTTGAAGATTTGAAGACCCCAGGAGAAAAATCAGAAACCCTGATTCCTTGCAGATGCCCTCCAGATGCCCAGATTCCCTTCCAGATGCCAAAGTATATTCATAAATAAGGGCATCCATGATTCCAGAGGTCCATCTGCATCCTAGCCCAATGAAATCAAGCCCAGGTGCCAAGCCCAAGCCCCTAAGAAGCAAGATACCAGGGAATATTCCTGCTACCTAGCTACCAGGCCACCCCAGCTTCCAGAGGCCCAAACCCATGCACCCGGGCCCTTTGGGCCGGCCTTTTGCTGCTCCTAGAAGCTCAACACGCCACCCTAGGCGTCCTTGGAGTCTTGACCAAGTCAAGAAAAATTTTAGGGATTTTTCTACCTAATATTTCCTTATTTTCTAGCTAGGGTTTGAGAGGGAAAAGGATTCTTATGTAAAGACTTATGTACCCTTACTTGGAGCCCAAGGTTAAGGGTCTATTTAAGGGACCCTAGCCTCTTGTATGAGAGAATTTTTGATGAATGAAAACCTTGAGTTCTTCTATTGAGTGGTGTGATACCCTGCTGTGTGCATAAAGGGGTTTGTGAGAGTTCTTCTTCCCGGTGTTTGCAATCATCTTCCTGCTGCCAACAAACCCTCCAGATCCCTGGATGCCCACTCCAAAAGAAGCCTTCCCTTGATGTTTTTAATTTGTTTTCTTGTTCCTTTGTGAGCTTTCTAACCCGTGACAGGTCGTTTGCAGGTCCCTGAGTTCCTACGAATCCAACGACTCCAGCCAAGCCTCAATCGGATCACCGAGCAGAAAGCCGGGTATCCGCGGGTCTTTGGCTCGGTTTTCCAGGCCGCATCCGTCGAGGAACGAGAGACCCCTTCGCTGCGATCTTCATAGACATTGTCAGGTACACCCCTCTACCTCCAATAGTTTTATTGTAGGAGAACTTGCCCTAACCGAGGCTTCTCAGCCCCGGCGGTCCTTCTTTGCTACTTTTCTAGGTCCTAATCTGCATGCTGATCTTCAAAAATTCATACAAAATTCCCTATAAATGATTTTGATCTGAAATTTGGGAATTAATCACCTAACTCAACATGTAAAACATATAAAGAAAATTGCATGCATATTAGTTCCGCATCACCTTACCTTTGCCCATGGGCCTAGGGGTAGAAGTACCCTGAAAAGGTTTACTAGGGATAACTTGACTAGGTCCATTCCTTGGGATTGGGGCACTAACCCTAGAAGGTATAGGTCCTCTCTGAAATTTCTCAGTGTTCAGTGCAATCTGGTAGGCTTGGTCTAGATCAGTAACCTCTCTCAGAAATAGTTCTCTCTTGATATCTTCCCTCAGTCCAGCCCTAAATCTAGACAAAGTGACTTCGTGGGCTTCACTCACATCACATCTCATTAGGTATTCATCAAAAGTAGTTATGTAGTCTGAGACAGATCGGTTTCCTTGTTTCAGGTTTTGCCATTGGTCTAACAGGTTTTGCTGGTATGAAATGGGTAGGTATTTATCTCTCAGTTTTTCTTTCATACCCTGCCAAGTGGTTATGGGCTCAACATTCCGTCTCCTAGTGGTTAGCTCAATGTTCCCCCAGTATAACCTAGCTTGACGCACTAATTTCATCTTGGCAAACTTGTATTTCCTCTCCTCAGACATAGCATACCACTCAAAGTATTGATCCATCTCACCCTCCCAATCAGAATACACCTTAGGGTTCAGACTACCATCAAAAGTGGGTGCATCTAATTTGATGTTCCTGATGAACCTATCATCTCTATCTTCAAGCTCTGGGTCAGGCCTCCTATGATTAGGTTCGGGATCACTATATAAAGGCCTTCTAGGCTCTTGATGTGGGTGAGGTTGAGGCACATTAAAATCGGGGTCAGGAGTCCAATTCCGATGTCTAGGTTCTTCAAGTACTTGGACTCGGTCCCTAAGTTGGGTAAGATCCTCATGAATTTGTGCGCTAAACTGGGCCACAGTGTTTGTCATATCCTGATTCATTTTAGCCATACTTTCAGTAAGAGTTCTGATCATGGCCTCTAAATCAGGTTGGGTTTGACCAGGTTGATATGGCACTCCGTTTCTGGTAGACATGATGATTCAAGCAAGCACACAAAATGAGACTAGACTAAATCGACTACTAGATCACTAGACCTAGAGTCCAAACTAGATGCCCAATCAGAGTGGCAAGCTAGCCCGTAGTAACTCAGGACTCAGCCAGGCAGGTGTAAGGGGAGTGTTAGGTCCCTGATCGCCAATCCTAGACACCAATCAGTGATTGGCCAGGTAGGCGGACCAGCACACAAGCCCTTCGGGACGTAGTCCCTGAACCACCGTTCTAGACACTGAGTGCTAAGCACACACAGAATAACTCAGCAAACTGACTCAACACTAGCCTAGACCCGACCAATTGGTGTCCCTAGCCCACTAGGGCAAATTAAGTCTAACTGATTTTAAATTAGGTCTAGGTTCGAATGATTGGATGGTGGTTTTGGGCTAAGGAGAGGTAATCAACTCCTCCCTTATCTTAGATGCTCAATTGCCCTTAAGTAAATTATGAGATGATCACTCCAAAAAAGAATTGAATTGCAAAACACAAAAAATAGAGTTGCTGTATTTTAATTCTCAGAATTTTATCGAAACCAATAAATCGCAGAAAAATTATGGAAAATAGGTTCAATTATACTGGTTTCAACGAAGTAAAAATCATGCAATTCGGAGTTTTATGGAGGGAGAAATAATTCAGACAACAGGGAAATTACGGGCTGCAACTAGATTGTCTTCCCCGTTTATAATCCCTGCTACGAAGTTATAACCCAATGGATCCCCTACACGCCCTAGGAACACCCGTGGAATGGGAGGAGGAGGCTTGCGCCTCGCTTAGTTCCTAGGACCGGACATCCTGGGGAGTCTACTTCGAGCAGACAAAATAAAAAGAGAACAATCAACACAAGCAAGCAAGCAAATCAGAAACCCTAGACTGGGCTCTGATACCAAAAATGATGCAGAACAAAGAAACAAAGAAGCGTATGCGGAAGTAAATTAAGATTAACTAATTTTTTTGTTATTTTTATATGTTTGTAGAAGTTGGCTTCAAATCAAAGAAAAGTTAACCTAACATTGAAAGATACTAATATAATAATTGAAAGCATAATTTTAAGGAAACTAAATTATCAGAGTAGTTCAGAAGCAACGGATCGCTGGGGGTTGAGAAACTCCCAGACCTAGGGTTTCGCTTCGAACTTTCAACAGAACAGAAATAAAGAGAAGGGAAGGTTTATCTAACCAGACAATGATCTTCACAGATTTTGGTGGAAGAACTCTCCCGAGCAGATTGTTGGATCCTCGGAGTCGGATATCTTCGTAATGGATCCTCCAATACTGGTCCTTTGGCGGGTTGGCTTCTCCTGAACTCAAGATCTGGAAGAGAAGAAAAACAATTGATGGAATCAGAGAGTCAAGGAAAAGATTTACCAGGTTGATGAACTTGAAGATCGAAATTGCTGAAAACTGGATTCTCCTGGATGCTGATGTGATTCTCCTTGGAACTTGCTCTGGATCTGAAGTAGCCGGACTGGATCTGGATGAAGGTGGACGGCCTGGACTTGTAGAGAGAGAGAGAGGCCATGGGAGATGGATGGATCTAGGGTTTGGTGGATGGAAAATAATGAAAGGTGGCTAGGGTTTTGGAATTTCAAGTGGCTAACCTAGGGTTTTGGATAAAGATGGAGATCTCTCACCTCCTCAAGGCTCCAATGGAACCCGGATTACCCCCTCACGGAGCTCAACACTTAGAATAGTGCGGAAGAAGAGAAACCTAGGTCACTCAACACAAGAGAATAGCAAAAATAATTTTTTCTTCATTGATTTTCTAAAGTTACAAAGAGAGGTCTATTATATAGACCTAAAATTTTCTCCTAGCTTGTACAAATTCCCATGTGGGACTAAACTCTTCCAACCCCTAGATTAGGTAGAAAATCCTCTCCCTTGGCCGACCAAGAGTCCAAAAAAAATTGGGACGGCCATAAAGGAATTGTTTTGGAACTTTTATGGCACCTCCTTTGGAGTTGGATTTGGATTTGGAGTCCTCTTCTTCTTATGGTATTTCTTCTTTTCTTCCACTCCAAGTTAAGCTCTTTGATTTTGATTTGAACTTCAATTAGGAGTAGGTTGGATGTCCTTCTTTGATTTCTTCTCCAAGAGAAGTTTTCTTCCTTCTTTGCTTAGGTAAATTAGGCAGGTGTGGGCGCCTCCTTTAATTTAGCCTCCAATTTAATTTTTTCTTCTTTGGATGTGGGGACCATGACACTGGGATGCCTCTATGGCGCCTCCTGGACTCTGGCGTGTGCTCGGAGTGTGGCTGGGCGTGTGGCTTGGAGTGTGGCCTCCACTTGCTTGAACCTTGAGTTGATTGGAAGAGAAATGTGGCACCATTTTGGACCAAATTGAAACCACATTGGGACTTGCACGAGTCAACATGACTCAACAAAATTTAAATGGTGACTCAAGAAATAGATAAAATAAATAAACTGGTTAACCAGGTCAACCTTTATTACAAACCCTAATTTCTCGGGCAATGTCAATCAGAGATCCAAATGGAGCTCTGAAGTCTTCTTCTGAGTCTGGTGCCCGCACCATAGTAGCAGGGAGCACTCGGGGGTAGCGAGGGGATATGGCAGTCAATAGGGGGGATTATAGCATGCTAGGTAGGGGAAAACATGCAAGGGGAGCATAGGGTGCTCGGATGGTGGAGGCCACAAGGGAGAAGGACAAGGCACCGAGGAGGGGGGAACCAGAAATAGGGAGCTCGAATGGATGGGAGCATGGCATGAGGAATGGCAACGATGGAGGCATGCGATGGGGGAGGGGCAATGGTGGGAAAGAGAGCAAGGGGGCAATGCAATTTCTATCAAGAAGGAGAGGCAGGCATGGGAGGAAAACTATGACCAATTTAAGGAGAAGTATTAGTAATGGAAATGATTGTGATTGCTAATACTCATCAATAATTCATGAAATCTTCTACAAGTAATAGCGATGGTGACTTTCATTTGCTAATACTAATGATGTCATTGCTAATACTATTTCATTTAAAAAAATAAAAGGTATCAGTGATGGCAAATTTTCCTTACTAATACCGATGATGCCATTGCTAATACTATTTTGTTTAAAAAAAAAAGTATTAGTGATGATATACTACTGTCACTAATACTTTTTCTAAAAAAATGTGATCAAATTTAAAGTTCTTAGCAATGGAATTTCCCATTGCTAATATACATAATTCCATCATTAATATTAGCAACTAATTTTTTTCCAACAATTTTTTGGTTGGTAAATACCATTATTATTGATGGCTACTTAGCAATCACTAATAGCCATCACTAATATTATAATTTCTTATAATGTGAAAGGCATGATCACTCTAGTCGTGACCACAAGGCAAGCATCAAAGCAAGCTTTAGTCATGCTAAACTTCCTAGTGGTAATGACTCAGCCTATAATATTATCCTAGGGAGACTATAGGTTTGAATGCCCTCCATGTCGTCACCTCTATCTATCACCTACTAATGAAGTTTCCTACTATCCAAGGAGTAGGTGAGGTTCGAGGTGTCATGCCTTGGCTAGATAGAGCTATGTTAACACTCTTAAAGGTAAAATGCTATAGGAAGTGTTGCCCATCGATAGCCTCGACCCTAGAGATTAGCAGGATCGGTAGCAGGGCCTACCGATAAAAGAGCTTCTTTCGATCCCCTATATGAGCCCAATCCAACCTAGAGAGTCTAGATTGGTTCCTGGCTAAGAAAGGTCTCACACGATCGACTCCTCACCTTTTTAAGAGCAAATGTAGATGTCTTTGCATGGACTACCTCTAACATGCCTAGTGTTGATACAGAGGTTATGGAACACTAGCTAAATGTCAATCCTTCACACAAGCTGGTAAAGTAAAAGAAGTGAAGCTTCACCCTTGAGTGACAACAAGCCATCAAGTAAGAGGTAAATAAGCTATGCATAGCTTGTTTCATTCGCTAAGTCAACTATCCAAAATGGCTAGCAAATATAGGCTCATCGAAAGCAAGCATGATGGGGGACTAATATGCATGCGATTTTTTTTGTATGTTTTACATGTTGAGTTAGGTGATTATTTCCCGAATTTCAGATCAAAATTATTTATAGGGAATTTTGTATGAATTTTTGAAGATCAGCATGCAGATTAGAACCTAGAAAAGTAGCAAAGAAGGACCGCCGGGGCTGAGAAGCCTTAGTTAGGGCAAGTTCTCCTACAATAAAACTACTGGACGTAAAGGGTGTACCTGAGAATGTCTGTGAAGATCGTAGCGAAGGGGTCTCTCATTCCTCGATGGATGCAGCCTGGAAAACCGAGCCAAAGACCCGCGAATACCCGGCTTTCTGCTCGGTGATCCGATTGAGGCTTGGCTGGAGTCGTTGGATTCGTAGGAACTCGGGGACCTGCAAACAACCTGTCATGGGTTAGAAAACTCATAAAGAAACAAGAAAACAAAGGGAAAACATCAAGGGAAGGCTTCTTTTGGAGTGGGCGTCCAGGGATCTGAGAGGCTTGTTGGCAGTAGGAAGATGATTGCAGCACTGGGAAGAAAAACTCTCACAAACCCCTTTATGCACACAGCTGGGTATCACACAACTCAATAGAAGAACTCAAGATTTTAATTCATATAAAAATTCTCCCTTCATACAAGAGGCTAGGGTCCCTTAAATAGACCCTTAACCTTGGGCTCCAAGTAAGGGCACATTAGTCTTTACATGAGAATCCTTTTCCCTCTCAAACACTAGCTAGAAAATAAGGAAATATTAGGTAGAAAAATCCCTAAAAATTCTCTTGACTTGGTCAACACTCCAAGGATGACTAGGGGGTGTGTTGGGCTTCTAGGAACAGCAAGGGGCCGGCCTAAAGGGGCCTGGGTAAATGGGTTTGGGCCTTTGGAAGCTGGGGTGGCCTGGTAGCCAGGTAGCAGGAATATTCCCTGGTATCTTGCTTCTTAGGGGCTTGGGCTTGGCGCCTGGGCTTGATTTCTTTGGGCTAGGATGCAGATGGACCTCTAAAATCATGGATGCCTTGGTATATGAATATATTTTGGCATCTGGAAGGGAATCTAGGCATCTGGAGGGCATCTGCAAGAAATCAGGGTTTTCTGAATTTTCCTCCTGGGGTCTTCAAATCTTCAAGCTGGGTTGGACTTGGGCTATACTTCCATGTCTTCAATCTAGTTGGACTTGGTCTTCACTTGTATGATATAGTCTTGAGTCTTCAGTATGCTTGGACAGGACTCAAAAAAATAAAATTAGCTCAACATGAGCTGACTAGCATTGGACTGAACTAGCTCAACATGAGCTGACTATTACAGAACTGAAATAACAACTAAAAATACTCAAATAACAACTAAAATGGACTCAGATGAGCTAAGCCCTTATTACAGATGGACTCATAAATTATTGATCAATTTACAAAGGGTTGAAAAAGTCTCTGTCTTATTCTGGTACCTCAGGTGTCCCCACCAATTCTCCCGGGGTGGGAGGAACTCGATCCTGTCGAGTGAAGGTCAGACTGGTGCACATATCTCTCGAGAAGGTCTGGGTTGAGGCGTTGCAAGTCCTCTCGAGAAATCCACGAATCGTCTGACTCTGGCCAGCCTTCCCATCGGACCAGGAAGCGTTGATAGTCATGGCCCTGGGTCATGATGTCTTGATCGTCCAGGATACCCTCGATCCGTTCTCCTCTCTCAGGCCAAATTTGTTTTTGGACACTCTAGGTTAGGGTCACTCATAATGAAAAGGAATAGGTCCAAAGGCCTCACTAGGTAGCACTGCCGATTCCCTATACTCAACCAGGTCTGTAATATTGAAGGTAGAACTAATGCCCAAATCTGAAGGCAAGTCTAACACCTAGGCATTTGATCCAACCTTCTCTATCACTTTAAAAGGTCCGGCTCTGTGAGCATGAAGCTTCTTTTAGGCCTAAGCCTAACCAAGATAGAATCCACTGCATCAAATTCTTTAATCCATCTTCGGGAATTAGCCAGTTTGTTTAAAATTAGTGTAGGTGGTGAACATGCTGGGCACATGCAGACTCCTAACAAATGATTCAAAGGACTCATACTAACACCTAACAGACTTGACTATGCATTCCTATAGAAGGAAATCTTATTGAACTCTTTGGATCTAAACCTAACAGATTATAGGTTCCCTAGGTTTGATCCTAGCTTGACATGCACATGAAAATTTACAGTGAACTCCTAGCAAATTCCAAAGAGTGTGCCAGAAGTAAGATGCAAACCTAACATGTGTGATGAATGCATGCAGTATGCTAATCTCAGTTAAATGCAATCTAATAATCTTAGAAATGCTGGAGGTGTCAGGAAAGGGCAGAAAATAGGAAGTGGGTTCAGAATTAGTTTGGTAAGGTAGAGAAAAAGGTTCATGGTTAGTTGGATAAAGTAGGATAAAAGACGGGATGTCAGGAACTAATCCTATACTAATGAGGTTAACCTTACGAGGTTGAGCTATATCTACAGGGTTTGCATAATGGAAGGATGGGTCACCAATTTCGGGGAAGAGGTCCTTAATGGGAACTATAGGAGGGGACTCATCTTGAAGGTATTGATTCAAAGAGATCAAGTCCTTAATAAATTCTTCTGGTTCTTGTATTTTTGGACTAGACTCTATAATTTGGCTCTCCTCTATGGTTTCCTCAGGTAAGGCTCTAGCAGCAGTACCTAGGTTCTCTTCCTCTATTTGTTCTTCCATTATAGCTTTAGGTTGGATGTGGTCAAGATCAACTAGCTCTGGGTTGGTTTCTACCTGGGTATCTACTGGGTCAGCTAATTCTAGGTCTACTAAAGGTGTCTCCTCTTCTCCTTCATACTCATCCACTAGGCTCGCATCAGCTTCATACACTTCCGCATTAATGTAAGCCTTGTTAATCTCAGGAATGGTTGGAGAAGGTCGGCTAGGGAAAAATTGGCTAGGTCCTGGTTTCTGATTATGGACACTAATCCTAGTAGGTTCAGGTTGCCTAAGGGGTAGTAGCTCACTACTGGGCTCATATTTAGGGGTACTAATCCTATGGGGTTCAAGTTGACTAGGGGAAGCATGACTAGTACTAGATTGATACCTAGGGGTTATGGGCTCCCTAGGCTCATAGGACAAGGGTGCAGATCTATGGGTCAGGGGATTATAGGATCTGGGGTCATAGGATTTTGGGTCAGTTCTATGGTCAGGTTCTAAGGATGGATCATGGTATGGAGTCCTCCTAAGGTTGGGCTCCCTATATGGGTCAGGATATTGGGTCCTCCTAGGGTTGGACTCCCTATATGGGTCAGAATATTGGGTTCTCCTAGGGTTGGACTCCCTATATGGGTTAGAATATTGGGTTATCCTATGGTTGGACTCCCTATATGGGTCAGAATATTGGGTGTTGGGTCTACTAGGCTCATAAGGTGTGGGTGCATAGGATCTATGATCATAGGATCTAGAGTCATAGGATCTAGGTTCATAGGTTATGGATTCATAGGTTCTAGGTTCATAGGATTTGGAGTTATAAGATCTATAGGTTGTGGGTATACTAAGCTTATAAGGAGAGGGTAAATAGGATCTATCTTCCTGGTTTATAAAATCCTGATTGGGTCTTCTAGGACTAACCTTAGGGATTGGGTCATGACGATGGGCTCTCCTAGGTTCGACCTCTTGGTATGGGTCAGGGTCTGGGGTCCTCCTAGGTTGAGGGTTATAGTATGGGTCAGGATGAGGAGCTCTCCTAGGTTCGACCTCAGGGTATAGATTAGGGTTTGGGATCCTCCTAGGTTGAGGGGAATTAGGATCTGGCTCAGACTGTGACCCATGGGTTTTTCCTGGGGTCCCTACCCGGACTTCTAACTGATCAAACCTGCTGGCAAGATGGTCAATTCTATTATTGTTTTGAATACCAGACTGAGTTAACTGGGTAGCCATCTGGGCCATTTGATCAGCTAGGGCTTTTATTTGGGCTTGTAAATTTTTCATGGGTTCAGACATTTGTGAAGGAGGTGGGTGATATGAAACTCCTGATCTAGTGCTCATGCAAGACTCGATCAGACCGACTATAGCTGACTAGACCTAGAGTCCAAACTAGATGCTCAATCAGGGTGGCAAACTAGCTTATAGTAACCCTGTACTCAGCCAGGCAGGTGTAAGGGGAGTGTTAGGTCCCTGATTGCCAATCCTAGACACCAATCAGAGATTGGGCAGGTAGGCGGACCAGCAAACAAGCCCTTTGGGATTGAATCCCTAAACCACCATTCTAGACACCAAGCACAAGGCACACACAGGTTAGCTTGACACAGTGATCTAACACGTAGCCCGGACCCGACCAGTTGGTGTCCCTAGCCCATTAGGGCAAATTAAGTCTAGTTAATTTTAAGTTAAGGCTTGGGACCGAATGCAAGGGATGTGGTTTTGGGCTAAGGAGAGGTGATCAAATCCTCCCCCCATCTGATATAACAAGAGTGCCCTTAAAAGTAAATTATGCAATGATGGCAGGCAGATGAGGATGCAAATTAGGGTTTAGATGTTTTTGGTATTTTTTTTTTTGGAGAATATGTAAATTTTTTTTTTTTGGTATTTTTTTTTAAATAGAAGAAAACTTTCAAATCATGGCCTAATATGCTGAAAATATTCTAAAATTAAAAGATATGCAAAAGATGCTAAACAAAACCCTAAAACATCCAAACTTGTCTTGCAGAAAAAATAGAGCCGAAAATTTGCAGGCTGTATTTCGGCTTGCAAAAAGTTCAAAGTCCATAATAAAATTTTCAAAAGTTCTTAAAATTACTGTGAATTATGATTAATCCAGAAAAATAAATTTTAGAATTTTTAGAGTTTTTAACAGGGAGAAATAATTCAAATAACAGAGTATATACGGACTAAAAATTGCAGAAAACAAGCCCTAATCTAAGCTCTGATACCAAATTGGTGGGGACACCTGAGGTACCAGAATAAGACAGAGGCTTTTTCAACCCTCTGTAAATTGATCAATAATTTATGAGTCCATCTGTGATAAGGGATTAGCTCATCTGAGTCCATTTTAGTTGTTATTTGAGTATTTTTAGTTGTTATTTCGGTTCTGTACTGGTCAGCTCATGTTGAGCTAGTTCAGTCCAATGCTAGTCAGCTCATGTTGAGCTAATTTTATTTTTTTGAGTCCTGTCCAAGCATACTGAAGACTCAAGACTATATCATACAAGTGAAGACCAAGTCCAACTAGATTGAAGACATGGAAGTATAGCACAAGTCCAACCCAGCTTGAAGATTTGAAGACCCCAGGAGGAAAATTCAGAAAACCCTGATTTCTTGCAGATGCCCTCCAGATGCCCAGATTCCCTTCCAGATGCCAAAGTATATTCATAGATAAGGGCATCCATGATTCCAGAGGTCCATCTGCATCCTAGCCCAAAGAAATCAAGCCCAGGTGCTAAGCCCAAGCCCCTAAGAAGCAAGATACCAGGGAATATTCCTGCTGCCTGGCTACCAGGCCACCCCAGCTTCCAAAGGCCCAAACCCATGCACCCGAGCCACTTTGGGCAAGCCTTTTGCTGCTCCTAGAAGCCCAACACGCCCCCCTAGGCATCCTTGGAGTCTTGACCAAGTCAAGAAATTTTTTAGGGATTTTTCTACCTAATATTTCCTTATTTTCTAGCTAGGGTTTGAGAGGGAAAAGGATTCTTATGTAAAGACTTATGTACCCTTACTTGGAGCCCAAGGTTAAGGGTCTATTTAAGGGACCCTAGCCTCTTGTATGAGGAGAATTTTTGATGAATGAAAACCTTGAGTTCTTCTATTGAGTGGTGTGATACCCTGCTGTGTGCATAAAGGGGTTGTGAGAGTTCTTCTTCCCGGTGTTTGCAATCATCTTCCTGCTGCCAACAAACCCTCCAGATCCCTGGACGCCCACTCCAAAAGAAGCCTTCCCTTGCTATTTTTACTTTGTTTTCTTGTTCCTTTGTGATCTTTCTAACCCTTGACAGGTCGTTTGCAGGTCCCCGAGTTCCTACGAATCCAACGACTCCAGCCAAGCCTCAATCGGATCACCGAGCAGAAAGCCGGGTATCCGCGGGGCTTTGGCTCGATTTTCCAGGCCGCATCCGTCGAGGAACGAGAGACCCCTTCACTGCGATCTTCATAGATGTTGTCAGGTACACCCCTCTACCTCCAGTAGTTTTATTGCAGGAGAACTTGCCCTAACCGAGGCTTCTCAGCCCCGGCGGTCCTTCTTTGCTACTTATCTAGGTCCTAATCTGCATGCTGATCTTAAAAAATTCATACAAAAATCCCTACAAATAATTTTGATCTGAAAATCGGGAATTAATAACCTAACTCAACATGTAAAATATACAAAAAAAATGGCATGCATATTAGTTCGCCATCATTTGGTATCAGAGCTTAGATTAGGGCTTGTTTCCTGCAATTTTTCAATCTGTATATACTCTGTTATTTTAATTATTTCTCCTTGTTAAAAACTCCAAAAATTTTGAAATTTATTTTCCTGGATTTATCATAATTCACAGTAATTTTATAAAGTTTTTTAGATTTTATTATGGCCTGTGAATTTTCTGCAAGCCGAAATAGGGCCCGTAAATGTTCGGCTCTATTTTTTTTAGCAAGACAAGTTTGGAAGTTTTAGGGTTTTGTTTAGGAGTTTTTGCATATTTCTTAATTTTAGTATATTTCCAGTATATTAGGCCATGATTTGCAAGTTTTCTTCTATTTAAAAAAAAAATACCAAAAAAAAAAACATATTCTCCTAAAATACCAAAAAAAAAATCTAAACCCTAATTTGCATCCTCATCTGCCTGCCATCATTGCATAATTTACTTTTAAGGGCACTCTTGCTATATCAGATGGGGGGAGGATTTGATCACCTCTCCTTAGCCCAAAACCACATCCCTTGCATTCAGTCCCAAGCCTTAACCTAAAATTAATTAGACTTAATTTGCCCTAGTGGGCTAGGGACACCAACTGGTCGGGTCCGGGCTAGTGTTAGATCACTGTGTCAAGTTAACCTGTGTGTGCCTTGTGCTCAGTGTCTAGAATGGTGGTTTAGGGATTCAATCCCGAAGGGCTTGTGTGCTGGTCTGCCTACCTGGCCAATCTCTGATTGGTGTCTAGGATTAGCAATCAGGGACCTAACACTCCCCTTACACCTGCCTGGCTGAGTACAGGGTTACTATAGGCTAGTTTGCCACCCTGATTGAGCATCTAGTTTGGACTCTAGGTCTAGTCAGCTATAGTCGGTCTGATCGAGTCTTGTATGAGCACTAGATCAGGAGTTTCATATCACCCACCTCCTTCACAAATGTCTGAACCCATGGAAAACTTACAAGCCCAAATAAAAGCCCTAGCTGATCAAATGGCCCAGATGACTACCCAGTTAACTCAGTCTGGTACCCAAACCAACAATAGAATTGACCATCTTGCCAAAAGGTTTGACCAGTTAGGAGGCCGTGTAGGGACCATAGCAAGAACACATGGGTCACAATCTGAGCCAGATCCTGAGTCCCCTCAACCTAGGAGAACCCCAAACCCTGATCTATACCATGAGGTCGAACCTAGGAGATCCCCTTATTCTGACCCGTACTACAATCCTCAACCTAGGAGGACCCCAAACCCTGATCCATACCGATAGATTGAACCTAGGAGAGCCCCTCAGCCTGACCCATACAATAATACTGAACCTAGAAGAACCCCTTACCATGACCCTTATTATGATACTGAACCTAGAAGAACCCCTTACCGTGACCATTATTATGATACTGAACCCAGGAGAACCCAATACTCTGACCCATATAGGGAGTCCAATCCTAGGAGAACCCAATACTCTGACCCATATAGGGAGCCCAACCCTAGGAGAACCCAATACTCTGACCCATATAGGGAGCCCAACCCTAGGAGAACCCAATATTCTGACCCATATAGGGAGTCCAACCCTAGGAGAACCCAATATCCTGACCCATATAGGAAGCCCAACCTTAGGAGGACCCCATACCATGATCCATCCTTAGAATCTGATCATAGAGCTGACCCAAAATCCTATGACCCCAGATCCTATAATTCCATGACCCATAGATCTGCATCCTTGTCCTATGAGCCTAGAGAACCCATAACCCCTATGTATCAACCTAGTACTAGTCATGCTTCTTCTAGTCAACCTGAACCCCATAGGATTAGTATCCCTAAATATGAACCCAGTAGTGAGCCACTACCCCTTATACAACCTGAACCTACTGGGAGTAGTGCTCATAATCAGAAACCAGGATCTAGCTAATTTTTTCCTAGCCGACCTTTTCCAACCATTCCTGAGATTGACAAGGCTTACATTAATGCGGAAGTGTATGAAGCTGATGCAAGCCTAGTGGATGAGTATGAAGGAGAAGAGGAGACACCTTTAGTAGACCTAGAATAAGCTGACCCAGTAGATACCCAGGTAGAAACCACCCTAGAGCTAGTTGACCTTGACCACATCCAACCTAAAGCTAGAGTGGAAGAACAATTAGAGGAAGAGAACTATGATACTAGGATTTTACCTGAGGAAACTCTAGAAAAGGATCTAATTGTAGAGCCTATTCCTAAATTGCATGAACAAGAAGACTTTATTCAGGATTTGGCTTACTTAACCCATTGCCCTCAGGATGAATCCCTTCCTGCCATTCCTATTGAAGATCTCTTCCCAGAAATTGTTGACCCATCCTTCCATAACATGGACCTTTTCATGCCCATAGAAATTCCACAATCTCGTAAGATTAGCCTCATTAGTCTAGGATTAGTCCCTGACATGCCTTCTTATATCGAACTTTATCCAACTAACTTTGAACCTTTTTCCCTACCCTACCAAACTAATTCTGAACCCACTTCCTATTTTCTGCCCTTGCCTAACACCTCCAGCATTTCTAGGATTATTAGATTGCATTTAACTGAGATTAGCATACTGCATGCATTCATCACACATGTTAGGTTTGCATCTTACTTCTAGCATACTCTTTGGAATTTGCTAGGAGTTCACTGTAAATTTTCATGTGCATGTCAAGCTAAGATCAAACCTAGAGAACCTATAATCTATTAGGTTTAGATCCAAAGAGTTCAATAAAATTTTCTTCGATAGGAATGCATAGTCGAGTCTTTAGGTGTAGGTTTGAGTCCTTTGCATCATCTTGTTAGGAGTCTGCATGTGCCTAGCATGTTCACCACCCGCACTAATGTTAAAACAACTGGCTAATTCCCGAAGATGGATCAAAAAAATTTGATGTAGTGGATTTTATCTTGGTTAGGCTTAGGCCTAAAAGAAGCTTCATGCTCGCAGAGCTGGACCTTTTAAAGTGATAGAGAAGGTTGGATCAAATGCCTAGGTGTTAGACTTGCCTTCGGATTTGGGCATTAGTTCTACCTTCAATATTACAGACCTGGTTGAGTATAGGGAACCGGCAGCGCTACCTAGTGAGGCCTTTGGACCTATTCCTTTTCATTGTGAGTGACCCTAACCTATAGTGTCCACAAACAAATTTGGCCTGAGAGAGGAGAACGGATCGAGCGTATCCTGGATAATCAAGCCATCACAACCCAGGGCCATGACTATCAACGCTTCCTGGTCCGATGGCAAGGCCGACCAGAGTCGGACGATTCGTGGATTTCTCGAGAGGACTTGCAACGCCTCAACCCAGACCTTCTCGAGAGATATGTGAGCCAGTCTGACCTTCACTCGACAGGGTCGAGTTCCTCCTACACCGGGAGAATTGGTGGGGACACCTGAGGCACCAGAATAAGACAGAGGCTTTTTCAACCCTCTGTAAATTGATCAATAATTTATGAGTCCATCTGTAATAAGGGCTTAGCTCATCTGAGTCCATTTTAGTTGTTATTTGAGTATTTTTAGTTGTTATTTCAGTTCTGTACTAGTCAGCTCATGTTGAGCTAGTTCAGTCCAATGCTAGTCAGCTCATGTTGAGCTAATTTTATTTTTTTGAGTCCTGTCCAAGCATACTGAAGACTCAAGACTATATCATACAAGTGAAGACCAAGTCCAACTAGATTGAAGACATGGAAGTATAGCACAAGTCCAACCCAGCTTGAAGATTTGAAGACCCCAGGAGGAAAATTCAGAAAACCCTGATTTCTTGCAGATGCCCTCCAGATGCCCAGATTCCCTTCCAGATGCCAAAGTATATTCATAGATAAGGGCATCCATGATTCCAGAGGTCCATCTGCATCCTAGCCCAAAGAAATCAAGCCCAGGTGCCAAGCCCAAGCCCCTAAGAAGCAAGATACCAGGGAATATTCCTGCTACCTGGCTACCAGGCCACCCCAGCTTCCAGAGGCCCAAACCCATGCACCCGAGCCCCTTTGGGCCGGCCTTTTGCTGCTCCTAGAAGCCCAACACGCCCCCCTAGGCGTCCTTGGAGTCTTGACCAAGTCAAGAAATTTTTTAGGGATTTTTCTACCTAATATTTCCTTATTTTCTAGCTAGGGTTTGAGAGGGAAAAGGATTCTTATGTAAAGACTTATGTACCCTTACTTGGAGCCCAAGGTTAAGGGTCTATTTAAGGGACCCTAGCCTCTTGTATAGACTTATTTAAGGTTATGTAAAGACTTATGTACCCATCACAAATGATGGGGGACTAATATGCATGCAATTTTTTTTGTACGTTTTACATGTTGAGTTAGATGATTATTTCCCGAATTTCAGATCAAAATTATTTGTAGGGAGTTTTGTATGAATTTTTGAAGATCAGCATGCAGATTAGGACCTAGAAAAGTAGCAAAGAAGGACCGCCGGGGCTGAGAAGCCTCGGTTAGGGCAAGTTCTCCTACAATAAAACTACTGGAGGTAGAGGGGTGTACCTGACAATGTCTGTGAAGATCGCAGCGAAGGGGTCTCTCGTTCCTCGATGGATGCGGCCTGGAAAATCGAGCCAAAGACCCGCGGATACTCGGCTTTCTACTCGGTGATCCGATTGAGGCTTGGCTGGAGTCGTTGGATTCGTAAAAACTCGGGGACCTGCAAATAACCTATCAGGGGTTAGAAAACACACAAAGGAACAAGGAAACAAAGGGAAAACAGCAAGGGAAGGCTTCTTTTGGAGTGGGCGTCCAGGGATCTGAGAGGTTTGTTGGCAGCAGGAAGATGATTGTAGCACTGGGAAGAAAAACTCTCACAAACCCCTTTATGCACACAGCAGGGTATCACACAACTCAATAGAAGAACTCAAGGTTTTAATTCATATCAAAAATTCTCCCTTCATACAAGATGCTAGGGTTCCTTAAATAGACCCTTATCCTTGGGCTCCAAGTAAGGGCACATTAGTCTTTACATGAGAATCCTTTTCCCTCTCAAACCCTAGCTAGAAAATAAAGAAATATTAGGTAGAAAAATCCCTAAAAATTCTCTTGACTTGGTCAACACTCCAAGGATGCCTAGGGGGGCATGTTGGGCTTCTAGGAGCAGCAAGGTGCCAGCCCAAAGGGGCCCGAGTGCATGGGTTTGGGCCTTTGGAAGCTGGTGTGGCCTGGTAGCCAGGTAGCAGGAATATTCCCTGGTATCTTGCTTCTTAGGGGCTTGGGCTTGGCGCCTGGGCTTGATTTCTTTGGGCTAGGATGCAGATGGACCTCTAAAATCATGGATGCCTTGGTATATGAATATATTTTGGCATCTGGAAGGGAATCTGGGCATCTGGAGGGCATCTGCAAGAAATCAGGGTTTTCTGAATTTTCCTCCTAGGGTCTTCAAATCTTCAAGCTGGGTTGGACTTGGGCTATACTTCCATGTCTTCAATTTATTTGGACTTGGTCTTCACTTGTATGATATAGTCTTGAGTCTTCAATATGCTTGGACAGGACTCAAAAAAATAAAATTAACTCAACATGAGCTGACTAGCATTGGACTGAACTTGCTCAACATGAGCTGACTAGTACAGAACTGAAATAACAACTAAAAATACTCAAATAACAACTAAAATAGACTCAGATGAGCTAAGCCCTTATTACAGATGGACTCATAAATTATTGATCAATTTACAGAGGGTTGAAAAAGTCTCTGTCTTATTCTGGTGCCTCTGGTGTCCCCACCAAATCAGCAAATGGTAGGTATGCATCGATTTAGCCAATGTAAATAAAGCCCACCCTAAAGACAACTTCTCTTTGCTTCGGATAGGCTAACTAGTTGATTCTACATCGAGGCACCAACTACTTTGCTTCAAGGATGCTTTTTGGGATATAACCAAATCTAGATGGCCTTTGAGGATGAAGAAAAGACCTCTTTCATCATAGACCAAAGGCTCTACAACTACGAAGTAATGCCTTTCGGCCTGAAGAATATGGGAGCTACTTACTAGCATCTAGTCAATAAGATGTTTAAAGACCAGATCAATTGCAATATTGAGATATGTTGATGACATGCAAGTAAAGATCCAGTAGGTGGAGCATTGGTAGTGGACCTCAAGGAAACTTTTCAAATCTTGAGGAAGTATTATATGAGGCTCAACCTAGTCAAATGCACCTTTGGCATGTCCTCTAGAAAGTTCTTGGGTTTCATTGTCTCACACCATGGGATCATGTTCAACCCATAGAAGCTCTGAGCTATCTTGGAAATGTCATCACCCAGGACCTGGAAGGAAGTCTAATGGCTTATAGGATGGATAGCTACATTGAGTAGGTTCATTGCCAGATTAGGTGACAAGTGAGGCCCTTCATCAAAGCTTTGAGATAGACCAAGGACTGCTGTTGGATGGAGGAGTGTCAGACTACATTTGAGTAGCTTCGCACATACTTGGCCGCTACTCCCCTCCTAACTAGGCAGTAGAAGAGAGATGCTGTACCAGTATCTAGTAGTGTCTCTTATCATGGTAAGCTCTGTCCTTATCTAAGATGAAGAAGGTTTGTATAACCTTGTGTACTACACCAGCAAGGTATTTAAGGACATGGAGACCTGGTAGCCGAGGATGTTGAAGGCCACCTATGTTCTCCTAATCTTGGCATAATGGCTCTTTCCCTACTTTTAAGTGTATTCCATCATCGTTATGATGGACTAACCCTTGGGGTCTATCTTACAAAAATTGGACACCTTTAGGAGGATGCCAAGGTGGGCAACGAGGATTGGAAAGTTAAACATCCATGGCCCTCCATCAAGGCTCAGGCACTGGCAGACTTCTTTGTGGAGTGTACCCTCCTAAAAGAGGTCAAAGCAGAGGTAGAAGTGGTAGCCCTCATCCTAGCAAGTGATCTTTGGACTCTTTATGTAGATGGGGCATCCAATGCATGAAGCTTGGAAGCAAGGATGATCCTCCCCAGCCCATATAGTATCATCATTGAGCATGCCCTCCATTTTAGCTTCATAACTTCCAATAATGAGGCAAAGTATGAAGTATTCTTAACGAGAAAAAGATTGGCTTGAGAGCTTGGGATACAACATCTCAAAGCCCTCGTGACTTCCAACTAGTTGATAGCCAAGTTCGGGAGAAGTATGAAGCCAAAGCCCCTGCCATAAAGAAGTACCTGGAGAAGATAAAAGAAATAATCCTTTCCTTTCTCTTCTTTGGATTTCCATAATGGAAAACTCTTGGGCGAACTGATAAATATATTAAAAATATATTAATTTAATAATTAATTAATATTTATTCATTTAAAATTGATACTTTCATGTATTGTTTGTAGGATAGAATCCCATTAATGCAAAGAGCTTGATTTAAGGAGTACAATGATGCAAACGGTACTCAAATCAAACTTAAAATGAGCTCGAAATCGAATTTTGAAGGATTAATAAAGGAATGGCTATGGTTGGTCTCCCATCGGACATGGTCTGTTGCTACTGCCACCCACACTCACCATTGATTCTTGGTCCATTGCCATCTGTGGCCCATCACTGCATCACCGAAGAATCGAGATACTTGTGCCATCCTTCATTGTCCATTCAAAACTATTAACACCTCTTCCTTCCTCACAATTGGCCACCGCTACTCATCACCATCTTCTTCTCTACTGCCAAGCCAAAATCTGGTCTTCATTCCATCACTGGCCAAGTCCAAATGTCTCAAGCCCTACTCTTTCATTCTCTCTGCCTGTCATAGTTCTCACCACCCTTTCCCGTAGTTGCTGCACTTGCTAGCTACCATGACTCATCCATTGGTCATCGCCCCACTACTCCATAATCGCCCAGTCGCTGTCCAAGCCACCTGCCTATTATCAGGAGTTGGAGAAGGATGGTTGAATGAGAAACATATCGAGGGAAGATCAAGATACGGAGTTCAAAGTGAGATCAAATACAAAGTAGGATCATTAGAAATAGAAGATGGGTGTGGAGATAAAGATGAGAAACCAAAGGTTATTGAGTCGAGTAGCGATAGAAATTGATGCGATTCCCACACGGGGCCGACGCATCGCTTTCCACCTATAAAATCCTTCGATCTCTCGATCACTCATCCAACTAGGAGTCGGAATCTCTTTGCTTTCCCTTGCCTTCTTGTCTTTCACTCCATCTCATAATCTATCTTCCACTCTCCATATGTTGTCCTTCTATTCAACGCTCCGTCCTTCATATTCTTCGCTCCATAAATCATTCCTTCGATTCCTATATCCACCTTTAAAATTCTCTCCACACCTTCCACCATTCTAATCTCCCTTCCACCTTCCCAGATACTGGTCCCTGGTTTCCTCCTCACTGTTGTTCCATCTATCCAACCTTCTAGTTCCACCTGCTGATGTACTGCTGAGTCTTCCGGGTAGCATGATCTCCATCCTACCCAGAAATCAGGGGAATCCAACAATTGTTTCATTTTATTTTTTTGTGATGTATTTCTTATTTCATGAAATGAAAAGGCTTTCTTTTTACTTCATGATATATATTTCGTTTTACCTTATTTGAAGTAGCTTAGACTTTAGGATAATCCATCCTCAAAGGAAACGAGTCACGCTTTTGAGGTAAATTTTCTTAAGTGAAAACAACTTTTGACCGGATGCTACCTAAAAGGAACAGGTCATGATCTATGGGTACAGGCTATTCTTTTATTAAGATAGACCATATCTTGATTATCTTCACAGGTATTTCTTTTTTATCTCCATTATTTTACTACTCTACTTTTTCTTAGCAATTAAAATATTATTTTTATTCTTTAAAAATTCTCTTTTGAAATAACTCAAAAATCACTGAGGATTCGACCCATACTCCCATAATTCTACCTAAGAATAGTAGAATTAAAGTATTAAATCGATGTGTAGCAACACGTATTAGATTTTTAGCATTGTTTCCAAGGATTTTTGAAATTATTTTAAAACAAAATCAAAAAAAATATTAAATAAAAGTTAGTATTTAGTATTTATCAATCTTTAAGTATCCTGATAAAAGGTTGCCCTGACATAACTTTATGTTGTGTTGAACAGTTATCCGAGGATACAAAAAGATTGAGCAGACTTAAAAAAAACTTTTAAAACTTTAAAAAAAAATTTAAAAAAATTTAAAAAATTTAAAATCTTGGCATCGTCATAACTTATTAGGAGGTTAGAGACTTAACCACCTAATTTTAAAAAAAAGTGATTAGTTTAATTTTGTTTGTGTTATAACTTTTAGTTGGACACCTTGTTTATTGCATTTTATTTATCCATAATTGACTTTAAGGGCATAACCCCATTAACCAAATAAGGTGGGGAGTTCATTACCCTTCCTTAGCCCATAAATCACCACCCTGCATGTGCATTGACCTAGATTTTAATTATTAAAATTAATTAGATGTCAGCCCTAAGAATTATGAGCTCAATAGGACAAGGGAACCTTAGAGTTAGACCACTTTAGTTCACTTAATTACTCGGTGTCTAAGGCAAGTGGTTCAGGGACAAGTGTTTGAAGGAAGGTGTTTCTTTAATTGGTTCCGTTCGCTTACCTTGCCAATTTTAATTGATGTTTAAGGCAAGCAACGGGGGGACCCCCACCAACCTTACATTTACCTGGCTGAGTCGATTAGTTGATCTTGGTTTGGAGTGCTCGAAGGTAACCTTGGAATAGTTAGGACCTATCTAGATTCAAGTAAATCCTAGGATAGAAGTGATTTTGCTTTTGTCACTTGTTTGAAAAAAAAGGAGTTAAGTAAAATAACTCTCTTTTCTCTCAAGTCTAAGACACTCTTAGGATTCTTACCTTTAGACCTCTTCTCATTTTTCCATTTTTCTTAAATTAATTAATTATTATTAAAAAAAGGAAAAAGTTAAAAGAAATTGAACTACTGTTTGCTTTAGAGTTCTATTGTAGGGTGTATGCTAGGTCATCGATCTTTTGAACTTGAAATCATATCCCTAGATCCTGAAATAGACCAAACTTGTAGAGCAAACAGACCACGAACTATGAATCCCAATCAAGAAATCGATCCTCCACAACAATTGAAGGAGTACTTCACTCCTTCAAAGAATACCTATTCACCCTTTATCCAAATACCACTAGTAGAGGCCATCCAATACGAAATCAAGTCCAGTGTAATTCAAATGTTACCATCTTTCTATGGACTAGCAAATGAAGACCCCTAAAACACTTAGATGAATTCCTTAAAATATGTTCAATTGTAAAGATCCAAATTTCTTCGATGATGCCCTTACGCTTAAGTTATTCCCTTTTTCCTTAAAAGACAAAGCTAAGTATTGGTTGAATTCCCTAGATACTATAATAATTTCAACTTGGGATCAACTTCAGAGGAAATTTTTTAAGAAATACCTCCTAATAGTAAAAACCAATCAAATCAGAAAAGCCATTACCAATTTTTTCTTATTAGATGGAGAAATATTTAATAAGACATCGAATAGATTAAAAAAATTAACTAGAAAATGTCTGCACCATGTCATACCTAAATAATAATTGGTCTAGTGTTTTATGATGGTCTGTCGGAAAGGCACCAGCAAATTGTGGATGCCTCATGTGGAAGAACATTCAAGCTAAAAAATGAATATGAGGCATGGCAGCTATTTGAAACCCTAAGTGAGAATTCCTTGCATCACATGTCTGCTCCCTGTAGAGATCCTCCCATAGGACCTAAGAGAGGTGGAATGCATGTAGTAGGTCATTCTATAGACATCTACAGCAAGGTAGATGAACTATCTCAGAAACTTGATTGAATCTTACAAAGTGGAAATACTTCCTCCTCATCTTATCAAAATCATGATGTTTGTATTATCTGTTCGAGTCCCACCTATCTGATAGGTGATTGTCCAAATGCTTAACAATTTCCTGATCTTGTTCAGGGGCAAGCCCATCAAGCCCAAACCTGAGTTGCTCCTAGACCAGAAAAGGATCCTTATTTGAACACTTACAATCCTGGCTGGCGAAATCACCCAAATTTTTCTTGGAAACCCCAACCTGTTATTAACCCAACATCAATCAGGTCGAACCATCAGGAGATCCAACATAGAAGCATGCCCTATTCCCAATACTCAAGTGCCCCATAACCTCAACCTCCACCAAATAATCATAATCCTACTTTTGAAGAGAAGGGGCTACAAGCCCTTAAGGGACTAAAAATGAATACCCAACTCTTTCACTCCCACACACAATCCATTGCCAAGATAAAGATCCATATAGGTTAGCTAGCTATAGCTTTCAATAGAAAGGAGAAAGGTAAGTTAACTAGCCAGTCCATTAGTAACCCGAAAGGACAATACATGGCTGAGAGCTCCACTGGTCCTAAAACTTTCCTAGAACATGCTAAATCAATCATAACTTTAAGAAGTGGAAAAATATTAAAACAACCTGACCTGACCCAAAAGCTGGAGTTGGCTAAGCCAGAGAAGAAAATAATGAAGAGGAAAAGGAATCCATTGGCTAAGCACCTAGACCTAAGGCTCCATTCCCTAGTGCCTTAGAATCTCATTTATCTTTGGATAAGAAGAATCTAAAAATGAATGAGATGCTTGAGCTATTCAAGCAAGTCCAAATAAACTTACCTCTTCTTGATGCCATCAAACAAGTTTTTGCTTATGCCAAATTTTTCAAAGACCTTTGCACATAATAATGAAAATCTAAGGTACACATACCAAAGAAAATCCAGTTGACTAAGCTGGCCAGTTCAGTTTTTTAGTAAATAGCCCCACCCAAACTCAAAGATCCTAGCACCCCGATCATATCATGTGTCATAGGGGACCTCACAATCAAGAAAGCCTTACTTGATTTAGGTGCAAGTGTAAATCTTCTTCCAAGTTCAGTGTATGATTTATTCAGATTTGAAGAACTGAAACCCATGAGGTGACTTTACAATTAGCAGATAGACAAGTTAAGGTTCCCCGTGGAATGTTAGACGATGTGTTGGTGAAAGTAGATGAATTCTATTTTTCTATTGATTTTCTTGTTTTGGATATGGAATCTAGTGGTAACCCTAGCCAAATACCTATCATTCTTGGAAGACTCTTCCTAGCTACCGCTAATGCTTGTATAAATTGTAGGATGGGGGTTATGGATGTATCTTTTGAAAATAATAAGATGAGATTGAACATTTTTAATAGATCCCAAGGACAACCTGTGTATGATCATAATGAAGTGAACATGCTAGAGGAAGTTCTAGATAAGAAACTCCCTATTTTGCTTGATTTGGATCCTCTACAAGCATGTCTGACACATTTTGGAATAGATGATTTTGATGTTGTTGAATATACAAATGAAGTAAATGCATTGCTAGAGTCACCTAAATTTAGCACCACTCCTTTCTAGATTATAAATATGAAACATTACCGACTCAATTAAGTCCCTTAGTACCATCCTTAGAAGCACCACCCCTGTTAGAGTTGAAACCTCTTCTTGTGAAATTGAAATATTCTTTCCTTAGATCCAATGATACCCTTTCAGTAATCATTGCATCTACCCTAATCTCTAATCAGGAAGATAAATTGGTGGATGTACTTAAAGAACATAAAGAAGCAATTGGATGGACAATAGATGATCTTAAAGGAATTGACCCATCTATTTGCATGCATCACATTCACTATGAAGTTGAATCCAAACTACATAGGGACATGTAATGGAAGCTAAATCCAAACATGTGGGAAGTTATTAAGAAAGAAGTGCCAAAATGGCTTGATGCCGGTATTATTTACCTAATTTCAGATAGCCAATGGATCAGTCCAATCCAAGTAGTACCTAAAAAGTTAGGTATTACTGTCATAGAGAATGAAAAGAGATTGTTAATTCCTACCCATGCAACAACTAGTAGGAGAGTCTGTGTAGATTACTAGAAATGGAATGACATTACTAGGAAAGATCACTTTCCTCTGCTTTTTATTGACCAAATTTTAGAACGGCTAGCAGGGCAGAGTTTTTTTATTTTCGGGTGGATATTCAGGATATAACCAGGTTCCAGTATTTCCTGTAGATCAAGAAAAGTCCACCTTCACCTATCCCTTCGGAACATTTCTTTAGATGCATGCCATTTGGTCTCTGTAATGCACCAGCCACCTTTCAACGATATATGTTGGCCATGTTTTCTAACATGGTTGGTTAGTTTCTTGAAGTGTTTATGGATGAATTTTTAGTGCTTTGATCTTCATTTAACGAATGCCTCCAGAACTTGACTAAGGTAATGAAACGATGTATGGAGACAAATTTAGTTTTAAGTTGGAAAAAGAGCCATTTTATGGTTCATGAAGGAATCGTGCTCGGACATATTATTTCTGAGCGAGGGATTTAGGTTGATGAAATAAGGTTAAACTAATATCGAAACTGCCTCCCCCAATCTCGGTTAGACAAGTACAGTCCTTCTTTGGCCATGCTGGTTTTCATAGACACTTCATCAAGGATTTTAGTAAAATTTCTCGACCATTATGTAATTTACTTGCCAAAAATAATTTTTTTGATTTTAATAAAGAGTGTCTGGCTGCCTATAATATTCTTAGAACTGCTTTGACCACTGCATTGATTATCAAGCCTCTAGATTGGACCCTACCTTTTGAAATCATGTGTGATGCTTCTAATTATGCTGTAGGGGCAGTTTTAGGATAGAGGCTTAATAGGGAACCACATGTAATTTGTTATACTGGTAAAACTCTTTCAGATACACAAATGAACTATACCATTTCTGGGAAAGAGTTACTTGCAATTGTATTCACCCTGAAATTTTTTAATAATATTTATTAGGATCTAAGATCCTAGATTATTCTGATCATGCAGCATTAAGACATCTACTATCTAAAAAGGATACTAAACCTAGACTAATTAGATAGATCCTTCTACTACAGGAATTTGATCTAGAAATTTTAGATAAGAAGGGGTCTGAAAATATGGTAGCGGATCATATTTCTAGGATCTTAGTAGAATACAAAAAAAAAAAAATTAGAGATAGGTTCTCTGATGAGCAACTATTTTCAATTTCTTCTAGCAGTCTTCCCTGATTTGCCCATATTGTTAACTACTTAGCAGCAAGAAAAGTTCCTCCCCACTGGTCTTTAAAAGAAAAAGATAGATTTTTCTCGCAAATCCAATATTACTTTTGGAAGGAACCTGAACTATTTAAGTACTATTTGGATCAAGTGATTAGACGATGTGTCCCTGAAAGTGAATTTAAAAGCATACTCAATTTTTACCATTCTCTTGCCTATGGAGGATACTTTAGTGGAAGGAAAACTACAGCAAAGGTGCTGTAGAGTAGGTTTTACTGAACAACTCTTTTTAAAGATGCACACGAATTTAGCCATAATTGCCTCCAATGCCAGCAAATGGGGAATATTTCTTGAAAAGATATGATGCCCTTAACTCCTATTTTGGTTATTGAAGTTTTTGATGTATGGGGTATTAACTTCATGGGACCATTTCCTCCTTCCTTCAAATTTGAGTACATACATTTTAGTAGCCATTGATTATGTATCAAAATGGATTGAAGCCATGGCAACTCGAACCAATGACCATAAAGTTGTGATCAAGTTTGTTCAGCATAACATCCTTAGTCAGTTTGGTTGTCCAAGGGCTATTATTAGTGATGGGTTGCATATTTCATGAATAGGCATTTTGAAGGACAAATGAAAAAATATGAAATTACCCATAAAGTAGCCATACCTTACCACCCCTAGACTAGTGAACAAATTGAGGTATCAAACAGAGAGATCAAGCATATCCTTGAAAAAATGGTAAGACCCGATAGGAAAAATTGGTCAGAACGTTTAGATGATGCATTCTGGGCTTACTAAACTGCTTTCAAGACCCCTCTAGGAATGTCTCCTTACCAGTTAGTGTTTGGCAAGGCTTGTCATTTATCTGTAAAATTGGAATACCATGCATTTTGCACCCTCAAGAAATTTAACTTTGACATGAAGAATGCAGGTTCCAATAGAAAACTATAATTAAATGAGTTAGAAGAGCTACGAAATGAAGCTTATAAGAGTTCAAAAATTTACAAGGCTCAAACTAAGGCATACCATGATAAATTCATTAATAGAAAAATATTTGAGCCTAATCAAAAAGTATGGCTCTATAATTATAAATAACATCTTTTTCTTGAAAAACATCGCTCATGATGGGATGGACCTTTTATAGTAACTCAAGTATTTTCTCACGGAGCTGTGGAACTTAAAGACCCCAAGCAAAGAAATGCTTTTAAGGTAAATGGCCAGCATTTGAAACCTTATATAGAGAAAATTCATGATGGAGAAGTTATTGAATCTATTGATCTTTTGAACTCGGCATTGCCATGATATTCAGTATAGTCTAGCTGAAGACTTTAAACTTAGCGCTCCTAGGAGACAACCTAGTTTATGCTTTTATTTTTAACTATTTACTTCTCTTTTTAGAAGAATAATAAAAACAAAGGGGAGTATGGTGACAAAGGAACAATCAATGCTCGACTATCCTTTCAGGTAGTATCCTTCCATGTCATTTAAGTTACATTGTTAGTATCCTCTTCCATTAGGAACAATGGAAATAAAGTTGGGGGGATAATTAAATTATTCAAGTCCTCAAGTAAAACTTTAATCAGTTTTTGTTTACCAAGCTTTGTCTCGATTTGAAAATAATCAAGCTTGCTAAATGATAAATGATTAATGGTTTAGACAATTTTAGAGATATTGAGGGATGAATTATTAAGAAAATCCAATAATTGGTAGAGCTAAGATAATTAAACTAATCAGGTCCTCAAGTAAAACTTTAATCAGTTTTTATGTACCAAACTTTGTCTCAATTTGAAAATAATCAAGCTTGCTAAATGATGAATGATTAATGGTTTAGACAATTTTAGAGATACTGAGAGGTGAATTATCAAGGAAACCCAATAATTGGTTGAGTGACCAGAAATTTTTTTTTTGAGTAATTCTAGACCCTTTTACCTATTGATCTCAATAAAGACTCGACCTTATAATGGTATAGGTGGAAATATCTAGGAATCATAAAAGTCCTATTTAAAGTATAATAAGTATAAGGCTTTTAGCATCTCTTACTGAGCAACCAGGCTCCTTCACCTAAATAAGCATTGTTGTTTGCATCAAAAGGTGAGAATGTAAAGAAACCTTTTATAGAGAGAGTCTTAACATGTAACCATTTTGACTCAAGTAAGTAAGCCTAAAGGGTGTTTTACACCTAATGCCCTAAAGCCAACTGGTTTAGGAGTCATTGGCCTAAAGCTCGCTACAAGGGTTATCTAGAAAACAAGATGTTAGGACATTGCACTGACTCTACATTATTCTTAACAAAAAGGACTAAATAAATTTATACTATACCAAAATCAAAGTATGTTGGAGGATTTAATGAGTGAGGTAGAAAGTTGGAAAAAAAAAAACTCTTGAAATTTCTTAGGGATTTACTCGCTGCTTGTTGCCGCTCTTCCTCCTGGACCGGGCTCGGTGGATGCGCTGGAGAGCTCCTCGATCGATCAACCTGCAAGAAGTCCCTAGGCGCGGAGGGGCTCCGGCGGGGGACACTCTGATGCTTAAGTTAGAGGAGGGTTGGAGCAACAGGATGGAAAGAGCTCGAGAAAAGAGTTTACAATGGGGAAGAAGAACGTTACCCCTTTTACGGAGGTCCCCCGGGTGCCTGTTATAGGCATGGAATGCTGCCAAATTCTATTGGGGAGCAGGCTGGGAAAGCCCGAATATGCCCCTTGGAGAATAGGTGTGGCGGCGAGATCGTGGGTTGGCGGTGTGGCAGGAGCATTAGAATGGTGGCCTGGCAGCAAGGATCGTGGCCATGCATTGGAGTTCGTTACAATAAAATGTTAGAACTTGTCAGGAAGAAAGGCTCCTGGAAACTTCGAGCGACCCCTTCAGCGGCGGGTCAGCCTGGCCTCCCAAAAGCCGATTGTGGTGCTCAACAGGGCCTCCTAGAAGCTGACCGTGGTAGTCAAAGAGGCCGACGCATAGACGGCGGGGGCGCCCACCGGCTTCGAAGCCCCCGGGTCAGCCCTTCGAGAAAGGGGGCCGCGGGTTCCTCTCCTAGAACAGGGGAGTCGTACCCCGCGCGGGGATCAGCCGACCGGGCACCTGGGGTTGGTCTGACCCGGGTTCAACCGAATGGGTGCAACAGATGCCCCCCTACTCCTGGGCCTTGAAGGGCCACGTGGCTCGAAAGGGTAGGAGCATGATTGCATGCACCTGTGGCGAATTCTGGATCGAGGTGTCAGGTCGCTTCGAATCCCCCTTGAACGGCTCCTTGGACAGCTCTCAGCCGCTCGTCGGGGGTGCAGGCGAGGCAGTTAATGCGAGTTAGGTGCCATGATGAAGGCCAGGCTGTGCCGCGTTGATCTGGGGAAGAGTGGTGCATCGTGCCACACGGCGGCATCTGGTCGGTCGGCGCCATCCCTCAGGTGAGTCTTGCACCGCTGATCCGGCATGCACGTGGATCACCATCCGCATGAGTGGATGCTTCGGACACTTCGAACCTTGCGATACAGGAGATTGTGGCTTCTAATGGGACAGCTGGGGCATGCCCGAGGCGGGCGGTTACCTTCCTTCCTTGCTCCCCCCTCCCCTCCCCCCAGATGCCTATAAAAATGGGAGGAAGCAGAGCGAGGGGCTTTTCCCGTTGCGTGTGTGCTTCGCGAGATAGCCTTCTCTTCCTTCTTCCACGAAACCCGGCTTCTAGGAGTCCAGCCCCAGGTTAGTCATTGTTATCCTTCTTCCTCTTCTAGCTTCCAATGGCATCTAGCAGTAGGGGTTCATCCCATAGGCCTAGGGACCCAAGGCCTAGTGAAATACACTCAACCATGACCCGGGAACGGGTCAAAAACCTCAGGGTGGTGTACAGCATTCCGTCCACACTACACCTCACACTTCCGGCTGAGAGGGGAGAGCAATAATCCAATAGGTCTAGGGACCCTCCCAATGTACGAGTCCCACCTTAAAGCTGGCCTCAAGTTTCCTCTGCAACCTTTGTTCATAGAGATCTTCAACTTCTATAGGGTAACCCCGGTGCAGCTGACCCCGTACAGCAGTCGGGCGATATGCTGCTTCATAGTACTATGCCATAGGGCCAGGTCCAACCCCAATCTGTCCCTCTTCGGTAACTTCTTCTACCTGAAGAGGAACTTTAGGAGCCGGGAGTGGGTCCTGTTTGTCACCCGCCAGGGCCGAAAGATCCTGAAGTGCCTCCCGTCGGCCATCCACAGGTGGAAGAACATGTTCTTCTTTGTCTGCAGCCTCGAACCTTAGGGGTTAGAGCCATTATGGAGAGAGCCACGAGCGAGAGTCCACGAGGGGAGGTCGGTGTCGACAGCCAACCTGGGCACGTTTAATGAGATTAGTAGAGCTGGCCCGGTGGTTGCATTCGAGCTGTTGAGGGAGGGAGCCCTTCATCAAGCGGGGATCAGCTCCCAAGGAGACCTAGGCAAGGGCTGACCCCCCCCCCATTTCTTATTCTTCCCTTAGTTCTTTCCCTTCTTCTCTCACTGATTTCAAGCTTCCTGTGACAGGAGGAAGGATGCAGCGGGTTGACAAGTCCAAGGTCATCCGACGGGCAGTGCAGAAGTGGGCCATCCCAGAATCAGCCCCCCCGCCAGTCGCCAAGCGATAGAAGAAGGGGCGGGAGGAGGAGTGACCCGTCCCCATCGTGGCGGTCGACTCGGATGGAGACGGCATCCCCCTTACCGAGCGTATGGCAATGAGGGTGGTGAGAGCGTCGGCTCCATTAGGAGGGCCGGTCATCTGACCGGAGCAGGGATAGCCGGGGGCATCCGGCATGGCCACAGTGCCATCCCCTATGCCCGTCGGTGCTGAAGAGGTGGCCCCTTCGACCAACAGGGGCAATGGGATGGCCGTGGAGGAGGCAGTCGATAGCAAACCTGAGCGGTCGGACGAGGAGATCCACCAGGAGGAGTTCCAACACTAGCTTGCACTCGACCACCCTTAAAGGGCACGGAGCTTACTAAGGGGCGCAATGACCGACGCTGACTGGAAGGTGTCGATCTAGAGAAACCTGATCGACAGAACTGTGGAGACTTACCGGGACTTCATGAGGGTAAGGACTTCACCTTACTTCTTTACTTCCTTACTTCTTTACTAACTTAGTCAGACGTTTGCAGCTTCTCCATGGCATCTCCCTCTTGGACGATGGCATCTGCCATGTAGTGCACGTCGCCAAGACCTCCACGAAGAGGGTCCAGGAGCTGGAGGCGCCCAGGAGACCGCAATGGCATCCCTGAAGTCTTCCTAGGAGAACCTGGCGGTAGCCCAAGCGGAGACAGAGTCGACGAAGGTGGCTCTGAAGGAGGTCGAGGGCCGGCTGGCTGATCGCGAGGCCAGGTTGAAGAAAAAGAAGGTGAAAGCCGACTCCCTCACCCACCAGTTGGGCGAGGAAGAGAAGCGATCGACGGAGGCCGATCAGAGGGCTCGGCCGTGTGAGCGGTGGCGGCATAGTTGGAGACTCAACTCAAGTAGTCCAATGAACTGGCTGCGAAGCAAGTCTAGTGAGCCGTGGCGGCATACAAAGCCTCCAGCAGCTTTACCGAAGACGTAGAGGAGGAGGCGGCCAACTTTTATAGGGAGGGCTATGATGACGCCCTGAAGAAGGTGAGTCTACTCTTCCCAGGGCTGGATCTGTCGGGCGCCGAGCTACGGGACCCATCCGAGGGTGAGGAGATCGAAGCGGAGCCCCCAGCGGAAGGTGAAGCAGGAGTGGCTAAGGTCGAAGCTCCAGTGCTAGTCGACACGGAAGTGGTGGCCCTTCCGGAGGATCCTCCAGCCACTGCAGTTCCGGTGATCCTTCAGTCGTAGCTGATGGGGCCGAGGTTGTGGCCCCTAACGCATCTCCCGGGGGTCGAACCTAAGGGGTTTGTAAAGGTCCGACCCATCTTTTGTAAACGCTTTCCTTTGAAATGAATGGAAAAACCTTTTGATCACTTACTTTCAACGTGTGCATGTGCGTAAACAAACCTTTCTTTCTAAAATTCTTTTAAGTACCCCCGATCGGCTCTGCGGTATCGCAGGGTCACGAGCTCCATCGAGGCGGCCGACGAGCATGAAACCAGTATTTTTCTTCCAAAATTTCTCTAAGTACTCCCGGTCGGCCCGCCTGGGTCGGAAGCTGGTAGGGTAATTGAAAATGATAACTTAATTTGGGGTGGATACATGGGCACTTGCTCCTGGTCCCCATCCACGAGGTGGCTCCCGTTGTGGCCCATCTTTCCTGTGGTCTGGCGGGGGTTGTCTCGGGATAGTTGCCGACCGGGGTCGAACTTTCGGAGTGGGCTGCCCTAGAGTCTCTGCCGACCAAGGTCGGACTTTCGGAGTGGGCTGCCGTAGAGCCTCTACCAACCAGGGTTGGACTTTTGGAGTGTGCTGCCCTAGAGCCTCTGCTGACCAGGGTCGAACTTTTGGAGTGGGCTGCCCTAGAGCCTCTATTGATTGGGGTCGGACTTTTAGAGTGGGCTGCCCTAGAGCCTCTACCGACCAGGGTTGGACTTTCACAGTGGGCAGCCCTAGAGCCTCTGCAGACCGGGGTCAGACTTTCGTAGTGGGCTGCCCTAGAACCTCTGCCGACCAGGATCGGACTTTCGGAGTAGGCTGGAAGAGGTTGAAGAAGCTTGTAGACTTTATTGATAATACTTGCGAAGATTGTCTACATTCCACGGGTGCACTATTTGCTGCCCGTCCAAGTGCAGGAGCCGGTAGGTTCCAGCCCGAATTACTTCAGTAACCCGATAGGGGCCTTCCCAATTGGGGGAAAGCTTCCTCTATTTGGTTGGCCTCGAGACCTCCGTCTTCCGCAGGACCAGATCCCCAACTTGGAAGGTGCGTGTCCTAACCCGCGAATTATGATATTTGGCCATCTTTTGATGGTAGGTCACTATCTTCATGCTCGCCCGGAGTCGGGTTTTGTCCAGTAGATCTAGGTCAGCCCTTCATTGCTCCTAGTTGGCCAGCTCGGCGAATCGGTCAATCCGCAGGGATAGTGGAGAGACCTCCACGGGGATGACTGCCTCACTCTCATAAGTTATGTTGAACAGGGTTTCCCCGTTACCGACTAGGTGGTCGTTCGATTTGCCTAGAGCACTGAGTGAAGCTCCTCTGCCTAGAGCCCCTTAGCTTCATTCAGCAAGGTTTTCAACCCATGCAGGATCGTTCTATTGGTGACCTCGGCCTCTCCATTGGACTGAGGGTGAGTGACCGACGTGAGCCGATGGGTGATGTGATATTGTTGACAGAAGTCCTAGAACTGAGAGTTGTCGAACTACCTTTCATTGTCGGTGATGATCATCTTCCAGGATGCCAAACCAAAAGATGATGCAGTTATGGACGAAGTTTTCCACTTTGGCCTCAGTTATCTGCACTAATGCCTTTACCTCCACCCACTTAGTGAAGTAGTCAATGGCCACCAGGAGGAACTTTCGCTGATCGGAGGCCGGGGGAATATGTCCCAGGATATCCATCCCCAATTGTGCAAATGGCCAAGGCGCAGTAAGTGGGGTCAGCTGGCTGGCTGGCCTCCTTTGGACATCGGAGAACCTCTGGCATGCATCGCACTTCCATACGAAGTCCATGGTGTCCTTCTGAATTGTAGGTCAATAATACCCCTGGCAAATGATTTTGTAAGCTAGGGACCTTCCTCCAAGATGATCACCACAGATGCCCTCGTGCACCTCCCGGAGTGCGTAGTCCGCATCGATCGACCCCAAGCATTTCAGCAATGGTTAGGAAAATGAATGCTTGTAGAGGGCCCCATCAAGGATGACATATTTAGAGGCCGTTAAGCGGATGTGCCTGGCCTCTGTCGGGTCATCCAAAATGGCTCCTTGTGCCAGGAATGTGCGGATCGGGTCCATCCACGAGGCCTCTTGCTCAACCTGGTGGATCTCTGTCGGCTCCTCGACGATGCTCGGGTGTTGCAGGTGTTCCACCATGGTCCAGTCGGAGGTACTGACCATGGCGGTGGCTAGCCGTGACAAAGCATCCGCCCGGGAGTTTTGTTACCGAGGTATATGGAGGATCTTAAAAAATTTAAGTTATGATACCAGGTCTTGTACCTTGTCCAAGTATTTGGCTAAGGAAGGATCCCTTGCTTCAAACTCACCCTTCACCTGATTGACTACCAGTTGAGAATCGGAGAAGGCGCAAACCCTACCAATGCCCAATTCATTCGCTATCTTCAGCCCCGCAAGAAGAGCTTCATACTCCACCTGATTGTTCGACACGTGGAACATAAAATGTAGAGTATACTCCAAACATTACCCATCGGGGTCAGCTAGGATCAAGCCTGCCCCGCACCTCGAGAGGTTGGAGGCTCCATCTACGTGCAGGGTCCAGGCGGGCTCTGCTTCTCCCATTGGGTCAACCTCTCCCGCAGGCTCTCCTACGGGCGTCTTGACCATTGTCGGGGTCAGCCCTGTCCCCCAGGTGCATTCCGCAATGAAATCAGCTATTACCTAGGCTTTTAAGGATGACCATGGTTGGAAAAAGATATCAAACTCGCCCAGCCTGATGGCCCATTTGGCAAGCCATCCGGAGGTATCGGGGCTTCGGAGGATCGCCCTGAGGGATTGGTCCATTAGCACAACGATGCGATGCACCTGGAAGTAGGGTCGGAGGTGCTTTAACGCTATAACCAACGAGTAAACCAGCTTTTGCACCTTAGGATACCTAACCTCGGTATCATGGAGGACCTTGCTGATGTAGTAGATGGGTTTCTGCTGGCCGCCTTCCCACACCCACATAAGGACAGCGCTGACAGCCTTGCTAGAGGTCGACAAGTACAAATATAGCACTTCACCCTCCATTGGTTTGGCCAAGAGTGGGGGATTTCTCAAGTAGTCCTTCAAGGCTTCAAAGGCTGACCGGCATTCATCAGTCCACTGGAAGTGGTCCGACTGGTGCAAGGTCTTGAAGAACGGGAGGGATCTCTCGACCGACGGGGAGATGAAGCGGCTGAGAGAGGCGATGTGACCCGTAAGCCCTTGCACTTGTTTTCTAGTGGTCGGATGTGTCATGTCGATGATGGCTTTGATCTTTTTGGGGTTGACCTCAATGCCTCTTTGAGTAACTAGGATGCCGAGAATTTTCCCAGAGGTCACCCCAAAGATGCACTTGTCGGGGTTCAGCTTCATCATGTGGTGCGTCAACGCATCAATGGACTCCTGCAGGTCCCTGATATGGTCGGCCTTATGGAGGCTTTTGATGATCATATCATCGACGTACGCCTCCATGTTTTTCCAAGCATCAAAGACTCGATTGATCAGACTTTGGAAGGTGGCGCCTGCATTCTTTAGACCAAAAGGCATCATCTTATAGCAATACAGGCCCCTGTCTGTGATAAAGGCCATCTTCTGCTCATCCTCGGGATGCATCCTGATCTGGTTATACCCAGAAAAAGCATCCATGAAAATCAAGAGTTGGTGGCCGACTGTTGCATCTACCAGTTGGTCAATTTTCGACAAGGGGAAGCTATCTTTGGGGCACGCCTTGTTGAGGTATGTGTAATCCACACAGATCCTCCACTTCCCACTAGCCTTCTTCACCATGATGACATTAGCCAGCCACTCCGGTGGTGGGGACACCAGAGGCACCAGAATAAAACAAAGGCTTTTCAGCCCTCTATGGATTGATCAATAATTTATGAGTCCATTTGTAATAAGGTCTTAGCCCATTTGAGTCCATTTTAGTTGTTATTTGAGTCTTTTGAGTTGTTATTTTAGTTCTGTACTAGTCAGCTCATGTTGAGCTAGGTCAGTCCAATGCTAGTCAGCTCATGTTGAGCTAATTTTATTTTTTTGAGTCCTGTTCAACCATATTGAAGACTCAAGACCACATCATACAAGTCAAGACCAAGTCCAACCAGATTGAAGACATGGAAGTATAGCCCAAGTTCAAACCAGCTTGAAGATTTGAAGACCCCAGGAGGAAAATTCAGAAAATCCTGATTCCTTGCAAATGCCCTCCAGATGCCCAGATTCCCTTCCAGATGCCAGAATATATTCATAGACCAGGGCATCCATGATTCCAGAGGTCCACCTGCATCCTAGCCCAAAGAAATCAAGCTCAGGCGCCAAGCCCAAGCCCTAAGAAGCAAGATACCAAGGAATATTCTTGCTACCTGGCTACCAGGCCACCCCAACTTCCAGAGGCCCAAGCCCATGCACCCAAGCCCCTTTTGGCTGGCCCCTTGCTGCTCTTAGAAGCCCAACACGCCCCCTAGGCATCCTTGGAGTGTTGGCCAAGTCAAGAGAATTTTTAGGGATTTTTCTACCTAATGTTTCCTTATTTTTTAGCTAGGGTTTAAGAGGGAAAAGGATTCTTATGTAAAGACTAATGTGCCCTTACTTGGAGCCCAAAGTTAAGGGTCTATTTAAAGGACCCTAGCCTCTTGTATGAAGTTAGATTTTGATATATTAAATAAACCTTGAGTTCTTCTATTATTTTGTTTGATTACCCTGCTGTGTGCATAAAGGGATTTGAGAGTTCTTCTTCCCAATGTTTGCAACAATCTTCTTGCAGCCAACCATCCTTCCAGCCCATCCAAAACTTTCTTTCCTTTGCTATTTTCCTTTATTTTCTAGATCTTCTTTGAGTTTTCTAACCCTAACAGGTCATTTGCAGGTTCCTGAGTTCCTACGAATCCAACGACTCCAGCCAAGCCTCAATCGGACCACCGAGCAGAAAGCCAGGTATCCGCGGGTCTTTGGCTCGATTTTCCAGGCCGCATCCATCGAGAAATGAGAGATCCCTTCGCTACGATCTTCACCGGGCACTTCAGACGTTATCAGGTACACCCCCTCTACCTCCAGTCTTTATATTGTAGGAAAACTTGCCCTAACCGAGGCTTCTCAGCCCCGGCGATCCTTCTTTAGTACTTTTCTAGGTTCTAATCTGCATGCTTGGCTTCAAAAATTCATACAAAATTCTCTACAACAAATTTTGATCTGAAATTTGGGAATTAATTACCTAACCCCACATATAAAATATACAAAAAGAATTGCATGAATATTAGTCCCGCATCATCCGGTTAGTGAGACTCCCTGATGAAGACAGCATCGAAGAGCTTCTTCACTTCCTCCTCAATGGCCCTCTGCCTTTCAGCAGTGAAGCTCCTCTTCTTTTGTCGGATGGGCTTATAAGTAGGATCCACCCTGAGCTGATGGGTGATGATATCCACTAGGATGCCTGGCATATCGGATGCCAACCAGGCAAAGTCGTTCGCGTTCCTCCTTAAGAAGCTGACCAGCTCCCGCCTTGCACTCTCGTCTAGGGTGCTCCCTATCTGGAGGACTCTCGTGGGATCATCCTCCTTAAGGGGTACAAATATGATCTTTTTGCTGGGCTGACCATGGCTGTCGGCTTCGTCTCTGGGGTCAAGCTGCTCGAGCATGGGACACCCGTCCAGCTGCTTGTCGTGAATAGCAAGGCATTGCCGGGCTACTCTACGGTCTCCCCTCGGCTCCCCAACTCCATCACAGGTCAGAAACATGGCCAGCAAGTGGTAAGTAGATACAATGATCCAGAACTTATTGAGGGCCGGCCGTCCCAAAATTAAGTTGTATGCCGAGGTCGTACGGACGACCACGAAGTTGACAGAGAAGGTTCACTGGTAAGGTTTCATCCCGAGGGTAACGGGTAAGGCAATCTCCCCCTCAACCTCGATGGAACTTCCTCTGAAGCCAGTGAGCGGTGCCACGGACTCTCGCAGTCTGGTCCTGGACAAGTTCAACCGAACGAAAGCATCATACAGTAAAACCTCCGCGCAACTCCCATTATCGATAAGGAAGCATTTTACATCATAATTGGTGATGATAGCCGACACAACCACAAGGTCATCGCCCGGGAGGCTCCGAGAGGTCCTCATCAGAAAAACTAATTACATTAGATCCCCTGGATCTTTTTACAATGTCCAGGTCATCTTTTTGCCCCCACTCGGATCTTCGGTGCAGCATGCCAACTCCTCCATCCGTTGGGTGTTGATTGGGGATCTCAGCCTCCCCCCGGGGGTCTCTAACAGTTGAAGTCCCAGCCCGATCCCGGTGGGGTCGGACGTACTTGTTCAGAAACCCCCTCCGGATGAGGTCCTCTATGTCGTCTTTCAGCTGGAGGCACTCTTCCGTGTCGTGCCCATGGTCCCTATGGAACCAGCAATACTTGTTTTTGTTTCTGGAGATGGGAGGGCCTCTCATCGGTCGAGGTCCTTGGAAGAAAGCCTCATTCTCAATCTCCATCAAGACTTCTCCAGCGACAGGGAGAGGGGCGCATAGTTGTTGAACCGCTTGAGGTAGTCCTTCGGCTTGGGGCTCTAGCGCCAGGTGGATCGGCCGTCGTTGCCGAGAGGTTGGACTGTGGGGGCCTTATCGCCCCACTTCTTTAGGGCTGACTCCCCTTAGCCTGGCACCGGCTCGCCGATTGTTCCTCCGCCAGGGTGTACTTGTGCACCTTGGCCAGCAGATCGGTGTAGCTTGCAGGAAGCTTCTTGTCCAGGAAAAATGTGAGCCTGGACGAGTGGAGCCTCCTCTTAAAGGCTAATATGGCTACCGCTTCATTTAAGTCAGGGATCTCCATAGCGGTCGAGTTGAAGCGAGCCATGTAGTCCTGGAGGGTCTCTTCCTCTCTTTGTTGAATGAGAAAAAGGCAGTCGGTGTTCTTCGGAGTCCGGCTGCAAGTCCTGAAATGAGAAAGAAAAAGGGTTTCAAGTTAGGAAAAAGAATGGATCGTACCTGGGCAGATGGCGGAGAACCATATCTGCGCGGCCTTCTTCAGAGTCACTGGGAAGGCGATGCAGTGGAGGGCGTCGGACATGCCCTGCACCATCATATGGACCTTGTAGGTGCCCAGGTGGTCCAAGGGATCGGTGGTACCGTCATAGGGGTCCACCTATGGGATCTTGAAATGTCGGTGGATAGACTCTCCCAGAATCTCGGTGGAGAAAGGCAGGCGAGTATCGTGCACTGGCCTTCCCTCAGCATTTTGTCGCTCAACGATCTCGGTGATGCGCTCCTCCATGTGCATGATTTTGCTGCCATAGTCATGCTGGTCTGCAGCAGGACGTCGACCGTCGAGAGGGGCAGAATCGATAAAAGAGGGGGAAGCTGACCTCACCCTTTTTTCCTTCAATGCGGGCCCTCAAGGACACTTGGGTTCTAGAACTATGAGGGACGGAGGTGGAGGCACCTCCGGCCACTGGCTGACACCGGTGATCGGCTGATGGTTGACGTAGGAAGCCACCGGCGGCTGCTGCTGATGGTCCGCCATTTCCTGGAAGCGCTGGACCACTAAGATAAGTGTCTCAATGCAGTTTACCAGCATCTAGAATTGCTGCAATCCCAGGATGATGGTGGGCTCGATGGTGGCGGCAACATTGCTTTCCACGTGGGGTGCATTGAGCCCCTAGTGTGAGCGCCCTCCCCTCGCGGAAACACTCTAGGTTCTTCCTCATGCCATGGTTGGATCTTTCCCGTCAATCTTTCCTTTTAGAGCAAGGAGCGCAACGGAGGTTCAAGCCCCCTTCCTCTAGCGACAATCTGTTGCCGCTCTTCCTCCTGGACTGGGCTCGGTGGATGCGTTGGAGAGCTCCTCGACTGATCAACCTGTAAGAAGTCTCTAAGCACTAGAGGGGCTCCGGCAGGGGACACTCCGATGCTTAAGTTAGAGGAGGGTTGGAGCAACAGGATGGTAAGAGCTCGAGGAAAGAGTTCACAATGGGGAAGAAGAACTTTACCACTTTTACGAAGGTCCCTCGGGTGCCTCTTATAGGCATGGAGTGCTACCAAATTCTGTTGGGGAGCAGGCTGGGAAAGCCCGGATATGCTCCCTGGAGAATAGGTATGGCGATGAGATCGTGGGTTGGCGGCATGGCAGGAGCATCAGAATGGTGGCCTGGTGGCAAGGATCGTGGCCACGCACTAGAGTTTGTTACAACAGAATGTCAGAACTTGTCAAGAAGAAAGGCTCCTGGAAACTTCGAGCGACCCCTTCAGCGGTGGGTCGGCCTGGCCTCCCAAAAGCCGATCGTGGCGCTTAGCAGGGCCACCTAGAAGCCAACCATGGCAGTTAAAGAGGCCGACGCATAGATGGCGAGGGCACCCGCCAGCTTCGAAGCCCCGGGGTCAGCCCTTCGGGAAAGGAGGCCACAGGGTCCTCTCCTAGAACCGGGGAGTCAGACCCCACGCGGGGATCAACCGACCGGGCGCCTGGGGCCGGTCCAACCTGGGGCCAGCCGAATGGGTGCAACACTACTAATGGGTAAAATTGGTAATCCGATGATGTACTTCTTCAATGATCTAACTAGGTATCAACTGATTTTAGAATTAGTAAGATATTTTTTACTTCTTGGGCAAGTTAGTACACAGCTAATTCATCTACTTTACTCGAGGACGAGCAAAGTTTAAGTTGGGGGGTATGATAAATATATTAAAAATATATTAACTAATTAATTAATCTTTATTCATTTAAAATTGATACTTTCATGCTTTGTCTATGGGATAGAACCCCATCAATGCAAAGAACTCGATTTGAGGAGTCTAATAGCATAAACGGCACTCAAATCATATTTAAAATGAGCTCGGAATTGAATTTTAAAGGATTAATAAAGGAATGGCAGAGTTATTGAAGCAACTGATCCACTATGGACCGGTTTCCCGGTCTATGAATACCTGTCGGTCCATAATCTACCATTATCGCCAGTCCACAAACCATAACCATGGACCGTGAAGCACCATTTGAACCGAAACTTGCCAGAGATGACTCCTGTCACTGCTGGGACCACCTGTGCTGCCTCTTCTATCTGGAAAACCACCAAAAAGCCGTCGCTCTCCTTCTTCTTTATCGATTCCATGGTTTTCTACCCAGTCCAACATTGCCGGAGCCACCATTCAGGCTCGAAAAAACCACTGGCCGTCATTGGTCTCCCACAATCCTCCTCACACGATCTGTTGTTGCCTCCACCCACACTCGCCATTGATTCTTGGTCCATTGCCGTCCGTGGCCCATCACTGCATCATCGCCAAATCAAGATCCTTGCTGTCATCCTCTTCTATCCGTTCAAAGCCATTGACACCTCTTCCTTCCTCACAACTGGCCACTACTGCCCGTCGCCATCTTCTTCTCTACTGCCAAGCCAAAATTCGATCATCGTTCCCTCACTAGCCAAGTCCAAATGTCTCAAGCCTGCTCTTTCATTCTCTATGCCTGTCATGGTTTCCATCACCCTTTCCTGTAGTTGATGTGCTTGTTAGCCACTATGAGTCATCCATTGGTCATCGCCCCACTGCTCCATAGTCACCCAGTTGTTGTCCAAGCCACCTACCAGTTGTCGAGAGTTGGAGAAGGATGTCTGAATAAGAAACATATCAAAGGAAGATTGAGATACGGAGTTCAAAGTGAGATTGAATACGAAGCAGGATCGTTTGAAACACAAAAAGGCTACAGAGATAAAGATGAGAAACCAAAGTTTGTTGAGTTGGGTAGCGATGGAAATCGATGCAGTTCCCAGGCAGGGCCGATGCATCACTTTTCACCTATAAAATCCTTTGATCTTTCGATCACTCATCCAACTAGGAGTTGGCATCTCTCCGCTTTCCCTTGACTTCTTGTCTTTCACTCCATCTCATAATCTATCTTCAACTCTCCACATTCTATCCTTCTATTCCGTGCTCAGTCCTTCATATTCTTTGCTCCATAAATCATTCCTTTTTTTTATATCCAACTTTAAAATTCTCTCCACACCTTCCACCCTTCTAATCTCCCTTCCACCTTCCCAGATAATGGTCCCTGGTTTCTACCTCACTACTATTCCATCTATCCAGCCTTCTAGTTCCACCTACTGATGTGCTGCTAAGTCTTCCGGGAAGCGTAAACTCCGTCCTACCTAGAAATCAGGGGAATCCAACAATTGTTCATTTTATTTTTTTTATGATGTATTTCTTATTTCATGAAATGAAAAGGCTTTATTTTTACTTCATATTGATTCATATTTCCTTTTACCTTATTTGAAGCAGCTTAGACTCTAGGATAATCCATCCTCAAAGGATACAAGTCATGCTTTTGAGGTAAGTTTCCTTAAGTAAAGATATCTTTTGATTGGACTATACCTAAAAGGGATGGGCCGTGATCTGTAGGTACAGGCCATTCTCTTGTTAAGATAGACCATATCTTGATTATCTTCATAGGTATTTCTTTTTGATCTCCACTATTTTACTGCTATACTTTTCCTTAGCAATTAAAACATTAGTTTTATTCTTTAAAAATTCTCTTTTGAAATAACTCAAAAGTTTCTGAGGATTCGACACTTGCTCCTGCTATTCTACCTAAGAATAGTGGAATTAAGGTATTAAATCGGTGCATTGCGATGCGTATCACGGACCTCCTATTAAGATTGGCAACCGTGGAATATCCAAAATTCCATAAAAGGGCATATGTGGAATTCCTGGAGAATCCTAGCATTAATAGTGAAGCAATCCTGATGAAGCAAGTGAATCATGAGCCATGCTAGATGGACCCATTGATATAGTACTTAAAAGATGGACAGCTACACGAGGACTAGGTCGAGGCTCGAAGAATGAAGAGCCTATCAACCCATTCAAGATGATCGAGGGAAAGCTATATAGGCGATCCTACTTGATGCCACTTGTTCATTGCTTTTGACCCATAGAGTCTAACTACGTCCTACCCAAGGTCAACGAGGGCATTTGCAGGAATCACCTTGGAGGCCAAGTCTTGGCATACAAGATCCTTCAACAAGGATACTACTAGCCTAACATATACAACAATGCCATTGAGTTTGTGCACTACTATGATTGCTACCAATGGCATGAAAATATCTAGCATCGACCATTAGCACCTCGTACTCCTATCAATTCACCTTGATTGCTTTCTCAGTGAAAAATAGATATTCTTGGTCTATTCCTTCTAGCCACCAAGCAAAGAAGTTCCTCATCATCACCATCGACTACTTTACCAAATGGGTGGATGCAAAACTTTTAGCCAGGATCACTAAGAAAGAGGTCGGCAACTTCATCTTGAAGTCCATCATTTATTGATTTGGCTTCCCGTGGATGATCATCATCGATAATAGCTGACAATTCGATATCAAAACCTTCTAAGAATTTTGCAAACACTTGTAGATCATCTACCTATTTACTTCCATCGCACACCCTTAAACAAATGGAGAGGTAGATATCACCAACCGGACATCCTACAGTGTCTAAAGACTTGGCTAAAAAAGCCAATGGACTCTGGATAGATGAATTATATAATCTTCTGAGTCTATTAGGTGACATACCAACTTTCAACAAGCATGACTCCATTCAACCTAGCATTCAGAACTAAGGCGATCATCCTCCTGAAGCTAGGCTTGCCCTCCTATGGGGTCAAGTTCTATAATGAGCATCGAAACTTAGAGGATCTAAGGGCAAACCTTAACCTACTCAAAGAAGTCAAAGAGAATGCCTTGATCCAGATGGCAATGCACCAGATGAGTAGCCCACTATTTAAACTTAAGAGTAAAGGAGAGACAATTTTGACCAAGAGACCTAGTGCTTAAGAAGGTAGTAGTCAACCAACCAACTGAACGAGGGAAGCTCTCATCTAATTGGAAAGAACCATAGCATATTGTTGAGGTAATACACTTCAGCACCTATCATCTGGTATAGTTAGATGGGACCCCCCTCCCTCACACATGGAATTCTAACAATCTCGGACCTTACTATCAATAAAATATGCCTCCTTAAGTTATTTAGCTTGCAATAAAGCCTTTCCTCTTTCATGTGGAGTGGCCAACAAGCTCTCAACTCATGGAATGGAGGCATATTTGAAGCAACCTAGGGTAAGCTTTGTGCCTCATGAAGGGTTTGTTGGAAATCACCTAGGATTTCATGCATACTTTTCTTTATAAATTTACAATGGAAGTGAATCTATTTTAAAAATATTTTAAATTGAAAACATGTATTTAGGATAATTCTAATAAATCCTAAGCAAGATCGTAACATAATATGCAGTCTAGAAAATAAAATCAGCATATATCGATCTACCTGATGCAAGATGTAGATCAAATCTATAAATAATATAAAATTTAATTTCATACCTGATCATGGGTTGATGATCTCTGCTATTTATGGCATGTGGTAAGAGCTCTCCACATTGCTTTGCAGCTACACAAGTTGTCCGGCTTCTATGAATCGTCCACACGAAGCCTTGATGCAATCAAACTTCTCAGATTACTAAATCTGCATGAAGGCAACTAAATGGCTGAAAATAATTTATTTCTTGGATTTTCTTAAGCCTTCCAAGAAATCCAAGAAGAAGATGAAGAGGTTTAAATTGAGGAAGAAAATAAAAAAAGAAACCCTTTTCTACAATTTTTCTCTTATTTTCTCTCTCCCTTCAACCCTTGCTCCCAAAAGAACCTCTCACACCCATCCAAAATTCATCCCCCCTTTTTCTCTTATTTTCTTAATAATTTCACTTTAGATTTCTCATGGTAATTAGTCTCTTAATGTTGCACATACAACAAAAAATTGAAGTAAAATTTTGATGATTAGCAGAGGGATTAGATTAGGGAAAGGTGATGTTGTTTTTATAGGACTGGGTGTTCTATTCCCAATAGAACTTCTCTAATTAAACTAAAATAAATATAAATTTATTTCAAACCAATTCTAAACTAAATGAAAATGAGGAAGGATGAAAAAATTTAATTTTTTTAAAAAAGAATGCAAAAAAATTCTAGGAAGACAAGGAAAATTTTTAGGAAATAAAACAAGTTGGACTAGGTTAGGGTTTGACCAAGTTTTGACCAAAATTAAGTAGGAACCAAAACTAATTTAGTTATAACTAATTTAACAACTTAGACTCGATCCAATTAGTTCTCAATTATTCTTAATTAAATCTTAACTAAATCTAAAATTAACTAAGCCCAGTTCGAATCAAATCATAATTAGAAATCCTTAGCGATTAGGTCTTCGAATAACCTAATTGGGTGAAACCAAATTAAACCAAATTCAATTTGACTTAACATAAATCTCTTTGTTCAATTAAAATAAGTAAATTAGTAATCAAATTACTAATTAATCTTTTTATAATTAATTATTAATTTATAATATTTATGTAGGTTAATTATTCATTATATTTATAATTTTGTCATTAAAGAATTCTTAATCATTAATCAACCATCATAATCAGTCAGAAATTCTTTATATGTGTGATCCCATAAGTTTGAACACTAAGTCAGTAGTCCAAGAACCAATTCCTGAACTAATTGATGTGACCATCTAGTAATGGTGTCCAATGTTCGGATAGGTCGAATGTTCACAAAGCAATATTCGAGAACCTAGGCATATGGTTTCTGTATAATTCATCCCTTTGATCCTAATACGCAGAATAATTTCAAAGTTAACTGCCAACTCTTAATATTGCATCCAAATATGTCTCAACCTACTAAATTTTATGACTTCTCTTAAGGATTGCCCTAGCCAAGGTCTTACTAAATTGAAATATAGTAGAGCATTTTCTCTAACACTTTGGAGTGGTCAATCCTATCTTGACTTATCTCTGACTTGATAAATACTTGACTACACCCAGTAACCTTCTTTCACTGGATTAGAAATTCATGTAGTTTGGCACCTAAATGCAATGAGTTACCTGCAAGTGACCATGGTGATCTTAGGTCAGAGAGATACTTATACCCATATCCTTCTATGAGATACTCTAAAAGAAGAGTACTCAATAGAATTGGTCATGTTCAGTGTAATGTACACCTACAGTCACCTGCATGCTATACCAGTATTTCCGTACTCCTTGGTTATAAGGATAACTAACCCATATGGCATACAATGACCTATACTTAATAAGCATTGTCATCATAGATAACAGTGCCTTATCTAGTCACAAACATGTTTAAGAACTACTCGATAAATCTTCCTTTATCAAATTGAAGTAGTTTTAAGGACTTTATCTCAAAAGAGTCCAAAAGAAGATGTAAAAAGAGATAAACTATCAAAAATAACTTTTATTTCATTAATGATTTATGTATAAATTATAAAAAGCTCGATCATCTACAATCCAAATAATTGTCTATAGAATACATTTCCTAACAACATCCACTTGAACTAGAGCCAATTAGAATAGTATCAAATACCTATCTTCCACTTATGGTCATTGAACTCTTTAATTTTAAGGTCTTTAGTAAATTGGTTGGCCATATTCTCTTTTATATCAATCTTCTAAAGGTCAATGTCACCCCGATCCATAATTTCCTGGACAAGGTGAAAGCAATGCAGAATGTTCTTGGTCCATTAATGAGCATTTGGTTCCTTCGATTGAGCTATGGCCCCAGTGCTATCATAATATAAGAAGACTAGGCCATCAATAGAGGATGCCACTCCAAGCTCAATGATGAACTTCCATAGGCAAACGACTTCCTTTACAGCATCGGATGCCATATTATACTCTACCTTGCATACAGAATCGATCATAGTGTGCTCCTTGAAATTTTTTTAGTAGATAACTTCTCTATTCAAGGTAAAAATATAACGTAACATACTCTTGCTATCATCCTTGTCTAACTGAAAACTTGAGTCAATTTACCAACTAATTTCAAGTCAAAATCTCCATAAATGAGTCATTAGTCTTTAGTATTTTGTAAATATTTAAGGATGGTTTTTATGACCTTCCAATGGTTCTTGCCTAGATTAGATTGGATCTACTCACTACTGCTAGTGAGTATGCCACATCTGTTCTCGTACATGCCATAGCATATAAGATAGACTCTACTACTGAGGTATATAGAATCCTACTCATATGATCTCTCTCTTGAGAACTTGTCAAACAATGCTACATTGAGAGAATAATTTCATGGCTTATTGGAAGATAGCCTTTCTTGCAATCACCATGTTGAACTATTTTAGCATGGTCTCAATACACATGGACTAGGTCAACCCTAGCTACCTTTTATATCTATTTTTATGGATTTTCATCCCAAGGATATAAGATACTTCTCCCAGGTCCTTCATGAAGAATTGAAAAGATAGCCATACTTTTATTCCTTGTAATACAGGAATACCATTCCTAATTAAGAAAATGTTATCCACATACAAAATAATAAATACTATAACTAAACCATTATCCCATTTGTATATGCAGGGCTCTTCTCCATTCTTAATGAATTCGTATATTTTGATCACCTTATCAAAATGCATGTTTCAACTCTGAGATGCATGCTTCAATCTATAAATGGATCTCTAAAGTTTGCACACCTTTGTTTCATCTATGAATGTGAACCCTTTAGGCTATATCGTACACACCTCTTCTTCTAGCTCTCTATGTAGGAAAGTTGTTTTCACATCCATTTTCTAGATTTCGTAATCAAGAAGTGCCTCTATCGCAAGCATGATTTCAATAGATTTAAGCATTGCCATAGGCAAAAAAATCTCATCATAGTTAATATCATAATGCCAACAATATCCCTTGGTAACCAGATGAGCTTTATAGGTCTCCACCTTCCTATTTGTGTCCATTTTTTTGAAATTTCACTTACACCCTATAAGTTTTATCCCTTCGGGTGGATCAACAAGTGTCCATACATCATTGATTTTTGTAGACTTCATTTCAGATTTCATGGCTTCAAGCCATTTCTTAGAGTTAGAACTCTGCATTGAATCCATGTAGGTGATCAGATCCTCTTGTTTTCATCAAGTTTAATAGGATCACTATCTTGGACCAAAAAATCATAGTATCTATCCGGTTGATGTAATACCCTACCAAATCTCTTTAAGGTTGGCTCCATAATAGGCTCTAGATCTGATTGAGTTGGTTAAATTAATTATGTCAATTTTTCTACCTGTTGAACTTTTTTAAGTTCAACCTTAAAGGCATTAGTTCCTTCCTCAAGGAACTCTCTTTCCAAAAAGATTGCCTTATTACTAATAAATCTTTGTGTTTATTAGTATGTTAGAAGAAATAATCTTTAGTTTTCTTTGGGTACCTTATAAATGTACACCTATCAGACCTAGGCCCAAGCTTCTCTATTTTTAAACATTTGGCATAAGCTGGACATCCCAAGATCCTAAAGTATGAGAGTACCGACTTATTCCCTATCTATATTTTATGTAGAATTTTGTCTACAGACTCACTAGGAACTCTATTTAGAATATAACAAGCTAACTCTAATGCATTTCCTCAGAAGGAGATAGGCAGACTCACAAACCCTATCATGGATCGAACCATATCTAACATGATTCAATTTCTCCTTTCAAACACTCCATTACAATAAGGTGTCTTGGGAGGAGTCCATTATGAGAGAATCCAATTCTGTTTCAAATATATCATAAATTCATTGGTAAGATATTCACCTCCTCAATCAAATTGAAGGACTTTAAAATACTTACCAGTTCATTTTTTTACTTCATTATGAAATTGTTTGAACATTTCAAACAACTCTGACATGTCTCATCAAGTAGACATACCAATACCTAGATAGGTCATCAATAAACATGATGGAGTAGTGATATTTGTATATGGATAAAGTGTTCATGGATCCATATATATCAGTGTGTATTAGACTTGGAACCTCAATGGCTCTTTCACCCTTTCTAGTAAAAGGTGACTTAGTCATCTTTCCAAGAAGACAAGATTCCCAAGTTGGCAATGATTCAAAATTATTGACCTCGAGGATTCCCTCTTTAGATAACCTGTTCATCCTATTCTTGTTAATATGACCTAGCCTACAATGCCAAAGGTAGACATCAGACACATTTTCAATTCTACAGTATTTATTAGACATGTACATTATATTCACAAGTTGTGATAAAACATAAATGTTATTCATTTGTTATCAATGGATTATAGTAATACCATTCAAAATGATACACAATAACTATCTTTTATTGATAAATGATAACCATTTTTTATTAAAAGGCCTATAGAGATCACATTCATCATAAACTAGGATAATAATGACAATCATCTAAATAATGACACTATAATCAAAAACAAGCTTGAGTATTCCTAATCCTAGAACTGAAACAGATCTTCTGTGTCCAACATTCAGAAATTTTTCATCTTTTTTAAATCTTCTACTGACCTAAAATCTCTATAATGAATTACAAATATTAATAGAGCTTCTGGTATTTAATACCTAGGTAGCAATATCATAAATAAAAAAATTACAATGTGTTATCATAAAAATACCTTGTCCAGCAATACCTTGGTAGTTCTTCTTCTTCCTTGGCTTGTTCAAATCCAGTGAGGCAATATAAAGAGGACAATTTCTTTTCGATGTCCCTGCTTCTTATAGTAGAAGCATTCAACTTGAGTCTAATAAGGTTTTAATTTTTTGATCTGACCTCACTTAGTCACCGGAGCTCTTTGCATCTTTTTCTTATTTTTCTTCTTCTCTTTCTTAAAGAGATGATGTCCTGTCGATCCTTCCACAATATTCACCAACCCCTTATAAAGCTGATGATCCTTCTCATAGGTCTGTAGTAACCCCAACAGACAATGATAGTTTACTACAAGCCTTGTCATTTTGTAATGATCAAGGAAGTCAATGTAGGATTTTGACAAAGAATTAAGGATGGCATCCTTTCCTAGCTATTTATGTAGGAAAAATCCAAGTTTGCCTAGCGCTCAATCAGTTCAATCATGTATAATGTATGATCAACGATTGAAGCCCCTTCCCTCATCCTTATGTTGAAAATGTTTTGTACCTTTCAATATCATCAAGAGTGCCAAAGGATTCTTTCAATACTTCAAGCATGTCCTCTAGTTAAGCATCCTCAAACTTGTGATTCAATTTGTCGATCATGGATGCTTGAATAATATAACAAACCATGCTTCGATGATTGAGCCATTTTTTATAAGTATCTTGGACTGCTCCATGAGCATTCTTATCAGGCTCCTTAGGTGCCGAATCTATCAGCATGTACAAAATTTGTTCATGCTCCAAGACTAATTTTAGCTTTCAATACTAGTTATCAAAATTGGATCTTGTTAATTTTTATTGTTTAGTAATGAATGGAGTGATAAAGTGGTGGCCATATTAATTTTATGGGAGAACAAGATCTAATTAGTATATGAATCATATAATCCTAAAGACTTGAACTTTAGTCTAAAGATTTTCCCATCATTTTTTATCAAATTGGTAGCCTTTACCTTTAATTCAAGGAATTGTACCAATTCTTAGCGGGTACCAGAATCCAATAAACTATACAAGAGCCTGACTTTGGTTGGCACATCCAAGGTAAGTTCTTAACCAATTATTTCTCTAAAAAAGTCTTGGTAATAATTTTGCCCTAGAAACTAATCAATAAGCCTTTGGCCTACCACTAAAAGTCCTAGTTAGGTCCAACCATTAATATGATGGGACTGAGTGATTCTAGCCAACAATGCCTAAGCCCGACTTTGGCTAGCCAACCTAACCATCATTTAGAAAGAATGACTAAGCCATCATAATATGAATAATAATTCTAATAGTCAGATGAGCACCAGGTCTTTGGACCTCCAATGATCATCTTAACTATTAAAATTATTATCGCTCTTTTAATGAGAGGCCATGGCTCAATTATCTTCATAATTTATCACTTAAGAGATCTAATAATTTTAGATGATTTAATTAGAGAAAAGAGAAGATGACATGGACTAATCAACAATCCTTTCACTGACTTCACCAAGTGATGAGGGTCGAATCACATTAGTCCAAGGGCACCTAGATCAATTAAACTAATCTTTCTTATTGGCATGGTTTAACTCGAATTAATGAGCTATCCAATCACATTCTAATTGATCACATTAGCCAGGTAAGTGAGATCAATGCAAGGGTTCTTTCATTAACCTCTTTCCTTAGAAACCAAACAAGTTGGCCAGGTAAGAGGTAGACCCAATTAATGACCATGATCAAAATGTCATACTTTAAGAGGTAGACCCAATTAATGACCATGATCAAAATGTCATACTTACCTTAGATATCAATTGGTTCATCAGATTTGATTAGACTAGCCTAAGGACTCGGGTCTAACCACTAAGCTATATCAAGTCTATTTGTTATAATATGGACTTGATCAAACTATCACTATAGATTAAATCTAGAGAAAAACTTGATCTAATCCTAATCAACTTTGGTTAGATTAAATCCAATTCTATATTAGGTCTATATTATTCTAAATTCTAACCCTAGGTCTAACTCAGTTATTTGACCTAATTCAAGCTAATCCAAATCCCATGATTTTTGAAATATGATTAGATCTTTAATTTATAATTCTAAATCTAATCTTAGACCTCTTAATTCTAGAAATTAATCAAGATTAATTTTGCTAAATTTTAGATCTAAATAATTTATATGCATCACATATATATTAAATACTTTTAGATCTCAACTATACGATATAGTCTTATGCTGAAATTAATTTTATTTTTGATGTTCTAAATATAAAAACAAATCCTAATACATTAATTATAGATCAAAAATAATAAATTAATAAAAATTAAATTACTAGAAAATAGATCTAACTATTAAAATAATTTCAATGATTTTTCTTACCTCACTTGTTCATGGGATATAACCATAAGTGGCACCCCAACACACCATAGGGGACCCCATTGAATTGAAGAGTGGACCTTTAAACCATCGTTTCTTCTTTAACTGGATAGCCATGGTGATCAACCCAATTTGGAGCAGTTTCTTGGATTAAGATTACATCTAACATATAAGGTTCTACATCTACATATCATGTTATGAAAACCTATCACTCTGATACCACTATTAAAAATTACCTAGGATTTCATCCATGATTTTTTTATAAATTTACAACAAAAGTGAATATATTTTAAAGTTATTTTAAATAGAAAATATGAATTTAGAACAATTCTAATGAACCCTAAGCAAGATCATAACATGATATGTAGTATAGAAAATAAAATTAGCATGCATCAATCTACCCAATGCATGCTATACATCTAATTAATAAATAATATGAAATCTAATTTCCACCTAATCATGGATTGACGATCACTGTTATTGATGGCATGTGGTAAGGGCTCTCCACGGTGCACAGGATATCCGGCCTCTATGAATCGTCCACACGAAACCCCAACATGATCAACCTTCTTGGACTTATAGATCTGCAAGAAGCCCACTGGATGATTGAAAATAATTTATTTCATAGATTTTCTTGAGCCTAACAAAAAACCCAAGAAGAGGATGAAGAGGTCTAAATCAAGGAGAAAGAAAACAAAAAAAAAAAATCTTTCTCAAATGTATTTCTCTTATTTTCTCTTTCCCTTCAACCCTTACTCCCAAAAGAACCTCTCATACCCATCCAGAATTCGTGCCCCCTTTTTCTCTTATTTTCTTGACAATTTTAATTTAGGTTTTTCATAGTAATTAGTCTCTTATGCATACATAATAAAAAACTAAAGTGAAATTTGTTGTTTAGAGGAGGGATTGGATTAGGATAAGATGATGTTGTTTGAATAGGATTGGATGTTCTATTCCCAAGAGAACTCCAATTGAATTTAAATAAATCTAAATTTAATTCAAACCAATCCTAATTTAAATGGGAATAAGAGAAGATGAGAAAAAAAAAATTTATGGAGAATTCAAAAAAAAATTCTAGGAAGGCATGGAGAATTTTTAGGAAAGAAAATAGTTAGATTAGGTTAGGGTTTGACCAAGTTTTGATCAAAACTAATTAGGAACCAAAACTAATTTGGTTATAACAAATTTAACTAACTTGGACTCAATCCAATTAGGTCCCAATTAGGCTTAATTAAATCTCCATTAAGTTTGAAATTAACTGAGCCCAAGTCCAAATCAAACCATAATTAAAAACCTTTAGTGATTAGGTCATTGAATAACCTAATCGAGTGAAATTATTTTGAGATCATAAACCATTAATTCATTCAGTGATTAGGTCATTGAATAACCTAATCGAGTGAAATTATTTTTAGATCATAAACTATTAATTCATTCACTTAAACATAATCTGAAAAATATTTTTAGAATCTAAATTTTATGTTTATGCATGAGGGTATTGGTAGAACAATTAGGTCTAGTCATTGGACTATAATTAAGATTTTTAGTAAGATTAGGTTATAACCCTTTTTCCATTTTGAGTAGTTTGTCGAACCTAATCAATAGTTGATTAGGATTAGGTTAAAGGGTTTCAAGATCGAGTTTAGTTGTAGTTAGTCACATCAATTCATATTTGATGTAAATTGATTAACTCAAGATCCAATTTAGCTCAATGGATCAAGCCCGAGTTGCTAGGCTAACCTATTCAATTCTAATAAACTAATTTGTATCTAAGACAAATCTTGATCGGTGCTTTTTAATTGGGACCATGCTTACTTGGACAACATAGACATTATCTAAGGCAACCATTGGGTTGCCTTCCATCGATCTCACTTTGTTGGCCAACTTGGTTGAATAAGTTTTGAATAAGGTTGCTTATTGATTCATTTTCACCCATGCCTACTAGGTTAGGTTAGTTAGACATGAGATTGTGCTGACCTGAACCTAGTTAGTAAAATATGAGATTGTAGTAACTAATTTAGATAAGACCTAAACCCAAACCTTTTCATAAATATTTAGTCTTAGGTCTTCCATTGTTATAGGAGTGCAGGCATCCTACTGGTATTGATTGTTCTTGATTTGTTATAATGATTCAATTGTATCAAAAAGATGTAACCAACCTATTAGCATGAGATTTTGCTAAGTAATGATAGGATTGTGCCCAATAACTAAGAATGGTGAGGGATCCAATGATAACTTTACCTATGCATGAATGGTGGATCTAGCTTAACTAAGGTTTGGGCCAATAACTAGGCATGGTGAGGCTTCAAGACTTAGAGACCAAGTTGCTGCAATATACTTAAGAAGCATTAGATAAGAGTTGTCCACTCATCAATATAGTGTGTCACCAATATCTATCAGCTAAGGTGCATGCATATCGATGGGACTGCAATACTCATTAGAAATCTTAGTTGCATAGGGATTTCCTTATCTTTATGAGAGAGTGTGAGAGATCCATAAAAATAGTGAGAGTTTAGTTTATTTCTTAAAGTTTCTATTATAAATTTATAATCAAAGTACAAATATCTAACTTAAATCTCTACTCTCATATTAACCATGTCAATCTCCAACCCTCTAGCCTGCATTGTTGAGTCCAACTAACTAATTGGCCTTAACTCTAAGGACTGGTTTAGAAATTTCAAGATAGTATTGAGTTCAGAGAAGTTGGGATATGGGCTCAATAAAGGCCCTCCCATTTTACCTGACCATCTAAGGGCTCATCAAACACCAACACATGAAAAATGGATGGAGGATGACAACAAGGTGAAGTGTTCATACTGGCTTCTATATCAAATGAGTTGTAGAGCCAGCATGAAGACATGTCTACTACCTAGGCTACGATAACTCACTCGCAAGAGTTGTATAGTGAGCAATGGATCATTGTGCATTTTGAAGTCTCCAAAAACTTTTCAATACTAAAATATGCAAAGGGCAGTTAGTCTATGATCATTGTTTAACAATGATTAAGGACATTGAATAGCTTGCATTCCTATTCATAGGGAACTACAAATGGATTTGATCCTCTTGTTCCTTACTGGTTCATTTACTCAGTTTGTAAAAAACTACAACATGAACAAGTTGAACTACACTTTACTTTAGTTGCTGAATATATTGGTAAGTAATGAGAGGATCTTAAAGAGTTCAAGGGATTTTGTTCTAGCTATGGAATAGGATTCCTCCAAGAAAACTCTATTTGGAAGAAGAAGAAGCCTACAATGAAATAGAAAAAGGAGAACAGGTTGAAGAAGAAGGACACTCCTAAGAAGGCTACTACAAGTAAGGAAAAGTATTTCCACTACAACACAGATGGACTTTGAAAGAGAAACTGTCCACTATTCCTAGGAAGCTTGAAGAAACAAAAAGGTGGATGCACCTTCAAAAGATATGTCTAATATGCTCGTTATTGAATCTAATATTATGATATCTTTTACTTCTAGTTGGGTATTAGACTTTGATTCGAGTGCTCATATATGTACATCTATGCAGGGTCTAGGAAGAAGTAGAGAATTGAGGAAAGGAGAAATAATCCTACACATTGATAATGGAATAAGGATTGCTATAGTTACTAGGGAACATACCCTCTATCACTCATGTTAAGATTTAGATTGATTCTCATAAAGACTATTGTCATATCACGTAGCTAGTAAAACTTTGATTTCTGAGTCTATGCTAGTATAGGATGGATTTGACTTCAATTTCAATAAAGACATTTATTCTACTTTTAAAAAAATAAATTGTTGCCCAGTAAATAACCTAAGAGCGGGGTGAATTGGAATTCTAAAAATTATTTGCATGTATGCCAAATCAATAACAAAACAAGTGCTAGAGAGATGCAAGTGTAGTGTGCTCTTAAAGAGTGTGCAGCAAAAATCTAAATGTAATGAAAGTAAGAGCAAGTAGAGAAGAAATAATCAACCACAAACACAAGGCAAGTATAGTAGTTCGGTGCTCTCCAAGACACCTACATCCACTCCCCAAGATCTATTTAGGAATTCACTATAATCACACATGATTACAGCTGATTTGTTTTTTAGGCTTACTAATCAAAATCCCTTTTAGTTTTCACAAGGCTCACCAAAAGAAACCTCTTGGTTTTCAAAGGCTAATCAAAAACCTCCTTGGTTTCAACTAGTCTAACCAAAAATCTCCTTAGTTTTCAACTAGGCTAACCAAAAACCTCTTTGGTTTTGTTCTTAGGCTCACCAAAAACCTTCACAACAAAGTATGAATTGAAATAAAGAATAAAAGAAAATCTTTCTAATAAAAGCTGTTACCTCTTTGAAGCTTGATGAAGATGCTTTTCTTCGATTTGGTGAAGCCTCAATCAATGCTCAAAAGTTGTTGGACTTGAAGGCTCTTGATTACTTTGAATGCTTGATGGCTTCATTTATTGGATGTAATTGCTCTTAAAGAATGTATGAGTGAATGCACTTGCTTTCTTTCTTTTTCTTATTCTTTATTTTTTCTTCATTTATTCCACTTCAATTTGAATCACTTAAATACCATCCCAAGGCTTAAGAGAGGGTTTATGACCATTAGAGACATGAAAATAGCCATTGAGAGCTAAAAGGGCTGAGTTTTGTGTTTGAAAAACCAGCCATTACTGTTCTCAAAACTTTAAGTGTCGACACTTTAGGCTTGTTGCCCAGTAAGCAACCCAAGAGGGGGGGTGAATTGGATCTCTAAAAATTATTTGATGAAATGCAAGAGTGTGTGATCCAATTCAATAATTAAACTAAGTACTATGAATGCAAATGAATTGCTCTTAAGTAAATGTGCAGCAAAAATATAAAGCAATAAAAGTAAGAGCAAGTAGAGGAGACAAGCAATCACAAACACAAAGAAGTATAGTGGTTCGATGCTATCCAACGCACCTACATCCACTCCCCAAGATCTCCATGGAAATTCACTATAATCTCAATCGATTATAGTCAATTAGTTTTTTGGGCTTATTAATCAAAACTTGACTTGTTTTCACAAGGTTCACAAGTCAAAATCTCACTTGGTTTTATGGGCTAACCAAGAACCTAAATGGTTTTAAGGCTCACCACCAATCTTCCTTAGTTTTGTGGGCTAACCAAGAACCTAATTGGTTTTCAAAGACTCACTAATTGCCTCCCTTGGTTTTGCAATAGGCTAACCAAGAACCTTTACAATAAATAATAGTTTGAAGTAAAGAGACAATAAAAGCTTTCTAATAAAAAGCGAGTATCTCTTTGAAGCTCATTGTCATGATACTTTCAACTCGATGAAGCCTCTTTGATTGCTCAAGAAGGATTGATCTTTAATGCTCTTGAAGGCTCTTGAATGCTTGTGATGCAGAACAAATAAAGGGATGCGATGCGGAAGTAAATTAAGATTAACTAATTTTTTTGTTGTTTTTATATGTTTGTAGAAGTTGGCTTCAAATCAAAGAAAAGTTAACCTAACATTGAAAGATACTAATATGATAATTGAAAGCACAATTTTAAGGAAACTAAATTATCAGAGTAGTTCAGAAGCAACGGATCGCTGGGGGTTGAGAAACTCCCAGACCTAGGGTTTCGCTCCGAACTTTCAACAGAACAGAAATAAAGAGAAGAGATGGTTTACCTAACCAGACAATGATCTTCACAGATTTTGGTGGAAGAACTCTCCCGAGCAGATTGTTGGATCGTCGGATACAGATATCTTCGCAATGGATCCTCCAATACTGGTCCTTGGCGGGTTGGCTTCTCCTGAACTCAAGATCTGGAAGAGAAGAAAAACAATTGATGGAATCAGAGAGTCAAGGGAAAAATTTACCAGGTTGATGAACTTGAAGATTGAAATTGCTGAAAACTGGATTCTCCTGGAAGCTGATGTGATTTTCCTTGGAACTTGCTCTGGATCTGAAGTAGCCGGACTGGATCTGGATGAAGGTGGATGGCCTGGACTTGTAGAGAGAGAGAGGCCGTGGGAGATGGAAGGAGCTAGGGTTTGATAGATTGAAAATAATGAAGGGCGGCTAGGGTTTGGAATTTTAAGTGGCTAACCTAGGGTTTTGGATAAAGATGGAGATCTCTCACCTCCTCAAGGCTCCAATAGAACCCGGATTACCCCCTCACGGAGCTCAACACTTAGAATAGTGCGGAAGAAGAGAAACCTAGGTTACTCAACACAAGAGAATAGCAAAATAATTTTTCTTCATTGATTTCTTCTCAACTTACAAGAGGGATGTAATTTATAATGCTTTACAAGGGAGAAGGGTTTCATATTTTTCCATGTGGGACTAAAAGAGGGGATCTCCAAATTAGGGCAAATTCCTTACATATGGTTGGCCAAAATACCAAAAATTAGGATTTGGGTTATAAATGGCAGGTAGATGGCGCCACCTTGCTTGATTTTTTTCCAAGAAAATTTTCTTCCTTCCCTGGATGAACTCTTTTGGACTCCTCCTTTTCTTCCTCCCTAAGTCAAGGCTCTTCCCATCTTTGTTTTAGGTGTTTTTGGCAGGTAATGGGCGCCCCTTGATATTCTCTTCCAAGAAAAACTTCTTCCCTTCTTTGCTTGGAGTCACTTGGGAAAGTCTTGGCCGCCCCCTTGATTTGTGCTCTTCTCTTTATCTGGTGCATGAAAGAAGGAGGTTTCCATCTGTGGAGTGGGGACCAAAGGCTGCTGGATGTGGATATGGCACCCCCTGGACTGGGAGTGTGGCTGGGAGTATGGTGTCCACTTGCCAGGTCTTGGGAGAAAATGTAACATCCCCGGTTGAAACCCTAGTCCACTACTGAGTCAACATGACTCAACAAAATAAAAATGCAGGTAATGTAGACTCAAGCTAAATTGAGTTGATCTAGTCAACTCTTATTACAAACCAAAAACCCTAATTCTTCGGGCAAGGTTAATCAGAGATCCAGATGGAGCTCTGAAGTCTTCTTCTGAGTCTGGTGCCCGCACCAATTCTCCCGGGTGGGAGGAACTCGACCCTGTCGAGTAAGGCTCAAGTTGGCTCTGGTATCTCTCTAAGAGGTCTGGGTCCAATTCTTGTAATTCTTCTCGGGAGATCCAAGAGTCATCAGAATCTGGCCTTCCTTGCCAGCGGACCAGGTACCTTTGGTATCCTCGATTACGAGTAGAGATAACCTGATCATCCAGGATCTTTTCAATCTGCTCTTTCCTCACAGGCCAGTTTGTTGGTGGACACACAGGGTCGGGATCACTCTCAATGATAGGGTTAGGCTCAAAAGGCTCACTAGGAATCACAGCTGGCTCCCTGTACTCTACTAAGTCTGTAATGTTGAAAGTAGAGCTAATGCCTAGTTCTGGAGGCAACTCGAGCATATAGGCATTGGATCCTACTCTCTTTACCACTCTAAATGGTCCAGCTCCCCTAGCATGTAACTTTCTAACGGTTCCAGGAGGAAACCGTTCAGGCCTTAACCTAATCATCACATAGTCTCCCTCAACAAAAGATTTGACTCGCCTTTGAGTATCAGCCAACTTCTTATAAGTTTCATTACTTAAATTTATTTTGGCATGAATTTCTTTATGCAAGTCTTTTACATGCTGTGCAAAATTCTCAGCAGACTCGGAGACTCGAGTGTGGACAGGTAAAGGGACTAGGTCAAGAGGTGTGTGAGGTTTGTACCCATGTACAATTTCAAATGGACTCTTACCCGTAGACCTATTGACCGAGTCATTGTACGCAAATTCTGCCCTTGGTAGGTATAAATCCCAATTTCTGGTGTTTTCACCAACAAGACATCTCAGCAGATTTCCTAGGCTACGGTTCACTACTTCAGTTTGGCCATCAGTTTGGGGATGATAGGCAGTTGAAAACTTAAGTTTTGTCCCTAACTTATGCCAAAGGGTCTTCCAAAAGTAACTGGTGAACCGGACATCCCTATCTGAAACGATTGTCTTAGGTAGGCCATGGAGTCTAACTTTCTCATTGAAGAAAGTGTGGCTACCTTAGACGCATCAAAGGTTTGGGAACAAGGCAAGAAGTGGGCCATTTTAGAGAATCGGTCGACTACGACACAGATAGAATCATGTCTCCTCTGGGTCTTAGGTAAACCTAACACAAAATCCATACTCACATCTTGCCAAGGACGATCTGGGACAGGGAGTGGGGTATAAAGGCCAGTGTTTTGTTTTCGCTGTTTGGTAACAGCGCAGGTTCGACATCTAGCTACAATATTAGCTACATCCCTTTTCAAGCTAGGCCAGAAAAAGTGGTCTTCAATAGCTAGAATGGTCTTGTCTTTTCCAAAATGGCCGGCTAAACCTCCAGCATGGATTTCCCAAATCAAAATTCCCTAAGAGAAGTTCTAGGGATGCAAAGCCTATTTTTGAAGAACAAAAAACCATCTACAAGGGTATAATCCTGGTGATTACTAGATGGTGCTTGAACTAGATCCTGATACACAGTTGTGAAATCCGGACAAGACTCATATACCTCTTTGATTTGCTCAAACCCTATGACCTCAGTTCTAACAGAAGTTAATAACAGAGATCGGCGACTAAGGGCATCAGCTACCTTATTCTCAACTCCAGCCTTATGTTTCAGGACAAAAGTATAGGACTGGATATATTCTACTCACTTAGCATGCCTAGGGTTAAGCTTCTTTTGGGAGTTCAGAAATCTAAGAGCCTCATGGTCCGAAAATAGTACAAATTCCTGCGGTAGCAAATAATGTCTCCAGTAACGCAAAGCTTGCACCACCGCATAAAATTCCTTATCATAGGTAGAATACCTAAGCTTAGCATCATTAAGTTTTTCACTAAAGAATGCTATGGGATGATTCTCTTGGCTTAGGACTCCACCTATTCCTACACCTGAAGCATCACAGGCAACCTCAAATACTTTAGAAAAATCGGGTAATCTCAGAATGGGTGCCTTGGTCATTTATCCTTAAGATCTAGGAAGGCTTTATGGGCTGACTTAGTCCAATGAAATTCTCCCCTCCTAATACAATCAATGATAGGAGCAGCTAAAGTACTAAACCCTTGATGAATCGCCTATAGAAGGTAGCCAAGCCATGGAAACTTCTAACTTCATACACATTGGTTGGCTCTGGCCAGTCTACTATGGACCTAATCTTCTCAGGATCGGCCGCCACGCCATCAGGGGTTACTACAAAACCAAGAAAGATAACTCTACTAGTCATGAATTCACACTTCTTAAGATTACCGTAGAGTCTATCATTCCTCAAAACTTGGCAGACTGCTCTAAGGTGGCCTAGGTGATCTGCTGGGGTCTTACTATAGATCAGGATGTCATCAAAATAGACCACCACAAATTTTCCTATGAAAGCTCTAAGTACCTGGGTCATAATTCTCATGAAAGTACTAGGGGCATTGGACAACCCAAAAGGCATAACAACCCACTCATAAAGACCATCCTTAGTTTTGAAAGCAGTTTTCCATTCATCCCCGGGTCTAATCCTAACCTGATGATAGCCGCTTTTGAGATCAATCTTGGAAAAAACCATTGCACCAGCCATCATATCAAGCATGTCATCTAGTCTAGGGATGGGAAACCTATATTTGATTATAATTTTATTGATGGCATGACTGTCAACACACATCCTCCATGTGCCATCTTTTTTTGGGGTCAGCAAGGCTGGGACTGCACAAGGGCTAAGACTTTCTCTAATAAACCCCTTCCTCAATAATTCTCCAACCTGCTTTTGCAGTTCTTCATGCTCAGATGGATTCATCCTGTAATGGGGCAAGTTGGGCAAAGTCGCTCCTGGGATTAGATCTATGGCATGCTGGATATCCCTAAGATGTGGAAGGTGGTCTGGCAAATCCTCGGGAAAGACATCCTCAAATTCTTTTAACACAGGTTTAACTTCTTGAGGAGGCTCTGAGGGTTCCGAAGTTCTAAGTTCCTTAGCAGTCAACATCCAGATGGGTGAACCACTATGAATTTCTTGTTCTAGATCCTTAGCACTGATTAGGTTCACTCCAGTTTTCATCTCCTTAACCTTACCGGCTCCTTTAGTTACCTTGTCCTTAGGGGGAACTGAATGGATCGTAATCTTCTTCCCATTGAAACTAAAGACACATGTATTGGATTTTCCTAAGAGGGTGGCATCATGATCATACAACCAAGGTCTTCCGAGAATTATACTGCTCACCCCCATGGGTAAGACATCGCACCAAATCTTTTCATGATAAGATTGCATTTGGATTTGGACTTGACATCTAGACTGGATGGGTATGGAGGTAGAATCTACCCAAGAAACCTTATAGGGGTTGGGATGGGGAACTGGGATTAAGCCTAACATCTTGACAGTGCTAGTAGAGATGGCATTTACACAGCTCCCACTATCTATGATGATCTTACATACCTTATCCCCTAATTTAAGAAAAGTCTGTAGGATGTTAGTCCTACGCCAATCCTCTTGAACTAGATTCTAGGATAGGATGCATCTTACAACTCCTAATTGGTCAGATTCATTGGGTTCCTCCTCTCCTTCATACTCCTCAACCAAATTCATTCTGGCCTCATAAACTTCTTCAAATTCCTCACTGGGCTCGGAATTATCATTCTCTCCCTCTTCTATGTAAAGGGATCTCCGTGGGCACTGGCTAGCAACATGACCTACCTTATGACACTTGAAACAGGCTATGGCAGTACACTGACTGGAAATGTGACCTGGTTTCTGACACTTAAAACAGGTGATTTTGAACTAGGGGTTCTCTGGGTGTCAGGTGCCTTACCTTTGTCCATGGGCCTAGGGGTAGAAGTACCCTGAAAAGGTTTACTAGGGATAACTTGGCTAGGTCCATTCCTTGGGATTGGGGCACTAACCCTAGAAGGTATAGGTCCTCTCTGAAATTTCTCAGTGTTCAGTGCAATCTGGTAGGCTTGGTTTAGATCAGTAACCTCTCTCAGAAATAGTTCTCTCTTGATATCTTCCCTCAGTCCAGCCCTAAATCTAGACAAGGTGACTTCGTGGGCTTCACTCACATCACATCTCATTAGGTATTCATCAAAAGTAGCTATGTAGTCTGAGACAGATTGGTTTCCTTGTTTCAGGTTTTGCCATTGGTCTAACAGGTTTTGCTGGTATGAAATGGGTAGGTATTTATCTCTCAGTTTTTCTTTCATACCCTGCCAAGTGGTTATGGGCTCAACATTCCGTCTCCTAGTGGTTAGCTCAATGTTCCCCCAGTATAACCTAGCTTGACGCACTAATTTCATCTTGGCAAACTTGTATTTCCTCTCCTCAGACATAGCATACCACTCAAAGTATTGGTCCATCTCACCCTCCCAATCAGAATACACCTTAGGGTTCAGACTACCATCAAAAGTGGGTGCATCTAATTTGATGTTCCTGATGAACCTATCATCTCTATCTTCAGGCTCTGGGTCAGGCCTCCTATGATTAGGTTCAGGATCTCTATATAAAGGCCTTCTAGGCTCCTGATGTGGGTGAGGTTGAGGCACATTAAAATGGGGGTCAGGAGTCCAATTCCGATGTCTAGGTTCTTCAAGTACTTGGACTCGGTCCCTAAGTTGGGTAAGATCCTCATGAATTTGTGCGCTAAACTGGGCCACAGTGTTTGTCATATCCTGATTCATTTTAGCCATACTTTCAGTAAGAGTTCTGATCATGGCCTCTGAATCAGGTTGGGTTTGACCAGGTTGATATGGCACTCCGTTTCTGGTAGACATGATGATTCAAGCAAGCACACAAAATGAGACTAGACTAAATCGATTACTGGATCACTAGACCTAGAGTCCAAACTAGATGCCCAATCAGAGTGGCAAGCTAGCCTGTAGTAACTCAGGACTCAGCCAGGCAGGTGTAAGGGAAGTGTTAGGTCCCTGATTGCCAATCCTAGACACCAATCAGTGATTGGCCAGGTAGGCGGACCAGCACACAAGCCCTTCGGGAATGGATCCCTGAACCACCGTTCTAGACAATGAGTGCTAAGCACACACAGAATAACTCGGTAAACTGACTCAACACTAGCCTAGACCCGACCAATTGGTGTCCCTAGCCCACTAGGGCAAATTAGGTCTAACTGATTTTAAATTAGGTCTAGGTTCGAATGATTGGATGGTGGTTTTGGGCTAAGGAGAGGTAATCAACTCCTCCCCTTATCTTAGATGCTCAATTGCCCTTAAGTAAATTATGAGATGATCACTCCAAAAAGAATTGAAATGCAGAACACAAAAAATAGAGTTGTTGTATTTTAATGCTCAGAATTTTTATCGAAACCAATAAATCACAGAAAAATTATGGAAACTAGGTTCAATTATACTGGTTTCAATGAAGCAAAAGTCATGCAATTCAGAGTTTTATGCAGGGAGAAGTAATTTAGACAACAGGGCAATTACGGGCTGCAACTAGATTATCTTCCCCGTTTATAATCCCTGCTACGAAGTTATAACCCAATGGATCCCCTACATGCCCTAGGAACACCCCGTGGAATGGGAGGAGGAGGCTTGCGCCTCGCTTAGTTCCTAGGACCGGACGTCCTGGGGAGTCTACTTCGAGCAGACAAAATAAAAAGAGAAAACAATCAAAACAAGCAAGCAAGCAAATCAGAAACCCTAGACTGGGCTCTGATACCAAAAAATGATGCAGAACAAATAAAGGGATGCGATGCGGAAGTAAATTAAGATTAACTAATTTTTTTGTTGTTTTTATATGTTTGTAGAAGTTGGCTTCAAATCAAAGAAAAGTTAACCTAACATTGAAAGATACTAATATGATAATTGAAAGCACAATTTTAAGGAAACTAAATTATCAGAGTAGTTCAGAAGCAACGGATCGCTGGGGGTTGAGAAACTCCCAGACCTAGGGTTTCGCTCCGAACTTTCAACAGAACAGAAATAAAGAGAAGAGATGGTTTACCTAACCAGACAATGATCTTCACAGATTTTGGTGGAAGAACTCTCCCGAGCAGATTGTTGGATCCTCGGATTCAGATATCTTCGCAATGGATCCTCCAATACTGGTCCTTGGCGGGTTGGCTTCTCCTGAACTCAAGATCTGGAAGAGAAGAAAAATAATTGATGGAATCAGAGAGTCAAGGGAAAAATTTACCAGGTTGATGAACTTGAAGATTGAAATTGCTGAAAACTGGATTCTCCTGGAAGCTGATGTGATTTTCCTTGGAACTTACTCTGGATCTGAAGTAGCCGGACTGGATCTGGATGAAGGTGGATGGCCTGGACTTGTAGAGAGAGAGAGGCCGTGGGAGATGGAAGGAGCTAGGGTTTGATGGATTGAAAATAATGAAGGGCGGCTAGGGTTTTGGAATTTTAAGTGGCTAACCTAGGGTTTTGGATAAAGATGGAGATCTCTCACCTCCTCAAGGCTCTAATGGAACCCGGATTACCCCCTCACGGAGCTCAACACTTAGAATAGTGCGGAAGAAGAGAAACCTAGGTTACTCAACACAAGAGAATAGCAAAATAATTTTTTCTTCATCGATTTCTTCTCAACTTACAAGAGGGATGTAATTTATAATGCTTTACAAGGGAGAAGGGTTTCATATTTTCCCATGTGGGACTAAAGGAGGGGATCTCCAAATTAGGGCAAATCCCTTACATATGGTTGGCCAAAATACCAAAAATTAGGATTTGGGTTATAAATGGCAGGTAGATGGCGCCACCTTGCTTGATTTTTTTCCAAGAAAATTTTCTTCCTTTCCTGGATGAACTCTTTTGGACTCCTCCTTTTCTTCCTCCCTAAGTCAAGGCTCTTCCCATCTTTGTTTTAGGTGTTTTTGGCAGGTAATGGGCGCCCCTTGATATTCTCTTCCAAGAAAAACTTCTTCCCTTCTTTGCTTGGAGTCACTTGGGAAAGTCTTGGCCGCCCCCTTGATTTGTGCTCTTCTCTTTATCTGGTGCATGAAAGAAGGAGGTTGCCATCTGTGGAGTGGGGACCAAAGGCTGCTGGATGTGGATATGGCACCCCCTGGACTGGGAGTGTGGCTGGGAGTGTGGTGTCCACTTGCCAGGTCTTGGGAGAAAATGTAACATCCCCGGTTGAAACCCTAGTCCACTACTGAGTCAACATGACTCAACAAAATAAAAATGCAGGTAATGTAGACTCAAGCTAAATTGAGTTGATCTAGTCAACTCTTATTACAAACCAAAAACCCTAATTCTTCGGGCAAGGTTAATCAGAGATCCAGATGGAGCTCTGAAGTCTTCTTCTGAGTCTGGTGCCCGCACCAGCTTGGAGGCTTGCTTTTGCTTGAAAGTGGTTGATCTCAATGAATAGGAGTGAATGCTCTTCTTTGAACCATATAATTACCTTCCCAAGGCCTCAAATCTAGTTTCTAGCCGTTAAACATGAAAAACTAACCATTGGGAGCCAAAAGGGATGAGTTCTGTGTTTGAAAAACTAGCCATTACTGTTTCCAGAACTTCATGTGTCGACACTTTAGGCTATGAGTTGACAATTCAGGTCGACACTTGAACTTCTTGAGTCGACACCTAGTTCAAAAATCTTCAATGTAGCTTTTTGGAAATCTCAAATGTGTCGACATTTCTTCAGGTGAGTCGATACCTTAAGTCGACATTTAGCATCCATGTATCGATACTTCATCCAGATCTTCAATTTTAGCAAGTTCTGTGACCAAAGAATCTCAGGGATGAGCTGATCCATGTGTCGACACTTTGAGTTGACACTTCAAGTCCATGTGTTGACACTTCAACCATACTATCTGAAACTTTTTTTGCATACTGGCTTGAGTCGATACTTCACTATCAAGTATCAACACTTGGTATCATGTGTCAACACTTTGAGTTGACACTTCACTGAGATCTTCACATAAATAGCTGAACTTGTGCTGAATCAAGTCTGTGTTGAACTCAAGTATCCATTCAAGCAATTCTCAACTGTCCAAGTCTTCTTTGAGCAGATCTTTCATCTAAACTTTGACTTCTTCAATCAAACAACATTTTTCAAATTGATGAGCACCTTTTTCTATAGAAACACACTTCAAAAAAATCATTAGTACTCAACTTATACTTCACCATTTTGCATATCATCAAAATCAATAATGGAGTCAACAATCTTCCCCTTTTTGATGATGACAAAACTTTTAAGTATAAATTGCATAAAAAGCTTTCAAAAGAGTTTTTCAAGATACGAAGAGCTAATTGCAATAGGTGTATCAGAGCAATTGCAATATTGAAAGGATGTATCAGAGTAAGAGTATTATAATGGTCAAGAGTATCAGAACTTGGGATATATAAGATATAAATTCATGTATCGTGATACTCTAAAAGAAACATGCTTAGGAGAGATAAATTCAGTAATAGACTAGACTCCCCTTGAATAGATGATTCATAAAAGAATTTATAAATATCTTTTTAAACATCTAAAGAAAAGATTTAACATGAAATTCAATTAAAAATAGACTTTCAATACAAAGAAAGTATTACTCCCCCTTACTTAATGAATTTTGCAAAGAATTTTCAATTTAAGCTCAAGAAAATCTCAAAAAAAATTTTATTTTTAAACACTAATTTCCAAGCATATTTATACTATTACTCTTATTATTCCCTTGCACATTTGTACTTTAGTCTTATTACTCCCCTTTTTGTTATCATTAAAAAGGTAGGAAAAGAATAGGCAAGTCATTCAAAATGTAACATTGAAGTTCAATATAAAAATTCATTCTTCCATTCATTCATAAATAAAGACAATGAAGTACTAAAGGAAATTAATGCATTTCATTCATTTGAGATCATAACATGCAGTATAACATAAGATTTCATACAATGTTAGAATTTGTACATAAAAAGAACATCAAAACCTACAAAAAAGTGCAGAAAAGCAAACTATCTAAACATACAAAGTATCCTAATCCTCATCCTCATCCTCGAAAGATTCAATCTCTATCGGTCATGTATCAGTGAAAGTGTGAGCTTAGGGCCACATCGATCTGAGATCATGAAGACAGGTCTTGGCCCATCATGGAGGAGTACGACGACCATGTCCTCTGCATCGAGCATATGTCATACCTCTAGCTAAAGCAGAAAAGGTGGAGGCAATGTCATCAGCAAGAACAGAGCAGATCGGAGCGATAGTCTCTACAACTATCGGATGTGGTGTATGATCAAATGATAGACCGGAACCAAGATAATGAAAGCCAAGTGTATAAAAACCTAGCTCTTGGATAAGAGAGGATATTTGAAGGGTAGGTGTATCAACTGTGGGTGTGTCAAAAACTGGTGTATCAGTTGTAGAAGTGATAGACGTATCGACGATAGGCGTATCAGCTAAAGAATCAATCGGTGTATCTGTAATCGGTGAGTCAACAATACCAATAAGAGTATCAATAATGGGGGTATCAATGACAGGTGAATCAACAACAGGTGAAAGAATAGGTATAGGAGCATGATCATCTGATATGGATGGTGGAGTAGATAGAACAGGAGTCTGAGTGGGTGAACTAGTAGATAGAACAGGAGTCTGAGTGGGTGAACTAGAAGGATCATGAATGGGACTCCTAGGCAAGTCTACTATCACCTCTGTCGCTGGCTTTGAAATCAGGTCTGGAAAGTTGAAACCATCAGAGTCAGTCTCCTCATCATCATCATCATCACTATCATCAATAACTATTGCTAATAATCAAGATATCTGTCTCTATGCAACTGACTCTGTCCATCAAAATCTCTGAAGTTCCTGGAGCATCCGACTGAACTGGCTGAGACTGTGGTGTAGGCTTAGACTGTGAAGTAGACTCTGGCTGCACTACTGGCTTAGGCTGACTCTCTGGAAGAGGTGCCTCTAAAGGTCCTGCCTCACCGAAAAATATACGCTCCTCTACAGCATCATCATCATCTCTGTCATCGGCCTGACCAGATACTCTGCATCTCCATTGGCCTCTGAACAGCTGATATCCCATCCGGTATAAAGACCTGATGTCATAGACATCAGTATGTAGGAGCATCCAAAAGGGCTCATCATCAAAACTAACACCATACTCACTGAACAGCAGTGCCAACCCCATCCCGTAGGGTAAGCAAAGTCTCTGACTCATCGAAGCCTCCATCATCTGATATATCATGTCCACCGGAAGGCTGACAGGTATGTGGTGAACCAATGAGACCATACGAGCAACTCTCTCTCAGTGATGTAATCAAAATAGCCCGTCTTCAGTAGAAGAATCTGGGAGACAATGTGATGCAGAAGTCTCATCTCAGCAGACAAACGGGATGCAAGCACAGTGGCTCCCTCAGACAAAATATCTAACTCAAATACGCATTGAAGTTCACTCACTCTATCAATCAGACTATCAACAACTGAGCCAGCCATAGGAATATCCCATACTCTGCTCAATATCTCTAAAGTCATGGGGATATCCCTGCCTCTGACCTGAGCTAGCCAGCCATCACGCCCATGGGCTAAAGATCCGTAGAACTCTCGTATGAGCCTTGGGTAGTATCTCTCACTCAGAAAATAGAATGCCCTCAAACCAATGTCTCTAATCCACTGACCGATCCTGAAGTACTGCTGGTCGATAAAATCAAAATCCAAACACTGTCCTTCGATAATCATCTTCGAGCTCATCCGACTAGAAGCAGTGAATAGGGGTCGAATAGGTGGATCTGGAGCTCTGGCTTCATGTCTTGCTTTAGTTCTTCGCTCTTCTTCCTGATTAGATGGCTGAGGGTGACAGACAACCTGCTTTCGGGATCCCATTCCTCTAAATCATGGATTGAACACTAAAAGGAGGGAACTCGGGTTTCAATGGCCAAAATGGAAAATCTAAGGGGGAAAAGTAGCAAAACTGAACCACGGATCATCTAGAATGGAGAGTTGAGAGGGTTTTTGGTGAGATTTGGAGGGAAGGAACAGTTTGGAAAGAGTTAGTGCATGTGTCGACTTGAGTGGGGAGGAGAAATGGAAGAAAAAATACTTCGATTCACTTTTAACCTCGGTCTGCTACCGTTCATATGTCAACTCATGAATGTGTCGACACATCAACTTAACACCGAAAGTCAAGAGAATGAAAGGCTGATCAAAATCACTGGAAATACAATGAAATTAACAATAATTGAATATGATTGATGTCAAATTTGATTGCTTTGAGTCAAAGATAGAAAAATTTTAATTAAAAGGATTAATGATCCCGAATTCTCTTCTAATCATACTAACCGATCTTCTTGGAGAGGCTTCGTCAAGAAATCAGCTAATTGCAATTCAGTACAAATAAATTCAAGCACAATATCATTATTTTTAACATGATTTCTAATAAAATGATGTCTAATTTCAATATGTTTACTTTTAGAATGTTGAACATGATTTTTAGTCAAACAAATAGCACTGGTATTATCACATTTTATAGGTGTACTAGTTAACTTGATTCCAAAATCTTTAAGTTATTGCTTAATCTACAAGATTTGAGCACAACTTCCTGCTGCAATATACTCAGCTTCAGCTGTGGATAGTGCAACTAAAATTTGTTTCCTGCTAAACCAAGAGATTAATTTAACTCCAAGAAATTGGCAAGTTTCACTAGTACTTTTTCTATCTAATTTACATCCAGCAAAATCAGCATCAGAATATCCAATTAATTCAGCACATGAATCTCTAGAATACTATAAGCCAATATCAATTATACCAGATAGATATCTAATAATGCGCTTAACAGCCAATAGATGTGATTCCTTAGGTTTAGACTGATATCTAGCACACATGCATACACTGAACATTATATCTGGTCTACTAGCAGTTAAGTACAGTAAAGAGCCAATTATATCTCTGTATAATTTTTGATCTATAGATTTACCATACTCATCTTTATCAAGTTTACAAGAGGGGCTCATAGGTGTACCTATTGATTTAGTAGTCTCCATCCCAAACTTCTTTATAATTTCTCTCGTATACTTAGCTTGGTTGATAAAGATTCCATCTTTAGTTTGCTTGATTTGGAGTCCGAGAAAGAAATTGAGTTCTCCCATCATGCTCATCTCGAACTCACCCTGCATTAGCTTAGCAAACTCTTGACAAAGAATTTCATTAGTAGTACCAAAAATAATATCATCAACATATATATGCACTACTAATAGATCATTATCTTTCTTCTTTAGAAACAAAGTTTTATCAACATGGCCTCTAGAAAATTCATTTTCAATTAAAAATTTGCTGAGTCTTTCATACCAAGCTTGAGGTACTTGCTTTAAACCATAAAGTGCCTTGTGTAATTTAAAAACATGATTAAGATGTGCATGATTTTCAAATCCAGGTAGTTGTTCAACAAAAACTTTTTCTGTTATAAAACCATTTTGTAAAGCACTTTTAACATCCATTTGAAAGAGTTTGAATTCATAAAACAAGCAAATGCTAATAGTAGTCTAATTGTCTCAAGTCTAGCGACAGGAGCAAAAGTTTCATCAAAATCAAATCCTTCCTCCTTATTGCAGCCTTTGGCAACTAGCCTAGCTTTATTTCTAACAACAATTTCATTTTCATCTAACTTATTCTTAAACACCCATTTAGTGCCAATAATAGAAACTTTAGATGGTCTTTCTATTAATGCCCAAACATTATTTCTATCAAACTGAATTAATTCATCTTGCATAGCATTTATCCAGTTAGGGTCTTTTCATCATCTTCAAAATATTTAGGCTCTACTTAAGAAACAAAAGCTATATAGTCACATTCACTTCTAATTGAGTCTCAAGTTCTTACCTCTTTAGATGGATCACCTAGGATTAATTCCTTAGGATGTCCATGAGCATACCTCCACTCCTTAGGTAAGTCTTGGTGATTTGGAGTGTCTTCACCTTTCTCATTTTTGTCTTGATCATCTTGACTTAGTTGAGAGGATTGATCATTCAATGTCAACTTTTGAAGCTTATCAGCACCTGCACATGCATCAGAAGTATCCTCTTTTTTTAAGGATTTGTTAGCAGACTCTTCAAAAATAACATGTACAAACTCCTCTACAACTAGGGTTCTTTTGTTAAAAACTCTGTATGCCCTACTTGATGTAGAGTATCCTAAAAAGATACCTTCATCAGACTTGGTATCAAATTTTCCAAGATTATCTTTGTCATTATTTAAGATAAAATATTGACAACCAAAAACTCAAAAATATTTAAAATTGGTTTTCTTTTATTCCAAAGTTCATAAGGAGTTTTCTTCAAAATAGGGCGGATTAAAACTCGATTCAAAATATAACATATAGTATTAATAGCTTCAGCCCAAAAATATCTTGGTAAATCATTTTTACAAAGCATAGTGCATGCCATTTCTTCTAAAGTACAATTTTTTCTTTCTACTATCCCATTCTGCTGAGGTATCCTAGGTATAGAAAAATTGTGTTCAATACCATTTTCATTACAAAAACTTTCAAAATCTTGATTTTCAAATTCAAAACCATGATCACTACATATGCATATAACTAAAACATCTTTTATATTTAAAACTTTTTGGTAAAACTTTACAAATACAGAAAATGATTCATCTCTATGTGCAAGAAAGAAAATCCAAGTAAATCTTAAAAAATCATCCACTATAACCAATCCATATCTCTTACCTCCTAGATTGGATATTCTAGTTAGTCCAAAGAGATTCATATGAAGCAGTTCTAGTGGCCTATTAATAATAACAAAACCTTTAGGTTTGAAAGAAGTTTTAACTTATTTTCCAAATTGACATGCTTGGCAAACTCTATCTTTTTCAAAACTAAGTTCCTGTAAATCTCTAACTAAATTCTTTTTGCAAAGTTTTGAAAGTAGATAGATACTAGCATGACCTAATCTTCTATGCCAAAGCCAACTAGTCTCATCTTTAGTAGAATTCATTGCAATAAGGCATTCTCCATTAGGCAAAGATAGATCATCTAAATCTACCAAATAAATATTACCATGCCTTTTTCCAATGAATTGTACTCCATTTTTATCCGGACTAGCAATCATGCAATAAGATGATTTAAAAATAACTTGAAAACCTTTATCATAAAATTGACTAATACTTAAAAGATTATGCTTTAAACCTTCAACTAAAAGTACATTGCTAATACAACTAGAAGGAGTAATGTGAACCTTACCAATACCAATAATTTTTCCTTTACCATTATCCCTGAAGGTCACACTCCCTCCATTCATTGCTTTAAGAGAGGTGAATTGCTTCACATCTCCCGTCATGTGCCTTAAGCAACCACTATCAAGATACCATAGTCTTTTGTTCTCCTTGGTTGCAAGACACACCTGCAATACAAATCAAGCTTTGTTTTTAGGTACCCAAGCCAACTTGGGTCCTTTAGGGTTAGCACTTAAGATGGTTCCTTTTGGAACCCAAACTTTTTCACAAGAATTAATTTTCCTCATATTACATTGAAAAGATTTATGACCTTGTTTTTTGCATGAAAAACATGTTATGCTAGATGATGCAGGTATAAAAAAGTTTTTGAAATAGTTTTGTTGTCTTTGGGGCCTATAACCTAATTCTGCTTTGTTAAAAATTGCTCTTTGACTATTCAAAAGAAGGTTTAGTTTTTAAATTACTAACTTCATTTAATAAAGAATTATTTTCATGAGAAAAACTGTTTGCATGCTTTTTCAATCTTTTGTTTTCAGATAAGATTAACTTGTAATCATGCATTAGTTCATCAAAAGCATTTCTTAATTCATCAAAAGTAAAATCTATTTATGTATTAGATGTTACCTCTTCTTTCTCTTGATGTCCCATGAGACAAAAATTTATAATTTCAATCTATTCTTCTTCTGAACTGGAGTCCTCATTAGCACTCCAGGTGGCCATCATTGCCTTCTTTCTTAGCTTCTTTCTTGACTTCTTTAGGAGAGGGCAGTCGAATTTATAGTGTCCCAGCTTCTTACACTCGAAGCATGTAGGTATTTCCTTCTCCTTTTCCTTGTCTTTTTCTTTTTCTTTTTCTTTTCCCTTTTTTTAGTTGATTGGAACTTCTTCTTGTAAGGGAACCTTCTTCTCTTCATAAACCTTCTAAATTTTCTTGCAATGAGTGCTTCTTCACTTTCATCTTCATCTTCTTCTTCGGACTCATCAATTGAAGATTCTTCTTGTATAGTTGATTTGGATGCAATCCACTTTTTCTTCTTATCCATGTCCATAGATTTTGCTTCATTTATAAGCGATCCTACCAATTGCTCCAATGGTAGCTTGTGAACGTCTTTAGCTTCTTGGATGTCGGTCACCTTCGGATCCCATGATATTGGAAGTGATCTGAGGATTTTGTTGACAAGATCAGCATTAGACATTACTTTTCCTAAACTTCTCATTCCATTTATAATATTTGTAAATCTAGTGTAATTATCAGTGATAGACTCATTAGGTTCCATTCGGAACATTTCATATGTGTGCACTAACATGTTCACTTTTATGTTTTTCACTTAATCGGTACCCTCATGGGTAACTTCAAGTGTATCCAATATTTCTTTGACTGATGTGCAAGTAGATATCCTATTGAATTCACTAGGATCTAATGCACAATAAAGGAGATTCATTACTTTCACATTAATCTCGGATTGTTTAATATCATTTTCATCCCAATTCTCTTCGAGCTTTGGGATGGAAACACCATTAACCACAACCGAAGAAATATGTGGACCTTTATCAACTACTTTCCACAAGTTATAATCAATTGAATGCATATATATTCTCATTCTATTTTTTCAATAAGTATAATTTGATCCATTAAAAGATGGAGGTCTACTTGAGGCTTGTCCCTCAACTACACTAGTACCAATAGGATCTGCCATAGATCTTTACTCAAGGTGGTTAGACCTATAAACTGAGAACAGGGCTCTGATACCACTTGTTGCCTAGTAAGCAACCCAAGAGGGGGGATGAATTGGGTCTTTAAAAATTATTTGATGAAATGCAAGAGTGTGTGATCCAATTCAACAATTAAATTAAGTACTATGAATGCAAATGAATTGCTCTTAAATAAATGTGCAACAAAAATATAAAGCAATAAAAGTAAGAGCAAGTAGAGGAGAGAAGCAATCACAAATACAAAAAGTATAGTGGTCGGTGCTATCCAATGCACCTACATCCACTCCCTAAGATATCCTTGGGAATTCATTATAATCTCAACCGATTATAGCCGATTAGTTTTTCGGGCTTACTAATCAAAATCTGACTTATTTTTACAAGGCTCACAAGTTAAAACCTCACTTGATTTTATGGGCTAACCAAGAACATAAATGGTTTAAGACTCACCACCAACCTCCCTTGGTTTCGCAGGCTAACCAAGAACCTAATTGGTTGTCAAAGGCTCACCAATAACCTCCCTTGGTTTTGCAATAGGCTAACCAAGAACCCTTACTACAAATAATAGTTTGAAGTAAAGAGACAATAAAAGCTTTCTAATAAAAAGCGGGTATCTCTTTGAAGCTCGTTATCGTGATGCTTTCAACTTGATGAAGCCTCTTTGATTACTCAAGAAGGATTGATCTTAATGCTCTTGAAGGCTCTTGAATGCTTGGAAGCTTGCTTTTGCTTGAAAGTAGTTGAACTCAATGAATAGGAGTAAATACTCTTCTTTTCTTCTCTCTTGGTTATTCCTTTTTTATCCTCTTATGTTTTGATTTGATTTGAACCATATAAATACCTTCCCAAGCCCTCAAATATGGTTTCTAGCCATTAGACATGAAAAACTAGCCATTGGGAGCCAAGAGGGACGAGTTCTATATTTGAAAAACTAGCCATTACTATTCCCAGAAAACTATGTGTTGACACTTCAGGCTGTGAGTCGACTCTTCAGGTCGATACTTGAACTTTTTGAATCAACACCTAGTTTAAAAATCTTCTATATAGCTTTCTGGAAATCTTAGATGTGTTGACACTTCTTCAGGTGAGTCAACACTTTGAGTCGACACTTAGCATCTATCTGTCAACACTTCAGCCAGATCTTCAACTTCAGTAAGTTCAGTGACCAAAGAATCTCAAGCGATGAGCTATTCCATGTGTCGATACTTTGAGTCGACACTTCAAGTCCATGTGTTGACACTTCGGCCATACCATCTGAAACTTTCTTTGTATACCGGCTTGAATCAATACATCACTGTCACGTGTCGATACTTGGTGTCATGTGTCGATACTTTGAGTTGATACTTCATTGAGATCTTCACATAAATAGCTGAACTTGTGCTGAATCAAGTCTGTGTTGAACTCAAGTATCCATTCAAGCAATTTTCAACTGTCCAAGTCTTTTTTGAGCAGATCTTTCATCTAAACTTTGACTTCTTGAATCAAACCATATTTTTCAAATTGATGAGCACCTTTTTCGATAGAAACATACTTCAAAGAAATCATTAGTACTCAACTTATACTTAACCATTTTGCTTATCATCAAAATCAATAACGGAGTCAACAATGCTGTGAGTCGACACTTAGGGTCGACACTTAAATCCCATGAGTCGACACCTAGTTCAAAAATATATATTGAAACTCTTTAGAAATCTCAGGTGAGTCGATATTTTATCTGGTGAGTTGACATATGAGTCGACCCTTGACATCCATGAGTCAACATTTGAGGCAAATCTTGGATTTCAACATGTTCTAGAAAAATTCTATCTCAGGCTTTGAGTTGATCCTTGAGTCGACAGTTGAGCTGCATGAGTCGACACTTCAAGCATACCATCTGAAACTTTTTTCTACATGCCAGCTTGAGTTAATACTTGCACTATCATGAGTTGATACTTGAACTATGAGTCGACACTTTGAATCATCACATGCTGAAACTTTTTTAAAAATGACCGAAACTCTACTGAATCCATTTTCAACTGAACTCATTAATTCCTTTCAAGCAAGTCTTAAATACTTAAGTCCATTAATCACTGATGTTTCATCCATAGGAGGGCTTCTTCAATCTTTTGGCAAGTAGTTCAATTTAGCTGATTTGATGAGTACCTTTTTCTATTAAAAACATACTTCAAAGAACTGTTAGTACTCAAACATACTTAAGTATTTTGTTAATTAGAAGCCATGTATGAAATATTTTGAGAATTAATGAAGGTTTTCTTCTTGTTGAGTTCTATCTTGAGTTCTTCTTGTATGGAGTGATTTAGTTCTTCTAGTTGGAGTGATTTAGTCCTTTAAATTGGAGTGTTTAAATTTATGTTTGAGAAGGGAGTGAGAGGTCCTTTGAGTGCTTTTAAGGTGGAGTGCTCCTTGCTTGATCCAAGATCCAAGCATTATTCTTTGAAGGCGCCGATTTCTACTTCCTTGTTTCCCTTTCTTCTTCTTCTTGTTTCAATTCCAATTTTAAATTCTCCTTCCAAACATAATCTTTGATTTGATGCAGATTTTCTATGATTTTTCAAGTCCAAGATGAAGGTCTCTAAGCCAAAAATCATGGCCAAGGTGAGTCATAAAGGTAGGGAGTGCTAGTCTTATGGTTTAGACGTCAATCCTTGAGTGATGAGAGCTCCTTCTTCCAACAAATAATTAGCCATCATTGTTGGTAGAAAAACTCTTCCTAAGCTTCATTAGATCTGATCATTTGAAGGTTAACTTGTCCTAGTAATGATGGTTTCCTTGCCATGAAGATCCTAATCTTTATTTTGAACTAGATCTACATTTCGGGTATTGTAATTTAGATCAACTAGTCTCCTTATGAAGATTCTTTTCTTGAATTAATTTAGACTATTTATTTGATAATTAATTTCTCAAGTTTACATGCTGGTTATCTTGCTAAAACTCTCCATTCATCATTTCATTTTCATCCCCCATCAATTTTTTGGTATTAGAGCTTAAGGTTCTACTAGGTCAAGTTGCTGATTGCTGAAATTTCTGTTCTAGTATTCACCCAAATTTTTCATAAATTTTAGTAATTTTTTACATTGGATAAAAATCCATAAAAATACTTTTCCAGTACCTTAGTGTGTTAGGATTCAAAATATAAAATTCAAAATAAATATTTTTCAATGATTTCTGGATTTAAAAATATGATTTTTTAGATCATTTCTGAAGTTTTGTCCAGAATTCTATTTCTACCTTCCATTTCATTTAATTTCAAAAAAATATAAAAGTTTTTTTTCTAAATTTTTAATTTTTATATCTAAGATCCAAACTTCGAATTTTATTATTTTCCACTAGAATTTTGAATTTTAGAAGGATTTAGAGTTAGAAATTCAAAATTTGAATTCAGGTTATTAAGAATTAGCTAAACTGCTAGAACCTTCTAGCATGTGCTTTGAAACTACCTTCTCAACCAAAATTTGAGTTAATCTGAAGTCAAAACTTTAAAATACGAGAATTTTTATCTGAGAGTTAACAAAATAAATTTTATTTTGAATTTTTAAATTTTAAATTTTAAATTTTTAAAACTAGCTAGTTAAAAGTTGATCCCTGCTCTTTCAAAACGAATTTCTTAACCAAATTTCAGGAATTAAATTTTAAAATTTAGAATCTGGAATCTTCACTGAGGGATCTAACAATTCAAGTTTTAATTTTAATTTTTTTAAAATTTTAAAATTTTAATTTCAAATTTGTTTAAAACTAGTTGACTAGAAGTTGTTAGGGCTGAAACTATCTTGCAACAACTCTAACTTCTAGAACGAATTTTTAATCCTAATTCAAGATTTAAATTTTAAAATTTTATTTCTAAAATATGCACTCCAAAATCTAAGATTTTCAATTTAATTTTTTGAATTTTAATTTTTTAAAATTTGGATTTGAATTACATGTTTGTGCTAATACTAGTTGTTGTGTTAACTAGTTGGTGAATTGTTTGTGCATCCATTCCTAAATCTAATTAAAGGTATTCAATCATAACATAAGGGAAGGAGGTCATTACCTTTCCTTGATCCAAAACAATCACCCACATTTGCATTGACCTAAACCATAATTAAAATTGAGTAGGAACCTAAAACTAGAGAAACCCACAAGTCGGGTTCAAGTGCAAGATGAGACCAAATATTAGTTGAATTGGTACTTACTTCTTGAAATTGGTGTCTAAGGCAAGGGGTCCATTGGCAAACCCCTTAAGTGGACTTGCAGTTTTTAATTAGGACCTCGTGAAAGCGAGGGGAGCCTCACGCAACCCCACCTCTTACCTAGCCAGTGGAAAAGGTAATTATAACTTTAACTAGTACTTAGTCAATTCCTGTATTTTGAACTTTTAGGTTTAAGAGTCCTAGAAGCTAGGTTTGTACTATGTGTTTTGAAGCTCCATACCAATAGTTCCACACTCAGTCTATTTTTACCCATGGATCCTAATCTTGAATTCTTTTTGAAAACCCTGACTAAAAGGTTTGATACCATAAATGGGCAATTAGGGCAAATGAGAAAGGAATTAGGTCAAGTGAAGGACCATGTTGGGACACTTGAAGATACCCCAATAACCACCACCAAACCTGAGTCACTTAGGTCAATTCCTCGAGGTCCAAGAGTCCACATCATGAGTTCACTACTGAATACAATTCAAGATGACTTCACCATGACTTCATAGAAGAAGCCCATAGGATCCATGCTGAGCCTGAATCACCAAGCCCACCTCCCCTTGGTCCAAGAGCCCAGTGTCATGATCTCACGCCTGAGTATAACCCTAGATACCCCTACCAAGACTTTGTAGATCAGGAGGAGAGAGTCTTTAGGAATAATCGACCCTATGCACCCACTTTTGATGGAAACCCTGAGGTGTATGTCAATTAAGAAGAGAAAATGGATCAATACTTTGAATTTGATGAAATGTCAGAAGTAACAAAGTGTCAATTTGCCAAATCAAAGTTAGTCCAACATGCTAAAGCATATTGGGGAGAAGTTGAGCGAAAAATTTATTATAGTGGGGATAAAATAAATACTTGGAGAGAAATGAAGAGTAAATTGAGGGAGAGTACCTAGATAAATATTATGAGAAAAAACTTTTAGACCAATGGTATAAATTGAGACAAGATGATACACTTGTATTTGATTATATTACCAAATTCAATAAGTATGAGGGAGATAAAGAAAAGACTAAACCCATAGAAAAATTAGAGGAAAAATCTCCTGAACCTATTGAGGAATTTAAGGATGAAATAGAATCAAAGTCTTGTCCAAATGAAGGGCTAGAAAGAGAAAATCCAAACCCATTGAAGAACTTAAGGAAAATGTTTATGAAGCTGGGTCTAACCTTATGGATGAATATGATCAAGAACAATTACTTAAAGATAAAATAATTACCTAGCCTAAAGAAATCAACAACGGGGATAATCAAAATGAAGTCCAAGAACAAAGTCATGATGAACAATTAGAGGAGATAATAGAGGACCCGGAATTAATCACTATTAAGAATTTACAACAAGAGATTAATGAAGGATCACCTAATGGGGTATTGACCATCAGAGAAAATCTAGAACCAATTCCAAAGGATCAACGAACCTGTAAAAGAATTTAACATGAGGATTAAAAGTGAAGAGATGGTAGGAATTGAAAGATGGAAGTGCAAGAGAAGGAAGATGGAAATTGTATTCCCTGATAATTTTCCTGAGCCTGATTCACCCTTCTGGAACATTCCCAATCCTAATCCACCCAATTGGGACATCCACCATACCATTGATCAAGTTCCAGTAATATTTAACAGTTACTTTTGGAACATGTTATGATATTTATTGGACACCAAATTAAGATTCACTGCCAACTACCTAAAGTTGCGTGCCAGAGTTATCAAAGCCATTTAGGGGAATATTGAAAATTAGGAACTTTTGTTTCCTAGCACAATAATAAAGTTTAGTTCATAGATAATAAAGTCCATTAGAGCTTGTTTTGTTTTGGTGTCATTTGATATCATTTGACCTTCCCATGCATAAGTGTCCATGACTGCGAGAGTCATATGCATAGCATGATTAATAAGAAAATTTGAGCAATGAAATTAATAAGCATATGATCAACTCACATAAAAGAGAAAGAATTTCAGGGAGGAGACTATGTCATGGTAAGGCCATACCTGAACAATTATATCCCTGTGGTGTAGATCATTTTCAAAATAGTAAAGAAAATTTGGACCTAATATGTGCTAGATTTACCATCCGATTTTGGTATCAGTTCTACTTTCAACAATTCAGATTTAGAAGGGTAAAGGAACCAACAATGATACCGAGTGAGCCTTTTGAGCCTGATTATATCTTTGAGAGTGAGCCAACCCATGAGTGTCCACCAGCCAAGTTACCAAAGCAGCAAGATAGGATTGAGCGAATCTTAGATAATAAGACTATCTGGTGCGGGCACCAGACTCAGAAGAAGACTTCAGAGCTCCATCTAGATCTCTGATTAACCTTGCCCGAAAAAAAATTAGGGTTTTTGGTTTGTAATAAGAGTTGACTAGATCAACTCTATTTAGCTTGAGTCTACATTACCTGCATTTTATTTTGTTGAGTCATGTTGACTCAGTAGTGGACTAGGGTTTCAACCTGGGGTGTCACATTTTCTCCCAAGACCAAGCAAGTGGACACCACACTCCCAGCCATACGCCTGAGTCCAGGGGCGCCATATCTACATCCAGCAGCCTTTGGTCCCCACTCCACAGATAGCAGCTTCCTTCTCTCATGCGCCAGATGAGGAGAAATCCACCAAGAGTCCACAAATCAAGGGGGCGGCCAAGACTTTCCCAAGAGAACCAAAGTAAAGATGGAAAGAAATTCTCTTGGAGAGAACTTCAAGGAGGCACCCACTACCTGCCAAAAGAATCCAAAACAAAGATGGGAAGGACCTTGACTTAGGGAGGAAGAAAAGGAGGAGTCCAAAAGAGTTGATCCATGGAAGGAAAAAAAATTCTCTTCAAGATCCATACAAGGAGGCGCCATCTACCTGCCTTTTATAACCCAAATCAAATTTTTTTGGTACTTTGGCCGACCATATGTGTATGATTTTTCCTGATTTGTAGATCCCCTCCTTTAATCCCACATGGGAAGTTGTAAAACCCTACTCTCTTGTAATGGCCTATAAATTAAACCCCCATGTAAGTTTGAAAGGAGATGAATGAAAGAAAATTTTTTATGAGCAAACTTGTGTTTTCTCTTTTCCGCACTTGCTTCCAGGTGTTGAGCTCCGTGAGGGAGTAAATCCGAGTTCCCCTGGAACCTTGAGGAGGTGAGAGATCTCCAAAACCCCAAATCCTAGGTTAGCCACTCCACTCCCAAACCCTAGCCGCCATCACCCTTCTCTTTCCACCAAGCCCTAGTCTATTTCCCTTCTCACGGCCACCATCTCCAAGTCCAGGCCGACCACCAGCATCCAGCTCCAGTCCAGATACTGCAGATCTACAACAATTCTAAGAGGAAGTCAGATCGGCCTCCAGGAGAATTCGATTTCAGCAACTTCGGCTTTCAAGTTCTTCAACCTGGTAAGATCTTTTCTTGAGTTTCTGAATTCCTTCACTTATTCCTCTTCTTTCCCAGATCTTGAGTCCAGGAGAAGCCGACCAAACCACGAGACCAGTATTGGAGGATCCATTGCGAAGATAGCCGACTCCGAGGATCCCACAATCTGCTCGAGAGAGTTCTTCCACTAAAATCCTGAGAAGATCACTGTCTGGTTAGTAAACCATCTCTTCTCTCTATTTCTGTTCTGTTGAAAGTTCAGAGCGAAACCCTAGGTCTGGGAGTTTCTCAACCCCCAGCGATCCGTTACTTCTGAACTACTCTGATAATTTAGTTTCTTCTAAACTGTGCTTTCAATCCTTACCTAGTTTCCTTCAACGTAGTTTAGCTTTACTTTGAGTCGAAGCCAATTTCTGAAAAATAAAAAAAAAAAAAAGAAAAAAAAAGAATTAATTTTAATTTTACTTCCGCATACGCTTCTTTGTTCTTTGTTCTGCATCATTTTTGGTATCAGAGCTTCCGTTCTGCATCATTTTTGGTATCAGAGCCCTATCTAGGGTTTCTGTTTTGATTGCTTGTTTGAGTCTCTCTCTTTTTACTTTGTCTGCTCGAAGTAGACTCCCCAGGACGTCCGGTCCTAGGAATGAAGCGAGGTGCAAACCTCCTCTTCCCATTCCACGGGGTGTTCCTAGGGCGTGTAGGGGATCCGTTGGGTTATAACTTCGTAGCAGGAATTGTAAACGGGGAAGTGCTCTGTTTTCAGCCCATAATTACCCTGTTGCAGGAATTATTTCTCACTGCAGGTAACTCCAAATTCGTTGATTTTTGTTTTGCTGAAACCAGTATAATAGAACCTAACTTTCATAATTTTCTTATGATTTATTGGTTTCCGTGCAATTTCTGAGAATTAAATTACTACAACTCTATTTTTGTGTTCTGCAATCCATTTATTTTTGAGTGTTCATCTCTTAATTCATCTTAAGGGTATTTGAGCATCTAAGATAAGGGGAAGAGTTGATAACCTCTCCTTAGCCCAAAACCACCACCCCTTCATTCGAACCTAAGCCTTTAATCTAAAAATTGATTAGACCTAATTTGCCCTAGTGGGCTAGGGACATCAACAAGTCGGGTCAAGGCTAGTGTTGAGTCAGTTTGTCTGGTTACTTTGTGTGTGCTTTGTACTCAGTGTCTAGAACGGTGGTTCAGGGATTCCATCCCGAAGGGCTTGTGTGCTGGTCCGCCTACCTGGCCAATCTCTGATTGGTGTCTAGGATTGGCATTCAGGGATCTAACACTCCCCTTACACCTGCCTGGCTGAGTCATAAGTTACTACAGGCTAGCTTGCCACTCTGATTGGGCATCTAGTTTGGGCTCTAGGTCTAGTTAACCCGTAGTCGTTCAGTTGAGTCTCATTTTGTGTGCTTGATTGCATCATGTCTACCCGGAATGGAGTACCCTACCAACCTGGTCAAACCCAACCTGATTTAGAGGCCATGGTTAGAGCTCTTACTGAGAGTATGAACAAATTGAGTCAGGATGTGACTGCTAATGTTGCCCAGTGTAAAGAACAAGTCCTTGAGAATTTTACCCAGCTTAGGGATCGAGTCCAAGTACTTGAGAAACGTAGACATCAAAATTGGACCCCTGATCCAAAATTTAATAGGCCCCAACCTCACCCATGCCAGGAACCTAGGAGGACCTTATACCGTGATCCCGAGCATAACCTTAGGAAGCCTAACCATGATATCTATAGTGTGGATCGTGTCTATGAGAGGTCCTTACAATATTCTAGACCAGTCACTCAACAACCCAAGTCTTCTAGATCAAACCCTTTAGATCCACACCCATGCCCAAGTAAGGTCTCTACTAGCTTGAAACCCAGTGTGACCCAGGTTCCTATATCTCAAGAATGTTTGTTTTGTGGAGAAAGAGGCCATAAATCTAGTCAGTGCCCATGCATAGGACTGGCTTGTGCACAGCTAAGTGGTAAGAATCTTAAGGATGACATTAATGAGGGAGAACCCAAGCCTACAAATGAGGAAGAACGATTAGGTATGACAAGCCTAGAATCAGTTGACCCGATTACCACTGACCCCAAACCCATTGAAGATGGCATCGAGGAAGTATATGATGCTGGCTTGAGTCTAGTTGATGAATGTGAGGGGGAAGAACTTGAAGAATGTGACATTGATACTATTGGTTCCTTACCTGAGGAGACCTTGGAAAACAACCAACTGGTAGGACCTAGTTCAGAAATTCAAGAGATTTGTGAGAACCAGGTTCCTTTAGTCAAATACCCCCAGGAAGAACTCATAGTGTTAGCCCGAGCTATTAGTTCGTACCCTCTAATGACAGTCATTCCCCAAGTACCAATTGAACATCTTTGTACTGAACTGTTTAAGTTTGCCCACCCTATGGTAGATCCTCTCCTTAGGATGACTGAATCAAGCCTCTTACAATTGGACCTTGTCCCATGCTCAGCCACTAAGGTCTCTCCCGTAATCTCAGTTGGACATCCTTTTCTTGAGCGGATTGATTCACCCAGTCCTGTAGAAGTCCTCCTTATGACCCCAGACCCCTTCCTTCGCATGACTGACCTACCCTTCTATAGAGTATACCTTTCCTCACCCATAGGTCAAATTTCAAGTCTTGAGGTCATCATCCATAGGCCCTTCCATGAATCATTCTCTAATCCATTTCTTGGGAAAGTGGATCATTATTTGCTTAGAGAACAAACCTTAACTGTTGCAATCACATGTCCTAGGCTACTCCCCGAACCATCTCTTGATCCATTCCAGGGAGTAGCAAACTTTTCCTTTCGTAAGGATGACCAGTTGACATTCATAGATCACCATTCAAACCTTCAGGTCACCACCTTTAGCCAGCAGGTAATTCGAGACTCCACCTCATATTTCCTCCCTTTCTCTAGGACTTCCAATGCTTCTTACATTATCCAAGTATACTTTGTCAAAGTCTTTAGAGTGAATCACGTGTCAGAATCTATTAGGTTTGCCACCTACTTCTGGAAGACCTTATGGCACCTACTAGGCACCCATGATAAGTTTTCATGCTCTGCATGCCATCCTCCGACCCAAGGTCAAACCTAGAGAGCCGTAGTTTGTTAGGTTTAGACCTAGGGTTCCTTTGAATAAAGTCCATTCTTTAGGAATGCATCGTCAGTCGAGTTTAGGACATTGTCTCAGATTTTGATTGAGTGAGAATACTAGGAATTGGGATTTGTATTTACCCAGGGCTAAATTTGCATATAATGTTTCGATCAATAGGTCTATAGGCTAGAGCCCCTTTGAAATTGTTCATGGATACAAGCCTCACACACCACTTGATCTGATTTCACTATTATTCCACACACACAAGTCTCTTGATGCACTTGCATAAAGAAATTCATGCCAAAATAACTTTAAGTAATGAAACTTATAAGAAGTTGGCTGATTCTCAAAGACGAGTCAAAACTTTTGTTGAGAGAGACTATGTAATGATTAGGTTAAGGCCTGAGCGGATTTTTCCTGGAACCGTTAGAAAGTTACATGCTAAAGGAGCTGGACCATTTAGAGTAGTGAAGAGAGTAGGATCCAATGCCTATGTGCTCGAGTTGCCTCCAGAACTAGGCAATAGCTCTACTTTCAACATTACAGACTTAGTAGAGTATAGGGAGCCAGCTGTGATTCCTAGTAAGCCTTTGAAACCTAATCCTGTTATTGAGAGTGATCCCGACCCTATGTGTCCACCAACAAACTGGCCTGTGAGGAAAGAACAGATTGAAAAGATCCTGGATGATCAGGTTATCTCTACTCGTAATCGAGGATACCAAAGATACCTGGTCCGCTGGCTAGGAAGGCCAGATTCTGATGACTCTTGGATCTCCCGAGAGGAGTTACAAGAGCTGGACCCAGACCTCTTGGAGAGATACCAGAGCCAACTGGATCCATACTCGACAGGGTCGAGTTCCTCCCACCCTGGGAGAATTGGTGCGGGCACCAGACTCAGAAGAAGACTTCAGAGCTCCATCTGGATCTCTGATTAACCTTGCCCGAAAAAAAATTAGGGTTTTTGGTTTGTAATAAGAGTTGACTAGATCAACTCAATTTAGCTTGAGTCTACATTACCTGCATTTTATTTTGTTGAGTCAGTTGACTCAGTAGTGGACTAGGGTTTCAACCTGGGGTGTCACATTTTCTCCCAAGACCAAGCAAGTGGACACCACACTCCCAGCCATACGCCTGAGTCCAGGGGGCGCCATATCTACATCCAGCAGCCTTTGGTCCCCACTCCACAGATAGCAGCTTCCTTCTCTCATGCGCCAGATGAGGAGAAATCCACCAAGAGTCCACAAATCAAGGGGGCGGCCAAGACTTTCCCAAGAGAACCAAAGTAAAGATGGAAAGAAATTCTCTTGGAGAGAACTTCAAGGAGGCACCCACTACCTGCCAAAAAAATCCAAAACAAAGATGGGAAGGACCTTGACTTAGGGAGGAAGAAAAGGAGGAGTCCAAAAGAGTTGATCCATGGAAGGAAAAAAATTCTCTTCAAGATCCATACAAGGAGGCGCCATCTACCTGCCTTTTATAACCCAAATCAATTTTTTTTGGTACTTTGGCCGACCATATGTGTATGATTTTTCCTGATTTGTAGATCCCCTCCTTTAATCCCACATGGGAAGTTGTAAAACCCTACTCTCTTGTAATGGCCTATAAATTAAACCCCCATGTAAGTTTGAAAAGGAGATGAATGAAAGAAATTTTTTTATGAGCAAACTTGTGTTTTCTCTTTTCCGCACTTGCTTCCAGGTGTTGAGCTCCGTGAGGGAGTAAATCCGGGTTCCCCTGGAACCTTGAGGAGGTGAGAGATCTCCAAAACCCCAAACCCTAGGTTAGCCACTCCACTCCCAAACCCTAGCCGCCATCACCCTTCTCTTTCCACCAAGCCCTAGTCTATTTCCCTTCTCACGGCCACCATCTCCAAGTCCAGGCCGACCACCAGCATCCAGCTCCAGTCCAGATACTGCAGATCTACAACAATTCTAAGAGGAAGTCAGATCGGCCTCCAGGAGAATTCGATTTCAGCAACTTCGGCTTTCAAGTTCTTCAACCTGGTAAGATCTTTTCTTGAGTTTCTGAATTCCTTCACTTGTTCCTCTTCTTTCCCAGATCTTGAGTCCAGGAGAAGCCGACCAAACCACGAGACCAGTATTGGAGGATCCATTGCGAAGATAGCCGACTCCGAGGATCCCACAATCTGCTCGAGAGAGTTCTTCCACCAAAATCCTGAGAAGATCACTGTTTGGTTAGTAAACCATCTTTTCTCTCTATTTCTGTTCTGTTGAAAGTTCAGAGCGAAACCCTAGGTCTGGGAGTTTCTCAACCCCCAGCGATCCGTTACTTCTGAACTACTCTGATAATTTAGTTTCTTCTCAACTGTGCTTTCAATCCTTACCTAGTTTCCTTCAACGTAGTTTAGCTTTACTTTGAGTCGAAGCCAATTTCTGAAAAATATAAAAAAAAAAAAAAGAAAAAAAAAAGAATTAATTTTAATTTTACTTCCGCATACGCTTCTTTGTTCTTTGTTTTGCATCACTATCACTACCCGAAACAGGGACTATCAATGCTACTTGGTTTATTAGCAAGAATGCCCTGATTTTGAAGACTCATGGATTACTTGAGAAGACCTACAAAGAACCGACCAGACCTACTAGAGTATTACCAAAGTCAGACTGATTCCTACTCGACAGAGTCGAGCTCTTTTTCACCCCGGGAGAACTGATGGGACATCAACAAGAAAAAAATATTTTTTAATTAATTCTCTTGATATTTTTTTTAGCTAAATTAATGTACTTAGGATTAATGAGAACCTTGGAATGAAGCCCACCAAACCCTTGAAGACAAAGACAAATTCATGAGCCGACTCATGAAAGAAGGCCGCCAGTCCCTTCAGTCGACTCAATCCAGATCAAGACCAACTTCAAGCATGCCCAAGTCAAAGCCCAAGCAAGTCAAGATACCACCTTTTGAAGCCCATGATGCCACCTCTTAAAATCCCATTTTATTCTTCACATGGGATACATTTTGGGAGACATGAGAAATAACTCATCAAGCATTTTGAGGGGAAGCATAGGACCACTCCTCACTCACCCAACAACCCCCCAACCAACTTTCCAATTGGGATGCCACATCACATGATACCTAGGGCTTTATATCAGAAATTAGAAGCCATGTCAAAGCCACCTAGGTGCTACATAGCAAGTTGTTACAACCTCTTACCTAGAAGTTGTTTCTTGTTGCAACTATGTAACTAAAGGAGTTGTATTTAACTAGAAATGGTTAGCTAACCTAACTCTGACTCCCCTCCTCGCTTTGGATGACTCCTAATGCTATAAATAGTGTCCAAGGCTCTCCTTGTAAGGCATTCCATGTATGAAATATTTTGAGGATTAATGAAGGTTTTCTTCTCGTTGAGTTCTATCTTGAGTTCTTCTTGTATGGAGTGATTTAGTTCTTCTAGTTGGAGTAATTTAGTCCTTTAAGTTGGAGTGTTTAAATTCATGTTTGAGAAGGGAGTGAGAGGTCTTTTGAGTGCTTGATCCAATATCCAAGCATCATTCCTTGAAGGTGCCGATTTCTACTTCTTTGTTTCCCTTTCTTCTTTTTCTTTTTTCAATTCCAATTTTAAATTCTCCTTCCACACCTAATCTTTGATTTGATATAGGTTTTCTCTGATTTTTCAAGTCCAAGATGAAGGTCTCCAAGCCAAGAATCATGGCCAAGGTGAGTCCTAAAGGTAGGGAGTGCTAGTCTTATGGTTTAAACCTCAATCCTTGAGTGATGAGAGCTCCTTCTTCTACCAAATAATTAGCCATCATTGTTGGTAGAAATACTCTTCCTAAGCTTCATTAGATCTAATCATTTGAAAGTTAACTTGCCCTAGTAGTGATGGTTTCCTTGCCATGAAGATCCTAATCTCTATTTTGAACTAGATCTATATTTTGGGTATTGTAATTTAGATCAACTAGTCTCCTTATGAAGATTCTTTTCTTAAATTAATTTAGACCATTTATTTGATAATTAATTACTCAAGTTTGCTTGCTGGTTAGCTTGCTAAAACTTTCCATTCATCATTTCATTTTCGTCCCCCATCACTTGTCCCTCAACTATACTAGTACTAAGGGGGGCTACCATAGATCTTTACTCAAGGCGATTAGACCTATATACTGAGAACGTGGCTCTGATACCACTTGTTGCCCATTAAGCAATCCAAGAGGGAGGTAAATTAGGTTTCTAAAAATTATTTACAAGTGTGCTAAATCAATAAACAAAATAAGTACTAGAGAGATGCAAGTGTAGTGTGCTCTTAAAGAGTGTGCAGCAGAAATTTAAATGCAATAAAAGTAAGAGCAAGTAAAGAGAAAATAATCAACCACAAACACAAGGCAAGTATAGTGGTTCGGTGCTCTCCAAGGCACCTACATCCACTCCCCGAGGTCCACTTGGGAATTCACTATAATCATACACGATTATAGTCGATTAGTTTTCCAGGCTCACTAATCAAAATCCCTTTTGGTTTTCACAAGGCTCACATAAAGAAACCTCTTGGTTTTCATAGGCTAACCAAAAACCTCCTTGGTTTTCAACTAGGCTAACCAAAAATCTCGTTGGTTTTGTTCTTAGGCTCACCAAAAACCTTCACAACAAAATATGAATTGAAGTAAAGAATACAAGAAAAGCTTTTTAATAAAAGCTGTTATCTCTTTGAAGCTTGATGAAGATGCTTGTCTTCGATTCGATGAAGCCTCAATCAATGCTAAAAAGTTGTTGGACTTGAAGGCTCTTGATTGCTTTGAATGCTTGAAGGCTTCTTTTCTTGGAAGTAATTGCTCTCAATGAATGTATGAGTGAATGCACTTGCTTTCTTTCTTTTTCTTATTCTCTATTCTTTCTCCATTGATTCCACTTCAATTTGAATCACTTAAATACCATCCCAAGGCTTAAGAGAGGGTTTATGACCATTAGAGACATGAAACTAGCCATTGAGAACTAAAAGGGCTGAGTTCTGCATTTAAAAAACTAGTTGTTACTATTCTCAGAACTCTAAGTGTCAACACTTTAAGCGATGAGTCGATACTTAGGATCGACACTTAAATCCCATGAGTCAACACTGAGTTCAAAATTCTACATTGAAGCTCTCTAGAAATCTCAAGTGAGTTGATAATTTATCTGGTGAGTCAACACATGAGTCAACACTTGACATCCATGAGTCGATACTTGAGGCAAATCTTGGATTTTAGCATGTTCTGGAAAAATTCTGTCTCAAGCTTTGAGTCAATCCTTGAGTTGACACCTTGAGTCGATACTTGAGCTGCATGAGTCGACACTTCAAGCATGCCATTTGAAACTTCTTTCTGCGTGCCATCTTGAGTCGACACTTGTACTATCATGAGTCGACACTTGAACTGTGGTCGACACATGCTAAAACTTCTTCAAAAATGACTGAAACTCTACTTAATTCTTTTTTAACTAAACTCATTAATTCCTTTCAAGCAAGTCTTAAATACTTAAGTCCATTAATTACTGATGTTTCATCCATAGAAAAGTCTTCTTCAACCTTTTGACAAGCAGTTCAATTTAGCTGATTTGATGAGTACCTTTTTCTATTAAAAACATACTTCAAAGAACTGTTAGTACTCAAACATACTTAAGTGTTTTGTTAATCATCAAAATCAATAATGGAGTCAACATAAATTGATTCTAATAGCTCTTTTAATGGATAGTCTATGCATGTTGATGTATTTGTGAATATTAACAAGCAACTAGGGAGTACCATAGAACATAAAAGACCTAGAGATGATCTTCACCACAAGTATATATAGCACCTTAGACTTGGTCATATTGGAGAGGACTAGATTAAAAAACTGGAAAAGGATAGGATCTTAACTCATTTAATTTTAAGTCATACATTTGTGAATCCTGTCTTCAAGAAAAAATGATAAAGTTACCCTTTGTGGGATATAAAAAGAGGGCCACTGAATTACTTTCCCTACTACATAATAATATATGTGGGCCATTTGATGTACAGGCCAAGGATGGTTATTAGCACTTCATTACCTTTATCGATGATTACTTACAATTTTGATATGTATTTTTTATGAGACACAAGCTTGAAGCCTTTGAAAAGTTCAATGAATTTAGACATGAAGTAGAAAAATAAATAGGAAAACTCCTTGAGATTCTCTAAGCTGATCGAGAAGGGGAATATCTTAGTAGAAATTTTTTTAGTTATCTCAAGGATAATGACATTGTCTTACAATGGACTCCTCCTGGCATGCCTTAACTTGATAACATATTAGAAAGGGAAATAAGACCCTATTAGATATGGTCTAGTCCATGATGAGCTTCACTAACCTACCTATATTTCTTTGGGGATATGTCCTACTCCTACAAATCTTCATTTATATATTTTAATAGGGTTCCCTCTAAATATATTTCTACCACATCATGTGAGACATGGCATAGTAAAAAACCAAATCTCAGCCATCTCAAAATTTAGGGATATTCAGCCTATGTTAAAAGACTAATGACAGACAAGTTAGAGTCTACATCTATAAAATCTCACTTTATAGGGTATCCTAGAAGATCAATAAGGCATTATTTTTACTTCCTAGAGGATCACAATGTCATTAAACATTGGCATGCCATATTCTTGGAGAAATAGTTTGTTCAGGATGATGGTGGTGGGAGGCTAATTGAGCTCGATGAGAGAGTCTCTAAAGAGAGGCTAGCTGGAGATCAAGTTAAATCCATTGAACTAGTAGATGTAGTTTTTCTTCCACCTTATAGGTCTAGTAGGGTCCCCCGTCCTCCTAAAAGGTACTTAGGTATGCTTACAGAGGATGTAGATGAAGTGTTCTTCATGGGACACAGGGACTAAATAGTTGATCCTAAGACCTATGATAAGGTAATGTCAGACATTGACTCCGAGAAATGGTTGAGTGCTATGAAGTTAGAAATTGACTCAATGCATATGAAGTAGGTTAGGTCCTTAGTGGATCCACTAGAGGGTATTGTACCTATTAATTATAAATAATTCTATAGAAAGAAGAAAAATGTAGATGATAAGATAAAGACCTTTAAAGCTAGGCAAGTGGCAAAGGGGTATAGTCAACATTAAGGCATTGACTACAAGAATACCTTTTTGTCAGTAACCATTTTTAAATCCATCCATACACTACTTGCCATGGCAACATATCATGATTATAAGATATGGCAAATGGATGTGAAAACTATATTCCTTAATGGATATCTTGAGAAAGATATCTATATAAAGTAGTCTTTGGATTTTACTTCCAATGATGGAGATCACAAAGTCTGTAGCTACATAGATCTATTTATGAATTAAAGCAAGCTTCTTGGAGTTGGAATAATAATTTTAATGATGTGGTCAAATCATTTGATTTCATCAAGAATATGGAGGAGCCTTATATATACAAGAAGGTCAGTAGGAGGGCTATCACATTTCTCATATTGTACATAGATGATATCCTCCTTATTAGGAATGATATTCCCATACTAACTTCAATCATGAGTTGGTTGTCTAATGATTTTTTCTTGAAAGACCTGAGCAAAGCATTTTATATTCTAGGAATTAAAATATATAGGGATAGATTGAATAGGATGCTTGGCCTTTCACAAAAGATATACATAGAGAAAATGCTGAGAAGGTTCCCATGGAGAACTCTAAGAAGGGATTTCTACCCCTTAGGCATAGCATTAGTCTCTCCAAGATGGTGTGTCCTAGCACAGTTGAGAAGATTCACCTGAGGAGCAAGATCCCTTAAGCTTCAATAATAGGGAACCTCATGCATGCCATGTTGTATACACAACATGATATAGCCTTTGCTATAAGTGTCACGAGCAGGTATCAGTCAAATCTAGGCAAAGGGCACTAGACTGCTATAAAGAATATCCTTAAGTACTTAAGAAGAACTAAGGATTTGTTCTTGATCTTTAGAAAATGTTATGAGTTACAGTGGAGGGATACATTAATTCAAACTTTATGTCTAATCATGATAATAGAAAATCTATATGAGGATATGTATTTCTTTACAATGGTAGTTCTATAAGCTGGAAGAGTTCCAAGTTGGAAGAGTTCCAAGCAACTCATTATTACTTATTTCTACTATAGAATCTGAGAATATGGTCACCTCAAAAGCTACAAAGGAAGCCTTTTGGTACAAGAAATTCATTGCAAATCTTGAAGTGATGCCATTAGATTCTATCATCTTGTACTGTGATAACAACAATGCCATAGCCCTTACTAAAGAGCCTATGTATCTCAAAAGTCCAAGCACATCAAGTGGCGGTACACGATTACCTCGAAAAGAAGTACATCAAGGTATGAAGAGTGATGCGGGATGATCCTAAGACTACCATGATTGTAAGAAAACTAAAACAAATCTTTTTATAATTTTTAGAATTTTAATTTGTAGGCTAGAAACCCGAAATCAAGTAAAGAATCAGCAGGCAAGTATATAATGAAAGAAAATATCATACCCGCATATGAACTCAAGCCAAAATAATAAAAGAAAGGATCTTGAAGATTGAGAAACCCCCAGTTAGGATAGCATACCTTCAATAAATCAGAAGTTAGGAGGGAGAAGGATTTTACCAAGCACCGATTCAAAAATCTGCTCGAAGCCAGGGTCACACAGCACTCAAGATTGTCGCCTGGAAGACAAGTCTTCAATCCCTCGATTTGGGCAGCTATTTGGGATCGATCCTGGAGGCAAAGAGGGCCTCCTCCTAGGAGGGGAAATACCACGAGGATCTTACAAGCTCAGAGGTTAACAAGTAAACAAGTTAGAAAGCAAAAGAAGCGAACTAGGGTTTGGGAAAGAGGGAATTAGGGTTTCAAAAGCTAGCAAGTGGAGGGGGAACATGGCCACTTGCTGATGGATGGCTTAGGAATTCTTCTCCTTTACATGTTAGGGTTTGGATGAGAATGCTTTGGGATGGCTAGGGCTTGGATGAATTAGGGCTCACAAACAAAACTCACACACCTTAACACAAGAACACAAGAACACAACTTAACACAAAATTTCAGCAGGGTATTGATTCATGAATAAAGGATGCTTACAAGAGGGGGAGGGGTGGGATATTTATAGATGTTCCCCATGTCCTCTTCTAGTTAGGATAGGATTACAAAGTTGATTGGGAGAGGGATTACAAGTTTGCTTAAAATTCGGAGAATACAATTTGAGTAAAAATAAAACTAGATCTCCTTATTTGAATTGAATTTCTCCCTTCCTTGGACTTGGTCAAAGGAACCTTGGGCTTGGTCTCTTGGGCTTGGATGCGTAAAATAGAGTTGGGCTTGGATTTAGGGCAGCAAGTGGCATCCTCCATTGGTTTGGTGCATGGGCTTATGGGCCCTGGAAGCTGGGGTGCCCTGGTATCAGCATATTCCTTGGAATCTTGTTCTGGGAATCATGGGCTTGACTCCTAGGCTTGGAATCTCTTGGCCTGGGGTGCTGGCATATTCCTGGAATCATGAGACACCCTGGTCTGGGAATATTCTCTAGCATCTGGAGGGTATCAAGGCATCTTGAAGGCATCTAGAGGGCATCTGGGGTATTTAAAAGGAATCTTGGACACTGAGATGGCAAACAAGGCCCAATAAGATGATGTGAAGGCCCCTGGCTCCTGGATGAGACCTGGTGGAACTTCAAAACTGTGTAACCTCTTCTCTTTTATAAAATTGAACTGATACTGGACTAATACACAAGTACAGGACTCAACGACGGGACCAGGGTTGAGACAAATCAACTATCCTCACTTATTACAGGACTTAATCTTACTTGATTACAAAATTTGACACATGACTAAATAAACTAGATAGGGCCCAGTAATCTATGTTGGATCCTGGTGCCCCCACCAAAGAGTAGACTCCATAGATAACATCAAGTGGCAATACACGACTACCTCGAAAAAAAGTACATCAAGGTGTGAAGAGTAAACTCCATAGATAACACGACAGATCCACTGGCAAATTCGTTAAGCTAGCAAAAGACTGAAGTCCATCTTGAGAAGATGGACATAGGTAGATGACCAATTAGCTTTAGTGCAAGTGGGAGATTATTAAATATATGTCCTAGATGCTAGATTGGAATGACACACTATATTATTTTTAGGACATTTTTTATACTTAATTTATTAAAATTAATAAAATAGATATTTTTCTTATATGTCCATAAATCATCCAAGGAGTTAATAGGTAATGACATATATTCTCGAAAGTTAAAAATTTGAGATGTGTCATTATAGATTAACTCCTAAATACTTCCTATCATTGGTTCATCATGAGACAATGATTGATCCATCAAGAACAGTACATGGATTGCTTCTCTTTTAGATTGACGAGTCTCAAGTCTATAATGTAGGGACACCGGAATGAAAGTGCAAGTGATTGTTAGAGAACAATGATACTAAGCATGACCAAAAATGAGAAGTTACTTGGATGTCTACTCACTCGTTAGTGATATCTCAATGCTATAGTTGTGTGAGTAGTTCTTTGATCTATGGTACCTCGTTTGCTCATAGTATGATTGCTATAGTTTGACAACATATAAACATAGTCCTTAGATATTTGTAGTCATGCAGTGTTCATTAGCTGCTATAGGTTCACTGTAGAAGTAAGATGTACTCTTATAGGAGATCTATCAGTGTGAGTAGTTGAGAAAAAATCCTATATGACCTAAGATACAGAGTCCTTAAGTCTGTGGCCATAATAGCATGATAATGGAAAAGAGTTTCCATGAGATTCGTGATTGGGTTTAAGGTGATTAAATCTTGCATATGTTGGATGCTTAAATTTTAATGAGTTTCCATAACCTACATCATGTCGAGACTTTCGATAGAAAAACTTTATCACATGGTAACTAGACATAGAGGTTAATCTTTCTGTTCTACTAGGTTTCCACTATATACTATTAGATGTCACTAGTGGATTGTGAGTACTCACTGAGATCATTTTTGGATCAACGATCCTTGTTATGGTTGAGTTAGAATCATTCCAGCTCATCAAAAAGAGTTTCGATGATACTATGATAGATATCATGGTATGCCTTACAACCAAACATAATAGAATCTAAGGGATTATACAAAAAATGAGCTTAACCTAATCAAAAGCTTGGATCAAGACTAAATTATCAATTAGATTAATGATTTGGATCAATTTATAAGAGTTGCAAATTTAGAAACTATTAATTATTAGTATAAGGGACTTAATTACAAATATTGCAATGCAATTGGACTTAATTAAATTATACATTAAGTCCTAATTAATTTAAAGCAGATTTAATTTAATTAGGCTTGATTTAATTTAAGACTAATTGGGTTTAATTATCCAAGTTAGACTTGAATTCAATACAAATTGGATTAGAATTGATAGCCTTTTTGAATTTGATTCGAATTAGGCTTGAATGGATTTAAATTGAAACCAAATTAAAATTCAATCAGACTAGGATGCCTAAACCTAAATTTACTAGGTTTCTCTCTCCAAGTGATGACATGAATTAAGAAGGGTGCTAAAATTTGAAAGAATACTGTGCGGGTATTGCACCTGCCTACACTAAGCATGCAACAGCAGGGAGCAGGTATGTATTTTAAAACTATTTTAAAATAACAGCGGAAACTACCTACTCCGTACAGGATCTAACATATTTCGGATTCATGTATAGGCAAAACTAGGCATGAACAAGGGCATGTAATATTTATAAACAATTATATAAACCTAGATCTAGGCATGCATGAAAAATAAAACTAGAAACTTTACCTTATTCCTGCCTGGAATAACCTTGGTATAATGCTGGAATAGCTGGGATAACAGGAATAACTTTATTCCTGTTGTCTTCTTCCAGCAGCCTCTTGAACGTGGATTTCTGCTTCTTCTCCAACAGCAGCAATGGCCAAACCAAAGCAGCAAATTTTGATCTCTTCTCGTTCAACAATGGCAAGGGAACAAATTGATTGGTCTTGCTTCAAAAGAGAGATGATCATCCAACGTTTGGAGCTCTTCCTATCATCCAAAAGCTGCAACAGGAATTTCTGCAACCTGAAAACCTGCAACTCAAAAACAGAGCATAAAAGGATAGCAACAATGGAGGACGATCCAGCTCTTAGGTGCTCATGCGAACACCCTCTAGAGGGGGGACACGCCTAGGGCTCCTCTGATCCGTCTCTCGGGCGATGCTAGTCACTGGAAGACTTGAAACGGTGAGGGGAGGAAAGAAGAAAACAGAACTCCAAGTTCTGAATTTGTTTTCACCAAAACAGAGCTTCCTTCTTCCACCAATTGAGCACCAAAAAGATCAGGGATTAAAAGATATTTTCTCTCCCAATCACTCACCAAAACCCAGGCCTCTAAATCACCGGTGGAATGGAAGTGGAAGTTCTCCAAGGAAGAAGACCTCTCACGATTTTTCAGTATTTCACACGGTGACCCATCGTTCTTTGAACCAGGGGATTGTAGGGGTTTAAAAATGCAGCAGGGGAAGAGAGAAAAGGAGAGGCGGGGAGACCAGTAGATGCCGCCTGCCATTCAACCAATAAACAGCCATTAACAAAGACTTTAAAACAAGCCGGTGGGAGGATGAAATGATGCCTAGCAGGAGAACGTTCGGCCTTCACAACGCAAGGAAAAAATCCAGCGAATCACCGTGTAAACGGTCACAGGAAAGTAAAACCAATGGTTCAAAAGAAATTTAGGTTCAATCCCATTAAACCCTTTGGTTCAATCTAATTGAACCGGTTCAAGCCCAATTAAATTGGGTTCAATTGGTTCACAACCAATAGGAGGCCAAAACGAGCTCCGAATCAGTTCAAATCTGATTCAGAAAAATCCTGGTGGAGTCTTGGTCAGCCTGGAACAATTTCTGGATGACGCAGACAAGTGCAAGATGGAGAAAAGAGTGCTCAAAAATACCGTGACCATAAAACCGAGATGATTTCCAGTCGTAATCGGTATCCATATCAGAGAGTTATCCTCTATGGCGTGTGACCTCATAGGTTCGAACCTAAACGGTAGCACTGGAACAATTCCAGTACCAGCACAGGAAACCATCTAGCAATGGGTCCCGACATCCGGATAGGTCGAAGATGCAGGAGCAAACTATCGAACTTCTGGCATATGGTTATCGTATAATTCATCCCTTTGACCTCTAATGCTTAGGATGACTGTGATTGGGATGCCAACCCAGACAGAGTCAGTCCACTACATGTCTCAACCTCGCAAGCTCAGTGACTCTTCACTAGGGCTACCCCGGCCGAGGATTTGTTAAATTGAGATACTGCGAGACATTCAATCCAAACTATTTAGACAGGTCAATTCCATCTTGGTCCATCACTACTCCATAAGTACTTGCCTGTACCCAGAAACCTTCCATCACCAGATTAAAAATCTGGATAGTCCGGCACCAAAGCATAGGAAGTTGCTTGCAAGCTACCATGATGACCTCAGGTCGGAGGGACACATATACCCATATCCAATCGTGAGTTTCCCTTTGGCAGAAAGGGGCTATACGGAGTCACGTTCAATGAGATATCACATATCCCACTTGTAGATCACATCAGTGTAACCACACTCATTTGGTCAAGAGGACAACCAAAGATGTGAACTACAACAACCTATACTTGATATATTGCCATCCAGTATAATATATCCTTTTGTTGTGAACAAGGTTTAAGGACCACTCGATACATCCTCTCTGTATCGAAATCAGTGTAGTCCTAAGGACTTCATCACATGGAAAGAGTTCATTTTAGGGAAATACAATATGTGATGAGCTGCCAAAAATAATATTTTATTAATTCATAAAAGGAATACAATACTGAGCTCAACCGCCTACATCCCAGGTGATTGGCTTTGGGACATAATTTTCAACAACTCCCACTTGTACTAAAGCCAATCAGAAGAGTATCTAATACCCATTTCCCATTTACAATAGTCGAACTCTTTTATTCCGAGGGCTTTAGTGAAGGGGTCAGCCAGATTTTCTTTTCCATTGATCTTCTGAAGATTGATGTCGCCTCGTTCTACGATCTCCCATACGAGGTGGTAGCGCCGCAGTATGTGCTTGGTGTGGTGATGAGCTTTAGGCTCCTTAGCTTAAGCAATGGCTCCAGTGCTATCACAGTACACCGGAACAGAACCATCTAGGGAAGGTGCCACCCCTAGCTCTCCAAGGAACTTACGCAACCACACAGCTTCTTTTGCTGCATCTGATGCTGCAATATATTCTGCTTCGCATACAGAGTCTACAACAGTTGATTGCTTGGAACTTTTCCAGCAGATCGCTCCTCTATTCAGGGTAAATACAAACCCTGACACACTCTTGCTATCATCTCTATCAGACTGGAAACTGGAGTCAGAGTACCCCACAAGTTTTAAGTCAGGTTCTCCATAAATCAGCCATTGATCTTTAGTATTTCTTAAATACTTAAGGATGGACTTAACCACCTTCCAATGCGCCTCACCTGTGTCAGACTGGTATCTACTCACTACTCCTAGTGAGTATGCCACATCTGGTCTAGTACAAGTCATAGCATACATGATAGAGCCTACTGCAAAAGCATAAGGTACTCTACTCATGCGCTCTCTTTCCTCAGGAGTTGTCGCACAATCCTTCTTGGAAAGAGTAATTCCAGAACCTATCGGGAGTAGTCTTTCTTGGAATTTTCCATGCTGAACCGTTTCAGCACGGTGTCAATGTACGTAGACTGGGACAGTCCCAAAATCTTCTTAGATCTATCTCTATAGATCTTCATACCTTGTATATAAGAAACTTCACCCAAGTCCTTCATGGAGAACTGAGATGATAACCAGACCTTTATTCCTTGTAATGCTACGACATCATTCCTGATTAAGAGAATGTCGTCAACATACAATACTAGGAATACAATCACATAACCATTAACCCATTTATAGATGCACGGTTCTTCTCTATTCCTAACGAAGCCGTACGATTTGATACACCTATCAAATCGTAAGTTCCAACTTCGAGACGCTTGCTTGAGTCCATAGATGGACCTCTGCAACTTGCATACTTTTGATTCATTTGTGGATGTGAACCCTTTAGGCTGTATCATATACACCTCCTCTTCCAGCTCCCCATTTAGAAAAGCGGTTCGGACATCCATCTGCCAGATTTCATAATCAAAATATGCTGCCAAAGCAAGCATGATCCGAATGGACTTGAGCATTGCCACAGGGGAGAAAATCTCATCATAATCGATACCATATCGCTGACGATACCCCTTGGCAACCAGACGGGCTTTATAGGTCTCTACCTTCCCATCTGTGCCCCTTTTCCTCTTGAAGATCCATTTACACCCGATGGGTTTTATTCCTTCAGGCGGATCAACCAATGTCCAAACATTGTTGATTTCCATGGACTCCATTTCAGATCGCATGGCTCCAAGCCATGCCTTAGAGTCAGATCTCTGAAGTGCATCCATATAGGTGATCGGATCCTCATTGTTCTCATCGAGCTCAATGGGATCGCTGTCCCGAACCAAGAAACCGTAGTATATGTCCGACTGATGCGGTATTCTACCAGATCACCTAATGGGTTCTGGGTGTGATTCAATCACAGCCGGTTCTATGATGTCCTTAGAGTTTGCAGGTTCTTCTATTGGCTGAACTTCATCACGTTCAATCTTAGACGCTATAGTTCCTTCTCTAAGGAACTCCTTTTCCAAAAAGATAGCTCTAAGAGCAACAAACACCTTTTGTTCATTCTCCAAGTAGAAGAAATACCCTTCGATTTCCTTAGGATAACCAATGAATAAACACGATCAGACCTAGGACCAAGTTTGTCTGAGTCTAAACGTTTTACATAAGCCGGACAACCCCAGACCCGAAGGTGTGAGATTGAGGGTTTACGTCCATTCCACATCTCATACGGAGTGGAGACAACAGACTTACTTGGAACATTATTTAATAAATAACAGGCTGTCTGAAGCCCATATCCCCAAAAGGATAGTGGGAGAGTTGCAAAGCCCATCATAGATCGAACCATGTCCAACAAGGTTCGATTCCTCCTTTCGGATACACCATTCAACTACGGTGTTCCTGGAGGAGTCCACTGAGAGAGAATTCTATTCTCCTCAAGATATGTCAAAAATATACCAGATAAGTATTCACCACCTCGATCAGATCGAAGGGTTTTAATACTTTTTCCAGTTTGCTTTTCTACTTTATTACGGTATCGTTTGAACATTTCAAACGACTCAGACTTATGTCTCATTAAAAAGACAACCGAACCTTGAAAAGTCATCTGTAAAAGTAATGAAATATTTGTATCCTCCTCTAGCACTAACTATCATCGGTCCACATACATCATTATGTATTAGACTTAGAAGTTCTGTAGCTCGTTCACCTTTTCTAGAAAAAGGTGACTTGGTCATTTTACCAACTAAACAGGATTCACAAGTGGGCAGTGATTCAGAATCACTGACCTTGAGGAGTCCATCTCCTCGCATCTTGTTTATCCTATTTTGGTTAATATGACCTAGCCTACAGTGCCAAAGATACAAATCATTGACATTATCTAATCTTGGGCATTTGCTAGAAGTGTACATTACACTAACAGGCCTTGATAGTACATATATGCCATTATTTAATCTAGCTTTCATTATCACAGAGTTATTCAAAATAACATTGCAAAAATCTCCCTTTATTAATAGTTCAAAACCACAATTGGCCAAAAGGCCTACAGAGATTATGCACATAATGAAACTAGGACAATAGTGACAGTTGACTAGTTCAACAGTACAAGACTCAAAGATAAGAGCAGGACACCGACCGCCAGTACTGGAACACAATTTCCATTCTCGACGCTCAGAAACTGTTCTCCATCTTCAAATCTTCTGCTAACTAGAAGTCCCTGTAATGAATTACAAACATGAATTGGACTACCAGTATCCAATACCCAGCTAGCAGTATCAACAATTGAGTAATTACAAGGTTTAATCATATAAATACCTATTTCAGTAGACTTCTGCTTTCTCGGCCTGTTTGGATCAAGGGACGCAATATAAAGAGGACAGTTCCTCTTCCAGTGTCCCTTCTTCTTGCAATAGAAGCACTCTGCAGAAGACTGATCAGCCTTATACTTCCTGGTCTGACTAGGGCCAGGAGCATTCTGCACCTTTTTTCCCTTCTTATTCATTTTCTTCTTCCCTTTCTTAAAGGGACGACGACCTCTACTTCCTTCTACTAAATTCACCACCCCCTTATTCAGTTGGTGGTCTTTTTCGAAAGTCTGCAGCAACCCCAAAAGACCATGGTAGTTAACTGCAGGTTTGTTCATTCTATAATGATCGAGAAAATCAAGATAGGAGGAGGGAAGAGAATTCAAAATCGCATCCTTGCCGAGCTGCTCGTGCAAGGGGCATCCGAGTTTGCCCAGTTTTTCAATCAGCTCGATCATGTACAATACATGATCAGTGACTGAACCACCATTCGACATCTTGGAGTTGTAGATGGCATAAGAAACTTTGTACCATTCTACATCATCCGGGGTGCCGAAGGATTCCTTCAACTTTTGAAGGATTTCATCAGGTTGGGCCTCCTCGAATTTATGACTAAACTCATCGTTCATTGCCACTAACATAATGCACCGGACAGTAGTCCGATCAGAGACCCACTTCAGATAAGCGTCTCTGACCGCACTTCGTGCATTAGCGGGAGGGATTTCAGGTGCCGGATCCGTTATCACATATAGGATCTGTTCATGCTCCAAAACAATTCTTAATCTTCGATACCAACTATCGAAGTTGTGATCCTTTAACTTCTCGTTATCGAGAAGTGACCGGAGCGATAAATTTGAAGACATCTGAAAAGAAAACATGACCAAATTAGTGTATGAATTAATAATTTAACCAAAAGACTTGGACTTTAGTCTAAAGGTTTCTCCCACTAATTTTTCAGATTGGTAGCCTCTAACTCCAATTCGTGAAAACACCTTTTCAAGTGGGTACTGAAATCCAATAGGCCTCGCATGAGCCCGACTATGGCCGGCTCACCCATACGAGCCTAAAGGTAGATTCGTAAACCAATTGTTTCCCTAAACAATTTTCAGTAATTTATTTTTCCCCAGAAAACACCCCAATCGGCCTAGGGGCCTCCTATTGCGGGTCTCTGGTTAGGTCCAACCATTAAAATGACAAATCCAATGCTTCCAGCTAACTAAAGACCAAGCCCGACTATGGTCGGCCCACCTGGTCTTGTTAAGGAGGTTGCACAGAACCATCATCGATCAGATAGAAATTCCAGTCGTCGGATGTACACCCATTCTATGGAACTGCCGATGCACACCAAGCTAGTGGACACATTTCTATCCAACTTAATGGGAGGCTAAGACACTGTCAACTCTTTGACTTAGTCTTTTTAAGGACCTAATAATTTTAGAGGAATTTTAGTTGTGACAGAAGAAAAGACAAGGACATGGATCAACCTCCCACTAAATCAATCAGATTCCAGGAGGGTTGATATAAATCTACAAATTGATCCATGGGCACTTATAGATCAGTCAGACCGATCAACATGGGTGACATGGGTTAACTCGAGTCATTGAGCTTTTCCAATCAGTTCTGGTCGACTCGACTAGCCAGGTAGGTGAGATCATGGGTGAGTATCCGCCATTAACCATCTTTCCTAGACACCAACCAAGTTGGCCAGGAAAGAGGTAGCCTCATACAACCATGATCACAATGCCAAACCTACCTCAACACCAGTCGGTTTACCAGACTCGATCAGACTAGCCTAAAGACTCGGGCATCCTCTGAGCCACTAATTGGATCCATTTTAGATGAACGGATCAACTAATCTAACTATTAGATAGTTCTAAAGAAGGGCCTTAAACAACTTTTGTTTAATCTTCTTGTAATCCGGTTCAACTAAACTTAGGTCTAACCCAGTTATGGACCCGACTAGTCAGCTAACCCAATTAACCCAATTGGCTTATTCAAATGACATTAGATTTCATAAACCCTAAAAAACTTGTCATTTAATTAATCATACAATTCAAAATTGTTTGAATATAAGCCAATCATTTTAATTAAAACAATTGTAATTAAAAACATGTAAAACTCCTTTTACATATCCACTGATGCATCATATCTAGATTATTCTTTTATAAACATTACATTGCCCAAAAGAAAAATTATCAGACATGCCAAACATGTATTTGAATTAAAATAATTTTAATTCCAAGATTTCCTTAAAGGATCCTTCTGAAGAGGCCAACACAGACGATCCGCATCGTGTCAAAGACACACGATCATGGTGAAGGTCTCAACTAGGTTCCTAAAAGTACTCTCAAATCATACCTTATGATTTACAATACAAAAGATTAAACATTTTAATCAACTATACATGCATTCAAGAAATGCTACAACTGAACCTGGGCTCTGATACCACTGAAAGTATACAGCGCGGGTATTGCACCTGCCTACACTAAGCATGCAACAGCAGGGAGCAGGTATGAATTTTAAAACTATTTTAAAATAACAGCGGAAACTACCTACTCCGTACAGGATCTAACATATTCCGGATGCATGTATAGGCAAAACTAGGCATGAACAAGGGCATGTAATATTTATAAACAATTATATAAACCTAGATCTAGGCATGCATGAAAAATAAAACTAGAAACTTTACCTTATTCCTGCCTGGAATAACCTTGGTATAATGCTGGAATAGCTGGGATAACAGGAATAACTTTATTCCTGTTGCCTTCTTCCAGCAGCCTCTTGAACGTGGATTTCTGCTTCTTCTCCAACAGCAGCAAAGGCCAAACCAAAGAAGCAAATTTTGATCTCTTCTCATTCAACAATGGCAAGGGAACAAATTGATTGGTCTTGCTTCAAAAGAGAGATGATCATCCAACGTTTGGAGCTCTTCCTATCATCCAAAAGCTGCAACAGGAATTTCTGCAACCTGAAAACCTGCAACTCAAAAACAGAGCACAAAAGGACAGCAACAATGGAGGACGATCCAGCTCTTAGGTGCTCATGCGAACACCCTCTAGAGGGGGGACACGCCTGGGGCTCCTCTTATCCGTCTCTCGAGCGATGCTAGTCGCCAGAAGACTTGAAACGGTGAGGAGAGGAAAGAAGAAAATAGAACTCCAAGTTCTGAATTTGTTTTCACCAAAACAGAGCTTCTTTCTTCCACCAATTGAGCACCAACAAGATCAGGGATTAAAAGATATTTTCTCTCCCAATCACTCACCAAAACCCAGGCCTCTATATCACCGGTGGAATGGAAGTGGAAGTTCTCCAAGGAAGAAGACCTCTAACGGTTTTTCAGTATTTCACACGGTGACCCATCGTTCTTTGAACCAGGGGACTGCAGGGGTTTACAAATGCAGCAGGGGAAGAGAGAAAAGGAGAGGCGGGGAGACCAATAGACGTCGGCTGCCATTCAACCAATAAACAGCCATTAACAAAGACTTTAAAACAAGCCGGTGGGAGGATGAAAGGATGCCCAGCAGGAGAACGTTCGACCTTTACAATGCAAGGAAAAAATCCAGCGAATCACCTTATAAACGGTCACAGGAAAGTAAAACCATCGGGTTAAAAGAAATTTAGGTTCAATCCCATTAAACCCTTTGGTTCAATCTAATTAAACCGGTTCAAGCCTAATTAAATTGGGTTCAATTGGTTCACAACCAATAGGAGGCCAAAATGAGCTCCGAATCAGTTCAAAACAGATTCAGAAAAATCCTGGCGCAGTCCTGGTCAGCCTGGAACAATTTCTGGTTGACGCAGACAAGGGCAAGATGGGAAAATGAGTGCTCAAAAATACCGTGACCATAAAATCGAGACGATTCCCAATCGTAATCGGTATCCGGATCAGAGAGTTATCCTCTGTGGCGTGTGACCTCATAGGTTCGAACCTAAAGGTAGGACTGGAACAATTCCAGTACTAGCACAGGAAACCATTTAGCAATAGGTCCTAGCATCTGGATAGGTCGAAGATGCAGGAGCAAACTATCAAACCTCTGGCATATGGTTACTGTATAATTCATCTTTTTGACCTTTAATGCTCAGGATGACTGTGATTGGGCTGCCAACCCAGACAGAGTCAGTCCACTAAGTGTCTCAACCTTGCAAGCTCAGTGACTCTTCACTAGGGCTACCCCGACCGAGGATTTGCTAAATTGAGATATTACGAGACATTCAATCCAAACTATTTGGACCGGTCAATTCCATCTTGGTCCATCACTGCTCCACAATTACTTGCCTGTACCCAGAAACCTTCCATCACCGGATTAAAAATCCGGGTAGTCCGGCACCAAAGCACAGGAAGTTGCTTGCATGCTACCGTGATGACCTCAGATCGGAGGGACACATATACCCATATCCAATCATGAGTTTCCCTTTGGCAGAAAGGGGCTGCACGAAGTCACATTCAATGAGATATCACATATCCCACTTATAGATCACATCAGTGTCACCACACTCATTTGGTCAAGAGGACAACCAAACGATGTGAACTACAACAACCTACACTTGATATATTGCCGTCCAGTACAATATATCCTTTTGTTGTGAACAAGGTTTAAGGACCACTCAATACATCCTCTCTGTATCGAAATCAGTGTAGTCCTAAGGACTTCATCACATGGAAAGAGTTCATTTTAGAGAAATACAATATGTGATGAGCTACCAAAAATAATATTTTATTAATTTATAAAAAGAATACAATACTGAGCTCAACCACCTACATCCCAGGCGATTGGCTTTGGGACACAATTCCCAACAAAATTGGCACCCCCTCCTTCGCATGTGCGAGAAAATAAAAGAAGTCTTAAATTGGTGCCTTTTCTTTCTATTTGGGATATTCACTTGATAAGAATTAATCGTAACCAATTCTAATTTGAATTGAAATTAGTTAGGATCAATTCTTATCTGATGTTGGCATGGATTGATGGGTTGTTTGTGCGACAAACATAAAAAGGGAAGGGAAGCTTAGCACTAATTATTATTTCTCATTCATTCTTGCCACAACATTTTTACCATAATTTCTGATGGGGACCAAAAGTCTATTACAATTTTATCGAGTCCTATAGTCCATTAGTCCTGAGTTACTTGAGTCCTGTACTGAAGTAAGTCAGTTAAGTCCCTTTAGTCTTGTGAGTCATTTTAGTTCAGTCAGGTCCGATCGAGTCATTCAAGTCATATACAAGAGGAGAGTTCACAGCCAGGATATTCACTAGGCCCCCAACCAGAGCTAGCCTTCATGCACCTGGGCCCTTTCATGCTACCAAGCCCACAAGAGAGAGCTCCAGTCCAAGACATGCCCACTATTAATCAGGTCCACCACGGTTTCTTGGCCCACAAGTCAGGATTTTTTAGCCTTCAAGTTATGTACCCTGGGATGGATCTATAAATACCACCCCTCCCCTCTTGTATGAATTATTTTTTTTCTTATGAATACAAACAAAAAGTTATTTTGATCTGAGTTTTGAGTTTTCTCCAGATTGGAGTTGGTGTGACGCCCTGGTTCCTTGTTCTTGAGTGCAAGCCCTAATCCCCTGGTGACTTCTCAGCTTGCCAACGATCCTACTAGCTAGCCCCCCTTGTCCCGCATCAATTTTGGTATCAGAGTAGGAGAGGATTAGGCTTGGAAAAAAAAGTTGAATAAAAAAGAAGAGAGAAAAAAAAAATTACAGCGAGTCTGACTCGACGGAGTCAAGTTTTTCCCACCCCAGGGGAATGATGGGGACATCAAAACCCATCCGGGTTTTCTTTTTTCTTTTTTAGATTTTTATATTTTTATTTCATATTTTCTTATTCTAGCTATTCCATCTATTCCTGTTATTCTAGCTTTATTCTAGACTTATCCCCATTTTATCCCTCTACTATTCCAATCATCTTCTTCCTCCCAGAAATTCACAGAACCTCCATTTTTTCATTTTTTTCTTCTCGTTTGTCCTAGATCCGCCACACCCGACCTCCGGCGCCACCCCCGATGGCCATCCACCTTCCCCTAGTGTCGATCTCCTTGTGGGAACACCGGCAAATCCCATGAATCGCCTACGGCCATTCCCTCCATGCGGCTCCACCCATGGCCGTCCACCCCTGTGGCTCCGCCCATGCATCCCTCTCCCCCGCGTTCGCCGGCTCTAGTCCATGCATGCCCGTCGATTCTAAGACCCACGGCCAAGCCCAAGGACCGTGCACCCCTGCGGCTCCTCCCATGGCCACCTCCCTCCCTGCCGCCGTCTCGGCCGTGCCACCACTGTGCCACCGCCTTCCCCAGCCACCGACGCTGGCAAAGTTTCCCGCAAGCCCTTCTTCTCTGCGCGTCGCCCCTCTATTCCGTGGTCAAGAGAAGAAATCTGCATAGATCTTAGAGCAGCAGAAAATAGCTTTGCACGGTTCTCAGAGCAGCACGCTTCTTGGAGCAAGAATTTTTTGTATAGTTATCAAGTCACACAGATTTCAAAGCAGCTGCTAAATTTGGTGAATTCAGATTTTTGCCTAATTTATTTATTTTAAATCTAGATGCATGGACCAGTTGAAAAGTTTTTTTTTAAAATTAGTTTTAGATTAGAATTAGTTTGATTTTTCCACCATATGGGGAGGATTGTGTTTAGTTTTCTATCATGTTTTCAGGCTACAAAAAAAGAAGGTTTGGGATGTTACCTTTTTTTGGGCTGCATGCCTTATATTTATTTTTTGAGACCCAAGTTTTGTAAGCCTATATAAAGGAACCTCCTCTCTTGAATAAAATATGATAATGAAGAATATGAATTTTTAAGAAAAGAGTTTCTTGGTTCTGCCTCCGTTAGGAGTGGGCATGTGGCCCATTTTTCCTTCACCTATGGGTGTCGAGGGGTGTAAGGCCCCAGTTATCTTCTCCCTTGCTGAATCCCCTCTATGATCTTGGGGCTTTTCCTTCATGGCCCGAGGTAGCGATTTGGGTGGGACGTCCTAGGCTCCGCATGTAGTAAGATGGGTGGGATGTCCTAGACTACATGTAGTGGGGTGGGTGGGATGCCCTAGAGGTACAACGTCTCTCCGTGTAGGTAAGTTCCAAGTCCATAGAGTATCCATCTTTCTTGCCTCCACATATTTTTCTGCCTTCTTGACCCTAATCACATGAGACTTCTCAGCTCTCCAACGATCTTCCTAGCCCCTCCCTTTGTCCCGCATTAATTTTGAAATCAGAGCAGGAGAGGATTAGGGTTGGAAAAAAGTTAAAAAAAAGAAGAGAAAAAAAAAGAAGAGAAAAAAAAAATTGCAGTGAGCCTGACTCGACGGAATCGAGTTTTCCCCATCCCAGGAGAATGATGGGGACATCAAAACTCATCCGGATTTTCTTTTTTCTTTTCTAGATTTTTATAATTTTAGTTCATATTTTCTTATTCTAGCTATTCCATCTGTTCCTATTATTTCTAGCTTTATTCCAGACTTATCCTCATTTTATCCCTCTGCTATTCCAATCATCTTCTTCCTCCCAGAAATTCACAAAACCTCCATTTTTTCTTTTTTTTCTTCCCGTTTGTCCTAGATCCACCACACTCAACCTCCGGTGCCACCCTCGATGGTCGTCAACCTTCCCTCGGCTTTGATCTCCTCATGGGAACGCCAGCGAATCCCACGAACCTCACACGGTCGTTCCCTCCATGCAGCTCCACCCATGGCCATCCACCCCTGCAGCTTCGCCCACATGCCCCTCTCCCCCGCGCCGCCATCCGTCGCTGCCTGAGCTGCCATTCGCCACTGCCCAAGCCACCATCTGCCGGCTCCAGCCCGTCCATGCCCGTCGATTCTAAGACCCATGGCCAAGCCCAAGGACCGTGCACCCTGCGGCTCCTCCCATGGCTGCCTCCCTCCCTACCGCACTCTTGGCTGTGCCACCACCATGCCGCCGCCTTCCCCAGCCGCCGGTGCTGAAGAAGACCCCCTCCACCACCTACTTCTGCTCGGACTAGACTCCGGCAGCCCATCTCACTCCCCCTTGGATCAGACCATGTCCGATGACCATAGATCTGCCCATGCCAGACCGCCGCCTATGCCCCACTATCGCCGACGCCCCCACTGCCGCATGTTCCCCATGCCACTGGCTCCGCCTCCTTCTTCATCGTTTGTGCGCCCTCCCACGACGAGCGAGCCCTGTAACAGGGCCTCGAAACTGTGTCCCCTATGCCACCGAGTCATGCCGACATTGCCATCTTCTTCCCGTGATACCACCGTCTCCGCCCCAATGCTATCGCCGGTGAGCACCCGTCGGATTGCCCTCTGAAACCTTCCCTGTTCCAACTTTTGGACCATGGAGAAGAAGGAACACCACAGCACGATCATGAAGGCAAATGCCTTCACTGTTGCCAACTTCAACGCATGCTTTTTGGAATAGCACACTTTCAGGAGCAGCACAGATTTTATCACTGCATGGCTTCCAAAGCTACATGGTTTTTAGTGCAGTGATGAAAAAAAGAAAAGAAGTTGAAAAAAAATAGAAAAAATAAAAAAATGGGTGAACCTAGCCTTGGAGTCCCTTTCTGATTAGTTTTAGTTTCATGAAACCCTCGCTGAGCCTAACTTGATGGAGGCGAGTTCTCCCCACCGTAGGGGAATGATGGAGACCCGAAGTCTATTATAGTTTTATCGAGTCCTGTAGTCCATTAGTCCTGAGTTACTTGAGTCCTGTACTGAAGTAAGTCAGTTAAGTCCCTTTAGTCCTATGAGTCAATTTAGTTCAGTCATGTCCGATCGAGTCATTTAGGTCATATACAAGAGAAGAGTTTGCAGCTAGGAGATTTACCAGGCCCCCCAACCAGAGCTGGCCTTCATGCACCTGGGCCCTTTGATGCTGCCAAGCCCGCAAGAGAGAGCTCTAGTCCAAGATAGGCCCACCGTTGACTAGGTCCACCAGGGTTTCTTGGCCCACAAGTCAAGGTTTCTAGCCCTCAAGTTATGTACCCTGGGGTGGATCTATAAATACCACCCCTTCCCTCTTGTATGAATTATCTTTTTTCTTATGAATACAAACAAAAAATTATTTTGAACTGAGTTTTGAGTTTTCTCCAAATTGGAGTGGGTGTGATGCCCTGGTTCCTTGTTCTTGAGTGCAAGCCCTAATCCCCTGGTGACTTCTATGCCCACCAGCGATCCTCCCCCGCTCTATCCTACATCAATTTCTCCCCTTCATATTCTAGTTCCCATGCCAAAACTTTGAGAGAGAGAGAGAGTTTAGAGAGACTGGATCAGGGAGAAGATGGTTGGTTCTTCTCTTCTTAGCATCCTTGATGAAATCCCTTCAATCTACATGATGGGTTTGTACAAAGGCTGCTTCTTCTATTCTAGAAGAAGGGTCCAGATTGAAGCCAAGAAGAAAGGTCTGCAAGGAGCTAGCACTCCAAAGGCCAGGTACATTCGCATTTCTGATAGAAATCCTAAGAATCCATCGGATCTGACCTGATGAGAAAAGAAGAAGGAAAACACTCATGTAAGTTTGAATGTCTTTCTTTCTATTTTTTGATTTTAGATCATTTTGTCATCTTTGATAGATCCATAGGTGCTTTTTGATTAGAATTGCATGCATTATTAGTAATTTTTTTCAATTATTGCTTCCATTACATTATTAAAGTAATCAAAATTTTCAACATGCCTAATCACCTGAAAATCTAATAAGAACCTCCATGATTGCCTTTTAGAGTCTAAATGTTGGCCTTTCCCTTGGCCACCAGAGGCTTGGGGTGCCACATATCTAAGCCTACATAGGCCACCTCAAACAAAGAAGTCACAGCTAAAGCAGCAATGGTAGGACTCAAAGGGGTGATCGGTCCCATCCTTTCCACCACTACCTCTGCCCCAGTCTTCATTTAAAAGGGCTTCTATTCTAGATATGGAACCTCTAAAATCAACTAGAAAAGGAGCCGAAGAAGGGCTAACCAGTAATTCCAATTACAATCTAGTCCTTAATGCAAATGATGTAACTAAAGATGAAGAAAGAGTGAGAATCTTCATAGTGAATGAAGTCAAGAGCTGGTTTCTTTATTTAATTAATTAGATGTTAATTTAACTAATTAATTGATTAATTTGAAAGAGTTAAAATATAATTAATTACTTTTTTAATTAATTATATGCTAATTTAATTAATTAAATAATTAATGTCCTTCATGCTCATGCCTCAGCTCCTAGTCGATGTCTAGGGTAACTAGCCATCCCCATGTCTCAAGGTTTCCAGGAAGCCTTCTCAAGTCATACACAAGAAAATATTACAAAAGCTAAGTAGACCAAGAAGGAAGGAAGGAATAGGAAGCCTCAAGCTTGCTTAAAATGCATCCTCATACATTCCAAACTGACTCAAAGGTGGATTATTCACTCAGTTATTGGATTTGGGAAGTCCAGGGTGAAGTCCATGGGATTCCATATTAGTCAATATAAAACTAGAAGAAATTAGAAGCTAGATATACTGAATTGGCCAATGAAAAGGTGTCTTCAATTTTATTTAAGATATTACAGTTCTCTCCAACTCCATCATTCAATTGGTGATAGTCGCAGTGATGCAATTGTCTTACCAACCATTCCAGATACCTCCCATTCCAAGGTGAGCATCCTTGGCACCAAAATAGCTTAAGGTCGAGTAGTAACTAGTTTGTTGTTGACTTCATTCACTATCAAGATTTTAACTCTTTCATTACCTTTAGTTATATTATTTGCATGATCATGAGCTGGCTAAATCTTATCCAGGATAATATTTTATCATGGATTAATTAATATTTTAATATATATGAACATAATAAAGTCAATAGTTCATATGTATTGAAACAAAAATTAATCCATGATCAAATATTGCACTTGGTGATATTAGGCTAGCCAATGATAAAAATGATATAAATAAAGATGAAGAAAGAGTTAGAATTTTGATTGTGAATGAAGTCAATAGTGAACTAGTTGCCATTTAGCCCTAGCTACTTTGGTGCCAAGGCATGGTGATGGATGCTCACCTTAGAATGAGAGGTATCAGGAATGGCCAGTGCGATAACTATGTCACTATTACTATCACCAACCAAATGATGTAGTTGGAGAGGACTATAGTCAGTACAATTAAAGACACCTATTCAATGTCTAATTTGGTATATCTAGCTTCTAATTTCTTTCACATATTTTCTTTGTAATCATTTTAAATCTTACATTACCACTCACAATTATATAATTAATTTGGTGAATCTATTTATTTTTATTTAAAGAGATTATACATTATATCTTCTAGAAACTGGAGCCAAACCAATCGAGGGCAAAGCTCTAAAGGATAGAGCTATCATGCTACCAACTCACATGCCTCTGCGCAGCTCATACCACATAGCAAACTCTAAAACTTTAGATATTTTTATTTATATTTTTTTATAATTTATTTTTTTAATATAATATTTTTTATATTAGATATTTTCCTATCAGGTTTGAAGGATGTGGGATCACCAGTGACCCACATTCTAGCTAGCAACGACTAGCTCATCTCAAACATAGCACTATAATTGAGGACCTGCCCAATTGGTGGCACCTTTGACTCGACTGTAGGATAAAGAGCTCATCCACATTCAGAGCCACTCATAAGTACTAATCTTCATATTAACATATGTAAAACTTAATTTTTATAAAGTTAACATTTATTATTAAATTTTAATGTTACAGAACATTTTGAGAGCATGAAGTTTCTCAAATGGTTATCAAGATCATTCATCAATTGATGCTAGGATCGGTGAATGAGTTCTCCAGTTAGCCATCAATGGCTCAGGATGCAACCCTACAGATATTCCTAATACGTGAAATGCAATTAATTTTTAAATTCTTGAAATCTTTGTTTTTTTTTATTTAATACAAGCATGCTTCTACTTGTTGGTGTATTACCAATTCAAGACTCCACAGGCTAAGAAGGTTGGTTGTCTGATCTTCGAGGAGATGGCCACATGTAGGTTCTAGGATGGGCTGCACACTCTCAGGTAGACCACCATAGAGCATTCTAATTCCAAGTCAACATCAGACTAGAAGTCTTTCAAGGTTCACTGAATGCGGGTGAATGTATGGGAAGCTCTCTATGACCAGTAAAGCACTGATGAGTACTTTGTACGGTTTTGTGTGGTGCTCCCAAGCTTTGGAGAGACTTGGGAGGCCATGGTAGGGATATTCGAGGCAATCCCTAGAAGCTTGGAGGCGTGCCAAGCAGTTTCTGGAGGTGTTCTAGAAGGTTCCTGGAGATTTTCCAAGGCAGGCATATAGGTTTGGGAGGCTTAGGTTTATAAGTTTCCAAGGGCCCCAGAGTCATGTTGGGTCAGGGGGTTTGACTCAGGGTTTGAAAGAATTTGTGAGACATGGGTGTACATGGGCTCAGGGTTTAGGGTTTTCTCAAATGACTTGTTAGGGGGGAGTTTTTTTGAGAGATTGTAACATAACCTAGTTGGGTTATGGAGTTGGATCCAGGTTGATGCGGAACAATTAAATAAATAATTAAAATAGCAATTAATTTTTTTTATATTTTTAGATTTTAAAGGAGAGCCAAAGAAAATAATAAAAGAAACTAATAAGTCTATTACCCGCACAAGTAAACCTAAAAGTAATTAAAAAATAGGACCTGATGGTTGAGAAATCACCGAAACTAGGATTAACCTTCAACAAGTCAGAAACTAAAGAGGGGGAATAGGTTTTAATTTACCAACGAAGATTGTTTCTCTAGATCTACTAGGACTCTTAAGATCTTCATGGCAGAGTTTCTAGATCTTGCTTATGGGCTCCGATTTTCTGTACGATGCTGGTTCCGAGGCAAGAACACTAGATCTACATCCTTGATCACCTGCAAAACACTCAGCAAAGGAAAATAGGGTTAAAAAGTAGTAAGAAAAGGGAAAGGAAAGAAGGGGAAAGGGTTAAAAGTAATGGATGGATCTTCTCATTGGATGGATAAGTAGGGCCTCACACCCCGCAATGTTCCAAAGGAACAAAGGAAGGACCTCACACCTCACGATGCACACAACAAAGGAAAATTTTGGCAAAATTTCTTTGCGTTTCACTAATAATTCTGAATTACAAGGGGGGCTAGTGGGGTATTTATAGAGCCCCAACCAGTGAAGTAAGGGACTCAGATTCAAGACTTTTGTTTCCTTTGAACTACAACTCTAGAATTTTGATACAGGTAGCCTGGACTCTTGCTTGATGGATTGATTAGGACTCCTATCCAAAGTTGGCGCCAAGATGGAGATGGTGATGAGCTTTGATGAAGGGCCATGATTGCTTCCTTGGTTGGTCATGATGTGTGGACTCAGGAGTCTTGATAATGTAGCCTTCTACAGGTGCATGGACTCTTCAGTTTGGATTGGAGAAGACTCAAGAGTTCTGATGAAACTCTTAAGTTTTTGAAGCTTGAGCAACTAGCAACTTGTTTGAGTGAAATGCTAGGAGTAGAAACCCTTGGACCTCCAACACTTTGTAAGAAAATAACTTGACACTCCCTTTGAAGTTGGCGACAAGAAGGAAGTGTAATTTGCTTGGCCGAATTCTCCATTTGGCATGGAATAACTTTGAGTGGAAGGGCACCATTTGGGAGAGTCCTTCTGCTTTACTTATCTCAAATTATGTGGCGCCAAATAATTCTTCTCATGGGCCGACCAAAGAGTTTAGTCATGTGGTGATGTCTTGATTTTGTGGCATGTCCAAACATAAGTGATATGGCATGTGTTCTTGTCCAAAAATAAAATGTCCAAATGATGTTGTCCCAATATCATGTGTTGATGTCCAAATCCTTGAAAATATGGTTCCAGGAAGAGGTTGTGACTTGGGCTAGCATATGGGTTGTCTTGAGTCTTCAATTGGGTGCACATGGGATACTGTCTAGGTCCCCTCTTGTAATATAGGACTCAATGACTCAACTAATTACAAGGACTCAATGAATAATTAACCAACTGATAACTAATTGAACCAACCATACTTAATTAGGCTTTCAAAATAAAAACCCAATTAAAGTTGGTAAAAAGGACTAATTAAATTGGACCACTAAGATCCCAATTGGATAATTAGGATTTGACTCAACTGGGGTTTCGACTCAACCTGGTAAAAAGGGTTTTATCCCAAATAAATAAAACCCTAATTATAGTTGGTAAAAAGGGTTTACCCTAACTAAACCAAAAAGAATTTAAAATAAATATTCACATGACAAATAGGGTTTGGGTTTAGTGTTTCACTCACAGGAGATCCACAGGGATGTGGGTTCAACTTGTCGATTTCTTTTGGCCCTGGTGCCCGCACCAATTCTCCCCAGATTGGAGGAACTCGACCCTATCGAGTATGGGTCAATTCCACTATTATAATATTCTAGTAAGTCAGGGATAACTCTCTGCATGTCCTCTCTGGTGATCCAAGAATCATCAAACTCAGGTCGTCCTTGCCATTGAACCAGATACCTCTAGTAATCTTTTCCCCGGGTAGCGATGATCTTGTCATCCAAGATCCATTCAATCTTGTCTCTCCAAGCTGGTGGTATGGCAGGTGGACATACTTGGGTTGGTTCACTCTCAAGGACATGATTAATTCTAAATGGCTCACTAGGAATCAACGTTGGTTTCCTATACTCGAAAAGGTCTGAAACATTGAAAGTATTGCTAATGCCAAGTTCAGGTGGCAACTCGAGCACATAGGGATTAGATCCTATTTTTTTAATCACTTTGTAAGGTCCACTACTACGGGCATGTATCCTCTTCATGGTTCCAGGTGGGAACCATTATGGTCATAGTCTAACCATTACAAAGTCTCCTTCAATATATTCTTTAAGTCTCCTTTTTGTGTTAGCCATATGTTTATAAGTTTCATTACTTTCATTAATTTTTTGACTTATTTCTTTATGCAACTCTCTAATATGTTCAGCATATGACTCAACAGATTCTGAAATGTGATCATGCATGGGTAAAGGAATAAGATCTAGAGGTTTTCTAGGTTTGTACTCATATACAATCTCAAAAGGACTTTTCCTGGTAGACCTATTTACTGAGCTATTATATGCGAATTCAGCTCTAGGCAATAATAGGTCCTAATTGGCAGTATGTTCTCCCACTAAACTTCTTAATAAGTTTCCTAAACTACGATTCACAACCTCGGTCTGGCCATCAGTTTGAGGATGATAAGCTGTAGAAAATTTAAGTTTTGTTCCTAATAAATGCCAGAGTGTCTTCTAAAAATAACTCGTGAACCATACATCCCTTCTGATATTATGGTCTGAGGTAAACCATGCAATCTAACTACATCATTCAGAAATAGCTTGGCTACCTTAGAAGTATCATAGGTTTGAGAACAAGGTAGGAAATGTGCCATCTTTGAAAACCTATCAAACACTACAAATATAGAATCATTTTGCCTTAGGGTCTTAGGTAATCCAAGAACAAAGTCCATGCTAAGGTCTTGCCATGGACAATCCGGTATAGGAATAGGGGTGTATAAGCCAATGTTTTGCTTTTGCTGTTATGCAACAGCACAAGTTCGACTTCTAGCTACTATTTGAGCAACATTCCTCTTAAGATTCGGCCAATAGAATTGGTCTTCTTGAGCTAAAATTGTTTTATTTCTACCAAAGTATCTAGCTAACCCTCTAGCATGTGTTTCCCAAATCAAGAAATCTCTAAGTGAAGTGTTTGGAATACATAGCTTACTCTCCCTAAAGAGGTATCCATCTCGAATTATGTACTCACTATATGAACTAGTCAGTCCTTGCATAACTACCTTATAAATTTCTCCAAAATCATTACAGTTCTCATATTCATCCTTCAATTTCTCAAATCCGACTACTCTAGTACTAACATAATTCAAGAGCATAAATCTCCTACTTAATGCATGAGCAACTTTATTATCAGTACCCGATTGATGTCTTAAAATAAAAGTATAGGCTTGAATATATTCAACCCATTTTTCATGCCTAGCATTCAATTTCTTTTGCAAGTTAAGGAACTTAAGAGCTTCATGATCAGAATATAATACAAACTTTTGCGGTAGCAAATAGTATCACCAATACCTAAGTGCTTGAACCACCTCATACAATTCCTCATCATAAGTAGAATATTTCAATTTAGCATTGTTTAGTATCTCACTAAAGAATGAAACTGGGTGATTTTCTGGACTCAAGACTCTAATTCCTACCCTTGAGGCATCACAAGCAACCTAGAAAACTTTTGAAATATCGGGTAGCCTCAGAATTGGGGCTTGGGTCATTATATTCTTAATCTTTTCAAAAGCCCTATTGGCTTCCTTTGACCAATCAAAAGCTCCTTTCTTCATACAGTCTGTAATAGGTGCAACTATCGTACTAAACCCTCGAATAAACCTTTTATATAAAGTAGCTAATCCATGAAAGCTTCGTACATCATGAACATTCTTAGGGATAGGCCACTCAACTATGGATTTGATCTTCTCGGGGTCTACCGATACTCCTTCAGCAATTACTACAAAACCTAGAAAAATAATCCTTGGAGTCATAAAACTACATTTCTTTAAATTGGCATAAAGATTATCTCCTCTAAGTACTTGACAAACTTGCTAAAGATGGTCTAATTGATCCTTCTTATTCTTACTATATATGAGGATATCATCAAAATATACTACCACAAATTTTCCAATAAATGATTTCAATACTTGAGTCATAATCCTAAAAAAAGTGCTAGGTGCGTTCGATAAACCTAAAGGCAACACTAATGGTGCGGACACCAGAGGCACCAGGATAAGACAAAGGCTTCTCAACCCTCTATGGATCAATTAGCATCATCTGAGTTCATTTGTAAAAAAGGCTTAGTCCATCTAAGTTGTTTTTTTTATTACTTGAGTCATGTACTAGTCAGCTCGGTTGAGCTAGTCATTTTCTGGAGTTCAATACATGTCTAGTAATGACTCATACAAGTAAAGACCAAGCCAGTCCAAGTGAAGACCAACCTAACTGAAGCTGTGAGGATCATGGAAGGCCTAGGAGGAGAAATCAAAAGCCTAGGAGAAGAAATCAGAAGCCCAGGAGTAAAGCCCGAAGCATTGAAGCCCTGAACCACAGCCTAAAGCAAACTGGACTAGCCAAGGCCTAGGAGAGGAGATAAGTGGTGCCAAGGCCTTATGCTCACCACCCTTGGTTAGCCACTAGAGTCACCACCTTTGGTTGACCAAGGCAAGGAGAGAGGGAGGGAATTTAAAGATTTTTTCTACCTAGCTTTCCATGCTTTCTAGCTATTGTTTGATGGGGATTAAAATTCCTATGTAATGTCTCTTTTAACCTTACTTGGGGGCCAAGTCTAAGAGTCTATTTAAAGGGCTCTAATCTCTTGTATCAAGATTATTTTTATCATGAAATAATAATGAAATTCTTTAATTGTTGTATGCTACCTGTTGTGTGCTTAAAGGGATTTTGTGTGAGCCCTTCTTCTTCCTGGTGTCCTGCGTCTGCTTCCAACCTCCACCTACATCTCCAAGCCATAGCCGCCCACTTCAAATCTCATCTTCCCTTTGATGGTTTTTTGAGTTACTCTCCACATGTGCTTTGTTTTCCAACCCTAGAATGGCTGTTTGTAGGTCCCTCAACTCCGACGAATCCAATGACTCTAGCCGGGCCGCAATCAGACCATCGAGCAGAAAGCCGGGAATCCGTGGATCTTTGGCTTGATTTTTCAGGCTACATCCAGGAATGAGAGTGACCTCTTCACAAACGATCTGCACCAGGTACTTCAGCCATTGTCAGGTACACCCCCTCTGTCGCCAATAGCCCTATTGTAGGTGAACTAGCATAATTGGACCTTCTCAGCCTCGGTGGTCCCTTTTTCTATTGCTTATTAGGTCCTGTTATGCATGCTCTTAGTTTCTTGTTTTTAAATAGAACTCTTTATGTCAATACTTGGTCTGATCTTCAAGATCAAAACTTATAACTTAATATTAAAAACATAAAAAAATAATTGCATGCATATCTAGTTTTGCATCATTTGGTATCAGAGCCTATTTTGGGCTCAATTCTCTTTGGATATTCGGATCGGGTGCTTCACCATGGCCGTCCGATCATAGGAGACTAGTAGGGCTGCAAGACCCTCTCTTCCCAATCTACAGGATCTCCTAGGAGGTAGGGGTGCCGCTGTGAATTGACCCTTGAAAAAGAACCCAAAGAGTTCCTTTAGGGTTTTTTTCATTTTTGGCCTTTTAGTATATACCCTATTATTTTAATTGTTTATGCCTACATAATACTCAAAAATTTATGAAATTTGTTTTGCTGGATTCTTAATAATTCCAATTAATTTTATGAATTTTCTTAGGAATTATTTCGATCTGTGTATTTTCTTTCAGCCGAAACACTGCCTAAGAACAGTTCTACTTTATTTTGGCACAAAGCCAATTTTAGAAAGTTCAAGTTTTTTTTAGTATAATCTTTGCAAACCTTTAATTTTAGCATATTTCCTGCATATTAGATCATAATCTACAATTATCTTCTTTTTAAGAAGAAAAATTCCAAAAACCAAAAAAAAATTACATTTATTCAAAAATACTAAAACATCTAAACACTAATTTGCATGTTCATCTGCCTGCCATCATTGCATAAATTATTATAAGGGCACTTTCTATATGCCAGACAAGGGGAGGAGTTGATAACCTCTCCTTAGCCCAAAACCACACCCCTTGTATTCGGTCCCAAGCCTAATCTAAAATTAACTAGACTTAATTTGCCCTAGTGGGCTAGGGACACTCATCGATCGGGTTCAGTCTTTGTGGGACAACTAGTGCACCCAATTCATTTCCTATTACTGGATACTGGTATCTCGGCAAGAGGTACAGTGTCAAATGACCTAAGCAGATCGATGGTTCCTTAATTGGGTCCCTACGAGAGTAGAGGGGCCTCCCACCATTCCACCTCTTACCTAGCCAGATTGAAGGATTAGGAGTTTAGTTGTGTGTAAGTTAAGTCAACCCATTCTGATTGGGCTATAGGTCTAGGCAACTTTAGTCTAGTCAGTATTGAGTCCTGCATGTGCACTAAATTAGGAGCCCCATATCATCCACCATCTCCACCTTTGGCTGAATCCTTGGATAATCTTGAAGGCCCATACTAAACATAGAACATCTAGGCCCAACTCCCTTGATCCAAGAGCCTATTATCATGATCTTGCCCCTGAGTCTAATCCTAGATGTCCATACCCATACTTTGTTGATTCAGAGGAAAGACCCATTAGGAACACCCAACCTTATGCACCCACTTTTGATGGAAGACAAGAGTTGTATATTGATAGGGAGGAAAGAATGGATCAGTATTTTGAGTACACTAGGATGTCAGAGTTGGAAAAATTTAGATTGGCCCTATTTAGTTTAATTAGATATGCTAAGGTACATTGGGCAATTATTGAGGATGAATGTTATCAAGGAGGAGATGAAATACGTATCTGGAAAGCCATGAGAAGTAAGTTAAGAGAGAAGTACCTAGGTGAATTTTATAAATATAAACTTTTAGACCAATGGTATGAATTGAGGCAGGGTAATAAGATTGTGTCTGAGTACATTGACCAATTTAACGAGTTTAGTAGGAAATGTAACATAGTTGAACTTGAGTCTAGGATCATGGCTAGAATTCAAGATGGCCTGCGTAAGGTTATTCGATGGGAGCTGTTTCATTGGCAAATTCAGGATCTAGAGGAAGCCTATCACATAGCTAGGAAATTCAACTTATATCAGAGGGAACTCATGATCAGTCAATCTAAGTCCAATAAGATTAATTTCCTTAAACCTAAGTCCAAACCTAGCCGACTTCATTTAGACCAGCCTACTACTCCTATCCCATTAGTTTGCAAGGCAAAGACCCCAGAACCTATTAATGAGCCTGAGGTAGAAGTGTATGCGGATGATCCTAGTTTAGTAGATGAATGCGAGGGAGAGGACTTTAAAGAGGATGAAACCCTTGAAAATTTAGAGAAAGAAACTCCTGAGCCCACTAAGACATCTAAAGAGGCCACCTATGAGTTTAGTCTAGTAGAGAAACCTGTAGTGGAAGAATAATTAAAGGAGGAGAACTTAGATACTGCTGCTAGAACCTTACCCGAGGAAACCATGGAGGAGAGCCAAATTATACAGTATAGTCCTAAAATACAAGAACCAAAAGAATTTATTAAGGACCTAATCTCTTTGAATCAGTACCCCTAGGATGAGCCCCCTCCCATAGTTCCCATTGAGGACCTCTTCCCAGAAATTGTTGACCCATCCTTCCATAGCATGGACCTTTTCTTACCTAAAGACATAACCCAATGCTCATACAATAAGGTCAGTCTCTTTAGTCCAGAACCAGTTCCTGAATCCCCTTCCTATTTCCTACCCTTCCCTGAGTCGTCTCATGTGTCTGAAACCATTAGATTTTATTTTATTGGGGTTACCAAGTTACATGAATCCTTAGAGCCCATCCCATTTGCCACCAACTTTTGGAAGACCCTCTGGCATCTATTAGGAGTTCCTGGCAAATTTTCTTCTGCATGTTATCCATCAACCATGACTCATGCCCCATGCCTAGTTGTAGTTCAGACCTAATAAAATTTCCTTCAATAGGAATGTATAATCGAGTCTGATAGGTATTATACGAGCCCTTTGTATCACCTGTTAGGAGTCTACATGTGCCCAGCAAGTTCACCACCTGCACTAATTTTGAAAGAAACTGGCTAATTCCCGAAGAAGGGCCAAGGAATTTGATGTAGTGGATTTTGTCTTGGTTAGGTTTAGGCCTAAAAGAGAAGCTTCATGCTCACAGAGCTGGACCTTTTAAAGTGATAGAGAGGGTTGGACCAAACGCCTACGTGTTAGATTTGCCTCCAGATTTGGGCATTAGTTATACCTTCAATATCGTAGAACTGGTTGAGTAGCAGCGATACCCAGTGAGGCCTTTGAACCTACTCCTTCCATTGTAAGTGACACTAACCCAGAGTGTCCACCAACTATTTGGCCTGAGAGAGGAGAACGGATCGAGCATATCCTGGATGATCAAGCCTTAATGACCCGGGGTCTTGGTTATCAACACTACCTGGTCTGATGGCAAGGATGGCCAGAGTCGAACGATTCATGGATTTCTTAAGAGGACTTGTAGCACCTCAACCCAGACCTCCTCAAAAGATATGTGAGCCAGTCTGATATTCACTCGACAGGGTCGAGTTCCTCCCACCCCGGGAGAACTGGTGCAGACACCAGAGGCACCAGAATAAGACAGAGGCTTCTCAACCCTCTATGGATCAATTAGCAGCATCTGAGTTCATTTGTAATAAAGGTTTAGTTCATCTAAGTTGTTTTTTTTATTACATGAGTCCTGTACTAGTCAGCTCGAGTTAAGCTAGTCATTTTCCGGAGTTCAGTACATATCCAGTAATGACTCATACTAGTAAAGACCAAGCTAGCCCAAGTGAAGACCAACCTAATTGAAGCTATGAGGATCATGGAAGGCCTATGAGGAGAAATCAAAAGCCTAGGAGAAGAAATCAGAAGCCCGGTAGTCAAGCCCGAAGCCCTGAACCGCAGCCTGAAGCAAACTGGGCCAGCAAAGGCCCAAGAGAAGAGTTTAGTGGCGCTAAGACCTTATGCTCACCACCCTTGGTCAGCCACTAGAGTCACCACCTTTGGCCGACCAAGGCAAGGAGAGAGGGAGGAAGTTTAGGTATTTTTTCTACCTAGCTTTCCATGTTTTCTAGCTAGAGTTTGATGGGAATTAAAATTCCTATGTAATATCTCTTTTAACCTTACTTGGGGGCCAAGTCTAAGAGTCTATTTAAAGAGCTCTAATCTCTTGTATCAAGATTATTTTTATCATGAAATAATACTAAAATTCTGCAATTGCTGTGTGCTACCTGCTATGTGCTTAAAAGGATTCTGTGTGAGCCCTTCTTCTTCCCGGTGTCCTGCACTTGCTTCCAACATCCACCTGCATCTCCAAGCCCTAGCCACCCACTTCAAATCCCATCATCCCTTTGCTGGATTTTCAAGTTACTCTCCACCTGTGCTTTATTTTCTAACCCTAGAATGGCTATTTGCAGGTCCCTCGACTCCGACGAATCCAATGACTCCAGCCGGGCTGCAATCGGACCACCGAGCAGAAAGCCGGGAATCCACAGGTCTCTGGCTTGATTTTCCTTGCTGCATCCAGGAGTGAAAGCGACCTCTTCATGTACGATCTGCACCAAGCGCTTCAACTATTGCTAGGTACACCCCTTCTACCGCCAGTAGCCCTATTGTAGGTGAACTAGCCTAACCAGGGCTTCTCAACCTCGGCGGTCCCTTTTTCTATTGCTTATTAGGTCCTGTTATGCATGCTCTTTGTTTCTTATTTTCATATAAAACTCTTTACATCGATACTTGGTCTGATCTTCAGGATTAAAACTTATAACTTAATGCTAAAAATATAAAAAAATAATTGCATGCATATCTAGTTCCGCATCAACTAACCATTCGTACAAGCCATCCTTGGTCTTAAATACAGTCTTCTATTCATTCCCTAGCCTAATTCTAACATGATGATAGCCACTCTTAAGATCTATCTTTGAAAATATGGTAGCACCAGCCATCATGTCTAGCATGTCATCAAGTCGTGGTATTGGAAACCTATACTTTTCTGTAATCTTGTTGATGGCTCTACTGTCGACACACATTCTTCAAGTGCCATCCTTCTTGGGAGTCAAAAGTGCTGGAACGACACAAGGACTTAAGCTTTCTCTTATGAATCCTTTTTGATGGGGGACTAATATGCATGCAATTTTTTTTTGTATGTTTTATATGTGGGGTTGAGTGATTAATTCCCAAATTTCTGATTAAAATAAGTTGTAGGGAATTTTATATGAATTTTAGAAGATCAGCATGCAGATTAGGACCTAGAAAAGTAGAAAAGAAGGATCGCCGGGGCTGAGAAGCCTCGGTTAGGGCAAGTTCTCCTACAATAAAACTACTGGAGGTAGAGGGGGTGTACCTGACAACGTCTGTGAAGATCGCAGCAAAAGGGTCTCTCGTTCTTCGACGGATGCGGCCTGGAAAATCGAGCCAAAGACCCGCGGATACCCGGCTTTCTGCTCGGTGATCCGATTGAGGCTTGGCTGGAGTCGTTGGATTCGTAGGAACTCGGGGACCTGTAAACGACCTGTCAGGGGTTAGAAAACTCACAAAAGAACAAGAAAACAAAGAAAAAATAGCAAGGGAAGGCTTCTTTTGGAGTGGGCGTCCAGGGATCTGAGATGCTTGTTGGCAGCAGGAAGATGATTGCAGCACTGGGAAGAAAAACTCTCGCAAACCCCTTTATGCACACAGCAGGGTATCGCACAACTCAATAGAAGAACTCAAGGTTTTCATTCATCAAAATTCTCCCTCATACAAGAGGCTAGGGTCCCTTAAATAGACCCTTAACTTTGGGCTCCAAGTAAGGGTACATAAGTCTTTACATAAGAATCCTTTTCCCTCTCAAATCCTAGCTAGAAAATAAGGAAATATTAGGTAGAAAAATCCCTAAAAATTTTCTTGACTTGGTCAAGACTCCAAGGATGCCTAGGGGGGCGTGTTGGGCTTCTAGGAGCAGCAAAAGGCCGGCCCAAAGGGGCTGAGGTGCATAGGTTTGGGCCTCTGGAAGCTGGGGTGGCCTGGTAGCGAAGTAGCAGGAATATTCCCTGGTATCTTGTTTCTTAGGGGCTTGGGCTTGGCACCTGGGCTTGATTTCTTTGGGCTAGGATGCAGATGGACCTCTGGAATCATGGATGCCATTATCTATGAATATACTTTGGCATCTGGAAGGGAATCTGGGCATCTGGAGGGCATCTGCAAGAAATCAGGGTTTTCTGAATTTTCCTCCTGGGGTTTTCAAATCTTCAAGCTGGGTTGGACTTGTGCTATACTTCCATGTCTTCAATCTAGTTGGACTTGGTCTTCACTTGTATGATATAGTCTTGAGTCTTCAGTATGCTTGGACAGGACTCAAAAAAATAAAATTAGCTCAACATGAGCTGACTAGCATTGGACTGAACTAGCTCAACATGAGCTGACTAGTACAGAACTGAAATAACAACTAAAAATACTCAAATAACAACTAAAATGGACTCAGATGAGCTAAGCCCTTATTACAGATGGACTCATAAATTATTGATCAATTTACAGAGGGTTGAAAAAGCCTCTGTCTTATTCTGGTGCCTCAGGTGTCCCCACCACTTTTCTAAGAAGATCCTCAACTTGCCTATGTAACTTCTTATGCTCGGTAGGATTCATCCTATAATGAGGTAAATTTGGCAAGGTAGCTCCTGGAACTAAGTCTATAGCATGTTGTATGTCCCTTAATGGAGGTAAACTATCAGAGAGGTCTTCTGGAAACACATCCTTAAATTCTTCCAGAAACTCTTTAATTTCATTAGGATGTTCTTTCAGGGGTTCATCATAAACTTCTTTGCAGTTAGCATCCAAATTGTTGAACCTTCAGTGATTTCATGTTCTAATTTCTTAGCAGTAATTAGGTTTAATTTGGGTTCTTTCTCCTTCAAATGACTAGACCCTCTTTTACTATTGTCATTGGGTTGAGTCGAGTTGATCATAATTCTTTTTTCATGGTGTTTGAATGCACACGAGTTAGATCAGCCAAAGAGGGTTGCATCATGGTCATATAACCATGGTCTACCTAGTATGATACTACTAACCCCCATTGGAATCACGTCACACCATACCTTCTCTTGGTAGGATTGAATTTGGACTGGGACCTGGTATTGTAACCTAATAGGAATTGATGTAGCATCAATTTAGGATACCTTATATGGGCTAAGATGTGTAACTGTGGGTAAGCCTATGCTCTTAATAGTATTAGTAGATATTGCATTCACACAACTCCCACTGTCTATAATGATTTTGAACACTTTATCTCTTAGCTTAATAAAGGTTTGAAGGATGTTTGTCCTACGCCAGTCCTCATTCTTCTTAGTTTGAGCTATAATACATCTAACTACACCTAGTAGGTCAGATGACTCTATAGGCTCTTCATCACCTTCATACTCTTCTACCAAGTCTTCTTCCACTTCATAAATTTCCTCTTCAAATTCTTCCACATCCTCAACATTTTCTTCCTCACATTCACCTATATGCAATGTTTGCATGGAACAATCAGCAGCAAAATGACCTATTTTATGGCACTTAAAACATATTGCATTTTTATTTCGATCTCTAGGGACCATAGGTGCCTTTCCTTTATCTTCCTTATGAACTGGTTGAGAAGTAGGATTTGGTCGGCTATGTGGAAATTGATTAGAGCTAGGTCTAGTTCCAGGGGTATTAAACCTATTGGACTCAGGTCTATAGGTGACAGGTCTCCTCTGGAATCATTCACAATCCCTAGCAATCTAGTAAGTCTGTTCCTAATCATTAACCTCCCTTAAGAATAACTCCCTCTGGATATCCTCATGTAAACCAGCTCTAAACCTTGACAGGGTGACAGCTTCGAACTCGATAACACTACACCTCATAACGAACTCATCAAATTTGGCAATATAATCAGCTACCGATTTATTTCCTTAAGTCAATTTTTGCCATTGGTCTAATAATTTTTGTTCATATGAGAATGGTAGGTATTTCTCCCTAAGCTTTACCTTCATGGCTTGCCATGTACCTATAGGTAGGTCACCTCTCTGTCGGTTCAGTCGTTTTACATTTCTCCAGTACAATCTAGCCTGTCGGACTAGCCTAAGCTTGGCGAATTTGAATTTTTTTTCCTCCGACATTTCATACCACTCAAAGTACTGGTCCATATCACTTTCCCAATCTATATAGACCTTAGGATCTAAAATACCCTCAAATGTGGGTGCATCTAATTGAATGCTCCTAAGAATCCTTTCTTCCTGGTCATTCACATCAGGGGTATAGTGCCTAGGGATTGGGTCAGGAGTATTGTCCCTATGTTGGGCTCTTGGACCTGGGTAAGAAGGTTCTCTATATTGACCTCTTAGATCCGGGGGAGTGAGTTGGGCTCGAGAAATTTGGGGAATGGGTCTACGTGTCTCAGAGCTTCGACCTAGAGGAGTGGGTTGAGGGGTTTCAAAACTTTGACCTGGGTGAATGGGTTTAGGTGTTTCAGGATCTAATCTAGTCACATGGGTTCTTCAAGATTACCTAGCCTCTCTTCCACTTGGTCAAACCTTGTAGTAAGCTGAGTAAGTTGATTAGTTATTGTCCTCAAATAATTTTCCATATTAGGATCCATGGGTGGATTGTGTTGGGTTTGAGCAAGCTGATAGGGTGTGCCTGACCTAGTTGCCATGCAATGCAATCACACAGAACTCAACTTGGACTAGGGTTTCCTAGACCTAGAGCTCAAGTAAAATGGGTCAGCTTAAATTACAGCCAATTCAATAATTAACCTGTCCACTACCCAGGTAAGAGGTGGGTTCATGGGAGGCTCCCCCTGCTCTCGCAAGGTCCTAATTAAAAACCATGAAAATCGCTTAGGATGTTTGCCTCTAGACCTCTAGCCTTAGAAACCAGGTTCAAGTGATAATCAGAGGTTGGATGCACTAGCTTACACACAATACTTAGAACCCGACCTGTTGGTGTCCCTAGTTCACTAGAGCAAATTAAGTCTAATCAATTTTAATTAGGGCTAGGATCAATGCAAATGTGGTGATTATAGGCTAAGGAAGGGTATGAAATCCCTCCCTTATGTAGATATTGATGCCCTTAAGATTTGCTTTAGATGATGCACACACAAGATGAAACCCTACATGCAATCAAACTAAAATGATTAAAATAATAAAAAAATAAAATTAATTATTTTTTTATTTTTTTATTTTTCAGTAGAGATATAATTTGCAAAAAAATCCTAAGATGTAGGAAATTAAAATATGCAAGATTTATGCAAAAAGAACCCTAAACTAGAATTGCTGAAATTCAGACCAGAATGTTCTCAAGCAATATTCCAGTGAGCAAAAAATCTATAGAGTGCAATAATTTAAGAGAAAAATTCAAATATACATTCAATTATGATGGATTCAACAAAATAAGAATCAAATAATTCTAAATTGTCTACATATAGAAACAATTAAAATAATAGAGTATATACTAAGATGCCCGAGATGCAGAAATTAAAACCTAGATGCAGAAATTAAAAACCTAAAAAATACCTATCTCTTCATTTTCTTCTTTAAGGGTCAATTCACAGCAGCACCCCTACATGCCATAGAAAATACCATTTGAATGGGAGGTGAGGGCTTACAACCATACATTTTCCTATGATCGGATGGCCATGGTGAAGCACCCGATCCGAGTACTTAAAGAGAACTAAGTTGCAAAAATTTTAGTACAAGAGTGATTAAACCCTAGTTTAACCTGCTCTGAAACCAAAACTGATGCAAAATAATTAAATAAATAATTAAAATAGCAATTAATTTTTTTTTTATATTTTCAAATTTTAAAGGAGAGCTCAAAGGAAATAGTAAAGGAAACTAATAAGTCTATTACCCACACAAGTAAACCTAAAAGTAATTAAAAAATAGGACCTGGTGGTTGGGAAACCATGGAAACTAGGATTAACCTTCAACAAGTCAGAAACTAAAGAGGGGGAATGGGTTTTAATCTACCAACGAAGATCATTTCTCCAGATCTAATAGGACACTCAAGATCTTCACGACAGGGTTTCTAGATCTCGCTTCTGGGCTCTGATTTTCTGTACGATGCTGGTTCTGAGACAAGAACACCAGATCTAGATCTTTAATCACCTACAAAATACTTAGCAAAGGAAAATAGGGTTAAAAAGCAGTAAGAAAAGGAAAAGAAAAGAAGGGGAAAGGGTTAGAAGTAATGGATGTATCTTCTCGTCAGATGGATAAGTAGGGCCTCACACCCCGCGATGTTCCAAAGGAACAAAGGAAGGGCCTCACACCATGCGATGCACACAGCAAAGAAAAATTTTGGCAGAATTTCTATGTATTTCACTTATAATTCATGAATTACAAGGGGGCTTGTGGGGTATTTATAGAGCCACAACCATTGAAGTAAGGGACTCAGATATAAGACTTTTGTTCCCTTTGAACTACAACTCTGGAATTTTGATAAAAGTAGCCTGGACTCCTGCTTGATGGATTGACTAGGACTCCTATCCAAAGTTGGCACCAAGATGGAGATGGTGATGAGCTTCGATGAAGGGCCACGATTGCTTCCTTGGTTGGTCATGATGGGTGGACTCAGGAGTCTTGATAATGTAGCCTTCTGCAGGTGCATGGACTCTTCAGTTTGGATTGGAGAAGACTCAAGAGTTCTAATGAAACTCTTGAGTTATTGAAGCTTGAGCAACTAGCAACTTGTTTGAGTGAAATGCTAGGAGTAGAAACCCTTGGACCTCCAACACTTGGTGAGAAAATAACTTGAAACTCCCTTTGAAGTTGGTGACAAGAAGGAAGTGTAATTTGCTTGGCCGAATTCTCCATTTGGCATGGAATAACTTTGAGTGGAAGGGCAACATTTGGGGGGGTCCTTCTACTTTAATTATCTCAAATTAAGTGGTGCCAAATAATTCTTCTAATGGGCTGACCAAAGAGTTTAGTCATGTCGTGATGTCTTGATTTTGTGGCATGTCCAAACACAAGTGATATGGCATGTGTTCTTGTCACAAAATAAAATGTCCAAATGATGTTGTCCCAATGTCATGTGTTGATGTCCAAATCTTTGAAAATGTGGTGCCAAGATGAGGTTGTGACTTGGGCTACCACATGGGTTGTCTTAAGTCTTTAATTGGGTGCACATGGGATGCTGTCTGGGTCCCCTCCTGTAATATAGGACTCAATGACTCAACTATTTACAAGGACTCAATGAATAATTAACCAACTGATAACTAATTGAACCAACCATACTTAATTAGGCTTCCAAAATAAAAATCCAATTAAAGTTGGTAAAAAGGGCTAATTAAATTGGACCACTAAGATCCCAGTTGGGTAATCAGGGTTTGACTCAACTAGGGTTTTGACTCAACCTGGTAAAAAGGGTTTTATCCTAAAATAAACAAAATCCTAATTATAGTTGGTAAAAAGGATTTACCCTAACTAAACCAAAATAATAGAATTTAAAATAAATATTTACATGACAAATAGGGTTTGGGTTCAAGGTTTCACTCAGGTGATCCACAAAGATGTGGGTTCAACCTGTCGACTTCTTTTGGCCCTGGTGCCCGCACCACAGGTCTAGCTAGCTGCCCCTATGTGTGAAAGGGGGATTTAGTTGGTTAGTAGGTTAGTAGAGTTGGTTAGGTGGTTAGTTAGTTAGTTATAACCACTTAAAAGCCTAACTACCTAAGGAGTTCTAACCAGTTTGAGTTCAAGAAGTTGAAGCCTAATAATTCAAGAAGTCTTAGCCCAACAAGAAGACCAAGAAGACTTACTCAAGGGGAACTAAATCACTGCCCACTCTATTTAAAAGAGGAGGGCATGCGATGGGAAAGGGAGAACTCCGGTTTGGTGAGAGGCGTCAGTCGGGGATCGCCCCTTTGGGGCATCCACGGTTTAAGATAGGACCGTGATATTTGGCTCACAGTCCTAGGTTGGGATGGCATCTTCTGGATGTGGGAGGCCGATGGTTAAAGAGAAAGAGAAAAGGAGGAGCACATGAGGATGTTTTCACGTAGAGGTTCTTCTCCCTGGTTTGACCGTGGATCTTCTTGGCTTGGTGAGAGACAACTTTAGGTTTGGAGAAGGGTGGCATCTTGTACATTAGGGTTTTCATGTGGATCTTCTCGATTGTGAGAGGAGGCGTCGGTGTCCCATTCTTGTGTCTTGTAATAAGGTTCTTCTCCAAGGAATATAATCTCATTTTTTCTCCTACATCTCTTCTCTATATCTTCTTTATTGCATGATATTGAATCCAAGAATAGGTTGTTGCTGGTTCTTGATCAAGAAGGTCTTGATCTTTCCCTCACTGTTTCCACTACGTAGGCACTAATCTGGATTCCCAGTAAGTGGTATCAGTGCCTAGGAATCTCTATAATTGGTTTCAGAGTGGGGTTCAATCAGAGCAAGGTTCTCTCAAAGCCTTGTTTGAGCATTGGAAGAAGAGGACTCAAGGAATAATAAAGGAGTTGTACATGGGTGTGGTATCCCGTGTGGTTGGAGATGGATCTATAAAGATGGATATCTCAGGAAGACCAGAGTACATCAGCAGAGACAGTGCCAGAGGCAGCTCAAGGAGACAAGGGATAGTCTTAAAGAGCATCGAGGGTATCGACCAGTCGGGAGTGTCCTGGTATGATGGTATTGGCCTAGGGATAGAGACTGGTGCTGATGGGATGGCAGCTCAGGAAGACCGAGGGGACAGGTCTTAGGGAGCACCAGGGGCATCATGCAGTCGGGAGTGCCCTAGTATCATGGGATTGGCATAGGAACAGGCTGGGACATGATGCAACAGTCTATGGAGATGGTTGTTATGTTCAGTCATTGCATTAGAAGAGTTGGGATGAGCTCCTAAGTTTTGGAGGAGCCTGTAGGAGGCAGTGTATCCAAAATTGTCTCGAAAAGGTTCATAGGTTGTGAGGGGTCCAAGGATGCAGTGACGGGGTACGAGGTTCAGGTATAGGCTCAGCAGGGCAGCATTGAGTGGCTGTCCTCAGGATTTCATTTTGTGACATCAGGTGGACTTCAGTTTCAGGTGAAGCACTGGAGAGAGGTGGCTTAAGGGTGGAGCAGGATTGGACATGAGTTCGGAGCGGGAGGTGCAGGGATACTGGCCAGGTCCTAGCATAAGCACCAGGGGTGCAGTTAGCCAGGTGGAGCAGAGTGTGTAGAGATTGGCATGGCTCTGAGGAGATGGTGTCAGGTAGAGCTCCAGTTACAGCGAGTGCCAGTTTAGGTTCACTGTGATCAATCTAGGGAAGTCCAAAGAAAAGACTGATGCAACTGCCAGGCAAAAGGAAGGCTATAATTATGGTTCCAAGGTACAAGAAAGGATCTTTAGCTAAGGAGGCGGTCATCCCAAAGGCCTCATAGGGTGCATAGCAGCTGAAGGGTATTGGCAAAGACAAGGAGGTCCGCACAAGGAGTTGTCAGGATACATAATTACAGTGGAATTGTGTAGGAGGATATTGATAGGTTTGCTAAGGCTTGGAGGCACCAAGGTGAAGATTGTAAGATTTTATGTGGTGCTCCCAAGCTTTGGAGAGACTTGGAAGGCCATGGCAGGGATGTTCGAGGCAATCCCTGGGAGCTTGGATGCATGCCAAGCAATTTCTAGAGGTGTTCCAAAGGATTTTTGGAGGTTTTCTAGGGAAGGCACATAGGTTTGGGAGGCTTAGGTTTATAAGTTTCCAATAGCCTAAGAGTCATGTTGGGTCAGGGGGTTTAACTCAGGGTTTGAGAGAACTTGTAAGACATGGATGTACATGGGCTCAGGGTTTAGGATTTTCTCAATTGACTTGTTAGGGAGGAGATATTTTGATAGGTTGTAACATAACCCAGTTGAGTTATGTGGTTAGGTCCAGGTCTAGCTAGCTGCTCCTATGTGTGATAGGGTGGTTCAGTTGGTTGGTAGGTTAGTCTAGTTGGTTAGGTGGTTAGTTAGTTAGTTATAACCACTTAGAAAACTAACTACCTAGGGAGTTCTAACCAATTTGGGTTCAAGAAGTTGAAGCCTAACAACTCAAAAAGTCTTAGCCCAACAAGAAGACCAAGAAGACCAAGAAAACTCACTCAAGGAGGAACTAAATCACTGCCCACTCTATTTAAGAGAGGAGGGCATGCGATGGGAAAGGGAAAACTCTGGTTTGGTGAGAGGCGTCTGTGAGGGATCGCCCTTTGGGGCATCCACGGTTTGAGACTGGACCGTGAGGCTTGGCTCATGGTCCTGGGTTGGGATGGCATCTTCTGGATGTGGGAGGCTGATGGTTAAAGAGAAAGAGAGAAGGCGAAGCATGTAATGATGTTTTCACATGGAGGTTCTTCTCCCTAGTTTGATCATGGAGCTTCTTGGCTTGGTGATAGAAGCTTCAGGTTTGGAGAAGGGTAGCGTCTTGCGCATGAGGGTTTTCACGTGGGTCTTCTAGATTGTGAAAGGAGGCACCGGTGTCCCGTTCTTATGTCTTGTAACAAGATTCTTCTCCAAGGAATACAATCTCTCTTTTTCTCCTACATCTCTTCTCTATATCTCCTTTGTTGCATGATATTGAATCCAAGAATATGTTGTTGCTGGTTCTTGATCAAGAAGGTTGGTTCTTAATCTTTTCCTCACTATTTTCGCTACGTAGGCATTGATCCAGATTCCAAGCAAGTTGTAACAGTGCCTAGGAATCTCTACATACTTTGGTAGGTGACAGAGAGCATGACAGAATCATTTCACTTGGTAGGATCCGATCAAGCATACTGGAAGCTCTATTGGCATGCATGTGGTGGCTGATAAAGTTGTAAGAATTCTTTGCATATATACATTAATTTAATATTAAATTGATGATATATATTTTTTAATTAATTAATTTTTATTATTTATTTATATAGACATGGTAGCTAGATCATACATCGAGATAGCTATAGTTGTAGGAGGCTACACATCGGTCCAAAAGAACTAGTGATTATTTAGATCAGAGATCTCCACATATCGCAATAAGAACATAAAACTTTAAGTATTAATTTTTGTAATACTAATATGCATTAATTAGACTAATTAATGTGTAAACTAAATAGATAGATTATATGGAATACATCGTAGCATGGCATCGTGAGAACCAATCCTCTCAGCCCCTCCTTGATCATGAGAGATGGCTAAGGGCCATCAAAGGTGTGAGTAAGAGCTGAATCATAGGATTCGGCCATAGCTTCGACCCTCTGGCAACTCAATATTCTTTGACATCCTCATCTCAAGCTCTGATGATATAGATATGGAGTGATGCACATATTGAGGACATCATGACCCATATTATTTTCCAACGATCTTAGAGCTTTTGGGATGCCATTCATGATAGGTCATCGAGCTTCTCCGGGACTCGCATCTGTGAGATTAGCTAGCCTCATTATCATAACCATCATGATAAGTAAGTCTATTAACACATTCCTTTACTTGTTTTAAATCTGTATACTTAAAAAGTTATTAATAATATTTTATTTTTCTTCATTACAAGATGTTGGAGAGGACATATAAGAGCAGAAAGAGGAGAAGGACGACAACAACGACATATAGGAGCATACAATGTATTTACTTTTTTTACTTATAGTGTAAAATTATAAAATTATAAAATTTATACTTTTTAATATAATATAATTAGGTTTTTATTTATAATTATGCTCATTAATTATTATTTTACTTTTAATATGCTTTAAGAACTATAATTATTGGTTATTAAGATTAAAATATATTTTTAAAATAATATTATTATTTTTAAAAATTACTATTTAAAAAAACAAAAAAAGAAAATTGGTAATGGCTTTGGCAATGGCATTTGCCATTGCTAAAGATGCAATATTGATGGTGGATATTTTAAGCAATTACATTTTTTAGTCACAAATATTTTTTTAATTTAATTATTTTTTAAAAAATTAAAAATATTATTAGCAATGGTAATTGCCATCGCTAATAGCTATTTCTAATAACTGTTATTAGTGATAGTTGAAAATACAATTTCTAATAATGGTTAATTATGACAAGGATATATGTGATGGATTATTAGCAATGGCAAACTTTCTATTATCGATGGCATTTAGCCATCACTAGTAATCAATTTTCTTGTAGTGGGAGAGGGCGACAATAACCCTAGCACCAAGGGTTTTCTTAAGCTTCCAAGGGAGGACATTGTTGCTAGCATTTGGGGTGGTAGCAAAAGAGGGAGAGAGAGGAGAGGAAGAGGAGATTAGGGTTCAATCTATTCCATTGAAATGCAATGAATTAACTAATATACAAGGGCTTTCATGATCTAGACTAGATGCATGAATCCAAGCCTAATCCAAACAACTGCGATACTAACATAATACATGAAAATACTCACCCAAGTCCATGTACACCCATGGCCTTATATGTTCTCACCCCCTTGGACTAAAACCTAGCCTTAACATGAGTTAGCTCATCAAAATCCCTGAATCCCAGGCTTTAATGCTATGAAGGCTATACACCATCACTTTAAAGCCTAAACCAGGCCTAGAACCTCCATGATTGCTTCATGGAGTCTAAACTTTGGCTTTTCTCTTGGCCACCAGAAGCTTGGGAGCACCACATCTAAGCCTACAATCTTTACCTTGGTGCCCCAAAGCTATTGTAAAGTCCGATCTATCCATCAGACCCATCAATACCACACATCTATGAAAGTTATCATGAGAAAGAGTCTTCGTCAATGCATCAACTTAGTTCTCCCTGCTGTAAACTTTGATCGCCTCACCTCACCCACTTCCATAAGCTCTCTGACTTGGTGATATCTGATATCGATGTGCTTGGTCTGTGCATGATATATGGAGCTCTAGACCAAGAATAATGCACTCTAGCTATCGTAATGTACCCCGATAGCCCCCTATGCAAGCCCCATCTCCAATGTCAATCCTTTCAGTCACAATACCTCCTTGGCTACCTCCATAATGCCAATGTACTCCTCTTCAATGGTGGATAAGGTCATTATGGGTTGCAAGCATGATCTCCGAGAAACTAAACCCTTGTTCAAGATGAATACAAATCCTGTGATCAAATGCTAAGTGTCCAAGTCTCCTCCAAAGTCCTCATCCACAAATCCATTCATTTGATCTTGAGCATCCTTGGACATGTTGGAGCTTCCCTAAGCTTCACCTTGCTATCCATTGCAAATGCTAACTCCAACTATGCCCACTAAGTACTTGAAGATGCCCTCCAGTGCTCTCCAATGATCCTTGCACAGTTACCCATGAACCTACTGACCTGGCTAACTGTATGGGCAAGGTCCAGCCTACAATACACCATCGCCTTCATGAGGCTTCCTACTCTGGTGGCATGTGGTATTCTCTTCATCTTCTTGGCCTCAATCTTAGTATGGGGTGACATCTTTGAAAGGCTGATATGATTGGCTAATGGTATTGCTATCAGTTTTGCATCATGCATGCTGAATCCTTCTAAAACCTTTCAAATGTAACCACCCTAAGACAAATATAGCACCCTTAGTTCTGTCCCTTAAGATTTCCATGTCTAAGATCTTCCTAGCAGGATCCAAATCCTTCATCTTAAGATCCTAAGATAGGTTTGCCTTCAAATCATGCACTACCCTCTTTCTCTTGCATGCTATCAGTATATCATCCACATATAAAAGCAAATACAATCTAGACTTAAGGATTTTCATATACATATAAGGGTCATACTTATATCTACAAAGGCCAATATTCCTCACATGCATGTCAAAATTTTTGTACTACTACCTTGGCAACTACTAAAACCCATACAACGAACTCTATAGTAAGCAGACATTCTCATCTAATCCTAATTTCTCTAACCCCTTTGGCTACTCCATAAAGATCTTCTCTTACAAATTCCTAAAGAGAAAATCCATTTTGACGTCCATCTACTCCAATTCCAAGTCCTAGTAGCCATAATGCTTAATAGTACCCTGATGGATGTATGCCTGACAATCAGGGAGAATACCTTGTTATAGTCTATGCCCTCCTTCTAAGAGTATCCTTTGGCCACCAACCGAGCCTTGTATTTGTTGTCTCCCTATTCTAAGGATCCTTTCTTGCATTGGTAAACCCACTTGCAACTTATGGATTTCTTCCCTTATGGTTATTGTACCAACTACCATGTCTTGTCCTTCTAGAGGGATTGCATTTCTTTAGCCATTGCCTGATGCCACCTATCTTTGTCTAGACTTTTCACTACCTTCTCATAGGTGTGAGGGTCTCTATTTGCTATGACCAAAGCATAAGACACTGATTTATTGAATCCATATCTCTCCGATGGTTGCATGTTCTGCTTGGGCTTATGTAGTTTGTCACCAACACTAGTGCAAGGTTCATTATCCTTGCTTTGAACCTTTCGGCCTCTACTATGTGTTTCAGCCCCCTCTACATGTGGATGCACCCTAGGAGGGTGCTCTACCTAAATATCATATCCTTCAAGTGTTCTTGCAATAGGCAAAATAGAATATGAAGTTAACTATCCAACCTTATCCTATTGGGCCTCCTACTGCTCCACCTGTTTTTCCTTGCCCCCTTGCCTCCTTAGGACTGATAATTCATTAAAGGCCACATCCCTACTAATGGTAGCCTTTTTCTCTAAAGAATCCTATAGCCAGTACCTTTTGGCTCCATGTGGATAGCCAAAAGATACCATCTTCTTTGACTTAGCATCCAACATGCTCCACTTACTAGCATCCACACGCATATAGGCTATACACCCAATACCTTGAGATGACCAAGCTCTACCTTCTTTCCAAACTATAGCTCCTCTAGAACCCTCCTATCTAGCTTGGTGTGTGGTGATCGATTCACCAACTAACAAGCTGCATTAGTTGTGTCCACCTACAATGCCATAAGAAGCCCTGCTTGCACCCTCATGCACCTTGCCTTCACCATGAAAGCTCGATTCATCCTATCAGCCATCCTATTTTGATGAGGGGTTTTTCTAACTAAGAAATTCTTTTTTATACCGCATTTCTCATGAAAAACTTAGAACTCCTTGCTGGTGAACTCCTGCCATTATCTGACATAAGCACTTCACATTGCAACCTTGCTCCTCAACCTTTGCTTTTTAGACATTGAACTTTAAGAAGGCTTCTGATTTCTTCTTCAAGAAATACACCCACACATTCTTTGAGAAGTCATCTATAAAGGTCATAAAATATTTTGCTCCATTTCTGGCTAAAATTAAGGCTTGTCCCAACATATCAATGTGTACTAGCTCAAGTGGTCCCGCACTATGGGCTAAACTAATGGCAAACTTGACTCTATGGTGTTTGCCCATCTAACATGACTCACATGCCTCAGGAAGACCACCATCCTAATCTAAAATCATCCTCTTTTTGCTCAGCTCCCTCATACCATGATCTTCCTTGTGGTCCAGATGGTAGTGCTACAAGCAGTATACATCTTGTTACTTCTATGCTACTACTATTGTCTCAAATCTTCTAGTCACAACAGACCCCTCTATTCTAATAGGTTGTTCTCTAACCTTCTATCTCTCATCACCACCATGGCTTTTTTAATAATAATCCAAACACCACTCCTAGAATGACTACTAAAGTTGTAGCCATTCCTCTCCAAGCAGACCAATGATACTAAGTTCTTCTTCAACTCTAGGACATGCTTCACATTGGTGAGGTCTACACCATTCTATCAAACATCTTTACTTTGATGGTCTTAATGCTAGCCACATTGGAAAGTTGATTATCTTCAAGTATCACAATTTCCTCATCAATTTTAGTGTATGTAGTGACCAAAATTGATTCAGGGTATAGTGGTGAGAACAGGTGAAATCTAGCATCCAAATCTCTATGCTACTCCCATGATCATCTGAAACCACCAAAAGATCATCCTTCATCTCAATATTGGCCACCACACTCAGTAGATAAGATCCACTCTTCTCCCCTTGCTTCTTCTTCCAAAGCGGGCAATCCCGCTTAAAGTGCCCTAACTCCTTGCACATTAAGTATCTGGCTTCCTTCTTGCCCTTTTGGGACATAGGTTGTCCCCTAGATTTGCTCCTATCTCTACCTCTTCTAAACCTCTCTCCCACTACTAAGCCCTCATGGAGAACTCCTTCCTTGGTCAACTTCTCACATTGCTCATTCAACCTGACTTCCAAGAAAATTTCTTCATAGAACAAAGTCTATTTTCCATATAGTAATGTAGTCACCAATGGATCAAACTAAGAGGGAAGCACATAGAGTAATAAAAGACTCTTGACTTCCTTCTCATCTTCACTCCAATATTTAGCAAGTCATTGATCAATTGGTAAATCTTCTAGATGTGCACCATGACATCTCCGCCTTCAAGCATCCAAAGAATATATAGCCACCTCTTCAACATCAATTTATTGATGTTTTTTTCCATATACATGGGTGCAACTTTGACCATAAACCCTTGGGAGTCCTCTCTTCAACACTAAATATAATGCCATATTTGTCAAGAATGATGCGGGACGACTCTAAGAATGCTAAATATGCAGGAAAAAAAATAGTAAACTAATTTTTAATGATTTTTTTTAATTTAGATTTGTAGGCTAAATTTCAAAAGTAAAGTAAAGACTAGTAGGTAATCAACAATTCTAAGAATCATCATGGTCACAGGCAAACTCATGCAAAAGTAATAAATTCCAGGACCCAAGAATTGAGAAACTCTCGGATTAGGATAGCTTATCTTCATCAAATCAGAAGATAAAAGAAGGGAAGGTTTCTTACCAGTCAAAGATTAAAAACTTTGCAGTAGAAGGGATCACTCCACTCTGATTGGAACCTGGATGAAGAAGCTTCAGTTCCTTGAATCAGATGACTGATCTGGACCCGGTTTGAAGGCAAGGAAAGCCTCCTCTAGGGAGGAGAAACAACTCGGGGATCCTGCAAGCATCCGGGGTCAATCAAAATAGCAATTAAACAAAGGAAATAAAACTAGGGTTTAGAATTGAAAGAACTAATTTAGTTGTGGATGTCCTGGGAAAGAAGCAGTTACTTGATTGGGGCAGCAGCTAGGGCATTTTCCTCTAGGTGTGGCTGATCTCCAAGGATGCAAAAGGGTGCTAAGGCAGTAGGGATTCAATCCAGGAACACAAGGAGAGCACACAAGAATAAGAGAACCAATACTAGAACACCTAACACAAAGCAATTACTCAAAATTCAGCAAGGTTGTATTCATAAGAAAAAGATAATTACAAGAGGGGAAGGGGTGGGGTATTTATAGAGTTCCCATGCCCTCTTTAACCATGGTTACACTTAGGTTACAAGTCCTCTTCCTAGTTAGACTATAAGTCCTTTCCTAGCTAGGTTAGAATTACAAGGTTTAAAAGGATTAGGAATCCCAACAAGGTTAGAATTTGACCTAGTCTTCTCTTCTTTCCTCTCCCCACTTGGCTTTGGACCAAGTCAACATGTGAGGATGCCTAAGCCCTCTTGCAATGGCGTGTTGGGCTTCATGGGCAGCAAGTAGGCTGGCCAAGGTGGGATTGGGTGCTTGGGCATTAGGCCCTGGGCCCTGGAAGCTGGGATGGCCTGATAGGGAAATATTCTTGGAATCTTGCTTCTTAATGGACCTGGGCTTGGTGCTTGGACTTGAATTTAAATGCCTGGAGTGTTGGGATAACCTAGGAAACATGAGCTCCTAGCATATGGAATATTCTAGAAGCATTTGGAGGGAATCTGGCCATCTGGAGTGCATCTGGAAGGAATCAGATTTTTTGGAAGCATCTTGGATCCTGGGTTATCAAACAAAATCTAATGGGCTAATGTAGTGGCCTCTGACTCCTGGATGTGGCCTGGTGGAACTCCAAAATATGGTAACATTTTCTCTTGTAAAAAAATCGAGCTCATACTGGACTCATAACTGATGTACAAGACTCAAAATACTGACTAGGTTGAGGGTTGAGACAAATCAACTAACCTCAACTTATTACAGGACTCAATCTTAATCAATTATAAAATTTTCAAAACTTTGACACATGACTAATTAAACCATATAGGATCCAGGGATCTGTGTCTGATCCTGGTATCCCCACCAATTCTCTCGGGACAGGAGGAACTAACCCCCTCGAGTATGGGTTAATTTGGCTAAAAGAGGGTCTGGGTTGAGGCATTATAGATCCGCACCAGCATTCCACAAGTCCTCAGATTTTGGCTAACCTTACAACCAGACCAAATACCACTGACAGTCTCTATCCTGGGTATCGATAGCTTGATCATCCAGAGCTCTCTCAGTCTTTACCTCACCAAAAGGCCAAATTATATATGGTCACTCTGGGATGGGTTCTCTCTCAAAAAAATAAGAGTGGCTCAAGGGGCTCGCTGGGTATCACTGCTAGCTCCTTAGACTTGTCAAAGTTTGAGTTGATGAAAGTGGACCTAATATCTAAATCAAGTGATATCTCAGACACATAGGCATTGAATCTACTTCTATTCATTATTTTGGATGGGCTGGCTTCACGAGCTAAAAATTCATTTACAATCACAAAATCCTCTGCAAAAATTCTTCATCTTTCTTTTGGGAATTAGCCAAGTTGTTATTTAGTTCATTAATTATGTTTAGCTCTTGACTAATTTCATGATGCATATGCTGTGTAGAGGCTAGTGTAGGTGTAGATATATGATTTAGGATTATAAGTTTTATTGGACTCAACTAATACCTATTAGACTCGACTAAACTTTCCTATCGAAAAAAAATTTATTGAACTTTCGAGGGTCTAACCTAATACACTATAGACTCTCTAGGTTTGATCCTAGCATGGCATGCACATGAAAATTTACTATGTATGCCTACTAGATGCCAAAGGGTATGCAAGAAGTAAGATGAACATGCATAATATATGAATGCAGTATACTTACTTCTATAAAATGCAAATGAATGGTTAAAGAAACATAAGAAAATTCATGAAAAGATAGAAAATATGAGGTGGATTTAGGGTTAGTCTGATTGAAAAAGGGTTCGGGGTTAATCAGGTAGACTAAGAGGCAAGAAGGTGTTTCAGGGATGAGTCCTATACTAATGAGATTTGCCTTATGGGTTTGAGGCATATCTAAAGGGTCTACATAATGGAAGAAAGGGTTGTTATTTTAGGAAAGAGATCAAGTGGAGTCAAAGAGGTGACTTCATCCTGAGGGTATTGATTCGAAGAGGTCAAGTCCTTAATAAACTCTTCTGGCTCATAAATCATAGGACTGGGCTCTCTAATTGGGCTTTCTTCTAGTGGCTCCTCAGGTAAAGCTCTAATAATGGGATTGGATTCCTCATGGTCTCCTTCCTTTAAGGGTTCTTCCACTACAGGTTGAGTGTGGTTAAAGTCAGCTAACTCTAGGGTAGCTTCTACCTAGGTTTCTACTAGATCAACTAACACTAGATTGGCTTCTACTTGGTTCAACCTATTGATTAATTGGACAAGACTATTGGTTGCTTTGTGGTTGGTTTGGGTCATTTGGTTGGTTTGGGTGGTTGATTGGGTAAACTGACTTTGGGGTTGGGTGATCATCTGGTCAAACTGGGCTTGGTTTTGGGTAATGGATTGGTCAAGCTTGAGGTTCATTTGGGTTAATTGTTCAATCATGGCCTTAAGGAAGGTTCCTAAATTGGACTCCATGGTTGAACTGGGTTGGTTACAATGGACTTCTGGTTCAACTAATTCTGGGTTGGTTTCTATCTGGGTTTGGTCATAATCAACTAATCCTGGGTCTTCTATAGGGTACTCTTCTAGATCTTCAATAGACTCATTATCTTCATACTCCTCTACCAGACTTGGGTCAGCCTCATATATTTCTTCTTCTAAGTCATCTTGGTGAACCAATGGGGTGGTAAAAGGGGTTTGGCTAATGGGAAATTGACTAGGGTCTAGGGTAACAGGGGTGGGTAAACTAAGAGTTATGGATTCATAGGTTATGGGTTTAAAGGTTATAGGTTCAAAGGTTATGGGTTTATAGACTATGGGTTCAAAGGTTATGGGTTTATAAAATGTGGTTTCAAAGTTATAGGTTGCTTGGTTAAATTGTTGGTCCACTTGGTTGAATCTTTGGTTCATTTGGCCTTGGGATTGGGTCAGTTAGGTTAATTGATATTGGGTTTGGTCAAGTTTAGCATTAATTTGGGCATCAGATTGGTCAAACCTATGGTCTATTCGGGCAAGCTGGGCTTGGAATTGGGTATTGGCTTAGTTCATTTGGGTAGTTAATTGGGCAAGCTGGTTCATGATGGCCTCAAAATTTGAATCCATAGTTGGGCTGGGCCAAGGTTTGGACTTTTGTTATTGGGTTCCTAATCTAGTGATCATGCAACAAATCAAACAATCAAAGTGGAATGATCTAGCCAAGCATGCAAAAGAAAAGAAAAAACTAGTACAATCTAGGGTTTCCTAGACCTAGAGCCAAAACTGGGTGGGTCAGCTCAACTTATACCTAACCCAGTAGCTAATCCTTCCACTGGCCAGGTAGGGGGTGGGAGTATGGGATGCCCCCCTGCTTTCATGAGGATCCAATTAAAAACCATAACACCATTTAGGTCGTTTGACTCTGGACCACCAGCCTTAGACACTAGCTTTCAGTAATAGCTAAAGGATTAAATGCATTAGTTGGCCCACACGGTTCGGACCCAACCTGTTGGGTGTCACCTAGCCCACTAAGGTAAATTAAGTCTAATTAATTTTAATTAAGGCTTGGGTGGAAATGCTGGGTGGTTGTTTTGGGCCCAGGATAAATAATGACCACCTGCCCTGATGTTATACTGATTGCCCTTAAGATTAGATTAAAAGATGATGAACATTCAATGGTCCTGATGCAAACTAAAACATAATAGAAAATAAAACAATTTTTAATTAATTTATGAGATGTCAAGTTAAGTTTAAGTTAACTGGGGTTATCAAACAAAGTTTGGCTTGGGATTGGAGGTTTTGGAAGTTAATTTGGTTTGAGTTAGTCAAGTGCAAAATCAGAGAAATCAAAGAATTAGGATTTCAGTTGATGCAGAATTTGACATAGTTACTGATGTAGAAAAAATTCAAAAAAATTCTGAAATATAGGATGGTTGGTGTTGATGATACCTACTAAATTTTTTATAGAAGAAAAATCAAATGATAATGCAAATCCTAGGGATTTTGGACTGCTACAGAAATTTTTAGGATTCTGTTAGGGTTTCTAATATGTCAAATTTTAATGACTTAGGGTTTCTTTAATATTAATTAAAGATTTTGATAAAATAGAGGACATAACTGAGAATAATTCATGCAAATTTCACAGAAAAATAAAATTTTTAGATGGTCAAAATCAGATGCAAAATAGACACCTAATATAGTGGATAGGATGCAGAAATTAGGCTTTGTGAATGCAAAGCAAATAAAACTATCCTAAACCTGCTCTAATACCAAACTGATGCGGGACGACTCTAAGAATGCTAAATATGCAGGAAAAGAAATAGTAAACTAATTTTTTTGTGATTTTTTTTAGTTTAGGTTTGTAGGCTAAATTCCAAAAGTAAAGTAAAGACTAGCAGATAATTAGCAATTCTAAGAATCTTCATGACCGCTAGCAAACTCATGCAAAAATAATAAATTCCAAGACTCGAGAATTGAAAAACTCCCAGATTAGGATAGCTTATCTTCATCAAATCAGAAATTAAAAGAAGAGAAGGTTTCTTACCAGTCAGATATTGAAAACTTTGCAGTAGAAGGGATCACTCACACTCTGATTGGAACCTGGATAAAGATGCTTCAGTTCCTTGAATCAGATGGCTGATCTGGACCGAGTCTAAAGGTAAGGAAAGCCTCCTCAATGAGGTAAAATATCTCGAGGATCTTGCAAGCATCAGGGGTCAATCAAAATAGCAATTAAACAAAGGAAATAAAACTATGGTTTAGAATTGAAAGAACTAATTTAGGTGTGGATGTCCTGGGGAAGAAGCAGTTGCTTGGTTGGGGCAGTAGCTAGGGCATCTTCCTCTAGGCATGGCTGATCTCCAAGGATGCAAAAGGGTACTAGGGCAGCAGGGATTCGATCCAGGAACACAAGAAGAGCATATAAGAACAAGAGAACCAATACTAGAACACCAAACACAAAGTAATTACTCAAAATTCAGCAAGGTTGTATTCATAAGAAAAAGATGATTACAAGAGGGGAAGGGGTGGGGTATTTATAGAGTTCCCATGCCCTCTTTAACCATGGTTACACTTAGGTTACAAGTCCTTTTCCTAGTTAGACTATAAGTCTGATGGGGACATCTCAAGCACGGATCTTGGAGCAAGCATAATTCTTGGAGTGTCGCAGATCTTGAAGCATTTTTGGAATAAATTTATTTAGGATTTATCTTTTGTTTAAAATTTGAATTAGGATTTGGTTGGTTAGGATTGATATATGGATAGGCTTATCTTATCCTATCTTATATTTGAATTTGATTCGTTCTTATCTTTTTATCTTGTATTCAAATTTAAATGAGGATTGGAAAATCTATAAATACCACCCTCAGCCTTTTGTAATGGGGGATGATGGATGAATAAAACTTCTATTGTTCTGTGTGAAGGATCTGTGTGACCCTAGGGTATCTGTATGTTCCCTTCTCCATCTTCCCAGGATTTCTGTGTGATCCCTGATTTTGGGCATCTGTGTGAGCCCAGGGCATCTATGTGAGCCCCTTTGCTATGTGCTTGTTCTTCTAGGGCATCTGTATGAGTCCCTTTGCTATGTGCTTGTTCTTCTTGGGGAATCTATGTGAACCCTAGTATTTTTTTCTTAAACCTGCACCCTCTTCTTTCCTCCTTTGCAAAACCCTAATCTCTGGTGACTTTCATGCTCGCCAGCGATCCAGTCCAATCTCTGTCACGCATCAAGTGGTATCAGAGCTAGAGGATTAGGGTTTCTTCTTCTTCCTCACCGAGCCTGTTATCAAACCACCGTCAAGCATCCCGTGCAACCTCCTGTTTTGATTACCAGGGATGCCACTGTCAGATAGATCTGCATCCTCCACCGCCTCATCCTCTTGCCCCAACAACTCATCTGTAGGTTCGAGATCTATGCCATCAACACCTCATCCAATGGTAAGGAATCAGGGATCGAACACAAGGAGGAAGATGATGAAGCGGAGCTCCCCACCGTGCCGCCCGTCCCACCAGCCTCGCGGCCTCCCTTTCCAAATGACGATGGCCGTTTGCCATCCGAGCCCCGTCGCCGCCCTTCCCAACCGGAGAGCCCACCGGAAGATCCCCTTCGTCTCGCTTGCTCTCTCCCATGGCAAACCGAGCTCTACAACAGAGCCTCGAGACCGAGCCCGGCGTCACGGTGCCGCAGCCAGTCGCCGGAACAAGCCATGGCTGAAGTTCCCGCCCCGGCCTCCTTCCCCCCACCGGTCCGATCCGGCCCACTTCAACTATGCCGCCATCTCCTCAGCCCCGCCCTCTGCTCGAATTTGCCCCAGCTCCCATGGGTGCCCGCCATCATGCGGCCCCTGTGCAAGTCACCGCCAGGCCAGGGGCACCGCTCGCGCCCGTCCTCGTGCCACCACCCCCACAGATCAGGCACGGCCCGCCGCCACCGCCGAGGTCCAGGATGCGTTCCCCCACCACCGCCCGCGGCCCCAATCGCTGGAAAACCCTATGTCGCAGGTCCGTGCGATGCCCCACCGGATTTTTGCCATGCTCCCCGTCGGCCGTCCATCTACTCTGCCTGCAACCGGAGACAGCCGATCTGACCGCTGCCTCTCGTCGGAGGCTCTGTTCCACCCTGCATCAGACCATGGAGAAGATGAAGTCCCGTGCACAAACGTGAAGGCAAATGCCCTTCACGGTTGCCGGCTTCAACCAGCACATTTTTTTGGAGTAGCATGGATTTTAGCACTGCACAGCTTTCAAAGCTACATGAGTTTTAGTGCAGAGATGGAAAAAAAAGGAAAGAAGTTGACAAAAATAAAAAATAAAAAGGGGTGAACCCAGCGTCGGAGTCCTTTTTGATTGGTTTCAGTTCCATCAACCTCGCTCAGCCTGATTTGACGGAGTCGAGTTCACCCCACCGTAGGAGAATGATGGGGACATCTCAAGCATGGATCTTGGAGCATGCATAATTCTTGGAGTGGCACAGATCTTGAAGCATTTTTGGAATAAATTTATTTAGGATTTATCTTTTGTTTAAAATTTGAATTAGGATTTGGTTGGTTAGGATTGATATATGGATAAGCTTATCTTATCCTATCTTATATTTGAATTTGATTCGTTCTTATCTTTTTATCTTGTATTCAAATTTAAATGAGGGTTGGAAAATCTATAATTACCACCCTCAGCCTTTTGTAATGGGGGAGGATGGATGAATAAAACTTCTATTGTTCTGTGTGAAGGATCTGTGTGATCCTATGGTATCTGTATGATCCCTTCTCCATCTTCCCAGGGTTTCTATGTGATCCCTGATTTTGGGCATCTGTTTGAGCCCAGGGCATCTATGTGAGCCCCTTTGCTATGTGCTTGATCTTCTAGGGCATCTGTGTGAGCCCCTTTGCTATGTGCTTGTTCTTCTTGGGGAATCTATGTGAACCCCAGTATTTTTTTCTTAACCCTGCACCCTCTTCTTTCCTCCTTCTTTGCAAAACCCTAATCTCTCGTGACTTTCATGCTCGCCAGCGATCCAGTCCAATCTCTATCCCGCATCTTCCTAGCTAGGTTAGAATTACAAAGTTTAAAAGGATTAGGAATCCTAACTAGGTTAGAATTTGACCTAGTCTTCTCTTCTTTCCTCTCCCCACTTGGCTTTGGACCAAGTCAACATGTGAGGATGCCTAAGCCCTCTTGGAATGGCATGTTGGGCTTCATGGGCAGCAAGTGGGCCAGCCAAGGGGGGCTTAGGTGCTTGGGCTTTGGGCCTTGGAAGCTAGGATGGCCTAATAGGGAAATATTCTTGGAATCTTCCTTCTTAATGGACCTGGACTTGGTGCTTGGAATTGAATTTGAAGGCTTGGAGTGCTAGGATAACCTGAGAAACATACGCTCCTAGCATATGAAAAATTCTGGAAGCATCTGGAGTGAATCTGGCCATCTGGAGGGCATTTGGAAGGAATCAGAGTTTTTGGAAGCATCTTGGATCCTGGGTTGTCACACAAAATCCAACGGACTGATGTAGTAGCCTCTGACTCCTAGATGTGGCCTGGTGGAACACCAAAATAGGGTAATCTCCTCTCTTGTATAAAAATTGAGCTCATATTGGACTAATAACTGATGTACAGGACTCAAAATATTGACTAGGTTGAGGGTTGAGATAAAGCAACTAACCTCAACTTATTACAAGACTCAATCTTAATTGATTACAAAATTTTCAAAACTTTGACACATGACTAATTAAACCATATGGGATCCAGGAATTTGTGTCTAATCCTGGTGTCCCCACCAAAGAACCTCTAATGGTTGCATACGTCCATTTCTCTAAGGACATCCACTATGATCATTTATCCTTTCAAGCCTACCCTCCAATGCCAGATCTAATTCATGTTAGAGAAATAGATCCTCTATTGACTCCAAAAATAATTTTGATGATTATAAAATATTGGAGCATAAATAGTATACTAAGAATATTTTTATAAAGAGCATTTTACTTCAAAATTGATTCATGAGTTACATGAATATTTAAGAAGGTTACAAGGATCATTGTAAATTTTAATGAATCATTAAAAACCCTTTAGATGCTTTAAGAGATCCTTTGTATGGTTAGAGAGTTCATTTGTACCATTAAAAGTTATTAAGTTATTTGATAGCTTAAATATACTTAAATATAAGTGAAACTTTGTTTGGAGTGAAGAGTCAACTCCTAATGCTTAGAGCCAACTCTGGCATGCATTGGAAATGGCACTCAAGATTGGCATGTAGGCAAGCTAGCTCCTACAGACCAATGAGCCAGCTCTCTTAGGAAATAGAAAGCTAAATATTTAGGTCACCGGTGAGCCGACTCCTACTAATCAATGATCTAGCTCTTATAGTGAAATAGAAAGGCTGATATTTTGGTACAAGCGAAAGAGCCAACTCGAGAACCAAGTGAGATATCTCTCTCAAAGAATAGAAAGCTAGATTTTAAAAGTTATACAAACAAGCCAACTCATGGACCAGGCAAGTTGACTCGTAGCCTTCCGATAGCACAATAATGGCTAGTTTCCAAAACATCCAAATTTTGATTTTTGAGATTTTTAATGGCTATTTTCTGACTTTCAATAGCTAGAAATGGCTAAAAAAAACTTTAAACCAATGGGAAAATACTTGGAGAAGTATAAAAATAAGGATTAAAATCTAGATTCCTAACAATCATTAAAAATACTTGAGAACTATAGAATATTCAGTAAATTATCACCTGAAACTTCGGGGCGCCTAGCCAAGTGGGCACTAAAACTCAACAAGTTCGACATTACCTATCGCCCATGGCTGGTGCAAAAGATTCTGGTCCTGGCCTATTTCATGGTGGAATGCACTTGGGCGGAGGAGGGTCCAGAGGAGGCGGATCAACAAACCGAGCCCGGGCTGGACCCGATCCTAGTCGAGGTGATGCGGATACTTCACATCGATGGTGCATCTAATGCCGGAGGGAGTGGAGCCAGCCTCATCCTTGCCAATCCTAATGGGGCCATTGTGGAGTATGCCCTGTGCATCCTCTTTAAGGCAACCAACAACTAGGCTGAGTATGGGACACTCCTTAAAGGGTTAAAGGTATCACTGTTGCCCAGTAAGCAACCCAAGAGGTGGGGGATGAATTGGGTCTCTAAAAAATTTAAAAGAAATGCAAGTGTGTGAAGCAATCCAATAATCAACCTAAGTATAATGAATGCAAGTGTAAAGTGCTCTTAATGAGTATGCAGCAGAAATATAAAAGCAATAAAAATAAGAGCAAATTAAAGAGACAAGCAATCACAAATACAAAGCAAGTATAGTAGTTTAGTGCTTTCCAATACACCTACATCCACTCCCCAAGGCCCACTTGGGAATTCACTATAATCGCAACCGATTACAGTTGATTAGTTTTTCAGGCTCACTAATAAAACCCAACTTTTTTTCACAAGGCTCACAAGTCAAAACCTCACTTGATTTTTCGGGTTTACCAAGAACCTAATTAGTTTTAAGGCTCACCAACAACCTCTCTTGGTTTTGCAGGCTAACCAAGAACCTAATTGATTTTCAAGGCTAACCAACAACCTCCTTGGTTTTCCAATAGGCTAACTAAAAACCTTTACAACAAGAATAAGTTTGAAGTAATGAAATAATGAAAGCTTTCTAATAAAAGCAGATATCTCTTTGAAGCTTTGTTATAGTGCTGCCTTCAACTTGATGAAGCTTCAATAGATGCTCAAAAAGGTTGAACTAGAATGCTCTTAAAGGACCTTGAATACTTGGAGACTTTTTTCTGCTTAAAGGTAGTTGCTCTCAATGAATAGGAGTGAATGCACTTGCATTTTCTTTTTCTTGGTGTTCCTCTCTTAATCCTCTTGATTCTACTTGTGTTTAGATTTGATTTGAATCATTTAAATACCTTTCCAAGGCCTCAAAGTTAGTTTATAGCCATTAGGCATAAAAAACTAGCCGTTGAGAGCCAAGTGGAGCGAGTTCTACATTTGAAAAACTAGCCATTGCTGTTTTCAGAACTCCAAGTGTCACACTTCAAGCTGTGAGTCGACACTTAGGGTCGACACTTACATTCCATGAGTCAACACCTAGTTCAAATATCTTCAATGAAGCTCATTGGAATTCTTAGATGGTCGACACTTGACATCCATGTGTCGACACTTCAGGCAAGTCTTCAACTTTAGCAAGTTCTGTAACAAAAATGTTTTAAACAATAAGCCGATCCTTGAGTTGACACCTTGAGTCGATACTTGACTGGCATGAGTCGACACTTCAGCCGTGCCATCTGAAACTCTTTCTATGTACCAGCTTGAGTCGACACTTTCACTATCATGAGTCGACACTTGGGTTGTGAGTCAACACTTGATGGAGATTTCTTCAAAAACAACTGAACTTCTGCTGAAACCAAATTGTGTTGAATTCTTGTGTCCTTTCAAGCATTCTTCAACTACCAAAGTCCACTTTAAACTAATCTTTCATCCATAGTTGGGACATTTTCATTATTTAACAATCAATCAAATTTTGTTGAATTGATGAGCACCTTTTTCTATAAAAACACACTTCAAAAAAATGGTTAGTACTCAACTTATACTTAAACATTTTGTTTATCATCAAAATCAATAACGGAGTCAACAATCCTGTGAGCTGGGTGTCAAGAGGCTAAAAGTCTTCACTGACTCTCAGCTGATAGTGGGTCAAGTCTCTAGTGCGTACGAAGCATGGGATCCCATGATGGCAAAATACATGGACAAAGTATGCTCGTACATAGTGACCCTCCAGTACTTCGGCATCTCCTATATCCCACGAGCAGAAAATGCCCGACCTAACATCCTCTCTAGATTGGCCACCTTACCAAAGTCCTCGCTGTGGCATACCTTCGTCGAATATGTCGAGACCCCAGTCATGAGCTCACAATCGAAGTCTATTAGGTTACCACCAAAGCCAGCTGGATGGACCCCTATATTAAGTACATTACCATTGGTGCCCTGCCGGATGACCGAAAGGAAGCTGGCTTGCTTAAGAAGAAGGTCGTGCATTATGTTATGATGGACGGATTGCTGTACCAAAGGTCCTACTCTTATCTCTTGTTGAAGTGCCTGAAGCCCTCAGAGGTCGCTTACGTACTTCAGGAAATACACGAGGGCATCTGTGGCAATCATGTAAGGGGCAAAACTTTGGACTACAAAGTGATCCAGTAGGGATACTTTAGGGAAACCATGTGGGAAGATGATGCCGACTTCGTGAGGAGGTGTGATCGGTGCCAACATCACACTCACATTCAATGACAACCAGCATCCCCACTTTCCCAACTATTAGCTCCATAGCCGTTCGCCCAGTGGGGGATGGATATCTTAGGTCCCTTCCCCTCTATATCTGGGTAATGAAAATTATTAATTATGGCCATCGACTACTTTACCAAGTGGGTCGAGGCTGAGCCATTGGCCCAGATAATGGAAGGAAGGTCTATTCATTCTTCTAGAAATCCATAATCTGTCGGTTTGGCCTCCCACACTCGATTATCACTGACAACGAGAGCTAATTCAATAATTGGGCCTTCGAAGAATTCTGCAACGACCTCGACATCCACCATCACTTCTCTTCGATGGCTCGTCCTTAAACTAACGGTAAGGCTGAGGTGACCAATCGAACCATCCTGTAAGGGCTTTGTACGAGGTTGGATGAGACCAAAGGTTGATGGGCTGAGGAGCTACCCAGTGTGCTATGAGCCTACCACACCAAGCCCCGTATAACCACTGGCAAGATGCCCTTCAGACTTGTCTTCGACACTGAAGCCGTGATCCTGGTAGAACTTAGCCTACCCACATTATGGGTGGAGCAATATAATGAAGCAAAAAATCTAGCTCATCTCCTCTTCAATCTAGACTTGTTGGATGAGACAAGAAACAAGACCCGACTTCAACTCTCACGTGCGGCCCAAAGTGTTCCATCCGGGTGACCTCATCCTCAGGAAGGTGGAGGTATCCCAACCAGGAGAATGCAGAAAACTCTTCCTGAAATAGGAAGGACCGTACAAGGTTGTGGAGGCCTTACCAGGTGGGTCCTACTACCTCGCTGGGCTCGACGACATCCGATTCATGTGAACCTAGAATGCTAGCTACTTAAGAATATACTTCCAATAATGTAAGGCCCATCCATAATAAATTAAAGTTCCATTTTGGAGCAACCTTATTTTTCACCTGTGTAGGAACTTGTCCATCCGACTCCAAGTCTAGCAGCACTCTAAGCTCGAAAATTTACGAAGCCCGGCACTCTAAGCCCGGAAACTTATGAAGCTCGGCACTCTAAGCCTGGAAACTTATGAAGCTCGGCACTTTAAGTCCAGAAACTTATGAAGCCCGGCACTCTAAGCCCAAAATCTTACGAAAACCGGCACTCTAAGCCCAAAAATTTACGAAGCTCGGCACTCAAAGCTCAAAAGCTTATAAAGCCCAGTACTCAAAGCCCGGAAACCTATGAAGCATAGCACTCAAAGCCTAGAAACTTATGAAGCCCAGCACTCTAAGCCTGGGCACTCTAATCCAAAAATTTATGAAGCCCAGCACTAAAAGCCCGGAAGCTTACGAAGCCCAACACTCTAAACATAAAAACTTATGAAGCTTGGCACTCAAAGCCAGCATTCCCACCTCCGGGGTCAAGAGACACTAGCAGTCCCACCTCAAAGATCTGGAGATACATTGCCACCTTGCTCCCAGTCCGGAGATATCACGAGAGCCTTAAGTGATCCCTCCATCTACCGCCTAACTCACAGCTCGACAAAGTAAGAAGATCCGGAGGCCTTGCATTCTGGTTCGAATGGCCTTAGGGATCAAGGGAAAGAGGGCGAGGTGCTTTCAAAGACCCCCATGCCCATCCTAAGGCCCTAAAGTAGGCTTGGAGCAGTCAAGAACTAAAGAAGGCACCTACATCATAACCAAAGGAAAGGTGGTATGGAACTACACCAAGCTCATGGGACTAACTAGCCTACTTCTTCACTATCAAGATAAGCCCCCTGTATACACCCAGGAGTTCCTTGAAAGTACTATAAAAAGAAAAGAGAGAAGAAAGAGGGAGAAGAAAGAAGAAAGAAAAGAAGGAGAAAGGCTGAGTGAGGGATAGTAGCTAAAGAAAAAGAAAATGTTTCCATTAACAAAGGTCTTTCTACATTTCCTAGGCAGTGCCCTGACAAACTGGGGGTCCTCTCAGGATTCCAAATACCAAAAAGAAGAATCTATGTGCCGGTTGCCGGCTCCTTCCCGGGCCGGCGAGTGACCTTGGCCACTTGTGGAACATCCTAAGTGGCTTTCGGTTTTGCCTCGACTTCAGACTCATTTGGCTCCAACCCCACCTCGATGGCAGGCTCGCCCTGCTGTCCAAGGAACAGGAGAGAAGGCTGGATGTTGTCCATTCCCTTCAGCCCGAAGAAGCAAAAGGCCTTGTTCTTGAAATCTCTGAACACCTGGTGGAAGGAGTCCAGAACGGCTTCGACGACCTCATCCTTAAAGGCCTGGGATGCCATGAACTTGGGGACGACCTTGGCAGCCTCTTTCTTGGCTGCCTCCATTAGCGTGACGGTCGCTGTAGCTTTTTCTGTCACCACCACGGCACTGGCCGCCTGCTCCTCCAGCTGAGTCTAGAGAAACTGTGCTCTCCCCTCCAAGCGGGCAGCCTCCATCGTAGAAGTGGCCACCTCTTCGGCTTAGTGGGAGTCGACCCCCCACTCCTCAACCAAGGTGGCCTCGAGCACTGCCACCTTTTTTTCAAGCTCAGCAACTTTGGCCTGAGAACCATTCAGTTGAGCTTCCAGCCTTCAAGCCTTGCCAGACAGGCCCCGGGCCTCATCCCTCTCTCGACGGAGGTGAGCCTCGAGCATTTTCATTGCTTGGCAGGCATCCCACAGGAATTGCATGTCAACCGCCACCTATACCAAAAATGACGATTGGCACCCCTTATGAAGAGGGTAAAAAAAAAGTATAGATTCAAAAATGGCTTACCGACATCCACCAAGCAAAGGCCTCGGTGGCAAAACCCACCACTAGCCTTCCAACCTGATTCAGGTGGTTCGATAGTTGGATTAGGGTGTTGAGGATATCTTCTGCAACCCCTCATCCTGGGATATCATAGAACCCACATGAAAGATGATGGTGAACATCTTGGCCTCTTGGCTCAAAGCCTCAGATAGCCCCATAGGGTCTGGTGTACCCTCAGGTGAAATCGCCGCACTTATGGGACTGTCGTCAGTAATCTAACCCTAGGTCATGGAGATGGCACCTCAGTGACAATGGGTCTTGCCTCCCTCATCGCTTCCGGCTGTGGTAGATTATCAACACGTGGAGGGGCCATGGGAGACGAAAGTGGAGCCCCCTCTGCAGGCCTAGTTGCACTCCTGGGTTGCCTAGAAAAGGTTTGGACCCTTGGTCGACATGGTGCACAAGAGGAGGCTGGCCCCCTCGTGTCAGGGCTATCACAGGGCCCCGGTCTCGACTCCTCCCGAGACTTCTTCCCAGGCTCCCCTTCAGGCTCCTCAGTAGTAGCCCTCTTTCAAGACATCCCATGGAGTTCCTCGAAGCTGAATTTCATCCTTGTAACATGAGGAAGACCGGTTAGCCTTATTCTTGGACCAGGCCCCATGGCTAAGAGAAAAAGAGAGGCCCAACAATGAGTTTACCCTGGGGCTGAGCCTGGGTGACCCCAGCTTCGACGAGATTCTGCTCGCACAACAAATCCCAAGGAGACGGGACCTGGGAAGAAATGAGCTGGTCGAATATTTCCCTATTGACTGGCTCGACCATAGATTGTCGGTTGGGGGAAGTGTCTGGGTCACTCCAGACCCAGTCCGCTCCCTCAATCGAGGTAAAAAAGAACCTGCACTTCCACTGCTTAATGGAGGTGGGCGATCAAGCTTGAAGCACCCCTTGGGGGGGGACACGAACCACCACCCATCGTCGAAGGGGTGATGCTTCAGGGTGAACAAGACCCAGAAGAGGGAGAAATGGGCGACGATTGCATTTTGACTACAAAAGACAATGAAGCAGAAAATGGTCTAGACAACGTTGGGGGTAGGCTGAGCTGGCACCAGATGGTAGTTGCCGAGGAAGGTAAAGAAAAAGATATGGAAGGGAAGATGAAGACCCGCGGAGAAGAAGTCTTTGTATAAGGCTATCTAGCTTGGGCCACTAGAGGTGATCCGATCCCCCTGTCTAGAGACAAAGAGTCGAATGGAATCAGGACCCCAAATGACCTCTGGATGTGGAGGAGGTCCTCATCAATCATCATTGAAGCAATGCCAGCAGGACCACCAGACTCCCTAATAAGAGGGGCAGGCTGAGAGAAAGCCACGGGGGGTCCTATCAAAATTTCCGTCCGATGGGGACCCCTGTGAAATGCGACCGGGACTTCCTCCTCTTAACTATCCAAAGGAGGAGGTCCTGGCTGGGAGGGCCTCGTGACATCGAAGAAACCCCAATGATGACGCTCCTCTCTAGAAGGACTCATCAGAAGTAATAGAAGAGCGATGGAAGGAAGGAACCTGGAAGCCCTAGCGAGGGTGCTCCTCCAATGCAGGCCAAAGGAGGGGAGCAAAAGAATGAAAGGAGGAGAAGATGAAAGTCTAACCTGCTAGAACTTTGTAACCTTGCCCAAGAGAAGGAGAGGAGATTTCTCCGAAGGAGCCTTACCTTTTGTCACCTGGAGAACCCTCGAGAAATAGAAGGAGAACTCTTTTTTAAATGGCCCAGAGCCCTGTCGCCTCGTACTTATCGAAGATGTGTGCCAAATCTCACCCCAGACTAGCCGGAGCATGCCACGTGTTGAAAGCGACACTCCAAATCAAGGGTGACCTCCTTGAACCAGGTGCGGCAATTATTCCCACTCCTAAAGAGGGGTGGCATGGCATCGCTCCATTAGCATGAAGTTCCAATCTTCGGTGTAACGCCGCGTGGGGCATTGATGGCACAAGATATGCCACCCCTCCATGTCATCATGATAATTACTTCCCTCGCCCAGAGCACTGTTTCGTTCTCCGGGCTCAGGAGTGGGGGGCATCTGATATGGTACATCTGCTGATATGGAGTATATAGGCGGCCACATTGCTGAGGGACCCATCGCTTGGGCATGATGGCTTGGGTCAAGCCAATGCTCTCCTAAGGTGAGCCCTCCTGCCAATGTCAGCTCCTAGCTGGGGCTGTGCTCATAGGGTGAGCCCCCCGATTAAGGTCAGCTCCCAGCTGGTGTTGACCTCATGCTTCCATAATGAGCCCTCCTACCGAGGTCAGCTCCCAGTCGAGGTCATGCTCATAGGGCGAGCCCTTTGACTGAGGTCAGCTCCCAGTCGAGGTCAGCTCCCGGCCAAGGTCGAGCCCATGCTCTCCCAAGGTGAGCCCTCCTACCGAGGTTAGCTCCCAGCTGGGGTCATGCTCATAGGGCGAGCCCCCCAATCGAGGTCAGCTCTCAATCGGGGTCAAGCTCATGCTTTCACAACGAGCCCTTCTACCAAAGTCAACTCCCAGTCAGGGCCGTGCTCATAGGGTGAGCCCTCCGATTGAGGTCAGCTCCTGGCCGGGGTTGAGCTCATGCTTCCACAATGAGCCTTCCTGCCGAGGTCAGCTCCCAGCCGGGGTCGTGCTCATAGAGCGAGCCCTCCGACTGAGGTCAGCTCCCGACTAGGGTCGAGCCTATGCTCTCCCAAGACGAGCCCTCCTGCCGAGATCTGCTCCCAACCGAGGTCGTGCTTATAAGATGAGCCCTCTGATTGAGGTCAACTCCAGGTAGGGGCCATGCTCATGCTTCCAAAAGCTAGGTCCCTTAAGTAGGGCTTCACGCCCCATTCAGTGGGAGTCAAGGTTCCCGCCCACAGCCTAATGAGAGGGGACCAGCAGAAGTTCAAAATTATGGCAGGGAAGAACCTGATCATTCACAGCCCCTAAGGAGTGGTGCATGCCCTACCATAAAGGTAGGTCCTACGACGCACCCCATGCACGACATGCACGATGCAAGCTCCACCAAGTTCTTGGTCCTGTAACGTGCCACCATGTCAACAACTGCATAACTGGAAGACCACAACCTTGATGATAGGGAGCCTTCACCTTTCAAAGAAAGGTATTCCACTAAGGTCCCAGGCCCTGTGACACTCCAATGGTGCCCCCTGAAATGCAAACACCGAGGGTGGAAGGCTCTCCCCTGAAGGACCGACCCGACAGGGAAGCGATAGCAAATAACAGAAAGCCCCAGACTTGGTCCTGGCCACCCCGTCTATATAAGATCGACAGTGGGGTAAGTAAGATGGTAAGCGATATACACACTCAGTCCTCCATTTTCTTTTTTCATCCTTACCCTCTTGATGTGGAGAGTCCTCCTATCTCTCTGCCATAGAGGTTCGATTTCCCTCGATTGTCCCACTGACTTGATCGTCAAAGTGTCCTCGCTAGAATCCCCACCATAGGTCTCCTCTATTTTGTAGGGCCTCCGAGCAAGGGAGCAGACCGCGAAGAGGAAGAGTGAGTGCCCAGTGGAAGCCTGACACGTCAGAGCTATGGGCCATGATGATCTCAACGACAACATAATGTATTAAATATTTAAATTTCATCTCTCTTGCTTTCATCCATCAACCTTCTATTTTTTATAAAATTTAAATAGAATAATATTATTTATGAAGGGTGGAATGATAAACTGCTTTATGATTAAATCTTGATATTCTCTTAATTTAATCATTAATGACTTGTACTTCATGCATAAATTTAAATTTTGGCAAGAAAAATAGAAAAAGTAAAGTATATTATAAAATCTTGAATGAAATAAATATGATCTCTCTAATTTATTTTTGAAGGAGAAAGAAAAATATTTTTTGAAATAGTTTTATTTTGATTCTTCAATATTGCATTATAATTCTCCTATCATGATGAAGTCATCATAATTTCTTATAAATATTATCTTGAAAGTTTTTGATGATGTGATGGGGACCCGAGAGTCTAGCATATTTTATTTTGAGTATAGTTGAGTCCATTTAGTCAAGTTCAGTTATTTTCAATCCAATCAAGTGAGTTAGATCGAGTCCTGTAATTTTCATTCATATGAAGATCCAAGAAGAGAGTAAGCAGACCCGGAGATTCACCAGGCCCTCCCCAATCAGAACTGGATTCCATGCACCTGGGCCCTTACATTTCTCCAAGCCTGCAAGAGAGAGCACCAGTCCAAGACAAAGGCCCACTGTTAACCAGGTCCATCAGGGTTTCTTGGCCCACACGTCAGGGTTTCTTAGCCCTCAAGTCATGTACCCTGGGATGAATCTATAAATACCCCACCCCCTCTTATATTTTTGAATGCCATGGATTAATGAAATAATATTGATTTTTCTCTTTGCTGTGTGTGTGCTGAGTGCGAGCTGTATGCATGCTGTGTGCCTAGGGTATCTATGTGATCCCTGATTTTCTGTGTGATTGAGGGTATCTGTGTGATCCCTAGGGCATCTATGTGAGCCCCTTTGCTATGTGCTTGTCCTTTTATGGGAATCAAAGTTAACCCCAGTTATCTTTTTAAACCCTTCACCCTCTTCTTTCTTCTTCCAGGAAAAACCTAATCCCCTGGTAACTTCTCAGCTCGCTAGCGATCCAACCCCGATCTCTATCCCGCATCAACATGGTATCAGAGCCAAAGGATTAGGGTAGATTAAAGCATGCTTTGTTTTCCATGACACCAACCAGTTCATCCAAAGCTTCTGCCTGTCCCTCCTTTTTCAATACCCGATCACGTTCCCACCACCACCAACCACCCTTCTCAGTCGTTCAACAACAAGCTCCCCACCGAACCACTAGATGCCCTCTGCCCTGCTCTACCACCACCCCACTGCCTCCATCATCGCTGGTGCCACTGCAAGATGTAGAAGACGAAGAAGATAAGAAGGAGAAGCCCCAGGCCAGGGCAGCCACCACTCCTCCCCCTCCCAATGTCATTGATGTGCACCCTTTCCTCAGCATCCACCCCCTCGAGGGTGACATGGCCAACAATGGATCCAACTCCATCCCCCTCTCCGACATCCTCAACGCCTCAATCTGCCCCGACATTGTCTGCTTTGATCATGCAAACCTCTCCGGAGGAATCGCCACCCTCATTGTCTCTGCCCCAGTGCCGACGATGCCAATGGACCCCATCGCTGCCCTCCCCAAGTGCTTCAACTCAAGTCGACCGTGCTGCCCTTCTTCCAGCTGGATCCACGAAGCCCCTCCCGCTGCCGATGATGCCATCTGAGCCATCTATCCAACCCCCATCGATTGTGATGCCAAAATATGATCAACAACTCTGTCGAATAGCCTCCCTTCCATCGTCGACTGCTACTCCCAGTCATGCCGACATCTCCCCGTCTGTGCCGACCATCGTCTCTCCGTTTGCCATCATCGACATGGTGCCCGAACCCGAGCGCACCACCTCCCTAGCTCCACCTCCTTCCATCCGTCCGGACCCCCGTGCCGCCATCTTCTTTCCCTCGCCATCACCGATGAAGGCGTATTTCACTGCCAAAGGACCTCCCCTGTTCCAACCTTCGATCCATGGAGAAGAAGGAAGAAGCTAGCGCACGAACGTGAAAGTTGCACGCTCCTCAAAGTGCACACTCCTCAAAGCACATGAATTTCAAAGTAGTCCAAAGAGGGTGAAGCATGGATCCTAGAGCTACATGGATTTCAATGCCACATAGATCTCAGAGTAGAGTTAATAAAAAAAATCTAGGATTTGTTAAAAAAAAAGAAAAGGGAAGAACCTAGCCTTTTTTGCTTTAATGTGATTGGTTTCGGTTACATCAAACCCCCGCTGACCCAAACTCGACGAAGTCAAGTTCTCTCCACTCCATCCAGGGAAATGATGGGAACCCGAGAGTCTAATATATTTTATTTTGAGTCCAGTTGAGTCCATTTAGTCGAGTCTAATTATTCTCAGTCCAATCAAGTGAGTTAGATCGAGTCCTGTAATTTTTATTCATGTTAAGATCCAAGAGGAGAGTAAGCAGACTCGGAGATTCACCAGGCCCTCCCCAATCAGAACTGGATTCCATGCACCTGCGCCCTTACATGCCTCCAAGCCCATAAGAGAGAGCTCTAGTCCAAGACAAAGGCCCACTGTTGACCAGGTCCACCAGGATTTCTTGGCCCACAAGTCAGGGTTTCTTAGCCCTCAAGTTATGTACCCTAGGGTGAATATATAAATACCCCACCCCCTCTTATATTTTTGAATGCCATGGATTAATGAAATAATATTGAGTTCTCTTTTCTGTGTGTGAGTTGTGTGAGCTATGTGCGTGCTGTGTGCATAGGGTATCTGTGTGATCCCTGATTTTCTATGTGATTGAGGGTATCTATATGATCCCTAGGGCATCTATGTGAGCCCTTTTGCTATGTGCTTGTCCTTCTTGGGGAATCTATGTGAACCCCAATTATCTTTCTAAACCCTTCGCCCTCTTCTTTCTTCTTCCAAGCAAACCCTAATCCCCTGGTAACTTCTCAGCTAGCCAGCGATCCAACCCCGATCTCTATCCCGCATTATGATGTCAAAAAGGAGAAGTATATGTTGAATATATGTTTGAGATAAATCAGAATTTTTACTCAAAAAGAATGTTCTTAGTATATTTATTTATTTATTTCATATTAATTATGTATATCTAGATCATTATGATCCATATATTGTTATGTTTTGAATATTTTATGTACTTCATATTATATTCTAACTTTGATACTTACAGTGTATCAAATCTTGTACCGGTGAAATATTTTGGATGATACATTATGTGTTCTATGCTATACATTTTGAATTATTTATACTATAAATTTATGAAGTAATAATCCTATTATCTTGACTTTGCATCATACTTTCTGTAATCTTTTTTTATCCTCTTTGCTAATGACAAAAGAGGGGAGAAGAAAGAATGTGAATGAGTTTAAAAGTTTCAAATAAAAAGGGAGAGAATGAGAATGAGAATGTGCATTTCGAGATTATAATATGAAAATCTGATTGTTTATATATGATTGAGAATAAGATTAATAAATGTTCATAATATATATAAGACTAAGGGGAAGAGCAAGAAATATGTGTATGCATAGTTACTTAAGGTCAAAATCTAAAAACATGAATATATGATTGCTATTTTAATGGGGAGCATTATTTTGATTGTTACAAACTCTAATAACACCCATATTCCCCTTCTTACTATATGTTTCAACAATTCTAATACATCCCATCTATGTTTTGATATGTTTTCTTAAGATTTGATACAAACTTAATATGCTATGATACATTATGATATATTATAAATAAATTCTGATTTGTATAAATCTCAAAGCTCTTATACTATTTTGGATTCATTTTCTAATTGATACACCATATATGTGCTCTGATACACCACATATGTGCTCTGATACACCACATATCTTCTCTGATACTTGAAAGATTTTTAAAATATGATGCATCCTATAGAAAACATTACTGATATTTTAACACGGATATATTTATAACTCTAATACATTACACTTTAAGTTTTTATATATATTGCTTTGAGATATTTTCTTGTATTGTAAAGCTTTTAATCTCCATGTCTATTATTTTGTCATTATTAAAAAGAAAAAGATTGTTCACCTTGGAAATGATTTTGATGATTATAAAATATTGAAGCATGAATACTATATTAATACTTTTTAGATTTTTAAGAATGTTAATTTTATAAAAAAGCTACGATGATTAGAGATTGGTATATGGTCATTGGAAATGATAGTTAATGGCCAATCATCAAGAAAACTTTATAAATCATTTGAATAGTTTGTGAACTCATATATTTCATTGAAAATCCTTTTAAGGACTTTATGTAACAATTAGGATATATAGTGAGCTCTTATATATCTTTAGAAGTATTTTTGAAGTATTGAAAGTCTATTTGTATTCTTTAATATCCTTTAGATGCTTTAAGAGATTATTTGTATCATGAAAAGAGTAGAGAGCTCATTATTGTAATTAAATATATTTAAGTTTGTTGAAGAGTTAATTAAAATATGTTGGGAGGTCTCTTACAATTAGTTGTGAGGAAATATTGGAGTTTTATAAAATCTAAAAGAGTTGACTCCTATGTAAGAGCTGACTTTGGTACATCGCAAAAATTTAGCATAGAATAGAAGATTTGAATCTTAAAATTAGAGCTTTCTCTCTCAGATATGCAGAAAGCATATTTTTGGAATTAATTTAGAAAAGCCAACTCATGACCTGCAAGCCTTCTCTGTCAAAATAATAGAAACTTAATTTCTGGTCATTGAGAAAATGAGCTGACTCATGTCCCACATATTGCTACAGTAACAGCTAGTTCCAGAACTTACATAATTCACTTTCCAAGAATTCTAACTGCTATTTTTTGGTTTCCAATAGCTATAGATGGCCAAAAATGACTTTAAACTCATAAAAAACATTAAAAAAAGTAAAAATTCAAGGATTAAAGTTAGAAATCATTAAAAACATGAGTATTCATTCCAATCATTGAGAACAAGAAGAATATTATGTGTAGTCAAACTTCTATTTCTTCCTACCTAATCTCTTGAAGCATTAAGTGAGGATTGAAAAGCACTTTGAAAAGCAACTTTTGAAGCCTTTGAGTATATATCAAGCTTCAATTACAACAAGTAGCTCACTTTGGAGTTGGATTTCTATTGCTCTATTTTGTATTATTTGATTGTTTTTGATTTCAAGTTTTAGTAGGGAGCTAAAACTTGGGTTTAGTTTAAGGTTTTGATTAATTAACCATGAAAAACTAATTGGATTATTTATGAGCCTAAAAAATAAATATGTATTGGTTTTGTTTTTGAGCCCATAAAATAAATGTTGTATTTGGATTTTGGTTTGTTAGCATGGAATAAAATAAATCAGCTATAGGTTCTTGGATAGTGGATGTAGGAGCTGAGATTACTCTGAATCACTATAAATCATATTGTGTTTGTGTGTTTGCTTATCTCTCTACCTCATTCTCTTATATTTTTGTACTTGCACACTTACTTTGACATAATACTTGGTCCATACATCAATTGAGTTTTGAAAGGCATATACTTGTTTCATTTTTGAAAAACCCAATTCACCCCCCTCTTTGGTTGTCGATCTGGACAATAATTAAACCCAATTAGAATTCAATTAAATCAAGTCCAATTCAATTAAATATGATTGAAATTAAATAGAAATAAATTAATAATTTAATTAGGTTTAATTATATTACAATACTTTCAATTAAGTCCCTCGTACTAATAATTAGCAGCTACTAAATTTGTAATACATACAAAGTTTCTAAATTCAAATCATCTATCTAATTAATAATTTAGGTCTGATCCAAGCTCTTAATTAGGTCAACCCCCTTTTATATGTGACCCCTCAAGTTCTAACCTGTTTGGTAGTGAGACATACAATAATCCCTATTATAGTATCATCAAAACTCTTTCGATAGACCGAAACTCTTCCGGTTCAACCATAACAAGGATCGTTGATCCAAAAATGATCCCAGTAAGTTCTTTCAATCTACCAATGACACCTAGTAGTATATAATGGTAACCCAACAAATCAGAAAAATGAACCCCTAGGTATAGTTATCATGTGATCAAGTTCCTCTATTAAGAGTCCCAATAGGATGTAGATCATGGAAACTCATCAAATCCTAAACATCACTCATATGCTAACTTAATTAGCTTAAGTCCAATCATAATTCCCATAGAAACTCAATTTCATTATCATATTACTATGGACACAGATTCAAGGACTCAACCTATTAGGTTGTATAGGACTACACCTCAACTACTAAGATTGATAGATCCCTTATAAATGCACTCCCTACTATAGTCAACCTATCATAGCCAACAATTACCATAAGGTCCCAAATAGCTAGGAATCATATTTATGTGCTAGCAAACTATAGCAACCCTAATATGAGTGGCTGAGATATCACAGGTCAAAGAACTACTCATATAATTATAATATCAAGAAGTCACTGATGAGTGAGTAGTCATCCATGTGATTTTTTGTTACTTGGTCATACTCAATATCGTTGATCTCTATCAACCACTTATACACTTGCTCTAGTGACCTACATTATAGACTCGATACTTGTCTATCCTAAAGGGAAGTGATCCTTGCATCAGTCTTAAAAGATCAATCACTGTCCCCATCATGATTCAATGACCAGGTCCATTTAGGAGTTAACTTATAACGATACATGTCTCAAAGTCTCATCTCTTAAGAATCTGTGTCGTTGTCCATTAACTCTATGAATAATTTATAGACACATCACATATGAATGGAAAGAAAAATATCCAATTTTATTGATTTAAATGAATCAAGTATAAAAATATGTCCTAGAAAAAATATAATATATCATGCCAACTTGGCTTCTAGGATATACATCAAACAATCTCCCACTTACACTAAAATCAATTAACCATAAACCTAAGTCCCATCTTCTCAAGGTGGGCTTTAGTCTTATGCTAGCTCAACTACTTTATCAGTGGGTCTGCTATGTTATTCGTAGAGTCTAATCTTTGCACCTTGATATACTTCTTCTTAAGGTAGTTGTGTATGATATGAAACTGTCGCTCATGTGCTTGGACCTCTGATGTGACCTAGGCTCCTTAGCAAGGGCTATGGCACTATTGTTGTTGCAGTACAGAGGGATAGCATCTAATGGCATCACTCTGAGCTTCATAATAAATTTGTTATACCAAAAGGCTTCCTTTGTAGCTTCTAAGGCAGCGATATACTCAACTTCCAATATAAAATGCAATAATAGGCTACTTGAAAATCTTCTGGCTAGTAGAACCACCATTACAAAGGAACACACATCCTAATGTAGACCTTCTATCATCAGGATTAGATATAATGATTGAATCAATGTATCCCTCAACTTGTAAATTAGGACTCCCTTTAAAGACCAAGAATAAATCATTAGTTTTTTCAAGTACTTATGGATATTCTTCACAATAGTTCGGTACTCTTCATCTAGATTTGATTGATACTGATATGGCTATTATGCTAACGTGGCGCGCGTCTCAGGTCCCGTCGGACATGGTCAGAACCACATGGATTTTTTTTTCGACGAGCGAGAGAGGAGGGGTCCACCTCGGTCGAAGCTAGCGGCCCCTTGCTCCCTCACCAGTTGGCGCCCGGAGACGGGTCCACCTCGGCCGAAGTCGAGTACCTCTCTACCGCTCCGCCAGGTGTTCGCCCAGGAGGGGTCCACCTCGACCGAAGCTGGCGGCCCCTCGCTCTCTTGCCAGGTGGCGCCCGGAGACAGGTCCACCTCTGTCGAGGTTGAGTCGGGCCCTCCTGCTCCTTTGCCAGTTGGCGCCCGGGGATGAGTCCACCTCGGTCGAAGTCGAGCACCTCTTTGTCGCTCCGCCAGGTGTCCGCCCAGGAGGGGTCCACCTCGGTCGAAGCTGGTAGCCCCTTGCTCCCTCGCCAGGTGGTGCCCGGAGACAGGCCCACCTCTACCTAGGTCGAGCCGAGCCCCCCAGTTCCTTCGCCAGTTGGCGCCCGGAGACGGGTCCACCTCGGCCGAAGTTGAGCACCTCTCTGCCGCTCCGCCAGCTGTCCACCCAGGAGTCCACCTTGGCTGAAGCTGGCGGACCCTCGCTCCCTCGTTAGGTGGCGCCCGGAGATGGGTCCACCTCTGCCAAGGTCGAGCCGAGCCCTCCTGCTCCTTTGCCTGTTGGCGCCCGGAGACAGGTCTACCTCGACCGAAGTCGAGCACCACTCTATCGCTCCACCAGGTGTCCGCCCAGGAGGGGTCCACCTCGGTCGAAGCTAGCGGCCCCTCGCTCCATTGCTAGGTGGCGCCCGGAGACGGGTCCACCTCTGCCGAGGTTGAGCTGGGCCCTCTTGCTCCTTCGCTAGTTGGCACCCGGAGACGGGTCCACCTCGGTCGAAGTCGAGCACCTCTCTGCCGCTCTGTCAGGTGTCCGCCCAGGAGGGGTCCACCTCGGCCGAAGCTGGCGGCCCCTTGCTCTCTCACCAGGTGGCGCCCGGAGATGGGCCCACCTCTACCGAGGTCGAGCCAGGCCCCCCTGCACCTTCGCTAGTTGGCGCCCGGAGACGGGTCCACCTCGGCCAAAGTCGAGCACCTCTCTATCGCTCCGCCAGGTGTTCGCCCAGGAGGGGTCCACCTAGGTCGAAGCTGGCGGCCCCTCGCTCCCTCGCCAAGTGGTGCCCGGAGACGGGTCCACCTCTACCGAGGTCGAGTCGGGCCCTCCTGCTCCTTCACCAGTTGGCACCCAAAGACGGGTCCACCTCGGTCGAAGCTGGCGGCCCCTTGCTCCCTCGCCAGGTGGTGTCCGGAGACGGGCCCACCTCTGCCGAGGTCGAGCCGGGCCCCCCTGCTCCTTCGCTAGTTGGCACCCAAAGACGGGTCCACCTCGATCGAAGTCGAGCACCTCTCTGCCGCTCCGCCAGGTGTCCGCCTAGGAGGGGTCCACCTCAGTCAAAATTGGCGGCCCTCGTTCCCTCGCCAAGTGGCGCCCAGAGACGGGTCCACCTCTATCGAGGTCGAGTCGGGCCCCCGTGCTCCTTCGCTAGTTGGTGCCCAGAGACGGGTCCACCTCGGCCGATGTCAAGCACCTCTCTACCGCTCCGCCAGGTATCCACCCAGGAGGCACCCACCTTGACCGGGGCCGGCCCTGCTTAGCGAAGCCTCCGGGAAGTGGGGACACGGGTTTCAAAATTGCCACTCGGGTGGCGCGCGCCATGCCTCATAAGGGGTGCCGGTACGATCTATAGTGACACGTGAAACCTTGTTTACATCGGCCTGACGGGCCCTGTAACCGAGAAGCGGAATCCTGGCGGGCAGGAGCCCGCAATGATGGGACACACATCATCAATGCCTGGGAAGGAGAGCACCCGCGATTAGCCCAATGCCTCGCCAATATCTTCCCCCCCCCCCTTTTCTCTCGCTAGGCACGGCAAGCAAGGCGATGGGGGCCACCGAGTTCCCAGACCCGAAGGGGAAAGGAAAAGGGGGGGAGAAAAGCGAGAGGCGAGACGAAGCCTCCCGAGGGGAGGAGGGGGAGCTGGAGGCAACACGATGGCATAAAAGGGATGGGAAGAGCGGGCAGCAAGGTAAGTGGAAAAAGAAGGGGAGAATAAGAAGGCATCGAGAGAAGGATCTGGGGGGTCCGAGAGGGGTCCTTAAGCGCGAGCTTGGTGAAGGAGCTGGGCCCCAATTCCACTCTTTCTGACACCTCTTTTGTTAATATGTTCTCTAAGTTTGGGGGTCCTTCGGGAACACGCCTTAAGGAATCTGTTCCATCTCGCCGCTCTTTAACTTGACCGTCGGAGCTCCCTTGCCGGAACCCCCGGCCAGGGTCTCTGACCTTGTTTTGTAGGACCAGAAGCTTGGAGATCTCGAGATGAGATGGTCTGAGACCGGTGCCAGCTCTGAAGCTACAGGCCATCACGGTGAGATCGGCAACAAATACCTATTCATAACACTCACAGCAAGGGCAATATTAGGTCAAGTAGATAACAAGGCATAATGAGACTCCTAATTGTCAAAGTATATGGGATCTTGCTTGTGCATTGTATCTCCTTTGGTGCGCTAGGACACACCTTCTTGGAGAGATCGATGCCATGCTGAAAGGATAGGAGTCCCCTCTTAGAGTTTTCCATGCTAGACCTTTTTGGCACTTCTTCTATATACATTTTCTATAAAAGGCCAAGCATCCAATTTGGTCTATCTTTATAAACCTTACTTCCTTAAATGTAAAATGCCTCATGCAGATCTTTCATGAAAAATTTTTTGGACAACCAACTTTTAACCAAACTTAGTATGGGAATGTTATTCCCAATTAGGAGGATGTCATCTATGAACAATACGAGAAATGTCATGGCTCTTTCATAGACCTTTTTGTATATACAAGGCTCCTCATTCTTGATGAAATCAAATAATTTGATCGCATCATTGAAATAAGTATTCCAACTTCGAGAAGCTTGCTTTAATCCATAAATTAATCTATGTAGCTTGCAGACTTTATGATCTTCATTAGTGCAAGTGAAACCCAAAGGATGCTCTATATAGATATCTTCCTCAAGATATCCATTAAAAATGTAGTTTTCATATCCATCTAGCACATCTCAAAGTCATGATATGTTGCAATGGCAAATAATGTGTGGATGGTTTCAACATGACTACCGATGAAAAGGTATCTCGATAGTCAATGCCTTCATGCTGACTATATCCCTTTGCTACTAATCTAGTTTTATAGGTCTTTGCCATACCATCTACACCTATCCTCCTTTTGTAGATTTATTTACATCCAATGGATACTGTACCCTCAAGCAGATCCACTAAGGACCAACCCTAGTTTGAATGTATTGAATCAATTTTTGACTTCATAGCACTCAACCATTTTTCAGAGTTGATATCTGACATTGCCTCGTCATAGATCTTAGGATCAACTATTTGATCCTTGTCTTCTATAAGGAACATTTCTTCTATGTCCTCTATAAACATATCTAAGTATCTTTTAAGAGAACGAGAGACCCTACTAGACCTACGAGGTGGTGGACCTACTACATCTATTGATTCATTGGGTTCAATTTGATCTCCAATTAGCCATTCTTCAAAGACTTTCTCATCGAGCTCAATTATCCTCCCACTACCACCATCCTGAAGAAATTGCTTCTCTAGGAACGTAGCAAAGATATTATAGATTCTTTATAATATAGATTCTTTATAATACCTTATAAAGAATCACATTGTGATCTTCTACGAAGTAAAAGTAGTATATTATAGATTCTTTATAATACCTTATAAAGTGAGATTTTATAGATTTACACTCTAACTTATCCACCATTAGTCTAATGACATGGGTTGGACATTCTCAAATCTTGAGATGAAGAAAACTTGGTTTCTTACCATGTCATATCTTATATTATATGATAGGAATGGACTTAGAGGGAACCCTATTTAAAATGTAAATCAAAATTTCTAGGGATGTCCTCAAAGAAACATAGGTAGGTTAGTTAAGCTTATCATGGACAGCCATATCTACTAGAATCATATTTTTTCTTTTTGATACCCTATTGAGTTGAGGTGTTCCAGGAGAAGTCCACTATGAGACTATGCCATTGTCCTTGAGGTAACCTATAAATTCTTCACAAAGATATTCCCCTCCATTATCTAATTGGAGAACCTTAAGGGATTTTTTTGTTTATTTTTTTACTTCATGTCTAAATTCCTTGAACTTTTCAAAGATTTCAAACTTGTGTCTCACAAAAAATATATACCCATATCATGAGTAATCATTAACAAACAAATGAAGTACTAAAAACCACCCTTAGCTTGCACACCAAATGGTCTATACATGTTAGTGTGTACCAGGGTAAGTAATTCAGTGACCCTCTGCTCATGCCCTATAAAGGGTAACTTGTTCATTTTTCTTAAAGGCATGATTGACAAACTAGGTATAACTCAAAATTAATTTAGTCTAGGATTCTATCCTTTTCTAGTTTGTTAATCTTGTCCTCTCCAATATGACCAAGCTTAAAGTGCCACATATACTTTTGGTTTAGATCATCTCTAAGTCCCTTGTGTCCTACATCATTCACTATTTTCTTGTTAATTTTATAGATGCATTATCATGCAAATGATATAGCTAACAATTAAAAGAGCTCTTGTAATTAATTTATTTTTCAAGTAAATTAAACAAAAATATTTATTGAAAATAAATTCATAATCTTCCTATGCTAGCACAGATACAAAAATTATATTTTGCTAACTACAAGTATATGTTAACATTCTTTCAAAATCAAACAAATCCTAACAGCAACGATAGAGGATATGCTCCAACGGTGACTACAGCAACTATTGCTCCATTATCAATATGCAGGATTATCTCTTCTATCCTCGGTGCTCTACTACCTACCAGGCTCTACACTGAAATATAGATATAAGCACTTGAACCAGAGTCTAATATCCAACTAGAAGCAGAAGATACCGTAAGGACTGAATCAACAGCAAGCATGGACATACCTTCCAAAGGTGCATCCACCTTCTATTTATTTAGACTCTCTAAGTATAGTGGATACTTTCTCTTCTAGTGGTCATCTATGTTGCAGTTGAAATACTTTCCTTTGCTTGCAGTAGGCTTTTTTTAAGTAGCCTTCTTCTTTAGCTTGTTCTCTTTCTTCTACTCCTTCATTGGCTTCTTCTTTTTCTTCCAACTGGGCTTTTCTTGGAAAAGATGCCTACTCCATAGCAAGAACAGAACCCCTTGAATTCTTCAAGATCCCCTCATTGCTTACCAGCATATTCAATAACTCAGGCAAAGTCTAACTTAGCTTGTTCATATTGTAGCTCATGATGAACTGAGCAAATGAACTAGTAAGAGACTGAAGGATCAAATCAACTTGCAGTTCCTTATAAACTTGAATGCCCAACTTCTTAAACTATTTTATATCTTGGATCATTGTCAAACAATGATCATGAACTAACTGCCCTTCATGCATTTTGAAATTAAAAGGCCTTTTAGAGACCTCAAAGTGCACGGTGTGATTCTGCTCACCATACAGCTCTTGCAGGTAAGTCATAATAGCCCTAATAGTAGGCATGTCCTTATGCTAGCTCTGTAATTTATTTGACATAGAGGCCAGCATATAATACTTTACCTTATTATTATCTTCCATCCATTTTTCGTATGCTATCGATTGACGAGTACTAGGATGGTCAAGTAAGTGGGGGGTCTTAGTCAAGCACATGAACTAATATTTATAGTTAAGGCCAACGAGTCGGTTAGACTCAAGGATGCAGGCTAATAGGTTGGAGGCTGACATGGCTTAACTACGAGAGTAGAAGATTAGTCAGACATCTGTACTCAATAGTAAAAATTAGTTTAAAAGCTTTAAGAAATAATTTAGGCTCCCACTAATTTCAAAAATCTCTCACACTCCCTCATGAAAATGCAAAAATCCCAACATGACCAGGTTTCTAGTGGGAGCTACAGTCCCACCGATATACGGTACCTTATTATGCCAGGTTATTTATGACATGCTATATCAATAAGTGGATAAATCTTGTTCAATACTTCTCTAGCATGTTCAGTAACTCGGTCTATAAGTTGTGAAGCCTTACCATGCCTAATTATTGGCCCAATCCTTAGTTAAGCCTGACCCACCATTAACGCTTAGACAAAGGCATTGTTGGATCTCTCACTATGTGTAGTTATCGGGCCTAACCCCATCAATGCCTAGCAACATCTTATGCTAATAGGGTGTTTATATCTTTCTGATGTAATTGAACTATTATCACCATCAAGAACAATCAATACTAGTAGGATGCCTGCACACCTATAGTGATGGATGACCTAAGGCCTAATATTTATGGAGAGGTTTGGGTTCAGGTCTCTTCTAAGTTAGTCAGCCCAATCTCATGTTTGACTAACCAGGTTTAGGTCAGCACAGTCTCATGTCTGCAAACCTAGTTACATGGATAAACTTGAATCAAAAGAGATCTTTTCAAAACTTAATCAATCAAGTTGGCCAAGTAATTAAGATCAATGGGAGGGTTCCATCTTTTATTCTTTCTTTAGACACCAACAAAGATAGCCAGGAAAGAGTTAGTCCCAATTAGAAACCATGATCGAGACTTGCCTTAGACATCAATTAATTAATAAGAATCGATTAAGTAAACTTAGTTACTCGGGCTCTCCACTAAGCCAAATTAGGTCATAAATTGATCAACTCAAATCAAGTATGAATTGATGTGACCAAACTATATCTCTACTCAATCTCAAGCCCCTTTAACCTAACTCTAATCAATCATTGATTAGCTTTGATCAACTACTCAAAGCCAAAATAGGGTTCTAGCCTGATCTAATCAAAACCCTACTATATGTAGTCTAATCATTAGACCTAATTTTTTCTATCCATACCCTCATACACAAACTAAAAATTAGATTTTAAAAATAATTTTTAGATTAAGTTTAAGTGCATAAAATTAGTGGTTTATGATCTTGAATTATTTTTCAAATCTAAACCTAATTCATATATCTCATACATATAGTTCTAGATCAAATTAATTAACCTACATCTCATATCATTAATTTTAGATCTAAAATATGAAAAAGCACATATCTTATCATATCTAAATTATATCAAAAATATTTTTCAAATATTTTTTTTAAAAAAATAGGTTTGTATCGTAGTAGAACAACCTTTACACTATAGGGGGAACCCTCTAGCAAAACAACCTTATAATCACTTTGATACGACCCTTAGTTAACCAATTTTAGATCTAAATAAGAATTATAATACATCACATATATCATCAAAGTTTAGATCTTAATTTTATAGATTTTGTGTTTTGAAAATAATTTTCAAAAATAACCAATCTTGTGAAAGCACAACCTTTTCATTATAAGGGGTTAACCTTGTATCTGGATAGCATTATCATTCATCTTGATTAAATCCAATCAGAACATTCAGATTTGAAGAAGATTTAGATCTTCATCTAAATAAGTTTGAAAACTGAGGCTCTAATATCATTGTTAGAATCGATAGATGAAAGCATACTGAAAAATGGTTTGCAAAATCCTAATTGCAAAAGCAATTACTTTGAAAAAACTCTTTCCATAGATGCATGCAAATTTAAAATCAACCAAATATTCATCTATATTACTAACATGCTTAGGAATATAGAAATAATTAAATCTGAATTTATAAAATAAATTAGACAAGAAGAAAACAACTTATCTGAAGTGCAAATCCTTTTCTTCTTTCGATCAGGTATATATCCAACGAAATATCAAGCTTTGTATCAAAGCCATGAAAATATATGACCTTTACTGGTATCTATACAAGATGAGCTCCTAATCAAGTCCTCGAGGCTTCTGGAGTGCTAGATCATTCGCAGGCCCCTCTTTTGGCTTAGATCTATAGCCTCCTTCTAGAACTAGAACTAGAAGGCCAATTAAATTAAATCTAATTTAAATTAATTAATATTTAATTCATAATTTAATTAAGTCCAATTATATTATAATATTTATAAGTCCTTTGTCCTTATAATTAGTAGCTGCTAAATTTGTAACTCTTATAAAAGTAGTAGTTTCTAAATTCAAATAATCAATTCAATTGATAGTTTAGGTTTGATCTAAGCTCTTGATCAGGTCAAGCCCCTTTATATGTGACCCTCATGTTCTAATCTATCTGGTAGAGAAACATACTATGATCCTGATCATAATATCATCAAAACTCTTCTAACGGACCGAAACTATTTTGGCATAACCCTAATAACGTTGTTGATTCAAAAATGATATTCTCATAATCCACCACTGATACCTAGTAGTATGTAGTGGTAACCCAATAGATCAGAAAGATGAACTCCTAGGTATAGTTACCATATGATCAAGTTCTTTTATCGAGAGTCCCGATAGGATGTAAGTTATAGAAACTAATCAAATCCTAACCATCCATCATAAGCTAAACTTAATTAACTTCAGTCAAATAATAATTTTCATGGAAACTCCTTTTTATTATCATGCTATTATGGTCACAGATTCAAGGACTCAGCCTATTAGATCATATAAGACATACCTTAACTACTAAGATTGATAGATCCCTTATAAATACACTCCCTACTCTTATAGTGACCTACCGTAGCCAATGAACACCACAAGGCTCCAAATAGCTAGGAATCATATTTATATACTATCAAACTATAGCAATCCTACTGTAAGTAGTTGAGATACCACAAGTCAAAGAACTACTCACATAACTATAGCATCGAGAAGTCACTAACAAATGAATTGCCATCCATGTGACTTCTTGTTACTTGGTCATGCTCGATACTATTGATCTCTATCAATAACTTGTACTCTTACTCTAGTGACCCATATTGTAGACTCAAGACTTGTCTACTCTAAAAGAAAGATATCCTTGCACCAGTCTTGAAGGATCGATTACTATCCCCGTAATGATCCAACAACCATTAGCATTTAGAAGTTAACCTATAATGACACGTCTCAAATTCTCATTTCTTGAAAATATAAGTCATATCCATTAATTCCATGGATGATTCATAGACATATCACATATAAGGGAAAAGAAAAATATCTAATTTTATTGATTTAAATGAATTAAGTATAAAAATATATCCTAGGAAAAATATAATGTGTCATGCCAACTTGGCTTCTAGGATATACATCTAACACCTCTACCCTGACCTTCCATATAGAAAAACTTTCTTTTCCATCAAACTTTTTAGAATCTACCTTAACATTGCTTCCCTTGGTCAGATCCTACTTCAAATAGCAAAATAACCAAGTACATAAAGAAAAATACCTTGTAGGGGTGTATGTTGAATTTTCTTCTAGCAAACTTCCTTGCTCCTGGTAATTTCCTCCCTTTCAAGCCAACCTTGGGTTCTAATACAAATTAAAAGGTCTACTCTTATGGATGTGGAACCTCTAAAATCAGCAAGAAAAGGAACCGTGGAAGGCTTGGCCAGCAATTCTAATTGCAATCTAGTCCTAGTCCAACTAGAACTAGGTATTTGCCTTCCAATCCTCTTCCTTGTGACTTGGAAACCTTAAGACCATCAATGGAGAATATTTTTATGTGTAAAACTCCTCTTAGGTAGAAAGATCACATCCAAAAAGGGTATGGGTGGCAACACCTTGGGCGACCTCCAAGTCCTAGTTGGAATAAGACTTGGAGAGGGTGGCAATAACCCTGACACCAAAGGTTTTCTCAAGCTTCCAAGGGACGACATGGCTACGGGTGTTTGGGGGGATAGAAAGAGAGAGAGAGGAGAGAAAGAGGAGATTAGGGTTTGAGAAAAAAGGATTCAATCTATTCCATTAAAACATAATGAATCAACTAATATACAAGGGCTTTCATGATCTAAACTAGACACATGATTCCAAGCTCAATCCAAACAACTTCCATGCTAACACAATATATAAAAACATTAACCCAAGCCTATGTATAGCCATGGCCTCATAAAACCTAGCCCAAATATGAGTTAGCCTATCAAAACCCTTGAATCTTGGGCTTCAATGCTATCAAGGCCTCACACCTTCATCCTAAGGCATAAGCCAGTCCTAGAACCTCTATTATTGCTCATAAAGTCCAAACCTTGGCCTTTTCCTTGGCCACCAGAGACTTGGGAGCACCACATCTAAGCCTACAGGTGACTACCATGTGACTGATGCCTACGCAACTCCTTCATTGAGAACTTCATTTCCCATTGAAACATGAAATAGCATGAAAACCTGCATTAGAAATTATGGAGAAGGCACACAGGAAGAAGATGAAAACAAAAATTCCTTTATTTCATTTTCATTCTAGATAAGTCTCTTTTACAAGGACATGACTATTTCTTTATAAAAGAGGAGGAATAAAAACAAAAATCAAGAGGGAGATGATGTTGCTTCACCATCCTTGTCCACTCCATAACTGTCTAAGTCACCACTGGAAGATGACTTTCTCAAAGAAAGCATGCCAAAGTTGAGTTCAAGGTAGTGCTTCACTATTTTTCTCTTGCACCACCGGGCACCCTTGGTGAAGGCATCCTAACAAGACTTGAGCAACTCTTGATTGAAGTCCTCACCTTTCCTAAAGTCCTCAACCACCTTAGTAGCAACCTCTGAGGCCCTGTGGTTAGAAATGGAGGCATTTTCCTCTAACACGGTAAGCGACCCTCTCAGTCTAGTCACCTAGACCTCTACCTTGGCAAGCAAACCTCTCAATCTAGTCACCTTGCCCTCTACCATGGCAAGTGACCCTTTCAACATCATCGCCTCGCCTTCAATGTTGGCCAACTTGCATTGCAATTGGGTAGCCTCAACTCACCACCAAGCCACTTCATCATCTAGAACAATGACATCAAACTTCAGATTGTCGACTAGTGTCATCTCCATTGCCAACCTGGCCACAATCATCTTGGTCTAGTTCCTCTCAGAGTCCAACTTCCCGAAGATGATGCTCAACTGCTTTATGTCATCATCTCATTCACTCTCCACTATCGAGAGACACTAATGGAACTAGTGCTGCTTGTTCTTCAGTCTTGCGATGTGCTGAAGCTATCCCTATATTATGGCATCATCTCATTCACTCTCCACTATCGAGAGGCACTGATGGAACTAGTGATGCTTGTTCTTCAGCCTTGCCATGTGCTGAAGTTATCCCAATATGGCAAAGGTACTCTACAAGGGCACCACCTGTCAGATCTTTGACAAAATGCTTTGAAAGAAGAAGTTGGAATCCAATAATCTTACCCCAATTAGCTTATGAATACACCCAGGATGTTGTTTGTAGATGACTCATGAAGGAGCTCTTCCTTTTATTCAAGAGGCATAATCTCTCCAGTTGCTAGTATCTCCATGCCAAAAACCCTAATTCTAGGGGAAACCAGCCATCTTGCCCTTATTGCCTTTAGGCAAGCACCCTTGGTGACCCTCCTCATCGGTGACTTGGTGATATCCCTCATGCTCCTGCTATGGGTGTTGCTAGCCTTGATCGATGCCTCATAAACTTTTTTGGTTACCCGATCGACCACCATGACCGTACCACTACCCACTTCGATGACTTCGGCAACCTCATCGATGGTCCCCACATCTCCTCCGAGGGGCCCCGAATCCTTGCTAGCAATCTCTACAGCCTCATCGATGGCCCCAACAACTTTGCCACCACTTCTAGCTACCTTTCCAGGTGAGTCCTTCATAGCCACGGTAGAAACATTGCCCACCCTGAAGGCAGAAGTCTCCCCCAAAAGCCATAGCCACTTCTTGGGGTTCGCAACCTTCTACATCTCGATAATCACCCACTTCCCCTTCCTATTCTTAATAGGCAAAGTAGGTCTTTGGGTCACTGCCTCTTCCCACTAAAATGACAAACTTGCTAGGTAATAAGCTATCAGTCCCTTCAACCAAAGGGCGGATCATGTCAAACAAGAAAGGAGCACGTACCAGCTCTAGGTGGGTCCCTGTGAATCAACACCACTAAGAGATCCTCTTGTGAAAGATCTTCGAGAGGAGGGACCATCATCACCTCCATCCTCCTCACCATCTCCTTCTTCAGAAGTTGTAGTTCTAGATAATCATGCACCTTTCTTACATTTGGTGATCCCCACCTAATAAAAAATGGCTAGGCCACCAAAGAAGTCACAAAAAAGAACCACTACTTCTACTGGTATACCTTAGTCGGGCCCTTGCAAAACAGGCACCCCTTCCTCAGCAAGACGTACCACCACTGACCCTGCATGCTTGATTTCAACTATAAAAAGGCTTAAAAAACTCTAGCATTGGGGACCTCTCCACATAGCAATAGGTGGCAAAAGAACCCCATGATCAACCTCTATGCATTCAGAACTAGCTAGGTTGGGCATTCTTGATACCATCGTAATAGCTCAGCCATGACATCCAAGAATAAAAGCCTTAGCCCAACCTTGAGCGCCTCCTCGTAAGAGTCACTCAAGTTGCTGACCCCATTGTTACTATATCAAAAGGGCAAAGCAACTTAAGTCCAATTACCTCTGAAATGCTATAATCCTCCTGAATCTACACCAAGTCCTCTTCATCCAAGATGGATTTGATAGCTTGTGGAGCATCCTCGGCTGCCATCAATCTTATCAAAGAAACATTGGAGGATACAAAAAAGGCAAAGAAGAAGAAAAGAAAAGAAAGGAGAAAAGAGAAGAAGACCCACTGCTTCATTCATAGCAATCTTTGCAGTAGCAGTAGACTTTCTTAGTAGCAAAGGCTTCGGGCTCTCCCTCTTTTCTTGTAGTAGATAGCAAGTATGGAGAGTGGCCACCCCTCTCCACTCCTATTTATGGCCTCTTAGTTGGGACAACAACTTAAAATTGACAAGGACAAGTGACAATTTGTGAGCAGACATGCAACCACTCCCCAATGGATGTTTTGCATCTCCCAAAATGTCAGACATTTTTGTGCCCTATCTACCATCATGCATTCTTGAGTGCTCTGAACTATCATGCATGCCTTCTAAATATAGCTAGTATGCATGATTCTGCTAGATGTAACCACCAAATCTTATCCAAGGTCACGGATGGCCCGCACCACCAATAGACAACCCATCACCCAGCATGAGGCGAAGCACCTCCAAATGCCTCACCCACTAGGAAGAGAGGGACAAACCATTCTGGCTCTTACTTCAGTCAACCATGCAAGCTTCAATGAAGACATGCCTAGTGTCGAGCCTCATAACCTACAAACTCTACTTTCTACACCCAAGGCAAAGGAGACCCCTTAACCTAGGAACTAGGAGGCAACTGATACACATGAAAATGGTCAGGCCTATGTCAAGTCTAGCATGGCTCGCCACGTTGCTTGCTAACATAGCATAAAAAAAAAAGACTTCCCAGATCTTTTCTTGTGATTCTTAGAAATTATGTTGAAAGGAGCCGTGCACACCCTACCTTCCATAAGGGAGCCAATGACCCAGCACCATACCTTTCTGACATCAACCACTACCAAAATATGCATCTAGTAGAGGCACACCTGCCATGATGATATGCTCCATGCCATTTCTAGCCATTTCAACCACTCCTATAGGGACATGTACTCTATAAAAGCATGCTTGCTGTGAAGATGTACCAGCCACCATTCCCTGTATTGTAAAATATCCTTTAGATGATAGGTACTCCATATACCTTTCTATAAAAGCCATTCCCTAAGGACCCTCTAGGTAAGTTTTATTTTTAGGAAGTCTTTTTGGGAAGTTCCTCTAGGAAGCTTTATGAGGATTTCCAAACATTTCCTAGATCTTTCCAACACTGGTGGGGACACCAAAGGCACCAGAATAAGATAGAGGCTTTTCAACCCTTTATGAATTGATCAATAATTTATGAGTCCATCTGTAATAAGGGCTTAGCCCATCTGAGTCCATTTTAGTTGTTATTTGAGTCTTTTGAGTTGTTATTTCAGTTCTGTATTAGTCAGCTCATGTTGAGCTAGTTCAGTCCAATGCTAGTCAGCTCATGTTGAGCTAATTTTATTTTTTTGAGTCCTGTCCAAGCATACTGAAGACTCAAGACTATATCATACAAGTGAAGACCAAGTCCAACTAGATTGAAGACATGGAAGTATAGCCCAAGTCCAACCCAGCTTGATGATTTGAAGACCCCAGGAGGAAAATTCAGAAAACCCTGATATCTTGCAGATGCCCTCCAGATGCCTAGATTACCTTCCAGATGCCAAAGTATATTCATAGATAAGGGCATCCATGATTCCAGAGGTCCATCTGCATCCTATCCCAAAGAAATCAAGCCCAGGCGCCAAGCCCAAGCCCCTAAGAAGCAAGATGCCAGGGAATATTCCTGCTACCTGGCTACCAGGCCACCCCAGCTTCCAGAGGCCCAAACCCATGCGCCCGAGCCCCTTTGGGCCGGCCCCTTGCTGCTCTTAGAATCCCAACACACCCTCCTAGGCATCCTTAGAGTGTTGGCCAAGTCAAGAGAATTTATAGGGATTTTTCTACCTAATGTTTCCTTATTTTCTAGCTAGAGTTTGAGAGGGAAAAGGATTCTTATGTAAAGACTAATGTGCCCTTACTTGGAGCCCAAGGTTAAGGGTCTATTTAAAAGACCCTAGCCTCTTGTATGAAGGGAGATTTTGATATATGAAATAAACCTTGAGTTCTTCTATTGTTTTGTGTGATTACCCTGCTGTGTGCATAAAGGAGTTTGAGAGTTCTTCTTCCCGGTGTTTGCAACCATCTTCTTGCTGCCAACCATCCTTCCAGCCCCCTCCAAAACTTTCTTTCCTTTGCTGTTTTCCTTTGTTTTCTTGATTTCCTTTGAGTTTTCTAACCCCTAACAGGTCGTTTGTAGGTCCCCGAGTTCCTACAAATCCAACGACTCCAGCCAAGCCTCAATCGGACCACCGAGCAAAAAGCCGGGTATCCGCGAGACTTTGGCTCGGTTTTCCAGGCCACATCCATCGAGGAACGAGAGATCCCTTCATTATGATCTTCACCGAGCACTTCAGATATTGTCAGGTACACCCCCTCTACCTCCAGTCTTTATATTGTAGGAGAATTTGCCCTAACTGAGGCTTCTCAGCCCCGGTGATCCTTCTTTAATACTTTTCTAGGTTCTAATTTGCATGCTTGGCTTCAAAAATTCATACAAAATTCCCTACAACTAGTTTTGATCTGAGATTTGGGGATTAATCACCTAACCCCAAATATAAAATATATAAAAAGAATTGCATGCATATTAGTCCCACATCATTTGGTATCAGAGCTTAGATTAGGGCTTGTTTTCTACAATTTTTCAGTCCGTATATACTCTTTTATTTAAATTATTTCTCTCTGATAAAAACTCCAAAAATTCTGAAATTTATTTTTCTAGATTCATCATAATTCACAATAATTTTCAGAATTTGTTTCAGATTTTATTTTTGCCTATGAATTTTCTGTAAGCTGAAATATAGCCTACAAATTTTCAGCTCTGCTTTTTCAGCAAGACAAGTTTGGAAGTTTTAGTGTTTTTTTTAGCATCTTTTGCATATCTTTTAATTTTAATATATTTTCAGCATATTAGGCCATGATTTGCAAGTTTTCTTCTATTTAAGAAAGTACCAAAAAAAAAATTACATATTCTCCAAAAATACCAAAAATATCTAAACCTTAATTTGCATCCTCATCTACCTGCCGTCATTGCATAATTTACTTTTAAGGGCACTCTTGCTATATCAGATGGGGGGAGGATTTGATCACCTCTCCTTATCCCAAAAATCGCATCCCTTGCATTCGGTCCCAAGCCTCAACCTAAAATCGATTAGACTTAATTTGCCCTAGTGGGCTAGGGACACCAACTGGTCGGCTCCGGGCTAAGTGTCAGATCATTGTGTCAAGCTAACCTGTGTGTGCCTTATGCTCAGTGTCTAGAATGGTGGTTTAGGGATTCAATCTCAAAGGGCTTGTGTGCTGGTCCGCCTACCTAGCCAATCTCTAATTGGTATCTAGGATTGGCAATCAGGGACCTAACACTCCCCTTACACCTGCCTGGCTGAGTACAGGGTTACAATAGGCTAGTTTGCCACCCTGATTAAGCATCTAGTTATGGACTCTAGGTCTAGTCAGCTATAGTCGTTTTGATCGAGTCTTGCATGAGCATTAGATCAGGAGTCCCATCTCATCCACCATCTCCCTGAACCCATGGATAAGCAGGAAGCTAGGATTCAAGCCCTTATAGATCAAATGGCCCAGATGGCTACCCAAATGACTACCCAGATGACCCAGTTAACTCAGTCTGGTACCCAAACCAACAATAAAATTGACCATCTTGCCAATAGGTTTGACTAGTTAGAAGGTCGTGTAGGGACCATACAAAGAACCCAAGGGTCACAGTCTGAGCCAGACCTTGAGTCCCCTCAACCTAGGAGGACCCCAAACCCTGATCTATACCATAAGGTCGAACCTAGGAGAGCACCTTATCCTGACCCATACTACAATCCTCAACCTAGGAGGACCCCAAACCCTGATCCATACCGAGAGGTTGAACCTAGGAGAGCGCCTCAGCCTGACCCATACAATAATACTGAATCTAGAAGAACCCCTTATCATGACCCTTATTATGATACTGAACCTAGAAGAACCCCTTACCATGACCCTTATTATGATACTGAACCCAGGAGAACCCAATACTCTGACCCATATAGGGAGTCCAATCCTAGGAGAACCCAATACTCTAACCCATATAGGAAGCCCAACCCTAGGAGAACCCAATATTCTGACCCATATAGGAAGTCCAACCCTAGGAGAACCCAATATCCTGACCCATATAGGGAGCCCAACCTTAGGAGGATCCCATACCATGATCCATCCTTAGAACCTGACCATAGAGCTGACCCAAAATCCTATGACCCCAGATCCTATAATCCCATGACCCATAGATCTGCACCCTTGTCCTATGAGCCCAGAGAACCCATAACCCCTAGGTATCAATCTAGTACTAGTCAAGTTTCCCTTAATCAACTTGAACCTTATAGGATTAGTATCCCTAAATATGAGCCCAGTAGTGAGCCACTACCCCTTAGGCAACCTGAACCTACTAGGAGTAGTACCCATAATCAAAGACCAGAACCTAACCAATTTCCCGCTAGCCAACCTTCTCCAACCATTCCTAAGATTCACAAGGCTTACATTAACGCGAAAGTGTATGAAGCTGATATGAGCCTAGTGGATGAGTATGAAGGAGAAGAGGAGACACCTTTAGTAGACGTAGAATTAGCTGACCTAGTAGATACCCAGGTAGAAACCAACCCAGAGCTAGTTGACCTTGACCACATCCAACCTAAAGCTATAATGGAAGAACAAATAGAGGAAGAGAACCTAGGTACTACTGCTAGAGCCTTACTTGAGGAAGCCATAGAGGAGAGCCAAATTATAGAGTCTAGTCCAAAAATACAAGAACCAGAAGAATTTATTAAGGACCTGATCTCTTTGAATCAGTACCCTCGGGATGAGCCCCCTCCTATAGTTCCCATTAAGGACCTCTTCCTCGAAATTGGTGACCCATCCTTCCATTATGCAAACCCTGTAGATATAGCTCAACCTCGTAAGGTTAACCTCATTAGTATAGGATTAGTTCCTGACACCCCCTCTTTTATCCTACTTTATCCAACTAACCATGAACCTTTTTCTCTACCCTACCAAACTAATTCTGAACCCACTTCCTATTTTCTGCCCTTTCCAGACATCTCCAACATTTCTAGGATTATTAGATTGCATTTAGTTGAGATTAGCATACTGCATGCATTCACTACGCATGTTAGGTTTGCATTATACTTCTGGCATACCCTTTGGCATTTGCTTGGAGTCCATTGTAAATACTCTTGTGCACACCACACTAGTGTCAGACCTAGAGAGTCTATAGTCTCTTAGGTTTAGGCCCATAAAAGTCTAATAAATTTCCTTCGATAGGAATGCAAGGTCGAGTCTATTAGGTGTTAGTTTGAGTCCTTTGCATCATTTTGTTAAGAGTTTGCATGTGCCCAGCATGTTCACCACCTACACTAATTTTAAACAAACTGGCTAATTCCCGAAGATGGATCAAAGAATTTGATGTAGTGGATTCTATCTTGGTTAGGCTTGGCCTAAAAGAAGCTTCATGCTCGCAGAGCCAAACCTTTTAAAGTGATAGAGAAGGTTGGATCAAATGCCTAGGTGTTAGACATGCCTTCGAATTTGGGCATTAGTTCTACCTTCAATATTATAGACCTGGTTGAGTACAGGGAACCGGCAACGATATCTAGTGAGGCCTTTGAACCTATTCCTTTTCATTGTGAGTGACCCTAACCCAGAGTGTCCACTAATAAATTTGGCCTGAGAGAGGAGAACGGATCGAGCGTATCCTAGACGATCAAGCCATTATGACCCGGGGCCGCAATTATCAACACTTCCTGGTCCGATGGCAAGGCCGGCCAGAGTCGGACGATTCGTGGATTTCTCGAGAGGACTTGCAGCACCTCAACCTAGACCTCCTCGGGTTGGCTTCAAAAATTCATACAAAATTCAAACACCCCCTAAGTAATTCACAAATCCCCACTAAGGCTTTGGTGAAGACCAGGCACATAGGACCCTAAGCAACGTGAAGTAGAGAGATAAAGACAAGAGGGGCCTCGGAGGGAATGCATCGAGCTTCCCCTATACTCTTGCAAGCTTCAGTGACTCTCCCAAAAGCCTCTCCATTTCCTCCTCAAGCCTCGCCAATATCATCAAAGCTTCACCCACACTCTTTAATACTTTGCCAGCACTTCACCAACACCCCGCCACATCCACCTACCACTTTCACTACTTTGCCATCTTCCACTCTATTAATACACCATGAGTCACCATTATTTTACCCACCTAAAAGCTATAGGTACATCTCTTCTATTTTCTTCCATGAGAGACTGACTTAGGCATCAAAAGGTCCACAACTGAGGGATCCCTTTATTGTGGCTAGACTTCTATATCTTTGTTACTTTTACAAGTTTTAAAATACATGCAACCCAGAGGGAACTCCAGAGTCGCATGCTAAAGCAGCCATCTTCAACCAAATCAGCACATCTCCAGTGAAACTGCAGTAATAATGATATGGATATTATTCATGATTGATTTGGGGTTGATGAAGTATTATCTTGGCATTGAGGTTGATCAAATGGATAGTGGCATTTTTGTTTCTTAAAAGAAGTATATAAAGGAGATTCTAAAAAAAAATTAAGATGGATAAAAGTAAACTAGTGAGTACTTCTATTGAGCCTAGCCTAAAGTTGACAAGAGTTATAGAAAAGTTGATAGTAATTACTATAGACAAATTATTAGCAGCTTGATGTATTTGATAGCAAAAAGGCCATATATTATATATGGTGTGAGCTTGATTAGTAGATGATAAATCATGGATTTACACATTTATATTAAGTATTTTAGTTAATTATTGGTGCTAATATTCTTTTAATAACCTAATTTCATAATTAATTTAGAATTTCTTGCAAAACTAATTATTTTAAAAATATCTTTGAAAAATATGAAATTAGAATACGTTCATGAAAAATAGATTTCAAGTCAAAGCACCACACACCCATTTAAATGATTAATAAAATATTTAATAATTATAATTAATGATCATGGAATTGGTAAAATTAATAAGATTGAAATCCACCAATAGGTAGAGCTTGATTTATGGAATCCAACAATGCAAACGGTACTTAAATCAGGTTTGAAACGAAGAAGTTATGAATTTTCTAAGATTTCTGCACACATTTTGATGCTGCACGATTTTTGGAGCAGCCGGTCCATCATGGACCGGCTGCTGGGTTTATTCACTATAGCTTGGTCCACCGACAGCCATTGCTGCTGGTCCATGGAGCAGGGTGTGGACCACAGCCCTCCAGAGGTGCCGAAACTTGCCGGGAAGCACGCCGGCGATGTCCCTGGCCGGAGGAGAAGCTCCGGTAGTGGTTTGACGGTCGGTGGTGGCATTTTTTGGCAGCAAACGAGAGGAGGCAGCCCATGTTCTTCACGAGGTGTCCACGGCCGGAGGAGAAGCTCCGGTGGTGGCGTTGCCGAGCCTCCACGTGCGTTGCCGAGCCTCCACGCGCGTTGCCGAGCTCCTCCACGCGCGTTGCCAAGCTTCTCCACGGTGGTTCCATGAGCTGGCTTGCCGGAGCACCGTCCACGGGCGTTCTCCATGGGCAGTCCACGAGTAGTCCACGGGCAAGCTCCATGGGCACGAGTGTTCTCCACGTTGCCGGAGCGCAGTCCACAGGCACCAGCGGTCCGCGAGTCGAGCTTCTCCACGGGCGTTGCCAAGCAGTCGTCACGGCGTGATCTGGGCATTCTCCACGGGCTGACGGACGCTGGGCATTCTCCACGAGCTCCACGGCACAACCCATGAGCTCCACGGCGTAGTCCACGAGCGACGTAATCAACGGAGCAGCAATGACGGTCACGGTGTTCCTTTTGTCCCACATCGCCAGTGTGCCATGAGGTCTCCTCTCCGATCAATTATAAAATGAACCCCATAGCACAAGGCAGGGGGATCCCGGAGAAAAGACAAGGTACAGGGTAGAGGGCATTGCTTGGGTTACGGGTTGGCTTTTGGGAGTGAGGTTTCTCAAAGGAGAGCGTGTCCCTACACCATCTTCCAGCCTTCTCTCTCTCTGAGATCAAGATCCGAAGAAGAAGATGCAGAGGAAGCCCAGTTCGCTCCATGGAGTACGAAGGAAGGAGCTATCTTCCCGACGAGGCTACGCCGATCTGTTCTTATCTTTGTTACTTGTTTTATTAATTTAGTTTTTTTTTGCATTGTATTTAGACCCTAAATTTCAATCAATGCAATATCTCTTTTTAACTCTTGTCTTTCATCTTGTCTGCAAGTAGATGCTAGGATCTAAATAATAGATCCTAGTGCCAAGTTTACTTTTCCTGCAATTTTAATTTTTATATTTTTCGACTTCAAATATTTTTTTACAAGATCAAAAAGATTTCAAATCCTAAACACTGCCTTCTCTGTGGATTCGACCCGACTCCTCTTGCTACGCATTTTTAAATATTTTAAGAAGTCGGATTTTAAACTGATAGCCACAGTGTTTTAACGACAACCCCGCGGACCTACCAAGTTTTTGGCGCCGTTGCCGGGGAGGGCATTAAAATAATAGTTTTTGATCTTTTTGATTTTTTTTATTATTCCGTGCTAACTTTTTTTTTCTTGCAGATTAAAAAAAACAAGGTGAGAAAAGCAGAAGAGGAAGAAAGTCTCCCAATCAGTAAACTTTCTTTCCTCTTTTACATATTAATTATTTTCCTTTTTAATTTCTTTTCTTATTTCCAAAAAAAAAATTTCAAATTTCAAATTTTCTTTTTTAAAAAAAAAATTTGCTTTTCATTTTTAGATTCATTTAGGTAAATTTATCTTTTCTGCAAAATTCAAAAAAAATTGCCCAGACATTTCATAATTTATTAGGATTAGAAACTTAATCACAAAATTAAAAAAAATATATCTAGCTTTAATTTAATTTTGTGTGTTTATAACTTTTATTTTGGACATCTTATTGCATTTCATAATCTCATAATCATCTTAAGGGCACTTATCCATAAACAAGATAAGGTGGGGAGTTCAATACCCTTCCTTAGCCCACAAACCATCACCCCTCATTTTGCATACCTAAGCCTTCTAAATAAAATTAACTAGACGTCAGCCCTAAGGAACTCGAGCTCAATAGGACAGGGCACCCGGAAGAGTTGGACCGGGTCAAGATTAGTTGGTTGACTGGTGTCTAGGAAAGGGATTCAGGGATTACGTCCTGAAGGAAGGTGGTTGGATCCACTTACCTAGCCAATTTTCAATTGGTGTCTAAGGCAAGCAAAGAGGGAAACTCCACCGACCTTACCCTTACCTAGCCAGTTAGCTAATTGGTCTTTGACTTGGAGGGCTCCAAGGCGGTCTTGGAAGTTAGGAGCTGTCTAGAATTAGGGAGCCTAGGATAGAAATCTGTTTGATAAGTATTTGAAAATAACAAAATATATATATATATATATAAAAAAAAATTTTGATTCACATATTTGGGTTGCACTGTTACATGCACGGTAGAAGATCTTTATTTCCAGACCTAGTTGACTTCAACCCTAAAATTGAACGGTTGATCCATAGTACACCAAAAAATCAAATGGCTGGAAACCCAGAAGAACCACCTAGACAGATGAAGGAATACTTTATTCCTTCCACCTACAACCCATCGACTTGCATCCATTTACCTGAAATACCTGCTAGACAATATGAGATCAAGTCTGCCACAATCCAGATGCTCCCTTCCTTTTATGGGAATACCAACGAAGATCCTTATAAGCATCTAGATGAGTTTCTAGAAATCTGCTCTACAGTGAAGATCCAAGATTTTATTGATGATGCCCTTAGACTAACCTTGTTCCCCTTCTCACTTAAGGATAAGGCCAAGTACTGGCTTGGCACAATAGGGAAACCAATTCAAACTTGGGCTGAAATGCAGCACGAGTTTCTTAAGAAATTCTATCCTATAGGTCGAACCAACACCATGAGGCGAGCCATCACTGGATTTGCTCAGCTTCCTGGTGAACAAATTCATGAATCATGGGAGAGACTTAAGGAACTCCTTAGAAAATGCCCACATCATGGTCTGTCTAAGTGGCAAATTGTCCAAGCATTTTATGAGGGATTAGGAGACCAGTATAGACAGATGGTGGATGCATCCTGTGGAGGTGCATTCATGAGTAGAAGTGAGGATGAGGCCTATACCTTGTTTGAAACCCTAAGTGAAAATTCGATCAACCATGCTTCTTTGACTTCATATGAAAGATCGATTCCTCACCAAAAGCGGGCAAGGATTTATGAAATTAGACATTCAAATTCCAATGTCGACTTGAACCTAATATCCCAAAGATTAGATACAGTCGACCTCCTTTCTCAAAAGTTGGACCAAGTCCTAGCCCTCAGTCAATAATCTCCTGCACAATACCCATCACACCCATCACAATACCCATCACCCTCTAATCATCAGGAGAGTTGTTCTATCTGTGCTAGCCCAGCCCATCACATGAATGAATGTCCTATGGTTGCACAGTTACCACCTTTCATCCAAGAACAAGTCCAAGCTACTCAAGGTTACTCCAAGCTGGGTAATGACCCATTTTCAAATACTTATAACCCGGGTTGGAGAAACCATCCTAATTTTTCTTGGAAACCATAACAGACTCAGGTTCAGACCCAAACTCCTCCTGCACGAAACTTTCAAAATAGGCCCCCATACCAAAACTATGCCTATAATAGAGGTCAGCCTAGTTAGCCTGCTCAGCCACCATATCATCATCAGTCATCATATCAACCTCCTCAACAGACCAATCTGGTCGACGATAGGTTTGATCAACTCCAATAATTAATCATGACCCAACAACAATCTATCGCCAGGTTAGAAGTTCAAATAGGACAGTTAGCTGAATCTACTATGAGGAGAGAACCAGGTCAACTACCGAGTCAACCAATACCGAATCCTAGAAACAACCCACTCATTCTTCAGCCTAATGTTCCACCTAAGAACCCTCAATTTGAGAATGCCAAAGCAATTTCTGAGCTTAGAAGTGGTAGGATTCTTAGGGACCCATATCAAGACCAGGAGAGAGAGGCTAGTATTGATGCTAGCCAGGATGAGAATTTAGAAGAAGATGTTAGTAACCATGTAGAAGAGCCTGAGCCCGGGACTAGTACTGATACTGGTTCCAATTTAAATGAGAAAGGGAAGAAGAGAGCAGATGAATTACCTGAGACTTATAAACCTAGAGTCCCGTTCCCTTCAGCCCTAGAAGCTGGTTCTTCCCATAAAAAGCAAGGAGCACGCAACGAGGAGCTGATGGAATTATTCAAGCAAGTCCATATTAATTTACCCCTCCTCGATGCAATTCAGCACATTCCAGCTTATGCTAAATTTCTCAAAGAACTCTGCACCCAAAAGTGTGAGCCACGAACCATAAAGAGAATCATATTGTCTGAGGATGTAAGTGCAGTCTTGTTGAATCAATTACCTTAGAAAATGAAAGACCCCGGCGCTCCTTTGATTTCTTGTGTTATAGGAGGCATTACCTTTGATCGAGCCCTGTTAGACCTAGGATCTAGTGTGAACCTTCTCCCAACTTCGGTCTATGAAAAATTTGGGATAGGTGAACTAAAACCCACATCAGTCATTGTTTAACTAGCCGATAGATCTGTCAAGACACCACGTGGTTTGATTGAGGATGTCTTAGTTAGAGTGAACCAATGTTATTTCCCAGTAGACTTCCTCATACTAGACATGGAACCATCCCAAGAGCTAAATCAAAATCCCATAATCTTAGGTCGTCCATTCCTAGCCACTGCCAATGCCAATATCAATTATAAAACGGGAGCTATGGACATTTCTTTTGGGGATCAAAAGGTGAGAATTAATATTTTTAATGCCTCAAAGTTTGCTCGAGAGGAGGAAAATTGTTCTGTGATTGGTTTAATAGATGAGATTGTTGAGTCTGAATTTTCCTCCAATTTGATGGAAGATGACGAGCCTATTGCTGAAACCCAAGTCCAAGAGGTAAATGCCCTGCTTGATTCACCTCAACCTTCACACCCCCCACCACCTTGGTCAATGCAAACTAAATCCTTACCTGACCTAGGAACTGAGCCTTTGCACCCTTTGATTCAGGCCCCACCATAACTTGAACTAAAAACTTTGCATGAATCACTTAAGTATGTATTTTTAGGACCCGACAAAACCCTGCCTATGATCATTGCTTCTGACCTAACCATTGAGCAGGAAAACCAATTGATAGATGTTCTGAAAACACATAGGGAGGCCATAGGTTGGGCCATTGCTGATTTAAAAGGCATTAGTCCATCAATTTGTATGTACCATATCTATACTGAGGATAGTGCTAAGCCTACTAGAGAAATGCAAAGACGGCTCAACCCAAACATGCAAGAAGTGGTCAAGAAGGAAGTGATTAAATGGTTAGATGCTGATATTATTTATCCTATTTCTGATAGCCACTGGGTGAGTCCTACTCAAGTCGTTCCAAAGAAATCTGGACTCACGGTTGTCCGTACTGACCATGGGGATTTAGTACCAACACGACTTTCTACTGGGTGGCGTGTCTGTATAGATTATAGAAAACTTAATGCAGCTACCCGCAAAGACCACTTTCCCTTACCATTTATTGATCAGATCCTAGAAAGATTAGCTGGCTAGCAATACTTTTGCTTCTTAGATGGATACTCAGGATACAACCAGGTAGCAATCTATCCAGGAGACCAGGAAAAGACCACCTTCACATGTCCCTTTGGAACCTTTGCTTTCCGTAGAATGCCTTTCGGTTTATGTAATGCACCTGCAACCTTTCAAAGGTGCATGATATCAATTTTCTCGGACATGGTAGGAGATTTCTTAGAAATTTTTATGGATGATTTTTCAGTCTTTGGAGAATCTTTTGAGAGTTGCCTCAATAATTTGAAGAAAATATTAAAATGATGTATTGAGGCTAATTTAGTTCTGAGCTGGGAGAAGAGCTATTTCATGGTTCGAGAAGGGATTGTTTTAGGACATATTGTATTTAAGAGAGGGATCGAGGTAGATAAAGCAAAGGTTGAATTGATCTCCAAACTTCCTCCACCCATCTTTATCAGACAAATTCGATCTTTTCTCGGCCATGTAGGATTCTATCATCGCTTCATCAAAGACTTTTCTAAACTTTCCCGTCCTTTATGTAATCTGCTCGCCAAGGTCATTCCTTTCAATTTTGATGAAGATTGTCTTAAGGCTTTTGAGTTTCTAAAGGAAGCTGTGACCCAAGCCCCAATCATCCAACCCCCTAATTGGTCACTACCTTTTGAAATCATGTGTGATGCTTCAGACTTTGCCATAGGAGCTGTCTTGGGCCAAAGGGTAAACAAATGTCCCATAGTGATTTATTATGCTAGCAGAACTTTGAATGAAGCCCAAAAAAATTATACCACTACTAAAAGGAGTTGCTAGCTGTGGTGTTTGCCCTGGAAAAGTTCAGATCATATCTTTTAGGTTCCAAGATTGTGGTTTATTCGGATCACTCAGCTTTGAGATACCTGCTCTCAAAGAAAGATGCTAAGCCACGATTGATTAGATGGATCTTACTGCTACAAGAGTTTGATATTGAAATTTGAGACAAGAAAGGATCTGAGAATGTTGTAGCAGACCATCTATCTAGGATTTTAGTTGAAGAGTGTGAACCTGCATCAATTAAAGAATCTTTTCTGGATGAACAGCTCTTAGCAGTTTCACATGCAAAGGCCCCTTGGTTTGCAGATATTGTTAACTACTTAGTGGTTGGACAAATCCCTGATGGCTGGTCCAAGAATGAAAAAAATCAATTCTTTGCTCAAATTAAATATTACTTTTAGGATGATCCTGAACTCTTTCAAATTTGTGCTGATCAAATCATCCGTAGGTGTGTTCCTGAATCTGAACATCTGAGTATTTTGAATTTTTGCCACACCCTTGCTTGCAGAGGACATTTTTTTGGTCGAAAAACTGCAGCTAAAGTTTTGCAAAGTGGATTTTACTGGCCGACATTGTTTAAGGATGCCTATACTTTTGGCAAAGAATGTCTTAAGTGTCAAGCCTTAGGAAATATTTCAAGAAAAGACATGATGCCTTTAAATCCCATCTTGGTAGTTGAAATCTTTGACGTTTGGGGAATTGATTTTATGGGACCCTTTCCACCCTCTAATGATTTTGAATATATTTTGGTGGCTGTCGATTATGTTTTTAAATGGATTGAGGCAATGGCAACATGAACCAATGATCATAAGGTAGTCATAAAGTTTGTTCAAAAGAATATCTTCTCTAGGTTCGGATTTCCACGTGCCATCATTAGCGACGGAGGTGCCCATTTCACAAACTACCAATTTCGAATGCTTTTGCAAAAATATGGGGTCACACATAAAGTAGCTACACCTTATCACCTGCAAACAAGTGGCCAAGTGGAAGTATCCAATAGGGAGATCAAGAACATTTTGCAAAAGACTATTAGGCCCGATCGTAGAAACTGGTCAGATCGATTAGATGATGCATTATGGGCCTATCGGACAGCTTATAAGAATCCCATTGGAATGTCTCTCTATAGACTGATCTTTGGAAAAGCATGTCATCTTCCGATAGAACTTGAACATAAAGCATATTGGGCGATTAAGCAATTAAATTTTGATTTAAAGCAAGTTGGTTCTAACCGGATGTTGCAACTGAGTGAACTAAATGAACTGAGGCGAGAGGCTTATGAAAATTCACGTATTTATAAAGAGAAAATGAAAGCCTTTCATGATCAATTTATTTCTAGGAAAACCTTTGAGCCAAATCAACAAGTCTGGTTATTTAATTCAAGGCTTCGATTATTTCCTGGAAAATTGAGATCTAGATGGGATGGACCTTACATTGTTAATCAAGTTTTCCCCCATGGTGCAGTCAAAATTTATGATCCTAGGTCAGGAAACTTCTTTAAGGTGAATGGTCAACGTTTAAAACAATACATTGAAGGAATATCAACAAATCGAACCATTGACCGAGTAACATTAACTGACCCACACTGAACTGAGCTGCATTATGTCTGGCTGAAGATATTAAACTTAGCGCTTGTTGGAAGGCAACCCAATATGTACTCAATATTTTTTTTAATTCCAAAAAAAAAAAAAAAATTACAGCCTCTACATTGTTCATGAGCTCCTCTTCTCAGGTATCCCTTTACATTTTTTTAGTTCTTATGGTTTATTTATTTTTTTTATACCATTAGGGACAATGGTATTTAAGTTGGGGGTCGGGACAAATATTTTTTTTTTTTAAATTTTTTTTATTAAAAAAAAAAAAAGTTTTCATGTGTCAAAAATAAATCTGGAGCAAGATAGACTAGGAAAAGTAATAAGAGTTAGAGAGTGTTGCTAATGACTGTAGCGAGTCAAGAAGTAGACTAGCGTGTTAGACTTTTAGGGCCTACTTAGATCACCTAAAGGCTATTAGCACTTCCATTGCACATGCACGCTGACGAGACAAAGTAAGTATTAGTTGTAAGGACAATTGAGGACTTAATTATCATTGAAAACTGGTAATTGATATATATCCCAATTTAAAATTGAGGAAAGAGCTACCTACCTGAAATAAAAGTGCAAAACATAGAGTATATATGGATCGCCCTAAACTTAGTAACCGGGTCTCTGCACCTAAGTCAAGTGTGGAGGTTCGTGTCAAACGGTGAAGGGAAGGCCAGGATGCTCAGCACAAAAAAAAAAAAAAAAAATCAGGTAGTGTGAAAGCTAACTCAGTTCATAAGCTTAATTTAGGGATGTATAGAAAATTAACCAAAGTAAGTGTTAATCAAAGATACATTTGTTCTTGCAAACTAGTACCAAAATGTTAAGTTAGTCATCACAAACACAAGTGTTGTAGATCTTTAGATGAACTCTAAGAAAGTTTCTAATTATGCTGACTGCAAAATTTATTTCTGAAACTCAATACTTAGTTAGTGATACTTGATAGATCTTTTTACTTTCAAACCTAGATCTATTTTTGTAAAGGATGATCTTTGTGACACATAGTTATACTTTTTACATTGCTAAGGGACTAGCAATAAGTAAGTTAGGGGGTGATAAATCATGGATTTACACGTTTATTTTAAGTATTTTAGTTAATTATTGGTGCTAATATTCTTTTAATAACCTAATTTCATAATTAATTTTGACTTTCTTGCAAAACTAATTATTTTAAAAATATCTTTGAAAAATATGAAATTAGAATACGTTCATGAAAAATAGATTTCAAGTCAAAGCACCACACACCCATTTAAATGATTAATAAAAAATTTAATAATTATAATTAATGATCATGGAATCAGTAAAATTAATAAGATTGAAACCCACCAATAGGTAGAGCTTGATTTACGGAATCCAACGACACAAACAGTACTTAAATCAGGTTTGAAATGAAGAAGTTATAAATTTTCTAAGATTTTTGCACATATTTTGATGCTGCACAGTTTTGATGGACCGGCTGCTGGGTTTATTCACTGCAGCTTGGTCCACCGGTAGCCATTGCTGCCAGTCCACGAAGCAGGGCGTGGACCACAGCCCTCCAGAGGTGCCGAAACATGCCGAGAAGCACGCCAGCGGTGTCCCTGGCCGGAGGAGAAGCTCCGACGGTGGTTTGACGGTCGGTGGTGGCATTTTTTGGCGGCAAACGAGAGGAGGCAGCTCACGTTCTTCACGAGGTGTCCACGACCAGAGGAGAAGCTCCGGCGGTGGCATTGCCGAGCCTCCACGCGCGTTGTCGAGCCTCCACGCGCGTTGCCGAGCTCCTCCATGTGCTATGCCGAGCTCCTCCACACGCACGGCCAAGCTTCTCCATGGTGGTTCCACGAGCTGGCTTGCCGAAGTGCCGTCCATGAGCTGTCCACGGGCGTTCTCCACGGGCAGTCCACGAGTAGTCCACGGGCGAGCTCCACGGGCACGAGTGTTCTCCACATTACCGGAGCGCAGTCCACGGGCACGAGCAGTCCGCGAGCCGAGCTTCTCCACGGGCGTTGCCAAGCGGTCATCACGGCGTGATCTGGGCATTCTCCGCGGGCTGACGGATGCTGGGCATTCTCCACGAGCTCCATGGTGCAACCCATGAGCTCCACGGCGTAGTCCACGAGCAGCGTAATCAACGGAGCAGCAATGGCGAATTAGGCACTAAAGCTATTTCATGGTCTTCAAAGAAATAAAATATTGTGGTCCTCTCTTCAGCTGAGGAAAAGTACATAGCAATGACAGCATGTGCATCTCAAGCAATTTGGCTCAAAAAATTACTAAAAGGCAAGGATTTCAAGCAAGATATGTCCATAAAAATTTTTAATGACAACTCTTTTGCCATCAAGTTATCAAAAAATCTAGTGAACCATGGGAGCAAGCACATTTATTCACAATATCACTTTCTTTGTGATCATGTGAAAAAAGAGATGATTGAATTGGTGCATTGTAGGAGTGAAGATGGAGTATATATTTTCACCAAGCCTTTGAACATTTTATATATCTATGTGGTTTACAAGATGTATGAAAAATTTAATTTAATGGGGAGATGTTAGCAGTTTTAAATTAAATTTTATGTTTTTCTATAGTGGGTGTAGTGGATTATGATCAATTAGTTATCTTATGTTTATTTATAGTAGACATACATAGAAAGTTAGGTAAGTTATTTTTTATCTTGGAATTGGTTGTAATTGATATTATTCTTCCTTGATAGATAGATATCAGAAATCTAAAGTAGAGAATAAAAGTTATATTCCTCTTTGTTGCCTAGTGTAGCAACCCAAGAGGGGGGGTGAATTGGGTTTCTTTAAAAATTTAAATTCTAAACAAGTATGCACTTGAACTAAGGTTCTTGTATAACAATGTGATTGTGATAAAAAATGATATGCAGTAGAATTATAAAATAAATGCAATGTAAATCAGAGTAAATAAAGAAGAAAGAGAAAGCAATCACAAATACTAAGATGTGTAGTGGTTCGGTGCAAACCAAGCACCTACATCCACTCTCCAAGCTCCTCCTTGGGAATTTCTACTATAATCTATCCAAGATTATAGCCAACTTATTTCCAAAGGTTCACAAGTCAAACCTTGTTGGTTTTGTCACCTAGGCTCACCAACAATCTTTAATACTAGTTTTAATACCTTTAAAACTAGTAACAACAAACAAGACAAAAAGTACAGATATAAACTCAAGAAAGAACTCTCAAAAGAGTAAATATAAATATCATTGAAGCTCTTCTTGAATGCTTGAGTTGTCTCGTTCTTGGAACTTCTTCAATGCACACTTTTGGCTAACGATTTGAAGGCTCAACAGCACAAGTGAAGGATTTTTCAGGTGGAATATTCTTTTTGGCTCACTCAAGTCTTTTCTCAAAAGATAAACTTTGTCTCTTGTGATTCACATTTTCTCTCCTTGTTTTCAATGAATTTGGTGAGTGATAAATAGACCAAAAACCTTTAAAAAGTCGTTGGAGATCATTGAAGTGAAGAAACTAGCCATTTGGAATCAATTCTGAACTTCTGGAAAACTAGCCGTTGTACTAAGTATTGATACTTGATTTGTTCATAAGTCGTTCTATGAGTCGACACTTTGGTTGACACTAGGGTCGATACCAGGTATAAATTTGAATTTCCAACATTCTGCTTCACTTCTAGTCTCAGGCTATGAGTCAACCCGTGAGTCGACACTTGGAACTGTGAGTTGACACTTCAGTCAGCACTAGGCAAAATGTCCATGGAATGGCATGTTCTATCCTTTTCTTATCTCAGGCCATGAGTCGATCTATGAGTTGACCTGTGAGTCGACACTTAGGTCGATACTTCACTAAGATCCAAAAATCATATTCTGTTCAATTCTATTCTCAGGCCTTGAGTCGATCTGTGAGTCGACATTTGATCTTTGTGAGTCAACACTTCGAGTCAACACTTGGTATGCCAGCTAAAAGTTCTGCATGCTAGTCTTCAAGGTGTCAACACTTGCTCCATGAGTCATTTCCAAAATGTGTGCCAGACCTCAAAATTCTTAAAAATTATCCAATTAACTTCTAGTTCTTTCTTCATAAAGATCAAAGTGATCATTTTAAAGTCATTCCAAGGTAAGAAGACCACTCAAACTTTGAAATTCATATTGCTTTGATATCCATAATTTTGATACTATTGTGTAGAAAATTTGAAGTATCTGTGACCTAAAATTTATAACTCCAACTAAAACATTAGTCCAAACATATACTCAATATTTTGTTGATCATCAAAATCAAGGGCCAAAGCCAACAATCTTCCCCTTTTTGATGATGACAAAATTTTAAGTATATAAGCATTTAAGTTCAAAATTTGACTATTGTAAATAAGCATAATATCAAAAACACTAAAAATGTGAACAAGTTCATCAAATCGTCTTCACAATTATCATCAATCAAGGTTCATATAAGTATTACAACAATGTTTCAAGAGAATCAAGATTATATTTTCTTAATTTCTCCCCCTATCTTAAGTAACTTATGAATTCTTGAAAAAAAAAAAAATTTCTTGCTTATATGTCTTCCTTACTCCCCCTTTTTGTCATCATTAAACATTAAAAGGGAGTTTCTCCCCCTGAATTAGTGCTTTAGTGAAGATAGAACATCAATTAGATAAAAAGAGAGTAATGAAGCAATTTTCATAACTAAGAAACATAACTTTCATAGATAATGAGTTTCAGTACAACATAGCAAATGACATACATGAACTAAAAATACAAGCATAAACTGGAAATACAACAATGGAACTACTTGAAACATAACATAACAAAAACTGAAAAAGTACATGAAATGCAAATAGGATATCTGAGAGGCTAATCCTCATCAAAAGGAAATTCCAAAACAATGGGTGCCATGATCCTAGAGGATGAAGATCTAGGAGTCTTATGCAACATACTCCTATGTTGCCCAGAAATGGAGCCCAAGAGGGGGGGTGAATTGGGTCTTTTAAAAATTTAACACAATAAAACAAATGGTCTAGTGGTGCTTGTGAGTAACAAATAATTAGATGCAAGATAATAGCACTTAATTAAAGAATGCAAAAAGAAAAGAGCAATCAAACACAAACACAAGATATATAGTGGTTCGGTGCAAACCTAGCACCTACATCCACTCTCCAAGCCACCCTTGGGAATTCCACTATAATCCACACCAGATTACAGTTGACTTATTTTTACAAGGCTCACAAGTCAAAAACCTAAGTTGGTTTTATCACTTAGGCTCACCAACAAACCTAACTACTTGTTTTGTCTTCGGGCTCACAAGTTAACCCTAGTTGGTTTTAACACTTTGGCTCACCAACAAACCACAATAACCTTCTTTCAAGACACCCTTGAAAGCAAGGTCAAAGCACAACAAATCAGATATAAATTTAAATGCTACAACAAACTCTCTTCAAGAGTGGATTGGAATCTTTGAAGCCCAAGAATTGCTTTGACTTCACTCTTCTTCAAGTTGCCTCCTTTTGGAATGTAGTAGATTTGAGCAAGTAGGCTTTTTCAGTGGAATCAAGCTAGAAGAGGCTTTTGATTTGAAGTTTGGAGAGAATAAAGGCTTTTTTGGCTTTAGAGTGGACTTGAATGCTCTTGAATAGACTTCTCTCTTTTTCTTCTTGACTTCTTCACTCTTCTCTTGCTTTAAAATGAGGTTGGTGGAGATTAAATACACCAAAAACCTTCTAAAAACGGTTTGTGACCGTTGGAGCATTGGAAATAGCCATTTGGAGCTTGAAATCCCATTTCTGCAAGCCAGAAAAATAGATCCGTTAGAGCTGTCAGGCTGCAAGTGTCGACACTTGGCTGTCAGGTGTCGACACTTGGCTGTCAGGTGTCGACACTTGAATTCTGGGAGTCGACACTTGATCATTCAAGTGTCGACACTTGATGCACAGGTGTCGACACTTGACACAAAAAATCCTCGAACCAACAAGTTCTGTATTTTCAAAATTCTCAGGCCTTGAGTCGACACTTGAAACCTAAGTGTCGACACTTTGTGTCGACACTTGAATTCTAGGTGTCGACACTTGGCGTGCCAAGGATTTTTCTTCGTGCCAAATGCTGAAGTGTCGACACTTGTCTGTCCAGGTGTCGACACTTGAGACTGAAAACATCCAGAATCAAGAGTAAAAGCCTCGAAATCAAAAATAAAGTTCATAAATGCATAAACACATAATAGTTAAGCAAATATTAGCCCTTTTTCAATAAAGAGAATGTCCGGATATGTGAGAATTGCTCCATGCCATTGCGTGCCATACACCATAAGTTTTTGGAATTTTGAGGTGCTTTCTTCCTGAAAACTCACAACTTGAAATTCACATTAGAATACAATATGTGCTCAATGTTTTGTTATTCATCAAAATCACTGGATGGAGCCAACAATCTCCCCCTTTTTGATGATGACAAAACCTTGAGAAAAAGAGACAACATAGTTCAAACCATGAGTTTTCTAATTAATAGGAGACAATCTCCACCTTAATTAGATACTTCTTATTAAGGTAAACTTCAAATCAATATAATGCATCTTTTTCTTTTAAACAAGATACATGTTCTCAAATTCTCAAAAACAATTAAACATCCATTATCACTCTTTTTCTTCATAACAATTACTTTTTAACATTACTTTTTCTCATTACTTTTTCTCTCCCCCTTTTTGTCAATCATAAAAAAAATAACCTCCCCCTTTCAATTAGCATGTATAGAAAATATTATAGCTGAAATTGTGCTTGTGTCAGAGTTAAAATATCCCATTATATCAGAGCTAAAATATGACAAACTGAAGTATAACAAACATATATATATGAGACAAGTTTTTTAGTACAAACAAAATTGAAACATACATATATCAAACATAAAAAGAGATCTGAAACAGTCATCTATGAGGCTAGTCCTCATCAGAAGAAACATCAAGACTAAAAGGAGCACTAATCCTAGATCTGGTGGCTAAAGCCCTAGGAGGTGCTAAAGCTCTAAGACTCCTGGTACGGCCGGCAGGACCAAAAGCTGGTACAACCCTAGAAGATCTGGTAGAAGGAGGCGAAAGACGATCAGCTGGCTCAATAGGATCTGGAACAAAGTCAACTAGAGCAGTAGAAGGAGCAAGTGTAGTAGGAGGATCTCGACTGACCACCTCATAAGCATCAGCTCCGCCTACACTATCGTTGTCAGTGCTTACTACCTCAGTGGCTCGGTCAACATCCTGATCACCTCCATCAGCAATATCAGCATGGTCGCTCTAGTGATCGCCGCCGTCATCATCATCATCATCATCATATGGAGCAGGAGCAGGTGCAGCAGGAGGTATAAGTGATCTCAGAAGATCCTCAAGATGTGTAAAACCCTCCTCCATAGATCTGCGGATCTCAGTGTGCTCTGAGGTAGTCTGTGCTCGTAGAAGCTCGACCTCGCTATGTAGCTGAGTCACCTCTCCTCTGATCTGTGTGAACTGGGCTCTGGCATGCTCCTCAAAGGATAATCCAGTAGATGGTGGTGGAGGTACTGAAGTATCAGGTGACAGGTGCTCTGCCTGTGTCGATGGTACATCCACTGGAGGAAGGACTGCTGGCTCAGATGGTCCAGCCTCAGCCTCTCGAATCACATCCTCCTCATCTGGCTCCTGGCCAGACTCTCTCCGAACCCATCGACCTCCAACCATCCTGAAACCCATGCAGTGCAATGACCTCTCATCATATACATCTGTGTGCAGTATCTCCTTGGGGATCTCCCCCTCCAATGATACTCCACAAGCTCTGAAAAGACGAGTCAGTGCCATCCCGTATGGCAAACAGTGTCGGTGCTGAGTGGCAGCATCATGCATCTGTGACAGCATCAAGGCCGGTATGTCAACTGGTCTCCTCTCGATCAGACTGGTCATCAACATCAGCTCTCTCTCTGTGATGAAATCAAATTTGCCAGTCTTCGGTAGAAGGATCCGTGCGGTAATGTGGTGCAGCAGTCGCATCTCTAAAGATAACTGGTTCGCGGTAACTACTGAGATACCGCGAACATCCTCTCGCTCAAGGATGCATCTGAAAGCTGCCTCTCTATCATCAACTGAGAACGCACTGACTCCTCTCCGGGGTATCTCCCATACTCGGCTCAGCAACTCATCAGTCAATGAAATCTGTATACCTCTGACGGATGTCGTCCATAAGAGTCGTCGACAGTCCAGGGCACCGTAAAACTCCCTCACCAGATGAGGATAGTATCTCTCCTGCATGGTGCAGAAGGGTACTAACCCTGCATCTGAGAGTATCTCTCTAATGCCAAAATGGTGCCTGTCAAAACAGTGTAGATCTACTCTCCTCCCTGAAGCTACTGACTTCCCTGCCATCCTCTTTGCAGGGGGGGAGCTCGGAGTGGCTGAACTGCTCTACGGAGAGGGATCGAATCTGGCCTTCGACCTCCTCTCACTACCCTGACTAGGCCTTGCTCTAACTGCAAGTCTCTTCCTAGGACCCATATCAGCCAACTGACCAGGAAGAATGAAAAAGGTTCAGAACAAACGACTGGCCATAGGTGAGATTAGAGTTTAAAATGGTCTCAAAAACCAGAATTAATAAGTTTTGATCAAGATGAGAAATTTTGAGTAAAATTTGTAGGTAAAATTTGTGTTGGGTGGAGCACATTTGAATCTCAAAAATTATTTTTGAAAAAATCATGGGATTTAGGTTTTAAGCATTTAGGGTTTTTGCAAATAGGCGAAAATGTTCAAAATGCAATACTAGAAATCCTTCCTAATCATCAATAAAAAGATTTATTACATTTAAATTAGATGAAAACCCATTTTATTTTGCCCAAAATTGATGAAATAGTGATTTTTGTGAAAAAGGATTGAAAAACACCAAAAAGATGAGGGAAATTCGAGGAAAACAAATCTAAAACAAGATTCCCTCAAATGGAGTTTTAGAAATTTACTAAAACACACAAAAATCCAGTTAAATTGAAGAAAAAAGTTCGAAAAACCTAAAACATGATTGTTTGGTTTAAAAATAATAAAGTTAAAAACATAGAGAAATAAAAACTAAATTAGAGAGGGAAAATACCTTATTTGAGACGGATTGAAGGGTGAAAAGACGGGTTTGGAAGGGGGGACCACTGTTCCAAGAAATTTGGGGAAGGAAAATTTTCAAAAAACCCTTCGTTCGGCCCGTTTTAAAACAGTTCAGATTCGCAAGTGTCGACACTTCGGATTTGTCAAGTGTCGACACTTGGTCAGGTGTCGACACTTGACACTTTCCAAGTGTCGACACTTGGCCAAGAAAATTCGAGAAAATCCAGGAAAAAATAAAAAAAATTCTTGGGGTTTAAAACAATAAGTGTTGATCTTTTAGGACAAGGTAAAAAGGATACTAAGAGAATCCTAGGAGAATGGATCAATTACACCTAACTCCCTTCTAATCAGACAGAACCTATCCTCACTCAAAGGCTTTGTAAACACATCAGCTAATTGATCATTGGTACAGACAAAATCAAGAATTATGTTTGAGTTTTGTACATGATCTCTTATGAAATGATGTCTTATTTCAATGTGTTTACTTCTTGAATGTTGCACTGGATTTTTAGATAAGTTGATTGCACTAGTATTATCACATCTTATGGGTGTCTTAGTTAGTTTTATGCCAAAGTCTTCAAGTTGTTGTTTGATCCAGAGGATTTGAGCACAACAGCTCCCATCTGCTATATATTTGGCTTCTGCCGTAGATAGAGCAACAGAGTTTTGTTTTTTGCTACTCCAGGAGATCAAATTTACTCCAAGAAACTGACAGGTTCCACTAGTACTTTTATGATCAAGTTTACATCCAGCAAAATCAGCATCAGAATAAGCAATTAAATCACATGAAGAATCTCTAGAGTACCATAAACCAATTTTAATTGAGCCAGATAGATATCTAAATATGCATTTAACAGCTAAAAGATGAGACTCTTTAAGATTGGACTGATATCTAGCACACATACAGACACTAAACATGATATCTGGCCTACTGGCAGTAAGATATAATAACGAACCAATCATGCCACGATATAATTTTTGATCAATTGATTTACCTGATTCATCCTTGTCAAGTCTACATGTAGAGCTCATAGGGGTACCTAATGGCTTAGTGTTCTCCATCCCAAACTTCTTGAGTATTTCTCTTGTGTATTTTGTTTGGTTGATGAAGATCCCCTCTTTGGTTTGCCTTATCTGGAGTCCGAGGAAGAAATTTAGTTCTCCCATCAAGCTCATCTCGAACTCACCCTGCATTAGACTTGCAAAATCTTGACAAAGAGATTCATTAGTAGCACCAAATATTATATCATCAACATAGATTTGTACTACTAAGAAATCATCATTCTTTTTCTTTAAAAATAATGTTTTATCCACATTTCCTCTAGCAAAATTATTTTTTAGTAGAAAAGAGCTTAAATGATCATACCAAGCTCTTGGAGCTTGTTTTAATCCATATAAAGCTTTATGAAGTTTATAAACATGATTTGGAAATTCAGAATTTTCAAAACCAGGGGGTTGTTCAACATAAACTTCTTCTTCAATTAATCCATTCAAGAAAGCACTTTTAACATCCATCTGATACAGTTTAAAGTTCATAAAACAGGAAAAAGCCAATAGTAGCCTAATTGCCTCAAGTCTAGCCACAAGAGCAAAGGTTTCATCAAAATCTATCCCTTCCTCCTAATTGTATCCTTTGGCAACTAGTCTAGCTTTATTTCTAATTACTATTCCATTTTCATCAAGTTTGTTTCGAAAAACCCATTTTGTGCCAATAATTGATGTGTTTGAGGGCCTATCTACTAGTGTCCAAACATTGTTCCTTTTAAATTGATTAAGTTCATCTTGCATAGCATTTATCCAATTACTATCACATTCAGCTTCCTCAATAGTTTTAGGTTCAATTTGAGACACAAAAGCTAAGTAGTCACAAATATTTCTAAGAGATGATCGAGTACTTACACCTTTAGATGGATCACCTATAATTAGTTCTTTTGGATGTCCATGAGCATACCTCCATTCTTTTGGTAAAGGATCAACAGTTGAGGTATCTTCATCACCTTGTGCTTGATCTTTGTCGATGTTCTGATCATCATTCTGTTCCTTGGTAAGTTCATCATTGTTGTTTCTTTCTTCAGTCTTCTTGTTACCTGATTCATCAAAAAGTACATCTTCTTTTCTTGAAGATTTTTGGTTAGTTTCGTCAAATACTACATGAATGGATTCTTCAACAAGTGTCCTTCTGTTGAAGACCCTGTATGCCTTACTAGATGTGGAGTAGCCTAGAAAGACTCCCTCATCTGATTTGGCATCAAATTTACTTAGATTGTCTTTACCATTGTTTAAGATGAAACAACGGCAACCAAAAACATGAAAATAACGGATTGAAGGTTTTCTACCCTTCCAAAGCTCATAAGGAGTTTTCTTTAAAATCGGTCGAATTAAAACACGATTTAAGATATAGCATGCAGTATTTATGGCTTCCACCCAAAAGTATCTAGGTAAATCATTTTCACACAGCATGGTGCGTGCCATTTCTTCAAGAGTTCTATTTTTTCTTTCTACTACCCCATTTTGTTGAGGTATCCTAGGTGCAGAAAAATTGTGATTAATTCCATTTTCAATACAGAATTTATTGAAATCGGTATTTTCAAATTCAGTTCCATGATCACTTCTTAAGGAAATTACTGAAACACCTTTTTCATTTAAAACTCTTTTGTGAAATCTTATGAATTCAGAAAACGTTTCATCTTTGTGTGCTAAAAACATGATCCATGTAAAACGTGAGAAATCATCTACAATGACTAGACCAAACTTCTTACCTCCCAAACTAGATGTTCTAGTAGGCCCAAAGAGGTCCATATGAAGCAATTCTAAAGGTCTAGATGTAGAGATTACTCCTTTAGGTTTGAAAGAAGATTTTGTTTGTTTTCCAAGTTGACATGCACTGCAAATCTTATCTTTTTCAAAATTCAGTTTAGGCAAATCTTTTACTAAATTCTTTTTGCTAAGTTTTGAAATTAAATGCATGCTAGCATGTCCTAGTCTACGATGCCAAAGCCAACTAGCTTCATCGATCTTGGCTTCCATTGCCACTAGACATTGACCTTTCTGAATAAGGAGATCATCAAGATCAACCATATAAATATTGCCATGCCTATGACCGATGAATTTAATGCCATTGTCATCTAGACTAGAAACAATGCACAAAGAATATTCAAAAACAACTTTAAATTTTTGTCACAAAATTGACTAATACTAAGCAAGTTATGTTTTAAACCATCAACATATAAAACATTATCAATATAAGAGGTAGGGGTGATATGGATTTTACCAATACCAATGATTTTTCCCTTTCCATTATCACCAAAAGTTACATTGCCACCATTTTGATATGTGAGTGATGAGAACTGCTCCACATCTCCTGTCATATGCCTTGAGCAACCGCTATCAAGATACCACATTCTCTTCTTGTTGGTTGCAAGGCATACCTGCAATAAAGATCAAGAGGAGACTTTAGGTACCCAAGCCATCTTGGGTCCTTTTTGGTTAGTGGCATTGGTTCCTTTTGGAACCCAAACTTTCTTAGTTTTTCTTAATTTTCTTTTGTTGCACATGTAAGATTTATATCCTATAACACCACAAGTATAGCATGTAATTGAAGAAGATGCAGGTACAAAGAAATTTTTAAGGAGTTTTTGTTTCTTATGAGTTCTGAATCCTAAACCAGCTTTGTCAAATACTGCTCTTTGGTTATTTAACAGTAAATTCAATTTTTCAGAACTGTAAGTAAATTTTTCGACAAAAGGCTTTAGTTTATCATTTCCTCTTTATATTTCTTATTTTCCATTAAAATTTCTTTGTGTTGTCTTGACAATTTTTTATTTGAAACTAAGTTACTTTTCTTTTCAAGTATATTCTTTTCATTTTCAAGACCCATAATCTTATCATTTAGATTTTTATTTTTTATTAGAAGGTATTCATTCTCATTTGAAAGGTTGTTATTTATTTTAGCTAGTTCCAGATTCTGCTTCTTTAAGTCTTTATGTTTTGACTTTAATTTTTGAAATTCTATTACTAGTTCATCAAAAATTTCATGAAGCTCATCAAAAGATAATTCATTTTCGGTTTCAGAACATACCTCTTCTTGATCGGCCATTAGATAGAAATTTGCTACTTCCTGTTGTTCTTCCTTAGAGCTGGAGTCTTCACTTTCGCTCCAGGTTGCCATCATGGCCTTTTTCCTTAACTTTCTTCTGCTTTTCTTTAGTAAGGGGCAGTCTACCTTGAAATGCCCTGGCTTTTTGCACTCAAAACATGTGGGCTGCTCCTCCTTCTTCTCCTTATCTTTTTCTTTACTGGGCTCACCCTTCAGAGGTTTCTTTTTGTAGTTGAATTTCTTTTTCCTCATAAACCTTCTGAACTTCCTTGCCAACATAGCAGTTTCATCTTCTTCGTCATCCTCTTCAGAGTCTTCGCTTGAGTCTTCTTTGGTAGTAGATTTGAATGCTATTGTCTTTTTCTTTTTGTCCACCTCTCCGTTCTTCTGTTTGATAGATAGTTCATATGTCATTAAGGAGCCCAACAGTTGTTCCAGTGGGAGAGTGTTGACATCTTTTGCTTCTTCGATTGCAGTGACCTTTGCATCCCATGAAGCTGGTAGAGACCTGAGAAGTTTATTTACAAGTTCACCATTAGAAATTATTTTTCCTAAACTTCTCATGCCATTGACAATGTTTGTGAACCTAGTATACATTTCACTGATAGATTCAGTAGGTTCCATTTTAAACATTTCATAAGTGTGAATTAGCATGTTGACTTTGGTGGTCTTTACTTGGTGTGTACCCTCATGGGTAACCTCAAGTGTATCCCAAATCTCTTTTACGGAGAGATAGTTGGATATTCTGTTAAACTCACTAGGATCAAGAGAACAGAATAAAAGGTTCATTGCCTTTGCATTAAGCTCAATTTGCTTAATGTCACTCTCATCCCAATCATCTTCCATTTTAGGGGTGAGAATGCCATTAATCATCATTGTAGGCTGATGAGGACCTTTTACTATTGTTCTCCATAAATTATAATCAAGAGCTTGTATAAATATGCGCATGCATGTCTTCCAGTATGTGTAATTTGTGCCATTAAACAGTGGGGGTCGGTTTGAGGCTTGACCTTCAACAATACCCATGCCTATTGGGGCTGCCATGATCTTTTACTCAAGATCCTTGGACCTACAAGAGAGTACCGGTGCTCTGATACCACTTGTTGCCCAGAAATGGAGCCCAAGAGGGGGGGTGAATTGGGTCTTTTAAAAATTTAACACAATAAAACAAATGGTCTAGTGGTGCTTATGAGTAACAAATAATTAGATGCAAGATAATAGCACTTAATTAAAGAATGCAAAAAGAAAAGAGCAATCAAACACAAACACAAGATATATAGTGGTTCGGTGCAAACCTAGCACCTACATCCACTTCCCAAGCCACCCTTGGGAATTCCACTATAATCCACACCAGATTACAGTTGACTTGTTTTTACAAGGCTCACAAGTCAAAAACCTAAGTTGGTTTTATCACTTAGGCTCACCAACAAACCTAACTACTTGTTTTGTCTTCGGGCTCACAAGTTAACCCTAGTTGGTTTTAACACTTTGGCTCACCAACAAACCACAATAACCTTCTTTCAAGACACCCTTGAAAGCAAGGTTAAAGCATAACAAATCAGATATAAAATTTAAATGCTACAACAAACTCTCTTCAAGAGTGGATTGGAATCTTTGAAGCCCAAGGATTGCTTTGACTTCACTCTTCTTCAAGTTGCCTCCTTTTGGAATGTAGTAGATTTGAGCAAGTAGGCTTTTTCAGTGGAATCAAGCTAGAAGAGACTTTTGATTTAAAGTTTGGAGAGAATAAAGGCTTTTTTGGCTTTAGAGTGGACTTGAATGCTCTTGAATAGACTTCTCTCTTTTTCTTCTTGACTTCTTCACTCTTCTCTTGCTTTAAAATGAGGTTGGTGGAGATTAAATATACCAAAAACCTTCTAAAAATGGTTTGTGATCATTGGAGCATTGGAAATAGCCGTTTGGAGCTTGAAATCCCATTTCTGCAAGCCAGAAAAATAGATCCGTTAGAGCTGTCAGGCTGCAAGTGTCGACACTTGGCTGTCAGGTGTCGACACTTGAATTCTGGGAGTCGACACTTGATCATTCAAGTGTCGACACTTGACACAAAAAATTCTCGAACCAACAAGTTCTGTATTTTCAAAATTCTCAGGCCTTGAGTCGACACTTGAAACCTAAGTGTCGACACTTGGTGTCGACACTTGAATTCTAGGTGTCGACACTTGGCGTGCCAAGGATTTTTCTTCGTGCCAAATGCTGAAGTGTCGACACTTGTCTGTCCAGGTGTCGACACTTGAGACTGAAAACATCCAGAATCAAGAGTAAAAGCCTCGAAATCAAAAATAAAGTTCATAAATGCATAAACACATAATAGTTAAGCAAATATTAGCCCTTTTTCAATGAAGAGAATGTCCGGATATGTAAGAATTGCTCCGTGCCATTGCGTGCCATACATCATAAGTTTTTGGAATTTTGAGGTGCTTTTTTCCTGAAAACTCACAACTTGAAATTCACATTAGAATACAATATGTGCTCAATGTTTTGTTATTCATCAAAATCACTGGGTGGAGCCAACATCCTAGTCCTCAGGAAAGGTCTAAATCTATCTATAACTCTAGCGATCCTAGTGGCATGGATAGTAAGGGTCTCCACAGGTGTCACAAAGGCAGAAGCAGTGTCTCTCTGAACATCAGTAGGAGCAGGAACATATGGAGTCTAATCAGGAACAATTGGAGTTTGATCCTCTCTACTGACAATCTGATAACCACCACCTGCATCACCATCATCATCACCACTATTGTCTGAACCATCATCGCCAGCTGTGCCATCACCAGCATCACCAGCAGTGACATCATGTGCATCATCATCACCATCTACAGGTGAAGGAGGAGGTGGATGAACCTGAGGTCCAGCTGGAGGCACCAGTGCTATCAACAAGTCTCTAATCTCAGTGAATCTTGCCTCCATGGTTTGTCAAATGCCTATGAGCTACTCATCTATATGAGATCTAAGTCCATGCAGCTCTAACTGTAGTCTAGAAGTCCTGATAGACAATCCCAATATCTCCTCCCTAACTCCAGAAATCTGCTCAATGATGCACTCCTTGAAGGTAAAATTTGCAGTTGTAGTGTCTCGAGAAGCTATAGCTGGACCACGAGCAGGTGCAGGTGTAGAGTGCTCCGACTCAGGAGTAGTAACAGGAGCAGGTCTAAGGAGACTAATCTATTGTGTAGGCCCAAAGGGTCCTGCCTTAGAAGCTCTTAATTCATCCTCTTCGTTTGGCTCCTGGCCTAACTCGCGTCTGACCAACTTACTGCCAACTCTCCTAAATCCCATCCGATGAATAGATTTCTCCTTGTAAGTGTCTGTGCAGAGAATCTCTTTGGAGGCCTCGTCCTCTAGTGGGATACCAAAATCTTTGAAGATCCGGGTCATCCCATACCATATGGCAAGCACAATCTACGATGGGTGGCTACCTCACCCATTTGATTAACCATGATCATGGGTAGGTTGATGGCCATCTGCTATCTTAGAGCGACCATCAGAACTAGCTCCCTCTCAGTGATGAAGTCGAATCTACCAGTCTTCGAAACCAGAATCCAAGCAATAATGTGGTGAAGCACCCTCATCTTCAATAATAACTGGTTTGCCAACACCACTGATACTCCCCTAATGTCCTCGCACTACAATATGCATCGAAAAGTTGCATCTCTATCACCTACCCAGTTTGCTGCCGAACCATGTAGTGGTATCTCCCAAACTCTGCTAATGGTCTCAGGGGTCACTAGAATCTCGACACCTTTGACTCGAGATGTCCACCTGATGCCATCCATAGACATGCTACCATAAAACTCGTGCATCAGGTATGGAAAGTACCTCTCTCTCATGGTGCAGAAAGATACAAGCCCTGCTACCCTCAACAAATCTCTAATAATGAACCACTCTAAATCCCAAAACTGAAGATCAACTCTCCTCCTGCATGCTATAACCTTCCCTGCAACTCGCTCAGCTACGGGGGATGACTATGGAGGGGGTGCTTTGTTAGCCTGCTGATCTTTGGACTGCTCATGATGTATGGCTGGATCTTGATTGGCCTTAGACCTCCTCTCCCTGGTACTCAGCTTGCCATGCTCGAAGGATGACAGTTTCTTGTGGAACACAACTTACTTCTTACGTGCCATGACCACTAGAACACATGGATTGGACCGGAAAGAGGAATGAACCAAAGAAAGGAAAAATGAGCCGGAGAGGTGAAGAAAGAACCCAAACGGACCGATATTGGAAAAATCAGAAGGAATGAGGAAAAATCGATCCAAAAATGAGGGAGAAATGAGGAATTTTCTAAGAATGGAAGGTTATGGATGGAAGATCACTATTTGGGGATGATAGGAAGGTTTTGGGGACCACACGGAAGAGGGAGAACTGAAAAATAAGTGAGAAAATTGTTCGGATGATGCCCTAAAAAAGTAGTTGATCCATTCATGAGTCGACACTTTGAAAATTGCTCTAGTGTCGACACTTGGGCAATTTTACAAGTGTGGACACTTGATCATTTTCAAGAGAAAAATCAGAATAAAATTCAATAAATTTCCATAAAAATAGGGAAGAGTATAGGGGCTATTCTAAGATATATTTGAGAGAATTTTGAGGCAATTGAAAGGATTTCACCAAGAATTTGAAAGGTTTTCGTCAAAGGGATCAATGATGCCTAACACCCTTCTGATCATGCAAAACCTATCTTCGCTAAGGGTTTTGTGAAAATGTTAGCTAGTTGTCTATTAGTGCACACAAAATCAAGCATTATATTACCATTTGGCACATGATCTCTTATAAAGTGATATCTCATTTCAATATATTTACTTCTTGAATATTGAATTGGATTTTTAGTTAAATTAATAGCACCAGTATTATCACATCTTATGGATATTTTAGTTAACTTAATGTCAAAATCTTTGAGTTGTTGTTTGATCCATAAGATTGGAGCATAACAACTTCTACCTACTATATATTCAGCTTCCGCTGTAGATAGAGCAACTGAATTTTATTTCTTGCTAAACCATAAAATCAAATTCACTCCAAGAAATTGACAGGTTTCACTAGTACTTTTTCTATCTAATTTACATCAAGTAAAGTCAACATTAGAATAAGCAATCAATTCAATAGATGAATCTCTAGAGTACCACAGTCCAATATCAATTGTACCAGATAGATATCTATGTATGCGCTTAACAACTAATAAATGAGACTCTTTAGGACCAAACTGATATCTAGCACACATACATACACTGAACATGATATCTAGCCTACTTGCAGCTAAGTCTAACAATAAACCGATGATATCTCTATATAATTTTTGATCAACATTTTTATCTGATTCATCTTTATCAAGTTTGCAAGAAGGGCTCATTGGAGTACCTAATGATTTGGTTGTGTCCATCCCAAACTTCTTTAAGATTTTCTTTGTGTACTTAGCATGGTTGATGAAGATCCCTTCTTTAGTTTGCTTGATCTGGATCCGAGGAAGAAATTTAGCTCTCCCATCATGCTCATCTTGAACTCACCCTACATAAACTTGGCAAACTCTTGACAAAGTATTTCATTAGTAGCACCAAAAATGATATCATCAACATAAGCTTGTACTACTAATAAATCATCATTTTTCTTTTTCAAAAATAGTGTAGTGTTAACATTGCCTCTAGAAAATTTATTTTCATGTAGAAATTTACTTAATCTATCATACCAAGCTCTTGGAGCTTGTTTTAAACCTTATAAAGCTTTATGAAGTTTAAAAACATGATTAGGGCATTTATGACTTTCAAAACTTGGGGGCTGTTCAACATATACTTTTTCTTCAATAAAATCATTTAGAAAAGTACTTTAAACATTCATTTGAAATAGTTTAAAATCCATATAACAAGCAAAAGCAAGTAATAATTTGATTGCTTCTAATCTAGTAACAGGTGCAAATGTTTCATCAAAATCAATACCTTCTTCTTGATTATAACCTTTTGTAACTAATCTAGCTTTATTTCTTGTTACAATTTCGTTCTCATCAAGTTTATTTTTTGAAAATCCATTTTGTTCTTATTATTGAATATTAGATGGTCTTTCAACTAAGGTCCAAATTTTATTTTTTTTGGATTGATTTAATTCATCTTGCATAGCATTAATCCAATTTGTATCTTTTCCAGCTTCTTTAATTATTTTTGGTTTCACTTGAGATCCAAAAGCTAAATAATTATAAACATTTCTAAGTGAGGAACGAGTACTTATCCCTTTAGATGGATCACCAATAATAAGTTCTTTGGGATGTCCATGGGCATACCTCCATTCTTTAGGTAATGGCCTGGGTGTAGATGAAGCTCCAACTTCTTGTACTTGATCTTCATTGTCCTCATCACCTTCTTGCTCCTTGGGAGGTTCTTCATTGATGGTCATTTTTTTAATCTTTTGTATACCTATTTCATCATCAAGAACATCTTCCTTTCTAGAAGATTTTTTCATTAGTCTCACCAAAAATAGCATGGATGGACTCTTCAACAAGAAGTGTTCTTCTGTTGAAGACCCTGTATGCCTTGCTAGAAGTAGAGTATCCTAAGAAGATACTCTCATCTGACTTGGCATCAAATTTACTTAAGTTATCTTTGCCATTATTTAAAATAAAACAACCGCATCCAAAAATATGAAAATACTTAATTGTAGGTTTCCTACCTTTCCAAAGCTTATAAGGTATTTTCTTCAAAATAGGTTGGATTAAAACATGATTCAAAACATAGCATGCAGTATTTATGGCTTCTGATACGGGATGACTCTAAGAATGCTAAATATGCAGTAGAAGTAGTAAACTAATTTTTTTATCTTTTTTATATTTAGGTTTGATGGCTAATTTCTTAAAGCAAAGTAAAGAACAAGTAGGTATTCAGCAATTCTAAGAATCGACTTGTCGCATGCTGAATCATGCAAGATAAATAAAAGATAGGACCCAATAATTGAGAAATTCCCAACTTAGGATAGTTAATCTTCAAACAAATCAGATAATTAGAGAAGGGAAGGTTTCTTACTAATCAGAGATTGAAATTCAATAGAAGAAGAGATCACTCACAACTCTGATCGGAGCCTAGAAGAAGAAGCCTTACTTCCCTTAAACTGATGGCAGATCTGGGCAGTCCGGGTAGCAAAGAAGGCCTCCTCAGGGGAGGGGAAGCACCTCTGGGATCTTGCAAGAGTCATGGTTAATCAAAATAGCAATTAAAAATTAAGAAAAGGAACTATGAATTGAAAGCATTCAGGATTAGGGTTAGAAGATGGTGGCCGAGGAAGAAGAAGCTCCTAGGCTTGGATGGCAGCTAGGGCTTCCGATTCTTGGGCATGGCTGATCTCCAGGGATGCAAGAGGGTGCTAGGGCAGCAGGGTTTCAATCCAGGAACACAAGGAGAGCACTCAAAGGGAGAACCAAAACTCAAACACAAGGTAATCAATCATAATTTCAGCAAGGTTTATTTATAAGAAAAAGATCCTTACAAGAGGGGGAGGGCTGGGGTATTTATAGAGTTCCCATGCCCTCACTAACCATGGTTACACTTGGGTTACAAGTCTTCTTCCAAATTGGAATACAAGTCATTTCCTAGCTAGGTTAGAATTACAAGGTTTAAAAGGATTAGGAGTCCTAACTAGGTTTGAAAAGACTTGGTCTTCTCCCATTTTTCCTCTCCTTGGACTTGGTCAAAGCTTTGGATGCCCACTCTTTGGGTGTGTGGAATTTAGGGCAGCAATAGGGGAGATTGGCCAAGGGCTTGGAAGCTTGGGCTTGGGCCCCCTGGAATCTGGGTTGCTTGGTTCCCTGGGCTGGAATATTCCCAGCATCAAAAGGGAATCTTGGTTCTCTTGTTTTGGGCTTACTTCCTGGACTTGAATTTGAAGGCCTGGAGTGCTGGGATAGCTTGATAAACATTGGCTCCTAGCATATGAAATATTCTAGAAGCATCTGGAGGGAATCTGGCATCTGAAATGGCACCTAGGAAAAATCAGGGCATAATCAGGGTACTTGGGTGTTGATTGAGCTCCCCTAAGCTGGTGTAACTGCTTCTGGCTTCAAAATGAGGTCTGGTGGAACTCCAAAATAGCATAGCCTCCTCTCTTATACAAAAAGTGAATTCACACTGGATTCATACTAGTATACGGGACTCAATGTATTGGACTAGGTTGAGGGTTGAGATAAATCAACTAACCTCAACTTATTACAGGACTCAATTTTAGTTGATTACAAAATTTGACACATGACTAGGTAAACCAAATAGAGCCCAGTAATCTATGTCTGATCCTAGTACCCCCACCAATTCTCTCGGGGTGGGAGAAACTTGACCTCGTCGAGTGTGGGATAACTTAGCTCTCATAGTGCTCGAGTAGGTATGGGTTGAGGCATGGATGATCCACGAGTCCTCAAGTTCTGGCTGACCTTGCCACCGAACCATGTACCTCTGATAGCCATGATTTCGGGTACATATGGCTTGATCGTTCAGGATTCTCTCAATCTTTTCCTTACTATTTGGCCAACTGGTTGGTGAACACTCTAGGGCAGGCTCACTCTCAAGGGAAGGGATAGGTCCAAAAGGCTCACTAGGAATCACTGCTGGCTCCCTATACTCTACAAGATCTGAGATGTTGAAGGTGGAACTAATGCCTAAGTCGGGTGGTAACTCAAGCACATAGGCATCAGGTCCAACTCTCTTTATTATCTTAAATGGGCTAGCTCCGCGAGCATGAAATTTTATTACGGTCCTTGGAGGGAACCATTCAGGCCTAAGCCTGATCATCATAAAATCCCCTACAGAAAATTCTTTAGCTCTTTTTCGAGAATTAGCCAAGTTCTTATATAGTTTATTACTTAGGTTTATCTTTTGGCTAATTTCTTGATGCAATTCCCTAACATGCTGTGAAAAAGACTCAGCTGACTTAGAAACTAGTGCATGTGAGGGTAAGGGGATCAAATCAAGAGGTTTATTGGGTTTGTATCCATGCACAACCTCAAAAGGACTCTTCCCTATGGACCTATTAACAAAACTATTGTAAGCAAATTCAACTCGGGGTAACAATAAGTCCTAATTTCCCGTGTGTTCACCTATGAGGCATCTAGGAAGGTTTCCTAAGCTTCTGTTCACTACCTCGGTCTAACCATCAGTCTGTGGGTGGTAAGCGATGGAAAGATTCAATTTGGTTCCTGATAGGTGCCAAAGGGCCTTCCAAAAGTAACTAGTAAAGAGAACATCCCAATCTGACACTATTATTTTAGGCAATCCATATAATCTAACCACCTGGTCAAGGAAAAGATGGGCTACTCTAGATGCATCAAAGGTTTGAGAGCAGGGTATAAAATGAGCCATTTTAGAAAACCTATCGACCACTACAAATATTGAATCATGTTTCCTGAGGGTCTTAGGTAGGCCTAAAACAAAGTCCATGCTTAAGTCTTGCCATGGACGGTTTGGTACGGGTAGAGGGGTATATAATCCAGTATTTTGTTTCTGCTATTTTGCAACAGCACAGGTTCTACATCTGGACACTATATTGGCAACGTCCCTCTTCAAACTAGGCCAAAAGAACTAGTTCTCTAAAGCTAAGATAGTCTTGTTTCTTCCAAAATGACCAGCAAGGCCTCCAGCATGGGTTTTCCAAATTAAGAATTCTTTAAGTGAGGTTCTAGGGAACAAAGTCTATTGTTCTTAAACAAATAACCATCTTGAAGGGTGTATTCACTATGGGTACTAGATGGTCCTTGGGCTAAGGATTAGACAATGTCACTAAAGTCTAGACAAGTTGTGTATTCATCTTTTAACCTATCAAATCCAATGACTGAAGTGCTAATGGTGCTCAATAGTAAGGCTCGTCTGCTAAGGGCATCTGCTATATTGTTTTCGGTTCCAGCTTGGTGTTTAAGTACAAAGGTATAGACTTGTATAAATTCTACCCACTTAGCATACCTAGGGTTTAGTTTCTTCTGGGAGTTCAAAAATCGGAGTGCTTCATGATCAAAGTATAAAACAAACTACCGAGGTAGTAAATAATGTCTCCAGTATCTAAGAGCTTGTACTACCGTATAAAACTCTTTGTCATAGGTTGAGTACTTTAATTTAGTCTCATTAAGTTTCTCACTAAAAGAAGCTACTAGGTGATTCTCTTGGCTCAGGACTCCTCCTGTGCCTACTCTCGAAGCTTCACAAGCTACCTCAAAAACATTGGTGAAATCAGGTAACCTCAATATGGGTGTTTGTGTCATCTTAGCTTTAATCTCTAGGAAGTCTCTATCTGCATATTTGGTCCATTCAAAACTACCCTTCCTAATACAGTCAGTAATTTGTGCTACTATGGTGCTAAATCCCCTAATAAATCTTCTGTAGAAAGTGGCTAGACCATGGAATCTTATAACTTCATGGACAATAGTGGGTATTGGCCATTCTATAATAGATCTGACCATTTCAGGGTCAGCTGCTACACCTTCAAGGGTCACCACAAAGCCTAGGAAGATAATTCTATGGGTCATGAAATCACACTTCTTTAAATTTGCATAAAGGCTCTCTTTCCTAAGGGTTAAGCAAACTTATTTTAAATGTTCTATATGATCTTCCTTGGTTTTACTATAAATCAGGATGTCATCAAAGTATATACTACCATAAATTTACCTATGAACATCCTAAGGACTTGGGTCATAATTCTCATGAAAGTGCTAGGGGCATGGGATAACCCAAAAGGCATACGGACCACTCATATAGACCATCTTTGGTTTTAAAAGCTGTTTTCCATTCATCCCCCTGTCTAATTCGAACCTGATGGTAGCCACTCTTAAGGTCTATCTTTGAAAAGATTGTGGCTCCTACCATCATATCCAACATATCATCCAAGCAGGGATGGGAAACCTATACTTCACAGTTATCTTATTTATGGCATGACTATCAACACACATTCACCACGTGCCATCTTTCTTAGGGGTTAACAAGGCTGGTACAACACAAGGACTTAGGCTCTCCCTAATAAATCCTTTTCTAAGAAGCTCACCTACCTGTCTTTGAAGCTCTATGTGTCAGTCGGGTTCATCCTATAATGAGGTAGGTTGGGCAAGGTAGCTCCTGGGACTAAATCAATTGCATGTTGGACATCCTTAAGAGGTGGTAAGTGGTCAGGTAAATCTTCAGGAAATATGTCACTAAATTCATTCAAGACTCCCTTGACCTCTTGAGGGTACTCTCTATCAATAGGATCGGATACTTCCTTCACAGCTAACATCCAAATAGTAGTGCCCTCAAATATCTCCTTCTCTAGCTCTTTTGCAGTGATTAGATTAATTCCAGACTTTTTCTCCTTAAGTTAGCTAGATCCCTTCTTAATTAACTCCTGAGGTGGGGTGGGGTTTATGGAGATCTTCTTCCCATAGAAAGTAAACATGCAAGCATTAGTTCGGCCATAAAGAGTGGCATCATGATCATAAAGCCATGGCTGTCCTAGGATGATACTACTTACCCCCATGGCTACAACATCACACCACACTCTATTTTTATATGATTGAAGCTGGAGTTGAACTTGGCATCTGGATTTAATGGGTATAGAGGTGGAATCTATCCATGATACCTTATAGGATCTTGGGTGAGGAACTAGGTGTAAGCCTAGGGTTTTGATAGCCTTATGGGATATGGCATTCACACAGCTCCCACTTTCTATAATTATTTTACACATCTTGTCTCCAATCTTCACTATAGTCTATAAAATATTGGTCCTACACCAATATTCCTGGGTTTATTCTGGGACAAGATGCATCTAACTATCCCTGCGAGGTCTGTTTGTTCAAAATCCTCCTCATCCCCTTCATATTCTTCAATTAAATTTGGTTCAGCTTCATAAACCTCTTCCTCTTCTTCCTCATTAGGTTCAGGCTCGTCTTCTACAAGCTCCCCTATGTACAAAGACCTGGTAGGACACTGGCTAGCAAAGTGACCTACCTTATTGCACCTAAAACAAGCATTGGGACTAGGGCTTGGGTTCTTTTGAAAAACTGGTGCCTTATCCTTATCATTTCTTAAAGATGCAGAGATACTTGAGCTAGCCTGACTTGGACTTAGGTCAGGATGAGGTGGATTAGGGTTGGGACGGGTTGGATTTGGTTTAGGTCGACTTAGGTTTGGGTTTGGCCAACTTTGGTTAAGGTTGGGGTGAGTCTGGTTGTAGCTGGGTCGGTTTGCGTAGAACTGGTTTTGGTTGGACCTAAAGCTAGGAGTGTTGGACCTAAAGGATTCAGGTTTCTTAACTACAAGTGCTTTCTAGAACCTTTCAAAGTTTTCAGCTACATGATAGGCATGGGCCATGCTATCAACATCCCTAAGGTACAGCTCCTTTTGGATCTCCTCTCTGAGACCATTCCTAAACCTAGAGAGGATAATTGACTCATGTTCATCTATGCCGCATCTTAGGGTGCACTCATCAAACTGGGCTATGTATTCACTCACAGATTTGGTCCTTTGTTTTAATTTTTGTCATTGATCTAAGAGACACTGCTGATAGTATGGGGGAACATACTTAGCCCTAAGCTTTAATTTCATGGCTTCCCAGGTGGTAATGGGTAGGTTACCTATATGATTATTGAGTCTTTCTACTTGGTCCCAGTATAATCTAGCTTGATCAGTTAGCCTGAGCTGGACAAATTGACACTTTTTCTCATCACTTAAGCCATAAAATTTGAAGTACCTATCCATACCTCCCTCCCAATCTATATAGACTTTTGGATCTAGGTTGCCATTGAAGGTGGGTGTATCTATCTTGATGCTTCTAAGAAGCCTATCATCTTGATTTTGGTCCTCATGATTGGGTCTTCTATGCTTAGGGTCATAGTATTGTACCTAGTGTTGGTTTCCCCTATGGTTAGGCTCCCTAAATTGGTCCTGGTTCTAGGGTCTCCTAGGGTTATGTTCTACAAAGGGTTCATGGGTTTGGACTCTTCTAGGGTTTTGAGGGGTAGAAGGGATGGAATCTAGGTCTGGTTCAGTGTTAGACTGTTGGGTTTTCTTTACAGTCTCCAGTCGGTTCTTAACTTGGTTAAGCCTTTTAGTTAATTGGTTGATCCTAATGGTTGCTTGTTCAATTTGTTGGTCCACTTGGTTGAATCTTTGGTTCATTTGATCAAGCTTAGTATCGGACTGGTCAAACCTACGGTCTATTTGGGTAAGCTAATTTTGAGATTGGACATTGGCTTGGTTCATTTGGATAGTTAACTGGGCAAGCTGGGCTTGGGTTTAGGTATTGGCTTGGTTCATTTGGATAAGTTAGGCTAGGATGGCCTCTAAATTGGGATCCATGGTTGGGTTTGGTTGGGATTTAGACTTTTGATATTGGGTCCCTAATCTAGTGGTCATGCAACAAATCAAACAATCAAAATGAAATGCTATAACCAAGCATGCAAAAGAGAAAGAAAAGACTAGTATAATCTAGGGTTTCCTAAACCTAGAGCCAGAAACTAGGTGGGTCAGCTTAACTTACACCTAATCCAATAGCTAATCCTTCCATTGGCTAGGTAGGGGGTGAGAGTGTGGGAGGCACCCCCTACTTTTGCAGGGACCCAATTAAAAACCACAACACCACTTAGATCGTTTGACTCTGGACCCCCAGCCTTAGACACCAGCTTTCAGTAATAGCTAAGAGGTTAAATGCACTAGTTGGCCCACACAGCTCGGACCCGACCTGTTGATGTCTCCTAGCCCACTAGGGCAAATTAGGTCTAATTGATTTTAATTAGGCTTGGGTTAGTATGATGATGGTGGTTTTGGGCCCAAAATAGGTGATGAAATCCTGCCCTGATCTAAGATAGAGAATTGCCCTTAAGATTAAGTTAAGAATGATGGCAATTGATGGCCTCGATGCAATCTAAAACAATCAGAAAATAAAATATTTTTTTAATAGTTTATGATATGTCAAGTTAGGTCTAAGTTAACTAGGGTTATCAAACAAAATTTGGCTTGGGATTGGGGGTTTGGTAGTTGATTAGGTTAGGTTGAGTCAAGATGCAGAATGTAGCAGAAATTAGAGAATTAGGGTTTCAGTGGTTACAAAGTTTGACATAGATCCCGATGCAAAAAAAAATCAAAAAAGATTTGGAATAGAGGATGGACGGTAATGATCATTCCTACCAAATTTCATTAGAACAAAAATCATATAATGATGCAAACCTAGGGTTTTTCTAACTACTACAGAATTTATCAGGATTCTATCAGGGTTTCTTTTATGCCAAATTTTAGAGATTTAGAGTTTCAGTAAAATTAATTACAAATCTTGATAATTACTAGGATAGAACAGAAGATATGCAGTGAAAGTTTCACAAAAAAAATAAAATATTTATGATGCCGAAATCAGATGAAACCTAGACACCTAATGTAGTGGATAGAATGCAGAATTAGGGTTTGTGAATGCAAAGCAAGTAAAAAAACTATCCTAAACCTGCTCTGATACCAAACTGATGCAGGATGACTCTAAGAAAACTAAATATATAGTAGAAGCAATAAACTAATTTTTTTTATGATTTTTAGAATTATGTTTGATGGCTAATTTCTCAAAGCAAAGTAAAGAACTAGCAAGTATTTAACAATTCTAAGAATCAACTTGTCGCAGGCTGAATCATGCAAGATAAATAAAAGACAGGACCCAAAAATTGAGAAATTCCCAGCTTAGGATAGTTAATCTTCAAACAAAGTAGATAATCAAAGAAGGAAAGGTTTCTTACCAGTCAGAGATTGAAACTCAATAGTAGAAGAGATCACTCACAACTCTGATCGGAGCCTGGAAGAAGAAGACTTATTTCCCTTGAATCTGATGGCAGATCTAGGCAGTCTGGGCAGCAAAGAAGGCCTCCTCAGGGGAGGGGAAGCACCTCGGGGATCCTGCAAGCATTAGGGTTAATCAAAACAGTAATTAAAAATTAAAAAAAGGAATTATGAATTGAAAGGATTCGAGAATAAGGTTAGAAGATGGCGCCGAGGAAGAAGAAGCTCCTGAGATTGGATGGGTAGCTAGGGCTTCCAATTCATGGACGTGGCTGATCTCCAGGGATGCAAGAGGGTGCTAGGGAAACAGTATTTCAATCTAGGAACACAAGGAGTGCACTCAAAGAGAAAACCAAATCTCAAACACAAGGTAATCAATCACAATTTCAGCAAGGTTTATTCATAAGAAAAAGATCCTTACAAGAGGGGGAGGGCTGGGGTATTTATAGAGTTCCCATGCCCTCACTAACCATGGTTACACTTGGGTTACAAGTTCTCTTCCAAATTGGAATACAAGTCCTTTCTAGCTAGGTTAGAATTACAAGGTTTAAAAGGATTAGGAGTCCTAACTAGGTTAGAAAAGACTTGGTCTACTCCCACTTTTCCTCTCCTTGGAATTGGTCAAAGCTTTGGACGCCCACTCCTTGGGCATGTGGACTTTAGGGCAGCAATGCGGGAGATCAGCCAAGGGCTTGGAAGCTTAGGCTTGGGCCCCCTAGAATCTGGGTTGCTAGGTTCCTTGGGCTGGCATATTCCCGGCATCAAAAGGGAATTTTGGTTCTCTTGTTTTGGGCTTGCTTCCTGGACTTGAATTTGGAGGCCTGGAGTACTGGGATAGCCTGATAAACATGAACCCCTAGCATATGAAATATTCTAGAAACATTTGGAGCAAATCTGGCATCTGAAATGGCACCCGGAGAAAATCATGGCACAATCAGGGCAACTGGGTGTCGATTAAGCTCCCCTAAGCTGGTGTAACTACTTCTGGCTTCAGAATGAGGTCTAGTGGAACTCCGAAATAGCATAGCCTCCTCTCTTGTACAAGAAGTGAACTCATATTGGACTGATACTGGTATACAGGACTCAATGTACTAGACTAGGTTGAGAGTTGAGACAAATCAACTAATCTCAACTTATACTGGTATACAGGACTCAATTCTAGTTGATTGCAAAATTTGATACATGGCTAGGTAAACCAAATAGGGCCCAGTAATCTATGTCTATTCCTGGTGCCCCCACCAGATTCCATCCAAATATCTTGACAAATCATTTTCATAAAGCATGGTGCATGCCATTTCTTCTATTATCCTATTCTTTCTTTCTCTACCCCATTTTGTTGAGATATCCTAGGTGCAGAAAAATTATAATAAATATCATTTTCATTGCAAAATATTTCAAAATCATGATTTTCAAATTCAATACCATGATCACTACATAAGGAAGTAATTGAAGCACCTTTTTCATTTGAAACCTTTTTGTAAACTTAATGAATACAGAAAATGTTTCATCTTTATCAGCTAAAAACATCATCCATGTAAAATGAGAAAAGTCATCTACAATTACTAGACCATACTTCTTGCCTCCTAAACTAGTTATTCTAGTAGGTCCAAAGAGGTCCATATGAAGTAATTTTAAGGGTCTAGTAGTGATACTACTCCTTTAGGTTTGAAAGAAGATTTTGTTTGTTTTCCAAGCTGACATGCACTAAAAATCTTGTCTTTTTAAAAAGTAAGTTTTAGCAAATCTGTTATAACATTCTTTTTGTTCAGTTTTGAAAGCAAATGTAAACTAGCATACCATAGTCTACGATGCCAAAGCCAACTAGTTTCATTGATCTTGGCTTCCATTGCCACTAGGCATTGACCATTTTGCATAGGTAGATCATCAAGATCAACCATGTAAATGTTCCCATGCCTATGACTAATAAACATGATGCCATTGTCATCTAGACTAGATACAATGTACATAGAAGATTCGAAAGCCACTTTAAATCCTTTGTCACAAAATTGACTAATACTAAACAAATTATGTTTCAAACCTTCAATAAATAAAATATTATCAACATAAGTAGAGGGGGTGATATGGACTTTACCGATGCTGACAATTTTGCCCTTTCTATTATCACCAAAAGTCACGTTTCCACCATTTAAAGCTTCTAGAGATGAGAATTGCCTTACATCTCCAGTCATGTATTTTGAGCAACCACTGTCAAGATACCATAATCTTCTTTTGTCCTTGGTTGCAAGACACACCTATAAAATAAGTCAAGTAGAAATTTTAGGTACCCAAGTCATCTTGGATCCTTTAAGGTTAGTTGAATTGATTCCTTTTGGAACCCAAACTTTTCTAACTTTGTTTAACTTTATTTTATCACATAAATATGATTTATGTCCTAATTTACCACATGCATAACAAGTAATGCTAGAGGATGCAGGTACAAAGAAATTTTTGAAATATTTTTGTTATTTTTGTGGTTTAAAACATATTCCTGCTTTATTAAAAATTGCTCTTTGATTATTCAAAAGCATGTTTAATTTTTCAGAACTATAAGTAAATTTTTCAACAAACGGTTTTAATTTTTCAAGTTCTTCTTTGTGTTTCTTATTTTCTTGCAAAAGCTCTTTATTTTGTTTAATAAGTTTTTCATTTGTCACCAAAACTTTATCCTTTTTCAAAGTCTTTTTCTTCCAAGAAATCTTGCTTTTCATTTTTCAAAGAAATAACTTGATCATTTAATTTTTTATTTTCTTGAATTAAACTATCATTTTCTATCAAAAACTTCTCATTTGATTTTAAAATCTCTAAATTTTGCTTTTTTAATTCTTTATTTTTTATTTTTAATTTTTGATATTCTATAACTAATTCATCAAAGACATCACGTAATTCATCAAATGTAAAGTCATTTTCAGGTTCAGACCTTACCCCTTCATTATTGGCCATAAAGCATAGGATGGCCACTTCTTTTTGCTCTTCATCAGAGCTTGAATCTTTGCTCTCACTCCACGTCACTATCATAGCCTTCTTTTTAAGTTTCTTCTTGCCCTTTTTGAGAGTGGGGCAATCCATTTTATAATATCCTGGCATTTTACATTCAAAACATATGGGTTGCTCCCTTTCCTTTTCTTTTTCTTTCTCTTTGTTAGGCTCTTCTCTTTGAGGCTTTTTTTTGTAATTGTATCTTCTCTTTCTCATAGATTTCTTGAATTTTCTTGAGATGAGGGCTGTTTCATCTTCTTCATATGAATCATCGCTGGACTTCTCTTTGGTTGTCAACTTGAATGCTATGGCCTTCTTTTTCATTTCATTATCTATAGTCTTCTGCTTCAAGGATAGCTCATAAGTCATTAATGAATCCAAGAGCTACTCAAGTGAAAGAGTGTTGACATCCTTGGCATCTTCAATGGCGGTGACTTTAGGATCCCAAGAAGCCGGAAGAGACCTAATGATTTTATTAACAAGTTCATCATTAGAAATGACTTTTCTCAAACTCTTCATGCCATTAACAATATTAGTGAATCTATTATACATTTCACTAATAGTTTCATTTGGTTCCATTCTAAACATCTCATATGTATGAACGAGCATGTTTACTTTGATGGTCTTCACTTGATGTGTACCCTTATGGGTAACTTCAAGTATATCCCAAGTTTTTTTGGCAGAGGTACAATTTGATATTCTATTAAATTCACTTGGGTCAAGTGCACAAAATAATAAATTCATAGCCTTCGCATTCAGCTCAGCTTGTTTAATGTCATTCTCATCCCAATCTTCTTTTAACTTAGGGGTGGGAATGCCATTAACCAAGATAGTGTGCTGATGAGGGCCTTTAACTATAGTTCTCCAAATATTATAATCAATAGCTTGAATGTATATGCGCATGCGTGTCTTCCAGTAGGTGTAATTTATGCCATTAAACAGTGGGGGATAGTTTGAGGCTTGTTCTTCTATAATACCTATACCAATTTGGGCTATCATTAAATCTTTGATTCAAGCTTTGATACCACTTGTTGCCCAGTGTAGCAACCCAAGAAAGGGGATAAATTGGATTTCTTTAAAAATTTAAATTCGAAGCAAGTATGTGCTTGAACCAAGGTTCTTGTGTAACAATGTGATTGTACTAAAAAATGATATGTAACAAAATTATAAAAAAATATAATGTAAATCAAAGTAAATAAAGAAGAAAGAGCAAGCAATCACAAATACCAAGATATATAGTGGATCGGTGCAATCCAAGCACCTACATCCACTCTCCAAGCTTTCCCTTGAGAATTTTCACTATAATCTATCCAAGATTACAGCCAACTTATTTTCAAAGGTTCATAAGTCAAACTTTGTTGGTTTTGTCAACTAAGCTCACCAACAACCTTTACAACTTATTTTTAATCTAAGTTCATAAGTCAAACCCTAATTGATTTTGTCCCTTAGGCTCACTAACAACCTTTAACACTAGTTTCAATACCTTTGAAACTAGTAATAACAAATAAGACAAAAAGTATAGACATAAGCTCAAGAAAGAACTCTCAAAAGAGTAAATATAAATATTGTTGAAGCTCTTCTTGAATGCTTGAGTTGTCTCCTTCTTGGAACCTCTTCAATGCACACTTTTAGCTAATGATTTGAAGGCTCAATAGCACAAGTGAAGGTTTTCTCAGGTGGAATATTTTTTTTGGGTCACTCAAGTCTTTTCTCAAAAGATAAACTTTGTCTCTTATGATTCACTTTTTCTTTCATTATCTTCAATGAATTTAGTGAGTGATAAATAGCCCAAAAACCTTCAAAAAGCTGTTAGAGAATGTTAGAGTGAAGAAACTAGCCATTTGGAATCAATTCAGAACTTCTAGAAAACTAGCCATTGTACTAAGTATTGACACTTGATTTGTTCATGAGTCAATTTGTGAGTCAACACTTAGGCTCGCACTTGGGTCGACACCAGGTATAAATTTGAATTTTCAATGTTCTGCTTCACTTATGATCTCAGGCTATGAGTCGACCTATGAGTTGGCACATGGAACTGTGAATCGACACTTGGGTCGACACTTCGGTCAGCACTAGGCAAAATATCCATGGAATGGCATGTTCTGTCCTTTTCTTATCTCGGGCTATGAGTCGATCTATGAGTCGACCTGTGAGTCGATACTTAGGTCGATACTTGAGTCGATACTTCACTGAGGTCCAAAAATCATGTTCTATTCAATTCTGTCACAGGCCTTCAATCGATCTGTGAGTCAACACTTGATCTCTGTGAGTTGACACTTTGAGTTGACACTTGGCATGCCAGATGAAAGTTTTGCATGCCAATCTTTAAGGTGTCGACACTTGCTCCATGAGTCATTTCCAAAATGTGTGCCAGACCTCGAAATTCTCAAAAATTATCCAATCAACTTCTAGTTCCTTCTTTATAAAGACCAAAGTGATTATTTTAAAGTCATTCCAAGGTAAGAAGACCTCTCAAACTTTAAAATTCATCTTGCTTTGATATCCATAACTTTGATACTGTTGTGTGGAAAATTTGTACTTGTGACCTAAAATTCATAACTCCTACTATAACATTAGTCCAAACATATACTCAACATTTTGTTAATCATCAAAATCAAGGGCCAAAGCCAACACTCCTCTCTTTCTCTTTTTCTCATGAAATCTCCTCCAGAAAATACTTTTTATTTTTATTTCTCACATGGAGGCTACCAAATTCATGAAATAGATTTGGTAGGTAGGGATTTTAATTTTAGTTTTCTTCTATATTCCATGACATATAAAGCTTATAGGAAATGAACTTCTTGTTATTTAATCTATTTGAATGTGCATGGCATTTCATTGATGAATCAAATGAGGGAGAGACTTAAATCCAGATCATAGGCATCAACTTTTAATAATTCACCAACTACACTATGGTTGACTACAAGTAATTATGAAAAAGCTCTCTATATCTACTTCATCTATCATGCTCGTAGATGAATCTACCTTTTGATCAAACCGAGTCAGAAAGTGGTAGTTTTTTAAATACATTTCATTTGTTTTAACTTTCTTCCATTTCCTATATAGGTTGAAGAATGTTTGGCCAATTTTTAGTTTCTAGTGATGTTTTGATATCCAAGTTAATGCCTTCACTTAATTTTACATCAGAATAAGAAGAACCTTCATCCAAATATATTTGAAAAGCAATGAAAAGTTGATGTAAATATTACTACTATAGAATATTAGATTTAATATCTAATATGTAGCATAATTTTTATCTTGTCATGTTCAACCTTTTGGATCAACCATATATACTGAATTAGAGTTTAATTAATTAAGAAAAACTATTCCTAATGAAAATGACCTTATCGATCAAATAGAACTGAAGTGAAACTCTAACTAAGATTTTAGTCTTCTGATAGGAGAGACATATACAGGTATAAATATAGAGGTAACCCAGTTTCTTTTCTCTAACTCTAATAATAATGGTGAACAGTTCCATCGATCATCCACATAAGGAAAAAGAAGGTGAGGAGAGAGGACCAATTATCTCATGATGAAAGAAGGACTGCACGATCTATAGACTAGAACAATAGTGCAAGGTATGTCTTCCACAATTTATAGTTTATATGTATACAAAAATACGATCCAAGTATAAAGGATAAAAGATATTTCATAACATGTGGTATCAGAGCATGGTTTCATGCTTTGTATTCATGTAAAAATTTAAGATAAAATTTGACTTAATTTCAAAATATTAAAATTATATTTTATATTTTAAAATTAAATTAAATATTAAGAAATTAGTTTTGATTTTCTTATAAATTAAAATAAAATAAAATTCTTCCTGTGGGATAGATTCGACCACTTGTTGGGTGATCCATCACTGGACCACCATGCCAAAACCCATATTGTTATTATATTTTATTTATTTATTTATATTGAATTATAGTTTAAATCAATAAATAAAATAAAGAGGGAGAAATTGGTGGTCTTCAAAAATCTCCTCTCTATCAAACACCGAATCGGTCTCCCTCTCTCATCCGATCACTAGTGGACCATCGACAATGCCACCGCACAGTGTCGCATAGGTTTCCCCTCTTCAGCTTTATGTTGGCTCGTTGGAGGAGGGTAGCAGGTTGACTGAAGGTTGATGGTCGACTGATGACTTGCTGAGCCAATGTCAGACCCTGACACCAGTAGCTAAGGAGTCGACATTAAGAAAACCTAGCTATAAGGTTCACCAGTGGTTTCCCCTTTCGATTGCTGGTAGATAAGGGTGGTGGAGGATGACGCTTTTCAAGATTTGGCCATCCACAAGGTCAGGAGAAAACCTAGCTATAAGGTTCATCGATGGTTTCCCCTGTCGATCGCTGCAAATATGGGTGGTGGAGGTTGGTGCTTCTCGAGAGTTGGCGGTCCATAGGGCTGGGACAAATCTGGATCATTGATCATGGATTTTCAGTAGTGATTGGGAAGAGAAAGAGTGATTTTTGATCCTTCCATACCTGGCAGCTCTTAGCCACCATGTGATCGATAAGAAGGTTACCAGTAGCTAAGAGATGGCCATCGAACTTCTAGATTGGCTAGTGATGCACCTACGGATGGGATCCCAAGCTTAGCATGCCATTATTAGAGTTTTAAGTTCTTGATTTGGAAAAGAAGAAATAGGAACAAGGAGGAAGAAAAAGGTTAATGGATTTTTGGTTTCAGGTTTTAACCCGTTTAAAATCTAGATCCATTAATTAATTTAGTTGATCCCAATTCTTAAATAGATCAAACCCAACAATATTGGATTAGTTTTAATTTGCATTAAGGGAATTTTTGCATCTTAACCCTTATTAAATTTTAAATTAGATATAAGTCTAAATTAAAATTATATTTAGATCCCTATCATTTTTATTCTATTTTAAAGAAAGCTCCCTATATTATATGCTATTTATAGTTTAGTCTTTTATTATTCAACTTTATTAAAATTGCTATAACTTGCTCATTATACATCCAATTTGAGCAATTTTTTAGTTATTGAACTTGTAATGGTTTAAAAAATAGTTTAGTTAAGTTCTGTATATATGATAAAATATTTAAATATTTTTAAATTATTTATATATAATTTTATTTATTATTATATTATTCAAGTATATTTTCATGTAGCTTCAAAGGGCTCGAAGTACTTTATATATTTTGAGTAGCTAAGTCATTAAGGGCTAATGTTTTTTTATCTCATTATGTTTTAAAATTATACAAAGGTGTGTCTATTACAATTGACCCAAAGATAATTGTAATTAGATACAAAATTAATAGTTATAGGTTAACCAACTTGAATTGCATAAAGACAGAGAGTTCTACACCCAAAAGTAGGAATAACCTTGGATTTTTGTAATTATAATTAGTTAAACCACTAAAAGTATAATTAATATATAATGGATCATAATTTAAACATAACTTATATGTTTATGCCATAATTACTATTCTTGCTTACATATTTCATATTATTATTGATTATGAAAAATTTTATATTTGTGATCTATGTAATGCATGTTTTGGCATTATTATATTTAAGTTTATGATTAAATTAGTTACATCACTTATTATATGCTATAATTCTTGTCTAAAGATGTTTTATAGTTGTATAATAAGTGTTATTAGCAAAATTATCTTTTTAGAATTTGCATTATGATAATAATTGTATGGATATTCTTTTATTTATAGTTATGACCCATACTTCACTCTCATCATATCTAACTATTATTTCTATACTGAATGGATCAAATTATTCTGATTGGCATGAGCAACTTCTTATTATTCTAGGATGCCTAGTCTTAGATTTGGCTCTTCGTAAATCCTAGCCTGATCCACTAACTCTCACTAGTTCTTTTGATCAAAAAAGTTATATAAAAAGTGAGAGCGTTCTAATAGATTGACTCTCATGATCATTAAGAGCTCTATAGTGAGAGACATTAGGAGATCTATTCCTGATAATAAATTAGCTTCTTGGTACCTTTTCTCTATAAAGTAATAATTTACTGAGTTAAATAAAGTCTTAGCTGGTACCCTAATGAACAAGTTAACCTCTATGAAATATAATAAAATTTTTGGAATATAAAAGTATATAATGAAAATATGTGATATTGTTAAAAAATTAAATGACCTATGAATGATAGTATCTAAAAACTTTCTTATCTGGTTTGTTCTCAACTCTCTTCCATTATAATTTACTTAATTTAAAATATGCTATAATACACATAAAAAATCATGGTCAATGAATGAGCTCATCTTTCAATATGTACAAGATAAAGAGAGATTGAGACAGGAAGGGGTTTTAGTGGTTCACATGATTTCTATAAAGTATTTTAAAAAAAAGAATGGAAAAAAGAAAATAAAGGACCGAGCAATCTACCAAAGAAAGATTCACATAAATTGAAATATTTCTTTTACAATAATGAGAGACATATCAAGAAGGATTATAAGGAAAGAGAAAAGTCATTCAAAAAGAAGGGTATTCCCTTATCACTTGTTTGTTATGAAACCAAATTTATTAATATTCCTTTTAATACTTATTGAATTGACTCGGGTACTACAATTCATATTTTTAATTCATTGTAGAGATTCCTTTCAATATGAAAATTAATGACAATGAGCGGTGGATCTTTATGGGAAACTACATAAAGTTCAACGTTATTTCAGTTGGGACCTACAGACTTATTATAGATACCGATTTCTAGTTAGACTACATGATGTTCTTTATACTCTTTCAGTATCTAGAAATTTAATTTTTTTAGAAAAACTTGATTTAGATAGTTTTTCATTTACTTTTATAAATTTAAATTTTAAATTAATGAAAAAAATTAGTTTAGTTGGTATTGGAATATTGTATAATGGATTATATAAAATAAATTTGGATCCTTCTTTTACACAATCATTACTTATTTTGAATGTCAATGTTGGAATGAAACACGATATTGTAAATAAAATTTCTTCGATATTGTAGCATAGGCAATTAGGTCATATATCAAAAGAAAAAATAACTAGATTGGTTAAGGAATGTATTTTACCAAGTCTAGATTTTTAGTAATTTTGATATGTCCATCAATTACATTAAAGGAAGACAAATTAAAAAGTTATAAAAGGCATGCTACTAGAAATCAAGGACTCTTAGAATTGATATATTGATATTTGTAGCTATTTTTTATCTTATTTGGGAGGGTAAGATTATTTCATCATATTTATTGATGATTTCTTATATTATAGTTGTGTTTTTCTATTACATGAAAAGTCTAAAGCTTTGGAAGCCTTTAAGGTATATAAAACTAAAGTTGAAAATTAACTAGATAGGAAAATTAAGATTATGAGATCTAATAAGGATGGTGAATACTAGATCGATATGATGAATCTAGCTATAATCCTGGACCTTTTGCCAAATTACTTTAATAGTATGTCATTGTAGCACAATATACTATATTAGAGAATTTTTAACAAAATGGTGTGGTTGAAATGCATAATTACACCTTGATGGACATAGTGAGAAGTAGATTAGTAATTCCTTATTATCTTTATATTTATGGAAAGAAGCTTTGAAAATCGCTATATATATCCTAAATCATGTTCCTAGTAAAGCCATTCCTAAAGCTCCTTTTAAGTTATGGATGAGTAAGAAACCATATTTAGTGCATCTACATATTTGAAATTATCCTACAAATGCTCAATTATATAATCCACAAGAAAAAATTAGATCCTAGAACCATTAGTTATTATTTTATTGGATATCTAGAACGGTCAAAAGGTTTTAAATTTTATTATCCATTTCACTTCACAAGAATTATTGAAATAGGAACTGCTAGTTTATTGAAGATAGTCATAACAGTAGGAGTGGTGAATCATGTGATATGGTATTAGAGAAAATAAGAGAATCTTCTTCCATTACATGAATACCTAGAGATGTTTCATATGAAACTATTTATCCTAAGGATGTGGAACATGAACAAGAAATTGATACACCACCTCTTGAATAGCCTATCAATGAACCTGACTCGATAAAAAATAATTATAATAATACTAAACCTGGAGTATTATAGAGATCTGCTATGTTGATCCCATAAGTGATTTTGATGATAACCAAACATTGGAGCATGCACATATTTTACTAACAACTCTTCAAGTGGTTTACAAGTTTTTGTAGGATGAATTCTTTGTTCAAACTTCAACTCCTATATTTATACTTCTTGTTTTGAGTTGTGTTTTAATCGAACTTTGTAAAGAAGAACCCAAACAAAAAGTTAAAAAAAACCATGTAAAAGGGTTACTTCTATGGGTATTGTGCCTTAAATTTATTTTGAGTTGGTTTGTATGAAAGGTTTGAGAGTGTTGGTGAGAGTATTCTCAAGTCTATTTATAAAAATTATGAAGAAGTCATTCAAGCCAACCTAGTTTGAAGAAGAGCCAACTCTATCTCATGGCATGCACTAAGGATTCTGGCATGCAGCAATCCGAGCTGACTTAAATCGAATCGAGCTGACTAGTCTAGAGTCAATCCCATTATTTTCTGAGAATAGCCAGGTGAGTCGACCCCAACTAAATTGAGCCAACTCTGCCAGAATAATGTTTGAAGACCTAAGAAAGTGAGCCGACCCGATCTTCAACTATTGGTTTTCTCCCAGGAACAGGAAATTACAATTAAACAGGCATCAGCAGCCTGTCGCGATAGAAGCAAATATAAAAATAATTTATATCTAATCATGCAATTCATAAATAAATTTATTTTTTTATTATAAAATTCTAACATGCTGCATAACATGAAAAAATATTAGATCTGAAATAAAAAATATTTTAAGTACAAAATACTTACCTGGATCATTATTCGGGCCTGCTCTGAAAAGAATGCAAATCGACTACTGAAAAGCCAGGATTTTATCGGAGCCACGCAATCGCCCGGCCTCTACTGGTATCCACACGAAGCTCTTGCAACCGAGTCATAGAGGGCACCGGACTGCTAGATCCTTGCAACCCTCTCCTCTTTCAGCAAATCATTCGCTTTAAAAATAGTGCTGATCCAAATCCGAACTAGCTTTCGGCTTCTGTCTTGCAAATCGGACTATGCAAGACCTCTGGACCCTTTTCTCTCTTCTTTTTCTAGTAGAGCATCTCTCTAGATCTCACTCAAGAAAAAAGAAAATAAATAAAGGAAGAAGAATAGTTGAAACTAGGAGAGAGACTCTCTGGTATTTATGGCCAAGAAAAGAAAAGCGCACCAAAATTATTCACGGTGAGAAGGAATAATTCTTCATGCCCAAAATCAAATCTCTTTATTGACCACAATTTTATCTTCTTAAAATTCAAATTCTCCCATCCCAATGAAACAATAGACCGATGTTTCATTTTATCTAATTTGAATTTTTAAGAGGAGTAGAATAGAAGGACTCATCTTAAAATTCATTCATGCCAACCTCATATTAGCGCCCACCTATTTCATGCCCCATCCTTCTTTTCTTGCACAAATATAGAGGGGCCCACTTAGGCATGTGGAGGGAAGGGGATACAAAGAGAGAGAGTCCCGGTATAACTGGACTCTAGGTCTTGGTCCAAATATAATGGTTTTACAGTCAAACTGAAGCCGATTTTAAATTCGATCGAACCCTTTCGAAGCAGATATTGACCCGAATTAATTAGGATTAATTAATTGAGTCTAACTCAATTAAATTAAATCTAATTTAATTTAATTAACAATTAATCCATAATCAATTAATTGTAACATTTACAATTAAGTCAAATATTAATTGTAACGCTTACAATTAGGTCCAAATTGATTTGTTGATTGGTTACTTGATCGCCTAATATGTGTGACTCCTCAGGTCCTATCCTATCTGCTAATGAGATATGCTATAATCTTCATTATACATCATCAAAACTTTTTTCGATGGACTGAAATAATTTCAGCTCAACTCTAATTAGGATCATCAATCCGAAAATGATCCTAATGGGCTCTCATAATCCACTAGTGACACTTAGTAGTCTCTACCTTACCATCTGCACCTATTTTCCTTTTATAGATCCATTTACAATCAATAGGTACAATACCCTCTGGTGGATCCACTAAGGACCAAACTTGGTTAGAATGTATTGAATCAATTTCTGACTTCATAGCATTCAACCATTTCTTGGAGTCGATGTCTGACATCGCCTCATCATAAGTCTTAGGATCAATCAATTGATCATTGTCCCCAACAAGAAACATTTCCCTTAAATCCTCTGTAAGCATATCCAAATACCTTTCAGGAGGTTTGGAGACTCTAATAGACCTACGAAGTGGAAGAGCATTTACGTGTATTGGTTGATTAGGTTTGATCTGTTCTATAGCTGGCTTTTGTTCAGAGACTTTCTCATCGAGCTCAATTAACCTTCCATTACCACCTTCCTGAATAAACTGTTTTACAAGAAATGTGGCATGTCTGCTCACAATCACATTATGAACTTCTGCAAGGTAAAAATAATATCCTAATGTTTCTTTAGGATATCCTATAAACTGAGCTTTCACAGATCTAGATTCCAACTTGTCTGCCATTAGTCTCTTGACATAAGCTGGACATCCCCAAATCTTGAAATGGAAAAGACTTGGTTTCTTATCATGCCAAATCTCATATGGTGCGGTAGGAACAGATTTAGATGGAACCCTATGTAAAATATAAATTGAAGTTTGTAAGGCATATCCCCAAAGAAATAAAGGAAAGTCAATGAAGCTCATCATGGATCAAACCATATCTAATAATGTCCTATTTCTCCTCTCAGACACCCCATTATGCTGAGGCGTACCAGGTGGAGTCCATTATGAGACTATGCCATTATCCTTAAGATAACCTAAAATTTCCCTACTAAGGTATCTCCTCCCTAATCTGATCGAAGAACCTTAAGGGTTTTACCTGTTTATTTTTCTACCTCATGTTTGAATTCCTTGAACTTTTCAAAAGCTTCAAATTTGTGTCTTGTAAGAAACACATAACCATACCGTGAACAATCATCAGTGAAGGTTATGAAGTAGTAAAAACCATCCCTGGACTACACATCAAATGGACCACACACATCAGTAGGTACCAGGGCAAGTAATTCTGTGGCCCTCTCCCCATGTCCTACAAAGGGTAACTTGGTCATTTTGCCTTGAAGACATGACTCACAAGGTGGGTATGATTCAGAATTAACTGAATCTAGGATTCCATCCCTTTCTAGTTTATTAATTCTATCCTCATCTATATGACCGAGCTTTAGGTGCCACATGTATTTTTCATTAGGTCATCTCTAGGACATTTATGTCCTTTGGCATTCACTTTAATTTTCTCGTTAATGTTCAAAGATGCAATGGCATGCAAATGATAGAGACCGTCAATTAAAATAGCTTTTGCAACCAATTTATTTCTCAAATAAATACTACAAAAGTCTTTATTAAATATAAATTCAAATCCTTCCTGTGCTATCACAGAGACAAAAATCAAATTTCTACTAGCTCCAGGCACAAAATAACAGTCACTAAGAACTAACTAAACCCTAAAGGTAACACCAGAGAATATGATCCAATAGCTTGAGTAGCAACTTTTGCTCTATTTCTGACACGTAAGACCATCTCACCTTCTCTCGGCTATCTACTTCTTTCCAGACCCTGCATTAAAATGCATATATGAGCACTAGAGCCAGAGTCTAAAATCCAACTGGAAGTAGATGAAATCGTTAGGTTAGATTCAATAACGAGTATAGGCTCACCTTCTGAAGGTGTAACCTCCTTTTGTTTCTTTAGGCTTTCTAGGTAGAGAGGACAATTTCTTTTCCAGTGGCCATCTGTGTTGCAATGGAAATATTTCCCTTTGCTAACCTTGGCTTTCTTGAGAGTGTCCTTCTTCTGTTTGTTCTTTTTCTTCTACTTCTTCGCAGGTTTCTTCTTCTTCCAAGTAGACTTTCTTTTGGAGGAAGACTGCTCCACATTGCTTACCAACATGTTCAACAATTCAGGCGAAGTGTAGTTCAACTTGTTCATATTATAGTTCATAAAAAATTGAGCATATAAACTAGTCAAGGACTGGAGGATCAAATCAACCTGAAGCTCCTTGTGAATTGGAATGCCCAACTTCTCAAGCTGTTCAATATCCTTGATCATTGTCAAACAATGATTGTGCATTGAATGCCCTTCATGCATCTTGTTGTTGAAAATCCTTTTCGACACTTCGAAGCATGCAATCCAACTTTATTCACCATATAACTCTTGTAGGTGAATCAGAATCGATTTAGTAGTTGGCATATCCTCATGTTGGCTCTGCAATTCATTTGACATTGAGGCCAACATATAACACTGCCAAATTAATAATCAGACCAGATAATTGAAAGATAGTTAAAATGAAAGAAAAGAATCTGCTCTTAGGAATCATTAAATCGCGTAAATGATTATTCTGATGTCTCATGGAATTTTGTCTCAAACCTTATTATCATCTTTCATCCATTTCTCATGTGTAGTCACTTGACGAGCACTTGGATGGTCAGGTAAGACAAGGGATTCCTGGTCAAGCACATAGCCCAACTTTTCAGAACTCAAAACAATTTTGAAGTTTCTCAACCAATCTTTAAAATTGAGGCCAACTAGTAGGTTTGTCTCTACAATATGGACTAAGGGATTTGAAGCAAACATGGTTAACTGCAAGAGTAGAAGATTCAAATTATATGCTTTATACTTAATTATAAAAAATTATTCTAAGGTCTTTAAGAAATAATTTTAGAACTCCCACTATATTATCGGATCTCTCACACTCCCCGTGGAGATGCGAAAACCCTGCTACTCTTGGTTTCTAATGGGTGCTACGGTCCCATCGATGTGCGGCACCTCACCATATCTAATTATGGATAACACGCTACACCAATAGTGGCCAACTCTTGTCCAATGTATCTAATACAAATTGTAGCTCTTAGTCTCTAAATCATGGAACCTCAACGTGCCCATTTATTGGACCAATCATTAGTTAAGTCAAACCCACCATTCCTGCTAGACAAAGCCATCATTGAGTCCCTCAACGTGCCCGTTTATTGGGCCCAACCCCATCAGTGCCTAGCAACATCTCATGCCTAATAGGGTGGTTGTGTCTTCCCAATGCAACTAGACCACTGTAACCAGCCAAGAATAATCAACACCAGTAGGACACCCATACACCTATAATGGTGGAAGACCTATGACTTAATATTTATTGGAAGCTTAGATTCAGGTCTCTTCTAAATTGATCAGCCAAATAATGACTAACCAATTATATTCAGTCAGCACAATCTCATGTCTGACTAAAATTACATTAGGTCAGCACAATCTCATGTTTGACTTAATATAACTAGCATGGGTGAACTCAAATCAAAGGTGACCATTTTGAAAACTTAATCAGCCAAATTGGCCAAGTTAGTTTGATCCATGGGAGGGTTCCTCCAATATACCCTCTTTCCGCCAAACCAGTTGGTCAAGAAAGAGTTAGCCTCAATTAGCAAACCATGATCAAATCCTTTCTTAGACATCAATTGACTGACAAGATTCAATTAGGTTAACTAATGATCGGGGCTCATCACTGAGCCAAATTAGGTCTTAACTTATCGATTCACTATTAAATGAATCGATCTGACCAGACTACATCTATAACCAATTTTGAGCATGCTTGACCTAACCTAAATCATCAGTTAAGTCACTTGCTCAAAATCATATTAGGGTTATTAGCTAATCTAATCAAGCCCTAATCATGCAGCCCAATTGCTAGACCTAATTTGTTCAACCCAAACCCTCATGCACCTAATTTGATTTTCTTGATCAAATCAATTTTAAAATTAGGTTTAAGTGCATGACATTAATGGCTTATGATCATAAATCATATAAAGATCTAAACCCTAATTTTGTGCATCTCATACAACAACATACATAATCATAAATCGATCAAAACCCTTTTGAAAACTCTTTTTCAAAACCGGTATACATCAAAGTACGACAATCTTTGCACTATAGGGGGTAAACCCTATAACAGGACAACCTTATGTCACTTTGTGCAACCTTGATCAATTTAATTTTAGATTATTAAATTTAATTTCAGATCTGAAAATTATGATTTTAATTTCGAAAACCATTTTTCAAAACATAAAATTCTATGCTAGAATAATCTCATGTTCAACATAGATCTAATACAATCATAATTATCTATTTGATCTGAATAATTTTTAGATATGATTTTCATGCATGCATATTAAAGAGAGAACCACGGCTCTGATACCACTGTTGGTTTTCTCCAAGGAATAGAAAATTGCAATTAACATGCATCAGCAGCTTGTCGCAACGAAAGCAGATATAAAAATAATTTATATCTAATCATGCAATTCATAAATAAATCTAATTTATTTATTATAAAATCCTAACATGCTGCATAACATGAAAAAAATATTATATCTGAAATAAAAATTATTTTAAGTATAAAATACTTACCTGGATCGCTATCCGAGATTCTATCAGAGCAGTATAATCGCCCGGCTTCTGCTGGTATCCACACAAAGCTCTTACACCCGAGTCGTAGAGGGCACCGAACTGCTAGATCCTTGCAGCCCTCTCCTCTTTCATCAAATCGTCCACTTTAAAAATAGTGCCGATCCGAATCTGGATCGGCTTTCGGCTTTTATCTTACAAATTGGATTATGCATGACCTCTGGACCATTTCTCTCTTCTTTTTCTAGTAGAGCATCTCTCTAGATCTCACTCAAGAAAAGAAAAAATAAATAAAGAGAGAAGAATAGTTGAAACCAGGAGAGAGACTCTCTGGTATTTACAGCCAAGAGAAGAAAGGCGCCACGATGAGAAGGAATAATTCTTCATGCCCAAAATCAGATCTCTTTGATAGCCACACTTTTATCTTTTTTTAAATTCAAATTCTCCCATCCCAATGAAACAAACGACCGGTGTTTCATTTTATCTGATTTGAAATTTTAAGAGTAGAATAGGACTCCTCTTAAAATTCATTCACGCCAATCTCATATTAGCACCCACCAATTTCACGCCCCATCCTTCTTTTGTCGCACAAACATAGAGGGGCCCACTTAGGCATGTGGATGGAAGGGAAGACAAAGAGAGAGAGTCCCAGTCTAACTGGCCTCTAGGTCTTGGTCCAAATGTAATGGTTTTATAGTCAAACTAAAACCAATTTTAAATCCGATTGAACTATTTCGAAGTGGAATTGACCCGAATCAGTTAGGATTAATTAATTGAGTCTAACTCAATTAAATTAAATCTAATTTAATTTAATTAACAATTAATCCATAATCAATTAATTGTAACATTTATAATTAAGTCAAATATTATTTGTAATGCTTACAATTAGGTCCAAATTGATTTGCTGATTGATTACTTGAGCTCCTAATGTGTGTGACCCCTCAGGTCCTATCCTGTATGGTAATGAGACATGCTATAATCTCCATTATACATCATCGAAACTCCTTTTGATGGACTGAAACAATTTTAGCTCAACCCTAATTAGGATCATCAATCCGAAAACGATCCTAACAGGCTCTCATAATCCACTAGTGACACCTAGCAGCATGTAATGGCAATCCAGCAGAACAAGATTGGAACCCCTAGGTGTAGTTACCATGTGATTCGGTTCCTCTCTCAAAATCTCGACATGATGTTGGTTACGGATACTTGTCAAACCCATCAGTCATATGCTTTAACCTAATCGACTCAAGTTCAATTGTGATACTAATGAAAACACCTTTTCATTATCACCCTGCTATGACCATAGACTTCTGGACTTAGTCTCATTAAGCTTGCATAGGATTATACCTTACTAGTAAGGCTAATCGATCCCTACAAGTGAACACCCTACTCCTATAATAAACTTACTGCAGCCAATGAACAACGCAAGGTCCCATATGGATAGGAACCATGTGATTGTGCTGTCAAACTACAGCAACCTTATTATGAGTAGCCGAGATATTTTAGGTCAAGGAACTATTCACATAACTACAGCATCAGGAAGTTATCGATGAGTGAGTAGTCATCCATATAACTTCCAATACATTGTCATGCTCAGTACCGTTGATCTCTATCAACTACCTGCACTCTCACTCCAGTGTCACCACACTGTAGGTCAGAGACTCATCTACCCAAAAAGGAAAGTGATCTGTGTACCAATTTTAATGGATCATTCATCATCCTCGTGATATTCCAACAATTGAGAGCCTTTAGGAGTTAATCTATAAAGACACATGCCTCAGATTCTTAACTCTTGAGAATATGTATCATTATCCATTAACTCCATGAACGATTCATAGACATAACAATATGAATGAAACTAATGCCCTTTATTAATAAGAAAAATTAAGTACAAAGTTCGTGCCCTAAAATTAAAATGTATCAAGCCAATATGGCTTTCAGGGCATACATCTAACAGCAACGAGCCGACTCCTTCAGAGTAAAGTTTTCTTATGCTAATATAAAGAGTCAACCCAAATTCAAGCGAGCTGACCCCTCGAGTTTAATTATTTCAATGATGGAAGTTCGAGCTGACCCGAGCTATCAAGAGCAGACTCCTCCAGAGTGAAGTTTTTGCATCCTAAGATAGAGAGCCGACCCTACTGAAGAAATGGCAACTCGACCTATCGACTCGAAGGATCCGAGCCGACTCAAAGAATCCGAGCTAACTTGAATATCATTTCCAGGTACATAACGATTAGTTCCAGAATTTTTTTTTAAATGCAAAAAGGTGCTGATGCAGAACAAATAAAGGGATGCGATGCGGAAGTAAATTAAGATTAACTATTTTTTTTGTTGTTTTTATATGTTTGTAGAAGTTGGCTTCAAATCAAAGAAAAGTTAACCTAACATTGAAAGATACTAATATGATAATTGAAAGCACAATTTTAAGGAAACTAAATTATCAGAGTAGTTCAGAAGCAACGGATCGCTAGGGGTTGAGAAACTCCCAGACCTAGGGCTTCGCTCCGAACTTTCAACAGAACAGAAATAAAGAGAAGAGATGGTTTACCTAACCAGACAATGATCTTCACAGATTTTGGTGGAAGAACTCTCCCGAGCAGATTGTTGGATCCTCGGATTCAGATATCTTCGCAATGGATCCTCCAATACTGGTCCTTGGCGGGTTGGCTTCTCCTGAACTCAAGATCTGGAAGAGAAGAAAAATAATTGATGGAATCAGAGAGTCAAGGGAAAAATTTACCAGGTTGATGAACTTGAAGATTGAAATTGCTGAAAACTGGATTCTCCTTGAAGCTGATGTGATTTTCCTTGGAACTTGCTCTGGATCTGAGGTAGCCGGACTGGATCTGGATGAAGGTGGATGGCCTGGACTTGTAGAGAGAGAGAGGCCGTGGGAGATGGAAGGAGCTAGAGTTTGATGGATTGAAAATAATGAAGGGCGGCTAGGGTTTTGGAATTTTAAGTGGCTAACCTAGGGTTTTGGATAAAGATGGAGATCTCTCACCTCCTCAAGGCTCCAATGGAACCCGGATTACCCCCTCACGGAGCTCAACACTTAGAATAGTGCGGAAGAAGAGAAACCTAGGTTACTCAACACAAGAGAATAGCAAAAATAATTTTTCTTCATTCATTGATTTCTAAAGTTACAAAGAGAGGTCTATTATATAGACCTAAAATTTTCTCCAAGTTTGTACAAATTCCCATGTGGGACTAAACTCCTCCAACCTCTAGATTAGGTAGAAAACCTCTTCTCTTGGCCGACCAAGAATTCAAAAAAATTTGGGACGGCCATAAAGGATTTTTTTTTGGAATTTTTATGGCGCCTTCTTTGGAGTTGGATTTGGATTTGGAGTCCTCTTCTCCTTATGGCATTTCTTCTTTTCTTCCACTCCAAGTTAAGCTCTTTGATTTTGATTTGAACTTCAATTAGGAGTAGGTTGGATGTCCTTCTTTGATTTTTTCTCCAAGAGAAGTCCCTTTCCTTCTTTGCTTAGACAAAATTGGTAGGTATGGGCGCCTCCTTTAAATTGGCTTCCAATTTGATTTTTTTCTTCTTTGGATGTGGGGACCATGACACTGGGATGCCTCTGTGGCACCTCCTGGACCCTGGCGTGTGCTCGGAGTGTGGCTGGGCGTGTGGCTTGGAGTGTGGCCTCCACTTGCTTGGACCTTGATTTGATTGGAAGACAAATGTGGCACCATTTTGGACCTTGATTTGATTGGAAGACAATTGCGGCACCATTTTGGATAAAATTGAAACCACATCGGGACTTGCACCGAGTCAACATGACTCAACAAAATTTAAATGGTGACTCAAGAAATAAATAAAAATAAATAAACTGGTTGACCAGGTCAACCTTTATTACAAACCCTAATTTCTCGGGCAATGTCAATCAGAGATCCAAATGGAGCTCTGAAGTCTTCTTGTGAGTCTGGTGCCCGCACCAGGTGCTCCAACGGTCATATGTCACATCCCAATGGTCTACAATATCTAAAACTACCTTGGAGTGATGGAAGACCATATATTTGAGGGATTTGAACTTCTTAAAAGTAAGAGTTAAAAAATTTTCTCAAAATTTTAGGGCTTTATTGAATATCCAACCTACCAACAAGCAAGAGAGCACTAAGGGAATTCAAGTCAGTCTTCAAGTCTTCACCAACTCTGATCTGAAGCTTGAAGCACTTTGAAAAGAAGCCACTGAAGTGATTAAAGAGCATTGAAGTACATTCAAGTGGACTTCTCTCAAGCTATATCGACAACTATCTGACAATAAGAGTTTATCATTTATTATTGCATTTAATTCATTCTTGAATTGTTGGGTTATTGGTGAGCCCGTTTGAAAAACCAAATAGATTCTTGGTAAGCCTTAGATAAAAAACCAAGTGTTGGGTTCTTGGTGATCCTATTAAAACCAAGTTGGGTTTCTTTGGTGATCCTGTTTAAAACCAAAGGATGTAGGGTTTTTTGGTGATCCTGGTAAAACCAAAGTGTAGAGGTTTTGGATTGTGAGCCTGTAAAACAATCCTACTGTATTTGGGCATGAATATAGTAAAAATTCCAAGTGGTATCTTGGGTAGTGGACATAGGAGCTGGGTTGCTCCGAACCACTATAATTTATGTATGTTTGTGTTGTACTTCTTTGATCTTATTTAGCTTCTACAAGTTATTATTTTGCCACAGTACCTAACACTCTAAAAGGGATTTTTAAGAGCACATTATCTGCTTAAATTTTTTAAATTTCCATTTCACCCCCCTCTTGCGTAGCTATCTGGGCAACAACTGGTATCAAAGTAGTGTCTCTGAATACATAAGAATAAAGATTGATGGCTTATCCCATGAGTACGTCCTTGGCTGAAAGCCAATCAACCAATAGACCTCCACTCTTTACTAGCATAAATTATGCATACTGGAAAGCCAGAATGAGAATTTATATTCAAGCAGTTGATTTTTAGTTATGGAAGGTCATTCTAAAGGGTCCATATATCCCCATGGTTAAAATTGATGGAGTGGATGTTCCAAAACCTGAAGAGGATTGGGACGAACATGACATGAAAATGGGTGAGTTAAATGCCAAAGCAATGAATTTGCTATATAGTGCTTTGGACAGTAACGAGTTTAATCAAATTTTCATTTGCTCTTTTGCAAAGGAAATTTGGGATAAACTTGAAGTGACCTATGAAGGAACTTCCCAAGTGAAGTCCTCAAAAATTAATCTTCTTATGCATAGTTACGAATTATTCAAAATGGAACCTAATGAAATAATCTCTGCCATGTTATCACATTTTATTGATATTATTAATGGGTTAAAAAGTCTTGGCAGGGTATATTCCAATGCTGACCTTGTGCAGAAGATCTTAAGATCTCTTCCGAACAAGTGGGATCCAAAAGTGACCGCCACCTAGGAAGCAAAAGATTTGAATACTTTACTACTGATTGAACTGCTAGGATCTCTCATCACTCATGAACTAACCATGCAGCACAGAACTAAGGATGATCAAAAGAAGAAGAAATATATAGCCTTCAAAGATGCTATGGATTCAAGAAAGGATGATGAATCGGAAGATGATTGCTCCTCTATTGAAAGCGACATGGAGGATGAAGATGTTGCCATGGTCGTTAGAAGATTCAAAAGGTTCTTGGAAAGATGAAAAGGAATAAATTTTAGAAAATTCCATAAGAACAAAGAATACAGCAAAGAAAAGGACAAGAAAAAAGAGAAGGAAAAAGAAGTGCCTGTATGCTATGAATGCAAAAAATCAGGGCACATCTGACCAGACTATCCTTTATTAAAAAAAATCTTCAACAAAAAGAAAAAGAAAGCTATGGTAGCGACGTGGAGTAATAGCGAAGCATCCTCATCTACTGAAGAAGAAGAAACCACAAAATCTACAAACTTATGCTTAATGGATATTGAGAATGAGGTATCATCCCATGAGCTTCAAACTAAATTTACTTATGATGAATTGAATTATGCTTTTCATGATCTGCTTATTGAATTCAAGAAAGCTGGGGTTAAAATCAAATCCTTGAAGAAACAAAATGATTTTTTACTAAAAGACAAGGATGAAACTTCGGAAAAGAATAACACTTTGCAAAAAGAATTGAATATCTTTTCTGATGATGTTATTGCTTTGAAAATTGAAAAGAATATTTTAATTGAAACAAACAAAGTTTTAGTTGCCGAAAATAATGATTTGAAAAAGGAGGTTGAAAAGCTTAAGCCTCTTGTAGAAAAACTTACTTTAAGTTCTAATAAGCTTGAGCTAATTCTGAATGAGCAAAGAGATTCAAAAAGCAAAGCTAGAATTGGATCTAATGCTTTAAATGCCAAAAGAATTTCAGCAACAAAATTTATATCTTCAAAAGCTTCATCTTAAAATATTAAATCTCAAAAAGCTTTTCCATCAAATTCTGTTTCAAAAGGCTTAAAGTATGTTCCTAAGAATTATGCTAAAAAATCTTTCAAACCAAACATATCCATTTCTGCATCTATTAAAGCTTCGAAGTATGCATCATTCAAAAATGATAAAATTATGTGCTATGCATGTCATAGACTTGGGCACAAATTTCATCAATGCAATTCCTTGAAAAATTCCAAGATTAGTGTATTGAAACACAGAACTGTTTGGGTTCCAAAGGGAACCAATTTTGCTAACCCGAAAGGACCCAAGTTAGCTTAGGTACCTAAAACCACTCTTTGACTATTTTGCAAGATTGTCTTGCAGCCCATAAATTGAAGAAAATATGGTATCTTGACAGTGGCTATTCAAGGCATATGACGGGTGACAAGGATCAGTTCATCACCCTACAAATGAAAGAAGGAGGATCGGTTACTTTTGGTGATAATGGCAAAGGAAAAATAATCATAATCGGTAAGATCAAGATAACCTCCTGTACTTTTATTGAAGATGTGCTGCTAGCAGATAATTGAAGCATAATTTATTAAGTATCAGTCAACTTTGTGATAAAGGCTTCAAGATTATCTTTGAATCATCTATGTGTATAGTAACTAACTCTTTTGACTCTAGCAACAAATTCATTGGTCATAGACTTGGAAACATCTATGTAGTAGATTTAAATGATCTAACCTTGAATAGTAGTTCAAGTCTAGTAGCAATGAATGCTAAGACCAAGGAGTCATGTTTACTTTGGCATAGACAATTAGGTCATGCTAGCATGCATACAATTACCAAATTAATTTCAAAGAATTTACTTAGAGGTTTGCCACATTTTAAAGTTGATCTTGATTATGTATGTGATGCTTGTCAATTAGGCAAATAAACTAGGAAGAGTTTTAAACCAAAAAATGTTATTTCAACTACTAGACCCCTTGAGCTACTTCACATGGACTTATTTGGACCAACTAGGACCACAAGCCTAGGATGTATGAAATATGGTCTTGTGATTGTAGATGACTTTTCTAGATTCACATGGGTATTATTTATCGCACATAAACATAAAACCTTTGATGTATTTCGAAAATTTTACAAGAAGGTTTCAAATGAGAAAAACCTTTCTATTATTTCTATAAGAAGTGATCACGGGACTGAATTTCAATTTTTTGATGAATATTGCACTAAGCACGGTATTGATCACAACTTCTCCGCTCCTAGAACACCACAATAAAATGGTGTTGTAGAGAGAAAGAATAGGACTTTGAAAGAAATGGCCCGAACCATGTTATGTGAAGGCAATCTTCCAAGGTACTTTTGGGCAGAAGCAGTGAACACTGCCTGTTACATATTGAACCAAGTTTTAATATGCCCAATTTCAAAGAAAACCCCCTATGAGCTTTGGAATGGAAGAAAACCTAATATTAACTATTTTTATGTTTTTGGGTATAAATGCTTTGTGCTTAATAATGGTAAAGATAATCTAAGAAAATTTGATGCAAAATCTGATGAATCTATATTCCTTGGTTATTACTACATAGCAAAGCATATAGAGTATTTAATAAGAGGACTCTTATTGTTGAAGAGTCAATTCATGTTATCTTTGATGAAGCTAACCCCTCACTATCTAGAAAAGATGAGTGCATAGACAACGATGCAGGTACCCTACAAAAGGAGATGGAAGATCTAAGCATACAAGATAAGCCAAGACAAGATGGAAATGAAGTGGTAAGTAAGGATCATACTGATTTACCAAAGTAATTGAGGTATGTAACTTCACATCCTAAAGATCTAATTATTGGTGATCCTTCTCATGGTGTTAGGACTAGGTCTGCACATAGAGATGCATATGACTACCTAGCCTTTGTTTCACAAATTGAACCACATAGTTTAGAAGAAGCTGAAACTGATCCAAACTGGATGATGGCCATGCATGAAGAATTAAACCAGTTTAAAAGGAATAGTATTTGGACTCTTGTTAGTAGACCTCTAGACCATCCCATCATAGAAACCAAATGGGTCTATAGGAACAAATTAGATGAGAATGGTAAGGTTATGAGAAATAAAGCAAGTTTGATAGCTAAAGGGTACAATCAAAAAAAGGGCATTGATTTTGATGAAACATATGCTCCTATAGTAAGACTTGAGGCCATTAGATTACTTCTTGCATTTGCTTGCGACGTGAATTTTAAACTGTTTCAGATGAATGTAAAAAGTGCTTTTCTAAATGGATTTATTTCTAAACAAGTTTATGTAGAACAACCACTGGGTTTTAAAGATCATGTTTTTCCAAACCATGTGTTTAAACTGAACAAAGCTTTATATGGTTTGAAACAAGCACCTAGGGCCTGGTATGATAGACTGAGCAAATTTTTACTTGAAAATAATTTCAAAAGAGGAAATATTGACAAAACTCTTTTCATTAAGAAGAAAGGTAATGATATGTTAGTTATACAAATTTACGTCGATGATATCATATTTGGTGCAACTAATAAAAATCTTTGTGGAGAATTTGCTGAGTTAATGCAGGCCGAGTTTGAAATGAGCCTTATGGGTGAACTCAACTACTTCCTTGAATTACAAGTAAAACAAACAAAAGAAGGAATCTTCATAAACCAAGCCAAGTATATCAATGAAATAATCAAGAAGTTTGGCAAGGAGACAAGCAAAAAAGCTAGCACACCCATGAGCCCTACCTGTAGATTGGACAAAGATGAAAATGGATCCAGTATTGACCAAACGCTATATAGAAGTATGATTGGATCATTGCTATATCTTACTGCCAGTAGACCTGATATCTTGTATAGTGTATGTGTGTGTGCTCGTTTTCAATCAAATCCTAAGGAATCACACATGCTTGCTGTTAAAAGAATTATCAAATATCTAAAAGGTACAAGTAATTTAAGTCTTTAGTATTCTAAAAAATCTTCTTTAAATTTAATTGGTTTTTTGGATGCTGACTATGCTGGATGTAAAATTGATAGAAAGAGCACTTGTGGTATATTCCAATTTCTAGGATTGAATTTAATCACATGGCATTGTAAGAAACAAAACTCCATAGCATTATCTACTACTGAGGCAGAGTATGTTGATGCTGGTAGTTGTTGAGCTCAAGTGCTAAGGATTAAACAATAGCTAGAAAATTTTGGTGTTACACAATCTAAAATTTCAATCAAATGTGATAACACGAGTGCTATAAATTTAACTAAGAATCCTGTTCAGCATTCAAGAACTAAGCACATTGAAATTAGGCACCATTTTATAAGAGATCATGTATTGAATAATGATATTGTTCTTGAAACCATGCCAACTGAAAACTAACTTGCTGATATTTTTACTAAACCTTTAAATTATGATAGATTTGCAATGATTAGATGTGAACTAGGTTTGTATGACCCACTTTAGAAACCTCAACCTAAGTTCTTATAAAATTAAGGAAACATTATCTAGATGTCCTCCACTTTCCATTTTTTTTGTAAAATTCTTAAGTAAAGGCTTTAATTCACTTTTGTGCTCCCTCTGCTCGAGCCGACTTGAGCAGATGACTTGTTTGTCAAGCTGACTCGGATGTCGAGCTGACTCTCTCTTAAGTCGAGCTGTAGGGTTATTTCTTTCTAACTTTTTCCTCGACTCTTCATTCTTTCCCTCCGAGATATTGTTTCAAAAAAAAAAAAAATCCTTCCCTTCCAAATCCCTTGGAACACTGCATTCTATGGGAATGGCTCCTAGAAAGTCAACTGGAAAAAGGTCTCGTCAGGATGTTGAACAAGCTCCGCAGGAGAGATGTTCAAAATTTCGGGAAGAAGGCTCTTTAAGGGTTCCGGTTCAAACAGTTGAAGCACCTAACCTACCCTCTCCTCATCACCAAATTTCTCTTGTGATGAGGCCTGTCACTATAGGTAGACGGATCTTATTTGAGTTTCTTAAGGAAATTGGTTTAATTGTTGGTGACCTAATTGAGAACTAGGGCTGGGATTTTATGTGCTAATTAAACAATAATACCTATCCCAACCTTGTCAGAATCTTTTATGAGAATTTAAGATTTGGAGAACAACATATAGAGTCTATGGTAAAGGGAAAGAGAATCATTGTTTCTGCAGAAAGTTTAGGCAGCATGCTTGAAATGCCATATGAAGGAATTGAACATTTAATTCTAAAGGACAGAACAAGGGCACTTCAAACAATTCTAGAACAAGAAGATGTGAATGAAATAGGAATTCTGAAAGCCAGCTCACTATCCTTGGAAATGAGGCTTCTTCATAACTTTATAAGTAGAATCTTCCTACCCAGAACAGGTCATTTTGATTGGGTTAGTGAAAGAGATATGTTCTATGCTTTATGGAATTAGTGATACATGGAGATAAAGTTAACCTTCCAGCTATAATGTTATCACAAATGAAGGAGGCAATAAGGAAAGTGAAAGCCTGTTTTCCTTATGGAATGATATTAACTCTGTTTTTCCAAGCAGCACATGTGGACCTAAGTGATGAAGACAGTAGACCTCTGCAATACACTGATACTTATACTACAAAAACATTACAAGGGATGGGTTATCTATTTTTTGATGGTATTTGAAAAAAGAAATCTGATAATATTGCTAAAATTGAAGAAGTTGAAGAAGGAGGTGAAGCACGAGCTGATGAAGACATTTCTATGCCCATTCCTGAGTCACAACCTTAGCCAGCCTCACCTGATCTCACTGGTTTTGATGTTCCTATTCATGATACTTTAGTGCCTGACTTGACTCCTTCTGCTCCTGTTTATGTTCAGACATCCTAGTACTACTGCTCTTGCACCTATTGTTGATACTTCAGCATTGCAAGACTTCATTTCATAACAAATGGGTAATATGACTAACTCAATCACTTCTAAAATGGCTACAATGTTTGGCGAATTTTGCCAGTTAGTTGAAACTAGACTAGATCAGTTTGGAGGACAAATTAATGATCTACGCAGCAGAGTAGATGTTCTTGAAGCCTCCAAAAATGCAACCCGTGCAACTGAGCCAAACCTTCAACCTATTCTTCATTTGATATCATCCAGCTCTAAAACTCTTAAAAATTCTGTCAGTCAAACACTTGAGGCATACAGAATTGAAATGGACAATTTGAGAGTCAGAATGGGTTCAGTTGAAGAAGGAAGGAGGATGGAAGAGGATTATACAAAAGGAATTGAGATATTGAGAGCTGAATTTGGAAGATTGAGGGGTTGGCTATAGCATTTGCTAATGAGCAAGCGTCTGAATTGGTCTAACTGCATAAAGACCTAAAGAAGGTGGATGAAGAAGTGGACACTGTCCAATTCAAGTTAGATCAACTATTAAGTCGAGTCATTGCTGCATTTGGTGTTCCTCAATCTAGACCTAGGCCACAACCCTCATCCTTTGCTGGTCAGTCTGCTCATCCCAGATAGCCAGCTCCACATCTTAGGCCTCAGGGATCCTATACTACTCCACCATCCAATGTATTAGATCCTGACCCGATAGCCTCTATGCCTCCTGGCATCCAAATTCCTAGTAGATCTACCAACACTATAGTAGATATAGATAGTGACTAAATGTACTTTCTTCATATTTTGCACTTTGTATTGAAAATCTCTAAATGAAATGAAATGAAAGTTCATCTTTTGTCTCATGAATTACTCTATCTCTTTTATGCTTATGCAATGAAAGTTTGTATTTTGCTCATGTAATGTCTGATTTTTTAAATAGAATATCAAGATGCAAGTGAGAAAGTGAAATTTTCTCAAACAAATTTTAAATACTTTCTCATTCTATTTCAAAATCTGAGCTTCATTCTAACTTCACCTTTTTGATTGATTGACAAAAAGGGAGAAAAATTTATGAAGATATTCTTGCATGAAAAGGATAATATTTTTTTAAGTTTTTGCTTTGATATATAAAGCTTGAAAAGGATAAAATCTATTTGCTTATGCTCTGATACATGAAACACAATATGCTTTGATGTATAAATATCTTTTTAAGCTTTGATACATAATATTTTAAACTCTGATACATAAAGTTCTCTTAGAAACTTTTGGGCTCTGAACTTGCATGGAAAGTTTGTTAAGACATGGAGTATCTTATTGAGGGGGAGATTACCTCTCACTGCTCTAATTATCCTTCCATGGTTTGACACTAATTAGAGTCAATTCTTTATACTTGTTTATACACCTTGCAAATATAATTATACAAGTAAATCTATAAATGTAAAGTTTTATCTTACTTTTTCATGCCCATATTTTGTCATCATCAAAAAGGGGAAGATTGTTGATCCCATAAGTGATTTTGATGATAACCAAACATTGGAGCATGCACCTATTTTACAAACTCTTCAAGTGGTTTACAAGTTTTTGTAGGATGAATTCTCTGTTCAAACTTCAACTCCTACATTTATACTTCTTATTTTGAGTTATATTGTAATCGGACTTTATAAAGAAGAACCCAAAGAAAAAGTTAAGAAAAACCATGTAAAAGGGTTACTTCTATGGGTGTTGTGCCTTAAATTTATTTTGAGTTTGTTTGTATGAAAGGTTTGAGAGTGTTGGTGAGAGTGTTCTCAAGTCTATTTATAAAAATTCTGAAGAAGCCACTCGAGCCGACCCAGTCTGAAGAAGAGCTGACTCTATCTCATGGCATGCACTAAGGATTCTGGCATGCAACAATCCGAGCCAATTCAAGTAGAACCGAGCCGACTCATCCAGAGTCCATTCCTATTATTTTCTGAGAACAGCCAGGCGAGTCGACCCCAACTTGATTGAGATGACCCTGCTAGAACAAATTTTGAAGACCCGAGAAAGCGAGCCGACCCGATATGCAACAAGCTGACTCCTTCAAAGTAAAGTTTTCTGATGCTGAGAGAAGAGTCGACCCAAGTTCATGCGAGCTGACCCCTTGAGTTCAATGATTTCAATGATGGAAGTTCGACTGACCCGAGCTATCAAGAGCCGACTCCTTCAGAGTGAAGTTTTTGCACCCTAAGACAAAGAGCCGACCCTACTGAAGAAATTGCGACTCGACCTATCAACTCGAAGGATCTGGGCCGACTCAAAGAATCTGAGCTGACTTGAATATCGTTTTCATGTACATAACGGCTAGTTCTAGAATTCTTTTTTGAATGCAAAAAGGTGCTCCAACTGTCATACGTCACATCCCAACGGTCTACAACATCTAAAACTATATTGGAGTGATGGAAGACCATATATTTGAGGGATTTGAACTTCCTAAAAGTAAGAGTTAGAAAAGTTTCTCAAAGTTTTAAGGCTTTATTGAATATCCAACCTACGAACAAGCAAGAGAGCACTAAGGGCATTCAAGTTAGTCTTCAAGTCTTCACTAACTCTGATTTGAAGCTTGAAACACTTTGAAAAGAAGCCACTAAAGTGATTAAAGAGCATTGAAGTACATTCAAGTGGACTTCTCTCAAGCTGCTTCAGCAACTAACCAAGTGTTGGGTTCTTGGTAATCCTGTTAAAACCAAGTTGGATTTCTTTGGTAATCCTGTTTAAAACCAAATGGTGTAGGATTTCTTTGGTGATCCCAGTAAAATCAAAGTGTAGAGGTTTTAGATTGTGAGCCTGTAAAACAATCCTACTGTATTTGGGTGTGAATATAGTGAAAATCTCAAGTGGTATCTTGGATAGTAGACGTAGGAGCTAGGTGCTCCGAACCACTATAATTTCTGTGTGTTTGTATTGTACTTCTTTGATCTTATTTAGCTTCTACAAGTTATTATTTTGCCACAGCACCTAACACTCTAAAAGAGATTTTTAAGAGCACATTATCTACTTAAATTTTTTAAATTCCCAATTCACCCCCCTCTTGGGTAGCCACCTGGGCAACATGCTAGAATTAGAAGATCAGCTATTCTAGATGATTATACTATTTACTTATAAGAATGTGATTATGATATTAAGATTAAGGATTATCCAGTTTTATTTAAAGATGCCATGAATAGTTATAATTCTAAATTTTGATTAGATGTCATGAAAGATGAGATATAATCTATGAGTAAAAATTAAGTTTAGAAACTTGTCGAATTACTTGAAAAGTTTAAGCCCATTAGTTGTAAGTGAATTTTTAAAACTAAATGAGATTTTAAAGATAATATCAAAAGATATAATATGGCTAGATTTATAGCAAAGGGATTCACTCAAAAGGAGGGCATCGATTATTTTAAAATATTTTTATCTATTTCTAGAAAGGATTCATTCAGAATTATTATGGCATTAGTAATTTATTTTGATTTAGAGCTACACTAAATGGATATCAAGACTACATTCTTAAATTGGGATTTACAAGAAAATGTGTATATGGAATAGCTAGAAGGGTTTTCAATATAAGAAAATAAAAAACGTTGGTATGTAAATTAAAGAAATCCATATATAGTCTTAAACAAGCTTCCAGGCAATGGTATTTAAAATTTAATGATGTCATTACTTCCCTCAGATTTAAAAAAAATATTACTAATCAATGTATATATTTGAAGATGAATGGATGTTTATATTTTTGGTTCTATATATGGACGATATTTTACTAGCCAGCAGTGATTTAGATCTCTTGTATGAAACTAAAAGGTTTATTTTTGAATATTTTGATATAAAAGATATGAAAGACGCCTCTTATATTCTTGATATAGAAATCTATCGTAATAGAAGCACTACAAGAAAAATCAGTTTTAGCAACCGATTTTTTGGTTGCTAATAAATAAATATCGGTTGCTAAATTTTTTTGCAACCAAAATTACTCGGTTGTGAAATCATAGGTTACAAAAATTTGTGATCGATTTTTTTCGATTGCAAAATTTAGCAACTGATTTAGCAACCGAATTTTATTTATTTTTATTTTAAAAAAAAATTTGGAAAAAAAATTCGATTGCAAAATCGGTTACTAAAAAAAATTCTGAAAAATAAAAAAAAAAATTGATTACAAAATCGGTTTCTAAAAAAAAAATTCTGAAAACTAAAAAAAAATTCGATTGTAAAATCGGTTGCTAAAAATAAAAATTTTTGAAAAAAAAAAATTGGTTGCAAAATCGGTTGCTAAAAAAAATTCTAAAAAAAAAAAAAAAAATCGGTTGCAAAATTGGTTGCTAAAAAAAAATTTCTGAAAAATAAAAAAAATCAGTTGCAAAATCGGTTGCTAAAAAAAATTTTGAAAAATTAAAAAAAAAATCGGTTGCAAAATCGCTTTCTAAAAAAATTTCTAAAAAATAAAAAAAAAATCGGTTGCAAAATTAGTTGCTAAAAAAATTCTGAAAAATTAAAAAAATATCGATTACAAAATCGATTGCTAAATTATAAAAAGGATTAAAAAAAATTAAATCAGCATTAATCTTTTTTACATTCTAAAATGCTAATTATTCAATATAATTTATGAATCAGAAATCAGCATGTGCCACTTGAAAATGGGTCAGCAACCAAACCAAATAAAACAAATAATCAATATAGCAAATGATAAATATTAATCATATGATCAAGATGCAATTTGCAAGGCTCGGGCATTCCTTTCTTTCAGTAAAAATCCAGGTAATCCCTATAAGCTATATGCCCTGAAGGTAACCGAGATTTGTCATAGAAGAACAAAATCAAGATTTATTCTAAGTGATACCCAGTTTGTAATCAATGGATCGGACAGCGACAACATTCCAAATGACTAATCACCACAAAGTAGTGGATGCAATAGTCAACAACATTACAGAACCACATCCATCACTATTATCCTCAAAGTGGCAAAACACTGCTACTCTAAGGTCCCAAAAACCTGAAACAGCTGTTAAAATAGAACACCTAGTACACACTGCTAAAGAGCTTGAGACTTCTTTTGTGATCTGAAATACTATCGTATTGAGTATATAACCAGGAAATGGATCTGCAAACTACTGCAAAACAAGCTCCACCTTAGGAAACCAACACTCATCCAATCATCCCTTGAGTCCAAGTTGCAGTCTCCTTCAACTGGTCATCATCAGACTGAAGACACTCCACCTAGAAATCAATGTGGAATGTGCAATCTTTGAACAAGACCTTTGTGTTTGGACCGAGTGTGTCAACAAGATCACCCATCGCAGCAACTGCAGCTTTAGTTACACCATCATCCCTGCAAAAAAGTCAAAATGATGCTGCAGCAGCATACATAGAAATTAAACATCTGAAGCAAAAATGCATTTTAGCACAGCGTACATGCTCTTATCCCTAAAGACTGCTTCAGTGAATTGTAACAGATGGCTTGCATAAGGTATCATAAGCTCAGCCTTGGAATTTTTGAATCCCTGAAGTATACCAGAGTAAGCCTTGAAAATGCCTCGTCTAAGTTGGTTTCCATAATCCAGCATATCCTTATCACTAGCATCCAAATGTGCGCAGAGCTCTGCAGCTCCTTGAAGCATTGGTAGTGCATAGGGAACATATTTTTCAAAATGCTCACTGATTGCAAGGGCAATATCACCAAAGCATGAGAATATAGGAGGTTTAATAGACCGATGGAGCATGGAATTAGAGAGGTCCTTCAGAAGTTGCCCCAAGAGCACCTTCAAATAAATGATACTGAAATCATCACTTCACCCAAAAAATGAGACCATAAATTAAACAAGTAGAACGCAAAAAAGAGCGAACATGAAAAACAAAACTATCGAAGAAATAAATGCAGACAGGGATGAATCCGTATCAGATATGGGAGATAATCGAAAAAAATAGCTCAGAGAATCGAAAGCGGGCCCTTTTAGAGGGGGGGGGGGGGTGTGAAGAAGCTCCTCGAAGATGGAAGAAGACCTCTTCTTGTAGACTAGGGCAGACATGATGGTCTCCTCCTGGCCTCGGCCTTGCAGTCCTCCTCAGGGCTGATCCCTTCGTTCGCCACGGCCGCCGCCTCCTCCTGCTCCTCCCTATGCCGCTCCTCCCATCCAACGCTAGAGATCTCGGTCGTAACCCTTCTGCGAGCCTCTCCGAATCAATCCATGTTGGGGGCGACGAGGGGTAGATGAGTAGGAGAGCGAGAGGGGGACCGAGGGGTGGGGTTTTGTTTCCTCTGTGACGGTTCCGACAAGGAGCCTTGCTTGGGCACCCGATCATGCGAGGTGGCTGGACGGGAGAAGGAGGCTCGGGGGGAGGGCCGCAGGGGGGGTTCACCATAGGAGGAGGCCCGGAGGGGGAGCACCGGAGGGGAGAGCGCCATATGGGGGGTGGGGAGAACGAGAGTCGGCTGGACGGGAATGGGGGCTAGGGCACTCGAACGAGGGTTAAAGATTTTTACCCTAATAGATTTCAACCGTCCGATTTTAATCAAACGTCCCATAAAATTTTAATTTTAAAAATTTTATAAATTTAAAAAATCAAATTTTTGCAACCAATTTTTTGGTTGCAAAATTTAAAATTTTAAAATTAATTTTAAATAAATTTTATAACCAAAAAATCGGTTGTAAAAATTTATAAAAAAATTTTAAAAAAAAATTAATTATAAAAAAAATTTAAATTTAAATAATAAAATTAAAATAATAAAATTAAATTTTTAAAAAAATTTGCAACCAAAAAAATTGGTTGCAAAATTCATAAATAATAAAATTAATTTTTTAAAAAAATTTGCAACCGAAAAAATCAGTTACAAAATTCATAAATAATAAAATTAAATTTTAGAAAAAATTTGCAACCGAAAAAATCGATTGCAAAATTCATAAATAATAAAATTAAATTTTAAAAAAAATTACAACCAAAAAAATCGGTTGCAAAATTCATAAATAAAAAAATTAAATTTTAAAAAAAATTGCAACCGAAAAAATCAGTTGCAAAATTTATAAATAATAAAATTAAGTTTCAAAAAAAATTTGCAACCAAAAAAATTGGTTGAAAAATTCATAAGTAATAAAATTAATTTTTTTAAAAAAATTGCAACCGAAAAAATCTGTTGCAAAATTTTATTTAAATTTAATTTTTTTTTATTTTTGAAATTTGCAACCGAATTTTTCAGTTGCTAAATTTTTAAATAATAATTTAAAAAAATTAAAAATAATTTATATTTCGGTTGCAAAATCGGTTGCAAAGTGAAATTTTTGCAATTGAATTTGCAACCAATTTAAATCGGTTGCTAAATTATTCAGAAAAAATATCGGTTACAAAATTAGTTGCTAAATCGGTCACAAATATTTAAAAAAAATCCAGTTGCAAAATCGGTCACAAATATAACAAAAAAAATCAGTTGCAAAATCGGTTACTAAAACTGATTTTTCTTGTAGTGAAGTAAGAGGTTACTATATTACTAGGATCCTAGAAAGATTTGGAAAGTCAAGCTACTCATTAAATAAAGTGTCAATTATTAAGGATGATAAATTCAGTAAATTTTAGTATCTTAGAAACAAGATTGAGAGAAATCAGATAAAGGATATATCCTATGCATCTGCAGTGGGTAGTCTGATGTATGCTTAAGTATGTACTCATCCTGATATTAGTTTTGCTTCGAAAATGCTTAATAGATATCAAAGTGATACAGGTATGGACCATTGAAAGGCTACCAAGAAAATGATGCACTATCTTTAGGAAACTAAAAACTACATGCTCACTTATAGAATGATCAATCAGTTGAAGGTGATTAGTTATTCATATGCAAATTATGCCGATTGTCTTGATAGCTTTGAAAGTCCATATCAAGTTATATTTTTCTATTGGTTAGTAGAGCAATCTCATAGAAGAGCGTAAAATAGTACATTACTACTTGCTCTACTATAGAAACTGAATATATAAGCTATTATGAGACTTTCTCACATGCTTTGTGATTGAGAAAATTTATCTCAAGGCTAAGAGTTATAAATTCTATTTCCAAGCCACTGAGAATTTATTGTGATAATTCTATTATAGTTTCATTTTCCAATAGTTGCAAGATTATGAATACAAATAAGCACATTATGTTAAATATCTTTCAATAAATAAGAAAATTAGTATCCATCAAGTGTTAATTGATTTTATTGATACTGCTTGTATGTTAGCTGATCTATTAATTAAAAGCTTAGTATCTAAAGTTTTCGAAGAACATGTAAAACTTATAGGTATTTATCATTGGGATATTTAATTTGTAATTGATACTTATTTTGAGATCTCTTAATAATTTATTAAATAGTATTACTTCTGTTCAATTATTATTTGTATATATTAAAATTAATTTTTATTAAAATTAAAGTAAACAAAAAAGTCATTTATATGACATTATAATAGGAACATTATGATAGGCATTATAGTTTTGATAGTCTATGTGGTGCGGGCACCAGACTCAGAAGAAGACTTCAGAGCTCCATCTGGATCTCTGATTAACCTTGCCCGAAGAATTAGGGTTTTTGGTTTTTAATAAGAGTTGACTAGATCAACTTAATTTAGCTTGAGTCTACATTACCTGCATTTTATTTTGTTGAGTCATGTTGACTCAGTAGTGGACTAGGGTTTCAACCTGGGATGTTACACTTTCTTCCAAGACCAGGCAAGTGGACACCACACTCCCAGCCACACTCCCAGTCCAGGGGGCGCCATATCTACATCCAGCAGCTTTTGGTCCCCACTCCACAGATGGCAACTTCCTTCTCTCATGCGCCAGATAAAGAGAAGTCCACCAAGAGACCACAAATCAAGGGGGCGGCCAAGACTTTCCTAAGAAACCCAAAGCAAAGAAGGGAAGAAATCCTCTTGGAAGAGAGCTTCAAGGGGGCGCCCACTACCTGCGAAAGACATCCAAAACAAAGATGGGAAGGACCTTGACTTAGGGAGGAAGAAAAGGAGGAGTCCAAAAGAGTTGATCCAGGGAAGGAAGAAAATTTTTCTTGAAGATCCAAGCAAGGTGGCGCCATCTACCTGCCTTTTATAACCCAAATCTAATTTTTTTGGTACTTTGGCCGACCATATGTGAAGGATTTGCCCTAATTTGTAGATCCCCTCCTTTAGTCCCACATGGGAAGATGTGAAACCCTCCTCCCTTGTAAAGCCTTATAAATTAAACCCCTCTTGTAAGTTTAAAAAAAGTAGATGAATGAAAGAAATTTTTTTTATGAGCAAACTTGTGTTTTCTCTTTTCCGCACTTGCTTCCAGGTGTTGAGCTCCGTGAGGGAGTAAATCCGGGTTCCCCTGGAACCTTGAGGAGGTGAGAGATCTCCAAAAACCCAAACCCTAGGTTAGCCACTCAACTCCCAAACCCTAGCCGCCATCACCCTTCTCTTTCCACCAAGCCCTAGTCTATTTCCCTTCTCACGGCCACCATCTCCAAGTCCAGGCCGACCACCAGCATCCAGCCCCAGTCCAGATACTGCAGATCTACAACAATTCTAAGAGGAAGTCAGATCGGCCTCCAGGAGAATTCGATTTCAGCAACTTCAGCTTTCAAGTTCTTCAACCTGGTAAAATCTTTTCTTGAGTTTCTGAATTCCATCATTTGTTCCTCTTCTTTCCCAGATCTTGAGTCCAGGAGAAGCCGACCAAACCACGAGACCAGTATTGGAGGATCCATTGCGAAGACAGCCGACTCCGAGGATCCCACAATCTGCTCGAGAGAGTTCTTCCACCAAAATCCTGAGAAGATCACTGTCTGGTTAGTAAACCATCTCTTCTCTCTATTTCTGTTCTGTTGAAAGTTCAGAGCGAAACCCTAGGTCTGGGAGTTTCTTAACCCCCAGCGATCCGTTACTTCTGAACTACTCTGATAATTTAGTTTCTTCTAAACTGTGCTTTCAATCCTTACCTAGTTTCCTTCAACTTAGTTTAGCTTAACTTTGAGTCAAAGCCAATTTCTGAAATATATAAAAAAAAAAAAAGGATTAATCTTAATTTTACTTCCGCATACGCTTCATTATTTTTTTGTTCTGCATCATTTTTGGTATCAGAGCCCTGTCTAGGGTTTCTGTTTGATTGCCTGTTTGAGTCCCTCTCTTTTTACTTTGTCTGCTCGAAGTAGACTCCCCAGGACGTCCGGTCCTAGGAACGAAGCGAGGTGCAAACCTCCTCTTCCCATTCCATGGGGTGTTCCTAGGGCGTGTTGGGGATCCGTTGGGTTACAACTTCGTAGCAGAAATTGTAAACGGGGAAGTGCTCTGTTTACAGTCCGTAATTGCCCTATTGCAGGAATTATTTCTCACTGTAAGTAACTCCAAATTTATTGATTTTTGTTTTGCTGAAACCAGTATAATTGAATCTAATTTTCACAATTTTCTCATGATTTATTGTTTTCCGTGCAATTTCTGAGAATTAAATTACTGCAACTCTATTTTTGTGTTCTTCAATCCATTTATTTTTGAGTGTTCATCTCTTAATTCAACTTAAGGGCATTTGAGCATCTAAGATAAGGGGAGGAGTTGATAACCTCTCCTTAGCCCAAAACCACCACCCCTTCATTCGAACCTAAGCCTTTAATCTAAAATTGATTAGACCTAATTTGCCCTAGTGGGCTAGGGACATCAACAAGTCGGGTCAAGGCTAGTGTTGAGTCAGTTTGTCTAGTTACTCTGTGTGTGCTTTGTACTCAGTGTCTAGAACGGTGGTTCAGGGATTCTATCCCGAAGGGCTTGTGTGCTGGTTCGCCTACCTGGCCAATCTCTGATTGGTGTCTAGGATTGGCATTCAGGGACCTAACACTCCCCTTACACCTGCCTGGCTGAGTCCTAAGTTACTACAGGCTAGCTTGCCACTCTGATTAGGCATCTAGTTTGGGCTCTAGGTCTAGTTAACCCGTAGTCGTTCAGTTGAGTCTCATTTTGTGTGTTTGCTTGCATCATGTCTACTCGGAATGGAGTGCCCTACCAACCTGGTCAAACCCAACCTGATTTAGAGGCCATGGTTAGAGCTCTTACTGAGAGTATGAACAAATTAAGTCAGGATATGAATGAGAATTTTGCCCAGCTTAGGGATCGAGTCCAAGTACTTGAGGAACCTAGGCATCGGAATTGGACTCCTGACCCAGATTTTAATGTGCCTCAACCTCACCCACACCAAGAGCCTAGAAGACCTTTATACCGAGATCCTGAACCTAATCATAGGAGGCCTGACCCAGAACCTGAGGATAGATATGATAGGTTCATTCGGAACATCAAGTTAGATGCACCCACTTTTGATGGTAGTTTAAATCCTAAGGTGTATTCTGATTGGGAGGGTGAGATGGACCAGTACTTTGAGTGGTATGCTATGTCTGAGGAGAGGAAATTCAAGTTTGCCAAAATGAAATTAATACGTCAAGCTAGGTTATACTGGGGAAACATTGAGCTGACTACTAGAAGACGAAATGTAGAGCCCATAACCACTTGGCAGGGTATGAAAGAGAAACTTAGAGACAAGTACCTACCCATTTCATACCAGCAAAATCTGTTAGACCAATGGCAGACTTTGAAACAAGGGAACCGATCTGTTTCAGACTACATAACCACCTTTGATGAATACCTGATGAGATGTGATGTGAGTGAAGCCCATGAAGTCACTTTGTCTAGATTTAGGGCTGGGCTTAGGGAAGATATCAAGAGAGAGTTGTTTCTGAGAGAGGTTACTGACCTAGACCAAGCCTATCAGATTGCACTGAACACTGAGAAATTTCAGAGAGGACCCATGCCTTCTAGGATTAGTGCCCCAATCCCAAGAAATGGACCTAGCCAGGTTACCCCTAGCAAGCCTAATCAGGGTATTCCCACCCCTAGGCCCATGGACAAAGGTAAGGCACCTGACACCCAGAGAACCCCTGGTATCGTCTATTTTAAGTGTCAGAAGCCCGGTCATATCTCCACCCAGTGCACAACCATAGCTTGTTTCAAGTGTCATAAGGTAGGTCATGTTTCTAGCCAGTGCCCTCGTAGATCCCTATATATAGAAGAGGGAGGAGAAGAGAATTCCGAGCCTAATGAGGAGTTTGAAGAAGAAGTTTATGAGGCCGGAATGAATTTGGTTGATGAGTATGAAGGAGAGGAAGAATCCACTGAATCTGACCACTTAGGGGTTGTGAGATGCATCCTGTCCCAGACTAAAGTTCAAGAAGATTGGCGTAGGACTAACATCCTACAGACTTTCCTTAAACTAGGGGATAAGGTTTGTAAAATCATCATAGATAGTGAGAGCTGTGTGAATGCCATTTCTACTAGCACTGTCAAAATGTTAGGCTTAACCCCAGTCCCCCACCCCAACCCCTATAAGGTTTCTTGGGTAGACTCTACCTCTATACCCATCCAGTCTAGATGTCAGGTCCAAATCCAAATGCAATCCTATCAAGAAAAGATTTGGTGTGATGTCTTGCCCATGGGGGTGAGCAGTATAATTCTTGGAAGACCTTGGTTGTATGATCATGATGCCACCCTCTTAGGAAAATCCAACACCTATGTCTTTAGTTTCAGTGGGAAGAAAATCACAATCCATTCAGTCCCTCCTAAGGACAAGGTAGCTAAAGGAACTAGTAAGGTCAGAGAAATGAAGACTGGAGTGAACCTAATTAGTGCAAAGGATCTAGAACAAGAAATTCATAGTGGTTCACCCATTTGGATGTTGACTGCTAAGGAACTTAGGACTCCTACACCCTCAGAGCCTCCTCAGGAAGTTAAGCCTTTATTAGAAGAATTTGAGGATGTTTTTCCCGAGGATCTGCCAGACCACCTTCCACCTCTTAGGGATATTCAGCATTCCATAGATTTAGTCCCAGGAGCTACTTTACCCAACTTGCCCCATTATAGGATGAATCCATCGGAGCATAAAGAACTGTAGAAGCAGGTTGGCGAATTATTGAGGAAGGGGTTCATTAGAGAGAGTCTTAGCCCTTGTGCAGTCCCTGCACTTCTAACCCCGAAGAAGGATGGCACGTGGAGGATGTGTGTTGACAGTCGTGCCATCAATAAAATCACAATCAAATATAGGTTCCCCATCCCTAGACTAGATGACATGCTTGATATGATGGCCGGTGCCATGGTTTTTTCTAAAATTGATCTCAAGAGCGGCTATCATCAGGTTAGGATTAGACCAGGGGATGAGTGGAAAACAGCCTTCAAAACTAAGGATGGTCTCTTTGAATGGGTTGTTATGCCTTTTGGGTTGTCCAATGCCCCTAGTACTTTCATGAGGATTATGACCCAAGTACTTAGAGCTTTCATAGGGAAGTTTGTAGTGGTCTATTTTGATGATATCCTGATCTATAGTAAGACCCCTACAGATCACCTAGGCCACCTTAGACAAGTCTGTCAAGTTTTGAGGAATGATAGTCTCTACGGTAATCTCAAAAAGTGTGAATTTATGACCAGTAGGATTATCTTCCTTGGATTTGTTGTAACCCCTGACGGCGTGGCTGCCGATCCTGAAAAGATTAGGTCCATAGTAGAATGGCCAAAGCCGACCACTGTGCATGAAGTCAGAAGTTTCCATGGCTTGGCTACCTTCTATAGGCGATTCATCAAGGGGTTTAGTACCGTAGTTGCTCCTATCACAGACTGCATCAGGAAGGGAGAATTTCAGTGGACCAAAGCAGCCCATAAAGCCTTCCTAGATCTTAAGGATAGGATGACCCAGGCACCCATTTTGAGACTACCGGACTTTTCAAAGGTATTTGAGGTTGCCTGTGATGCTTCAGGAGTAGGTATAGGTGGAGTCCTAAGCCAAGAGAACCATCCCGTAGCATTCTTTAGTGAAAAACTTAATGATGCTAAGCTTAGGTATTCTACCTATGATAAGGAATTCTACGCGGTAGTGCAAGCTTTGCGTTACTGGAGACATTATTTACTACCGCAAGAATTTGTGCTGTTTTCAGATCATGAGGCTCTTAGATTCTTGAATTCTCAGAAGAAGCTTAACCCTAGGCATGCCAAGTGGGTAGAGTATATCCAGTCCTATACTTTTGTTCTGAAGCATAAGGCTGGATCTGAAAATAAGGTAGTTGATGCCCTTAGTCGTCGATCTTTGTTGTTGAATTCTGTTAGGACTGAAGTCATAGGGTTTGAGCAAATTAAAGAAGAATATGAGTCGTGTCCGGATTTCAAGACTGTATACCAGGATCTAACTCAAGGACCATCTAGTGAACATAAGGATTATTCCCTTATAGATGGCTTTCTGTTCTTTAAGAATAGGCTTTGCATCCCTAGAACCTCTCTTAGGAAATTCTTGATTTGGGAAACTCATGCTGGAGGTTTAGCTGGCCATTTCGGAAAAGATAAGACCACCCTGGCTATTGAAGACCACTTTTTCTGGCCTAGCTTAAAAAGAGATGTAGCACACATTGTGGCTAGGTGTCGGACCTGCGCGGTTGCCAAACAGCGAAAACAGAACACTGGCCTTTATACCCCACTCCCTGTCCCAGATCGTCCTTGGCAAGATGTGAGCATGGACTTTGTGTTAGGTTTGCCTAAGACCCAGAGGAGGCATGACTCTATCTGTGTTGTAGTAGACCGATTTTCCAAGATGGCCGATTTCTTGCCTTGTTCCCAAACATTTGATGCGTCTAAGGTAGCCACTCTGTTCTTTAATGAGATAGTTCGACTCCATGGCCTACCCAAGACCATTGTTTCAGATAGGGATGTTCGGTTCACTAGCTATTTCTGGAAAACCCTTTGGCATAAGTTAGGGACGAAACTTAAGTTTTCAACTGCCTATCATCCCCAGACTGACGGCCAAACCGAAGTAGTGAACCGTAGTTTAGGCAATCTGCTAAGGTGTCTTGTTGGTGAAAACATTAGGAACTGGGATTTGTACTTACCTAGAGCTGAATTTGCATATAATGACTCGGTCAATAGGTCTACGGGTAAGAGTCCATTTGAAATTGTGCATGGTTACAAACCCCACACACCTCTTGACCTAGCTCCTTTACCAGTCCACACACGGGTCTCCGAGTCTGCCGAAGTTTTTGCACAGCATATAAAAGACTTGCATAAAGAAATTCAAGCCAAAATAAATTTAAGTAACGAAACTTATAAGAAATTGGCTGATTCTCAAAGGCGAGTCAAAACTTTTGACGAAGGAGACTATGTAATGATTAGGTTAAGGCCTGAACGGTTTCCTCCTGGAACCGTTAGAAAGTTACATGCTAGGGGAGCTGGACCATTTAGAGTGGTAAAGAGAGTAGGATCCAATGCCTATGTGCTCGAGTTGCCTCCAGAACTAGGCATTAGCTCCACTTTCAACATTACAGACCTAGTAGAGTATAGGGAGCCAGCTGTGATTCCCAGTGAGGCTTTTGAACCTAATCCTGCTCTTGAGAGTGAACCTGACCCTGTGTGTCCACCAACAAATTGGCCTGTGAGGAAAGAGCAGATTGAAAAGATCCTGGATGATCAGGTTATCTCTACTCGTAATCGAGGATACCAAAGATACCTGGTCCGCTGGCTAGGAAGGCCAGATTCTGATGACTCTTGGATCTCCCGAGAAGAGTTACAAGAGCTGGACCCAGATCTCTTGGAGAGATACCAGAGCCAACTTGATCCTTACTCGACAGGGTCGAGTTCCTCCCACCCTGGGAGAATTGGTGAGGGCACCAGACTCAGAAGAAGACTTCAGAGCTCCATCTGGATCTCTGATTAACCTTGCCCGAAGAATTAGGGTTTTTGGTTTTTAATAAGAGTTGACTAGATCAACTTAATTTAGCTTGAGTCTACATTACCTGCATTTTATTTTGTTGAGTCATGTTGACTCAGTAGTGGACTAGGGTTTCAACCTAGGATGTTACACTTTCTTCCAAGACCAGGCAAGTGGACACCACACTCCCAGCCACACTCCCAGTCCAGGGGGCGCCATATCTACATCCAGCAGCTTTTGGTCCCCACTCCACAGATGGCAACTTCCTTCTCTCATGCGCCAGATAAAGAGAAGTCCACCAAGAGACCACAAATCAAGGGGGTGGCCAAGACTTTCCTAAGAAACCCAAAGCAAAGAAGGGAAGAAATCCTCTTGGAAGAGAGCTTCAAGGGGGCGCCCACTACCTGCCAAAGACATCCAAAACAAAGATGGGAAGGACCTTGACTTAGGGAGGAAGAAAAGGAGGAGTCCAAAAGAGTTGATCCAGGGAAGGAAGAAAATTTTTCTTGAAGATCCAAGCAAGGTGGCGCCATCTACCTGCCTTTTATAACCCAAATCCATTTTTTTTGGTACTTTGGCCGACCATATGTGAAGGATTTGCCCTAATTTGTAGATCCCCTCCTTTAGTCCCACATGGGAAGATGTGAAACCCTCCTCCCTTGTAAAGCCTTATAAATTAAACCCCTCTTGTAAGTTTAAAAAAAGTAGATGAATGAAAGAAATTTTTTTTATGAGCAAACTTGTGTTTTCTCTTTTCCGCACTTGCTTCCAGGTGTTGAGCTCCGTGAGGGAGTAAATCCGGGTTCCCCTGGAACCTTGAGGAGGTGAGAGATCTCCAAAAACCCAAACCCTAGGTTAGCCACTCAACTCCCAAACCCTAGCCGCCATCACCCTTCTCTTTCCACCAAGCCCTAGTCTATTTCCCTTCTCACGGCCACCATCTCCAAGTCCAGGCCGACCACCAGCATCCAGCCCCAGTCCAGATACTGCAGATCTACAACAATTCTAAGAGGAAGTCAGATCGGCCTCCAGGAGAATTCGATTTCAGCAACTTCAGCTTTCAAGTTCTTCAACCTGGTAAAATCTTTTCTTGAGTTTCTGAATTCCATCATTTGTTCCTCTTCTTTCCCAGATCTTGAGTCCAGGAGAAGCCGACCAAACCACGAGACCAGTATTGGAGGATCCATTGCGAAGACAGCAGACTCCGAGGATCCCACAATCTGCTCGAGAGAGTTCTTCCACCAAAATCCTGAGAAGATCACTGTCTGGTTAGTAAACCATCTCTTCTCTCTATTTCTGTTCTGTTGAAAGTTCAGAGCGAAACCCTAGATCTGGGAGTTTCTCAACCCCCAGCGATCCGTTACTTCTGAACTACTCTGATAATTTAGTTTCTTCTAAACTGTGCTTTCAATCATTACCTAGTTTCCTTCAACTTAGTTTAGCTTTACTTTGAGTCAAAGCCAATTTCTGAAATATAAAAAAAAAAAAAAAGGATTAATCTTAATTTTACTTTCACATACGCTTCATTGTTTTTTTGTTCTGCATCACTATGTACTCTAGTATATAAGACTGGATTTAGTAAAAATTATTGATATCATGATATATGAAAGGAAGTATGTCAATCAAGATGTATAACCATCATGATCTACATCAATGATTTTTCTATTTAATCAAAGTATAAAGAATTTATTTAAAAATAATAATTGATTAAATTTTTAAAATAAGTGCACTTGTTGGATCAATTTTAAAAATTTTGATTCAGAATAATTATTTTATTTTAAAAATTAAAATATTTTATTTTTATAAAGTAAAATGTTTTGATGGAATCAAAGAGTTATTTTAAGTGATAATATAGAACAAGTAGAAGAATGTTAGATTTAATATCTAATATGTGGCCTAATTATCACTTAGTCATGTTCAACCTTTTGGATCAACTATATGTATAGAATCGGAGTCCAATTAATTAAGAAAAACTATACTTGATGAAACTGATCGATCAAATAGAACTAAAGTGAAACTTTAACTAATATTTTAGTCTTTCTATGGAAAAGACATATACATATATAAATATAGAGATAGTCTGGTTCAATTTTTTTAATTTTAATAATAGCAATGAATGGTTATCATCGATTGTCTATATAAGAAAAAAGAAGGTGAGGAGAGAGAAGATCAGTCAACTTGTGATGAAGGAATGACTGCGCAATTTACAGATTAGAACAATGGTGCAAGGTATGTCTTCCGTAATTTATAGTTTTGCATGTACATAAAATTATAATCCAGATATAAAGGATTAAAAGTATTTCACAAGATGAAACACATCAAGGGTCAATAAAGAACATGGTATTCAAATTTCAATGGTAATGAAAATTTTAAAATGATTGATAAAGCTGATCAAATGCTAGAGTTTATTTAATATAGTATTTGTTTAGGTTCATAATTTCACGTTCGGATCCTATGTGCACTATAAAAAAAATATTTTTTTTATGCCTTTTTTTGGCTTTTCCTGACATTTTAAAGCATCGAGAAAAACCTTCTTGATGCTTTAAAAAGCATGGTAAAAGTATTGCTAATGCAAGAGTGCAAACCGGATTTTTTCGATGCTTTTAAGCATCGGGAATAAGGTTATTCCCAATGCTTTTAAGCATCGGGTATTTCCGATGCTTTTAAATAGCATCAGGAATAAATTTATTTCCGATGCTTTTAAGTGTTGGGAATAAGCCCGGAATAAGGGTTTTGCCGATGCTTTTAAGCATTTGGAATAAAGTTATTCTTGATGCTTTTTAAAAGCATCGAGAATAACTTTATTCCAAATGCTTAAAAGCATCGGGAATAGGCTCGAGAATAAGGTTATTCTCGATGCTTTAAAGCATTGAGAATTCTAATTTTTTTAAAATAAATTAATTAATTATATTTAAATTTAAGAAACAGCATAATTTGTTATTCCTGAAGATGCTTAAAGTAAGGGAGACATGCCAGAACGGGCGAAGCTGTGTTAACAGAGGACAGCAAAGAGGCTGCATTAGTGCATTAAGCCATTAAAGACCCTGGGCCTTGCATTTTTTTCCTTTTTAAGTTTTGAGAGAAAGCATCAGCAGCCTTCCAGAATTATTTTCATGTCCATTTCTGTCTTACCCATCTCCCCATGTAACCAAATCATCACTCTCAATTCAGCCATGCTCATTTTAAAAATTAACAAATTTTCCAGACATATATTCTACTAGCAAGTTGAGATACTAAACGTTCCATCTAAAATACATATTAGATTGTTAACGTTTTGTTGTTAGAATAAATAAACAAACTAGGATAAATTAACTATAAGAAGTTGACATATCATGACAAGGGGGAGTTGCTATGAAAATGCTTGATCTTCTACCCTTACGAGATTCACAAGCACCTGAAAACAAATAAAATAAATGTTTAAATTCTTGGCCTCTAATGAAGAAGATATCACATATAGCTACATGCTTTTGCATCACAAGGTTAATCGCCCACATGATGGCAAGCAACCCCCCATGAAAATTTAGCACATTAAAAAACAATGCCCACTAACAAAAACGTACTTACCATCTCAAATAGCAGCATTTTATTTAATAGAGCATTACTGCAAGAAATTTTTAAGAATTGAATATATATTTTTATTTCAGTTTCACTGAAGAACTGGAATCAATAAAGAGATTGGAAGCATATATGATACCAGCACTTTAAACAAAATGTTTCAAAAGCACCCATGAAAAATGCAAAAATTGGTTGACTACAATATGAACAAGCCTGCTCCATTGCATCATCGAAAGCCCCTTTTCGTTTTTATTTTTTTTGAACAGTCACTATCATCATTGGTAAAGCTACCATAAGTCAATTATAACAAATATTAAACGATTTTAGATTTTGTTCCAATCCACTATGGAACAAAATAAAATCTTGGATGTGATATGTTATACTTGGTACCTGAGAATGTTGATACATAAACAGTCAAACTAGCATGTCTAATAAAAAACTTAAACCAAAAGATCTTAATAAACCATTACTTATCGTGTCCCATGGTGCCAAAAGATCTTAATGACCAACAAACTCCAGTCTAAGAAATAATAATACGATTTTAAAAAAGACACCGTCAAGGGCGCCACTCTTTCACCCCATTATTTGGAGTCTGCATTGTGAAGCCATCTTCACCAATCAAGGCTACAAGGTCTAAATCTGGTATTGCCCTAATAAAATGTATGCTGCATTAAGTTTGCAATGCAATATCTTTCCAGATCTATTCTAACTAATAATTGAAATACCAAAATCACTTGCAAGACACAAAAAAGGTACTGCATCAGGGTCAAATTTGAAATGGTTCATTTACAAATATGACAGATAAAAAGTTGCAGCTTTGTTCTCTTTGAAACAGTTGAGTGCCACAATTGTATTGCTCAACATAAAAGCAACAAAATGATTGTGTTACTCAAAGTTGCACTAGAATCCCCTTAAACATGGTATCATATGGGTAAGGATAGAATCATCAGATAACAATTACCTTAACACTCCTCAACATCACCATGAACTAAAATACACTTTTGATTAGATTTGCTAATATTATAACAATTCTATAATACACAGCTCACTTTGCATCCTCCATATGTTACATATATTCATAATACTTTCAATATTACACAATTGATGAATAGAAAAAAAGCAATCTTGATGAAGAATTCCTTGGCAATATCAATGTTGTCAACAAAGACCTGCAGAAGAAAAACAATTGGAATCCATATCATCAAAAATATTGTTTAAGTCATGAATACAGCACAATTCAGGTAATAAATCCACAACATATAAACAATAGATGCCAACATGTTAAACTGGAACAGAAAAATTGTTAAAAGGTATGAGGATGGGGAAAAAGAAAAAATAATCATACATGTATGACAATAATTAGCACGGTCATAAGAGCAGTAATTCCATCAAAAAAAAAACCATCATATCAGTTATTACACTGTTGTTGTTTCAAAATTTGTAAACAAATATTTGAAAATATGCAATAACATTGAATCAAGGAATTAGTAATATGCATGCTTATGCCCAAATGCAATAACATTCAGGCCAGTGTACATGAAATGGGATGGAGAAATCATTTTAAACTATGCGATATGAGACAAAAGTGTAGGAAAAAACTATTTTAACATGTTAAGTGAAACTTTTCTAGAGAAGTGCAGGAAGAAAAAAAATACTTTAAAGCCAAATGAATCAACTGTAAATGCTCATCACACCTGAAATAAACATTACCTGTGCATAGGCATTTCTTTGTCATATTCTTTAACCCCGTAGTTGTAGGTCAACTCCAGCACTGCATTTTATACTCGGGACCATATCCCATCATTGCTATGGTAAACTGAAAATAGATGCAAGCAAATGTAAATCAAAATAGGTAAGAGAATAAATATTTTGCTAATAAACAAACATATTAAGGAACACATAAAAAAATTAAGAAACAGGAAGAGAATATAAAAGGATGATATTGACATAAAATAGATCGACAAAGTTTGTACATCACATAAAACAACTTACATAGCAGTTTATGCTTGAAATGAAGTTAACAGATATCAATAAATTCAAAAATTTGGATCAGGAGTGGACATGGTTTCGGCCAATGATGGTTAGATCTATGGAAGAAGAATATGTTATTGATGTTGGTGAATAAGGCTCCTAGATATTTGGACAATTAATATGAAGCATTCTACTAATTCTTTTATTACAGTTAATAAGAAGGATATTGAACTAACCATCAGTGACAGAAGCCTCCCTTCCACCACTTAGGTCTCGATTCCCCTTCCTTGCAAGCCATGTCACAGACCCACCCTCCCTTCCACAACCTTGCTTCCTCCACTCTTCCCATCCCTTCCACTCAGAAGCCTCCCACCCGACTGAGACTCCTGAGGTCGGAAAAAACAAAGGAACGAAAAAACCAAAAAAATAGAGGCAAGGCATCGCCTCCATTCCCCGGATACAAATCGAAGAAGTCTTACCTCGTTCTAGCCCAATATCAAGAAAAAGAAATCCCACCAGTTTCCTACGGTCCAATGACCAGAAAAGATACACAAAACTAACAAATAAAATTTTTAATTATAAAATAGACATCCCATAAACAAGTGCATTCGTATAGACATCATTCTTTCCTACATCCAAAATCCATGTATATTGCAACCATATGTACAATGCTTATTACTAGAAAAATTACAACATTAGTAACCTACAACATGAAGAAATAGATATAGATAGACCATTATGGTGAAGAGGAGTCCTTACTACTTAAATTCATATCTGGTTTGATAACAATCTGAAATAGATGCAGAACAAACTCCCATTTTCACCCAAGTAGAATGACAACACATAATACAAGAATTGAGAACCACAAGATAAGAAGCACGTACTGTACACAATGTAATGCTCCAGCATCATTGAATTACTATAAGCAAATATCAAAAGCTGACATATTTCAAATGTATCTGGGGTTGACCTTTTGTAGACCAAGGACCAAAGGAACCAGCAAAAGCATGAGTGCCCAGGAGATTTGGCCCTTGATAAAATCAGAACAGAGTCTGCCAGCAACATCAACGCAAACAACTGGAGCTCCACCTCGTTCTCCATCTTCATCACCTGAAACAACATATACCACCATGGGCAAGCTTTCTTTTTCTTTGTCAAGGTCAGCTTGCTGTCTTTTAGCACGAGTGACGGTTTCCCATGTGCGACACATGGCATATGGACCCAACCATGATCCAGCTGCCAAGTCATAGGCCTTCCCAGCTTGAAGCAGATTGTGTATGGAAAAAGCACATGCCTCCGAATCACCAAAAAGATGCAAGATCTCAACATACTTTGAATCACGTGGCCGCATAATCAGCAGGAGACCATCATGAGCAACCACGCATTACAATTAAGGAGCTTCATCACCATCTATAAGTGAACACAAGCAAGCCGTTATCTTTCTCCATTCAGAGAACTCTTGTGGATCAATAAAAAACATCCAGCTCACCTTTCTATGGAGTCTTCCTCCAAGATCTCCCCAAATGATGAAAAAGTAATGCCTGTGATAATTTTGATAGTTAATAACATATTAAGCTTATTTTACTAGCTTTTAAAGCCCAAACTAACAACTTGACGAAAGAACAGAGTGCAAATGTTCACAAAAAGATTCATTCCTGTGCAACAAGCATCTGTCTGCTTCTAATCATGCAACCCCATTCACAAACAAAGAACTCTGTTATCTTGGGTAACAGCTTGATTCTGAACCGTTGAAACCTGAGCCTGGGCATTCTCTACTTGTTGTGCTTGAGGTTGCAAGCCCTGCACCCAGACAATCCCAAAAACATTAATTCAAGAAAAATAAATTTGCCCCTCAAATGGTAGCACATTCAGAAAGCCTCTTTCAGACTTACAGGGCATATTTGTGCATGCTCTTGAACTTGACAATGTATCCTCTGTGTTCCACACCTGTCGCAAATAATAGGAGAGTTTCCAAAACCAACGCAGGAAAAAAGCGTCAGGAAAACCTCGTCAATTTCCGGGATTTCACGAAGCTACCGTAAAGCATCGGCAAAGATGGGTTGGCATATTCCTATTTTACCGTAGTGTAATATGCATGTTTCCAAATACCCATGCATGGATCGGAAATTATACAACATTTTTCAGTTATACCTTACTCAGAAGGATGGGCTCTTCTTGTGGGCAATGAATGAAGACCATAGCTAAGTGGAGTCAAATACTGTAAAATTATCAGCGCTCATCTAAAACCATAATGAACAATGAATGCATGTTTCCTCAACTGTAATGATAATAACAAGAATTAATCAGTGATGATGAAATATGTTCTTTTTTGTTACCTTGTGTGCATACTCCACATGGTTCTCATGAAAATGCTTGATTTGGTGACAAAGAGCTGATCGTCCTTCAATCGAGTCAGCAGGTAAAGATTGAATAGCTATTCGAGGAACAAGGATGCCCTTTGGACCATCAAGAAGCTGTTTGCTTATAATCTCAGGGATAGCAGTCTCTGTATCATCAACAGACTTAGTGTACATATCTTAAAGAAGAGGTGGTAACTCATTCCAATCCTTCATCTCTAGCATAATACAATCATAAGAGGATGCGATTCCAATTATTTGTGAATGACCATGTGGGTCAGCTATTGTAACGAAACCAGATAGAACTGTAGAGAAAGAACCATTAACTCCTGTACTAAGGATAGGATACACAGAAGGTGCTTTTGCAATCTTGCCTGGCGCAGAAGATTGATTTGTAAAAGGAAGAAAATGCAAAGCTACCAAATCTATTCCCCCACCATGAAGACAGTAAAATTTCTCTAAAACAAGAGGATCAGAAAGCAAAGAAAGCTGGCAATTATTCAATGCATTTTTTGGCAGCGCCAAGTCTACAACAGCCAGCCTGAGCAAAGGAGGTGAGTATCCCATATCATATAACCTCAAAAATATATATGATAAGCTGCATTGTATTGTGCCAAGCTGATGAGTATCTAGAAATATGAAAATATATTGCAAGATATAAGCCAAGCTTCCCAGAAAGTATGCTGCAACGATATCTCAACAATTAGTGTGGAATACATAGACTGTAGAAGACGCATGCTGCATGATTTAAAAGAAGCTGGTGATCATTGGAAGAGAAGTTTATCCATGGTATCCAGCAATATAAAGCCTATAGCCAACAGAAAACCAGCATGAACATTCCGGCATATGAAGGGAATGCACTAAAGGTGCCAATCCATATGGATAAAGATTAGATTCTAATGAAAATAATGAGAAGCTGAAAGTATCTACAGCATCTTGTCAAACTGATTGGTGAAAGAAATCTGCTGATCAAGAGATAGACTATAATATAGACACAAATGTAAAGGAATAAGACAAACCATCTGAGCAAGATGGATTATTAGAACAACCAGCAAACACCAACTAGAGCACCCCATGGGATGAGCAATGCGGACGATATTAAAAAAACATTATACTGGAAAGACCAATTTTGTGTAGCAAATAAGAGTTTCTATAAGAAGGTGGTTAAAATAAACAAATTCAAATTGATAGTGCAGAAACACATTCATTTTTAACATCTAAGAGAAGGCTTATAAGTTCAATGAAAAATGATAAAAAGCATACCCTGCGATCTATTAAGGTAGGAATATCCTCTGCTCGATTCTCATTATTCAGATTAAAAACATCATGAAACAAAAAAGATCTGGAAAGGAAATATGAAGACCCGAGAACTTGAGACTCTATTGACTACTGAATCTCTAGCTACAGTTTCCAAAATAAAAGGTAAAAACAAAAAGAAAAATAAGCTCATTAATTCGGCATTAGAATACAATCATAATTTATTTGAATATTCTAAACTCTTCATCTATCCAACAGCATGTGGCCAAAATTATTCCAGCTATCAAGAAATGAAAAACAACCGAAACAACTGTGGAAACAGCATGTGCCAAATTCTCACCATACCTAGAACATGGAAAAAGATTATCAATATCCACAAGTATATAGCAAAATAAGAAAGCATGTACTCTATGAAGAGAAAAAAATAGTTTTATTGTGAAAATCTAAAATTTTATAAAACAGAAACTAGACTAGAGGAATTAAAATTTACAAATTATGAATTTAAAAGAAAAGGCAATAGATCATGATAAGCAAGCATTACATATCATTATGTTCAATCTGTTTACATAAAAGTTTGATATAATAAAAGTGAAATTTCAGAACGCTAACATAACATGACTCGTTACAAAAATGAATAATTAATAAATTGCATTCAACTCCCACCAATACAAACAGATTGAAAGACAAGCAAAGTGGGTATGCAGCATACTGTTAAACTAACCTTGGGCAGAAATTTGCATGCTTAAATCTGCAATCTGCATTCAAAATAATACGCATAATAGGTTAATGCAATGAAAAAGAAAAGGCAATTGATAATATTAAACACATGATCTAATGGAAGAAGTTTGGGACATAAGATAATTCATCAGCAATTCAGGATCGCATGCAGAGGACTCATCAGTAAAATGTTTACGAGAGCCAAGCAGTAGAATTGGACATTGGCATGAGAAGGTTGTCCCGTACGATTTTGCTCATAGAGCTCCAACATCTGATTGCTAACATCTGCATATAATACATTCAAGAATAGGAATTATTGCCCATCATAAATGTGCATAATGTCTGTGACCAAAATTATTTTAATAAAAAGTTGAACCTTCCAACTGATGGCAGCTTCAATTTAAGAAACTTAGCAGCAAGAAAGATGGCACCATCTGCTACATGATGGGGCATAAATTGCAGGCAGAGCGATGTTCGTAGCCTGCATACCCCACATAAGGAATGTATAAAAGATAAAAGGAAGTGAATGCAATCCACACCGGAAATTACTAGAAACTGATACAAACAATAATAGAAAGCTTGACATACCCATCATTCATAAAATTCCATGCAACTTGAGCAAGAGCATTCTTGCAACTTTGAATCTTTTGATTGCTTCAACAAGCGGTTTATAAGGATGGTACACATTCAGATCAAAACCAAGTGAGGCAAGAACAACCCGTTCCCCTAATAAAATAAGCTCCTTCTGCTGCTCATATACTTCCTACAGATAGAAAACAAAATTTGGATGAGAGAAAAAGCTGCTTGGTTGATAATGCAAATGTAAAGAAGACAAGGAAACAATTGCAAAGATCAAAGGGGTTAGGGATCGATCAGAAGGGACCGGATAATGGGAAGAGAGGGAGGGAGGAAGGGAGCTGCCGTCCGTGGGAAGCAGCACCGGAATCGCCCGAGAATGGAGGGAGGGAGGGAGAGGGAGGTGTCGTAGCCAGATCAATAGGGTTAGGGATCGACCGGAAGGGATCAGATAATGGGAAGGGAGGGAGGAAGGGAGTTGCCATCGAGGCGGAGGCGTTCCCGGTTCAACTGCTGGATACGATCGGCCAGGGCATCGCCGACAGGGAGGGGAAGCCGCTTCGCCGGCTGGAAGAGGGCCCGCCACTAGAGAAATGGGCGGAGGAGTCCCCGCTCATCGCTATAGTCCGGGAGGAGGCGCCGAAAGTAAGAGGACGGCTTGGCAGTGCGGAGGCTGGGAGGGAGGAGGGTGCCGGCGGAGGAGGACTTGGCGGCGTTGAAGAACCGGTGAGCCAGGGTTTTGCCGAACGCCATTGCTTGGACTTCGGAGGATTGGGGTGCAGACTAGAGAGAGAAAGAGGAAGAGACAGAGAGAGCGCGCGTTGCTCTCTTCTCTTTTACTCTGAGATCTCGTCGTTCTATTTTCGGACGAAGTAAGAGGGAGGGGCTTATATAGAGCTCCAAAGGGATGGGATCTTGTTGAAGCCCCGGTGATCGGAGAAGTCTCGAAGATGAAAAAAATCTTGAGCAAGTCGGTGCGAATGAAGGAGATGGAGGAGGAGAATGAGGAGATAAAGGAGAAGGGAGGCAGCGGTTCGGCTGGAATCAGGGAGGAAAGCATTCTGATGCTAAAAAACGTCGTTAAAGCATCTTTTTCTAAACAAAAAAGCGTCGGAAATCCATAAATTTTCCTGACGCTCGTAGATAGCGTCGACAAAAAACAGTTGCCTTTAACCCTTTGTTCTGGCGCTCGCAGATAGCGTCGGCAAAAGACAGTTGCCTTTAACCCTTTGTCCTGTAGCGGTGGTGAGTGTTTCAAACCACCAAAAAGGATGCATGCTTAGATTGACAACACATCGCCCATCCTATATGATGGCTGCTGCCCATTTCTCAATTGTGCCGAGCAAGGATGGCGTGCAATCTATGATGCACATTCCGAGCAAAAAGGGATTCGAAAGATGGGCTTCAACTGTCTATCTTCGAGATAAGCAACATATCGCCTATGGAAGCATGCACTGTCCTCCGCGATGCAAAATATGCACCGCAAAGGATCCCCACTAGCTCCATAGCTTGCTTCATCTTTGACTTCAACTTTGTGGTTGAAAGGGCCACATTGTAGCTATACCTACAAGGATTTGGATTCTCATTCTAGCATAATCAATCAGTAATGTACCTCTCGGTGATCCACCATATTAGGACCATAAAATAGGAAGAAAGTGAAGGATATAACGTGCATGAAGAGATCCGAAACATGTTGAGATCATCAACACATGATTCTTCCATGATAAATCTAAAAGCTTTTATTATATAATAATTGGTCATATATGGATTATAGTAGCTAACACTAAGCCAAGCATCCTTGGTGAAATACCGATTTGTTTATTAAAGTTACTTGAGACAATATCTATGGAGTCCAATTACTAGGATTCAAATTACCCCTCCGGCGCACACTATCTCTACCATATATCTCCTCTACACAGTAGATTGCAAACTTCTTAATTCACATAGTCGTATACCACGGAAAAATTTTCCTTTCTCCTTGGCAAATCCCCATGTGCAAACCATCATGAGTTTGAGAAGGTTGTTAACGTGTACATATGTACTCCATGTATTATATATTCGTGGTACTCCACCATGGTGGTGATTATTTCCATGCATGTTTATATTTACCTTGATCCATACCTTAGTGAGCATTGTATCACTGAGTCAAAAAGAATGTCATTAGTCATATCTTGAAATCATATTCAGGTATAAATCAAGAAATTGCATGCACTCTCAAAAAAGATTTGTTTTATACATACCCTTCAAAATATTAAAATTTACATAAATATCCTTTCAAAATTGATTATTACATATATATCCTTATAAAATACCTATTTTATATGTATACCCCTCTATTTCATTTTTTTGTATATGTAGATATGCCATCTAATATCACTAAGAAATTAATGGTTTAAAATTGAAATGACTAAAATATCCTTAATAGATATACATTCAAAAAAAAATATTTACAAGGATATTCATACAAAGCAATTTTATAAATATTCATGTAATTATATATATTTAGGAGAGTATACATATAAAAAAATCATTTGATTGTTTATGTAAATATCCTTCTAAATATTAAATTTATGTGAATATCCTTCCAAAATTGATATTCGGATGCATACCCTCGTAAAACATTATTTTTGTATGAATATCTTTGACATAAAAGTTCAGCTAATATTATTAGCCAAAATCATATTTATTTAAATTAAGATTAATTAAAATTATAATTTTTTTTTTTTTTACTTCAAAAGTGGGTTATAGGTTAATGGGTCAAGTTTGGAAACTTATCCAATAAGGTAGACATCCATCTCTTTCTAATAATAAAACTTTTTTTATTATCTAATCGTTGAATCAATATTTTTTTAACAATATTTTCATAGAAAATATTGATAAGCGCACACTAGACTTGTCTAAGTATTAAAATAAATTAAAATAGATAAAAATATAATTAATTTTTCATATATATATATATATTCTTCTAAATATTTTAAATTATATAAATATTCTCATCAAGTTGCTACTTGTATGTATATCCTTATAAATATTTTTTGTTGTATATCTATCAATTAAGGATATTTTAATCATTTCAATTTTGAACTGCTAATTTTTTTACAAGGTTAGATGACATGGGTTCATATACCAAAAAAATAAAAATAAAAGTATATGTGCAAAATAAGTATTTTATGATAGTTTATATATAAATATCAATTTTAGGAAAGTATTTATAACGTTTCAAAAGGTTATGTACACAAAAAGCCCTTCTCATAAATAAGATTTCATCTATCCATATCTCTAATGGCTTTGAAAACATGGAGCTATAACTCAAGCTAGAGAAACACAAATTGCAAATCTTTAGCATATCTTAAAGAAATACCATTCTCCCGTAAATATGATCTTCCATTCCAATCATCCAATAAATGACAAAAACAAAGAAAAAAGCACATAAACCAAAAACTAGAAAACTCATTTTATCAACTATATTTCAAATAATTTTTGTTGATGTTACCATATGTATCCATCAAATGCTGTTTCCTAATAAATGAGATACATGCATCTCATGTACACAGCACTAGCGTTCACAATCAAAATCCATTGTTTGCATATTGGATCATTGTAAGGAGGATCGTTAGGTGTAAGGTTGCTGTCAAAATGAGACATCTTTCTCATTTATGGGGGGCAATTAATTGACGATAAAACATAAAAGGACAGCAACGTAGGGGTCCAGGAATCTCCGCAAGATTCGAAAGGCAGCATGTTTATGAATACTCTCGTGAGTTATTTTCAGGGAAGCGGGAATTTGTACGAAAACCTGGCCTTTCTCACCAAGTCATCAAGAAGGCCAAGTTTTCCTTTTTAGAGGCTTTCTCACTTTTGGTCAGACTTCAAATGACTTTTTTTGGTATTAGAGCAGAGCACTCTTCCGTCACTTTGGTCAGGTGCTCCATAAAAAATTATGAATTTAATCGAATCATCCATAGGATCATAGCTCAAATACATAACCTATGAATGACAGGCATAAGTATCTACTAATCAAGCTATCATCGTAGCGGCATCTATACATCTTCTTTATCTTTCTACGGAGCAAAAGAAAAGATATTCCGCCGATCAATGTTATCCACGTGCTTGGGACCCGACATCATAAAATCTACCATGGGATTTGGTCGTTGCAAAAAATTTCAATAATCCAATATTATTTTGGTCAAGAATTTATAACTTAGTACTGGACTTAGCCACAACATATCTATATATTTTAAATTTTAAACTCGATAGTTGTGTATACTTTCATTAGTTGTCTCTGAATTTATACTCCAAGTTCCCTAATTGCTTTCCATTATAATTATTTCTTATGTAGCCTTTTTCGATTACTGCTTCCAAATTTCAGATTTCCACACCACCACCACCCCCCCCCCCCCCCCCCTCCCTTTTTTTTATAAAAATATAGCGCATAGGATCGAATTTGCCATCACATGTACATATCATTAAAATCGATCGATCTATTTTTGGTTAATCAAGGAAGGAATTTCTGCCCCTATTCTCAATAAGTCCAACTCAATCAGTTGGTACCCAGAAAATACGTTCCTTATCCTGTGGACCATTATACATAAAGAGTATTCTATTTAACATCTAAAATGGCAAATCCTAGCTTAGCAACATGTCTGGCATGTTTCCCGTAACAGAGGGAATCAATGGACCGGTTGCACACATGCCAATTTAAATGTGGAGATGTATGATGCAACCAAGTCTTGTTGTATGTAGGTGTAATAAATTTTGTTCAAGATAGGATCATAATGTAAATCCAATTCGATTAGGACACGATACCTCATATCTTTAAATGAGACATGACAACTGCACAATAGATGAGCCAAGTAACGTAACTTAGAATTTGATTATTAGCCAATGAATGTATCATTATTCTAATCATCTCATGTGATAAGACCATAAACCACAATCGCACTATTGGATGACCTTGTCAAAATTTCAAATTATCAGTCGACTAGTCATCATCGTCACTGGTGATACGTTTACTCCTACATTATTCAAACTAGTCACTGTGGTGAGGACAACCTTTGCCTAGTTTGACAAGTATGAAGATAGTGCTAATGTTGGAGTAACCATTGTTACCGTGTTTTGCTCCCAAACACTCACAGACACAACCTTCCGCTTGCCCAGCCCATGACGCGCGCACGCAAATGCACGTGGGCTCGGCCCAGCACGTTGCGGCAGTCGCGCGGAGAGTTTCCGCGCGCGTATCGTGCGGCGCACGGTTTTCTTCCGTTCGGTCCATAGCGTGGCGAGTTCTCGGCCATCCGATTGCGCGATCGGACGGCCACGATTTGATCTGGTACTGAGGCAGTGTTTTGCACGGATTGTGGCTTGATTTGAACCGTTGATTTTTTATCTGATAGCCTGGAATATTTTTGGAAGGCATTGGACTTGTTTTAGGTCTCTTTTGATACAGTTTTCGATGGTTTTTAAAAACTATAGAGACACCGTGCGACACAAGATGCCGAAATATTTTTCTGAGATGCAATAGAGAGCTGCAGAAGGTCCAGAAAAATATTGAAGACCATCCAGAGAGCATATAAAATAACAGAGAATCCACGACAGGATTTTGCGAGGCTAGAGGCCTGGTATTCTGTGATGTCTCATGTTTTCTTCTTTCATTTTAATTTGTTTGTCTCTTTGTGATTAATCTGCAATTGTTATTGGGATATTTGTATTTCTTTTGTACCCAATTTTGGGGGCAGATTATAATGGATTGCTCCTTCCTTTGTGTGGATGTAGGCAATTTTGCCGAACCACGTTAAATCTCATCTTTCCTTCTGATTTGTTATATGCCTGTGTGATTGGTAAATTACTAAAGTGAGTAAACAGGAATTAATTGGAAGCCTAAACCGGTTCAATCCGCTACGCGCATCCCAACAATTGGTATCAGAGCATTGGGATGGCATCTGACGGGCAACCAAGTTCTTCTACGGCTCCTGAGGCAATTATTTTTTATTCTACTACCTCTAGGCATGAAGTGGCGATATTTGATGGCACAGGTGATTTTGCACTATGGAAGGTGAGAATGAAATATCTGCTGGTCAAGGAGAGCGGGTCAATAGCCCTCAAAGGTATGGATGTAATTCCAGGTAATACAGAGGCTGTAAAAGAGGAGATGAATGAGAGAGCACTTGGGACTCTATTTTCGGGAATAAGTGATAAAGTTCTCCGCAATGTGGTGGATCTTGTTATAGCTAAAAGTATATGAGAAAAATTAGACACTTTGTATATGCTAAAATATCTTACAAATATGCTGTATTTGAGGGGCAAGCTTCACACATTCCGTATGACGGAAGGGACCTTATTCAAGGATCACTTGGATGATTATAATAAGCTCCTGCTTGATTTGACAAATATTGGTATTAATGTTGATGAGGAAGACAAGGCTTTGATTCTGATTTATTCTTTGCCTAAGTCCTATGAAAATATTACTACTACCATACTCTATGAAAGAGAGACTATAAGTCTCGATGAGGTTGAAGCCACTTTGTTATCCAATGAGCTCAAGTTGAAAGTACAGTTGGAGCATCAGGCTCCAAATCCAGCACAAGGACTTACTGTCAAAGGTAGAGATGAGCAAAGAACAGGTGGACAAGGTAGAAACAAGTCAAAGACAAGATCAAAGTCTAGGTCTAAAAGACCCAGAGTTTGCCATTATCGCAAGAAGCCAGGCCACTGGAAAAATGAGTGTAGACTTCTATAGTCCAAGAAAGAGAAGGAACAAAAAGAAAAAGGAACAATCTCAGATTCGGCATCAGTTACAGTTACTTCAGTAGATCACAGCAGTGTTGCAGATGATACAGTATTTACAGCTGCATGCAGTGTCAGTCAGGCTGATACCTGGATTGTGGACTCTGGAGCATCTTTCTACATGACATCCCATAAAGAATGGTTCACTTCTTTCAGATCTTGTGATGGAGGCTCTATTCTTCTTGGGGATGACGCTATCTATAAAGTAGATGGAATTGGTACAGTTCAGATCAAATCTTATACAAATACCGTGGTGACTTTGGATGATGTCAGATATGTTTCTCAATTGAAAAAAAATCTTCTCTCGATAAATGCTCTTGATATTGCAAGTTTTGAGGGCAGATGGGATAGATGATCTATTACAATTAGTAAAGGTGCATTGACTTTGTTAAGAGATAAATTAAGTGGCACTTTTTATTATTTGGATGGTACTATAGTGGTTGGTGAGGCTTCTTCAGCACATTCCTCTATTGTTCAATTGACACAGTTATGGCATCAAAGATTATGCCACATGTCAGATAAAGGTTTACAGGAGCTAAGTAGATGTGGTCTGCTAGGAGGTCAGAAAGTTGGTGCACTTGGATTCTGTGAGCATTGCATATTTGGAAAACAACACAGAGTCAGCTTTACTTCAGGTGTGCACAGGACAACAGGTATATTAGATTACATTCATTCTGACCTATGGGGACCTGTCCCAGTTACATCCAAGGGTAGATCTAGATATTTACTCATTTTGATTGATGACTACTCCCGCAAAATTTGGATTTATACTATCAAAAATACAAGTGAAGTGTTTCACACTTTTAAAGGGTGGAAGGCTATTGTTAAGAGGCAAACTGAGAGGAAGGTGAAAACCTTCCGGACTGACAATGGATTGGAATTTTGTTTTACAGAGTTTAATGACTTTTGCAAGTCAAAGGGAATTATCAGGCATAGGACCACTGTGTATACTCCTCAGATAAATGGTGTGGCGGAACGCATAAATCACACACTACTGGAAAGAGTCAGATCTATGCCATCAAGTTCTAGATTGAGTAGAGATTTCTGGACAGAGGCTGTACATACAGCCTGCTTTATTATAAATCGATCTCCAGCATCTGCATTAAATATGAAGACTCCGGAAGAGATGTGGACAGGTAGATCTGTAGACTATTCAGTTCTTAAAGTATTTGGGTGTTCAGCATATGCACATGTCAAAGATGGAAAGCTGAATCCCAGGGCTAAGAAATGCATATTTCTTGGATATGCATATCGGGTGAAGGGCTATAAATTATGGTGCACAGAGCCCGGATCCTAGGGTTTTCTAGTCAGCAGGGATGTGACTTTTGATGAGTCAGCCACTCCTTCACGACAGCTACAGCCAAGTTCTTCATCGGGAGATCAGGTTCAGGATCAGCATGATAGGACTGTTGTTGATACTAATCAGACTGTTAGATCATAGCAGTTGCAGCCTACAGGTGGTGTTCAGAATGAACAGCATCAACAGACAGATCCAGAGTTACAGACTCAGGAGGAGGTTATTATACGTGGTCAAGTTCAAGGTGATAGTATTGCCACTCGAAGAACCAGGCGACATATCAGAGCATCTCAAAGGTATGGTTTTGAGGATTCTGCTTGTACCGAGTTAGTATATTATACTCTGAATATTGTAGACACTATAGGTGATGAGCCAACCATATTTCAAGAAGCAATTGGTAGTTCACAGGCTAAGCAATAGACAATGGCTATAATAGAAGAGCTTCAGTCTTTGGAAAAGAATCAGACTTGGGAATTAGTCAGATTACCTAAGGGCAAGAAGAAAATTGGTTGCAAATAGATCTTCAAGAAGAAGGAAGGAGCTACTCCTCAAGATTTAAAATATAATGCAAGGTTGGTGGCTAAGGGTTATAGTCAAAGAGAGGGTATTGATTATAAGGAGGTATTTTCTCTTGTGGTTAAACACTCTTCTATTCGTGTGTTCCTTACTTTAGTTACTTCTCAGAATTTGGAGTTAGAATAGCTAGATGTCAAGACAGCTTTTCTACATGGTGATTTGGAGGAGCAGATTTATATACAACAGCCACCTGGTTTTGAGGCTCCAGATAAAGAAGATCATGTATGCTTGCTCAAAAGGTCTTTATATGGTTTGAAGCAGTCTCCAAGACAATGGTCCTGCAAATTTGATAGATTTATGGTCGACCATGACTTCAAAAGATCTACATATGATAGTTGCGTGTATCATCAGCAGTTTTCAAATAGGTCCTTTTGTTACTTATTATTATATGTGGATGACATGATGATTGCACCCATGGTTATGTCAGTCATTCAGAAGCTGAAAGCTGAGCTTAGTACTGCATTTGAGATGAAGGACCTTGGACCGATAAAGAAGATACTTGGGATGGAGATAATTCATGACAGGCAATTATGTAGACTATTTATTACTTAGCATGATTATATTGAGAAAGTCTTGGATAGACATGGTATGTCTATAGCTAAGCTAGTCACTACTCCTTTTGCCAGTCATTTTCAGTTATTTTCCAGGGATTCTCCTTAGACTGAGGATGAGGAGAAGTATATGTCTAAAGTGCCTTATGCGAGTGCAGTTGGCAGTATCATGTATGCAATGGTCTGCACTTATCTTGATATTTCACAGGCAATTAGTGTAGTGAGCAGATATATGGATAAGCCTGGAAAAGCTCACTGGTCAGCTGTGAAATGGATTCTTAGATACTTAAAAGGCACTTCTGATTTGGGATTGGTATTCTCCAGACAGAGTGGTTGCACTGTTACAGGATTTTGTGATTCAGATTATGCTTGTGACTTGGATAGGAGGAGGTCATTGACCGGATATGTATTTACTCTCTCTGGTTGTGCAATTAGTTGGAAAGCTACTTTGCAATCTATAGTTGCTTTGTCTACTACAGAGGCAGAGTATATGGCATTGACAAAGGCAGCAAAGGAAGCTATCTGGCTAAGAGGGTTAGTATAAGATTTGGGTTTCAAGCAGAATTGTTTGGTTATTCACTGTGACAATCAGAGTGCTTTACATCTTGCCAGAGATCATATGTATCATGAACGTACTAAGCATGTGGATGTCAGGTATCACTTTATCAGAGATTTGGTAGAGGATGGTGATATTCAACTTCAGAAAATTAGCACTGCTATTAATCCGGCTGATATGCTCACTAAACTAATTCCAATGGTCAAGTTCAGGACATTCCTGAACTTGATTGGTTTGAGCACCTGGTGATACCCCTTCGGAGCTTGTGATGAGGAGGAGGCTTTACAATCCATATTTGATAGAGTTATTTTTTTTTGTTGCAAGGAGGAGGGTTGTTACCATGTTTTGATCCCAAATGCCCGCAGCCACAACCTTCCACTTGCCTAGCCCATGATGCACGCGTGCGAACACACGTGGGCTCGGCCCAGCACGTTGCGGTAGTCACGCGGAGCGTTTCCGCGTGCGTTTCACGCGGCGCACGGTTTTCTTCCGTTCGGTCCATAGCATGGAGAGTTCTCGGTCGTTCGATCACACAATCGGACGGCCACGGTTTGATCTGGCATTGAGGCAGTGTTTTGCACGGATTGTGGCTCGATTTGAGCCGTTGATTTTTTATTTGATGGCTTGGGATATTTTTGGAAGGCATTGGACTTGTTTTAGGTCTCTTTTAACACAGTTTCTGATGGTTTTTAAAAATCATAGAGACGCTCTGCGATACAAGACGCCGAAATATTTTTCTGAGATGCAACAGAGAGCTGCAAAAAAGTCCAGAAAAATATTGAAGACGATCCAGAGAACAAATAAAATAACAGAGAATCCATGACAGGATTTGGCGAGGTTAGAGGCCTGGTATTCTTTGATCTCTCATGTTTTCTTCTTTCCTTTCGATTTGTTTGTCTCTTTGTGATTAATCTGCAATTGTTATTGGGATATTTGTATTTTTTTTGTATCCAATTTAGGGGTAGATTATAGTGGATTGCTCCTTTCTCTGTGTGGATATAGGCAAATTTGACGAACCACGTTAAATCTCGTCTTTCCTTCTGATTTGATATCTGTCTGTGTGATTGGTAAATTACTAAAGTGAGTAAACAAGAATTAATTAGAAGTCTAAACCGATTCAATCTGCTATGCACATCCCAACAACCATCAAGGTTAAAATATTCATCACGAAACCGACCACGATGACTAAGTTATACTAACAAATATGCATGTAATGTAGAGGTAGAGGTAGAATGTATACGACGAGCTTAGAGCTTAGGTGTAGATGTAATTGATGATAATAAGAATAAACATTTGCAAGAATTTGCTTCTACCGTCCCCAAAAAATATGCATGGAAGCAGAAAAAGCTGTAACACCTGTTGGATAATAATATCAACTTGTCCATTTGGAAGCCCTCAACACCAGTATTCCAATTTGGCAACCAAATCAATTTATGACGACATCCCGATTTGTAACGGTATTCCAATTCAGCAATTCAATCAAAAATCAGTCGATTAAAATAAACAGGTTTACCTGGCCGATACTCGGTGTCACGTACCAAAAGAAGATCAGGAAGTATATATATATAAGAACAGTCAAAAGGGAAAAAAACGGGTAAGCACCAAGGATCCAGAAGAATGCGGGATGGGATCTATTTATAAAGCAAAAGCATGCTTTACCGGAAGATAAGTCAAGATTCCTATTAATGCAAAAGGTATTGCTGGTTCTCTATAGGTGAAGGGCCTTTGAGCAATATATTTACTATTTCAACACATGAGAGTATTCCATGAAAGAAAACATTGTAAAAATATCAAGATCAGGGAAAACAAAAAAATATAAGCATATTAATGAAGCAATACTTCGATATAGGGGGAATAATAATCAGTCAGTGAATTGATATTAACTCCACAAATATCGAGGGGATGATGATGGATATCCCATTGGTTTGTTGATGATCAGCCAATTACTTACATAATATCTTGATCTAGAATGATCAATAGACTCGATGTGAACAAATTTGGCTATTATGAGTAGGGTTGAATAAGGTACAGGAATGAGATCTACTATATTAAGATGCCAAATTATATGCCAAAGCTACAGAGACCATAAATTAGTCATATGATATCTAATTGAGAAGATTTTCTATTTCAAATTAGATATAAAGATTCTATCATTTGGATCCCAAAAATGGGCTAATCAAATTAAAAATTGCCTTTCGAAAAAGATTTTAACCGAGTGTATATCTCAATCCAGGACAAATTAGGTGACAGGATACAAGGCAATGTTCATACAAGAGTAAAGATCTACCTACTAAAGGATTTTTTTTTGTTTAACTTATTTCTACTACTCGTGTATTTTTGGAAAGTTAGTCCTATTCGAGCTTGAAGAAGAATTCGGCCAAGATTATGAAATCCAAACCTCACCATTATTACAAAATAGAAGTTATATATCTCAATTTTTGAATCATCAATTGATCAGCAAAAAACAAGGGAACTAAAACCTTACTTTTGCCAATTTTTCTACCTTTTTTTCTAAATTTCTATTAAAAGGTTTTATTTGGGAGGGTTAAAATATCATTCTTCCTTCTCTCTAATAGGATCAAATCAATATCAAAATTCCGATCCTCCATATCTATAGAAGTCTTAGTTTGTGGTCTAGATATGAAAGCAATTCAAGCAAATAAGAGAATAGCTATCCATGCTTGAAGTACATTAAAAGACAAAGGCAAGTATGGTTGTTAGTTCTATTTTGATGGATGATAAAATAAAGGGATATCTCCCATAACTGGAAGAAAAAAATATCTAGCTCATTGAGATCACCGCTTGATTAGCAACACCTTCAGCACAAGCACTAACTACTTCTATAAAAAGCTATATCCCATATCAGGAGATAAGATTGTACCATCTTGCAAGAAAGACTAAGAATAGAAACTATCTCCAAGTAAAGTTAAGTAGTTCAGCCATGAGACAAGGAAGCAAGCATTTTCTCACCTTTAGTTCTAATGTTGCAAAAGCTAAATTCCCTAAAAAAGAAAGGTCTTGATCTATCAAGCAATACAAGCAAATGAGAGAATGGCTATCTATGCTTGAAGTATATTTGTTAGTGCCAAAATTCATCAAGCACTGATGGAGGAGCTAGAGGTAGCACTGGTGTGAGCTATGCAGGCAATTCTCTTGGAGATGGTACCTACAAAAGAGTCCTACTAGGGGTGGTCCTAGTGATGGCACTCCGATACTCAAGTCAGTATTAATACCAATAGTATGAAGGGTGTGAGCATGAGAGTTGGCGTATCTTAGAAAACTTGCATGTAGTTCATTTCATAGATAGAAAGCAAGGGGCATTTTGGACAAAACCAAAATCAGGTCTGTTGTCGCCAGGATCATCGTAGCCTGTAGCTACTGCCGGTGCCGGAGTGCGCTCTTCTTGTTGCCTGGTGGTACTCTAGTCCTGGACCTGCAAAACAGGGGTTAGTGACCAGGCCGAGATTTCTGGCGGGGGCACTCCGATGGTCAAGTCAGTGACGATCCAGGGGAACAGATCCTCCTGGTCGGGCCCCTCTTGATGGACTCCACACTAGGAGGAGTAAAAAATGTGTGTAAAGATGGAAACGTTGCAAGGGGAGAATGATAGTGGGGACAGAGGGGTTCCCTGTTCCTCCGCCTCTCCTTGTTTCCCTCGTTTCCCGTCGACTGTGGTGGTGGTGGTGGTACTTAGCCCTCTTGGTTAGGCTTGCCCCTGTGTTGGTGGTGCCATGCCCCTCTTCCTGGCGAGGGTTGCACATTTCTCTCTTTTTTTTTTGTTCTGGCTTGTCCCTTTTTTCCTGTGTGTTGGGGTCGTTGTTGTGTTACCTTCGAGTTTGTTACAACTAGGTTACCGCTGGGTGCTTGTCTAGGGATCCCCACCGGGCTGTCATGCGCATGCGGCGGTGTCCCGAGAAGTCTTTCCTGATTCATGATAAGGGAAGTTGTCAGGCGCTCTGACACTCCTCTAGGTCGTCTCATTCCGGGAAACCTGGCAGTGCCTTGAATGGTGGGCCGCCTCCCACCGGATTTGAATCTCCCGGTTGGCTTCCTCTCTTGGGTGATCTGAGTGTTTGGTAAGGAGTGTGGTGCCTCGATCAGCGTACTTCTTTCCTTTCTAGTTTAACTAGCGGTTGCAGGTGGTCAGTACGGCCTGGAAGGCGCTCTAGTGCAGTCCTAGGGCGGCTTGCCGACGTTCTGGCTGGTGAGGACCTCGTCCGAGCTAGGGCTGAGCTAGAATGGCAGGGCTCGCTCTGGCCTAATGCTCTGAGCTTGCAGGGGCATCTTGGTGGAGGAGGGCAGAGTACGGGCCCGGTCCGGAGGGCGCGTGCTCGGAGAGGCTCCATGTTGGCGGGTGAGCGCTGAGCTCAACCTCGACCACAGGGCTCTAATCTCCTAGGGTCTCTTTTCAGAGGGCAGGAGGTGGACCCAGTCTAGAGGGCGCGCGCTCGGAGAGGATCCACATTGGCGGGTGAGCGCTGAGCTCGACCTCGACCACAGGGCACTAGCCTCCGAGGGTCTCACTCTAGAGGGTAGGAGGTCGACCTGGTCTAGAAGGCGCGCGCTCGCAGAGGCTCCAAATTGGCGGGCGAGCGCTGAGCTCGACCTTGACCACAGGGCACTAGTCTCCGAGGGTCTCGCTATGGAGGGCAGGAGGCAGACCTGGTCCAGAGGGCGCGCACTCGGAGAGGCTCCACATTGGCGAGTGAGCGCTGAGCTCGACCTCGACCACAGGGCACTAACCTCCGAGGGTCTCGCTGTGGAGGGCAGGAGGCTGACCCGGTCCAAAGGGCATGCGCTCGGAGAGGCTCCACATTGGTGGGTTAGCGCTGAGCTCAACCTCGACCACAGGGCACTAACCTCCGAGGGTCTCGCTCTGGAGGGCAGGAAGCGGCTCCGACCTAGATGTCCCGAGCTTGTAGGCCCGACCTGGCAAAGGACAGAGCTCGGCTCGCTGTCTTGTGGGAGCTCAGCTTAGCTCGGTAGTGGAATCCGGGTTGGAGAGTTGACGCGGCGTCCGACATGGCGTCCGACGCGGCATCCTTTCTTCACGTGGTGCCTGCCGGTTCCTCCACTCAGCGATCCTACCACATCATTTGCCCCCCACTCCCAAGGCTCGTTAGTGCATGGTGCTCGGGTCGAAGGGAGTAATTGCGGTGTTGACATGGAAGAGCGAAAATCTAGCATGATGATGGCCATGATTACAAGCACTTCGGGGAACGGCCCTGCGGATCAATCCGAGGGTACCATGTGGTCACATCCAAGGAGTAGTTAATGTTGGCACAGAATTTAGAGCAGCTGAGATGCCATTTTCGTCGATGGGCAGCACGTGGCGCGGATCCGTTGGTGGAGGGTTGAATCGGTATGAATCCATCGGGGTCATTTCAAAATGAAAAGAGGTCCTTACCTGAAACATCTATTTTTTTTGAATTCTCCATGACTGCTGCTGTTGCGCCCAAGCTTCCTTCTTCCTCCCAGTTGCCCCGATTTTTCTAAGGAACCAGGGCAGTTTCTTCTTCCTTCTCCCCTTGCTAGAATAGGGTTTTTTCCTCCGGGTCTGGGGTCTTCTTCAGGTTGAGTCCTCTCTTCCGTCCCCCACTCCGAGTCCTTCATTCCCCTTGTTCTTGAGGATGTCCCATTTTGGTCCAGGCTTCTGCCCCTCCACTGATCAGGGCGAGGCTGGTCCTTCCGAGCGGAGGTCGGCATCTTCTTCTTCTTCTGATGGGGAGGAAGATGTAACTTGCTTCGAGCTCAGTAGGAGGCATCCTCCTGGTCCGGTACTCATCAGGAAACTGGGATCCAGTTCTTCTTTCCCTCCTCCTTCTACTATCCTCGCTTCTGAGTTCGTTCGGTCCACAGGTCCCAGTGGGGTTGCCTCGACGATCACCGTCGGGGAACTAAGAACTGTCCTTCTATCCGGCTCATGATCCCTCGTCCAGGAGAACAGGTCACCTCTAGTGGCTCGGGCCGTCTTGCTTTTTATGAGGGGACCTTCTTTGGGGGTCTCAGATTTTCTTTCCACCCTTTCTTCCCGTTTGTCTTGGACAATTACCGTTTAGTCCTTGCTCAATTAGTGCCAAATGCCATTAGGGTTATTTTTTCTTTCATTATGCTCTGCCATCTCCACTGGTTTATTGACCGGTTTTCCTTGTTCAGGGCCTTCTTCGCCCTGAAGTGCCACCCAACTGAGGATGGGTGGTGGTCCTTGTCCTCCCGCCCGAAGGGCATCAAGTTTGAGCTCCCCTCTTCCATCAGGGGTTGGAAGAGTAAGTTTTTCTTTGTTGAGGTTGAGGGGGTCGACTAGGTCTGGAGTGATCCGAACAAGTCCCCCAACCAAAATTCCGTGGTCGATGCGGCTGACCGGGATAATTACGAGTAGCTCTGCACCGCCCAGATTCCTTCCCTCGAGGTCCTGTTCTTTGAGCAGAACCTCATCAACTCCGGGGTCGACCCAACGAATGGGTTGGGTGAGTTCTACCTGAACTTCCCTCTTTCTTTTTATTTGCATTTCTTGCATTGTTTATCACGGACTCTAACTGTTATGTGACTTGCATGCAGGGATGATTTTCTCTGAGAACGATCTACTGGCAATCACCCGGAAGAGGTCGCCGACCGGGCTAGCCGGGGAGCCTCCGTCGAGGCGAGTCCGGGGCGAGAGCGCTCCTGTGGTTGCCCCCATTGTGGTGCTTGGTCTGAGCTCGGCTACTCCAGCTGGTCCGAGTTTGGAGGTGGCTCGCGTTGCTCCTGCGCAGGTGGAGAGGGTGGCTTCTGTGGTGCCGAGGCCAGCCCAGCAGGCCCCTGCTGCAGAGCCTGAAGTTGTGGTCCGGGCGAGGGCTGCAGCTGTGGCTACTGCACCCCACTGTCCTCCGAGTCCACCAATTGTCGAGGTCAGGGATGAGGAGGTCTGGGCCATCACCAGGGCCATGACCGAGGTGCCGCCTGTGCCAGTGTTTGCTTCTCAGCCTGCCCCTCGCGGCCCTGTAGTTACCGGGACGAGGCCGCCCACTCCGGCAGAAGGTCGAAGGGAGGAGGTGCGACGCCATCTCCCCTTCAAGATGGTGCCAGAAAGCTCGTTCCTCCGCAGCCCCGAGCTGACCGAGTGCATGATGCACTTCTCGATCCAAACATGCAACTGGCAGGACATGACCGGGATGTGGCTGACCGATGTCATCAGTGCCATCTTCCCCCAGCTCTATTCGGTGAGTTGTTCCTTTCTCTCTTTTCTTCTCTTTTTTTTTTTTGGTCTGACCTCTTTTCTTGGTGCAGATTGGTGCCGAGGCGCTCTACATCAAGGGCCGCTACTAGAGATGGGAGCATCAACAGGATGCAGAGATTGAGTCCTTAAAAACTGACCTAAAGGAGAAGGTCAGAGCGAACGGGGCCCTTGAACTAAAGGTCAAGGACCTTGAGCAACAGCTCATCGATGCCAAGCGACGAGCGAAGAAGCTCCTAGAGGCCCGTGACTTTTAGCGGAGCCGCTCGAAGAAGGCCGTCAACGATATCTCCATCATCGAGAAAAAGTTGAATTGGTACAGTGCCGAAGCAGATCAGCACAAGGAGGCCTCCCAAGCTGCCCAGGCGGAGCTGGCAGCTGGGAGGGAGAAACTTGCTGCAGCTGAGAAGGTGGCAAAGGAGGTGGCCAGGTCGGCGAAGGCTGCTAGGATGGAGGCCGCCGAGTCGAGGAGGGTGGCTACTGAGGCCAAGAAGGGCACTGAGGATGCCGTCATAAAATTCAAGGCCTTGGAGGTGTTCGTCACCAAAATTCAGCAGATGGCATCGGACTCCTTCTACAAAGGCTTCATGTTCTTGTACGGCCGGGTTGAGGCGCTTGTCCCCTAGAAGAGCCGTGACCGCCTCCGATATCCTTTGGCCTCAGATGCGGAGCCTGACGAGGAGGATGTTGTGGAAGCCGTGGCCTCAGAGCCTCCGACGTCAACCGAGGTTGATCCATCCGAGGTTAGGGTTGCTCAGCCGGGAGCTCCTGAAGGCGGGAATTTCCAGCCTCCGGGCTCAGCAGGGAAACCGACCGGTATAGAGTAGGCCTTCCCTTTCTTGCCTTATTTTGCATTTTGGTTTCTTGTACTTAGTCAGGGTCACCCGGCATGTCGAGGGCCTGCAAGACACTTGTAACTTGTATTCAATCAATGAAACTTGAGTTTCTCTAACATCTATTTTCTTTGCCTGGATTTTCCCTTCTTTTTCTCTTTCTTTCTCTACCCTTTCTTCTTTTTCTTCCTCTTCCCTTTTTTTTGTGTATGAGTGGGGAGATCAGAGAGAAGGGCCTAACCTTGCTTGGGGTTGAGTTATGACACTTGAGAGTTGCTGTGCTCGAAGGTGTCGTTGACTGAGAGCCATGCAGCTCGAAGGTCCTTTAGTCGGAGATCTGAGCTCCGATCACAGGCTGGCATCTTGGAGCTGGGCTTGGGGATGTTGGTGACTGAGAGCTGCATGGCCGAAGGTCTCTTGGCTGGAGGTCTGAGCTTCGATCTTGAGCAGGCATCCTGGAGCTGGGCTCAAGGATGTTGGTGACTGAGAGCTGCGTGGCTCGAAGGTCTCTTAGCCGGAGATCTGAGCTCCGGTCATAGGCTGGCATCCTGGAGCTGGGCTCAGGGATGTTAGTGACTGAGAGCTACGTGGCTCGAAGTTCTCTTGGCCGAAGGTCTGAGCTCCGGTCTTGAGCAGGCATCTTGGAGCTGGGCTCGGGGACGTTGGTGACTGAGAGCTACTTGGCTCGAAGTTCTCTTGGCCAAAGATCTGAGCTCAGGTCTTGAGTAGGTGTCTTGGAGCTAGTATTGGGGACATTGTTGACTAAGAGCTGCTTGGCTCGAAGTTCTCTTGGCCAGAGATCTGAGCTCCGGTCTTGAGTAGGTGTCCTGGAGCTGGGCTCGGGGATGTTGTTGACTGAGAGCTGCTTGGCTCGAAGTTCTCTTGGCCGAAGATCTGAGCTCCGGTCTTAAGTAGGTGTCCTGGAGCTAGGCTCGGGGACGTTGTTGATTGAGAGCTGCTTGGCTCGAAGTCCTCTTGGTCGGAGATCTGAGCTCCGGTCTTGAGTGGGTGTCCTGGAGCTGGGCTTGGGGACGTTGATGACTGAGAAGTGGTGGCTTGTTCCCCTATTGTTCTCTTTCTTTCCTTCCCCTCTCGTCTTCTTTTCGAGTGGGGAGATCAGAGAAGAGGGTGCTTGCTGTGTTCCCCTCTCATTCTCTTTCTTTCCTTCCCCTCTCGTCTTCTTTTCGAGTGGGGAGATCAGAGAAGAGGGTTACCAGATTGCCTTGGAGCTTCGAGGCCTTCCTGGACGTGGAGCTAGGCTCGGGCCTAGGGGTTTCTTCCTGGACGTGGAGCTAGGCTCGGGCCTAGGGGTTTCCTGAGGGCTTGGCTCAGGTCTTTGGTGCCTTGGAGCTAGGCTCGAGGCATTAATGGGAGCTACTTGGCCCCATGATCTCTTGGCGTCTCGGAGCTGGGTTCGAAGATGATTGAGATTGAGAGCAGCTTGGCTCAAGGTCCCTTAGCCGGAGATCTGAGCTCCGGTCTTGGGCAGGTGTCCGGGAGCTGGGCTCGAGGACTTTTCAGGTTGAGAGTTGCATGGCTCGAAGATTCTTTGATGCCCTAGAGCTAGGCTCGGGGATGCTTGAGATTAAGAGATGCATAGCTCGGAGATTCCTTGACATCCTGAAGCTGGGCTCGGGGATGCTTGAGATTGAGAGCTACGTAGCTCGAAGATCTTTTGACGCCCTGGAGCTAGGCTCAGGGATGCTTGAGATTGAGAGCTGCATGGCTCGGAGATTCCTTGATGTCCTACGTCCTGGAGCTGGGCTCGGGGATGCTTGAGATTGAGAGCTACATGGCTCGAAGATCCTTTGACGTCCTGGAGCTAGGCTCGGGGATGCTTGAGATTGAGAGCTGCATGGCTCGAAGATCTTTTGACGTCTTGGAGCTAGGCTAGGGGATGCTTGAGATTGGGAGCTGCATGGCTCGGAGATTCCTTGACATCCTGGAGCTGGGCTCGGGGATGCTTGAGATTGAGAGCTGCATGGCTCGAAGATCCTTTGACATCCTGGAGCTAGGCTCGGGGATGCTTGAGATTGAGAGCTACATGGCTCGGAGATTCCTTGATATCCTGAAGCTGGGCTCGGGGACGCTGTTGATTCTTTCCTGCTAGATACATGGATACTCATGCAAGGAAATATCGTTATCATTATTATCGATAAGAAACCTTACCTTGTTGGTGGCATCTTCACAGGCCGCGAACCCCCTCTTTCGGGGGAGCCTGATGCCGTCAGGATCTTCAAGGTAACAGGCCCCTCATGATGGAGCTTCGGCCACCATGCAAGGGCCTGCCCGTGGTGGTTCGCGATCATCATCCTGACAACCGTGGCATCTTTATTTACCTTTCCCCTTCCAGCATAATGGGGAGTATATTCCTAGAGTCCAGTGCCCCCCAGGTCTTCTTGGACGTGCGTGCAGCTCCCTCGGTGACCACGCCCACCGGTTTCACGGTGGGGCAGCTATTGATGGTTAGAACCGGTGGGAGAGCGGCAAGCACCTGGGACCCCGCTTGAGGTGTGCCCCCCTGTAAACCTTTGGAGGTAGCCTTTCTTGATGAGCTTCTCGACCTCCTGCTTGAGGTTGCGACATTCCCCAGTGTCATGGCTGTGATCGCAGTGAGGGCGACACTACTTCATCTCGTCACGGCCGGTGAAGGGCTTCAAGGGTGGCGGGCGTCGTGGCTTGGTGGCTCGCTGGTTGAGCCTTGCATACCGGCGAACCGGCGGGAAAGCTCCGCTATCTTGCGCTAATGCTTCTCCAGGCACGCTTTCGCTATGTACCCGATGGCTTCGTCAGTGGATCCTTTCACTGAAGGGTTTGGAGAACGTGATGTGGGTGCCCTTGTGCGGCTGATAGAGACCTTTCAAGCTTGTGTCGCCACGATTCTTCCGTGGAGTGTCAATCTGTAAAGAGGTGGAGGACTTGATCATGCCCGTCCTCCCCCTACCTGGCGCGCCAATCTGTTGCCGCCAGGATCGTCGTGGCTTGTAGCTGCTACCGGTGCCGGAGTGCGCTCTTCTTATTGCCTGGTGGTGCTCTGGTCCCAGACCTGCAAAACAAGCATTAGTGACCCGGGCCAGGGTTTCCGGTGGGGGCACTCCGGTGGTCAAGTCAGCGACGATCCAGGGGAATAGATCCTCCTGGTCAGGCCCCTCTTGATGGATTGCGCACTAGGAGGAGTAAAAAATGTGTGTAAAGATGGAAACGTTGCATCGGGAGAATGATAGCGGGGACAGAGGGGTTCCCTGTTCCTCCACCTCTCCTTGTCTCCCTCGTTTCCTGTCGACTGTGGTGGTGGTGGTGGCACTTTGCCCTCTTGGTTGGGCTTGCCCTTATGTTGGTGGTGCCATGCCCCTCTTCCTGGCGGGGGTTGCACGTTTCTCTCTTTTTTTTTTGTTCTAGCTTGTCCCTTTTTTCTTGTATGTTGGGGTCATTGTTGTGTTACCTTCGAGTTTGTTGCAACTAGGTTACTGTTGGGTGCTTGTCTCGAGATCCCCACCGGGCTGTCAGGTGCATGCGGCGGTGTCCCGAGGAGTCTTTCCTAATTCATGATAAGGGGAGTTGTCAGGCGCTTCGACACTCCTCTTGGTCGCCTCGTTCCAGGAAACCTAGCAGTGCCTTGAATGGTGGGCCGCCGCCCACGGGATACGAATCTCTCGGTTGGCTTCCTCTCTTGGGTAATCCGGGTGGTTGGTGAGGAGTGTGGCACCTTGATCAGCGTGCTTCTTTCCTTTCTAGTGTAACTGGTGGTTGCAGGTAGTCAGTATGGCCTGGAAGGCTCTCTAGTGTAGTCCTCGGGTGGCTCGCCGGTGTTCTTGCTGGTGAGGACCTCGTCCAAGCTAGGGCTAAGCTGGAATGGCAGGGCTCGCTCTGGCCTAGACGCTCCGAGCTTGCGGGGGCGTCTTGGTGGAGGAGGGCAGAGTGCGGGCCCGGTCCGGAGGGCACGCGCTCGGAGAGGCTCCTTGTTGGCAGGTGAGCGCTGAGCTTGACCTCGACCACAGGGCTCTAACCTCCGAGGGTCTCGCTCTGGATGGCGGGAGGCGGACCCGGTCCAGAGGGCATGCACTCAGAGAGGCTCCACATTGGCGGGTGAGTGCTGAGCTCGATCTCGACCACAGGGCACTAGCCTTCGAGGGTCTCGCTCTGGAGGGTAGCAGACTGACCCGGTCGAGAGGGCGCATACTCAGAGAGGCTCCATATTGGCGGGTGAGCATTGAGCTTGACCTCGACCACAGGGAACTAGCCTCTGAGGGTCTCGCTCTGGAGGGCAGGAGGCAGACTCGGTCCAGAGGGCGCGCACTCGGAGAGGCTCCACATTGGCGGGTGAGCACTGAGCTCAACCTCGACCACAGGGCACTAACCTCCGAGGGTCTCGCTCTGGAGGGCAGGAGGCGGACCCGGTCCAGATTGCACGCGCTCGGAGAGGCTCCACATTGGTGGGTGAGTGCCGAGCTCGACCTCGACAACAGGACACTAACCTTCGAGGGTCTCGCTCTGGAGGGCAAGAGGCGGCTCCAACCTAGGCATCTCGAGCTTGCGAGCCCGACCTGGTGGAGGACAGAGCTCGGCTCGCTGTCTTGAGGAAGCTCAGCTCAGCTCGATAGTGGAATCCATGCTGGAGAGTTGATGCGGTGTCCAACGTGGCATCCTTTCTTGACGTGGCGCCTGCTGGTTCCTCTACGTCAGCGATTCCTCCGCATCAATGTCAAATCCAGTGAAAGGCAGCAAAACCTTCCATTTGTCACATGGGCCCTTCTTGCTGGCATGGGGCATTTTGTCTCCTTCAATATATCCTTGTCATAGTCTTAGATAGGCCATGTTTCATTAAATAGTGGCCCAAATTATGAGGTATTTAAGCATGCTTTTCTCTCTTACCAAGAACCTAGAATTATTTGATAATTTTATGACATGACAGAGAGCCTAACCAAGTGGCATAAGTGGTGGCGATGAGCATCAAAGTGCTATGCTTTCGAGGGTTCAAAGTAGATGCCTTGCTAAGGCTATGCCAGCTAAAGTGCTCTTGGAGTGCGGTATGGGAAAGCCTTCTGATCGGTTAACATAAATTCTTTGCCACACACTTGAGAGCTTCTGGCCAAGCACCTTAAAGGTAGTTAATGGGTCTCACTAATACCTTTTAGGTATGGGAGTCACCACTGTCGATACTCGTCTGAGGACTTCTGGTCGAGTACCTTACAGGTGATCGGCGAGGCTCACTAATACATTCTAAGAATAGGATTCACCGCTGTCGATACTCATCTAAGGGCTTATAATCGAGCATCTTAGAGATAGTTGATGGGGCTCACTGATACCTTCTAGGTATAGGAATTGACCGCTGCTAATACTTACTTGAGAGCTTTTGGTCGAGCACCTTAAAGGCGATCGATGGATCTTGCTAATACCTTCTAAGTATGGGAGTCACTGCTACCAATACTTGCCCGAGGGCTTCTGACCAAGCATCTTAGGGGTGGTCGGCGGGGCTTGCTGATATCTTTTAGGCATACAAGTCATCCATTGATGATATTTGCCTAAAGGCTTTTGGTTAAGCACCTTAGAGGTGATCGACGAGTCTCGCTAAAGTCCACGCTGTTCCTAGGTGGCCAAAGGACATCATGTTTTTCCATACTCATCATGGCTAGTGTTTTCAACAAGGATGTATGTTGCCTGGCCAATGGAGTGCTTATACCACTATGGATCCTGATATGGTGACATTCGCTGATGTGGAGTCCGCAGGATGATATGGGGACATCTACTGACATGGAGCCTTCGGACAGCCATGATGGCAAGAGACCTGCCACCTAGGCAAGACTACATGATTAAGAACGGGGCAGACCACCCAGCCGAAGTCAGCTCCTAGCCGAGGTAGGTCTCATTGGGCAGGCCCCCCATCTGAGGTCAGCTCCTGGTCGAGGTCGAGTCCATCCCTCCAAGATGAGCCCCCCAGCTGAGGACAGCTCCCGGTCGGGGTCAAGCTCATGCTTCTAGAATGGACAGCCCTACCAGGTCAGCTCCCAGTCGAGGTAGGGCTCATCGGGCAGGCCCCCTGTTTGAGGTCAGCTCCAGGTCGAGGTCGAGTCCATCCCTTCGAAGTGAACCCTCCTACCAGCAAGAGCGTAAATTCCCGCCAAAGGCAAAAAGAGGCCGGGATTCAAAATGAAGACGAGTGAGTACCTAATCGTGCAGAGCCTCCAAGAGGTGGTGCATTCCCTCCCATGGGCATAGGCCCCTTGCGGCATGCTGTGCACACGATCTGCACGATCTGGATATCTCCAGGCTCCCAGTCTTACGGCGTGCCGACATGTTGACGACCGCACGACTGGAAAACTACAACTTCCATAACAGGGCACCTGGACCCTATGCCATAGATCCTAGGTGCTGTGGCACCCAGGAGGCCTCCTTCGAAATGGCAACATTCTGATATGGCTCGAGACTCAAGCACAGAACCGGCCTGACAGAGAGGTGACAGCAGGCAACAAAAAGCCTCCTTCGAAGGAGAGAACCTGGAAGCTAACAAAGGCCACTCACCTATATAAGACCCGCATGAAAAGGTAAGTGAAGGTAAGCAAGCAAGAAAGAAACAATAGAGACTCTTTCATTTTTGACATTATCTTCTCTCTTATCACCCTCTCGATGTGGAGAGTCCCCCAAGCTCTTCACTATAGAGATTTCTATTCCCCTCGATCATCCCACTGACTTGATAGTCGGAGTGTCTTCATCCCCCAAGCACCCGACGAGAACCCGATGCATCAGAGCTATGGACCGTGATGATCCAGGAGGCAACAGATTGGCACACCAGGTAGGGGGCGAGAGCTGGAAGAAAGCATCATCCCTCCCACAGCAAGGAAGACTGTGTGGATGCCCATAGTCCGATGGTGACTCACGAGCCCGTGAAGCCTCCGCTAGTCGAGTGGGGGACCTCACTCACTATGGCGACCAATATGCGGTGGGGGAGCATCCCGCTCTATTGCAGTTGCCTCTAACGGACCCCCAGTACACCGCACTTGCCCACCAGGTCCAGCTCTTGGCTATGGCGATGCATTAGCTCCACCAGAAGCATCACTCCTTGGAAACACAATAGCAGTCAGGGACTCTGGTGGCTCGCGCAGCTAATCCCTGCACTAGCTTGCGGTCCTTTCAGGAGGGGTCACTGCATGCGGCATCCCCCCCTCGGGAGGCTCATTAGACGGGTGGCAAGCGACTGCAGCATGATCCAACCACTCCCCGACCTCGAACCACTGCGTGCCCTTGCGCCAGTAGCACTGGCATGGCTGGGAACTCCGGCATGAGTTCCTCCGCTCCGATCCTCCCTCACCCCCAACATCCTCCGTCGAAGGGTCGACTAACGAGGCCATCTGTCACCAAGCAGAAAGACGCCTCGAGGAGCATGAGTGCAAGCTGGCAGACTTGGCCCATCGATTTGCAGAAGTTTAGGGCTCCACCAATGAGCCCACAGGTTATGATACCCATCCACCCTTCTCGAAGAAAGTCCAAGAGGAGCTGATCCCCAGTCGATTCCATATACAGCAGGTTAACCCCCACAATGAGACAATCGACCCCCTGGACCACCTGGAAAGTTACAACTCTCGTGAGGGTCCAGAGGGCCACTAATGCTCTCCTTTGCATTGCCGTCCCGGCCACTCTATGAAAGGCCGCTCGGGTCTGGTTCTCCGGACTCGAACTTGAGAGCATAGGCTTCTTCCCTCAGCTGGAGAGGAAGTTCGCGATGCACTTTGACACTTGCAAGAAGGCACCATGCGAGGCCGATAGCCTCTTCTCAATCCGATAGCAGGATCGAGAATGGTGTGGACACCATAAGCACCAGACTTAGGCAGAGGGTTCTCAACCCTTCGTGGTTATCTGATTAGTATTTTCAATGTTTGAGTCCAATTTTGTAATAAGGGCTTAGCTCACTTAAGTCCCTACTTTGGCTCTTGAGTCCTTGTTTTGGGCCTTTCAGCATTTAAGTCATGTATTTAGAGTCACTCATACCATTAGGATATTGAGTCAAGTTTTGGGATGCTCATTATAAGTTTTGTCACTTTGAGTCTTATGAGTCCTGTAAGTCTTGTATTGAGTCTAGTCCAATTGTGTAAGAAAAAGACATAAGTCACTTATGGTTCCAGCTAGCATGACACTCCAACCACTGCATGGAATCCAATCGCCCACACAATTGTGCCACTTGGAAAGCATGGAAGGAATCATGGAGCCACCCTTGAAGACCCTGGTAAATCAAATGTCTACAACACTTATCAGGAAGAAGCATAACCGAAGAAAACCCGGAAGCATGATGCCCTAACCCTAATTCGGTGCCCCATCCTTATGGTCACCACCATATGGTCGGCCACCTTAGGGTCACCCCCTTGGCCGAGCACAATAAAGAGAATGAGACAGATTGTGATCCTAATTGGGAGAGGAGTTTCCATGTATTCTAGGTAAGGTTTGTGAGGAAAAAGGACACAAAGAAAGTTACTTGTATACCCTTACTTGGGACCCAGTCTTGAAAGCCTATATAAGAGGCCCCCTTCTTATGTATTTTGATAACTTTTAATGAAATTTCTTGAGTTTTCTCCAACATTGCTGTGTGCTTTGTCCTCCTAAAGAAATCTGTGTGAGACCCATCGCTACTACAAGCTTCCTACACCCTACCTCCAAATCTCCAACGAAACCCTAGCCTATCAGCACTGCTTCAACCTTGGATGCCTCCACCACTTGGCCGCCCATATCCAGCCCTCTTCTTTCCTTTCTTCTTTCAATTTTCTACCTTATTTCTCCTTTATTTTCTAAACATTGATAGGTGTTTTGTAGGTCCCTCAGAGTCCACAAATCCAGAATTCCATCCAACCAGCTTTTGGGTCAGCGGGCCGAAAGCTGCGGATCCCCAGGATCTTTGGCTTAATTTTCTAGGATGCATTTAGGAGCATAGAGCGACCCCTTCATGGATACATCTTCAAGTCACTGCCTGGTACATCCCTTTGACTTGCAAGTTATGGTATTGCAGAAGAGCTTGCCTTACCAGGGTTTATTAGGAGTCCTGCTCAAATTTTAGGATATAAACTCTTAATTCATTGCTTAATAACAAAAAAATAGTTTGCATGCATAAGTAGTCCCGCATCATTTGGTATCAGAGCATCTTTTAAGGCTAATTTTTGCATCCCATCATTCCTACATATAGTCTATTCTTTTAATTGTTTCTATATTTAGATAACTTAGAAACTCCTAATTCTTGTTTTTCTGGATTGCTCATAATTGATAATATTTATCAAAATTTTCTCATAATTTAATTTGGTTTCTAGATTTTCTACACATTTGATTTACTACCTGAGAACAGTTCTACTCTAAAATTTCAGCAAGTCTAGTTTCAGCATGTTTAGCATTCTTTTCATATAATCTCTGCATATTTTATTTGTTTCTGCATATTTCTTGTGCATTATATTTCTGCTAAAAAAATAGAAAATACAAAAACTTAGAAACCCTAATTGCATTTTTATATGTGTGCCATCATATGCATAAGCTACATTAAGGGCAATTGCACTATGTCAGATGGGGGGAGGATTTGATCACCTCTCCTTAGCCCAAAACAACAACCCTTGCATTCGAGCCCAACCTAATTAAAATCAATTTGACCTAATTGGCTTTGCTCTAGTGAGCTAGGAACACCAACAAATCAGGTCCAACCTTTCTGGGAAGACTAGTGCACCCAATACCTCTCCTATTACTAGAAGTTGGTGTCTAGGCTAGAGGTCCAGTGGCAAATACCCTAAGTGGATTGGTGGTTCCTTAATTGGATCCCTGCGAAAGCAGGGGGGCCTCCCACCATCCCACCTCTTATCTAGCCAGTGGAAGGACGAGGGGTTTTGTTGTGTAAGTTGAGTCGACCCATTCTGTTTGGGCTCTAGGTCTAGGAAGTCGTAGTCAATTCATCCTTGAGTCTTGCATGTGCACTAGGTCTGGAGTTGCATATCATCCACCACTCCCACTGTCGGCTGAATCCATGAAAAATCCAAATCTTGATGCCCAAATAAGAGCCCTCACTAAGCAGATGGCCCAATCATTTACCCAGATGAACTAGAGGTTCAACCTGGTGGAAATAAGGGTAGAAGCTCGTATGGCCCATGCTAAATGTAAATCATCTAGGCCCATTCCCTTGATCCAAGAGCCCATTATCATGATCTTGCCCCAGAGTCTAACCCTAGATGTCCATATCCATACTTGGTTGACTTAGAGTGGTGTGGACACCAGAAACCGAAAGAAACTTCACTCCAACAAGGTTAGCCTTATCCCAATTTGGATCGAAGATAATTAGATTACCTTGTATTCTTTAGTTCAAAAATATTTTATTTTCAAGAGCCATTTCCTTTTCAAGAGTCCTGTAAATGTTTTATTTTCAAGAGCCATTTCCTTTTCAAGAGTCCTGTAATTAATCAAGAGAGCTTATTGAGTCCTGTAATTACTTTAAAAAATAAAAAAAAAATTTATTTCCTGTAAGTCCATTTCAAGTTTTAAAGTTTAGGTCAGTCAAGTTAGTTCAGTTGAGTTAAGTCTATTTCAGTTAAACAAGTCTTAAAGCAATGAAAGCAAGCAACAAGACTCAAATTCTGGACCCCAGAATTTGACCACATGAAGAAGAGAAGACACATCAACCAAGCAAGAGAAAAGGACCATCAACTAGGACCACTTGGCGCCACATGTCATTCCTTATCCAAGTAGAAGACCATCTCATCATCAGGCGCCACCTCACTAGCCACCTCATCACTCTTTGGTGCCAACAAGGAAGATTCAAATTCAAGGAGGTTGGCCACACCCCTCCAAGTCCTCCACCAAATCCTCCAACCCCCCCCCCCCCCCCGCCATCCCTCCAAACACTCCACCAAATCCTCCAACCCCCCCTTGTAATCCTCCTCAATATGGCGAGTTTTTAAATTTCAAAAGCTAGCTTTGTGAGGCTATTAAAGGCCTTGGATACCTATTGTAAAGGGGATTTGATTTTTGGAGATTAATAAAAGTTGAAGTTGAATTGAAGTTTTATGTTTTGAGTGATTGTCTCTAAGGCCCTCTTCCACACCAAACTATTCTCTCTTCCAAGCATCCAACACCCAAGTCAAGAAGAAGGCCTTGGAGTCGGCCAAGCCATCTCAAATCTCTTTCTTTGCTCACAAATTTTCCATCCCTTCTATATGTTCTTATCCTTCTTCCTTAACTTTGATCTTCATTGCAGGGTCCTTCGAAGTCTTTGAGTTGTGAACCGGGTTCACCTTGACAAAGAACCAACAAGCTGAAGCTCCAAGTCTAGGGTTCTGATCTCTGTTATCCAGGTTCTTCAGTTCTGAGCGTTGGTAGTTTCAAGGTATGAATCAAAAGAAGGTTGGAAAGCTCATCAAGGTAAGTCCACAATCATTAGCCCCTATTGTCTAGATCTTCTTTCTTCTTAGTTTAGGATTGTGTCTAATCAAGTAAAAATCCTATTTCTTATAATCCTTAAGTCTTATTACGATGAGTACAATGCTAGTGTAATTAGGTTTCATTGCTCTACAAACCATATTCAAAACATTAATCATATGCTTGCCGCATCATCTTGGTATCAGAGCATGGTTGCATTTGGGTAGGATAGTTTTCTTTAAATCCAAGCAAGATCTAAAATTCACGCCTCCTGAGCGGGTGTACTCCAGTACACTATCACGACCCATGGGAATAATGAGCCCCTGGCTGGACGTGAATTTTTTAGATTGAAGTTTGGGTAAGCCATTGCACTTGTTTGATTAGGTTCTGTTTTTCTGAAAATTTGCATCTGTTTACTGTAATCCGTCTGTAGCTCCAAAGGAAAGTCACTAATTTTTTGTTGAAATATTTTTTTTCTTGTTCCATTTTAAGTCACTTATCACCATATTAAATTTTATCATCAGAAAAAAAATTATAAAAAAAATAAAAATTTTTGTAGTTCGGCATTATCATTAGGGTTATGTTCTATCCTTTTTATTTATCTTCATTTGTAGGATCTGCTTAGAGTAGTACTGATTTTAGTTTTAAAATTTCTTTCATCTACATTGAAACATATAAGTTAGAAATCTTCTATGAATTTTTTAGAATTTTTGGATATATTTCTCATCATGTTTTCTACACCACTTTCAAACTGCAACACACTTCTGCAGCACCTTTGCATTTCATTCATCTCATGAGAAATCAAATTAAGGGCATCAATTTGACATAGGGTCAGGGTTTCATCACTTGTCCCTAGCCCAAAAATCACCAACTAGCATATCGATCCCAGCCCATTAATTAAAATTGAGTAGAATGTTAATTGCCCTAGTGGGAATTGAGTAGAACGTTAATTGCCCTAGTAGGTTAGGGACACCAACAAGTTGGGTTCAGGTTAGGGTCAAGTTAACTGTGTCAGCTAATTGGTGTGTGCTTACTGGCTTGGTGTCTAGGATTGGTGCATCAGGGTTTGTGACTTGGTCCGCCTACTTGGCCAATCTCAGATTGGTGTCTAAGGTTGGCAATCAGGGACCTTCACTCCCCACCACCTACCTGGCTAAGTCCCATAAGTACTAGTAGCTAGTTGGTTCACTTAATTAGACCTCTAATTTGTGCTCTAGGTCTAGGAAACCTTAGCTCGAGCTTGAGTCTACTTGCATGCATGAAAACTAGATCAGGAGCCTCATATTCACCAGTCCAGACCCAGTCCAGTGTAGCCATGGACCCGAATCTTGAAACTATGCTGAAAGGCCTAAATGATCTAATGGCCCAATTGAACCAAATGCTGGCTAAACAATTTTTCTTAGACCAACCAACTCCTACTATCCCATTAGCTCATATGAATGATAGGAGTAAGAACCCTGAAGTACAAGTTGAGTTCATGAATACTCAAGACTTAGGATATCCTCAAACTGAAGGGCTAGGGAAGGAAGAAGGCAAGTATGAACCTAGTAAATATGTGTATGAGACTGACTTAAGTTTAATAGATGAATATGAAGGGGAACACTGTGAAGAGAACAACTTTAGTACCTTACCTGAGGAAACCTTTGGTAAAGAAAAGATTATTGAGCCTAGTCCTGAAACATCAGAACAACCAAAATTTAGTGAGGACTTGGTTCCCGTAAGACAATGCCCTCAGGAAGAATCCAATACTTTAGCTTCGACACAAGAACTCCTTCAGTTACCTGAGAAGAACCCAATCATTATTTTAGAAGACTTTGCCTATGACCTTCAACTACCTAGAAGCATCCCACCCATAGATCAATATTCTAATCTTAAGGTCATCATAAGTAACCAAGGTCTGTTTCAAGATTCTCCTAAATTATCCCAAGTCTCGGATTCCTATTTCCTACCTTTCCCTGAGTCTTATCATAATTTTAGAGCCATTAAGTTTCATTTTGATGAGATTACTAGGATGCATGAGCTTTTAAGGCATATTCCTTTTGCTACCTACTTTTGGAAAACCTTATGGCATTTGCTAGGAACCCATGGTAAATTCTCATGTGCATGCCAGACCAGGGTCAAACCTAGAGAGTCATTAATCTATTAGGTTTAGGTCCTAGAGAGTCCTATAAAATTCCTCTCAATAAGGATGCCTAGTTCAGTCTGCATTTCATAAGTGCTTGTGTAAGTTTCTGAGTCTGCTGAGTCTTTTGCACAGTATGTCACAAATCTGCATAAAGAAATCAGTAATAAGATCAACCTGAGCAATGAAACTTATAAACACTTAGCTGACTCACATAAGAGGGCTAAAGAATTTTGTGAAGGGGATTATGCGATGATTAGGCTCAACCCTGAATGGTTCTCATCTGGAACCATAAAGAAGCTGCATGCCCGCGGAGCGGGACCTCTCAAGATCTTAAAGAAAATAGGGTCTAATGCATATGTTTTGGAACATCCACTTGATATGGGTATCAGTACAACCTTTAATGTTTCAGACCTAGTAGAATACAAAGAACCAGTACTAATACCTAGTGAGCCTTTTGGGCCAGAAACTTTCATTGAGAGTGAACATATTTTCGAGTGTCCACCACCAACCCTACCTGAGCGGAGAGAGAGGATTGAGAGAATCCTGGATGACAAGACCATTACTACCAGGAATAAGGAGTATCAGCGATACCAGGTTCAATGGCAGGGTCGACCTGAGTCCGACAACTCTTGGATTACTCGAGAGGACCTGCAAAGACTTAACCCAGACTTGTTCGAGCATTACCAGGGCAAAACTGAACCATACTCGACTGGGTCGAGTTCTGCCCACCCCAGGAGAATTGGTGTGGACACCAGAAACCGAAAGAAACTTCACTCCAACAAGGTTAGCCTTATCCCAATTTGGATCAAAGATAATTAGGTTACCTTGTATTCTTTAGTTCAAAAATATTTTATTTTCAAGAGCCATTTCCTTTTCAAGAGTCCTGTAAATGTTTTATTTTCAAGAACCATTTTCTTTTCAAGAGTCCTGTAATTAATCAAGAGTGTTTATTGAGTCCTGTAATTACTTTAAAAAATTAAAAAAAAAATTCATTTCCTGTAAGTCCGTTTCATGTTTTAAAGTTTAGGTCAGTCAAGTCAGTTCAGTTGAGTTAAGTCTATTTCAGTTAATCAAGTCTTAAAGCAATGAAAGCCAGCAACAAGACTTAA